>CM068372.1:383554199-384826699 GCA_034769895.1 Magicicada septendecula
GTCATTAATTTTTAACGTTTGACGATAGAAGAGTGATTATCCTCTGAAGATGAAACCTTAGGTTTTGAAACGCGTCAGGATAAAATAAGGAGAAGTCGCAAGACATTTATTAAGGTAATTTTTAATTATTAAAGCGACTTGGATACCAAAAAACATGTCTATGATGTTTGCTGACGATCAGGTCATATTAGCAGACAATGAAAAGAGCCTGCAGAGAGCCCTCCGTGAATTGCAGCAGTAATCAGGCTGTATGGTCTGGAAATTTCTGTTATCAAGACTAAGTCCATGGCTTTTAAAGGTTGCTTTCCTGTAAGGTGTAAACTGGCACTGAATGATCAACTAATTGAACAAGTGCATTCATTGAGGTTCCTTGAACATAATGTATCTTTTGTTGGTGAGATAGATGTGGAAAAAAATTAGAGAAGTTCAATCACATGTATGGAACAATAAGAAGAACACTGAATGGAAAGGTAAGAAGAGATTCTCTTTTGAAATTTTATAAAGTGATGGCAGTGCCATGCGGCCTTTATGGCAGTGGGACTTGGACACTGAATGCAAAGACCAAAGCCGGATACAGGCTATTGAAATGAGATTTTTACGATCAGTACTAAGAGTATCACGGAGGGATCGGCTAAGAAATGATGTTGTAAGGAACATCCTTGGGATATACAACCTAAATGAAAGGATTAAGCAGTACAGAAAGGATTGGACAGACCATGTTGAAAGAATGCATAAGAACAGGATACCAAAACAAATTTTGACTTATAATCCGAAAGGACGGTGGAATATTGGAAGACCAAAGAAGAGATGGTCAGACCAAGCAGTGCGCAAAGGATCGTAAGGTCCACAGCCTGAAGAAGAAGTAGAAGATGAATGTTTTTGCTACTGAAGAACGCTTCCAGTGGGTGGCCACAACGTCTAGAGAAGAAATGTCATAATCATTAAGCAGTCAATCATGGCCCAATATCCCAGTAGTTTCTAATTCTTTTAATATTGATTCTGGCTATGATAGCCTCTATAACCTAGATCTCTCAATTACTTTTTATTTTCTGCCACCAAAGCAATATCATGTGTTATATCCGCTTGGTCCTAATGTGAGCAATATGAGCATTGACTGTACAAATAATAGAAACTATATGATGTCAGAATTTGAAGATGATCTTTACATATTCGCTGACATATCGAACATACTCATTTGCATCACTCATTAAAAGCTGCTAATAAAATTACAATGTAGGCCTACATGTATGTGATGTCATGAGATCAAGAGTTGTACTTATGTATTTTTATAGACATACTGCAAAAACAGTTTATTGGGTAGAGAGGAAGACAGAAGCCGGAGCTGAGAAATAACAGCAACAGAAAGGACTACCAGGCATTCTATGGACAGAGAGAGAGATATGCCTAACTAGCTGTTAACAGGTAAGAGAGTCATGAACCCATGATGTTGATAGAATTACAAAAAAGTAACATACAAATTAAAGGCAATGTTACTGTGAACATGTTTAGCGTTCAGTATACATTTGAATGCACAAACAAAAATAAATATTGTATATGGTTTTTTTATTAAGTTAGGACTACTGTGAATTCTCTTATGACAGTAGGTTACCATATTTCATATCTCTATTGTGTATCGTACTGTGTAACACGGTATGTAGCCCTATTTCAATTGTGTGATATTGTGTAACACTTATTTCTCCGGTTTGTGAATTGCCGTCAGGCTGGTTTTTTTGCTTCTATGCGTAATAATAAGGAAGAAAAAGACGACAGGAAAACGTCTCCAAAACATAAACCTGTACCTAACGCAACACGCCTCTAGTTTTTTCACGTTTCTTTAATAACTGAGTAAAATAAATTTAATAATTATTTTAAAAACTTGTGCCCGTCAATACAAGTGTATTTCTATTGGTCTATTGCCAACTAAACAATTTATGATGGTCCGCATCTATCAAAAGTACAGGCATAAATTTGGGTATAATTACTTTTTACGTCGTTGAACGTTACTTCGTATTTGTTAATTTGTAAATACAACCAGACTGGGAAACGCATTCGTATAACATCTTCTGTTGTTGACTTGCTGAAATGAAAGTATTAAGGCAGTAATATTAGTTTCCCAGTTGTACATGGTTATACACGCAGTACGCCATAGAGGATAGGATATTAACCAAGTCATTCTGTATGCTGTGCGTTTTGTGTGTGTAGTTGATCAGTTGTGGGGGCGAACTTGCGTCTGCTGTGGTCGTGTTTGGGTTAAGGAAGAATTTTAAGTGAGAATTGATTGTCTTCTTAACAATTCGAGGTGACTGTCTTTATATATTTTCGTGTATTATTGTCTGTCGTGTATATGAATCATAACATGTTTACATGCGATATGTATATATTCCAGTTGACCGGGAAATATTTCGTGATGCTAGGTTAGAGCTGTATATAGTCAAATTTTAACAATAATTTTTTCATTTAACTAGCTAGCTTTCATTTGGACCGAATAATATTACATAATATTGCGAAACGCGTTTATACTATCAAACTCGCGATACGATTGGAGTATTTAGGAGTGTGTATTTTTAGGTTTTTGTGTATACAGGAAAGCGATCATATCGACAATATTTCCAAATATAACCGTGATCTAATACTAATGTAAATTTTACCGTTTTTTCAGCCTTCAAGACAGCAATTACACTCAAAATTTCTGTTTGCTTATCAGATTCCAGACTTTTTAATGCTTGAAGTTTAGTCTGCAGATACATCAAAACAGTGACTTTAAAAAAAATTCAGTAATTTGTGGAGTATCACACGTATTATAACATCAAAACAGTGACTTTAAAAAAAATTCAGTAATTTGTGGAGTATCACACGTATTATAAATTTTGAGAACCAGTACCAGTCTAGAAACTATAAAAATTGTCACCGAGGATTATAATTGAGGAATACCGACTGTTAACAGTTGGGTAGGATGAGGAAAAGTATAACAAAAAATTATGTTGTCAATACAGTTTGTTCATTTATTATGTTAGAAAACCGATTTTTCTAAATTATTAACATTATTTCTTAAATATTAACCGATTTTAATAATTAACATTATTGTTACAATTTTAATCTCCACATACACATGCTTTGTGCAACAAGAATATGTGATTTTGTAAATGCATTTCAATTGTTATTAATATATTAATAAAAAAAATTCAGTAATTTGTGGAGTATCACACGTATTATAACATCAAAACAGTGACTTTAAAAAAAATTCAGTAATTTGTGGAGTATCACACGTATTATAAATTTTGAGAACCAGTACCAGTCTAGAAACTATAAAAATTGTCACCGAGGATTATAATTGAGGAATACCGACTGTTAACAGTTGGGTAGGATGAGGAAAAGTATAACAAAAAATTATGTTGTCAATACAGTTTGTTCATTTATTATGTTAGAAAACCGATTTTTCTAAATTATTAACATTATTTCTTAAATATTAACCGATTTTAATAATTAACATTATTGTTACAATTTTAATCTCCACATACACATGCTTTGTGCAACAAGAATATGTGATTTTGTAAATGCATTTCAATTGTTATTAATATATTACAGTATTTAAGGTAATTCTGAACTGTATTGTAAGTCTGTCCAAAAGGTTACTATCTCAGAATGTACTCCGATGGTTAATATAGTTGATTTCTTTTGTTAACTCTTGTTAGCTTTCTTTCTAAAGCTTGAAATAATGATATGCAACATCGTGTGCCAAGTTTTCAATGTTTATTGTTTTACTGTACAATCAACCAGTCTTACAACTAGTTTAGAACCTTGTTTAACTTTTATTGTTTTTTTTTGCACCCAACTTCATAGCTGGATTTATTTTTCCGTAGTAGTTTACTGTTGTACAGTCATACTTCAATAACTCGATCCTTGCTGACTCGAAAACGTTGATTATTTTACATTAAAAACATTCCTGTTGCTTTCATAAAGTGAACACTCTTCAAATAGAAAAAAAAATAAATACTGAACTTTGGAACCATACTTTTTTTGGAGCCTTAAATTAATAATTAGAGTTATATACAAATATTGTACGATGGACAAAGTATCAGTAAACTAGCAAATAATTGCTTTGTAATTTCTGACATAGTTAAACTTATTGATCGTGTATTAAATTTTATTGAACTTTTAAATGAAAATTAAAACAAACAGTTTTCTGTAGTATGCAAATAATAAATCCACAATGAATGTATGTAAACAGTAGTTTATTCATTCCCATGCACTGTAGCTGCATAACAGAGGATGTCTGGTATACATACGGTTCTGATATCTTTCAGAATATGAAATTTAAGGCAACATGATGTGCTTTTAAGAATTACTGTAAAAGCACTACTGTCATTAGGTACACTATTGTACATGTTTTCAAGTGTAATACACCTACAGAATTTGGTATTTCGTGTTATTATTGTATCATCATCATCATCATCTTCAACAAGGATTAAACAAAAAATGGTTTGTTCTAGCCCCAAGCAGATAGACTATGGTCACTCCAGCCCTTCTTCGGACATCCCCAGCTTTGTCAGACACCTCTCCATCCCTTAGGCATTATAATTCAATAGTTATTTGGAGATGAAGCAGTCATCCATTTGGTTAATATGTTCCAACTGTTTTAGCTTATATCGGATATCGATTATATCAGCGTATCAAGTATACTCATAATATTCGGTTCCTGCCATATATCTATATCTCATCTCTACCATCTTGGAGAGTATACCCTGCCATGTGCCAGAGAAATCTCATTTCGACTGCTTGAGTACTACTGTCCTGGGGTTTTGTTAAAAGTCAGATTCTTAGACCCATAGAGAAGTGTTTCAGTGTTCTAATAAAATTTTATCAATAACGAGGGTTGGAAAGGTAAAAAGCTAAGTTGTACATTGTTACCATGATGATTGAAGATTAATTGTAGAAGCTTACTACGCCTCTGTACTTACTGTATGTCTCTGATCTACCTACATGTTTAGTCTTGTCTAGTTAGTCGAATGTGCCTTCCTTCTAACTGTTTTTTCTTCATTAATTCCAATTAATTAATTTATCATTTTAGTTAGAATGCTCCAAACTGGCAAATTGTTTCACATGGACAAGTGATGTGAAAATGGCATGTCTGTACTTTGTGAAACAAGTATATTACACTTGCAAGCAAAAGTGCATTACTTTGACAAGAGAGCGTGGTATGTAATATAGACAACGTCCTTCACAGCAAACAAACTGATGAATGAATTGGCTGCGAGTAGGCTTATACAAGTAGTTTTTGAACATCTATAGAACAGTTGTTTTACCTTTTCCACCTGTGTTGTTGATAAAAATTGTCATTAGAACATTGTAGCTGAAATACATTTCAGTATGAAAAACTTAAGGTGATACCGGAATAATTTGGAATCACCTAGTCTTTTAGTATCTTAATACTGTGTGCGTGCACACACTATATAAGTAAATAAGTGTTATGTATTCAGAGAGGGCAGAAGGTTAGGTTTTGTTAGTAATTGGGCATTGATTTGTTTACTTTTTTTATACTGATAAAAACATTGAGAATGGTAATGGTTTTCGATAACGGTGGTCCATATAAAGAAATGAATGTTTCAATTAAACGTGTTAAAGCATCAGGTTTTACTTGTTGTATTAATTTTTGTAGTTAATACTCGTAAAAAAAAATAACAGGAATGCCAGAAAATATGAAGCAGGAGATATGATATGATATGATATGTTGATGTGTTTGTTTTTATATGTAAGGTGATAAATTCTAAAATTTCCTTTTAATGAAGACCTGCACAAAAAGTAACCAAGGACTCTCAGATGTTATAATCACACATCTGGTATGATACATTATACGTTATACATAATGTATCAAGGGTTTTCTCATTGATGATTGTAGATTTAGTTAGTGGTTTGTTGTTTCAATGTACCACTACAATTCATAATTGGGAAAAATCTATTCAGAACTTGAGAGAAATGTTCTTTTCTTGGTATTTCATCAGTTATGCTTCCTTATCTGAGACATGATTTGAGCATAAATTTATGTGAACATTGTCAGGCAGTACTAGATGAACTCAACCATGGCATGGTGATTAAGATTTTAACAGGTTCAGTGAACTGCCTTGTACTTGTCTAATATTAACATTAATAGTTTAATATGCGATGAAAATTTTAGTTGTATCAAATTAAAACCAATGTATAAAACACATATTAGTCCAGTTTTAATGTATGGTTTAAAAACGTGGACATGAACACAAAATCAGTGCACAATTATTAAGGGGCTTTGAGAGAAGGGTTTTACAACTTGTGTTGCCTACAAAGTCACACTAAAAGTCTCTAAGTACAACCCGAAAACACTCCATTTTCAAGTAAAGTCTCCTAGATTTAATAAAAATATATATTTAATATATTATTTAAAGTATTGAAATGTATCATGATTTGTTATTACATTTTTCAAAAAAACTCATAAGGTATATTAATAAAATATTAACTTTTCAACAACTGTATACATATTAATGATGTGGTGTATTATAGGTCTCAGATTGATGTAGGCCCACATTATGTGATGGATATTTTCCTACTAGATTATTTTAACTTTTGTGTATTATAAAACATAAAATAGAAGTATGAAACTTATATTGGAATCATGTTCCTATTATGACCATTACAAATGACAAAATATAGAAACTCCTTATTGTGAGGCTAATAAAACTTTTGTACATTTCACAGATACACAAAAGTCTTGTATAAGGATTTGTTGTGTCAGTGTGTGTGAGACAGCAAATGATTATCTCTCTCTCTCTCTCTCTCTCTCTCTCTCTCTCTCTCTCCTCTCTCTCTCTCTCTCTCTCTCTCTCTCTCTCTCTCTCTCCCTCCCTCTCTCTCCCTCTCTCCCTCTCTCTCCCTCCCTCTCTCTCCCTCTCTCTCCCTCTCTCTCTCTCTCTCTCTCTCTCTCTCTCCCTCTCCCTCTCCCTCCCTCTCCCTCTCCCTCTCCCTCCCTCCCTCCCTCCCTCTCTCCCTCTCCCTCTCCCTCTCCCTCTCTCTCTCTCTCCCTCCCTCTCTCTCTCTCTGTCTCTGTCTCTCTCTCTCTCTCTCTCTCTCTCTCTCTCTCTCTCTCTCTCTCTCTCTCTCTCTCTCATCATGACATAACACTAATTAATTGGGAGTAATTGTTTCATTACCTCCTCCTCCTATGGCGCTACAGCCTGAAGATGAGACTTGACCTCCTCTATGCTGACCCTCCACCTCTCTCTATCAGTAGCAAAGGACTTCTATCCTTGACTCCCAACATTTTTCTTGCATCCACAGTGGCAACATCTTCCTATCTTTTCCTTGGATAGCCTTTTGGTCTTTTGCCATCTGTCCATAAGGACTCTTAGCTGTTCATTGTTCGTTTCTCATCCATTTTTACGACATGGCCAGCCCATTGCAGGCTCCTCAGTTTTATGTACACTTCTACCATTGGTTCGTTGAAGTGACAATATATCTCATAGTTATGCTGTATCCTCCATTCCCCATTTCTATATATGAGGCCCAGGATCCATCTCAGGAGCTTCCTTTCAAATATCTTCAGGCATTCAGTTGCTCTTTGTGTTAATATCCAGATTTCACTGCCATAGCATAGGATGGGTCGTATGATAGTTTTGTATATGTGCATTTTTGTCTGCCTATGAATAACTCTTGACTTAAAGGTAGTGACGAGCATGAAGTTGGCCTTGTTGGCTAGAGTTATCCTTCTTATCTCTGCCTTGTCATTCCCATATTCAGATATTGTCGCTCCTAGGTATGAATTCTTTTATTAGCTCTGCAAAAATAATTGTCAGATTTCTATACTAGTATACAGAGATGTTTAATTATGTTGCCAACACAGTTGCCAAATTATGATTGTAGATGAAATTAACGGTAAATACAGAGCAGAATGTTTGTACCTGATTTTATTTAAGTCTGTCAAAAAATTTCCTAGATTTTTCCCTAACATGCCTGTGAACTGACTCCAGCAAAATCGCCAATCCTAAATATAATTTTGTTTGTTGCTAATATGATCTTAAAATCCCCAGGATCTTAAAATCTCCAGACTTTTTCCTCCAAAATGGCATCACTGATTAAGACACATCTATAAGAGCTCGTCGCAAGTTGTGTTATTAAAATATAGACTCGGGTGGATTGTGCATATATAAAGTAAGGAGGAAACAGCCTACCAGAGATACATGGTTATTATAAGCACAGAGGAAGACCAAAAATTGGTCTAGGACTACCTAGGAAGGGTTTACGTTAGAAACAGTAAGGCTGGAATAGGGACAAATGGAATCAATTCTTGGTACAACCAAGACGAACAAAGGGTTGTGGAACCATGTGATAATGATAAAGTTAAAAAGAAATTAGATTATATAAGAAGACATCTTACTGTAATCAACATTGTCTGATTGCACAATCAAACATGACAAGTTAAGTAACAAGACATTGTGTCTCACAGAACATTTATGCACTCCAGTATGAGTTGAAAGTAATGACTCATGTTATGATGATAAGCCATGGTAATTAAAACCATTATAGAGATACAATAACAAGATGCAGACCGTCCAAACATTGTTTATCAGTAAAGTAGAGCATAACAACAAGTATGCTTTTATTATGATGCTCATCATATATCATGCTTTATTATCACATATTTATTTTGTACATTGTATGGGAACAAGGCATGCATGGATGGGCACATGTATGTATGCATATGCACGTGTTTTTTTCCTGTTAATTAGGATGGCAGAACAAGTATGGCAGTAATGTTGACACATTCGCTGCTGATGTCATGGATCTGTGACATGGCACATAGTCTCTTATGTCACGGGTCCATGACATTTGCTCGACTCATTTTAATGTGTTAATACAGAATGAGTATGCAGCATGAAAGGTTTTTTTTGCATATATTGAAACCATTACAAAATTTCTGTGTTTTCTTTGTTTTGTTTCCTCGTATAAAAAAAATTGGTGCATTAAAAAAAAAACACGTGAGCACCTAATGTTTGTACATTTTTTTATTTTGAGACTGGTATAAAACCCGTCTATCAATTTACATCTCATAACAATAACAAGGTGTGGTGGGATGGGTGTCTTATGGTGCACTCCTTTAAAAACTAAAAACTAAATCTGCCTACCCATTCCTTTAACTAGCATCAAAAGTTCACACAATACATGCACATGCATAAACACAAAACTCAATCATCACCACATGGTTTGTTATCACACGTTACATTTTTCTTTTTTATTGAGACTGGGCTAAGCCTATCTATCAATTTATATCTCATAACAAATTTACAAGGTGTAGGATGGGCGTCCTATGGTGTACTCCCTTAAAAACTAAATCACTTTCCACCTTACTAAATCACTATGATGCCTGTCACTTGACACACTACACTAAATCAAATGGCTTCGTTCTATTTAGCCTTCGCACAAGTTCAGTATTGTCGAGAAGTTGCAGCATCTCAATGTTCTGGTGTTTATGCAGACGTTTCTCATACTTCTTGGCAAATCGATGAACTTCATCTTCGACTGAAGCAATCTTCAGATCCGTGTGGATGTCCTCATTTCGTATGTACCATGGGGCATTAACAATACACCGCAGTACTTTATTTTGAAATATCTGGATAAGTTTTCTGTTACTTTTCTTTGTGCATCCCCAGAGTTGCACACCATATTATGTCCAGACAGGTTTAAGGATTTGTTTATATACCAATAGTTTGTTATGTACAGATGTTGGCCCCAGACCAGCCCAAGTCCGGCCCAACTCGGACCGGACCCCCCCCCCCCAAAGTACAGATAACTTAGAATGTCGCCCAAGGAGCCAGTACATTTTTCTGAATTCTTGGTCAAGTTTAGTTCTTTTCTTTTTTACGTTTTCCTTTCAGCATAAGTTTGCATCCAATGCCATGCCTAAGTACTTCGCACTGTTTTCATGTGGTATCACTTGTTGGTTGATAACCACAGGCAGGTAATTAATTTTCCTATTGGAAAAATTAACGTGCACTCACTTGCCTTCATGTAGTTTTATCTGCTATGTTTTACTCCAAGAATTGACTCTGTTGGTAGCAGATTGTAGTTTCTCAGTTGGTTCCCCAATGCTGTTACCTTCTGCAATAATAGCAGTGCCATCAGCAAAGGTAACAATTACAGCCTCTTCATAGGTTGGTATATCATTTGTAATTGTATATAGTAGGTATAGAACTGGTATTAATATGCTGCCTTGTGGTGTTCCCAGCTGAGATTTATTTTAATTCAGAATAACAGGCCTCGTGTTTTACATGGAAATATCTGCCTGAAATATAGGATTTCAATAACTTACTGAAATGGTTTGGTAAATCTCTCTCCAATTTGTACTCCAACCCGCGATGCCACACTGTAACATAAAAAATCCTTAGCAGTAAATGTGTTAAATGAACGGTTCTAAACTATATAAAAAAATATGAATATTTGGAAGTTTTAATAAAGACAAGTGGAAGAATAGATAAAAGTATTCAGAATGGCATATTGTTGTGTGTTCTCTGACTAAATGGCAAGTCTTGCAGGGCGTGCTTCCTCCATGGTTTCCTATCCTGGGCAAGTATCTTCATGTCCTGATATCACATCTGTATTATCGTCCATAATCTGGGCTCTCCTCCATCCTCTATTCTGCTTTCCATTTACCAGCCCCTCCATTGTTTCTACCACACATTATGCCGTGTTTCCCACATACAATATTCCAACCATTTTGCTTCCGCCCTTGATGATATCCAACACTCTCCCTTTCCATCGTTCTCCATGCAGTAGCAAATCTAGAATTTGGTCGTGGGGGAGGGGAGTCTGGTCATCGAGGGTGAATGATGAAAAAACAAGTTAAGGCTAATCAATATTACAGTCTTTAAGTGGCTGAAAAAGGTTTAATAACATACTGAAATAAATCCCATGAAAGTAATAACACAATAAAATTAAATGCTATTCAAACATTGTTTATAAGATACTTATTGACTTAATTGGTTTTCCTATATTTCATATTTCGAACGTACACACGAACACTGTGTAATAAACTTGTTTGTAGACCTATATTTAAAAAATGTTTACTATTGTATTAGTGTACACAGCTGAGAAATTAATAAAACAGCTTAAAAATATGGAGATTAACAAAATTTCTTGTTAACTTTTGACCCTCCAGGCGAAGAGGGTCTGGTCCCATTCGCCCTCCTCCTGTTAATACGCCCCTGTCTCCATGTTTACATCTCGAAGGCCTGTAACCTTCACCCCTCTAAAAAAAACCTCTGCTCAACAGTCCCTAAACGACCAAGGCATACTGCGTGGCTTTTGTGTTTAGCGTGACGGTTGCATGGCCAGTACAACGCGCCACCAGCCGCTAGTTGCCGCATTCACAGTTAGCTCTAAACTATACAACTATACACCAGTCTGCTATACAACCATAAACCATATAACCGTAAACCAATCAACTATCATATGAGGCAGAATCTTGGACAATGACAGACAAAGTCTGATAGAAAATAACAGTATCAGAGATGAAATATCCATGAAGCGCGGGTAGTAAAACTCTGAGAGATAGAATGCAAAAACTAAAGTGTAATAGAACTGGATGGAATGGACCCGACAAAGGACCCGACCCAGAATGCACAGAGGACAAATCTTCATAATAGTGAGGCAAATGGAAACACACACATAATAAAACATGTCTGTGTGTGTGTGTAGAGAGAGAGAGAGAGAGAGAGAGAGAGAGAGAGAGAGAGAGAGAGAGAGAGAGAGAGAGAACAACATGTGCTGAATAAAATTAAATGTACAATTGCTGATATACGTAGTTAATTATGTTATCTTTCTAAAGCTAATAACAATATTGTATCAGTCCTTCTATGCAGACCTGTCGGTAGAGAGTTTGGTGTCTTGTGCAGTTATGTCTTTACATATCCTCCCCCCCCATTGAAAATTCACTTTTTGAACCCCTCCATCAATCCAACCTCCCTTAATTACTCACCTCCCTCTGCTCGCCTTAACATAATGTGTTAATTTTAAAGAGGCCTAGTGCCATCATAGGTGTAAATAATTATATCCTAAAATTTTTTAGTGACAGCTGGTTCAATTTTATCAGTTTAGTAAGTAAATTAATAAACAAATTAATAAATAATATGGGCTGAACATCTGACGTTTGCAGTAACAGAAGTTAATTTTTTAGAGGACATAGCCAGTAGAACAGGCATAAGAATTTCTGTAGGAAAAAAACAAATTTCTCACGAACATTAAAAATTTGCCAAATTCTTGCTAACAGATATTGGTCAAATAGAGAGAGTTAGAAAATTGAAGTGTCTAGGGGAAATGGTTTAGAAAAATCTGCTATAGAAGAAAGGATTCATAAAATGGAATGAGCATATGGTATAACTAAAGATATTTACAATAAAAAGTGCATATCTAAAAATGCGAAAATAAGGCATTACAGTACAGTAGTGAAGTCAGAATGCCTATATGCAAGTGAATGTCTAGCATTGAATTATAATTTAGACAAACTAGAAATATTGGAAAGACGAATTATTAGGAAAATATTAGGCCCATGAAAAACTTCAGAAGGTTGGAAGTTAAGAAGTAATGATGAAACATATCAGAGTGTAGAAAATATAACAGAAACAATGAGAAAAAGCAGACTATTATTTTTTGGACATCTATATAGAATTGACAACAATAGGTTAACAAAGCAGATCTTCAAATATCTGTGGGGGAAGTACTCAACATCAAGTTGGATTAAAGAAGTCCAAAAGGATTTAGAAAAAAAAAAATATAAATGCAGAAGAAGTAATTGAAAGAGAAGTGTTTCGGGCAAAAGTGTTAAAAATGGAAGGAGTCCAGGGTAGGAGAGAGAAACAGGTTAAAAGTGGACTGAAGACAGGAAGAAGAGACATAGTGAAAAGATGAAAGAATATTGGAGAAAAAGATAAGAATAAAGAATTGAAATTGGCGTGTGGTCCTCAGATGGCAAAAAAGGCACCACCTTTTCACAGTCCCCAGCGTGATTGCACCTCTCGCACCATCCTTCAGAAACCCCTGCTTTTAAGGGAAAAGAAGCATAGAGGTCCTTCTAAGGACCAAGCATTTCCACTAGCCTTGTAAAAGAAACAAGTGAAATCAAAATGCGTGTGTGTGTGTGCGTGCGCGTGCATGATAATGGGTACTTAGACCTGTATATTAATGGGTATTGTTTTTTTATTTTTGAGACTTTATTAAACCATAAACATAGGAAAGCTAAATATGACATTTAACTCAGATATAATGTATCTTTCTTGTTTTTACAGATCACAAGTGTTTTGAGGAGTAAAGAAGTCCCTCAAAAAAGGACATCACAGTGAAGTGACATTCTGTGTACAGAAGGATGTGGTATTTCATAAAGCCATGATTTTTAATGTGTTCACTCATTATGTAATCGGAGAATCACAGTGTTGTGTGTGCCTCTGACTTGAGCATCGTTGTGTACGTAGGTAGTATTTTTTTTTAATTTTGTGTTTTCTTGCCATTTACTATGAAGTTGATACATTTTTTGTTTGTTTTTGTAATTCTCAACTGTGTAAGCATAAGGCCACTGCCTGTGTCAAATGAGGACGATTTCATTTTAACAAGAATAATAAGTGGCACAAATAATTGTATCAGTAAAGACATTTATAGTCATGAATCGTTAGCACAGTGTAGGATGGCAGTAACTAATGAGAGCGCGAAATATGCGAACGCTTTATCCATTTTGTGCGTGTCATTGTACGACTCGCTGCTTCGACTGTGCGAGGAGAAAAAACAAAACGTAAAGCTGGGAGAAAAGATTCCTCAAGATCTGAAACACTTTAGCAAATTGGTGGATTCGCAAACACATCAAGATGCAGACGCGTTTTGCACAGAAGCGAGGAGTAGTGGAAATCTTATGAGCGTCGACAAACCTTTAAATAATGAAACAGGATCTTTTATTAATCGGTTTGCCAGCTCGTTGAAGAAAGACAAATCGTGTTTTTGGATGTGTTCTGCCGGAGGTGAAAGTACATTGGAGCCTTTATGTCCACTCATCGTTTGGGTTAACCAACTGACAAATAGAAATGCTGCCAGTGTTCCAGAACAATCTACAGTGATTAAGAATGACGGTGTACCGAAGCATAATGGTATGTATAAATTAAATTCAGTGTCAGTGTCTGTGTGCATGTTGTGTTTTAGGTAAAATACAGTACTGCTGTGAAGAGAGTTCTCACACAGCAGGAATGCCTACAAATGTTGTGTGCATATACCAGCTGTTATATGAAAAAAAACAAATATCAGTGCATAGACCACATGGAATAAGAGTCGATGTTTATGGGGATTGATATTGCTTCATTTCTCAAGTCAGCTCGATTAGCATAACTTACTTAATGAATAGTGTAGAGTAGTATGGGAATGCACAAATGAGGTTCAGGAGGAGGGAAATTAGTATAGACCTGGGGAAATTTTGTCCTGGAATGAAAAGTAAATAAACAAGTAAATAAAATAATCACTATAAGCCAAAAAGACAAACTAAATGAAAAGACTGGCAGATAATGAATTCAATGTAAAAGATAAAAGTAACATGATTTTACAATAATTGATTGGGTAATTATTTAAAAATATCGGTATGGAGAACCATACATGACTTCCATATTCTAAGATTTATATTTAAAATCATTTTCGAAATGAAATATTACCATAGAAACTACTTCTTTCTACTTACTGCTTCAGCCTTAACCACAGTACTGTGGTCACAAACATATACCACCTCACGTTATCGCACTCGATTTTCACTGATGATGGAAGTCGATGGCATTGCCGAAACGTCTGGTTTTGTAGAAAACATTGGACTACGGCCAAATATCCCAGGAAGGAATTTTAACAAAAACTACTTCTTTGTTGCCGATAACGTTGTACACACATATATAAAAAATATGCATAAAATTAATGGCTTGTATAAGTTAATGATTGATCTCCATTAAGTAGTGCTCAAGTTTCCAAAGTTTTAATATTATGATGTCCGTAATTAAAACATCAGAGCAGGTTTAGTGTGAATGAGGGTACACCGTGGACTAAAATTTTCAACATTTCCTATTGAGCGTTGCTTAGAGTAAAGCTGCGAATCTACAGTGTATGTTTCACAGAACAAACACGCGAAAAATAAGGAGCGCTCCGAAGTCACTCATGGACCCTCAGCATCTTGCAGAGGGTTCATTCCCTAAAGACGAAAAGTCTATCTATGAATCGTTCCTCTTTACACACGTGCAGTTACACTGCCCAGCGATCCACAGGAAGCAAATTGATGTCCATTTTTTTCGGCTTGCACGTGTTATGTTGGTGTGGGTTTCGGCACTTTCCATTTAAAAAGCGTGCAAATGTAAGAAAATAAACATGAGTGAGGCCAGAAATAACGCGAATTTTGTGTGCGTGTGCGTGTGCATGTGTGTGTGTGTGTGTGTGTGTGTGTGTGTGTGTGTGTGTGTGTGTGTGTGTGTGTGTGTGTGTGTGTGTGTGTCTTCCCTGCCTTTTTATTGCTGTAGTCATAATAATAAAATGGAAACATAAACATTACATAACTGAGATATGCTTACCTGCCACGAACGATATATTATTTTATACATGTACGAGGTGTGTTCAAAAAAAGACCGAACTATTTGTGTAGCACGTAAACTAGCGCATAGAGCGAGCTGCAGAATTAAGTGCTGCTAGCGACAGGTTTTGACGCCTGAATGCCGTTTTCTCTGTTCCGTCATGATCTTCAGTCTTCGAGCTACACGCGCTGTAGTGGGCACGGGCACACACCGTCCGGCGGATTTATAACGAAGTGAGAATGAAGATCTTAACACAACTTGTGTGTATAACATTTTGCTGCTGACTTTGTAAAATCTTTACAGAGCTATTTCCATTGTCTTCCAAAGTTTTCATTACCATTTGCATTGGTACGCAGTTGTTGACCGATTTCAAAACGGGTCTCTTTCTGATCATCGTCAACAAACACAGTAAGAATTTTTCAATGATACGATACATTTAAATTTTTCTATCAAAATTTAATTTTACGATCTTAAATGGATTCTGTCAGAAAGTATCGGCATTTAAACGATGATTTACAATTACCACATCACGAGCTCTCTTCCCATGATCTTCGATATCGCTTTGATCTGCACCGACCATTGTTTTTCCCTCTTTAAAAATTCTTAAACTAATCGTTCGCCTCACGCAGGCTTCCGCGTATGCTTAATTGAAAACCAGAATGTCTCTGAAAAGTTTTAACCTAGTTTTGCTGCAAAATTTCATACGCACACGTTGTTCTCGCGGTCTTTCTTAATCGCTTTGTCACTAATCCGCCGGCCAGCGTGTGCACGTCCCCACTCAATGTGATATACCTCAAAGACTACTGCTAATAGCGGAACACAATAAGTGGTAGTTTGTTGTCAAAAACTATCGCTATGTGCGCGCAAAGTCGCGGTGCGTTGTTTGTGCGGATTGATGTGTTACTCAAAAAGTTTGGTCTTTTTATGAACACACCTCGTATATTAACTCATACATAATTTACATTAAAATGAAAAAATTATAATTTTATTGCCTGGCAACAAAATTATTTTATTTTTAACAATTACCATTGTTTGAAAAAGTTTAAATGCATTTTCAAGTACTTTACTGTTGTTAAAAGGTAAAAGGTTGCAGGTAAACTACCCCTTCCCCTTAACCGATCTTCACCAAAATCGAAAATCCTTGAGATTTCTACAATTCAGGGACGTATGCAAAACATTATTTGATTCTGTTTGAATTTGCGGCTGTTATCGTTTGCCATAGAAAATACGCTTGATAAAAAAACGTTGCAGGTAAACTACCCCTTCCCCTTAACCGATCTTCACCAAAAACAATAGGTCTTGAGAACTCTACAAATCAGGGCTGTATGCAAAAAAATATTTGATTCTGTTTGAATTTTCGGCTGTTATCGTTTGCCATAGAAAATACCCTTGTTAAAAAAACGTTGCAGGTAAACTACCCCTTTCCCTTAACCGATCTTCACCAAAAACAATAAGTCTTGAGAACTCTACAATTTAGGCCTGTATGCAAATAATCTTTTGATTCTGTTTGAATTTGCGGCTGTTATCGTTTGCCATAGAAAATACCCTTGTTAAAACATAAAACGTTGCAGGTAAACTACCCCTTTCCCTTAACCGATCTTCACCAAAAACAATAGATCTTGAGAACTCTACAATTCAGGGCTGTATGCGAAACATTATTTGATTCTGTTTGAATTTGTGGCTGTTATCGTTTGCCAAAAAAAAAATTTCCCTTGATAAAAAAAAAAGTTGCAGGTAAACTACCCCTTTCACTCAACCGATCTTCACCAAAAACAATAGGTCGTGAGTACTCTACAAATCAGGGCTGTATGCAAAAAATTATTTGATTCTGTGTGAATTTGCGGCTGTTATCGTTTGCCATAGAAAAAATCTACAGACAGACACACACACAGACACTTTTCAAAAAACGACTTTTTTCATGTTTTGAGTGTAGTACAATCAGAATCTGCAATAATCTCGAACACGATTTTTTTTGCCATCACCATACTTCCATTTCCTTAAGGAATATGGAAGTAAATATCGGTATGGAGAACCATACATGACTTCCATATTCTAAGATTTATATTTAAAATCATTTTCAGCCAAACAGCCAGGGAAGGAATTTTAACAAAAAAATACTTCTTTGTTGCCAATAACGTAGTACACATATAAAAAAAAATTATTCCCTCCCCCTTCAACTATAATTTTGATTTATAGAAAATTACCCCCAGCCCGTTCAACTAGCCTCTTCATTTATAGATATTTCATCTACGTTTCTACAGTGGATTATTAAGATCTTATCAGGATACTTTATCAAAATTAAGTACTTTACTCATGTTACAACAAAAAATGTTTCAGGTAAACTGCCCTTTCCCCGTAACCGTACTTCACCAAAATCAACAGACATTGAGTTCTCTATAGCTCAGGCACATATGTAAAAAATTATTTGATTCTGTTTGAATTTACGGCAGTTATGGTTCGTCATATAAAAAATTACCCATGTTAAAACATAAAACATGAGATTTATAAAACATATCTAAGATTTATATTTAAAATCATTTTTGAAATAAAATATTTTCATAGAACCTACTAACGCTGGGGAAATCTGAGGAGCCAATCAGAGTTGGGCCTACCTGTCACTCTGCTGAATTTGGTGGAAAGCCCTGTCACTGTCGTCAAAGTATCAGCCTTGACAGGGTCCTCTTTTTCTGCAAAATGGGAGAGGCTTGAGATGGAGTGAGTGACATGGTCCCCACCTCAATGAAGAACCCATTGTTTTATAAAAATATATTTAAATTTTGAAAACTGAAAATTCTTTTCTTGTAAATATTTATATTTTATAATCAAAATGACTTTATCAAAAAACAAACATTATTTTTTTATAATAAGTACTTACATATGTTTCTTAATATGCTTACTTTTTCTTCAATGTTGATGATCATTTCCAAACATTCTGACAAAATTGTATCTACAGAACAGTTAACATTCCCCAGGTTTCCATTTCTGCTAATTTCTCATTACACCTTCCACTGACGTATTATTAACCATTTCATAAACTATCGTATAATCTTTTCAGATGTTGTGGTACAAAATCTGAAATTTTCAGATTCCCTGGCAACAAAATTATTTTATTTTCAACAATTACCATTGTTTGAAAAAGTTTAAATGAATTTTCAAGTACTTTACTCTTGTTAAAACGTAAAAGGTTGCAGGTAAACTACCCCTTCCCCTTAACCGATCTTCACCAAAATGTAAAGGCCTTGAGTCCTCTACAATTCACTGACGTATGCAAAAAATTATTTGATTCTGTTTGAATTTGCGGCAGTTATCGTTTGCCATAGAAAATACGCTTGATAAAAAACGTTGCAGGTAAACTACCCCTTCCCCTTAACCGATCTTCACCAAAAACAATAGATCTTGAGTACTCTACAAATCAGGGCTGTATGCAGAAAATTATTTGATTCTGTGTGAATTTGCGGCTGTTATCGTTTGCCATAGAAAATACCCTTGTTAAAAAAACGTTGCAGGTAAACTACCCCTCTCCCTTAACCGATCTTCACCAAAAACAATATTTCTTGAGAACTCTACAATTTAGGGCTGTATGCAAATAATCTTTTGATTCTGTTTGAATTTGCGGCTGTTATCGTTTGCCATAGGAAATACCCTTGTTAAAACATAAAATGTTACAGGTAAACTACCCCTTTCCCTTAACCGATCTTCACCAAAAACAATAGGTCGTGAGAACTCTACAATTCAGGGCTGTATGCGAAACATTATTTGATTCTGTTTGAATTTGCGGCTGTTAACGTTTGCCAAAAAAAAAAAATTTCCCTTGATAAAAAAAAACCGTTGCAGGTAAACTACCCCTTTCCCTCAACCGATCATCACCAAAAACAATAGGTCGTGAGTACTCTACAAATCAGGGCTGTATGCAAAAAATTATTTGATTCTGTTGGAATTTACAGCAGTTATCGTTTGCCATAGAAAAAAAATCTACAGACACACAGACACACAGACAGACACTTTTCGGAAAACGACTTTTACTTCCATATTCCTTAAGGAATGGAAGTATGGTGATGGCAAAAAAAATCGTGTTCGAGATTATTGCAGATTCTGATTGTACTACACTCAAAACATGAAAAAAAAGTCGTTTTTCGAAAAGTGTCTGTGTGTCTGTAGATTTTTTTCTATGGCAAACGATAACAGCCGCAAATTCAAACAGAATCAAATAATTTTTTGCATGCAGCCCTGATTTGTAGAGTACTCGCGACCTATTGTTTTTGGTGAAGATCGGTTGAGGGAAGGGGGTAGTTTACCTGCAACGGTTTTTTTTTATCAAGGGTAATTTTGTTTTTTGGCAAACGATAACAGCCGCAAATTCAAACAGAATTAAATAATGTTTCGTATACAGCCCTGAATTGTAGAGTTCTCAAGACCTATTGTTTTTGGTGAAGATCGGTTAAGGGAAAGGGGTAGTTTACCTGTAACGTTTTATGTCTTAACAAGGGTATTTCCTATGGCAAATGATAACAGCCGCAAATTCAAACAGAATCAAACGATTATTTGCATACAGCACTAAATTGTAGAGTTCTCAAGACCTATTGTTTTTGGTGAAGATCGGTTGTGGGAAAGGGGTAGTTTACCTGCAACGTTTTTTTAACAAGTGTATTTTCTATGGCAAACGATAACAGCCGCAAATTCAAACAGAATCAAATAATGTTCTGCATACAGCCCTGATTTGTAGAGTACTCAAGACCTATTGTTTTTGGTGAAGATCGGTTGAGGGGAAGGGATAGTTTACCTGCAACGTTTTTTTATCAGGCGTATTTTTTTCTATGACGAACGGTAACAGCCGCAAATTCAAACAGAATCAAATAATTTTTTGCATACGTCCCTGAATTGTTGAGGTCTCAATGACTTTCGATTTTGGTGAAGATCGGTTAAGGGGAAGGTGTAGTTTACCTGCAACCTTTTACGTTTTAACAAGAGTAAAGTACTTGAAAATTTATTTAAACTTTTTGAAACAATGGTAATTGTTAAAAATAAAATAATTTTGTTGCCAGGCAATAAAATTATAATTTTTTCATTTTAATGTAATATAATATTTTTCATTTAATACAGCAATAAAAAGGCAGGTAAGACACAGCCTGGCTGTTTGGCTGAAAATGATTTTAAATATAAATCTTAGAATATGGAAGTCATGTATGGTTCTCCATACCGATATTTTTTCATGTTTTGAGTGTAGTAGAATCAGAATCTGCAATAATCTCGAACACGATTTTTTTTGCCATCACCATACTTCCGTTCCTTAAGGAATATGGAAGTAAAAAAGAACTGTCATTTGAACAAGAGATGTTTTAGCACAGAGTACAGTACTGGAGTTGAGAATTGTTGAAACAAATTTAGGTTTTTTTTTAATCTGTCAGATTTGTTCAATGAGGGAAGTGAGTCTCAGTTTTAACTCGACTTTTTGGCATGTGTTTGTCTGTGTGGCTACTGTTTGGGGTATGTCTCACAATAAATTTTAAATGCATCAACTGATTTTTACAAATCTTTGCATATGTGTCCATACTTTTACCCTACAAAGCCCTATTGTTTTTGAGAGGGGTCTCCCCCCCCCTCATACCAATGTAAGGTAGGGAAAAATGTAAGGAGTCAAAATTTTGAAAAAGTCCATGATTGTAATTTCAAGTTAAACAGAATTTTAACCAAAATCTGAATATAGTATTAACTTTTTGGAAATTTCAGAAGTTTATGACGCTGAAGTCTGAAAAAGTTATACAAATTTCAAATAATTGGAAAATCTGTGCAAGACCAATAGGATTTATAACTGAATTCTGTATGTAGTGTTTAAACTTAAAAAAATTAACTTGGGAGTACAAAGTCAAAATGAAAGTCAGTATTTTAAAAAAATTCTAAAAGTCTATGTGTAGCATCAAAATATGGGAAATTTTATTCAAAATACAAACTCAGTATCTTTAATAGTTTGGTATTACATGTGTGTATGGTTTACAGGTGCTGACATTACTTGTACGACAAGTAAACTTAATCAAGGTGAAGTGCGTAAACTGTACTGCATATTTTTCCCGACGGTGTGAGTGGTCTGTTAACAATCTTACTAGCAACGAAGTAGTATGAGGGCGATTTGAAAAGTTCGCGGCTTACCGTAGAAACAAATGTGTGGCGTTTCTATTTTTTACCGCATCATGGCGCCACGTTCGCCCCTCGAACAGCAGTGAAGCGTCAAGTCATTACCCCGTTGAGGAAGTCCGATTCTTCTAGGTTCTCAAAATAACCGTTTACTGCTGCTTTCAGCTCGTCATCTGAGGAAAATCGCTTGCCCCCAAAATTTTTTTGAGGTTTGGGAATAGATGAAAGTCAGATGGTGCTAAATCAGCCGAACAGATCGTACTTCAACTCGGCGATTTTTGCCATAGACACAACGCATATGTGAGAGTGTGCATTATCCAGATGGAAAATGATCTTCTTCTTCACTAAACCTGGATTTTTTTCTCAAATTTTTACATTTAATTGGCCCAAAAGGTTAGCGCAATACTCGCCATTTATCGTTAGACCCTTTTCAAGGCAATCCAGTAACGATATCCCCTTAGCATCCCAGAAAAATGGATCCGTACTCTTTCCAGCCGACAAAATTGATTTTACTGTTTTGGAGGCGCGGAATCACTATGCATCCATTGTTTCGACCGTTGTTTTGTTTCTAGAGTGAAGTAATGGACCCAGGTTTTATCAGTTGTTACAAATCTACGAATAAAATCTTTCATATTTTTCTTAAAATGGTCCAAACATTCCTGAGAAGCTTGCATTCGCATGCGTTTTTGGTCACTTGTAAATAAATGCGGCACCCATCTTGCAGGCAGCTTTTTCATACCTAATTCCTCATTAAGAATGCAGACCTGCCAAGTCTCACGCATTGAGCGTGAGACACACGCATTCAAGGCCGATCTCACGCTCACACGCACGCGAACTGAAATCTCACGCATTTCATCAATGAAAGAAATTAAAATTTTATTTTGAAATTAACTTTATTTTAACTCCTGTTTATTGTGTTTCACAGTCTCTGAATACCGGTCATTTAAATATTGATGTGAAAGATAAGTCCATAGTCGCATAAAAGATTGCGATTGTCAATAACAGATGGCGGGAGCGCCTCTACCGGCTTCGAAGGAAACGCATACGGCCGATTCGACGCGTCACTCATAAGTTGTTTCATGGAAGAATGAAGCGTGTGCAGTCTGTGTTGTCTTCAGATTCAGAAAAGGAGGATGATCCTTCTCCAGGAGGTACTTCTCCAAAAAGAAATACAAATCCCAGATCTTTTGCGGGAGCTGCTAAATATAAAACCCGCTTCAACGTTGTCTGGCAAGTAAAGTATCCTGTATCTGCAGTTGCTGATGATCCATCTGTATCTGCCTTTCGTTGTGATGTGTGTGCACGAACTTTGTCCTGTGGACATCAAGGTGAGGCGGATATCAAAAGACACGTTGACTCCGATGCTCATAAGAAGTTTATGAAATCTAGCAGAAATCAGCCTAAAATATCTGACGTATTCAGCAGACCTAAGGACGATCGAACAATGGAAAAAGTAAGTAGCCTAATGTTTATGTATTTTAGTTATAAATTATTATTTACTGGCATTAGTTAAAAACGTATTTCTTTACCTATCAAAGGCACCAAAAACTTATTTCTTTACCAATCGACCACATTTTGCACTCTAACCTATGAAGTGGATGACACTAGGCGATGTTCAGCTGTTAAATTAGTGATCGACTGCGATATATCAATTGATGTTCACGAGGTTATTTAACGATAGGTTAGGTTGTTTCGTGATATGGTAATTTTAAAACGTGTGGTCGATAGGTAAAGAGGCACCATTAAAAAATTTAATTTTAGGCCAACCACATTTTATAATAGTTATACCTTATTTTCAGGTTGGTAGAGCAGAAGTGAAAATAGCAACCCTTCTTGCATGCCACAACATCCCAATTGCCACTGCTAGTCATTTGAGTCCACTCTTCAAGGACATTTTCCCGGATTCTTCAATAGCTCAGAATTATGCTTCAGGAAGGTATGTAAGAGAATGTGGTTATAAAAATAAATTTATGGAAACATGTGAGCAATAGAAGAGCATGAACCTTGTCACTGATTTACCCTAATTCGTTTATCATTCCTTCTTGCAGATGGAAAACTACATGCATTATGAATGGGGCTATTGCATCATACTTTCATTCTCAGTTGGTGCAACACATGCAGATTCATCCATATTCAGTTCTTGTAGATGGTTCAAATGACACTGGTCTTGAGAAATTAAACCCACTGACTGTACGCATCTTTGATATAAGATCACGGAAAGTTATGAGTCATTTTTTGGACATGTGCACCACCACAGGTACTGGAGCAGCAACAGCAGCCACAATTTATGACAAGATTTCAGAGGTACTAGTGAAAAACAGCATTCCCTGGATTAATTGTGTTGCTTTTGGTGTTGACAATACGAATGTAAATATAGGTGTTAGGAACTCCATCATGTCACGAGTCCTTCTTCAGAATAAGGATACTTACTTCATGGGGTGCCCCTGTCACCTAATACATAATATTGCAAGGAGAGCTGCGGACAAATTTCTTGAGAGAAGTGGGTTTGATGTAGAAGATATGTGTGTTGATCTCTACTATTATTTTGATAAGAGCACTAAGTGCAAATCAAATCTTAAAACATTTTGCTTATTTTGTGATGTTGAATATCACAAAGTAGTCAAACATGTAAACACTAGATGGTTGAGTCTTGAGAGAGCAGTGGAGAGAATCCTTTCCTTATTTGATGGACTGAAGAGTTACTTTTTGTCCAATTCTGAGAGTGAGCCATGTTTTAAAAGACTTAAAACGTTGTTCAATAATCCAATTCTGGAAGTGTATTTGCTCTTTTACAATGCAGTTCTGCCAATGTTCACTATTATTAACAAGTATCTTCAGAGGGAGGATCCATGTATCTTTGCTGCTTATCAGTGTTTGCATGAATTTATGAAAAAAGTTCTAGGTAAAATTCTCCCCCCTGAGAAAGTTAAAGAGGTTGAAGGTTTTGGATTCAAAGATCTCAAAGTTGATATAAGAGAAGATCAACTGGATGATGAGGAAATATTTATTGGGCTTGCAACTCGACAAAAACTGACTGCTCTGTTTCATGAAGGTAGCATTAGCCCTAAAGACTATGCTGAATTTTTAACTGCAGTTAGGCAGTTTTACCAGGAAGTAATTTCTGAGGCAACCAAGAAGTTACCATTGAACGACAACTTGCTGAAACATGCCAGATTTGTTGACTTTTTTGAGAAAAGTTCAGTTCAGTTTAGTGACGTAGAATTTTTTCTCTTGAGGTACTGTAACATTCTTTCACATATCCACCCAGTGACTGAGACAGAACAACTATACGATGAATTTATGGATTACAAAATTTTAAAACAAGACAGCATCCCTGAAGATGTATGGGAAAGTGCTAAAGTCCAAGATGAGGAGCAAGTAAGTCGGTACATTTACCGAATGGATGTAATTTGGGCATATTTATCTCAGATGAAATTAGCAAATGGAGAATTAAGGTATAAGAGGCTATCTGAGGTTGCAAAATTGGTTTTGATAATTCCACATTCTAATGCTGGCGAAGAACGTGTTTTTTCTATGATACGGAAAAATAAAACAGCTTTTAGACCTTCAATGAACGTGGATGGCACATTATCATCTGTCTTGACCATGAAAATGGCCATCCCTGAGCCATGCCACACATTCGAACCACCAAAAGAAGTGGTGGCTAATGCTAAGAAAGCAACATATCAGTATAATAAAACACATAGCAATAAAGAGTGAGATTTGTATTGTTTGCAATTAAGTGCAACATTTGGTATATATTAACTTGTGTTCTGTTGTTTTCCACAAAACTGATGAATATTACATAAAAATAATTTGCATTATAATAAAAAGTGGTTTGATAATGATTAATTATGAAATAAATGGATATATAAAATAAATTTGTTGTCTCACTCATTTTCCTTGAATCTCACTCTTCCTGACCAGTGATCTCACTCCGTTACTCTGGGGACCCTTGGCAGCTCTGAGAATGTGATGTACCCGTTCATCTGAGATGCCCACAGTCGTAGCAATTTCAGACACCTTCAAACGGGGATCTTCCAAAAGAATATTGTGCACTTTATTGATGATTTCTGGTGTAGTGGCACTTTTCGGACGCCCGGTCCTTCCAAACTTGTACAACCATGTATAAATTCAGTAGCCCATTTTTTCACCATAGTAAATGAAGGTCCAGCATCACCCAACACATTCTTCATCTCATTAAATATTTCTGTTGGCGTTAAACCTTTCTTAACAATAAACTTGATGTTCAGTTTTCTCCATTTTCAGCGTTGCTGTGAGATAACGTTATTTATACAGCTGTTTCTCTGCAACAATGACTTGACCCGACTTGACGCTTCACAGCTGTTCGTGGGACGAAAATGACTCCACGATGTGGTAGAAAACAGGAATGCCACACATTAGTTTATATGGTAGGCCACAAACTTTTCAAATCGCCCTCGTATATACTGGTCTCTACTGCGCAAGTGTCACCTTCCTACAACAGTCAATTTGTGTATATCAGCCAAGCAGAGGTTAATATTAGAATAGCCCTTGTCAAAGGTCTTGTAGTCAGTGACCACAGTACTGTGGTTATTTAGCTGTTTGTGTGTGTGTGTGTGTGTGTGTGTGTGTGTGTGTGTGTGTTCTGTTTTGTTTGTAGTTCTGTATGCATTGCTGTATCCTGCTTTTTAAATTTTGCAGTCTATTTTGTTGTGTGGTTATTGGTATACGTGAGTGTTATGAGTTGTTGTTTTCTGATTTTGTGTATTATTTATTTTGGGTTTTTTGTAGGAGTCTGTCCATTATTGTTCTGTTGTCTTCTGCTAAATACTTTTATCCAAAATAATCGTGTTGTACATTGGAATAGTGGATAATGGTTCTTAATAATGCTTTGATATGTTTATGGGACAATAAAATCCAAGATGTGTTAAATATCTTTTTACAGTAACAAATCTTAGCAGTACAGAAACCAAAGTTAGTTGTTAATGCGAATTGAGACATTGTAGCTACTGTGTGTGTGTGGTAATATGACCTGCAATTGGATCTAGTTAACCCAAAAGGTTGTTGTGTTCGTGTCTACTGATACACTGTGAGTCATATGATTTTTGTTTTTTTTTTGTGCAATTCAAACGTTATCAGCTGGAGTATATGTGCTCAATTACCACTTGACTTAATTGCATACATCTTAAAAACTTTTTTCAAGTAATTTAACTTTAATTTTTCTCTACTCACTTCAAGCGGTGTGATTATATCGGAAGGCATTTGCTGTTAATTCCGAGAAACAGTTGTAAGTGGTTTGTAAGTAATTGCAGTAAATATGAAATTTAAATCTAAGTCTCATTGTTGACAACCTAGTTATTTCAATTTGTAAATTGCTTTTGGGTTTTCCATTAAAACTGAGAATGTTTACTGTTAATAATTGATCTAAATCACATGTGTGTGTGCGTGTGCATGTGTGTGTGTGCGTGTGTGCGTGCGTGCGTGCGTGCATGTGAGTTTGTGGGTTATTAATAGAATGAGCCTTGTTTCTTTGAAATTGTTTATATTTAGCATATCTTCTTGGGCATGTTTATGTATCTTGTTCTGTTGTACACATTGTGTTTACACATGTTTATTTTTTCTTTTATAGTTATTTTATTAGTAATTTTGTTATTATCATTGACATTATTTGCTAGTTGCAGAACTCGCTTCCTGTTTTGAATGGCCTGTTTTGACATTTATTATCGCACACGCCCGCCCACACTGTAATAGTACATTCTATTGTATACATTAACTTTGTCCCTAGTTCGGGTGTCAAATGTAATCGTTCAAACCCTTTACCACATTTTAATTAATAATAAAACACACTTACCTTGTGTAGCACAGGGTTCTGCAGACGAACTTGTGAACTATAAACGTGATTTAGGTTTTACATCATTAATGTACTCGACTCTCATAGCAATTGTTAATTAATTCAATCTTTTATTAAACATTTTTAGATATTCTCTCTTTTAAATTTCTTACGTTCTATCTTCATTTTTGAACAATTAATGATTCTTATGTAACATAAAATATTAACATATTTACTTACTATAGTTTGTGATTACTATTGATTACTATAATTGAGTGATGTAATGTAAGTACGAAGTTTATAATGCAATGTAAATAAAGTAAAACTTCTGTCCAAGCCTTTTGTGGCCTTCCTATTTTGATTGGGTGGTATAAAATATCAATTATTGTTTTCTATGGCTTGCAAAATTGTTAAGGGAATACATATAAAGGAAAATTACATTTTAAAGTGTAAATTGTCTTTGGGAGAAAAAAAACAAAACAATTTCATGCTTCATATACTCCTACTATGACAGTCGATACGGGGCTCGAGTTGTCAAGATGGAGAAGCTTATTGCATAGGCACCATGTTACTTATCATCCATCGTCATCAGCCAAGTCATTCTTCAGCCAGCAACTTATCTCTTGAACAGTATTGCCCAGTTCAATGTGTTTAATCAGGCCGTGCATACATTTTGTGGAAGATGAAGAGGTGTAGAGTCAACCAAGGAAGTGGTGATCACAAATGTTATACGAGGTCAGAACAGGTTATGCGGAATGCCTCTAGTTAAAAAGATGATGATTATGATGATGTTTTTTGTTTTTCTTGTGTACATTTTGCAATAACTGAATGAATGAAGCGAGTTTTCAGTATTAAATTAATCATTTGGCATTTGTCTGTCTGTGTGTCTTCTCTCTGTCTGTCTTTTGGAATGTACCTGATGATGACTTGTGAGTGCATCGACCGATTTTCATAAACCGTGGCATGGGTGTCCATACTTTTACGCTACACAATCCTATTGGTTTTTTTTTAGATTTATCCTCCCAAAAATAGTGGGTAGGAGGAAAAAATGGGGGGGGGTCAAAATTGTGAAATAATCGTAAAAGCCCATGTGGGATATAAAATTAAAGGGAATTGTAACCACAATCTGAGTATAGGTTTATTTCTGACTATCTCAAAATGTTTTGGACCACAGGACTCAAAAAGTGGGCGAAAGTTTTGATAAAATCATGAAAATACATTTGGATGGTGTCAAATTAAAGACAATTTTAACTAACGTCTTTATACAGTCTCTTAAGTTTGGGAAATTTCAAAATTTGGACCCTAGGACCCATAAGAGATAAAAAATTTGTTAAAATTGTGGAGATCCAGAATAATATCAGACTGAAAGGAACTATAATCCTAATGTGAATGTTTCAAATTGTGTTTAGTACCCTATTTCTAAGGCATGCATGGCTGGTGTCATCATTGTTGAAATTGAAATTCAGGCTATTGGGCTATGGTCTACTATAGTTATTATTCTGAAAGATGTTATTCTCAGATGTGTTGGCCTCACCTCTGGAGGCCATCTTCAGTGATAAACGATTTTCAACACAACCGGCACTAACACTAACAATACTGTGAGTTACTGATGAACACCGTGTCATTTGTGTGTTATAAACTATTTATTACTGAAGATGGCCTCCAGAGGTGAGGCCGATGAGAGTAACGTGTTTCAGAATAATAACTGCAATAGATCATGGCCCAATAGCCTGGATTTTAATTTTAACGTGTTTAGTATGCGCTCTGCAATTGTTCTATTACTAAAGAAATAGTAGAGTAATCGGGATTTTTGTAATTTTTCTGTAATTGATAAATTATTAAATAAATATAAGTATATCACTACCAACTCGGAACAGAAAGTTTTTGTTGGTAAAAACGTAAAAGTTTTACCTTATAGCCTGAACCAGTTTTCGGTATTATAAGCTTTGTCAGAGTCTCCCACTGGGAGCATTGTCCGTCTTGTTCTTGGTAACGGCATTGACTTTTGAAGGATCGATGTTGTGTGTGTGGGATGTGATATGTTCGAATAATACGTGAAATTTTAATTGTGTCTATGATGTCGTTTTTATGTGTTAATGAACAGACACAATTAAAATCACACGTATTATTTGAACACATCGCGCGCGCGCGCGCGCGCGCACACACACACACAACATCGATCCTTCAAAAGTCAACGCCGTTGCCAAGAACAAGACGGACAGGGCTCCCAGTGGCAGCCTCTGACAAAGCTTATAATAAGCGAAAACTGGTTCAGGCTATAAGGTAAAACTTTTACTTTTTTACCAATAAAAATCTTTGTTCCGAGTTGGTAGTGATATACTTATTTAGTTAAACAAGGGACACGTCATGGACAAAGAAATCCAAGAATGAAAAATTATCTAATATCAAAATTTATGTAATAATAAATGTAGGTTGTTCAAAATAGTGAGCAATTTCTGCAGCTCAAGGAGCTTACTAGTATTTAAACGGTAAATGTAAAATAAAATTTTCACCAACTGATCTCCATCTTGCTGAGATTAATGATTGTGATCATTTTACATTTTGGCCTCTCTAGCCCAACAACTTTCTAGCGATCTACCATTGTTTTGTTTTTGTACCAAAATGGCCTACCCCGCTCTGCGAAGTACTTTGTCAGTTCTGGTTGATACTACCTAGACCTGCCCATGAAGGTGGACACATGTTAAATGTAAGGAGGGCCAATAGCCAATAGTAACATAGCTAGTACCCTACCATGGATGTATTGACCATGAATTTCAATGAAGGGTTCATTCATAATAAGAGAGACTATAGGTGTTTCTGGTAGTAAAGAATCTGTCAGTTACAGTGTAGGCCTTCTGTATGACAACCGGTAGTCAGCTGATATTGCTTGCATGGATTTTTTAAAATGAAATGCCACTGGCGACTGTATCATGAGACAAATATTGGAATATTTTGTGATTTAAGATTTTTCAATGTAACCTTTCTTTCGAATACTGTAAAAAACAAGTATATCTATTTTCTTAAAACACTGAACGCAGCATCTTGATACACAATTTTGCTTCTGAGTTCACATTTAAAAGTTGTTTATCTTGTATTTTATATGGCAAGGTAAGAAACAAATTGAAAACAAATGTTGAACATGTTGTTGTTCCTGTGGTCGTGTGGAATGTTAGTCCCCCATCTTGCTCCTTGCGCCACAGTAAAGTCCAGATTGTGTTACAAAAGGCCTTTGTATACGTTGCAAAATAAATTTAGTGGTCTGTATTGTTAGAAAATTTTGTAATTTTGTCCCTCCATACTATATAGAAATATTTTACCTGCTCAGAATAAGATTTTTCTGTAATTAATTTTTAACAAGTTGTAAACGTTTTTATGTAGTTTGCCCACATTGGTGTCAAGGAAAGCAATAAGCACTTTACACTTGAGCTTTTATTTCAAGCGTTAGTTAAAAATTTATTACTTGGTTTTCTTCTAGATTAAAAACTGGCACCAACAATTTTTATATAAATTTGCAGTTCTTTGTATTTGCGTAACCAGTTTAAAAATAATTTGATCTACTCGCGCTATTTGCAAAAAGGAATGATTTTTTGTATTTATTTATTTTTTTAATAAAAATTTGAGTATTGTGACTTTTTGCAGATAATTAGTTAACGCTGTTAAGAATGTCTTAGTAAAGTTCATCTGTTGATGAATTTGTCGTTATTCTAAAATCGAATTCTATTTCTTTAATTTTTACCCGTCTATACTTGTACAAGGAGGGAGGGGTAGTAAGTTTCATTAATAAGTGATTTTCTTTGTTTGCTTATAGATAGATAGGGAGAGGGAGAGGGAGAGAGAGAGAGAGAGAGAGAGAGAGAGAGAGAGAGAGAGAGAGAGAAATTCAGTAGCCCATTTTTTCACCATAGTAAATGAAGGTCCAGCATCACCCAACACATTCTTCATCTCATTAAATATTTCTGTTGGCGTTAAACCTTTCTTAACAATAAACTTGATGTTCAGTTTTCTCCATTTTCAGCGTTGCTGTGAGATAACGTTATTTATACAGCTGTTTCTCTGCAACAATGACTTGACCCGACTTGACGCTTCACAGCTGTTCGTGGGACGAAAATGACTCCACGATGTGGTAGAAAACAGGAATGCCACACATTAGTTTATATGGTAGGCCACAAACTTTTCAAATCGCCCTCGTATATACTGGTCTCTACTGCGCAAGTGTCACCTTCCTACAACAGTCAATTTGTGTATATCAGCCAAGCAGAGGTTAATATTAGAATAGCCCTTGTCAAAGGTCTTGTAGTCAGTGACCACAGTACTGTGGTTATTTAGCTGTTTGTGTGTGTGTGTGTGTGTGTGTGTGTGTGTGTGTGTGTGTTCTGTTTTGTTTGTAGTTCTGTATGCATTGCTGTATCCTGCTTTTTAAATTTTGCAGTCTATTTTGTTGTGTGGTTATTGGTATACGTGAGTGTTATGAGTTGTTGTTTTCTGATTTTGTGTATTATTTATTTTGGGTTTTTTGTAGGAGTCTGTCCATTATTGTTCTGTTGTCTTCTGCTAAATACTTTTATCCAAAATAATCGTGTTGTACATTGGAATAGTGGATAATGGTTCTTAATAATGCTTTGATATGTTTATGGGACAATAAAATCCAAGATGTGTTAAATATCTTTTTACAGTAACAAATCTTAGCAGTACAGAAACCAAAGTTAGTTGTTAATGCGAATTGAGACATTGTAGCTACTGTGTGTGTGTGGTAATATGACCTGCAATTGGATCTAGTTAACCCAAAAGGTTGTTGTGTTCGTGTCTACTGATACACTGTGAGTCATATGATTTTTGTTTTTTTTTTGTGCAATTCAAACGTTATCAGCTGGAGTATATGTGCTCAATTACCACTTGACTTAATTGCATACATCTTAAAAACTTTTTTCAAGTAATTTAACTTTAATTTTTCTCTACTCACTTCAAGCGGTGTGATTATATCGGAAGGCATTTGCTGTTAATTCCGAGAAACAGTTGTAAGTGGTTTGTAAGTAATTGCAGTAAATATGAAATTTAAATCTAAGTCTCATTGTTGACAACCTAGTTATTTCAATTTGTAAATTGCTTTTGGGTTTTCCATTAAAACTGAGAATGTTTACTGTTAATAATTGATCTAAATCACATGTGTGTGTGCGTGTGCATGTGTGTGTGTGCGTGTGTGCGTGCGTGCGTGCGTGCATGTGAGTTTGTGGGTTATTAATAGAATGAGCCTTGTTTCTTTGAAATTGTTTATATTTAGCATATCTTCTTGGGCATGTTTATGTATCTTGTTCTGTTGTACACATTGTGTTTACACATGTTTATTTTTTCTTTTATAGTTATTTTATTAGTAATTTTGTTATTATCATTGACATTATTTGCTAGTTGCAGAACTCGCTTCCTGTTTTGAATGGCCTGTTTTGACATTTATTATCGCACACGCCCGCCCACACTGTAATAGTACATTCTATTGTATACATTAACTTTGTCCCTAGTTCGGGTGTCAAATGTAATCGTTCAAACCCTTTACCACATTTTAATTAATAATAAAACACACTTACCTTGTGTAGCACAGGGTTCTGCAGACGAACTTGTGAACTATAAACGTGATTTAGGTTTTACATCATTAATGTACTCGACTCTCATAGCAATTGTTAATTAATTCAATCTTTTATTAAACATTTTTAGATATTCTCTCTTTTAAATTTCTTACGTTCTATCTTCATTTTTGAACAATTAATGATTCTTATGTAACATAAAATATTAACATATTTACTTACTATAGTTTGTGATTACTATTGATTACTATAATTGAGTGATGTAATGTAAGTACGAAGTTTATAATGCAATGTAAATAAAGTAAAACTTCTGTCCAAGCCTTTTGTGGCCTTCCTATTTTGATTGGGTGGTATAAAATATCAATTATTGTTTTCTATGGCTTGCAAAATTGTTAAGGGAATACATATAAAGGAAAATTACATTTTAAAGTGTAAATTGTCTTTGGGAGAAAAAAAACAAAACAATTTCATGCTTCATATACTCCTACTATGACAGTCGATACGGGGCTCGAGTTGTCAAGATGGAGAAGCTTATTGCATAGGCACCATGTTACTTATCATCCATCGTCATCAGCCAAGTCATTCTTCAGCCAGCAACTTATCTCTTGAACAGTATTGCCCAGTTCAATGTGTTTAATCAGGCCGTGCATACATTTTGTGGAAGATGAAGAGGTGTAGAGTCAACCAAGGAAGTGGTGATCACAAATGTTATACGAGGTCAGAACAGGTTATGCGGAATGCCTCTAGTTAAAAAGATGATGATTATGATGATGTTTTTTGTTTTTCTTGTGTACATTTTGCAATAACTGAATGAATGAAGCGAGTTTTCAGTATTAAATTAATCATTTGGCATTTGTCTGTCTGTGTGTCTTCTCTCTGTCTGTCTTTTGGAATGTACCTGATGATGACTTGTGAGTGCATCGACCGATTTTCATAAACCGTGGCATGGGTGTCCATACTTTTACGCTACACAATCCTATTGGTTTTTTTTTAGATTTATCCTCCCAAAAATAGTGGGTAGGAGGAAAAAATGGGGGGGGGTCAAAATTGTGAAATAATCGTAAAAGCCCATGTGGGATATAAAATTAAAGGGAATTGTAACCACAATCTGAGTATAGGTTTATTTCTGACTATCTCAAAATGTTTTGGACCACAGGACTCAAAAAGTGGGCGAAAGTTTTGATAAAATCATGAAAATACATTTGGATGGTGTCAAATTAAAGACAATTTTAACTAACGTCTTTATACAGTCTCTTAAGTTTGGGAAATTTCAAAATTTGGACCCTAGGACCCATAAGAGATAAAAAATTTGTTAAAATTGTGGAGATCCAGAATAATATCAGACTGAAAGGAACTATAATCCTAATGTGAATGTTTCAAATTGTGTTTAGTACCCTATTTCTAAGGCATGCATGGCTGGTGTCATCATTGTTGAAATTGAAATTCAGGCTATTGGGCTATGGTCTACTATAGTTATTATTCTGAAAGATGTTATTCTCAGATGTGTTGGCCTCACCTCTGGAGGCCATCTTCAGTGATAAACGATTTTCAACACAACCGGCACTAACACTAACAATACTGTGAGTTACTGATGAACACCGTGTCATTTGTGTGTTATAAACTATTTATTACTGAAGATGGCCTCCAGAGGTGAGGCCGATGAGAGTAACGTGTTTCAGAATAATAACTGCAATAGATCATGGCCCAATAGCCTGGATTTTAATTTTAACGTGTTTAGTATGCGCTCTGCAATTGTTCTATTACTAAAGAAATAGTAGAGTAATCGGGATTTTTGTAATTTTTCTGTAATTGATAAATTATTAAATAAATATAAGTATATCACTACCAACTCGGAACAGAAAGTTTTTGTTGGTAAAAACGTAAAAGTTTTACCTTATAGCCTGAACCAGTTTTCGGTATTATAAGCTTTGTCAGAGTCTCCCACTGGGAGCATTGTCCGTCTTGTTCTTGGTAACGGCATTGACTTTTGAAGGATCGATGTTGTGTGTGTGGGATGTGATATGTTCGAATAATACGTGAAATTTTAATTGTGTCTATGATGTCGTTTTTATGTGTTAATGAACAGACACAATTAAAATCACACGTATTATTTGAACACATCGCGCGCGCGCGCGCGCGCACACACACACACAACATCGATCCTTCAAAAGTCAACGCCGTTGCCAAGAACAAGACGGACAGGGCTCCCAGTGGCAGCCTCTGACAAAGCTTATAATAAGCGAAAACTGGTTCAGGCTATAAGGTAAAACTTTTACTTTTTTACCAATAAAAATCTTTGTTCCGAGTTGGTAGTGATATACTTATTTAGTTAAACAAGGGACACGTCATGGACAAAGAAATCCAAGAATGAAAAATTATCTAATATCAAAATTTATGTAATAATAAATGTAGGTTGTTCAAAATAGTGAGCAATTTCTGCAGCTCAAGGAGCTTACTAGTATTTAAACGGTAAATGTAAAATAAAATTTTCACCAACTGATCTCCATCTTGCTGAGATTAATGATTGTGATCATTTTACATTTTGGCCTCTCTAGCCCAACAACTTTCTAGCGATCTACCATTGTTTTGTTTTTGTACCAAAATGGCCTACCCCGCTCTGCGAAGTACTTTGTCAGTTCTGGTTGATACTACCTAGACCTGCCCATGAAGGTGGACACATGTTAAATGTAAGGAGGGCCAATAGCCAATAGTAACATAGCTAGTACCCTACCATGGATGTATTGACCATGAATTTCAATGAAGGGTTCATTCATAATAAGAGAGACTATAGGTGTTTCTGGTAGTAAAGAATCTGTCAGTTACAGTGTAGGCCTTCTGTATGACAACCGGTAGTCAGCTGATATTGCTTGCATGGATTTTTTAAAATGAAATGCCACTGGCGACTGTATCATGAGACAAATATTGGAATATTTTGTGATTTAAGATTTTTCAATGTAACCTTTCTTTCGAATACTGTAAAAAACAAGTATATCTATTTTCTTAAAACACTGAACGCAGCATCTTGATACACAATTTTGCTTCTGAGTTCACATTTAAAAGTTGTTTATCTTGTATTTTATATGGCAAGGTAAGAAACAAATTGAAAACAAATGTTGAACATGTTGTTGTTCCTGTGGTCGTGTGGAATGTTAGTCCCCCATCTTGCTCCTTGCGCCACAGTAAAGTCCAGATTGTGTTACAAAAGGCCTTTGTATACGTTGCAAAATAAATTTAGTGGTCTGTATTGTTAGAAAATTTTGTAATTTTGTCCCTCCATACTATATAGAAATATTTTACCTGCTCAGAATAAGATTTTTCTGTAATTAATTTTTAACAAGTTGTAAACGTTTTTATGTAGTTTGCCCACATTGGTGTCAAGGAAAGCAATAAGCACTTTACACTTGAGCTTTTATTTCAAGCGTTAGTTAAAAATTTATTACTTGGTTTTCTTCTAGATTAAAAACTGGCACCAACAATTTTTATATAAATTTGCAGTTCTTTGTATTTGCGTAACCAGTTTAAAAATAATTTGATCTACTCGCGCTATTTGCAAAAAGGAATGATTTTTTGTATTTATTTATTTTTTTAATAAAAATTTGAGTATTGTGACTTTTTGCAGATAATTAGTTAACGCTGTTAAGAATGTCTTAGTAAAGTTCATCTGTTGATGAATTTGTCGTTATTCTAAAATCGAATTCTATTTCTTTAATTTTTACCCGTCTATACTTGTACAAGGAGGGAGGGGTAGTAAGTTTCATTAATAAGTGATTTTCTTTGTTTGCTTATAGATAGATAGGGAGAGGGAGAGGGAGAGAGAGAGAGAGAGAGAGAGAGAGAGAGAGAGAGAGAGAGAGAGAGAGAGAGAGAGAGAGAGAGAGAGAGAGAGAGAGAGAGAGAGAGAGAGAGGCGCGCACGCGCGCTTATTCTTTTTGTTAAATTTCTGCCACACTGCATGTGTCATACGTTAAGAATTATGTTATGTTAATCAAAATAAACTATTTAACACATTCAACCGTGGCCATTTTAGCATAGCCATGTCCTAGCAGCCTGGCTGCTATTTTTTTTAATAGTAAGGTTTGTTAAAAACAACATAAATTACATGTCAGATTAAAAAAATTGGACCTTCTATTTTATAAAATGATATGATATTTATTTTTTTATAGATGGAATTAATTTTTAGTATCTAGATCAAAAGCATGTTTTTGAAAAATAAAAAAAGTTTTACAAGGTGTTTTCACGTAATAAATGGATTTTTTAGTAATAACTACTGAACAAAATTACTTTTCTTACAATAGTAAGGCACAGAATGTATTAAATATCGGTATGGAGAACCATACATGACTTCCATATTCTAAGATTTATATTTAAAATCATTTTCGAAATGAAATATTACCATAGAAACTACTTCTTTCTACTTACTGCTTCAGCCTTAACCACAGTACTGTGGTCACTAACGTATACCACCTCACGTTATCGCACTCGATTTTCACTGATGATGGAAGTCGATGGCATTGCCGAAATGTCTGGTTTTGTAGAAAACATTGGACTACGGCCAAATATCCCGGGAAGGAATTTTAACAAAAAATACTTCTTTGTTGCCGATAACGTTGTACACATATATATCAGTGGCGAAGTTACATGGAGGCAATTGAGGCAATGCCTACCCTAAACAATTCTGTAGAATAAAAATTATAAATACGTATGAACTACATAACGTAAAGATTATACATTGTTACTGCGACTGTCAAATTTATTAAACCGAAATGTGCTTTATTGAGCGACCGCTAGATGGTGACAGGTGAGATTCGGCATAGTTCGTTTAAAGCGAATGAGGCAACCTGAACTTGCCTCAGCGTTTTTTGTATACATCGTATGTAAGCAATGTAGTGGTGTGATAGGGAAGTGTAGGGAGGGGGGATTGTCCCGCGCTGTACACATAGAGCGTTGAGGCATGCCTCACTTCTGTGGTCCAAACAGTTAAGTTAAAGCGCCTGTGTTGTTTCTAAGTGTTTATTTTATGCGGTTATTAAAAGTGTCACTGTTATTCCGCTGAACTAACAGATGATCAAGATTGTTATTTGAATTATTTGTAACATTAAACATATATATAGAAACTAATCAAGTTTAAAAATTTGAAGTTCAATCAGTTGTATTATTGTGTATGACTAATACAAGGATTGTTCAATAGACACACGTATAGAGCTGTAAAGCATTTTTTATTCAACGATTTTAAAAGAAGTCTCCAATAACATTAAGACATGAGTTCCACTGTTGCACTAACCTGTAGATTCCCTGCTAGTAAAATTCTTACGGCTGTTTGTGGAACCATTCGGTTACAGCAAACTCTACCTCAGCGTCCGATTTGACCAACCGTCCTTTTAGTGATTCCTTAAAAAAAATTTAAGATAAGATTTTTGCCTACCCATTCATTAACTAAAAGCTTCGCCAGTAAGCAAATTGATGTCCATTTTTTCAGCTTGCACGCGTTATGTTGGTATGGGTTTCGGCACTTTCCATTTAAAAAGCGTGCAAACGTAAGAAAATAAACATGAGTGAGGCCAGAAATAACGTGAATTGTGTGTGTGTGTGTGTGTGTGTGTGTTTGTGTCTTACCTGCTTTTTATTGCCGTATTAAATGAAAAATATTATATTACATTAAAATGAAAAAAATTTAATTTTATTGCCTGGCAACAAAATTATTTTATTTTTAACAATTACCATTGTTTCAAAAAGTTTAAAAAAATTTTCAAGTACTTTACTCTTGTTAAAACGTAAAAGGTTGCAGGTAAACTACCCCTTCCCCTTAACCGATCTTTACCAAAATCGAAAGTCCTTGAGACCTCTACAATTCAGGGACTATGCAAAAAATTATTTGATTCTGTTTGAATTTGCGGCAGTTATCGTTTGCCATAGAAAATACGCTTGATAAAAAACGTTGCAGGTAAACTACCCCTTCCCCTTAACCGATCTTCACCAAAAACAATAGATCTTGAGTACTCTACAAATCAGGGCTGTATGCAGAAAATTATTTGATTCTGTTTGAATTTGCGGCTGTTATCGTTTGCCATAGAAAATACCCTTGTTAAAAAAACGTTGTAGGTAAACTACCCCTTTCCCTTAACCGATCTTCACCAAAAACAATAGGTCTTGAGAACTCTACAATTTAGTGCTGTATGCAAATAATCTTTTGATTCTGTTTGAATTTGCGGCTGTTATCGTTTGCCATAGGAAATACCCTTGTTAAAACATAAAACGTTACAGGTAAACTACCCCTTTCCCTTAACCGATCTTCACCAAAAACAATAGGTCTTGAGAACTCTACAATTCAGGGCTGTATGCGAAACATTATTTGATTCTGTTTGAATTTGCGGCTGTTATCGTTTGCCAAAAAAAAAAATTTCCCTTGATAAAAAAAAACCGTTGCAGGTAAACTACCCCTTTTCCTCAACCGATCTTCACCAAAAACAATAGGTCGTGAGTACTCTACAAATCAGGGCTGTATGCAAAAAATTATTTGATTCTGTTTGAATTTGCGGCAGTTATCGTTTGCCATAGAAAAAAAATCTACAGACACACAGACAGACACACAGACAGACACACAGACACACAGACAGACACACAGACACTTTTCAGAAAACGACTTTTTTTCATGTTTTGAGTGTAGTACAATCAGAATCTGCAATAATCTCGAACACGATTTTTTTTGCCATCACCATACTTCCATTCCTTAAGGAATATGGAAGTAAAAATCAGTCTACTTGCAATAATCTACTTTGTATGGTATAAAATGAAACAGTCAGGGTAATGCAGACCGACATTGCAAGTTTCACAATAGTCAGAAATCACAGAACAGAAAACTGATTGTGCTGCTATCTGTGCATTCAGTCGGCAACTACAAAGTCCAGTCTGCAAGTACAAACAACAGAAGCCAGTAAATGTTTTGTACAAATGCCGTTAAACGCGCGTGTGGTGACAAACATAAAATTTACAGGCGTCGGATTTTTGAGCAGAATCATGTACCCATAAATTTTATGGGCATCAGGTGGAAAGTTTTGAAATTTTAATTTGTGACTATTTTAGATTTGTAAAAGAAACAGTTTAAAATAATTGGAAATGAAACGGTGGAACAGCACATGCTTCTAACTTGTTTTAAACAGTGAACTGTAACTACTGTTATCTGAGTGAACAACATCTTCCAGTTATAAACATGTTTGTTTTGTGATCAAACACGTTTACTCAATGCCACAAAAGTTTGCGTCCATATATGTTTGTTTTGTTTGTGTTTCGTGACATGAGTTGAGTTGTTGATATGGTAGTTTCAGTCAATGTTGTGTACAGTATAAAACATTTCACTGCCAGGTTTCCGTGTTGTTAACCATCATCATCACAACAGCTTTCTATAAGATCCAAAGGCCTTACTATCTACACAACCTACTGTCTTCTGTAGTGTGTTCCCATGGTACACTAATGTACTAGTTGGCAACAATTACCCCCCTCTTGCAACCGTCATCGTCACAACAGCTTTCTATAAGATTCAAAGGCCTTACTATCTACACAACTTACTATCTTCTGTAGCGTGTTCCCATGGTACACTAATGTACTAGTTGGCAACAATTACCCCCTCTCGCAACCGTCATCATCACAACAGCTTTCTATAAGATTCAAAGGCCTTACTATCTACACAACTTACTATCTTCTGTAGTGTGTTCCCATGGTACACTAATGTACTAGTTGGGAACAATTCCCCCCCTCTCGCAACCGTCATCATCACAACAGCTTTCTATAAGATTCAAAGGCCTTACTATCTACACAACTTACTATCTTCTGTAGTGTGTTCCCATGGTACACTAATGTACTAGTTGGGAACAATTCCCCCCCTCTCGCAACCGTCATCATCCCAACAGCTTTCTATAAGATCCAAAGGCCTTACTATCTACACAACTTACTATCTTCTGTAGTGTGTTCCCATGGTACACTAATGTACTAGTTGGCAACAATTACCCCCTCTCGCAACCGTCATCATCACAACAGCTTTCTATAAGATTCAAAGGCCTTACTATCTACACAACTTACTATCTTCTGTAGCGTGTTCCCATGGTACACTAATGTACTAGTTGGCAACAATTACCCCCTCTCGCAACCGTCATCATCACAACAGCTTTCTATAAGATTCAAAGGCCTTACTATCTACACAACTTACTATCTTCTGTAGTGTGTTCCCATGGTACACTAATGTACTAGTTGGCAACAATTACCCCCCTCTTGCAACCGTCATCGTCACAACAGCTTTCTATAAGATTCAAAGGCCTTACTATCTACACAACTTACTATCTTCTGTAGCGTGTTCCCATGGTACACTAATGTACTAGTTGGCAACAATTACCCCCTCTCGCAACCGTCATCATCACAACAGCTTTCTATAAGATTCAAAGGCCTTACTATCTACACAACTTACTATCTTCTGTAGTGTGTTCCCATGGTACACTAATGTACTAGTTGGGAACAATTCCCCCCCTCTCGCAACCGTCATCATCCCAACAGCTTTCTATAAGATCCAAAGGCCTTACTATCTACACAACTTACTATCTTCTGTAGCGTGTTCCCATGGTACACTAATGTACTAGTTGGCAACAATTCCCCCCCTCTCGCAACCGTCATCATCCCAACAGCTTTCTATAAGATCCAAAGGCCTTACTATCTACACAACTTACTATCTTTTGTAGTGTGTTCCCATGGTACACTAATGTACTAGTTGGCAACAATCCCCCCCCTCTTGCAACCGTCATCATCCCAACAGCTTTCTATAAGATTCAAAGGCCTTACTATCTACACAACTTACTATCTTCTGTAGTGTGTTCCCATGGTACACTAATGTACTAGTTGGCAACAATTCCCCCCCTCTCGCAACCGTCATCATCCCAACAGCTTTCTATATGATCCAAAGGCCTTACTATCTACACAACTTACTATCTTTTGTAGTGTGTTCCCATGGTACACTAATGTACTAGTTGGCAACAATCCCCCCCCCTCTTGCAACCGTCATCATCACAACAGCTTTCTATAAGATCCAAAGGCCTTACTATCTACACAACTTACTATCTTCTGTAGTGTGTTCCCATGGTACACTAATGTACTAGTTGGCAACAATTCCCCCCCCCTCTCGGATCATTGTCACCAGATATGACTGGGTGTGCAATTCTTATGCTGTGTCCCCAGAGTTCACCATTGCCCTCCCTCTGAAGAAAGAACTTCAGTCAGACAGAAAACTTCAGCCAAAATATGGTGAACTACCACTTCTCAAGTTCTGGATGTTGGCGATGAAAGAGTACACAGTAGCAGCAGTTGGAGCAGTTACATGTTTCTACCACCTGCTTGTGAGAGCTGCGGTTTTTTTTGCACTATCACCCATAAATAAACGGTATGGAGACCATGACTTCCATGTTCTAAAATTTATATTTAAAATTATTTTCAAAACGAAATGTTTCCATAGAAATTACTTCTTTCTTCAGAAGTACTGTGGGCACTAACGTATACCACTTCATGTTAGCACACTCGATTTTCACTGATGATGGCACTGCTGAAATGTATGGTTTTGCAGAAAACATTGGACCATGGCTAAACAGCCTGGGATGGCATTTTAACAACAAACTACTTCTTTGTTGCCCATAACGTAGTACACATAAAAAATTATCCCCTCCTCCTTCAGCTGTCATTTTCATTGATAGAAAATTACCCCCTCCCCTTCAACTACCCTTTTCATTTATAGATATTTCATCTACCTTTCTACAGTGGATTATTATGACTTCTTTTTTGGATACTTTATTTATCAAAATTAAGTACTTTACTCTTGTTAAGACATAAAACATTGCAGGTAAACTACCCCCCTTAACTGATCTTCACTAAAATCAATAGGCCTCTACAACTCAGGCACATATGCAAAAAATTATTTGATTCTGTTTGAATTTGCAGCAGTTATCGTTCGCCATAGAAAAAATTCTACACACAGACACTTTTTGGAAAATGACTTTTCTTCATGTTTTGAGGGTAGTACAATCAGAATCAGCCCTTATCACAAACACGATTTTTTTCATCATCACCATACTTCCATTTCCTTACGGAACATGAAAGTAAAAAATAAGAAACAGAAGAGATTTCTCTTAGTTAAACAGGAAATGGATGTGTGTTTATTTTCAATTCCACAATGAATTGAACTTTTGCATAAGAAATGACAAGGTCAAGTTTTTCTGATTAATAACAAGTCTTTTATTGTAAAGCACAAGTCAGTAATTCTCCTATAAAATAAATATGTTTAAGCTCTTGAATATCTTTCTCTTGTTCCTTTTCCAAAAATAAATATTGAGTGAGTTTATTCCAATTATTTTTACCAGCAACAAAGTTTCGGAAGTTTCATGGCACACTTAGCAAATCTTGCAGCACAGTAGTGTGTCGTGGTACACTTGTTGAGAACCACTTATTTAGAGAGACAAGGAGTATATGGTCTAAGAGATAGAGGCCTTTTTTTTTTTACTAGGTCGATGGGATAATTTTGTTGCAAAATGTTCTATGACCTATATCAATCATAAATAACTGACAGCGGAAGGCGGAAAGCATTTCGGAAGATGAAAATGGGGGCAAGCGGTGAAAGTCTGAAAATTTATAAGGTTTTTATATCACTCGGTATATGGCTGAAAATTTACAAGTAAACTCCCAATGTCATTCTTATGCCCCATGCAAAGTGGCGGAAACGGAAGTGGAGTATAAGTGGCCGGCGGAAAGCGTCAAAGATAGGAAAATTTTGGGAAAACTTAAAACACAAGGTATATGTCCGCCAATTTGTGTATGCAATGTTTATGAATGTGTAAGTTTGTGTGCAAAAGGGCGGAAAAAAATTCGGTAATGAAAATCTCGATTGAAAGTGGCTTGAGCGCAGCGAGTTTTTACAACAATCGCGATTCAGTTTTGTTAGTTTGCCAGTAAAAATATTCAGGATATGTCCGCCAGTGAAGATAGGCGGTTATTGCACAACTCTTAGTCTATTTGCTAAGAAGCGGACACCATAATGGAAGATTATTGTCTTAAATATTAGGAAAATAAATAATAACCAGCATTTGTAGTTAAATGAATAATTTTTAATTCAAACATTGTATTTAACAATAATGTTCATTTATCATTTTTTAAAACGTCTTACATAATATGTTAATACATGTATTTATTTAACCTATGACATATATTTGTAAACACATTTAGAATATTCATATATTAACAATTAATTATCAAATGAATCCATTTCGCTATCACTACTTTCATACAAAACGTCCTCATCCTCGCTTATATCAATGTCATCATCAGACATATCTTCATCTATATTATTATCATTATTCTCATCATCTAATATAACCTCATTAACAGTAGAAGGTAACTGATCACCTGTAAACCACAGGAATTCATTCATATTTAACTTCATTTTCATTTAAAAACCATCCATGCTGTTGCGGTTCACATTGAGATGGTATAGCCTCGTAAGATCTTTGCCAAATGTTAGCAATATAACGAGCTCTCAAAAGTTGTTCTAACTCGGAGTAGCAAGGAGGTAAACTTGACACATCAACATTTTTTATATTTTTCTTTTGAAAAGGCTCATTTAAATTTTTTATTTTGTAATTTCGCAAAAATAATTCAAATCGGGCTCTATTTATGGTTGGTGTGTCATTTTCATCTTTACTTATTACATTATATAAATGTTTAATGAAGAAATTTGTGTTAGTGGTTGAAATCACAATCAGAATGATCAATATTGCACACCACTATATAAAAATTATTCCGATTAGCGCTTTCAAGCTTCACAGCTCATCGTCAGATCAGGAATAGCTATTCCTGATCTGACGATGAGCTGTGAAGCTTGAAAGCGCTAATCGGAATAATTTTTATATAGTGGTGTGCAATATTGATCATTCTGATTATATAAATGGCATACAAATTTTTCAGTAACTGTTATTACGTCATCCTTATCCCAAAAAAATTTACGTAGCTCTATGAAAGCCTTTTGATACTCTTCCGATTGCTGAAGAATTTTATAAGGATGCTGCTTTCCTCTTCTGAAAAATGACAGATTATAATCACATCCAGTAAAAGTATGAAACCCTGGAAGTGCTTTACACAACGATTCACCTAATCTTTCATGTATTTTGTTAACATCTATTACGGTCCGCTTACCCGAAACTCCATATTCAATGGAAAAGTTCAATTTTGTCTTAATGGTATGCAAGTTTCCTAACAATATAACTAAAATATCGGTATCTGAACATTTAATGAAAACATTAGCATCGCGATTAATTTTACAAATGTGAAAAACTATCTTTGTATCTGCTTCTTCATGATCAGGACAAGAAAATTCTACATTGACTGATTTGATAACTTCGCCATTTACAACTTCATACGAGTAGCAATTAATTATCAAAATTGAGAAAAATAGTTTTGTCTTTAATAAACTCAGCAAGATGTTGGCCACTCCAATGATTTATTATAAAATTAATCAATGCTTCTTTAAATTTACTATTTCTCAGTTCTTTAGAAAAGTCTGTAGGTCTCGGTTGATTTTCCCCTAAAATGGCGAAGTTACGATCAGATGACGAGCTTTGTCTCTATGAACGCTCGTAATCTTTAATTGAAGGTTGAAAGTATCTATCAAAAATGAGATGAATTTTTTTGATATACTCTCAAATGTTTTAGGGACATCATTAATGCAATGCAAAATGTAAAAGCCATCTATTATTATAATGTCTGGTATTAAATAATGACTACTTTCAACTTTCAAACATTTAGTCAACGCAGATTTTTCCGTTTTATAAATCGTGCCATCTAAGTTACAAAAAGCCATTGAAACAGGAGTTAAAGGGTATGTGAGGATCTTTTCAATAGTAGCATTTTGGTCCTTTGAAATAGCAAGCATGCGTCCAAATAAGTCTCTTTGCAACCGCACTTCTTGTACTTTATTATTGACATCCATTTTTTCCTCTCGTTAGACTTACCAAAATTAATAATCTTGTTTTGAGATATACGTTCTTCAAATCGGGTCATCGATTGACCACATTCCGCAATAAATGACTCTCTTAACTCATTACCTTTTTTTCTGAATTTAAAAGAAAATCTGCTACTTCTGTTGTCGTAGATCGTCCGGTTGCAATATTATATAACAAATCCTGATCCATCTCAATACAATCAAAGGGATTCATGTTATTCTTAACTACAGAAATAAATCTGTTTAACTGAATTGTATCTTTATTAATTTGATGTTTTTCTAAATCTGAACTGACGTCTTGAGCTTTTTGTAGTCCAGTTTCATTGAGAACATGAGAAATTATTTTTGATATGATGCTATGATGTCTGGACCATCGTTGGCAGGCAGATATTGAATTTGTAAAGTGTGTTACACCAGTAAGTCTTCTAGCAGCATCAGCATTGATTGTTTGTTCTAAGGCCAGATCAACAGGTATTTTTGAAAAAGGTTTTTCTGTTCTTTTTACAGCCAACAAGCCTTTTTCAAATTCCTCCGCCAGCGCTGGATGTGTTTCATTTATTTTTAATAATTGTCATGGTACTTAAGTAACCACTGAGCATAATTGTGCTCATTAAATATGAAAAACAAATTAATAAGTTTTGGTATGATGAATTTATAAAGCTCAAAATCGCCAGTGCGGATACTTCTGGAAAACATCAAATAATAATTAATAAATTCTACGTGCATCATATAAAATTGTGGAGTTTTTCCAAACTTTCCATCAAGTGTATTTTTTTTTGTATTTGAAATATTTATTAAAAAGATCGTCAAGTTCTTTGTCAAGAAATACTTCATTTGATAATCCTTCACTTTGTATTTTCGTAATTATTGTCCGTGTTCTATTATCAATGAGTAGCTGATTTTCTTTAAAAACCTTTCAAAATGTAGGATCTGAAAACCTAAAGCTATCATTGGATATCAGACGCTTACATCTATTAAAATGCTTACCACTATTAAAACCATTAACAGAACCGCTCGCCAAAAGTTCGCTTTCTACCATCATTTGTGTTAGTCCACATCCATCAATGAATTTTCTGACAAGATTTTTGCCATCATTGTGTGGAAAGCGCCCATATGAATAAAAAGATTATCAAACAATGGCTTTTTAGTACACTGAATTTGAAAAGCAACTTTTGCAATTTGCAAATCATAAGTAACCTGCATATTAGTTTGTCGACACTCCTCAGCAATTTTTTGGCTCAATCTCATTGTTTCGTATACTACTGATATATTTGTTGGCGAAGCATTAGTAGGAGTAAGGTAGCTAACTTTTTGTTTGCAATTATCATCTTTAATTACTTTACTATTGAATCAAACCCACATTGGTGTATTTGGAACATTGTGATAATGAGATAATATCCATAGAATATCAAGTTTTTTCATTTTATCAAATTTGTTGGCAGTGATCTCACATAAGGAACTATCTAATGGTAGCAAATACTCGAATACTTTTGGTCTTTTAACGTATTCTACTAATTCAGGAGCTATTGCCTCAAAAGTTCTTCTTTTTTTAGGAGGAGATAAAGCAATACTATTGGTAGAACAATTTCCCAATTCTATAGAATTATCATTTTGATATAAAATTCCAACAGTATCATGCAAAGTATCCTTGCCACTGCATGTTTCTACAAATCTATCTAAATTGTCAAAAGCAACACCTGTACAAAGATCCGGAGACAAGACAACATAATCCGGACATATAAAACAAAGTTTATATGTGCTGGTATAAACAACATAATCCTGCTAGAAAACAAAGTTGCTTCTGTTTCAAGCTCTTCCATGGTATGGTACCCGCAGCAATGTCCAAATTTATTTATAATATCAATAACTTTTCTGCTACTTGTTATGCTTTTTAAGCTAAATGCCAAGTGTTATATGCTTCGACGGTTTTATTTTACCATGAGATGTTGCATAGATTATATTCTGAGCAATGGAATTTACTTTACGAATGCACTCAGAACTCGTTGATTTTGTAGAATCCGAGCCATAAATTATTGAAAATAATAATTCGGATAATTCAGTGGGTATATCACATTCACCTGCTATAAAATGGCATCCGAATTTCCGCAGAAGAGGTCTTTTTTCTATGGATAAAATTATTTTTCTTATATTTAAATCGGTACGTTGACGTGAAGCTGATTCGTCTAAATTTTGAAAAAGTTTCGTTAGTAATTACGCAACCATTTCTTGGTGCTATAATTTTTTTATTATGGAAAATTATGACTTGTATGTCATTTTGAATTTTTTTTTTCTAATTTTTGAAGTAAATATTGAGAATGTATTGGTCTGTCGAATACTTGATTATTATCTCTATACAAGTTTTCTAATGCAGTTATAATTTATCTAATAATAATCAGTTAACAACTTTAAAGTAAAACATTTTTTATTTTCTAAAATATTTTCTTGAACGAAAGCACAAATTTCGCTAAAAGCATTTTCATGGATATCCCTATTATCGTGCCATTCTGTACGAGATTTTTGAGGAGCATCGATATGTTTTTTAAAATATATTCTTTTACACGAATCATGATACTGTATAACATCATCTTCTTTCATCGATTTTAGTTTTGTAATATTTTCAGTGTCGTTCAACGCAGTTGCATTTACAAAAATTATATCTTTTAAAGCCGATTCGTTTGAGCTATGCATCTTTTGAACTGTATAATTGTAAACTTTACGCGATTTATCACAAAAAAAACATTGATTCGTATTTCCAAAAAAAAAATCAGTATTTACAAACTCGCTTTCCTCTTCGGTAGGGGATCTGCGGTAGAAGCTAAAGATGATGGTTCTTCGACATTTGTATCTGAATCCGATGCAGTTCTATTTCAACTCGAAGCTGCCAGTGATGACTGAGGTGCATTGTTTGCATCAGAAGCCGCTCCAACATAGTATATAGTATTATATTTTATAGTATTTTATTAGAATTATATTATTTATTTTTTAAACTGTGACATAGCGAGGCGAAGATCTGCTCTTGGCGGCAGCCGAGACGTGACACGAGAAGGCGAGGCGACCCAATCAAGGATCGGCAACAGCTTGATTGGCCTCGACGTGACCATCTAACGTGCTCGAGGCGAGCCAACCAGGGACCAGCGGCACTCTGATAGGTTCGTGGCACACGACCTGTCAGGGCATAAAAACAGCGCCGCTAAAAATTTTGGCGCACTCCATTGGACGTCGTCAAGCCAGCTGGAAGAAAAGGAAGAAGGAAGAATGGAGAACGCAGGAGAAGCAGTGATGGACATCGACTGGGACAGCAGCGGGCTCTACATACCGCTGCCGAAAGAAGAGAACCGCAGCACGCCCGGAACAGCGGACGCAGCCGCCGAACATCACAGCGCGGCTCGGGCAGCGTATGCAAATGATTTAGCGTACCCGACAAACGGTCCTTTTAAGGGCCTAAAAAACTATAGTGTATACGATTGGCGCCATTTGTCCTGTGACAAGTGGCGCGCAACGTGGGGCGATGATCATCTTGTGGATGCAAGATCTAGCCACGCCAGAGAGCTACCAGCCGGCACACACAACAACATGGCGCCCAACAACTACACCCAGCGGGACACCGGGTTCGAGGTAGAGCAAGGCTTGGCGCAATTCGCCGCAGCTATGAGGTCCACGTTGCCACTGGTGATCACCGCTACATACCATGGCCTCAAGTACGAGGATCCAGAACGATATCTTCAACAGCTAGAGCGACAGCTGCGGGACTACAGAGTCCCACCTGAACAGTGGGCAGATTACGCAGTGCGGCAGCTCCAAGGAGAAGCTTCCACGTGGGCAGAGAGATACACGGGATTGCAGATAAATTGGCCCGAGTTCTGCGACCGCTTCCGGCATCACTTCTGCGGGATGCAACGCGACGCAGAGCTGGTGGCCGAGCTGTACGGACAACCGCAGCGGCAGGAATCGGCGGAAATCTTCCTCCTGAGAAAAATCAAGCTGTTTCGCCGTCTGTACCCCGGAGGTGACGAGAGGACGAGCATAACCATGCTTACACAACAGCTGCAGCCACGCCTTCGACCCGCGCTGAGGTTCCCGCCGCCTACGACTTTGGAGGAACTTTTACAACGGGCAATGAGCATCGAGGCGGACTTGAATCAAGATAGTCGTGCGCGAGGTCGGGATGACTCTGCTGAAAACTCCCTGGATCGAGTAGGGGGGTCGAAGCAGTGTCGATCGGCCTCAAGCACGAAAGAGGAACAAAGAATGAACAGCCTAACGCCCAAGTGCCGCTACTGCCCGGGAAGACACTACCATCGGGACTGCCCTGTGAAGAACCGGCAGGGAAACGACCAAGCGCCCCGGTAAATAGCCCACCGGGGCGCGTGAACCAACTAGGTGCGGACATACCGCGCATTCCAATAGAGATCGCCGGCCGAAAACTGACCGCAGCCTTGGACTCCGCCGCAAACTACGACTTCGTACGAGCCGGTCTGCTGCCCGGAGGAAGGAAGACGGAGCCCCGAGTTGTCCAGCTAGCGCTACACGGTCAGCAATGTCACTCAACGGCCGCCGTCGTCGCAGACATTATAATTGGAAACCTCGCGACCACCACCGTTCTGCTAGAAGTGCCCGGACTGCAAGAAGAAGTTTTACTGGGCCACCACTGGCTTACGGCCAACCAAGCAGTTGTGGACTACCGACGGGGGTGCCTTCACATTGGCAGCGAGAACCGACAGACTGTCTTCTGGAATGACCGCGCGGAGCCCGAGGAAGAGGACATTGACGAAGCTAGCCTTCAAACGTCAGCAGTTGGCCAACACCATAAACGGCTTCTGGAAATGTTACACCGTCATCGCAGTTTGTTCTCCCGTGGCCCGCTCCGCACCACATCCGCGGCCAAGCACGAGATCTGGCTGAAAGAAGGTAGCCAGCCATTCCAGCTCCCAATGTACCGGTACTCCGACGAGAAGAAATGCACCATCCGGGAACAGGTAGAAGAGATGCTGAGGCAGCGTATCATTGAACCGGCCACCTCGCCATACAGCTCTCCGGTGGTGATTGTGAAGAAGAAGGACAGCACACCCCAGTTCTGCGTGGACTTCCGGAAGCTGAACGATCAGACCGAGGATGTGGACTCACCACTGCCGCTGATATACGAAACCATCAAGGACCTCAGCGGGGCCAAAGTCTTCTCGACCCTAGATCTGAAGAGCGGCTACTGGCAAATCCCGCTGGAGGAAGAAGCAAAGAAGTACACAGCATTCTCGGTGCCCGACGGAGGTCGCTGCCAGTTCCGGGTGATGTGCTTTGGGCTGAAGAACGCGCCCAGCACCTTCCAACGGCTGATGCAGGATGTTCTCACGGGACTATTACGGGAGTGCTGCCTCGTCTATCTGGACGACATCATTGTCTACTCCCCCGACTGGGAAACGCACCTGCGACACCTGGATCAAGTCTTGGAAAGGCTGCAGATGCACCAGCTGACCTGCTCGCTCAACAAGTGTCACTTCGGCCGAGAAGAAGTCGCCTTTCTGGGCCACGAGATTACTCCGGACGGCAACCTCCCGCAGCAGCAACATCTCAGAGCGATCGAAGACCAGCCGGCCCCCAGCAACAAGAAAGAGCTGCAACGCTTCCTGGGAACCTGCAACTGGCTGCGAGAGTACATCCCCTGCTTCGCCATGATTTCGGAACCGTTAACGGACCTGCTGCGGACAAGAAAGTGGCATTGGGACGACACAACTCAGCGAGCCTTCGAAGAGGTTAAGGCCGCTTTCCGGCAGCCGTTAAAACTCTCACGACCGGATCGAGACTTGCCGATGTTTCTGCAGACTGACGCCAGCCAAAAGGGACTTGGAGCGGTGCTTTATCAATGCACCGAAGCCGGAGAGAGGCGCATCATCTCGTACGCCAGTGCCAAGCTCCACGAGGCGGAGAAGAACTACCACTCCAACGAACTGGAGTGCTTGGCAGTCGTCTGGGCCATCAAGAAATACCGGCCATACTTGGAGGATCGCCATTTCACCCTAAGGACCGACAACAAGGCGCTAACCTGGCTGAAGCAGGCGACGGGGCAGAAGACGAAGTACGCTCGCTGGGCTCTACTGATACAGAGCTTCAAATTCACCGTCGTCCACTGCCCGGGCAAGGAGAACGAGTTGCCGGACTTCCTCTCGAGGGAACTTGGGCTTGAAGATACTGCCGGCGTCCAAGAAGAACCACGGATGCAGCCTGAAGAGAGGCCACTTCGCAGTGTTGCGGCAGCTGCACCCCGACTACAAGAAATCACAGCTGTCGGCATCCATCAGGCAGTGCAGGAGGCGCAAGAAGGCGACCAGGAGTGCCAAGCGTGGAGAAACGACCCTGCGGCGGCTACAGCGAGAGGATACCGGGTGGACAACGGCCTGGTTTGGAAGGACAGACGCAACCAGGAACCAGGATTGTACGTGCCGCCGAGTGTCCGCATGGAGGTCATCAGGCACTTCCACGACTTCCCTGAAGCCGGTCATCCGGGGGCCGAAGAAACGTTTCGGGCCATCGGCAAGGACTTCGTCTGGACCGGCCTAACCATTGATGTCCGCAGATACGTCCGGAGTTGCAGAATATGCGCCCTACACAAGCGCGGCGCAAATCCCGAACAGGACCAACAGCGACCTCACCGACCCAGGAGATGTTGGAATACTGTCGCCCTGGACGTCATGGGACCATATCCGCTGACTCGAGCTGGCAACCGGTACATCGTAGTGGTCACGGATATGATGTCGAGATGGGTGGAAGCAAAGGCCGTGCGCAAGGCGGACGCCGACACCATTATCCGCTACCTGGAGGAAGAAGTGTTCTCTCGTTGGGGATACCCAGAGGCGTTGCTCACCGACAACGGAAAGCCGCTCACGGGCCACAAGTGGAAGCAGATGTGCGACAAGCTGCACATACGACCGTGGACTACAGCCAACTACCATCCCAGGGCGAACCCGACCGAGCGGCGCAACGGCGAGATCAAGAAGGCGCTGCGGATCCAGCTCCATGACTGCAAGGACCATGGCGACTGGGACAAGCGTTTGCCGACGGTTCTGTTCTCGCTGCGGAATCGTGCAAACGCCGCCACTGGAGTGACACCGAGCGAGCTTCTGCTGGGCAGAGACCTACGCCGACCCGGCGACTGGAGTCGGCCACACGCAGAACAGGACGTCCGGCCAATTGAGGAACGAGAAGAGGCGGCCAGGTCACACCAGACACAGTATCAGCGGCGGCGGTATCCGGAACGGAGGACACAGGACCCTACACTGGCCGTAGGGCAGCTGGTGTACGTCAAGAGCCACGCCGGACCAGCCAAAGGACGGAGGTACCCTGGATGGGAGCCAGCCTGGGAAGGTCCCTTTAGCGTTGCCGCAACCCTCGGCGGGCAGATTTACACGGTGGAGAAGGACGGACGTCCATACAAGGTTCACCGCCAACGGCTCAAACCTGCCGGAGAAGAACAATGGGCTGGCCACCGGAGAGCATTCAAGACCCGGGGGAGTTGTGACATAGCGAGGCGAAGATCTGCTCTCGGCGCCAGCCGAGACGTGACACGAGAAGGCGAGGCGACCCAATCAAGGATCGGCAGCAGCTTGATTGCCCTCGACGTGACCATCTAACGTGCTCGAGGCGAGCCAACCAGGGACCAGCGGCACTCTGATAGGTTCGTGGCACACGACCTGTCAGGGCATAAAAACAGCGCCACTAAAAATTTTGGCGCACTCCATTGGACGTCGTCAAGCTAGCTGGAAGAAAAGGAAGAAGGAAGAATGGAGAACGCAGGAGAAGCAGTGATGGACATCGACTGGGACAGCAGCGGGCTCTACATACCGCTGCCGAAAGAAGAGAAGCGCAGCACGCCCGGAACAGCGGACGCAGCCGCCGAACATCACAGCGCGGCTCGGGCAGCGTACGCAAATGATTTAGCGTACCCGACAAACGGTCCTTTTAAGGGCCTAAAAAACTATAGTGTGTACGATTGGCGCCATTTGTCCTGTGACAAAACATTTTTCTTCCATTCTGGAGTCCGCCTTCTATCAAATAAACTAATAGATATGCATTATTCTCATATCTTCACTGGCGGACATATCCTGAATATTTTTACTGGCAAACTAATAAAACTGAATCGCAATCGTTGTAAAAACTCGCTGCGCTCAAGCCACTTTCGATCAAAATTTTCATAGGAAAAACTACCAAATATTTTTCCGCCCTTTTGCACACAAACTTATACATTCATAAACATTGCATACACAAATTGGCGGACATATACTTTGTGCTTTAAGTTTTCCCAAAATTTTCCTACTTTGACGCTTTCCGCTGGCCATTTATACTCCACTTCCGTTTCCGCCACTTTGCATGGGGCATAAGAACGACATTGGGTAAACGAAATTTACTTGTAAATTTGTAGCCATGTACCGAGTGATTTAAAAACCTTTGCCAAAGAAGTGACTTTCACCACTTTCCCCCCATTTTCATCTTCCGAAGTGCTTTCCACCGTCAGTTATTTACAATCGATATCGGTCATAGAACATTTTGCGACAAAATTATCCCATCGACCTAGTAAAAAAAAAGGCCTCTATCTCTCAGTCTAATACCAAATACTGTGCAAAAACTGTGCCCGCCACTGTGGAAGCAATATCCGCCAATATGTGAACACAAAATATACGTGTATTTTGTTTTTATATGTTTCTAGACTTTCCTAAAGATTAATTTTTGGTCTTTTGACATGTGTTTTTAATAAAGTTACATTTAATAAATTTGGAAATATGAGATTATTATCAAGCAGATGGGTGGCTAAATTAGACTTACGAATTTCTGGCTTTAACTAAGCATTTTGGTACTAAATAAATCTATCTTTTAAAAATTTTGTAGTTTGGCCTAAATTTTCTCACTCTGAGGCACCTCTCATTCTGATAGTAAAAATGACCACATTTGTCAACCAACTTTATCAATTATTGTACAAATGCATCAGTTGAAAGTCTTTAAAAACTGATTATTATAAAAGTTTATTGATAAATACTATTAAACATGACTCCGAATTGTTTCAGTCTTTCAGTAATTGAAGATGATTTAGAATTGGACTTCATTGATAGAAAAGGATGACTTTTTATCCAAAAAAATGTAGAAATAAATTTATTTCTTCTTGTTTGTCTTTCATCAGGGAATCGGCGAATTGCCTGTTCTGGTCCCAAAGAAAATGCATCCACTTCACCAACGAAAACACTTCCTAGGTCTTCCTATGCTTATTTGTCCAATAGGCATGTATTGTCGAACTTCCTTGGGAAACCTGCCATCCGGTATCCTATTCATATGAACGGTTTCTCTCTTTGATTTTCACAACACGATCTTGTATATTGCAAGAACCCATCTCTACTGCTTGTATATATTGTACATCTCAACAGTCTTAAATATGGCTGTGATAGTGGAACAGAAAATAATCATCAAACCATCTATACTCTGTTATTAGTTAAAATGATGATGAGACAAGTCATGTTATATTTGCTAACAAAACGATTTTTTTTTTTTTTTTGCGTATAGACAACAGTAATGTACAACTAGCTGGTTGTGTGAGAGTTTTTGTTCTTCAAAGTATACAGTTTGTATATTGAATTGTCATGTACAGTATTTTGGTTGTTATCTTAAGTTTGTTATCTGCAGAGCCAACACAGTGCTGCGTAATTATTATAAACATTTTTATTACAATATTTATGTGTTTGTACAGGTTTTGTGTGTGAGTGTGTGTATGTGTGTGTGTGTGTGTGCGTGTGTGTGCATGTGCATGTGTTTATCATACTATTCTATTATGTGGTACTGGGTGATTTTCAGACTTTCATGTCAGCCTTTTCATTATTCTTACAGTTAATGTTTAAAGCAGCTTACAAGCATGCTGTGTTCCACTGTTTCATTTCCAATTATTTTAAACTGTTTCTTTTAAAAATTTTAAGTAGTCACAAATTAAAATTTCAAAACTTTAAGTAGTTTATTTTGATAAACATACATCCATTTATTTTACTATGTTTATATAAAATAGATAACTGTACAGCAGTACAGCAATGAAAAATGTGTGTATCTGATACAAAATGCTGTATACATAATTGTAATAAAAACTTAGTCCATTGTAACGAACAGTTCATGTTTTACACAAAATATTCATATAGTGAAAACTTTGTTCAGCTATCTCCTTCAAAATTTTAACTATCTCCTTCAAAAAAGATGACCATATTTATTGGCTTAAAAAAATTACTAATTTTTTTTTTAGACTGATTTGTTTTAATTGGCAACTCACAAAGCTGTCGCAAGTGATCAGAATAGAATGATGTGTTTTCACTTTTTGATTGCTGAACACACTCAGTGACAAAGTTCAAATGGTATTTTACTTCGTTCACTTTAAATGTTTGTACATGATTGTCTTTCATTATTCAATATTCCATGTATCTTAGAGTTATCTTTTATAAGCGGAGCCCGTTTGTGTTCTCATCTCATATATAATCAGCTGTCCATTAACTGTAAGTTAGGTATGGAGTTGGTTAATCATTTTTGAGTAACACAAATTTGTAATTTATTTCAGATACTTCCAGCAGAAGCGGTGACACTACTGCTGTTGGTGGAAATGTGAAAAATGGTGGCACAAAACCAAAGGCAGAAAATCAGCCAGCAAATGAAGTAGGAGAAACAGAATTGGTACATCCTAATGTTAAGAACGCGGTACCACATGTCAATAATCCGGCACCTTCTGCAAATGGTGGTGAATCAGTGGGAACTTCCAAAAATACAGGCGATAGTGGTGGTGCAGCATCACTTGAACAGGTACTGGGTGTAGCAGCGCCTGCCACAAACAAAGGTGAGGATGTGTCTCATGGAAGCACTGATGCAGGGGCAGCAGCATTGTCTGGTAAGGATGTTAAACAAAAAGGACTAGAAGGAGAAACTGAAAATGCTGCTCTCAAAGAGGAAGGTGAGAAAGATAACGAACAATCTCCTGTTGTTGACGATATGAAACAACAAACAGACAAAACAACAAAACCTGTTATAGTGATGGAAATATCAAAACAAGTGGGCGAACCTGTTGAACTGAAGAAAAACAAAGAGACGGAAACAACAAAACAAGTGGGCGAACCTGTTGAACTGAAGAAAAACACTGACAGTAAGGCAGAAGTGAGTCAACTCGGCAACAGCGGTGTAGTAGCAGGAGCGGACAATACTAATAGCGCACCAGCTGTTACGCCTACTCAGGTGGACCTTCATGCAGACAACAAAGATAACACGGACAGAGTGAATAACGATAATGGTGGCAACGTGATTAGTAATGAAGAAGACAACGACGGAAATGGGGATTTTGGTGGTCTTGACGAAAACGGACCTGGTGAAGGTATGTTGCCTTTTTTTTTAAACATAGACATATTGAAAATTTTGCAATAAAATATTTTGTGACTTGGTGTGTGTATGCGCATGTGTGCGAGTAAGCTCAGTTTTGGGGGTGAAATGGAGTAGGGCTCTGAGAACGTCAAAATAAAATTTTTATTAATAGAGGAATAGAAGGTCACACATGAAAAAGTTATCGCACTCTCATTACAATTTATTTAAAAGACTGTTGTGATGGTAGAGAGTGAAAAAAAATTTCACATAGTATATGATGAAGAGACAAAACAGTACTATTGACTATTTATTAATATTATTTATATAGTATTTACTATATAAATATTGGAAATATTTTTAAATATGCAAAATAAAACAAGACTCGGTGTGCACAGACACTTGTATACATAAAAAAAAAAACAAAAAAAAAAAAAACGGTATGACTGTGCTGTCTTTAACCAAATTTTTGACTCTCTATCACTCATTACTTGTGGTCATCATAAGTAATAAGTAATCTTACCCTGAAGATGGCTGCCGACTGTTAGGGTGGCTGTGAAACGTCACTCCTGGTAATTCCTCTCTGATGTCAAAAGGTAGCATTACAATAATTCTCCTGTTATACACATGTATTTTGTGGGTAAGTCAAAAAAGTCAAAGGAAACTTAAATACATAATTTTTATTTTCACTTAACAGAAATTAAATTTGTGTTAATTTTCTTCATAATCCCTTCCAACTTCTGTGCTCTTGGTCCCTGTGTATTAACGTGCTTTTGAATAATTATTATCTAGTGCAGCTAATTTTGTGCTGTTTCTGTGCCCTCTTTATGTGAAACTAAAATCTTTTCCTCACAGCTTTTGTTTTAATGGACCAAAACGAAGTAATTGCTCTTGAAGTCAGGTCAGGACAACACTGTACCTGGTGGGAGGACTAGAGTCTCGAATGCAAAGGGTTGTTTTTTTGGCAGTATGAGTCCCATCAAAGTCACACCTTTTGAATGTTTACCGTGTCTTGTGAACTTGATTTTAGCCTTTAGTAATTACAGTAGACTGCAGTAGTTACCAGTATTTGCTGTTTTATATTTTAAGCGTTAAATGAACAAAACATGGACCTTCTTGAGGCATTTGTTTAACCATTTTTATATTGTCAGTTTTTTTTAATGGCAATATCAAAATCAATGCCATTTAAAAAATCTGGTTCTTAAAGACAGTGATAGTGATAGTGACTTAGATGACGAATTTGTACATGAAATTGACGATAATTATTCTGATGTAGATGTTAGTGGTGTGCCAAATGTGCAAGAAGAACCATGTGTATGTTTCATCAACTTGATAATTACTGTCAGGCCTGTAACATTCCTTTGTGTGTGTTGGAGTTCTTCAAAATATCCATACTAAAATAAATTATATAATTTTTTTAACTTTTTATACTTTTCTAAATAACTGTGAAGTATTTGTTAGTGTTTTGGACATGTAAATAAATAGATTTAGGAGCATAATTTTACCAGTACAATGTGTTGGTAAAAAAACACATTTTTTTTTTAATTCAAAACATGGAAGCAAAACAAAATGTGAAATTATAAAAACGTTGGATAAGTTGTGTAACATACCAAATTAAAAAAGAAATTCTTCTCTGCAAAAGGATTATCATACAAAAATCAATGTTGAACAGTTTTTTAACTGTAAACATTAGAAATAAGTCAAAAATGTGCAGTTTCTGGTTGTTAGCTATACCCGAGAGAGCTTAACCTTGAAAGTGTTAATAAAGCATTTAGTGGTACCCTCAACATGATCTGAAGGGAAAGAAAAATTCCCTTCATTTTTTTCACTTTCCTTCGTACAGTATATATTAATTTTTCAGTATGATAGGCTGTGGAATGGACTTTCAGGTATAGCCTTGAGCTTGGTCAGTGTTTTTGTTTTTTTTTTTTCTTCATAGTTCTCTGAATTGTTGACATTACATAGTTTATATAATTTTTTGGAAGAGAAAAACATCAAATAGGGAAACATCAAATCCAGGAAAACTGTAGTCACACTGGTATTGTAGTATTTTTTTTTTTTTTTGCTAAAAATTCCTGAACAAGAATAATGATATGTGAGCTGGTGCATTATTATGGTGAAATTTCACTTCCATAAACTTAACTTGTTTTACTAGCAGCCTCATGCAAGTAATGCAAAATGCCCAAGTAGTACCCTTTATTGGCCATTTTTTATGTGGTGACATAAAACACGTGGGTTTTAAGATCACTGTCCTCATCTCATTAACAACCATTTTAGAATATTTTTTGCCAGTTGTAAACCACTTGTTCACACATAATAATCACTGGTAAAGTGTAACACAATATATTCAATAGATTAAAGTAGTTTGCAAAATTTAATGCAGATTTTTTACTTTTGCAAGATGGAATGTTAAAAAGGTCACATAAGCCAGAAAAACTCAACTTACACAATTTGTTGTGAAATCTAATCTAATCCTCCAACATCATTACAAAACTTGCACAAGCTGTTACAGACAGGGGGATAAAAGAAAAGTTTTTAATCGGATATTTCTAGTGCAAGAAATTCAAAATGACACGTATGTTTTGATCCGACCATGTACTCATAATGCCTCTTTGTATCATGTTATTCACAGTATTAATAAATCACTTTTTGTTTTTTCGGTTATTTACAGAAGAGTCTGATGATGTGCAGATACCGAGTAGTGTAAAAGAGACACCACAAGTTCCAGCGCAGAATAAGCAGGAAACAGCCAATGGTAAATATGATATATTAAAAATAAAAACAAGTGTTGTGTTCAGAGAATAAATGTTATTGATACGAGGGTCAGTTGAAAAGTTCGTGGAGTAACGTCTATAGCTCAGTGGTAGAACTAAAATCTTTCGTGTGCTGCAAGATGTATATTTCGCGTGAACACCTGTTAATTTCCAGATATATCTGTCAGTTTATACACTTTATACCAGCTGTTTGAAATTTTCCCGTAACGCGTAATGCACAAAATCAAACATCGTATGAATTCCCTGTTAAAAACGTTTTAGCGGTAATGGAAAATCATAACAAAATTGTAAATGTGTTAGGAGATGCTGCGGCTTCAGAAACAGCGGTAAGGGGGGCAGATTCGAATTTAAACGTCGTATAAGCACTGAAGACTATCCCAGCAGTGGACGTCCAAAAATTGCAACAAAAAATGGCATTGTTGAAAACATTTCATAGGGTGTTGGAAGACCGCAGATTGAGAAGTGGATGACGTTGCTGAAATCATGGGTATCTCATATGACCATGTGCATCATACTTTAACTTAAGCACTTGGTGTGAAAGAGAGTTGTGCAAGATGGCTGCTGCATCTGGAGTTGTTGGATTTTTGGGGCGTCCAGTGCGACCATGTTTTCAGTGTTCGTACGACCATGTTTAAACTCAAGTGCCTACTTAGAAACCATTGGTTTTGAAGTCGCACCATCTCCTGACACATTTACATTTGCTTGTTGTATTGGAGTGTTAGTGGTCTCAGATATTTCTACTAGTAATTTTGTACAAACCACTATGTTATCTTTGGTATTGACGAGCGCTTTCAGCAGTCAAGCCATCTTCAGGTCATTTACCAACCTTGGTAGGTTGGTAAATGACCTGAAGATGGCTTGACTGCCGAAAGCGCTCGTCAGTACCATGACATGTCAATTTTAAACAGGCTCTAAACAATGAATAAATTGATGGATCAATTTGGAAGTTAACAGGAGTTCACATAAAATACAAATCTTACAGCAGCACTCGAAAATTTGTAGTTTTATTGTAGTTTTGTGGACTCCTTTCCTGGTAATTGCCTTAACCACATGTGGTGCATATATATAATTTTTTTTTTGTAGAACCAGCAGTGCATGCAGGTATGGATGAAATTGCCAAAACAGATGTAGAAGTGGTGATTGTGCACGGCCGACCCATGGAGCCAGAAGATTCACATTTCTACACGTATTTTGTGATGATGGCTGTTCTCAGCATTATTGTGTATCTGGTGTTCCACAATAAAAAGAAGGTAAAGTATGTGTTTTCACTTATGGTTTACAATGTTATTCTTTTGCAACTGTATCTAGGTATAGTGGTTTAACGCTAGAGTCCTTTAACACTTTCACATATTGCTGTATGGATTCCAGTGCGTACACACTGAACAGTCATCACTTCTAACTTCTTTAATAATTTCCCGTCTGGCCGATATAAAAGCATTCACAATCGTCGCACGATAATTTATACACCCCCGTTTTCTTTTCTAAAGGGATAGTTATTTTATTACGGAGTATGTTCATAAGATTATTGTTGGTTTTAAATATTACGGTTCTATTGTTATTATTTAACACACTAGTTAAAATTTTTGGCATTATGTTGGTGTACGTCATTGAAATAAAATTGGTTTTTGTGTCTTTTTCTATACGAGGTTTAGATAGCTTGTGCTTTTGTTTTCTGAGGAGGTTGTCAATCAAGGAACTATTGTAGCCATTGGCTTGAGCTATGTATTTTATTGTGTTTAGTTCGTCATTAAAATCCTCGTTGTCAAGAGGTACTGTTAAAAGTCTGTGTATAAAGTAATTAAAGGCTGCCATTTTTTGCGAAAAGGGGTGATGTGAGTCGACAGGTATGGTTACATTGGTGGTGGTTGGTTTTCTATAGATATTGAATTTCAGTTTATCAATGTGTTTAGCAACTGTTAAGTCCAAAAAGTTTAATTTATTATTTGTTTCAGTCTCAAGAGTGAACTGAATGTTTTTATTTATATTACTAGCAGAATACCCGTGCTTCGCTACGGAGTTTCACGTTGTACGTAATGAAAATGTTAGTTTAATTAATAAAGTTCAATTAATGTAGGCTTCTTAAAAATAAATAGCTGTTGCCCACAACTTCGTTCGCGTGGTCTTCAATTTAATGCGATAATATATTTAGAACAGAATCTATTCTATTGGGTTGCCATAGTAACCAGATCTAATAGTTTTTTAAGACCGCAAAGGACCCCCCAGAGGATCGTATCGAAAAAACACCTGTCCTATGTTGGTTCTCCCGTTGCGTAAAATATTTGTGCCAAGTTTGGTTGAAATCGGTCCAATGGTTTAGGTGGAGACGTGGAAGACCCCAAAGGACCCCCCAAAGGATCGTATCGAAAAAAACACTTGTCCTATGTTGGTTCTCCCTTTGCGTAAAATATTTGTGCCAAGTTTGGTTGAAATCGGTCCAGTGGTTTAGGAGGCGATGTGGAAGACCCCAAAGAACCCCCAAAAGGACCCCATCAAAAAAACACCTATCCTATGTTGGTTCTCCCGTTGCGTAAAATATTTGTGCCAAGTTTGGTTGAAATCGGTCCAGTGGTTTAGGAGGAGATGCGGAAGACCCCAAAGACCCCCCCAAAAGACCCCATCGAAAAAACACCTATCCTATGTTGGTTCTCCCATTGCGTAAAATATTTGTGCCAAGTTTGGTTGAAATCGGTCCAGTGGTTTAGGAGAAAATGTGGAAGACCCCAAAAAACCCCCAAAAGGACCCCATCGAAAAAACACCTATCCTATGTTGGTTCTCCCATTGCGTAAAATATTTGTGCCAAGTTTGGTTGAAATCGGTTCAGTGGTTTAGGAGGAGATGTGGAAGACCCCAAAGAACCCCCCAAAGGACCTCATCGAAAAAAATACAGAAACCTTCACGGACGTGCGCACAACTCACCGAAGTTTCATCGCAATCGGATGAATGGTATAGGAACGCATACGGGACAAACAAAGAAACATTCATTTTTATATATAAGATGTAAATTATACCACTTACTTGACATAAACCGTGATAGCTAAGCTAATGTACAACATATATGTATTAATTATACACATAAATGTTCCTCGATAGACACTCTATCTATTGGCGAAAACTTGAATAAAATCCGTTCAGTACTTCCTGAGATTAGCGATTTCAAACACAGAGAGAAAACGGACCGACTTTACTTTATACTATGTATAGATTCATAAAGTTTTTAAAAATTTCAATCTGTCGCAAAGTACCTTTATATATTATAAATGTGTCATCAACATAACGTGCATAAAATATGATGTTATTTTTTTGAATGTTGTTAGAAAACATAAATGTGTTTTCACAGAAATTCAAATAAATGTCAGCAAGCAAACCAGACAGTGGCAAGCCCATTGCTAAACCATCACTTTGACTGTAAAATTGGTCATTGAAAGTAAAATAATTTTGTCCTAAAATGACTTCAAGTAGGCCCATTATCTCTTCTATCATTTGGGCGTTTAATTTGTTACTTTCAAACAAGTTATTCCTTAGAATCTGCAGCGTTTCCCTAACTGGTATGTTAGTATTCAAGTTGATAATGTCAAAGGAGGCCAATTTATAATTACGGGGTAACTGAACATTCTTAACCTTATTTATAAAGTCAGTGAGTTTTGCAATAGTGTGGTTGTTTTTTATATCTATACTGTCCCTAATGACTTTTACAAGTTTTTTGGCTGCACGAAATCCTGGTGCTGTAGTAAAATTAACAAGGGGTCTAATTGGTACGTTGCATTTGTGAATTTTGGGTAGACTGTAACGGGGCAAAAGAGGTTTTTTTTTTTATTTGATTAATTTTGGGTTACATTTTATTAGATTTCACAATTCACTTCATCTGTGTGGCCAGACACGTGTTTGAGTAGAAGTTTTGTTCAAACAAAGAAACGGTACGCTGTAGCTGGGTGATGAAACAATTGTAAAGGAATGTGCGGGTTGACAATTCCTGGAACTTTGCGATTGTGTGACATCTACGCCCAAACGCACTAACATCGGCGGCGTGCAGACCCACACTAAGTCAAAGGCGCACAAGATGGCTTGGAGACAATATTTTACGCCACATTGTCCGAGGTGACGGAAACGAAAAATTAAGTCCAGCCCAGATTTGTGACGTCGGCCAGTGAACACTGAATATCGTTGGCGTCTAAAACACGAAAAACACACGTGTTACCTGAACAGCTACCAAGACTTTGACAGCGAAGGCTGTGAACGACGAAGAAATTTGATTGCAGCCAAGGCAGTGATGTCCGGCATCATGTATGGGCAGTCCACAAAAAACCACAACACCTAACGGACGCAAATAGTGCCGCGTGGACCCGGTCGGCCTGAACTTTATAAAACATGAAGAACTCAGTCTAATACAGCTTTCATACCGGCCGGGATCCAAGAAAATAACGGGCGCACTAAATTAAAACGGTTGATGTGCAGTTATAGAACAAAGTGAAATGAAAATGTGAGCTAAACTTGCGAATTAAGAAGCACGTGGCCAAGGCAGGGTAACATCGGTTGGGGTAATCCAGCGTAATAATATCATTTGTATAAACAATCAGTGAACGTGAATATGGGGTTTGTATAAATAACAGGGTAATTGTAATATAGTGTGAATGTGAGAATGGGCAGACTGGGCTGTTTTATGTAAGTATAAGATGAATATTTAAATGTGTTAATATAAGATGTTTCACTAATATTTAAAGACCTTTTAATTTGTCTTGATTTTGGAAAAGAATATGTCATGATTAGAGAACAATACAAAAAATGAAATAATTATATATTAAAAATTTTTAATCTCTTCACAAAATGCGAGTTGCGTCAGTTATTGATATAACCTTACAATCATGCTTGCGTTCCAACGTTCGTGTGACGTAACTCTGGGCTGAGGGAAGATTTTAAGGTAAGTGGAAGATAATAAATTTCATTTATTTATTTGTAATTAAATATATAAATCACAAGACCTGTAAACATCGAAGTGTAACGGGTCAAATAAAGGGATTTTTTATTTTATTAACAATTCACTTCATCGGTGTGGCCAGTCCCTGGTTGAATCTAAAGCGTAGTTTCTAACAAAGGAACTGTGGTGAGACAATTGGAAAGGAATGTGCGGGTGACAAAATTCTTAGAACTTTGCGGCTGTGTGAGACCTGCGCCCCAACGCAATACACCAGCATGTGCGCAGACCGACGCCACGGTAGTAAAGCAACATGGCTTGAAGACAATATTTCTGTTCGCCTTGTGGTCTGAGCTGCCGGAAATGAAACTTAGTCCAGCCTCTTTTGTGACGTCGACCAGTGCTCACCAAATATCATACACGTCAAAAATACGAAAAACCCATGTGTTGAATGAACAGTGACGGATGATTCGATCATGAGGCATTGAAATTTCCGCTCTGTCCGAGCGTTTGGAGGGAGGCGCGTTGATAACTTTCTTCCCAGTCGACTACCAATACAGACCGCGCGCGGTCATCTAAACTTTCTGCCCGGGCAAATTTTCATTTTATTAAGTCGGCCGACTAACCAAGTTGGTATCAGAGTTTATAAAGCAATTTAACAGTTGAGAGTAATATGTAACGATGTAAAATCAAGTGAGCGTGTAGAAAACAAAAAGTGAACTATCAACCGTTTGGACATAGTGCGAGAATGTTACAGGACGCGCCATGCGGTCGGCGGGGACGCTACTGCAACAAGTTACAGTATTCCATTCAAATATTTTCTTATAAAGGCCTAAATTAAGTAAATGTGGGGGTTTTAAAAAATTGTCTGAATGTGTGTATGTTAGCAGGCTGGGCTGTCAAGTTAAGGTAAGGTGTTTAGTGTAATTCTGTAATTGTAAGTGTAATCCAATCATGCAACTAACAGTAAAAGTTTTATGCATTTTCTTTGATTTTGGAAAAATAATCATGTGAGCCAAGAGGCCAAGTAAATAACAATTTGAAGTTTAAAGGAAAATTTAAAGAATAAAATAAAGTTTTAATTACTTCTCTTAAAAAAAAATGAGAGTTGAGTAAATTATTGAAACAACCCTAAAATCATGCTTGCATTCTAACGTTCGTGTGACGTAACTCTGGGCGAAAAGAAAATTTGGTATACCGAAAATTTAAAGGTGTGTGAAATAAAATTTAAATATATTATTATAATAAATGTGTTAATTAATTAACATTTCAAATGGCGCTTCCGAAGCAGGGACCGTTTTTATAAATTAAAATTTAAATATAAAGACCACACCTACAAGTAAAATGCAAGTTTGATTTGAAGGTTAAGTAACTACGTAAAAATTACGTAGCACATATAAAATAGCACATCAATGTTCAGAGGTTAAGAGTTAAGTGGTAGATGTTTTTATGTAAGAAAATCTAGATTAATAAACTTACAGATATGGCAGGTAATGAAAGCAATATAAATGAAATGACTAATGTCGAAAATTTTGATGAATCAAACATTATGAATAATTTTGAGATACATTCGACTCCCAAGTGCGAGTCAAGATAAAATAGAAATAAATGTAACAGATCAAAGCAATGCAACGGAAGATTCGGGGATTCAAATAACCCCAAAATCGAGCAGGGAAAGTAAAAATAATAACGATGAAGTCAGCTTCACTGACGATAAAACAGAAAATCAAACAACATCTATTCCAATGAATCAAAATAAAAAAGTTGACGACAGTAGCATGTTAAAAATTTTGTATAGTTTGATATGTAGTATGAAAGAAAATTCAGAGAAACAACACGATGAAGTAAGTAACAAATTTGAGACAATGAATAATTGTATAAAGGGTATAAATAGTCGTTTTGATAACAACGATATAAAATTGAATGAAATCAAAAGTGAATTTAACTGTAAATTTGACGCTAAATTTGATGTACTTAAATCTGACATTGATGAGGTAAAAATGAAATGCGAAAGTAGTTGTAACGAATTGAAACGAGATATTGAGAAAATAGTGGAGTCAGTAGAAGAACAGATTAAAAGTAAAAATAATAATGATAATAAAAAATTAACAAGTGATAACAATAAGGTCGAAAATGATAATATAATTAAAAATTTGGTATTAGAGAATAAGGTAACAAATGATAACAATGGTATTGAAAATGGTAATGTAATTGAAAAGGTGGTATCAGAGTGATACGTTGATAATAGATAGTGAGATAGTGAGTGAGAGAGAGAAAGTAATAGGTTGTAACGGAGTAGTAATTAGTGTCGATGAATTAGAAAAAGAATGGCAAGAGAGAGTAGATGAGTATGTAGGGCAGAGGGTAAATTTTCCCCTTATTTGTGAGGAACCAAGGTGTTCAAAAATGTTATTGTTGCAGGGCAAGAGTCCCTTATTAGTGGAAGATTTAAGTTGTTTCCCCTTTTTGTATGAATTAGTACCCTCTGTGTGGAATGGTGTTGAAAGTGTGAGATGGTGTTATGATGAGAGAGAGTTAGATAGAGAGTTGTGTATTGATAGAGAGATAGAATTGTATAAATTAAAGAGAGATTATGATGAGTTGAAAGAAACGTTAGCAGTGGTAAAAATAAATGATATGAAGTACTTACCTGTTAAAATAGAGAATGAGAATTATTTTGATGATACATGTTTAAATAATAATAATTTACTTTATGTTGTAATGAATGAGTAAATAACTGACTTGATAATGAATATAACTACTAATGGAGACAGGACAGAAATAAATAATGTTGACTTGGTTTATGATTATTGTGGTCAAATGAATGAACTAAAATATTATGGTTATTACACACAGGATAGCCATATGTAGAATGTATATAAAATTGAAAACTGTTATGTGAAACCCAGACTAATTTTTGATGATGGAGGCTGAACATAAACTAAATAGATGGACATTTTAAATATTTTGATTTACGGTTCTGACCTCGCAGACTTGGACAATGAAGTGTGATACAATTGAATAATTAATGATGAAGAATTGTAAATAATTGATAGTGAAATTAATGGTGTGTATTGTAAAATGTTAGGTAAACGATGTGTGTATGTAGTAGAAATTGTTGTGGTAATAATAATAATATTTTTGCCAACTAAATAAATAACAAAAAATAATTTGGAAGAGGATAACAAATGAATTGTAATTATTGTAATTGGTGAGAGTAATTAAAATGTGTTTTCAATAATTAATTTAATTAAAATAATTTGAGATGTTTAAATATTTTGAGTGATTTAAATGTTGTACAATTGAGTTTTCTAATGGATTTAAATTATTTTACAGGATGTGAATTTGATAGTAATTAATAAATAAATGATAAATTGTTTGGTATGAAATAACACTGTTGTTAAATGTTTCAGAGGTTACGTGGAGGTACTGGTGTGTGTTGTGTGTATATTTTGTGTTTATGTCAGTAGGTGAGTAAAGTACTGTAAGTATAAAATTTATAATACCAATCAGATAGAGTAAAATGTTTACAGGTGTGAAAAGATTTTGATTCAATAATGAAAATAATTTGAGACAATTATATTAAATAGAAACTATAATTAAAAATAATAATAACTGAAAGGTGATGTAAAATAAATGTTAATAATAATTTTGAATTTTTGAGGAATCTAATTCTAGACAGGGATAAATAATGAAATTATGATATATAAAATAGTTAATGAAAATTTTCAAGTAATAATGTTTATAAGTTTCTACACAAATTATTAAAAAAGAATTGTTTGTTTAATGTATGCTAACGATCAAGGTAAATGTCTATTTGTTTATTATGTTATGTAAGGTATTATACAAGATGTGTGGGTAAAGTTGGGGGGGTAGAGTGGTGTTTATAGAAGTGATATAACAATGGAATGTAGGGACTGCTATTGTAGAAAGTTTTAGTTTAGTTATTAGTGTGCTATCGCTGTGGTGGCATGTGCCACAGTAGATAGCAGAAAGTGTTGGAGGTAATAGAGTGTGTTACCTTCATCGGAGGCCAAAATGGCGAAAATGCATGGTACACCCCTTTGTACAATTTTATACTGTACCCTGATAAATTGCCGTCTACAATTTTATACTGTACCCTGATAAATTGCCGTGCCGTGCAGACAAATGATGATGTAACATGCATTAAAGTAGAGATGATTTCCCCGACTTTTCGGGCGATTACTGCCTTACCAGCACTAATCGTGGTTTTGGCTAGCGGTCAGCTATGGCCATAAATTAAGTCCCTTGACCATAGCTGGCTTGAAATTGGTTTATATTAGAAATTAAAGGGGGGTGAAATTAGGGGAAATCCTGGAAACTATGGAACAGCGGCTGCCACTCTGTTCGAGGAGGAATAGCAAGGCCATGTGGTAGACCCGTTTAAGGGCGCATAATTATGTAACAAAAGATATGCTGATGTCTGAATTTTTCAAATGGCGCTTCCGAAGCAAGGACACGGAAATGTGAAATTCCTCCACCTATGCCGTCCTTGTGGAAGCACATGGGCGCCACAGTCCAACAGAACAAAGCAATAGTGTGTGTGGCTGGGGGGTTGCTCAGGGGAGCAATGAATTAAAAATTTGTAACCTAAAGATAATAACTCGCTCTTGCACTAATTAAATGCTTGTATTATGATATGATCAATAGGTGTTCGTATGTTTATTATACTGTGTTTATTCTGTTTTATAAATGTATTATTTTATTGTGTTAGAGATGGGGATTGATGAAATGTGTAATTTATATAATTTTTAAATGTGGTTATAACAAAGTAAATACCTAGACCGACCGGCAGGTGGTTTACCTAATTGTACCAGAGTCAGAAAAGTGGGAAACAAGGAAGCGATGTAAATGTGTACTAATTATGTGTAGTATGTTAGATATAAGGATTGTAAAAATATGTATTTCATATAATTGTAGAATGCATGTGTAGTAAGGTCATTCACCTTGCTAAGAAAATCAGTTGATCAGCTGTACAATATCACTTATAAACGATTTGCAAATTTTTCATGTTAGTTAAATCTTTGAATATGAGGAAAATGGAGTGTAATTAATGTTTGAATAGTGATTTCAATGTGTTAAAGATTTTATTTTAAATGATGAAAATAATTTGATGTAGTTGAGAATTTTAAATGATTTGTAAAAGGTAGATTTTGGGTGATTAATATTTTGTTGGGACATATAGATCAGTCCATGTTGAGTTTAAAGTGGTAATAGAGAGAATAATATTGTTGTGAAGTAATGTAATGTAGAATTGGAGATGTAATAGTGACACAGTAGCTATGGGGATAATATGTAGAGTATTGATTGATATATTGATATAATAAATAAGTGGAGATATTTTGTGTAGTTGAAGTGATGTAATGAGAATGGTAATTAGTTGATGGGAAGTTTGTAAGATGGGGTGTGGTAGGAGTCCGCAACAAAAGGGTTGGGACGGGAAGGGACCGTTTAGCGCCGGAAAGGGTTGCCTTAGGTAGAATCCAGGAACCAGATTACGGGAATGAGCTTTGTGGGGGGGGGGGAACACATCCTGGGTACAAAGGGTTAGAGAGTATTTTTTTTATATAAGGGTAGAATGATGCGAATTGAGTTGAGTAGTAAGTTGGGTTTAGAGATTGTTGGATCGATATTTTGATAGAGATGGGTGTCATGTTAGTTAAAGCTGTTAGTGGTATTAGAGTCAGAGGGGTAAAGATTATAAATGTATATATGCCAAGTGGTAAATCAAGTTATTATAAATACTTAAATCACCCAAACAAATGGAGATTGAGAATATTAAAGAAAGAGAGTCATATTAAAAATATAAAGTTTAATGGAAACAAGTGACAAACTTTAAGAGAATTTGAGAATAAAGTATAGTGGTAAAATGTGTAATTTTGGATTAATTTAAATATCAATTTTATTGTTAATGGTATTAATACTATATTAATTTTAAATGTCTTATTTTATTATGTTTGAAGGTAAAAATTTTAAAGATGTTCAATGTATTTTCTGATGTAGCGTATGTACGAGGGCTATCCAGAAAGTAACAGACGTTTTGAAATAAAAAATTTACAAAATGAAAAAACAAAACTTTATTATATACATTTGAAAGGTACACTCTTAAGCTATTTTTCTACATAATCGCCATTCAAATTAAGGCACTTATCATACCGTGGCACAAGTTTTTCAATACCGTCTCTGTAGAAATCTGCCGCCTGCGATTTCAACCACTGGTTTACACCGACATGCAGTTCGGCATCAGTATCAAAGCGTTGTGTAGCGAGCCATGTCTTCATCGGTGGGAAGAGGTGATAGTCGCTCGGCGCCAAATCCGGGCTGTATGGTGGATGATCGAACACCTCCCATCCAAAACCATTGAAGAGCTCTCGGGTACGATTGGCCGTGTGTGGATGTGCGTTGTCGTGAAAAAACAAAACCTTCGCACTAAGTTTTCCCCGACGCTTGTTTTGTATCGCGCGCCTTAACTTTCTCAGTGTTTCACAATACCTCGCTGAGTTAATTGTTGTGCCACGTTCAAGAAAATCAACGAGAATCACTCCTTCAGAGTCCCAAAACACAGTAGCCATGATCTTTCTTGCTGACAGCGTTTGCAAACACTTCCTTGGTTTCTTGGGAGAATTTGTGTGTCCCCATTCCATCGACTGCCTTTTTGTTTCACTATTGACATGCTTCACCCAAGTCTCGTCCCCAGTTACGATACGATCGATAACTTTGTTACCATTTTTGTCGTAATCTTCGAGGAAAGTTAGTACTGCAGCCAGTCTCTGTTTTTTGTGGTCTTCCGTTAGGATTTTCGGAATCCACCTAGCACAAAATTTGTGGTAACCAAGCTTTTCCGCCACAATTTCATACACCAAACTCCGTGAAATTTGGGGAAAATGTTTCGAAAGTTCCGTAATCGGGAAACGACGATCTTCACGAATTTTGTCGTTGATTTTCATCACCAGTTCATCAGTCACAAGGCTAGGTCTACCACTGCGGTCCTCATCGTGAACATTGGTACAGCCATTTTTAAAATCAATGCACCATTGCCTCACTCGGCTTTCACTCATTATTCCTTTTCCGTACACATCACAAAGTTGGCGATAAATTTCAATTGGTTTGTGATTTTTTGCCAACAAAAACCTAATCACAGAACGCACCTCACAAGTGGCGGGATTTTCTATTGCAGCGGACATTTTAACACGTCACAGAGAGGAAAATAAGAGGGGCACAGACCGCACGCTACCACAGCTGGATGCGTACTGAGTGTAGGAATGTTCTGACACCAAGATGGCGGCTCTATCCCCGCCCACCGCCGCGGTCGGTCAAAACGTCTGTTACTTTCTGGATAGCCCTCGTATAACCTGTGTAGGTCAAGGCTGTGGACTTGACCCAGTTTGATCAGCTGATGGGTGATGTTGTATACTAGACCCGTTTTGGCAATGAAGTGATGCCAATTTTGCTGTTTGAATTAATTTAAATAATTTTAATATTGAAGAAAATAAAAAAAAAAAAAAAAAAATTGATTTTTGTGCCTGCCATCTAATTGATGTTTTGAATCTGATTATGTTATTGTTTAGGTGTGCTACTAGTGTTTTTTATTGAATTGTATTGTTTAGGATATATGTCTAATCAAATGTTAGGATAAGGAAGTTCATGTTTTAATTAAATGTTCCATTTATTTGTTTTCTAAGTATTAGTAGTAACGAAGAGAATTAATCCATTCAGATAAAAGATTTTTTTGGTTTTGATGAAAATAATAATAATATAACAACCTGATTTTGAACTTAAAAAGAAAAATGGTGAATTTAAAGATGAATATTTTGTAACTTTTAAATGATGAGTTTGTTTATAAAATATTATGAGAGTGTGTACAAGCCCAGTAACTGCTAAAGGCAGCCAAGTGTGCATGATAAGGGGGAACATATCGGTTGAGGATCTGGCATGATATAAGACCAGGGATTTGGATTTTGGGGTAGCATGTTTGAAGGTTAGGTGCGCTGTGGTGCGTGTCTGTTCGATTTTATGGTGTTGGGATCTCGTAAAGAGAAGTCCAGTGATCTCGTTCAGATGCGGCCATAGTCGCCGAGCCAGGGGGGTTGTTTACCCATGATGTATAAGAGCTAAAAGGGGTTGTTGGCACCATATCCTCACCGGTCCTCTTAGGTGTTTAACAATGAGATTTCTTCTGTTTTGGCAGAAGACCTCTCATTGGGGGGGGGGGGGTATTGTAACGGGTCAAATAAAGGGATTTTTTATTTTATTAACAATTCACTTCATCGGTGTGGCCAGTCCCCGGTTGAATCTAAAGCGTAGTTTCTAACAAAGGAACTGTGGTGAGACAATTGGAAAGGAATGTGCGGGTGACAAAATTCTTAGAACTTTGCGGCTGTGTGAGACCTGCGCCCCAACGCAATACACCAGCATGTGCGCAGACCGACGCCACGGTAGTAAAGCAACATGGGTTGAAGACAATATTTCTGTTCGCCTTGTGGTCTGAGCTGCCGGAAATGAAACTTAGTCCAGCCTCTTTTGTGATGTCGACCAGTGCTCACCAAATATCATACATGTCAAAAATACGAAAAACCCATGTGTTGAATGAACAGTGACGGACGATTCGATCATGAGGCATTGAAATTTCCGCTCTGTCCGAGCATTTGGAGGGAGGCGCGTTGATAACTTTCTTCCCAGTCGACTACCAATACAGACCGCGCGCGGTCATCTAAACTTTCTGCCCGGGCAAATTTTCATTTTATTAAGTCGGCCGACTAACCAAGTTGGTATCAGAGTTTATAAAGCAATTTAACAGTTGAGAGTAATATGTAACGATGTAAAATCAAGTGAGCGTGTAGAAAACAAAAAGTGAACTATCAACTGTTTGGACATAGTGCGAGAATGTTACAGGACGCGCCATGCGGTCGGCGGGGACGCTACTGCAACAAGTTACAGTATTCCATTCAAATATTTTCTTATAAAGGCCTAAATTAAGTAAATGTGGGGATTTTAAAAAATTGTCTGAATGTGTGTATGTTAGCAGGCTGGGCTGTCAAGTTAAGGTAAGGTGTTTAGTGTAATTCTGTAATTGTAAGTGTAATCCAATCATGCAACTAACAGTAAAAGTTTTATGCATTTTCTTTGATTTTGGAAAAATAATCATGTGAGCCAAGAGGCCAAGTAAATAACAATTTGAAGTTTAAAGGAAAATTTAAAGAATAAAATAAAGTTTTAATTACTTCTCTTAAAAAAAAAAAGAGAGTTGAGTCAATTATTGAAACAACCCTAAAATCATGCTTGCATTCTAACGTTCGTGTGACGTAACTCTGGGCGAAAAGAAAATTTGGTATACCGAAAATTTAAAGGTAAGTGTGAAATAAAATTTAAATATATTATAATAAATGTGTTAATTAATTAACATCACAGAAGCCTTAGCATTGCAGGGTTTTAGGTAGCGACGTGTACGTTCATTAAATAAATTTATGCATTTATTAACTTCCTTGTTTAAATTTTTAACATAAATGTGTGTAGGATCAGACTTCAGAGTTATTATATTGTTATTTGAGATAAAGTCGTTAACCTTCATTGTATACGAAACACTGTCCATGGTAACAAGGGTTTTACCTTTGTCCGCTTCAGAGTTATTACATTGTTATTTGAGGTAAAGTCGTTAACCTTCATTGTATACGATCCACTGTCCATGATAACAAGGGTTTTACCCTTTTTACGGACAAAGGTAAACCCCTTGTTATCATGGACAGTGAATCGTATACAATGAAGGTTAACGACTTTATCTCAAATAACAATATAATAACTCTGAAGTCTGATCCTACACACATTTACGTTAAAAATGTAAACAAGGAAATTAATAAATGCGTTAATTTATTTAATGAACGTACACGTCGCTATCTAAAACCCTGCAATGCTAAGGCTCCGATGTTTACAGGTCTACCCAAAATTCACAAATGCAACGTACCAATTAGACCCTTGTTAATTTTACTACAGCACCAGGATTTCGTGCAGCCAACAAACTTGTAAAAGTCATTAGGGACAGTATAGATATAAAAAACAACCACACTATTGCAAATCTCACTGACTTTATAAATAAAGTTAAGAATGTTAAGTTACCCCCAATTATAAACTTTAATAATAATAAATAATAATAACTAAACTCCTTTACATTATCAACTTGTATACTAACATACCAGTTAGGGAAACGCTGCAGATTCTAAGGAATAACTTGTTTGAAAGTAACAAATTAAACGCCCAAATGATAGAAGAGCTAATGGGCCTACTTGAAGTCATTTTAGGAGAAAATTATTTTACTTTCAATGACCAATTTTACAGTCAAAGTGATGGTTTAGCAATGGGCTTGCCACTGTCTGGTTTGCTTGCTGACATTTATTTGAATTTCTATGAAAACACATTTATGTTTTCTAACAACATTCACAAAAATAACATATTTTATGCACGTTATGTTGATGATACATTTATAATATATAAAGGTACTTTGCGACAGATTGAAAATTTTAAAAACTTTATGAATAATATAAATAAAAACATTCAGTTCACTCTTGAGACTGAAACAAATAATAAATTAAACTTTTTGGACTTAACAGTTACTAAACACATTGATAAACTGAAATTCAATATCTATAGAAAACCAATCACCACCGATGTAACCATACCTGTCGACTCACATCACCCCTTTTCGCAAAAAATGGCAGCTTTTAATTACTTTATACACAGACTTTTAACAGTACCTCTTGACGACGAGGATTTTAATGACGAACTAAACACAATAAAATACATAGCTCAAGCCAATGGCTACAATAGTTCCTTGATTGACAACCTCCTCAGAAAACAAAAGCACAAGCTATCTAAACCTCGTATAGAAAAAGACACAAAAACCATTCTTATTTCAACGACGTACACCAACATAATGCCAAAAATTTTAACTAGTGTGTTAAATAATAACAATAGAACCGTAATATTTAAAACCAACAATAAGCTTATGAACATACTCTGTAATAAAATAACTATCCCTTTAGAAAAGAAAACGGAGGTGTATAAATTATCGTGCGACGATTGTGAATGATTTTATATCGGCCAGACGGGAAGGGGTTTCCAAAAATGTTTTATTGAACACACCAAAGCACAATCTGAAGGGTCAGACAACACTATCCAACATAAAATCCAACTATGCACGTCACTTGATAAACGAAAATCATAAATATACAAGCTTTAATTCCAACTTGAAACCCATATATTTTTGTAATAAAGGCACTTACATGAACACCTTGGAAGAATTCGAGATATATAGAGCGTACAATGACGTACACAGTTGTGACTTCATGCTAAACGATCATTTAAATTTCAAATCAAACCCACTCTACGATACCGCAATAAACCTGTTTACACAATAGCTATTGACAGTCAGTGTCCGATTGGTCCGACTCGAGTGCACACTCATGTAACGTGGATATGTGTGGAATCGTTTTCCAATATTTGCAATTTTAATATGTAACGACCTCGCTAAGAGTGAATTTTTATTTATTTCTGAAGACGAAACATATGTTTCGAAACGCGTTAATCAAATTGAACGCAACACGAAGTCACACGACGGAAGAAATAAGGTAAATATTATACTAATTGTGTAAGTTCTTGTTTGTATTTTCCTAACCTCTTCATTTACTTTATTTTGTGGTGTTTATTCATGTACAGAGCCTTACAAAAGTTATTTTTTATTACATTTATTATGATAACTATATTTATTATAATAAAAATTCTAATAATATCACTAGTTTAGTGTCAGCATATTGTGCTATTGTGTAAGTGTAATAAGATTTCAACTTTTGTTTTTTGTAAAACATGACATTTTCAGGTGAACACAGAAAGACAATTATTTTAAATTTTACTTTAAATTATAATGTTTTGATGAAAGTTTGAATTAATACAAGTATATAAAGTTTTTATGAATTATAATTATGTTGATGATTGCGTCCTTTGTCAAAAAGTGTGTTAAATACCTTGGCACGCAGATGGGAGAAAACAGATTCACTCAGCCAGGAAAGTGTAGTGTGAAGAGCTTGTAGGCTTCTGAAATTTAATTTCATACACAATTCGTGATGGTTCAGACACAAAAATTAAATTAACAAAATTGGGAAAATTGTAGAAAATATAGCAGGTTGTGGGAAGCAACTTGTGGTAAAGTGGCGCCTGGGTACTAAGTATTGAAGTGTTTATTAAATCTAGTCGACTGTATTGACTTCAGACAAAAAGATTATGGGACGGCCAGCATGAAGCAGCCAGCTTATCCTACTTCTCGTGATCTGATAACATGTTTTGTATGAATTGCATAGGTGTCACAGCCATTTATTTCTTGTTTTGCATTGGGTACTAATTCTGTTGTCGTTTGTAATATACAGGGTTATTCAAAAAGAATGAAACGATTTCATAACGCAATATTGTATTAACGAAAAGTAATTCAAATTTCCAACCGAATCACAGATATTCTACTCATAATCAAATTTTATTTCCTGTCTTACAAGTGTTCAAAGTGGCCACCACTTGCAGTACGGACAACATCAAGGCGATATGAGAATTCTTCCCAGACGCATAGCAACATATCACGATCCACTGAGTTGATTGCTGCTGTTTAAGGTCATCAAGGTGGGTAGTGGTGGAAGGAAAACTCTTATATATCCCCACAAGAAAAAACACATATGATGAGATCTGAAGATCTCGCAGGCCAAACACAAAGAGCACTGTCGTGGGCCCCCCTTCCGACCAATCTATCATTGGGGCACTTTTTCATTCAAAAAAAAAAAAGCTTGAACCATCTGGTGCCAATGGGGCAGTGCTCCATTGTGTTGTGTGGTAAAATGAAGTCATCTGAATCTGCTCGCAGTATTGGGAAGCCAGTGTTCGTGTGGCAGCCATTCGAAACTTAGATACCTCCTTTTTCAAATGGTCAATGACTCATTCCATGACAATGCTTGAGAACTGAAAAATTGCGTCATGAAATCGGTTCATTCTTTTTGAACACTTGTAAGAAAGGAAGTAAAACTTGATTATGTGTAGAATACTTGCGATTTGGTTGGAATTTTGTATTACTTTTCCTTAATAAAATATTGCGTTATGAAATCAGTTCATTCTTTTTGAATTTTGTATTTAAGATATTGTTTTATGAGTTTCCTAAAATCTAATAACATACTGAAATACAAGGGTGAATCAAATGAAAACCTTCTTAAATAGTTTTTATTTTGTAATTTAATTTAACAGTGGTGAAATACATGTTAGTTACGTGATATATTATACAAGTGTTTCAGCATTTTGGAAGTGCACGGTTACCTCTAGAAACAATTCTGTAGGCCGTGACTGTGGACACTTATGCACATCGCCTGCGTACTCTCTTTGTCAGACTTTAAAGTCTTGCCTTGTAAAGCTCTTTCAGTGGTTCAGACACATGAAAATCACTAGATGCAAGGTCTGGAGAATATGGTTGGTGCTCAAATTTCAGATCTTGGATGTATGCAAGTGTTGCACGAGCACATGGTTAAACTGGCATGGCACCCGTCTGGCATGGCGTCCTGCACAGAAACATCATGGATAGTATGGAATGCTGATCGGTGACTGATATTTTCAGGGGCACTACAACCCTGAGCGGGTCCTGGCCTTCTGAAGGAAACCACACGAACAGTTTCTGTCTGATGTGGATTCCTGCTCTTTCTGCGTCCTGCAGCACTCCATCTCATCACTTCAGTTTTGGCCTTCCCACTTTCCTTCTGCCATCTGGGTTATACAGGAGGAGGTGCCTTTATTGTGTCCCGTGCTTCCATCCTCGCAACATGACCTAAGCCTTCCCATCTTTTGATTATGGTCAAAACCTGCTGTGTAGCAGGTTATATAACTTCGTTAATTCTTTTTTTCCGGACATCTCTCTCCTTCAGTGGCCCATATACCATATATTCGTCTCAGTATTGTCCTCTCATATTTCCCAGTGCATTCTCAGTGCTTCTGATTGTAACCCATGACTCCGATGCATACAATAGCAATGGGACAACCAGTTTTGCCCTTGACAGCAATTTTAACTCAAATTTCTTTTGTTTGGCTGTTTGAAGGTTCTGAGAAAATTAATTTTCCCATTCTAGGGTACCAGCCCATAAATGGGTAAGTCATGTGGGGAGCTGCCTCCTTACAAGCCATGACTTCCTGTAATTTTTATTCAGGGTTATCTTCCCCTAGCCTTTGATGCCCCAACGTTCAACTGCAAAGCAGCAGCAAAATATAATTATATAACAATAAGACACTGTATTACAGCTGACTAAATCCAACTAGATTCATCCCTGTAACATTCCAAAGATAAGCCAGTCCAGGATCCATATGCCCTTGGAGAGTAATGACTTCAACAGAGTTGACGCCAGCCATGACAGCCTAAAACATCTGTCCCACTGATATCAAGGAAGACTGGTGGCAGGGACGGCCATCAGTTTCGACAATAGATGAGAACGTTGAATGCATTAACCAATTGTTGCTTGCAAATTAGGGAATCATAGTGGACAGAATTGTGGCTGAATTGGTCATTTCGCATGAAGTGTGCACTACATCATCTCTGAGCATCTCTGTAGTGTCAAAAAATTTGTGCTCAACCATTTGCAAAGGAACTCCTTGAAAATTTTGGGTGGGGAGAATGGGTAACACCCTTGTTTCAGTATGACCTTGAGCTGTATAATTTCCATGTGTTGAGTTATGTGAAAGAGGCCTTGCAAAGCAGCAATATCACATTGTTGAAGAAGTCCAGAATGCAGCGTGAGAATTGTTATGGGATGTTGGATAGGACTTTACAACAAGGGCATAAAAGAATAGTGTTATCTTACAACAAGTGTTTAAGTAAACTTGGCAATTTTGTAGAAAAGTAAATCTGCAGTTGTATTTTCAGACAAATAAAAAAATTTCATAAATATTTTAACTATTTATTTATTTTTTGCTTGTGCAACTAACTTTTTGACTGTCACTCGCGTACATTGTATGTCAGCACTTTTATAGAGTTTTGTTCTGTCTTTCAGCTGGTCGCGTTAGCAGTGGAAGGCAGGAGAACACGGACCACATCAAGACGCCGGCCAAACACTGCCAGTTATAGCAAACTGGATTGTAATTTGGAAGAAGCGATGGTCTCAAACACAACGGCTTCAGTGACGCACGTCCTCTATTAAAGATTGTGAAGAATTTCTTGTTGCTCAGCATCATGTGTGTGCATGTGTATGTGTGTGTGGTGTGTACCTTTAATGTATTGCCAAGCTATAATCGTGAGAAGCCTACAATATGGTTTTAATCTTGAAATCGTATTTCTAGCATTCTGTATAGCAGCAAAATTAACAGAATTCCAGCAATGATTGTGTGCATTTCACTGTGATGCTAACCTGTTTTCTCATCGTGTCTCATGCTTCTAATCACATTACTGGCACATATGTACATATTTAGAGAGAGAGATAGTACAGTGATCTGTTGTTGGTCAAAAGCATACACGTGAGAACTGCAAGTAGTGTCACTTCCATTTAAATGGTATATTGTACAGAAATCTAACGAAAACCAGAAGAAATATGCAACTTGTAAATATTATAAGAATAAATAGTAATTACACTGCTTTGAATTAATATTGAATTTATTTTGTAACAATTAAATATGTTGCTATGTGTATTTCATTTTTGGTCGAGTGGAATGAAAGATGAGTGTGTTAAAATAGTGTAATTTCAGGACTTTGTAAGTCATAGTGTTGAGTGAATGATTACTTTTAGTGATACAGTCAACTTTCAGTTGTCTGGAACTGGTATAACAAAAGGACGGTACTCCTCCTCTCTCATGGACTTAAGAGACTAATGTTTTTGCTTTTATGTGAGACAGTAGTGTTCGATTTCCGCAAGAGGTCTGAAACATGACTAGTCGGCATTATGGTGCTGAGTCATCATTGTGATTATCTTTATTTTTTTATTAGAGGCACTGCATCTGTGGCCGATCCTGGGCTACCTGAAGGAGACCTCGCCGTTAACACCCAATTGAGCATTCCAACCCTTGTCTGAGGGCGGTCTGAAAAGTTCTCAGCCTAACAAGATAAAACAAAATTATAATTTCAGAAATATTTTTATTTTTCAACATAATCTCCTTTTAGCATAACACATTTATTCCATCGATGTTCCTATGCCACTATCCTGTTCCCGAAGTGGTTTTAGTGTAAGATCTGCAAAATACTTGTCTACAGCTGAAGTCACCTCTTGATCCGATGAAAAATGTTGACCATCGAGAAAGAGTTTTAAGTTTTGGGAAAAGATGTAAGTCTGAGAGAGCCAAATCTGGGGAATAGGGAGGATGTTCCAACAATTCATAGCAGAGATCTCTTAATTTTTCCATTGCCAAAACACGTTTGTGGGGAGGTACTTGTCTTGGTGAAAAATTATTTGTTTCTTGTGCAAACTCTGTCTTTTTCCATGTTTTTCATCTAGTTTTGATAAAAGGTTGGAATAATATTCCCTTAAAGGGTTGCACCCTTTTAAAACTAGCATGATGCCATGCCTTTTGCTGCTGATGGAATTGACTTTGCCTTCTTTGGCGCTGAACAATAATAAATTTTCTTGTCACAGAAACCAGAGATATATGTATGTATATTTCATTTACTTTGCACAAGCGACTCCTAAAATAATACAACTGTCTCTTATGTATTCTAGCCGTGCCAACATAGAGTTGACTGTATCTCATTTTAACTGACAAATCTTTAATGGAGTTTGAATCTGTTCTCTGTGAAACTTAAGAGAAAGTGTTGTTGTTGTACGTAGAAAGTATCTGTTGTTGATTGTTAGCCATGTTAATCCATTGTAAACTTATTGTAAGCAATAATAATAACAACTATTTGTTAAGGAGAAAATTATTTTCAATGTAATTATTTTTGTACTTTGTGGGATAAAATTATCAGTCACTGTTTATCGTCTCTGATGGCCTCTCCTCCGTCCAAAAAGCTGTATACAATCAATTTTATTAACTGCATCTATGTATGTGTATCTGTTGTTCTTGGATGGGTGTCAGTATAAGATGAAATATTTCCAAGTTTTCTATTTTGTAGTTGAAACAGATTCTATTTAGAAATTGAAGAGTAATACGCTGTTGTTATTAATATTAGTATTAATATTAGTTTTTTCCTACATCTAGAGTGAATGGAGACAAGAATAAATGAGTTGACTGTTTGCAGCTTCCATAAAGTGTTACGACTACGTTGAAATTCAGCTATTGTTGTATTGTTGGAACCTAAAGTATTGAATCACTGTGAACAGAATCTAGTTTGATTTTGATGTAGAAGCTCGTTTTGTTTTTCATAATTAAAAGAAGTTTGGTATTGTTTTGTCTGTAAGTAGATTGTATTGTATTGTATTTAAAACACAATCAAAAAGTACTTAGTAATATTTATTATTTGGCCCACTTTTCAGTGAAGGAAAACAAAGTTTTCCATGAACTGAAACATTCTTAGAAATAGTGAAAACAATTCGTTATACAGAGTGTTGTTCGTTAACTAAGCAAATGTAATCTTGTTTTCTGTTTCGTTAAATAAGGAAAGAGAAATTTTTCAAATATAATTCTTTCTTTAATTCTGCATAATGTTTATTTACTTCAATGTAATAATAATTTTATTTTCAGTGTAATTGTTATTTAGTTTGATGCGTGTATTTCTTTAGGGTCAGAACCCTACCTACCACCAGCAAAAGGGATGTCTTGAGTAGACTTATACATTCAAAATGCACATCAGTAGTAAATACACGTTGCTATATGTAAACAAACATAGCTGGAAATAAGGAAAATAATATTACTGAAGATTTATGTACAAAGCATGTCATTTTGTGAGACCAAATATAGAGGCAAAAGATAAAGAGTGGGTAGAGTCATTTGAAATATGATGCTCTAAGTAGTTACCGAAAGTATGATTGTCAACACTGGTGTAATTGAAGATGTTCTTGACAGAGTACCAAAGGAAGAAAAAATCAGAAAAATCTCATAAAATTCAGAATTCATCAAAACGCTTGCTAGAATAAATTGTCGGTCCTTCTTGCGAATCAGTTCATGAATTTTTTCCATATTCTTGATGGAATGCCATCCTAAATAATCATTGTCTTCAAGTGAGCCTTGAAATGAGCACGCCATTTCAAAATGTATGTTCTTTGAAAACCCCGTGAAGGATTTCAAAAGTCTCCGTAGTTAATACACAAATTTTATGCAGGCCCGTTGTTTGAATTTATCATCCATTACAACAGGCAGTGACACAAGGTTACAAAATGTTTTCTCTAGACTGAACACATGACAGACTTGACGACCTGACAGAGGGGGATTAGGGGCAATGGCCACCATTATCCTATTCTGTACAATCACCGAAGTTCAGTCTGAAAACTTTCCAATACCACCTTGTAAAAACTGAGTTGTTAGGAAAGGTTAATTATTGTATAGCGTGTTTTGTATTCGATAATAAAAGTAGAAATAATGACAGCTTCACTCTCTCAGCATTGGACATACATACATACATATCCGGCACTACAGTCCAGGATGGACCTTGGCCTCCCTAATGACCCGCCTCCAGATAGTCCGATCATGTGCCGGGTCTTCCACAAGCCAACACCCATCCTAGTCAGGTCTTCTTCCACATCATCGTGCCATCGTTTTCTTGGCCTGCCTCGTCTTCTGTGCCCATTCATTATCCTTTTTGGGAGTCTTTGGCTGCCTATTCTTTCTACATGTCCTATCCAGCTGATTCTTCTGGACTTTATAAATCGACGATATCTCTCCGTTTTAGAATGGAGTCTATTTCTTGATTAGATCTGATCTTCGATTCTCCATTACAACATACTGGTCTGAAGATTCTTCTATTAATTTTTCTCTCAAAAGTCCTCAGAGCCTTCTCATCAACTGCTCTTAATGTCCAGGTTTCAGAACCGTATATCACTACAGGCCTGGACTAAATCTTAATAATTTTACTAAGCCAAAGTAAGCTCTATTCCCTGCCATTATTCTCTTTGTTATTTCATTACCTTGTTATTTCTCTTTGTTTTTTCTTTGTTGATACCTTGTTTTCACTATTAACATAAGCTCCAAGGTAAGTAATGTCTTCAACCAGTGATGGGTCGAGAAATATCCAACTCCACTCCATGTTATAGATTTCTGTTTTTTCAAGATGTTTGTTTTGTCCATATATGACAGTGGTTCTCAAGAAGTGGTGTATTACAAAATTGTGTACCTAAGCTTTGTTGAAACAGTTTTGCTGAATGAGAAAATATCGACTTATAAAAAACAAACATGTTTACTGATATTTTAAGAATGTTATTTATTAATCTTAAAGAGCTATACAACTGTAATAGAAACTGCAGTAGTGAAAAATGACCAGTTGTAGTCAATAAATACATCATAAATAATATGATGTGAATAGTATGGGTGTGTTTACTTTTGCACAATTGTACAGTATAACAAGCACATCTATAATTCTCGATCTAAAGAAAGAAGTAACTTTCATTTTTTATTTCTTAAGTTAGCTAGTGCGGAAAATCCCTGTTCACACAAGTAGATTGTTGAAAACTGAAGTAGTGTAGACATGGCTCATCCTGATAACAATGAGAACTCTTCTTTTTTCCCAAAATCCAGAACTGTAGTAGCATTGTCTCCCTAAATTCGAGTTTCAGAGTTCATTCAACCTTGACTTTGAGCACTTAATCATTGGCGATCAACTATAATTATCCATATTACACACACACAAAAATATAATGACTTTATTCTTGAAACTGTAAGATATACTTGACTCACCACTTACTGATTCTAGGCTAGCATGACCGTTGACTAAGTTAGAGGTTACAGTTTATTGGTTTATGTATGCTCCGCTAGAGTTTGGGAGCAATCAACATATTGGCAGGCACGGTTGCTGCCTTCTGTATGAGTGTGGCACAGTTTTCCACACGTCAAAACGGGATGTGCCACGAGCCATAAACGTTTGACAACTGCTGCTATGTAGGATAGTGAGATAGGATTGCTGCTGCTGCAATCAAGTGAGATAGAATTTCCAAGGTAGACATTTTGAAGAATGGGGTAGACTAAATTTACAGTACAACTATTAGGAACCAGTTGTATCAAATCATGTAAGTCAGTAGCTGAATTGTAACATGTGGGGATGAAGTATGGGAAACAGCAGAGCATACAAGGAAAAGATTTGAAGCTGTGTAAATGGGATACTGGAGAAGGTGCTGCAGGCTTACACATTACTGGATAGGGTGAAAAATGAAGAAATAAGTGAAATAATGACTGCATGTATCAGTGTAAGTTACACAATTGATTCAAAAAGATTAAGATGGTACAGGCATGTGTGTGTCACATGTGTAATAATAGATGACCAAAGAAATGAGTAGAATGGACCCGTCCTGAAAGGAGAAAAAAAGTGAGGCTGCAACAAACTTGGGTGGAGAGCATAAGGAATACAATGGCACAGAGAAATGTGAAGGATGGTGGTTGAAAAGATTGTATAGTTTGAGAGCTAGGATGCAAAAAATGTTAAAAATTGCATATATGTATGAACCAGTTTCAGTCATGGAGTTCGTGGTATTACAATGAGTTGGCCATGTAAGATGAATGGATAATGATAGTAAATTGGAACTTATCCAGAAGAGGGGACAGGAAGACCAAGATTGGAATGGGTGAAGCATATTGAGAAGCTGGCATCTAGAAGTGAAATACATTGTCCAAGATAGAGCACATTTAGTAAATAGGTGAAGCATCAGAGTGTTTGCTGGTAAGAGGAATAACACAGAAGAAGAAGAACATATGCTGTTTACGAAAAGATAGGGGTTAAGATTACATGACCCTGAGTTATGAGTTATGTTTTATATTTGTTTATCGTTAAATTGTGCTGTGGTTGTGTTTGATGTGTGTATACATATTTATAAGAAAACAAGAGTTTTTATAGAGTAAGTTTCAGTATTGTTGTACGATTGTGTATTCTTGTGTTTTTTGTTCAGTTGTTCACAACTCATATTTTGTATTTGACTTTACTTGTCTTTCATGTTCTGTATTTAGTATTTGTTGAATATTGTGTATGACATTAATGAAATGGAATCTTTTTTTTGCATAATTTTATACGAAGTAGTTGTTGAAAGGGTTTTCAGTAATTACCAAAACATGTCGAACTTTGTATATTATCAGAAATTTTCATTACCTGAAACCATGTGTCCAGCCTTTAGTTTCATTAGCGGAGGTTTCATTGGAGCGTTTGTCTGAGGACATGGCCACTAGACTGGGTCGAAAAAAATAAATATTTTTTTTTCGGAACGCTTTAGTGTGGAAAAGTTGCCTATTGTAATAAGAAGAAAAACGGCATAAAAAAAATTAAAATCGGTTAACATCTTCCGTTCGCGCATTGTACTTATGTTTATGAAAAATTGCAAAAATCACGACATTTTTGTAAATTTTTTAAGTTAGTTAAAACTTTTAAAATAAACACGCTTTAGTTTTTTATGCTTGTTTTATGGTTTAAATAACCTAAATAAATTAAATTCTGATCAATAATCTAATTTTTTCCGTTCGCGCAACGTCTTAGAAGAAACAGAAATTTACCAGTATTTCGCAATTTTCACTGTGCAACTATTCGCTCATTTTGCTAGAACAAAATGACCCAGAACTCACCACGTGGAGGTGGTTGCACGTCGAGTTCCACCCACACCCTACCCAACCAACCATCCAATTGTTGGGTGTGGTATTTACATTATATTTACAACTATTTACAAAGATTTTCCATAGACTAGGATTCTTTGGCTTACTGTGTTTTTTACTTTTTCTTTTTTATATCTACTACACATTTAAAGTCTGATTTTTTGGAGAAATGAGGCATAACCGATCTAGACTTAAGTGTTGCTCGGATATAGCCATCTCTAGCTTCATGTCAACATACTTTATTCGAGGCCTCTGTCACAAGTTTGATGCACCTCTCCACAGCCTGGGTGTGACAGGGAAACTTTTGTATTTCTCTGATGGTCATAGTGTCAGAATTGATGAGTGATTTAATATCATCTTCACTTAAGTCCCGCAGCATTGGGGGAGGATACAACACACAAGAATTCCAATTAATAATTTCAGTGTAATCGGAAGCTTGAAAGTTATCTTCGGTGGTACGAAATTTCTAACAGTCTTCTTCTTAGGGACGGTTTGTCGTGCTTTTAAGATCCTTCTGTAACCAAACTCCCGAATATGTTCTCTTTCATCGACAGCCATTGCCAACAGAACATTCTCTGGGTGCGCAAAGAACGCATTTTGTTCTATTACTGGATCGACAACTTGAAGTAATTCGTCGGATAAATAACGTGATGTTTGGATTGCTTGACAGACATGTTTTGGTACGTCAGTAAAATATTTGCTCTTTTTGATGGCAAACCACACAGGCATGTATGATTTTAAGATGAAGCCAACTATTTCTTTTAAGATTCTGGATGGATCTTATCCAAATCCAAACATCCGACGAATTACTTCAAGTTGTCGATCCAGTAATAGAACGAAATGCGTTCTTTGCGCACCCAGAGAATGTTCTGTTGGCAATGGTTGTCGATGAAAGAGAACATATTCGGGAGTTTGGTTACAGAAGGATCTTAAAAGCAAGACAAACCGTCCCTAAGAAGAAGACTGTTAGAAATTTCGTACCACCGAAGATAACTTTCAAGCTTCCGATTACACTGAAATTATTAATTGGAATTCTTGTGTGTTGTATCCTCCCCCAATGCTGCGGGACTTAAGTGAAGATGATATTAAATCACTCATCAATTCTGACACTATGACCATCAGAGAAATACAAAAGTTTCCCTGTCACACCCAGGCTGTGGAGAGGTGCGTCAAACTTGTGACGGAGGCCTCGAATAAAGTATGTGGACATGAAGCTAGAGATGGCTATATCCGAGCAACACTTAAGTCTAGATCGGTTATGCCTCATTTCTCCAAAAAATCAGACTTTAAACGTGTAGTAGACATAAAAAAGAAAAAGTAAAAAACACAGTAAGCCAAAGAATCCTAGTCTATGGAAAATCTTTGTAAATAGTTGTAAATATAATGTAAATACCACACCCAACAATTGGATGGTTGGTTGGGTAGGGTGTGGGTGGAACTCGACGTGCAACCACCTCCACGTGGCGAGTTCTGGGTCATTTTGTTCTAGCAAAACGAGCGAAGAGTTGCACAGTGAAAATTGCAAAATACTGGTAAATTTCTGTTTGTTCTAAGACGTTGTGCGAACGGAAAAAATTAGATTATTGATCAGAATTTAATTTATTTAAGTTATTTAAACCATAAAACAAGCATAAAAAACTAAAGCGTGTTTATTTTAAAAGTTTTAACTAACTTAAAAAATTTACAAATATGTCGTGATTTTTGCAATTTTTCATAAACTTAAGTACGATGCGCGAACGGAAGATGTTAACCGATTTTAATTTTTTTTATGCCATTTTTCTTCTTATTACAATAGGCAACTTTTCCGCACTAAAGCGTTCCGAAAAAAAAATATTTATTTTTTTCGACCCAGTCTGATGGCCACACTTGCAATGTTTCTTGAAGATTTACTGCCTAAAAACTAGTTTGATAATAAGCCCCCCCCCCACACACACACACCTGATATGTATCTTCAGAAATTTCAATTAACAACAAACAAAAATGTAAGAAAATGGATTTATTAGAAATTAGAAAAGCAATCAAAGTAACAAAAATTTAACAAACAAACCGAATTCTGTGTATCCCCTTTATTAAAAGTTGTTATTTAGTTTAGTTAATTTTTATATTTTGCCTTCTGGTTATACTTACTTTTTACAGACACTTGACCTTCCCATTAGCTCATCCACCCCTCCCCCTACTTTAAACACACCCCACACATGTCCGGATACACGCCCTAAACACATGTTCACTATCCTTACATTCTTTGTTTAGTTTAGTTGTTCACTGATCTTTTGACAATAGGTTAATAAGCTGAAACAGCTGTCAGAGTTAATTAAAAACTGTGAAACGTACCAAGTGTTTACATATTTAAAAAAAAACTTTTGAACAAGAAATATGTTGAAATAAAATTAACTATTTGTTAATTATATTCAAACCACTGAAGATACAAGTTAAATAACGTATGAAACGCCCATCAGGTGTGCATGTGTGTGTGTTGTGTGTGTGTATGTATAATGATTAAAAAAATAAAAATACACTTTTAGAAATAATGTATTATGTCATTCTCGAAAATAAAATAGTAAATTGTAAGCGAATTTTATTGTAGAGTTCTATATATTGTGTGTTTCTTTTAACGATTTCATGTAAAGTGTAAACTGTGTGAGTGTTCAGAAACAGTATAAATTACCATACAAGTTTTATGTCTGTTATCAGCAAAACAGCTCAGATAAGGCAACCTACCCTGCCTAACCCCTAAACTACGTACATCAGTGGTACAAAGAGCTGTTATTATTATTAAATAATAATTTTAAGAGTTCAAAAATACCTTTGTCTTTATGATACAAAAGACCTTGATTCTAAAACTGAAAAATGAAAAGGTTTTATTGGATAACAGTAAGTGAAGTCATTTTTGAAAAGGGGGATGAAAAAGTTGCTGAACGTAACTGAAAAACACACAAGTTTCCCAGCAGCACGCATGAACTAAAATGTTAAAATACCACAGTGTGGTCGTAGCTGTTGCAGGATCTTCAGCTGCATGACAAATGCTCGAGTTAACAGTATAAAAAAACAAGTGTGACCTTAGCATCAGGAAACCGCATTTTGTGAACTTGTGTTGACTTTACTCTCTCTCTCTCTCTCTCTCTCTCTCTCTCTCTCTCTCTCTCTCTCTCTCCCCCTATCCCCCTCCCTCTCCCCTCCCCCTTTCCATTGCTCCCTCCCTCTCCTACCCTTGTTATTCATGTTAAATTTTTTTCCTTCTGTTGCAAAAATAAACACTATGATATTTTAAGTTTTTATAGTGTACGCATGTATTTTCTTGTAACTTGATTAGTTCATTCTGTGTCCGTGTCAGTGAGGGAAATATATATGTAATGTTTTAGTGTTATTATTTTTTTAAATTGTATTTTCCCAGTTATTAAACAACCTTTTTTTTAACAATTCTAGTAGAAAAGAACAACGTTTGCACGTAGTGTGCACAACTTATTTTTACTAGTCAAAAAAGCAAAGAAATTTTACTAGTTTGTATAAGTAAATTTAAAAGCAAAAAAAAAAAAATAAATAAATACATTGACAATTGAATACTGTGTATAGAAATGCAGGCAGAAAAGAACTTAACTCTAAAAGATGTTAGTAAAGTTAATAAATGTATTTATTACAGTAAGTGTTTTTTAATGTTATTTTTTCTAAAACCCCTTTTGTTTGTCTGTTTAGCATGGTAGATCTTATTGTAAGATATGGTAATGTAGAGTAGTAATAAGCACAGGTGTACCTGGAATTAAATCATTAAAGGGGAGGGGAGAGGGTGCTTTTTGAGTAGACCGAGGTGTTGCGGTTATGGAACAGCGTCTATTGTCGGAGATCCAGCGATACCAGGAAAGTTATCATGCTCAACGTTGACTGGTGGCAACTCATAGATAAAATTAATCACATTTTTACGTCTTTAGTATTTTTGTGTACAATAGCACTATGGGGTGGGGGAGAGCATGATATTTTTATAAAGTGGGCACAGGAAATTGGAAATTGTTTAAGTGTTAGTGTTATTAGTTAGCTCCTTGAGCTGCAGAACTCGCTCCCTGTTTTGAAGGAAGCACACTTATCATTAGATAAATTTCAGTTATCATAAAAATTACAACAACAAAATTGCTCTACCTTTTTTTAGCAAAATAACAGTAAGGCAGACAGTTAAGACAATAAACACTAAAACTTCCAAGCCATTGAATTCGTTTTTTTTTTAGTTAAATTTATAACAATAATGTCCAAATGATACATAATTTATTTATAGTTTTTAAGTTTATATATATATATATATATATATATATATATATATATAATTTGTGATGTTTTCAATTTGTTTCTTCTGCAAGTAGATAATATTGTATATTCTTTGTAACACCTGACGCACGTTTCACTGAAAAATATCAGTATCATCAGAGGTTTCTAAGTGAATTAATAACAATCGAAATAATTCTATTAATATAAAATTAACGAATAATCGAATTTGTATCGATTTTAATGTAAAATAAAATAACTGATAATCGATTTAGGTCGATTAGTTAATGATTGTTTTAATGTTTATTTTCTTCAGCAGCTGTTTTCTCGGTTATATTTGAAATTTTGTTTATATTTTTTTTATTTTTTAGTAAATTTATAATTTTAAATAGATCGTCTTGTTTTGTTTTTATTTGGGTTTGTTCTTTAATTAATAAATTATTGTTATTGTGTTTGTAAATGTTAAGATTTTCCCAAATATTCATTTTTTGACCTTTTTGTATGTTTTTAATTAATTTTACATTTCCAATGTTTGGAAACTGGTGGTTATTATTTAGACAATGTGTGGCTAAATTAGATTTATAAGTATTTGGTTTTAAATATGCATTGCGGTGTTGAACGAATCTATCTCGTAGTTTTTTCTTCGTCTGCCCCACGTAAAATTTATTGCAATCTGGACATTCTATTTTATATATTCCATTTTTATTGTTAGTATTGGATTTAGTTTTAGGTTTTACTTTATTAAAAATTATATTATCTGTATTATAAGATATTTTTAAATTAGTATCTTTAAATATTTTATTTAGTTTTTGAGTTATATTTCCGTAATATAATTTTTGCAATTTATTAATTGCAAATTAATTTAATTCCGTAATATAAAATTGCAAGAAACATCGAGTTACTTATATAGAAAATGTTACTTATATTGTAACTAGACGCTTATATGCGGTTACAAATAATTATTTTTGTTCTGTACAAAAATTAAAAAAAAAATTTTAATTTAATAAAAAAAAAATAAAAAAAAATTTTTATGTTTGTTTATTGTTTAAATAATTAATAAATAATTCTTGAAATGTGGTTTCGTCAAAAATTTAAAATTCTAAGTTTTTTATGTCAATATATTCACTTCTGGTTAACTGTAAATAAATCCGGAGTTAATAAGATTGTCTCATTTCACTAATCGATTGGCGATTTTCTTCGAATCTCAAGTATATTACTCTCCTTTAGTAATGGTCGCCTTCCAGTTAGTCCTGTGGTTAATTAAAACTCTTATATTACTTTGTGAAATAAATTTAAAACCAGATAGTTTAATTATTATTATTTATTGACAATTATTGGGATAATGTCGATTTAATATTGATGATTATATAAAGCTCGACTCTTTCACAGGGGTAATCGATTCTCAATACAGATTATATTATACAAATATTTTCGAATGGTTGTTTGAACGGTTATAATTATAATAGTCAGAGAAGGGACAAGTATAGAAAGTATAACATTAACAAAATAAATCTTAATAATTAATAAATGACAAAGTTATTTATGATATATAATGTTTATAAAATTGAATTTGTCAAACCAATGCAGAGGCGATGAATCTCATTGCTGGCGGACACTTTTTGCATGCTGGGAGTTCCAAAATGGCTGCTCGCCTCGTTGATGAAGTAAACCAAGAATGGTGTGGCTGGAATTTCTGACAATAAAGTTGCCTTCACAATCTTTCTGATCTCCGTAATATTGGATAATGTCTATTGTGTTGTTAGAGGTGTCCTGGTTAAGTGTTCTGTGTTCATTGACTTTAAATGTTTTGTATTAGGTGTTTTCACTTTTGTCGGTGTGTGGCGAAAAACCGTGAAGTTCGTTTGTAATGTGAATTATCAATGTTTGATAGTTTTATAGGTTTATTTCACTTGTATTCGGTTACGTATGGTTTGTTTTCACTGTTTGTGGTGGTGTTGTTCACTGATTTTATGTTTAATATACCAATTTCGGTAACTCTCGTTTTTTCACTTGGAAATGCTTAACCTTTATACGCCATTAAAATATTCGCTATAGGTTCTTAGCGCGAGCTTCAATCAACCGTTCGCTTCGAATGTTAATTAAGAACTGTTTTACTTCCTTCGTCTCCTGAAATATCTTGCCAAGTTAATATTAGAAAAGTATTGTTTCAAATATAAACCACTTCCTATGCATGTGATTCAAAGTACATTATATTCAGAATATATTTTGGTTATTGATTACTTTCGTGAACTAGTAATTACATAATTGGTTTCTTTAACTCCTTCTGCTTAATTTGACATACAATAGTCCATATTTATAAAGTTTTTTGTCAAAATTGCTATATTTCTGTCATTTTGGAAATATAGGCTCAATATCTGCTTCCTGTTCTTGTCCAAAATTTTAGCCATCTTATGTGTTATAAATATGATTATATTAAATTTCAGATTGATATCAATCTTTACCTTTCCTTAATTTCTTACAAATTTATCAATTGATCATTCTTTTAGTTATAATTCATGAATTTACTATTCCTCCTCTGAAATTGTTAGGTATCACCTTTTGCAAATTTTTTAATAATTTTGTACATCTTTTTATATTATTCTTTTAAAGTATAGTTTCAGTTATAGTAGTTGGTGTTTGATCCACCTTATATAAATCTCATTAGTTTACTTGGTTGATTTGACTTCCTTACTCAATTATAATGTTATTTGGAATTTCTTATTTGGCCTAGTTTTTATAGTTTTACATATACTGTTTTTCGAATAATTTTATTTCTATACCTCTTCTGACTTTCTAAAGTTAACACAATATTAAATAAAATTTCCTTATATAACTATTGGTACATGTAGCAATGTATTCATGCTCATAATACAAAAAACAATATTGAAAATTAATTTCTAGTCTTTATAGTTAGACATTTTAGTTTGAACTATTTTAAAAAATACATAATAAACATTTTATAAACTACTATAGTATACATACATAAACAGTTTAGGCTGTATGAACACTGTTATATTAATAAACATTCTTATACTAATTATAATTCTTATTCTATTGCCACTTTGAAATGTGGAGTTCATAGGCTTTAAATACAAACATAATCAGCCATTTAAATTTTTATTTTTTGTTAAACTTAATTTAATTGCAGTCCTTTCTGTTTATATTGTATATTACATTTTAATCCCCTGTCACAGTAAATATTCCCCACCTGCTCTCTTTATCATTTACATTTCCAAGAATGTTTTTTGATAAAAAGTGGCCTCTTCTATGAAACATTAGAAATATTTTCACAACAATATTTCATGACATGTCATCTCTGTAATTATATAAAATATTAAAAGTTATTTAATAGCACATAGTTCAAGTAACAGTTACACCTTTACTTGAAGTTTATTATATTTAAATCACTTGCACTGGTTCACTTACACTGTTGGGGCTGATTTATATTTAAGTTTTACAATATTCTAAGACCAAACCTTTAGTTATAATGGACTGTGAAGATTTATTATATAATAACTTTAGTTGGTGCACTTCTATTCACACTACTAAACACTTTTGTTTATAATTATTTTACATTTCTATGAGGTTTTGGGGTGTTATACTTTCTTTGGGTGACATTAAAATTTGGTTCAGGGTTTATTATTGTTAGTAATAGGTTTATCATGGGCATTCCTCGTAGTTCTCCCATCCTACATTTTCTTTTCTTCTCTTCTTCCTTCTTGGGTTTTCCTAGGTAATTTGGTTTTATTTTGTCCTTTGGTTGGTTTGGGGTCCCTTCTTTATTACCTGCTCCTATCCTACCTGGGTATTATCCTGATTTTATATTAGTTTCTTCGGATTTCATTTTCTTGATACTTTATTTGTTGCGTTTTTATGATTTAAGTTTACTTTTTTCCTTTATGGTGGTATTTTTCTTTTATGTGTTTAATTATTTTCATTTGAATGTTCTTCTGAGTTATTTGTAATTTAAATGTATTTATGATCATAATGGAATTATTACTTAGTGGATTATCTGTCATGCTACAGATTGCCCTCCTCCAGAAGGGATTAGTTCAGACTATACTTGGTTTGTCTGAAATAATTGCTTATGATAATTATTATATTTTTTATTATTCTTGACTTCCTTCCATTTCTAAATTTTTGTCCTGTATATTCGCGCTTACATCTATTTCATCTTAATTGATCTTCCTTGATAGTATTAGTCATCTGAGTTTCATATTTATTTTTATTTTTCTTCTTGGTGTTTTATCCCTGGGATATTTATTCCCTATCATTCCCTAACACGTGAGCTGGGGCAGTTCAGAGAGGCACTGTAGGCTACATACTCTGCTGGCCAATACTTCACTTCTAATTGAGTACAGAGGCAAATCATCTCTGCTCAAAAACATATTAATACTGCTGGTCTTATCTACAGACAGTTATAAAAAAATTAAGAATAGTCCACTTTATGACTATTTAAAAAAATATCTTTGGATACTTCACTTCATATATTGCTCAGAGATTTTAATATTCCTATCTCAGTTATTCTTCTGACTTGTTAGCTTTATAGTTATCTCAATTCTTATTATGGTGGGAAGCTCTTTTATTAATATAATTATCATTGTTTATTCTAATATAAAGTTTTTGTTATTAATTCTTTATTCTTCTCTGATTTTTATTACACTCTGCTTCTGTTTATTGGTAGCATATATTTTCTGATATTTTTCGTTTGTTTCTTAGCTTTTATTTATTCCACTAGTTCCATGTTCTAGCACTTTCTTCTAGTTGTCTTTATTACACTCGACACTTATTTCATGAGCATACTCATTAGTGATTTATTTAATTACATTTATTTTTTGTTCCTTTTCTCAAATTACTTCTCACTTGATTTTTTATTCAAATGAATTCCTTAATTATTTTTTAATGAGGTCATTGTTTTTCTTTGTATTACTTCAAAGTGTTATTATTTTTATTTCAACACAAGTTTATTCATTTAATCGTATCACTGGTTTTTATTTCCTTTTATTTAATTTCATAGAATGTTTTTATAAATCATTGGTTGTAATTTGACATTACTATATATTTTAGAATTGATTTGTTTTATTCTAAATTCTTTTTCTTTTATTTATCATAAATATTTGTCATAAATACTTTGTTTGTAATTTGATATTACCATATATTTGAATTTTGTTGATTTTAACAAAATTCTTTCTTTTTGTTTCAAAATAGTTTTTTCATAAATATGTTGTAGTAAGGTGATCTTGCTATATTTTTTGAATTTAGTGGTTTTTAACATTATTACTCCTCATGATATTTTTTCATGGAAGCCTGGTTATATACATCTTTGATTCTACCAGAACCCATCTCCTTTATCTCATAAGTATTATTGTTTTTGTCCATGGAGACTATATAGGGTCCAGTGTATAATAGTAACAACTTCTTTGTTATTCCTTCCAGTGAGCTGGGTAATTCCTGATTTTTTAATAATACCTTTTCACCACTTGTATAGGTTATTATTTTACCCATACCTTTTTGATATTTGTTTCGCCGTTTCTCCTGGTCTTCGGCCACCTTGTTGTAAAATTTTATTTTGTCAAAAGTATAAATATTATCTCTTGGGAACTCTAATATTTCTTCAATCTCTCTTGGGGGTTGTTTCTCGTACATGGCGGAGTACGGGGTAATTCCTATGGCTGGGTGGTATGCCAAGTTGAGGAATTCTTCTGTGGCTTCTAGATAGTCTTGCCACCTCCTCTGTTGATTGTGGCAATATGTTCTTAATATCCGCCCCACTTCTCGTAATACTCTCTCTGCCGGGTTACTGCTCGGGTGGTAGACCGAGGTTTTGTAAGTACGAACACCCATAGATAGTAGGGTATCCTGCCATTTTTCCCCCTTGAATTGGGTTCCATGATCTGTAATGATCGAAACTGGTTTTCCGACGTTTGGGAAGTACTGGTCGGTCAATATTCCGAGAATCTTGTTAGTAGTTGCCCGATTTGCTGGGTATAGCTTAACGAACTTAGTGAAATGGTCCATCAGGATTATCAGATACTTATATCTGTGACGACCACCACTGCGGGGAAATGGCCCGCAGATGTCCAAGAATACCTTTTCCAACTTTGCCTGTGATGTTATAGGAATCATTTGGCCTTCCTTTTTCTCATTATTAGATTTAACGAGTTGGCAAATGTGGCAACCTTTTATATACTTCCGGACCTTCCGGTTGACATCTTTCATGTGGCAGCTCTCCTCCAGGGCCTTTATCACCTTTAAGGCGCCCATATGCCCATATCGAATATGATAATTAATTATTATCTCCTTTTCGATATGGGTTGGAATGATTACCTTCCATGTCTCCTTCCTTAAAGATGGTTTAATGAATAGAATATCGTTATTAATTTGATAATATCGGGCGATAGTTTCATCCCCTGCTTCTAATCTCGTCTTAATAATTCTTAATTTCAGGTCTGCTTGTTGGTGGGTGCTCAGGTTGGTTAATAATGAGGCTAGATCGGCTCTGGTGCTAAGAATGTGGTATATCTTGAGTACACTTTCTTTCTCTCCCTCGAATGTTTGCTTTTCTATGTCAATACGTGACAATACGTCTGCAACGACATTCTTCTTTCCTGGGATGTACTCCCACTTAAGATTGTATTCCTGCAGTACCAGTATCCACCGGGTCAACCTTCCGTGGCTCAATTTGCACCTCCTCAGGAACGATATGGACTTATGGTCGGTCCGGACGGTAACGGGGTAACCTAGGATGTAGGTGCGGAATTTGCCACACGCGAACACTACACTTAACAGTTCTTTCTCAGTGACGTGGTAGTTCTTTTCGCACTGGTTTAAAGCTCTACTTGCGAAGCAAATCACAAGATGTTCGCCCTCCTCATCCTCCTGATATAACGTTGTGCCGAGGCTAATGTCGCTGGCATCGCAATTTAGGAAGAAAGGTTTACTGAAATCTGGATGGCGAAGTATTATAGGTTCAAGAAATTTTTCTTTAATCAGTTGTAATGTCTCGTTCTGCTCTATACCCCAGATCCATTTATTTTTAGATGACAGTTGCGGTTGAAATCTGGCGGTCAATTCAGAATACTTTTCCTGGAACTTGCGATAGTAATTACAGAGTCCCAGGAACGACTGTAATTGCCTTCTATTCTTTGGTGTCGGAAATTTCTGAATCGCTTCTACCTTTTCGGCCGACGGTGAGATTCCTTGGTCATTTAATTTAAAGCCCAAGAACTGAATTTCCTTGGCAATGAATTGAGACTTTTCCAGCTTGAGCGTGATGTTATTTGCAGCCAATTTCTTCAGCACATGTTCCACACGGTAGCAGTGTTCCTCCCAAGTTTCTGAGGTCACAAGCAAATCATCTACATACACGGTGGTGAATTGTAGTGCTTCTTGGCCAAGTATCTGGTCCATGCAGTGTACAAAGACGGCGACCGAATTCACGAGTCCGAAGGGCAATCTCTTAAACTGGTAGTTACGCCCTTCGAATATGAATGCCAGATACTGGCGACTCTGTGGGTGCAATTCCACCTGCCAGTAGCCGCACACCGTGTCCCAGGTACTAAAGTACTTGGTACCGTGGAAACGTTTCAAAATCTCTTCTATCTCACCGGGCGAAGTCCTGTCATTAATTATCATCTTATTGATTTCTCGCGCATCTAGGCAAAGACGGACTTGTCCGTTTTTCTTAGGAATAGCCACGATAGGACTGGTGTATGGGGATTGGCTACTCTCTATTATGTCATGGTTAATCATCTTGCTTATTTCAGCTCTTACAGCTTCCTTTCGTGATTGCGCGATGGGGTATGACTTCCGCTTAAAGTCCACTGTATTTCAAAATTGTAGAGTACACTGGTAGTTTTTTACTTTACCGGGCTCGTCAGAAAATACTGATCGGTATCGTTCATAAATTTTTATTAATTTATCCGCTTGGTGTATTGGCAACCTTTCCTTGGTAATACCGCCCCGGAAATCCCTGATTTCCTGGATCTTTTGGGACCATAAATCCTCATTAGAGTTATCGTCTATTATCCGCTCAATCATAGGAGTATTGTTTATGTAATTGATTTTACGGATTTCTTGGTGGATATCGCTGGGAATAGCTGTATCGCTACCAACCAAGTCAGCCGTCCAAGTTTTGCCCGTTTGTAAAAAGTGATATTTTCTCCGTGCGTAAATCGATTATGGCGGAGTTTCGTCTGAGCACATCGCACGCCACTAATATGTTAAACGGCAGCCCGGTTGCCACTAAGAATTCCATGTCGATCGCTATACCACAGCTAATCACATTGGCTGAAACTTGTCTTCTTATCGTCTTGTTTTGGCGGCCGGTAGCACCTAATAAAATAACATTATTAAACGGCAATGTCGGTAATACTCTTCCACATTCCCTTTGTATTCTTTCCAATTCTGTCGTACTAATTATAGAGACATTGGAACCAGTATCGATCATTAACTTTGCGGGGACTCCTTCTACCTCCGCATTGATATGTATTATTTCATTATTTATATTATTGTTGGGGCTAGTATCATCCTCCTCCAGTAACTCGTGTCGAAGGTTTTTTAAATAATTGCACCCTATTATTGTAATACTATGTGTATCAGCTGCTCTTTGCAACTTGTTTATATACCCAGGAGATAGGAGCAGTAACGGGTCTATGTTATTTATTACTGCCTCCTCCCGTTTAAATGTTCGATATCATCATTAGTATGTGTCGCACTGATTGAGGCATCAGTCAGGACACCTTGAGTGGGTCCCTGCCGCTCTGCGCGATGATCCAACGGTTGTTCGCCGTTCCGTATTGTCTAGACTGGTACTCCGTATAGTCTGATTATACCTTGGATCGTCCCGTTCTCGGCTCCTCCGCCGATCCTCATATCCATGGTAGCTGTTGCGTCGCTAATGGTAGTACCTACTGTAACCCCTCTTTCCTTTTTATGCTTTATAAAAAAAAACTTTTTTTTTGAAGAGAAGCCACTAGTTATTTAAAACTAGGCGAGAGCCTAGAGAAGCCACAAATGCGCTGGGTCCAGTATGACGGGACTTGCAATTAAACTCGGCTGTTAATTAACAATAACAATTTTTATTGTTGCCCCCATAATTCATTACATGCAAGTATCACAATCAGCAATAAATAACAAAATACATAATAAATAAATAGTGTCCACATGTTCCTTAAATTATATAAGTAGACAATATATATATCGAGCAACATCCCATAAATTGTATAAATTCCCCCCTTTTAATAACACTTAACATTGACATCACATATAGAAACACAAAGACACATAGACTCATAATAGCATCACAGTACTCATGTTCGACCTGGCCGACAGGCAGTATTTGTATAAAGCCCCAAAACCAGTAATCATAAATATTTAACTTCCAGCCACAATTGGAATTAATCCTTTAAGACCCATAATTCATTTACTCCATTAAATAAAAAAAGTTAAATTGTTAAAACCCCCAAAAGGATAATAATGACTAACAAAAGCAATAATGATAGGCCAGACAGCCCATATGAATTGATAACATCTAATAAATTGCCCATTATGAGCATATGAAAATCTTTAAGTTACTTGGACTGTATACCAATGTGAAAAACCCTGATCACCTAAGTTTAAATGATCGGCATGATTTTCTAAAATGTTAATTTTGTGTTACAAATCCAGATGTATACATGTATCAGGAAATTGTTCCTTAATGAAAATGATTTAATTCAACAGACAAGAATCAGTAGCATCAGTATGCTTTTACAATGTCAAAATTATCAGTATATGCCCACAAAATATAAAATTTCTTTTCTCTTAAAGTCAGACAGACATCTGTGTATAATTGATTTTACAATAACAGCCTGTTGTATCCTAGCAGATGTGGAAGCGCGCCAGCATGTGCCAGGCTATGTGAGACAGGAATCAGACCTGCCTAAAACTGTATCAACATGTGCCTAACTTGAGGAAAAACTATGTCCATATTACCCCCCCCCCGAAAACAGTCTAAAAAAGAAACCCCCCCAGCCCTTGAATGTTAACCCAAAATGAGAATAATATATAAACCGCGTTCTGAACCAGCCGGAACCGAACCAATAACATATGACTTAATTTTATATTGAATAGTGTAATGACTCTAAGGCCCTTGTATATATATAAAAAAGATATTTAAGAGAAAAAAAAGCTCTGGCACGTTCCCCCACTGCAGCACACAATTACAATCTTAGTACTTTAGAGTTATGGAGTAATATAATTAAAGTCAAATAATGTTCATAATGAATGTTCAGTTGACACACCCCAGAGCGGACTGTCTAGCAGCGTGGGCACATGGTTTAAAAAGGAAACAATTTGTAACTCAGATGAACGGTGGGCCAGGCCAACGAAAAATAAAAAGAGTTCATATCACCTTAATAGCAGGCGTAGGATGCGTCTTATGGCTGGTCAACAAACTCCCTCCTCCGAACAGATGCGTGTAGGATGGCTCATGGCTGGTGAAGGTGTCGGTACACCAGCAGAGACCAGAATCTCCGACTAGGAGCGAGCACCCTGGGAATTCACAAAAGATTAGAAATTCTGTTCGCTAAAATATGCACCCTAGTTCAAGGTAATAACCTCAGAACGGGCCTTCCGACCGACAAGATAAATGCATAAAGTTTCGGTTTGTTTTTTTTTGAAAGTTGCCTGAGAGTAATCAAGTCTGCAAGGTGATAATGAAAGCACTAAATAAAAAAAATAAAATTAAAGAGTGTCTAGTAAAGAGTCACTTGCACTTGATCTGACCAGCGCTGACATAATTAAACAGGTTGGCCTTGCCACGTGGCGACACAATTATCGTAATTTGTCGGAAAATGACCACATTAAAGGCACTTACAGTTGCACACAAACAAAATATAAATAGTGTTTCATCTAAGGGTGGTCTCACAATTTATTTTAACTGCCATAATTAATTAAAAAGGAACACTTGCAGTCTCGCGCATGCACGTCCATAACCCACACAACTCAACTCTGTCTATACATACTGACTTTACAACTGATTTTACATAATGCTTTAACAAATGATTACAGTGACTGTTGTATAATAATTGAAGAATTACTGGCTGTATATACTGAACATCAAATAAATTTCTTACAACACACACAGTCGTCCGATCGCACCAAGTACATTCTCCTTTCGCATTCGGCTGAATATATTTACGTTAAATTATTTTCTTATTATTGAAGCATTCTATAGCACGCTGTAAATTACTTACCGGGAAGCCTCGAAAATCTAGCTTGCCATTAGGTTGAGAAGAAAGAACTACGCAATAATGTCTGTCCGGATCGGGAGCTTCAATGTCTGCGTCTGACTGCGAGCTACATCAGTAACACAACGAACGGCTAACTACGCCGCGAGATGGCGCAGGCAGATTCAACAGTGCAGTCTAGATATCGGCGTTCTAATCGGCATTTGTACTCGCGTTTATATTAAACAAAATTTATAAAACCTTCCATTGCCGGGTTATGCAAACACCGACACACCACCACCCCAAAAGGGCAACCTGGTTGCCCCACACTTGAACTCGGGAGGGTAGCCTGCAGTGTACCCCCTTCCAAAGCGAACCTAGTGGACTTGGTGATCATGGCGGCCCAGCGGAACTTGCTCTCAGGAGAACAGAGGCTCAGAAGGAAAACGAAAGAGATGAAAGAAGACCTGTAGTGTGTAAGTGTGCGGGTGCTGCGCGCTGACCTGATCAGGGCCAGCCCACAGCAAGAAGGGACAGAGAAGAAAAGCCGAAAGAGAAGTTCGGGAGCTCCCTGAGTTCTGACCTCCTGAGGCTTGTCCACTCAAGCCTGAACATAAATGCCACCTTAACAGGGCCACTTGCCCTATATTCTTACGGGAGGGATTCCCCAATATGAAACTAATTTTCAACAATACCATCCACTCACATGGCAAGGGGGAAAGGGGAAATGATGGTCTCCATGATGCAATGTTCCCAACTCTTGACCGGACGCAAAGCAATGCTACTTGTCAATATGAGAATCACCCAATATACAAATAAGTTTTACATGTGTGCTCCAAGGGCATGTCGGGAGCACCAGGGCGGGAGAAGTCCACAACCGACCCCTCCCACCCTGTGGCTCCCATTCCTCTCTCTAACTCCTTTTTTTTATATTTCCTTTTTTAATTTTTTTTTTTGAAAATTTTTTTTTAATTTTTTTTATGTTTTTAAAGGGGAAGGTTAGGAAATCGGGGAGACGGAGAGGGTAAGGATGATTGAAAGGTCATGGGCTGGGACTAAAGGTAAAGACATGGCTCCCTCCGGAAATGAGGACGAATGGAGAAAGCCAAGGCTCGCGAAGGCAGGGGCGCATCCCTGAAGTAGACGAACACCACTGGGACTGTGGGGAACATCTACTCGCTACCCTACTGTTCTCGATAACACCCCCGGAGCACACCCTTTTGAAATGACAAAATCCCTACTCACCCAGAGACCACCAATTATTCCCCCCCCTGTCAGCGCGCTTACCCCTTTCTACATAACTTCAATTTCGAGATATGCATGGTAATCTCCTTCGAATTACCACCCGGCTCTTCCAACCGAGCCGTCACTGGTGACGCGAACCCCAGGATACGATTTGGCCCCGACCAACGATAGCATAACTTAGCGGCTCTTTTGTCCACAGCCGAGCTGATCGGATGGCTTTGACAGTAGACCCAGTCTCCGGTCTGAAAGGGGTTAGGAATTCGCCCCTGATTGTATCGTCGACGGACCCGCTCGTGCGCTCGCAGAAAATTTTTCCGAGCCTCCCTCCATCTCTCCGCAGTTCCATTATCTGGCTCCCGTGGTAGAAGATCATCAATATTCCACAAGTTAGTCAACGGGAGTGCGGGCGAGAATCCAAACATGATCTCAAAGGGAACGGCCTTATGACTGTCATGCAGGGCCGTATTAAAGGCTAGCTGTAACCACTTCAGATTCTGGTCCCAGGTGGTCTGTTGCTCAGCGTGATAAGCAATGAGTGCGGACCTGAGATTCCTATTGAATCTCTCCGCATGAGACGGCTGTGGGTAATACGGAGAAGTGGTTACATGTCTGATTCCGCTGGCGAAACACATCCGCCGGAACTCACCCGAAATGAACTGTGGGCCATTGTCGGAGACAATGATGGTCGGAAGACCGAAATGCTGAAAGATGTGGTTCTGGAGCGCGCTTATGGTCAAACGAGCCGTTGCCTGCCGTAAGGGCAGTAGCCAGGCAAACTTCGAAAAAGCATCCACACAAACAAGCAGGTAAGAATTACCTGACTTGCTACGCGCGAAAGGTCCCACGTAGTCTATGAATAACGGTCTGCTCGCCACGTCCGATGACAGCAACCCTAATTTAGTGTTCTGGGCAGGCTTGCTCAAGCCACATAGATGACAGCTCTTAACCTTCGTTGCGATGTCCCTATCCATGCCCTTCCAGATGAAATGTCTCCTGATACTGGAAATGGTCTTCGAAATTCCCTTGTGGCCTCCTACTGGGGAATTATAATAATAACTGAAGACCATGGGCACTAACTTGCTAGGCAGTACGATCTTAGGGGCACGTCCCTTTCTTTCCCTACAACCCAGGACGCCCTTGGACAAGAAGTAAGGGGCCTGTACGTTACCCTCCTTTATATTCTGGATGATAGGACCCAGCTCTTCATCGTTCAACTGATGGGGTAACACATCAGTGAAGGCTAACGGAAAAATCTAGCTGAACAGAACAGGGTTGCTCAGATTGGACTTCACTGGGCTGGGAAAACATGCGTGATAAAGCATCTGCAACCACATTTTGAGTTCCCCTAATGTGTTGCACTTTAAACTTGAAGGATGAGATCTTGACCACCCATCTACCAATTTTACCCAGTTGCCGGGGATGAGCAAGAAGCCAAGAGAGAGCCTGATTGTCGGTCTCGAGCAGGAACTCAGCGTGTTCCAGAAAACGCCTGAATTTATCTAGAGCGTACACTACAGCTATACACTCTAGCTCATACACCGAAGACTTTTGTTCTTGCTGGGTCAACGTTCGGGAAATGAAAGCCACAGGCTGCCTAGCACCATCAACGACTTGGGACAGAACCGCCCCTAGCGCAATCGAACTCGCATCCGTCTGAAGTATGAACGGCTTCGAGAAGTCTGGCATTCTCAGTACTGGAGGGGAAATGATGGCTTCCTTCAGGGTCTCGAAAGCCTTCTGTTGTTTTTTCCCCCCCATACAAATTTGGCGCCCTTTTTCCGGAGTTCATTCAGAGGTGCCGCAATCTCCGCCGCGTTTGGAATAAAACGTCGATAGAAATTGACCATCCCCACAAATCTCGCGATGCCCTTGGCATCCTTTGGTGGGGGAAAGCCCCTGATTCCCTGTGTTCGCTCAGGATCCACAGTGACACCTCTATGGGAAATCAGGTGGCCCAGGAAAGAAATTTGTGTCTGGGCAAACTTCACCTTTTCGGGATTGACAGTGAGGCCAGCACCCCTCAACCTGCACATCACCTCTTCGAGATGACCCAAATGCTCCTCTTACCCCCTGCTGTACACCAGCAAGTCGTCAAGATAATTGAAGACATACTTGAACTTGACATCGTGAAAAACGGTGTCAAGTAAACGGGTGAGAGTTTGGGCCCCTACCGCTAGACCCATGGGAACCCTTGTGTACTGATAGAGGTTCCACGGAACACAAAATGCCGTGTAGGGCCTACTTTCTTTCGTCAACGGAATCTGGTGATATGCAGAGTTGAGGTCAATGATGGTAAAATACCTCGCCTCACTGAACCAGTCAAACGCGGAATGAAGGTCAGGAAGTGGGACCGAATCTACCTCAATGTTAGCGTTGAGCTTGCGGTAGTCGATGACCATCCTATGCTTACCTCCAGGCTTGGGCACTAGGAACGCTGGACTGGCATAACTGGACTGAGAAGGTTCAATCACCCCTTGATCTAACAACTCTTGAACCTTCTCCCTCAAGATGCTCATCTTTGGAGGGGCAAATTTATAAGGGTGGGAGCGCACCACCTTGGAGTCCGTTAGGCGGATTTTATACTCCAAGAGATGTGTGAGCCCAAGGGCCGGAGTTAACACAGTGGGGAAACGCTCACACAACTGATCTAATGCGGACCGCTGGGACTGGGAGAGGTGGTCTCTAGATGTGTCGGGGCACTTAACCTCTTGGATATCTTGCCTGGTCCCCTGATATCCAAGGAAAGGGATTACAACTCCCCGATTAAATTAAAAATAACATTGGTGCTCTTGGATGTCAATAACGAGACCACTTTTGCAGATGAAATCGGCACCAATAATGCATTCAACTCCCAGAGCAGGAGAAACCAGAAAGCTCCACACCCAAGAAAACCCCTCGATCTTAAATTTAAATGAAACTACCCGGGAAATGGGCAGAATTTCCTGGGATGCCGTCCAGCACACCACGGAAGACTGTTCTGACCTTTTAATTAAACCCTGTCGTTCAAGGTCCTCGCACACTTTGGATAAAATGATTGATCTTGCTGATCCGGAGTCAACTAATGCTCTGAGTTGACTCCTTTTCAACTCCAACAGCAAGAAGGGGAATACGGAAGTGGGCCTAGAGATGGTTTGGAGGACCTTGATGCCCAAATAACTGGGACCTACAACTGGCCTGGAGGCGCGTACCTTAGAAGACCCGCGACAGGTAGGAGAAGACCTCCGACATATCTTCCCCTCATTGACCCTTTTCTGAATGACCTTGGGCGCCTTGGGGAGGGACGTTGGACTCGACCCAACCCCGGTACAAAATCGTCTGATGTGGCCCAATCTACCACACCCAAAACAAGTCACATTAGGTGAACGACGGCGCCTCTCGTTACGAGAGTTTTTATTTTCAATCACAGCACCGTATGATGATGGAACAATTCGCCCACCATGCGTCTCAATTTCGTGTCTTACCTTATCATGTGCTACTTGCTCACGGGACTCGTCAATCTCCTGGACCGTTCTGGAAACCACACACAGCCGTTCAAGGTCCGCAAAACAACGTAGACGGTCCGCGAACACCAAACGGGATCTCTCTTGGGGCGTCACCCCTTCTAAAATAATTCGAACGATATCCTTCTCGGGTAACCCCAACCTCAAAATCCGGGCAATTTTACGGATATCCTGCACAAAGTCCCCCAACGCCTCCCCGTTGGCCTGTGCACGATAGAACCGATTATACTTCAAATGCTCACGTTGCCGACGGGGTATGAAAGAGTCCAACACCTCCCCATGGAGAGAGTCGATACTGCCACCACGACGCAGAGTGTCAGTGACCAGCTCAGCCAATGAACCCCGGCAGTACGGATATATAACAGACAAGAGGACCTCATCGGACAGCCCCGGAAAATCCGCCAACTGCAGGACGATGTCCAGAAAAACCAACAATTTGCCCTCATCTTCTCCGTCCACCACCGGAAGTCTCTGGAGAATGTCGGAAATAGGGTTGGGTAGTCTCTGGTAACCTACCCCCGCCAGAATCACACAATACACCAAACATAACAATCAAACATAATCACAAAGATTTAGGAAAAAACTCAAGTACTGTCCTTCCTTTGAGCGACCCCCGGGTTCTCTAGCGCTGCGGAGACCTGGCCTACTTCTGAACCACCTATTAACACCACAGAAGGAAACAAGCAACAACCAACAATACCTAACATACATAACATCAAACATCAATCCGACACACACGTCTCACCAACACATAACTAACAGACACAAACTAGTAATCAGAATTCCTAATTCGGGAACTAGTAATCAGAATTCGCAACACAGGAATTTAGTCGGTGACGGTACCGACTTCCGATCGGGCCATACCGCATCCCGCTAATGCCACACGCTATACTCCGACCTTGGATCACCAACATTCTATCACCCAGGCAACGCTTGAGACCCCCCGGCAGTTCAACATCTTAAATTTTCCGAACGCAAATACCCGCCCCGTGGTGCGATCAGACTCGCAAGTTATGCAACCTAACCTAGCAAACATGGGCATATACCTAAAAAAACAATAGCATGACAATAGCATAGTATTTCCGAGTTTGCAAGCCCCGTCACACCCAAGGACCCAAGGTTCAACCCTAGAATCAACCACGCTCTGCTACCATTTGTAACCCCTGTTTCCTTTTTATGCTTTATAAAAAAAAACTTTTTTTTTTGAAGAGAAGCCACTAGTTATTTAAAACTAGGCGAGAGCCTAGAGAAGCCACAAATGCGCTGGGTCCAGTATGACGGGACTTGCAATTAAACTCGGCTGTTAATTAACAATAACAATTTTTATTGTTGCCCCCATAATTCATTACATGCAAGTATCACAATCAGCAATAAATAACAAAATACATAATAAATAAATAGTGTCCACATGTTCCTTAAATTGTATAAATAGACAATATATATATCGAGCAACATCCCATAAATTGTATAAATTCCCCCCCTTAACATTGACATCACATATAGAAACACAAAGGCACATAGACTCATAATAGCATCACAGTTCTCATGTTCGACCTGGCCGACAGGTAGTATTTGTATAAAGCCCCAAAACCAGCAATCATAAATATTTAACTTCCAGCCACAATTGGAATTAATCCTTTAAGACGCATAATTCATTTACTCCATTAAATAAAAAAAGTTAAATTGTTAAAACCCCCAAAAGGATAATAATGACTAACAAAAGCAATAATGATAGGCCAGACAGCCCATATGAATTGATAACATCTAATAAATTGCCCATTATGAGCATATGAAAATCTTTAAGTTACTTGGACTGTATACCAATGTGAAAAACCCTTATCACGTAAGTTTAAGCGATCGGCATGATTTTCTAAAATGTTAATTTTGTGTTACAAATCCAGATGTATACATGTATCAGGAAATGGTTCCTTAATGAAAATGATTTAATTCAACAGACAAGAATCAGTAGCATCAGTATGCTTTTACAATGTCAAAATTATCAGTATATGCCCACAAAATATAAAATTTCTTTTCTCTTAAAGTCAGACAGACATCTGTGTATAATTGATTTTACAATAACAGCCTGTTATATCCTAGCAGATGTGGAAGCGCGCCAGCATGTGCCAGGCTATGTGAGACAGGAATCAGACCTGCCTAAAACTGTATCAACATGTGCCTAACTTGAGGAAAAACTATGTCCATATTACCCCCCCGAAAACAGTCTAAAAAAGAAACCCCCCCAGCCCTTGAATGTTAACCCAAAATGAGAATAATATATAAAACGCGTTCTGAACCAGCCGGAACCGAACCAATAATATATGACTTAATTTTATATTGAATAGTGTAATGACTCTAAGGCCCTTGTATATATATAAAAAAGATATTTAAGAGAAAAAAAAGCTCTGGCACGTTCCCCCACTGCAGCACACAATTACAATCTTAGTACTTTAGAGTTATGGAGTAATATAATTAAAGTCAAATAATGTTCATAATGAATGTTCAGTTGACACACCCCAGAGCGGACTGTCTAGCAGCGTGGGCACATGGTTTAAAAAGGAAACAATTTGTAACTCAGATGAACGGTGGGCCAGGCCAACGAAAAATAAAAAGAGTTCATATCACCTTAATAGCAGGCGTAGGATGCGTCTTATGGCTGGTCAACAAACTCCCTCCTCCGAACAGATGCGTGTAGGATGGCTCATGGCTGGTGAAGGTGTCGGTACACCAGCAGAGACCAGAATCTCCGACTAGGAGCGAGCACCCTGGGAATTCACAAAAGATTAGAAATTCTGTTCGCTAAAATATGCACCCTAGTTCAAGGTAATAACCTCAGAACGGGCCTTCCGACCGACAAGATAAATGCATAAAGTTTCGGTTTGTTTTTTTTTGAAAGTTGCCTGAGAGTAATCAAGTCTGCAAGGTGATAATGAAAGCACTAAATAAAAAAAATAAAATTAAAGAGTGTCTAGTAAAGAGTCACTTGCACTTGATCTGACCAGCGCTGACATAATTAAACAGGTTGGCCTTGCCACGTGGCCACACAATTATCGTAATTTGTCGGAAAATGACCACATTAAAGGCACTTACAGTTACACACAAACAAAATATAAATAGTGTTTCATCTAAGGGTGGTCTCACAATTTATTTTAACTGCCATAATTAATTAAAAAGGAACACTCTTGCAGTCTCGCGCATGCACGTCCATAACCCACACAACTCAACTCTGTCTATACATACTGACTTTACAACTGATTTTACATAATGCTTTAACAAATGATTACAGTGACTGTTGTATAATAATTGAAGAATTACTGGCTGTATATACTGAACATCAAATAAATTTCTTACAACACACACAGTCGTCCGATCGCACCAAGTACATTCTCCTTTCGCATTCGGCTGAATATATTTACGTTAAATTATTTTCTTATTATTGAAGCATACTATAGCACGCTGTAAATTATTTACCGGGAAGCCTCGAAAATCTAGCTTGCCATTAGGTTGAGAAGAAAGAACTACGCAATAATGTCTGTCCGGATCGGGAGCTTCAATGTCTGCGTCTGACTGCGAGCTACATCAGTAACACAACGAACGGCTAACTACGCCGCGAGATGGCGCAGGCAGATTCAACAGTGCAGTCTAGATATCGGCGTTCTAATCGGCATTTGTACTCGCGTTTATATTAAAAAAAATTTATAAAACCTTCCATTGCCGGGTTATGCAAACACCGGCACACCACCACCCCAAAAGGGCAACCTGGTTGCCCCACACTTGAACTCGGGAGGGTAGCCTGCAGTGTACCCCCTTCCAAAGCGAACCTAGTGGACTTGGTGATCATGGCGGCCCAGCGGAACTTGCTCTCAGGAGAACAGAGGCTCAGAAGGAAAACGAAAGAGATGAAAGAAGACCTGTAGTGTGTAAGTGTGCGGGTGCTGCGCGCTGACCTGATCAGGGCCAGCCCACAGCAAGAAGGGACAGAGAAGAAAAGCCGAAAGAGAAGTTCGGGAGCTCCCTGAGTTCTGACATCCTGAGGCTTGTCCACTCAAGCCTGAACATAAATGCCACCTTAACAGGGCCACTTGCCCTATATTCTTACGGGAGGGATTCCCCAATATGAAACTAATTTTCAACAATACCGTCCACTCACATGGCAAGGGGGAAAGGGGAAATGATGGTCTCCATGATGCAATGTTCCCAACTCTTGACCGGACGCAAAGCAATGCTACTTGTCAATAAGAGAATCACCCAATATACAAATAAGTTTTTCATGTGTGCTCCAAGGGCATGTCGGGAGCACCAGGGCGGGAGAAGTCCACAACCGACCCCTCCCACCCTGTGGCTCCCATTCCTCTCTCTAACTCCTTTTTTTTTATATTACCTTTTTTAATTTTTTTTTTGAAATTTTTTTTTTGATTTTTTTTATGTTTTTAAAGGGGAAGGTTAGGAAATCGGGGAGACGGAGAGGGTAAGGATGATTGAAAGGTCATGGGCTGGGACTAAAGGTAAGGACATGGCTCCCTCCGGAAATGAGGACGAATGGAGAAAGCCAAGGCTCGCGAAGGCAGGGGTGCATCCCTGAAGTAGACGAACACCACTGGGACTGTGGGGAACATCTACTCGCTACCCTACTGTTCTCGATAACACCCCCGGAGCACACCCTTTTGAAATGACAAAATCCCTACTCACCCAGAGACCACCAATTATTCCCCCCCCTGTCAGCGCGCTTACCCCTTTCTACATAACTTCAATTTCGAGATATGCGTGGTAATCTCCTTCGAATTACCACCCGGCTCTTCCAACCGAGCCGTCACTGGTGACGCGAACCCCAGGATACGATTTGGCCCCGACCAAGGATAGCATAACTTAGCGGCTCTTTTGTCCACAGCCGAGCTGATCGGATGGCTTTGACAGTAGACCCAGTCTCCGGTCTGAAAGGGGTTAGGAATTCGCCCCTGATTGTATCGTCGACGGACCCGCTCGTGCGCTCGTAGAAAATTTTTCCGAGCCTCCCTCCATCTCTCCGCAGTTCCATTATCTGGCTCCCGTGGTAGAAGATCATCAATATTCCACAAGTTAGTCAACGGGAGTGCAGGCGAGAATCCAAACATGATCTCAAAGGGAACGGCCTTATGACTGTCATGCAGGGCCGTATTAAAGGCTAGCTGTAACCACTTCAGATTCTGGTCCCAGGTGGTCTGTTGCTCAGCGTGATAAGCAATGAGTGCGGACCTGAGATTCCTATTGAATCTCTCCGCATGAGACGGCTGTGGGTAATACGGAGAAGTGGTTACATGTCTGATTCCGCTGGCGAAACACATCCGCCGGAACTCACCCGAAATGAACTGTGGGCCATTGTCGGAGACAATGATGGTCGGAAGACCGAAATGCTGAAAGATGTGGTTCTGGAGCGCGCTTATGGTCAAACGAGCCGTTGCCTGCCGTAAGGGCAGTAGCCAGGCAAACTTCGAAAAAGCATCCACACAAACAAGCAGGTAAGAATTACCTGACTTGCTACGCGGGAAAGGTCCCACGTAGTCTATGAATAACGGTCATCTCGCCACGTCCGATGACAGCAACCCTAATTTAGTGTTCTGGGCAGGCTTGCTCAAGCCACATAGATGACAGCTCTTAACCTTCGTTGCGATGTCCCTATCCATGCCCTTCCAGATGAAATGTCTCCTGATACTGGAAATGGTCTTCGAAATTCCCTTGTGGCCTCCTACTGGGGAATTATAATAATAACTGAAGACCATGGGCACTAACTTGCTAGGCAGCACGATCTTAGGGGCACGTCCCTTTCTTTCCCTACAACACAGGACGCCCTTGGACAAGAAGTAAGGGGCCTGTACGTTACCCTCCTTTATATTCTGGATGATAGGACCCAGCTCTTCATCGTTCAACTGATGGGGTAACACATCAGTGAAGGCTAACGGAAAGTCTAGCAGAACAGAACAGGGTTGCTCAGATTGGACTTCACTGGGCTGGGAAATCATGCGTGATAAAGCATCTGCAACCACATTTTGAGTTCCCCTAATGTGTTGCACTTTAAACTTGAAGGATGAGATCTTGACCACCCATCTACCAATTTTACCCAGTTGCCGGGGATGAGCAAGAAGCCAAGAGAGAGCCTGATTGTCGGTCTCGAGCAGGAACTCAGCGTGTTCCAGAAAACGCCTGAATTTATCTAGAGCGTACACTACAGCTATACACTCTAGCTCATACACCGAAGACTTTTGTTCTTGCTGGGTCAACGTTCGGGAAATGAAAGCCACAGGCTGCCTAGCACCATCAACGACTTGGGACAGAACCGCCCCTAGCGCAATCGAACTCGCATCCGTCTGAAGTATGAACGGCTTCGAGAAGTCTGGCATTCTCAGTACTGGAGGGGAAATGATGGCTTCCTTCAGGGTCTCGAAAGCCTTCTGTTGTTTTTTCCCCCCCATACAAATTTGGCGCCCTTTTTCCGGAGTTCATTCAGAGGTGCCGCAATCTCCGCCGCGTTTGGAATAAAACGTCGATAGAAATTGACCATCCCCACAAATCTCGCGATGCCCTTGGCATCCTTTGGTGGGGGAAAGCCCCTGATTCCCTGTGTTCGCTCAGGATCCACAGTGACACCTCTATGGGAAATCAGGTGGCCCAGGAAAGAAATTTGTGTCTGGGCAAACTTCACCTTTTCGGGATTGACAGTGAGGCCAGCACCCCTCAACCTGCACATCACCTCTTCGAGATGACCCAAATGCTCCTCTTACCCCCTGCTGTACACCAGCAAGTCGTCAAGATAATTGAAGACATACTTGAACTTGACATCGTGAAAAACGGTGTCAAGTAAACGGGTGAGAGTTTGGGCCCCTACCGCTAGACCCATGGGAACCCTTGTGTACTGATAGAGGTTCCACGGAACACAAAATGCCGTGTAGGGCCTACTTTCTTTCGTCAACGGAATCTGGTGATATGCAGAGTTGAGGTCAATGATGGTAAAATACCTCGCCTCACTGAACCAGTCAAACGCGGAATGAAGGTCAGGAAGTGGGACCGAATCTACCTCAATGTTAGCGTTGAGCTTGCGGTAGTCGATGACCATCCTATGCTTACCTCCAGGCTTGGGCACTAGGAACGCTGGACTGGCATAACTGGACTGAGAAGGTTCAATCACCCCTTGATCTAACAACTCTTGAACCTTCTCCCTCAAGATGCTCATCTTTGGAGGGGCAAATTTATAAGGGTGGGAGCGCACCACCTTGGAGTCCGTTAGGCGGATTTTATACTCCAAGAGATGTGTGAGCCCAAGGGCCGGAGTTAACACAGTGGGGAAACGCTCACACAACTGATCTAATGCGGACCGCTGGGACTGGGAGAGGTGGTCTCTAGATGTGTCGGGGCACTTAACCTCTTGGATATCTTGCCTGGTCCCCTGATATCCAAGGAAAGGGATTACAACTCCCCGATTAAATTAAAAATAACATTGGTGCTCTTGGATGTCAATAACGAGACCACTTTTGCAGATGAAATCGGCACCAATAATGCATTCAACTCCCAGAGCAGGAGAAACCAGAAAGCTCCACACCCAAGAAAATCCCTCGATCTTAAATTTAAATGAAACTACCCGGAAAATGGGCAGAATTTCCTGGGATGCCGTCCAGCACACCACGGAAGACTGTTCTGACCTTTTAATTAAACCCTGTCGTTCAAGGTCCTCGCACACTTTGGATGAAATGATTGATCTTGCTGATCCGGAGTCAACTAATGCTCTGAGTTGACTCCTTTTCAACTCCAACAGCAAGAAGGGGAATACGGAAGTGGGCCTAGAGATGGTTTGGAGGACCTTGATGCCCAAAGAACTGGGACCTACAACTGGCCTGGAGGCGCGTACCTTAGAAGACCCGCGACAGGTAGGAGAAGACCTCCGACATATCTTCCCCTCATTGACCCTTTTCTGAATGACCTTGGGCGCCTTGGGGAGGGACGTTGGACTCGACCCAACCCCGGTACAAAATCGTCTGATGTGGCCCAATCTACCACACCCAAAACAAGTCACATTAGGTGAACGACGGCGCCTCTCGTTACGAGAGTTTATATTTTCAATCACAGCACCGTATGATGATGGAACAATTCGCCCACCATGCGTCTCAATTTCGTGTCTTACCTTATCATGTGCTACTTGCTCACGGGACTCGTCAATCTCCTGGACCGTTCTGGAAACCACACACAGCCGTTCAAGGTCCGCAAATCAACGTAGACGGTCCGCGAACACCAAACGGGATCTCTCTTGGGGCGTCACCCCTTCTAAAATAATTCGAACGATATCCTTCTCGGGTAACCCCAACCTCAAAATCCGGGCAATTTTACGGATATCCTGCACAAAGTCCCCCAACGCCTCCCCGTTGGCCTGTGCACGATAGAACCGATTATACTTCAAATGCTCACGTTGCCGACGGGGTATGAAAGAGTCCAACACCTCCCCATGGAGAGAGTCGATACTGCCACCACGACGCAGAGTGTCAGTGACCAGCTCAGCCAATGAACCCCGGCAGTACGGATATATAACGGACAAGAGGACCTCATCGGACAGCCCCGGAAAATCCGCCAACTGCAGGACGATGTCCAGAAAAACCAACAATTTGCCCTCATCTTCTCCGTCCACCACCGGAAGTCTCTGGAGAATGTCGGAAATAGGGTTGGGTAGTCTCTGGTAACCTACCCCCGCCAGAATCACACAATACACCAAACATAACAATCAAACATAATCACAAAGATTTAGGAAAAAACTCAAGTAATGTCCTTCCTTTGAGCGACCCCCGGGTTCTCTAGCGCTGCGGAGACCTGGCCTACTTCTGAACCACCTATTAACACCACAGAAGGAAACAAGCAACAACCAACAATACCTAACATACATAACATCAAACATCAATCCGACACACACGTCTCACCAACACATAACTAACAGACACAAACTAGTAATCAGAATTCCTAATTCGGGAACTAGTAATCAGAATTCGCAACACAGGAATTTAGTCGGTGACGGTACCGACTTCCGATCGGGCCATACCGCATCCCGCTAATGCCACACGCTATACTCCGACCTTGGATCACCAACATTCTATCACCCAGGCAACGCTTGAGACCCCCCGGCAGTTCAACATCTTAAATTTTCCGAACGCAAATACCCGCCCCGTGGTGCGATCAGACTCACAAGTTATGCAACCTAACCTAGCAAACATGGGCATATACCTAAAAAAACAATAGCATGACAATAGCATAGGATTTCCGAGTTTGCAAGCCCCGTCACACCCAAGGAACCAAGGTTCAACCCTAGAATCAACCACGCTCTGCTACCATTTGTAACCCCTGTTTCCTTTTTATGCTTTATAAAAAAAAACTTTTTTTTTTGAAGAGAAGCCACTAGTTATTTAAAACGAGGCGAGAGCCTAGAGAAGCCAAAAATGCGCTGGGTCCAGTATGACGGGACTTGCAATTAAACTCGGCTGTTAATTAACAATAACAATTTTTATTGTTGCCCCCATAATTCATTACATGCAAGTATCACAATCAGCAATAAATAACAAAATACATAATAAATAAATAGTGTCCACATGTTCCTTAAATTGTATAAATAGACAATATATATATCGAGCAACATCCCATAAATTGTATAAATTCCCCCCCTTAACATTGACATCACATATAGAAACACAAAGACACATAGACTCATAATAGCATCACAGTACTCATGTTCGACCTGGCCGACAGGCAGTATTTGTATAAAGCCCCAAAACCAGCAATCATAAATATTTAACTTCCAGCTACAATTGGAATTAATCCTTTAAGACGCATAATTCATTTACTCCATTAAATAAAAAAAGTTAAATTGTTAAAACCCCCAAAAGGATAATAATGACTAACAAAAGCAATAATGATAGGCCAGACAGCCCATATGAATTGATAACATCTAATAAATTGCCCATTATGAGCATATGAAAATCTTTAAGTAACTTGAACTGTATACCAATGTGAAAAACCCTTATCACGTAAGTTTAAGCGATCGGCATGATTTTCTAAAATGTTAATTTTGTGTTACAAATCCAGATGTATACATGTATCAGGAAATGGTTCCTTAAAGAAAATGATTTAATTCAACAGACAAGAATCAGTAGCATCAGTATGCTTTTACAATGTCAAAATTATCAGTATATGCCCACAAAATATAAAATTTCTTTTCTCTTAAAGTCAGACAGACATCTGTGTATAATTGATTTTACAATAACAGCCTGTTGTATCCTAGCAGATGTGGAAGCGCGCCAGCATGTGCCAGGCTATGTGAGACAGGAATCAGACCTGCCTAAAACTGTATCAACATGTGCCTAACTTAAGGAAAAACTATGTCCATATTACCCCCCCCCCGAAAACAGTCTAAAAAAGAAACCCCCCCAGCCCTTGAATGTTAACTCAAAATGAGAATAATATATAAAACGCGTTCTGAACCAGCCGGAACCGAACCAATAACATATGACTTAATTTTATATTGAATAGTGTAATGACTCTAAGGCCCTTGTATATATATGAAAAAGATATTTAAGAGTAAAAAAAGCTCTGGCACGTTCCCCCACTGCAGCACACAATTACAATCTTAGTACTTTAGAGTTATGGAGTAATATAATTAAAGTCAAATAATGTTCATAATGAATGTTCAGTTGACACACCCCAGAGCGGACTGTCTAGCAGCGTGGGCACATGGTTTAAAAAGGAAACAATTTGTAACTCAGATGAACGGTGGGCCAGGCCAACGAAAAATAAAAAGAGTTCATATCACCTTAATAGCAGGCGTAGGATGCGTCTTATGGCTGGTCAACAAACTCCCTCCTCCGAACAGATGCGTGTAGGATGGCTCATGGCTGGTGAAGGTGTCGGTACACCAGCAGAGACCAGAATCTCCGACTAGGAGCGAGCACCCTGGGAATTCACAAAAGATTAGAAATTCTGTTCGCTAAAATATGCACCCTAGTTCAAGGTAATAACCTCAGAACGGGCCTTCCGACCGACACAAGATAAATGCATAAAGTTTCGGTTTGTTTTTTTTTGAAAGTTGCCTGAGAGTAATCAAGTCTGCAAGGTGATAATGAAAGCACTAAATAAAAAAAATAAAATTAAAGAGTGTCTAGTAAAGGGTCACTTGCACTTGATCTGACCAGTGCTGACATAATTAAACAGGTTGGCCTTGCCACGTGGCGACACAATTATCGTAATTTGTCGGAAAATGACCACATTAAAGGCACTTACAGTTACACACAAACAAAATATAAATAGTGTTTCATCTAAGGGTGGTCTCACAATTTATTTTAACTGCCATAATTAATTAAAAAGGAACACTCTTGCAGTCTCGCGCATGCACGTCCATAACCCACACAACTCAACTCTGTCTATACATACTGACTTTACAACTGATTTTACATAATGCTTTAACAAATGATTACAGTGACTGTTGTATAATAATTGAAGAATTACTGGCTGTATATACTGAACATCAAATAAATTTCTTACAACACACACAGTCGTCTGATCGCACCAAGTACATTCTCCTTTCGCATTCGGCTGAATATATTTACGTTAAATTATTTTCTTATTATTGAAGCATTCTATAGCATGCTGTAAATTACTTACCGGCAAGTCTCGAAAATCTAGCTTGCCATTAGGTTGAGAAGAAAGAACTACGCAATAATGTCTGTCCGGATCGGGAGCTTCAATGTCTGCGTCTGACTGCGAGCTACATCAGTAACACAACGAACGGCTAACTACGCCGCGAGATGGAGCAGGCAGATTAAACAGTGCAGTCTAGATATCGGCGTTCTAATCGGCATTTGTACTCGCGTGTATATTAAACAAAATTTATAAAACCTTCCATTGCCGGGTTATGCAAACACCGGCATACTACGTTGGCGACCATCTTCAGCTCGTATGAAGTTCACCCTCTGTCTAGAAAACCTATTATTACTACTGTTATTATTCGGTTGATAACCACGATTATTATTATAATAACGTTCAGTGTTATTATAGTTGGGGTTTCTCTGACTATTAACGTTGGGTTCCAATTACCCTGATAACCATTATTTGTTGTATTATTATTTTGATTACCTTGAACATGGTTATTGTTATTATTATTATTATTGTTATTGTTGTTATTACTTGGTGGATTGGCGCGGTTTCCCTGGTATCCATTGTTGTTGTTGTTGGTACCGTTGTTGGTATACGGATAGTTCCTGGGTTCTGGCCGATCATTCCTCCTCCGGCTTTGTCGGTAATACTCCTCGTTCTCGTAATTTTCGAGAAGTTCAGTCATGGCCTGTATGGTCTTGATTTGGCTGCCTCTCCTTGCTCGAATTACCTCTTCATCATAGTGTATGATAACTTGTTTATGAGGCATTCTTCTGGTATGGCTGGTTCCAAATGCTTAGCCATACATACTTTGCCGAGGAAGTATGCAGTCATTGAGCTACTCACCTGTTGTTTGTAACGGCCGTGACAGATATTGTCACGTATCAAATTTTGGGTGGTCTCCGACCAGTATTTCGCCTTAAATAAGCTCTTGAACTGCTGGTAATCCTCGATGTCACTACGGTTGGCCATCCACCAATGATCGGTCATTTCTCGGAATGATTCATCTAACAACTCCCGGTTGTTGACCCATCTGTTGCCCCTATGTTTGGCCATGTACTCCTCTATTCGGGCCAAAAACTCCATGGGCTTTCTTTTATACTGGCGGAAGTTCAACCACTCTCGATTCTCATTTATGGGGAATTGTGTGAAGTTTGTTGGTCGGTTTCGGATCACTTCCATCTCTTACTGGCTCTGCCGCACTTGACCAGTGATATTGGTCATCACCGCTTCCATTCTGTCGCACCTTTCTGTGACTTGGTTACGCACCTTACTTATTTCCTCGTGTGTTTCTTTTTGGTTTTCTTCCAACCTTGTCTTATGGTGTTCCTTCATCTGGGTAATTTCGGTATTTATTTCTTCCCTGACTTCCTGTACTTCACTTTCAGTCTGGAGACATCTTTCGTCATCTTCCGTGATTTGTTGATTTATTATTATTGTTTCTTGTTCCAATTTTTTATTTATAGCTTTCTTATTGTCGTTGATTTTCCTGTTCAACTCTTCCTTCGCCAACTCTATTCTCTCGTCTACCTTGTTCATGTTTTCCTGGTTGACTTCCCTTAATTCTTCTCTTAACCGTTGGTTATTCTCATCCAGTTTCTCCTCCATCTTCTTATTGTTTTCATCCATCCTTTGATTAGTTTTATCAATTTTCTGACTCAAGGATCGATTGTCCTCTTTCATTTCCTTGCTGGTTTCCTCCATTTTCTCTTTCGTCTTCTTACTATTTTCCTCCATCTTTTCTTCCATCTTCTTGCTGGTTTCCTCAATCCTCTTATTGGTATTTCCAATCTTACGGCCCAATTCTTCCTTTGTGGATTGGTTGTCTTCCTTCAAATCTTGCAATTTCTTACTATTCTCTTCCATCTTGGATTCTATGTTCTTATTTATTTCACTCAAATCTTCCTTTGTTGCTTGGTTGTTCATTTTCTCCATCATTATCCTGAACATCTCTTGTATGTTCCCATTCTCCGTTCGTAATGGTTTCTCGAGTTGTTCTAACTGTTCCTCCCGGACATTGATTTCCCCTGTTTGTGTGGACATTTCCGGTTGTTCCATTGGTGGTGCGGGTTGTTTAGGTTCCACCGGGGGTAATAATGCTTGTATATCTTCCACGGGTGTTGCCTCCTTGTCCCCCATATCGATTTCCTTTTCGGCCTCTGCCGCCCTTTTCTTAGAAGTCGCACGGCGCTGCATGTTGTTTCCTTCTTGACTGTATAACCGCTGCCAAGCTTAATTAGTAATTGGGCAAGTTACTGTAGTCCTTCAATCGCTAATTAAAGCCCTCTAGTTGGACGCCAATTTGTAACTAGACGCTTATATGCGGTTACAAATAATTATTTTTGTTCTGTACAAAAATTAAAAAAAAATTGTTAATTTAATAAAAAAAATTTTTATGTTTGTTTATTGTTTAAATAATTAATAAATAATTCTTGAAATGTGGTTTCGTCAAAAATTTAAAATTCTAAGTTTTTTATGTCAATATATTCACTTCTGGTTAACTGTAAATAAATCCGGAGTTAATAAGATTGTCTCATTTCACTAATCGATTGGCGATTTTCTTCGAATCTCAAGTATATTACTCTCCTTTAGTAATGGTCGCCTTCCAGTTAGTCCTGTGGTTAATTAAAACTCTTATATTACTTTGTGAAATAAATTAAAAACCAGATAGTTTAATTATTATTATTTATTGACAATTATTGGGATAATATCGATTTAATATCGATGATTATATAAAGCTCGACTCTTTCACAGGGGTAATCGATTCTCAATACAGGTTATATTATACAAATATTTTCGAATGGTTGTTTGAACGGTTATAATTATAATAGTCAGAGAAGGGACAAGTATAGAAAGTATAACATTAACAAAATAAATCTTAATAATTAATAAATGACAAAGTTATTTATGATATATAATGTTTATAAAATTGAATTTGTCAAACCAATGCAGAGGCGATGAATCTCATTGCTGGCGGACACTTTTTGCATGCTGGGAGTTCCAAAATGGCTGCTCGCCTCGTTGATGAAGTAAACCGAGAATGGTGTGGCTGGAATTTCTGACAATAAAGTTGCCTTCACAATGCTTTCTGATCTCCGTGATATTGGATAATGTCTATTGTGTTGTTAGAGGTGTCCTGGTTAAGTGTTCTGTGTTCACTGACTTTAAATGTTTTGTATTAGGTGTTTTCACTTTTGTCGGTGTGTGGAGAAAAATCGTGAAGTTCGTTTGTAATGTGAATTATGAATGTTTGATAGTTTTATAGGTTTATTTCACTTGTATTCGGTTATGTATGGTTTGTTTTCACTGTTTGTGGTGGTGTTGTTCACTGATTTTATGTTTAATATACCAATTTCGGTAACTCTCGTTTTTTCACTTGGAAATGCTTAACCTTTATACGCCATTAAAATATTCGCTATAGGTTCTTAGCGCGAGCTTCAATCAACCATTCGCTTCGAATGTTAATTAAGAACTGTTTTACTTCCTTCGCCTCCTGAAATATCTTGCCAAGTTAATATTAGAAAAGTATTGTTTCAAATATAAACCACTTCCTATGCATGTGATTCAAAGTACATTATATTCAGAATATGTTTTGGTTATTGATTACTTTCGTGAACTAGTAATTACATAATTGGTTTCTTTAACTCCTTCTGCTTAATTTGACATACAATAGTCCATATTTATAAAGTTTTTTGTCAAAATTGCTATATTTCTGTCATTTTGGAAATATAGGGTCAATATCTGCTTCCTGTTCTTGTCCAAAATTTTAGCCATCTTATGTGTTATAAATATGATTATATTAAATTTCAGATTGATATCAATCTTTACCTTTCCTTAATTTCTTACAAATTTATCAATTGATCATTCTTTTAGTTATAATTCATGAATTTACTATTCCTCCTCTGAAATTGTTAGGTATCACCTTTTGCAAATTTTTTAATAATTTTGTACATCTTTTTATATTATTCTTTTAAAGTATAGTTTCAGCTATAGTAGTTGGTGTTTGATCCACCTTATATAAATCTCATTAGTTTACTTGGTTGATTTGACTTCCTTACTCAATTATAATGTTATTTGGAATTTCTTATTTGGCCTAGTTTTTATAGTTTTACATATACTGTTTTTCGAATAATTTTATTTCTATACCCCTTCTGACTTTTTAAAGTTAACACAATATTAAATAAAATTTCCTTATATAACTATTGGTACATGTAGCAATGTATTCATGCTCATAATACAAAAAACAATATTGAAAATTAATTTCTAGTCTTTATAGTTAGACATTTTAGTTTGAACTATTTTAAAAAATACATAATAAACATTTTATAAACTACTATAATATACATACATAAACAGTTTAGGCTGTATGAACACTGTTATATTAATAAATATTCTTATACTAATTATAATTCTTATTCTATTGCCACTTTGAAATGTGGAGTTCATAGGCTTTAAATACAAACATAATCAGCCATTTAAATGTTTATTTTTTGTTAAACTTAATTTAATTGCAGTCCTTTCTGTTTATATTGTATATTACATTTTAATCCCCTGTCACAGTAAATATTCCCCACCTGCTCTCTTTATCATTTACATTTCCAAGAATGTTTTTTGATAAAAAGTGGCCTCTTCTATGAAACATTAGAAATATTTTCACAACAATATTTCATGACATGTCATCTCTGTAATTATATAAAATATTAAAAGTTATTTAATAGCACATAGTTCAAGTAACAGTTACACCTTTACTTGAAGTTTATTATATTTAAATCACTTGCACTGGTTCACTTACACTGTTGGGGCTGATTTATATTTAAGTTTTACAATATTCTAAGACCAAACCTTTAGTTATAATGGACTGTGAAGATTTATTATATAATAACTTTAGTTGGTGCACTTCTATTCACACTACTAAACACTTTTGTTTATAATTATTTTACATTTCTATGAGGTTTTGGGGTGTTATACTTTCTTTGGGTGACATTAAAATTTGGTTCGGGGTTTATTATTGTTAGTAATAGGTTTATCATGGGCATTCCTCGTAGTTCTCCCATCCTACATTTTCTTTTCTTCTCTTCTTCCTTCTTGGGTTTTCCAAGGTAATTTGGTTTTATTTTGTCCTTTGGTTGGTTTGGGGTCCCTTCTTTATTACCTGCTCCTATCCTACCTGGGTATTATCCTGATTTTATATTAGTTTCTTCGGATTTAATTTTCTTGATACTTTATTTGTTGCGTTTTTATGATTTAAGTTTACTTTTTTCCTTTATGGTGGTATTTTTCTTTGATGTTTAATTATTTTCATTTGAATGTTCTTCTGAGTTATTTGTAATTTAAATGTATTTATGATCATAATGGAATTATTACTTAGTGGATTATCTGTCATGCTACAATATATATATATATATATATTGCAACAGAACACAGGATGATAAGATATGCTGTTTATATCAGAGTACATGAATGACAAGCATTTTCTTGTTTAAATTTGTTTTGTGTAATATTTTGTTTTTTAGTCATAAGTTTTGTATTTAAAAAATGATAAGCATAGATGTTACACCAACCTCTTCATAAAAAATTGTACTATATTGTCATGTATTTTTTGTATGAAATGGTGCGCGTGTGCGGGTGTGATAATCTGCGATCGATATAGCGGCAGTGGTAGTTAATCGATTTACATGAAAATTTGACAAGGAATTATTTAAATAAATAGCTTCGATTTGTGTATACTCTGAAGTTTGTAATTATTTTAGAAATATGATTTTTTAAGTAAAGCAAAACTCAAGTGTAACTCTTATCAATGATAGGGTAATAACAATTGTAGATAATTTCCATGCAGGACTATGCAAAATTATACAAAGTTTTTCATGAATTTTGTGTATCTGGTTGTTCCATCAATCATGTGACTTGGGCTTGGCCTATCAAATTACACCAAATTCAGTGAGATTCATACGTTGCAGAGCTAGGTTGAAGACAGTCTGTCTGTCGAGGTTGCTAGGGGAAGTTGTGCCCCGGGTAAGAGAGTTATTCTCTTACAAACGTAAAAAGATCTTATATAAAATAAACCATAAACCTTAAAATTCTTATCGGAGTTTTGCGGTAAGAACCAAGAAGGAATAGAGGAATATTTTATATAAAGTAAACTATAAACCTTGTAATTCTTAACGAAGTTTTGCGGTAAGAATCAAGAGGATAAATAATTAAGTAAAATTTAAAATAAAATTCAGTGCTGTGTCGTGTAAGTTAAGATAGCCGCATAGGGAACTTAAAGACACTACAAGATATCGTGGAAGCAGTTAAACATAACTACGAGACTCTGAAATATCGCCGCTGGAGCTGCTTGCTATACAAGGACGACGAGACGAAGAGGACACCAGGAAGGAGTGAAGCTGTAGAAGAGGACGACGAGACGGGACCGACGAGACGAGAGGAGGACGTTGCAGCAAACAAGTAAAAGCGATTTATATTAATCGAACAATACAAACAATTTAATATACTATCAATACATGACAATTTAAAAAACATTATACATTTTTATAAACAATATTTGTATGTAATAAATAATATTTCATCTCCTCCATAATAGACTTTTATCGATTTCTACACACTCACAATATCCTTATTAGAATAATAAAGTTTGATCTGTTGCAATATATATATATATATATATATATATATATATATTTCAATCACTTTCTGCTACAGTCCGTTTCTTGATGTATATAATACTTTAATATTTATAACTAAATTTACCTCAAGATATACTTTTTTCCTATTAGGAACATGTTTCGAGAGTTCCTGTACTCTCATCTTCAGCCTTCGCCATCTTGTACATCTTGGACTTCACCAGAAACAAGATGGCGAAGGCTGAAGATGAGAGTACAGGAACTCTCGAAACATGTTCCTAATAGGAAAAAAGTATATCTTGAGGTAAATTTAGTTATAAATATTAAAGTATATATATATATATATATTGTAATGATACAACTGCAAATATAATTTTATTTAAATTTGTGATGCTCCACGTTGGAAGCGACATTTCTTATGTAACGATACAACTGCAAATATAAATTTATTTGTGTTTGCGGAGCCCCACAGTCTTGGACGCCATTTCTTATGCAACGATACATATACACAAGTACAATTTAAATTGGGTTTCAGGTGTATCTGTAATAAGAACTCTATGTAACTTGTAACGGTATTTCAAATTTATTTGATATTAATAAAATTGTGCACATGGCACTTACTTCGACTTAAAACATTCGTTATTATTTTGTTACTATGCCGTAAGGCTTATGCTATATACATCCTTACTGACTAAATATTCTATTCTACTAATTATTGTATTAAAAAAAATCTCATTTCCAGACTACTCAGTCAATTAGTGTGTTTAAAAATATCAATGTTTAAATATCTTTTTATATATTGTAATGTAACTCAAAAATATTAATAGTTACTGAATTTATCTTTCTTTTCTCAGTACTGATTTATATGAAACGCTAATTTTTACTTAAATGCTTTGCATTCTTTTCATTTCAATACTAATTTGAGCTCTTGTTTACATTAATCTTACTTCAATAACATCTATGATTTTAATTCTATATTTACAATAAACATTGGCTCTTACTTTTAAATAGAACAAGAATGTCTTTAATTGACTTTGAGTTAATTCTTGATTAAGAGATAAGTAAGTTGTTTATCACCTTATTGTCGTCAATCATACTCAATCATTGGATCCATCTGTAATCGTCCTCGTCTCGAACTCCAGCATCACTTCCTCTTGTGCAGCGTCGTCTCCTCTTGTCCAGCGTCGCTCCTCTCTTGTCCAGAGTCGACTCTCTCTCTCTCTCTCTCTCTCTCTCTCTCTCTCTCTCTCTCTCTCTCTCTCTCTCTCTCTCTCTCTCTCTCTCTCTCTCTCTCTCTCTCTCTCTCTCTCTCTCTCTCTCTCTCTCTCTCCAGCGTCGTATCGCTCTCTGGAACTTCTCCTCGTGCTGTTTCGGACGTCAGTGGATCTTCTTATGTAATTTTGTTACTACTTAAAAATTGTTTGTTTTACAATCCAGTTACATAACTGTATGTAACTGGAAGGATGAAACTATTTACAAAAAATTAAATATTCTGTGCGGACGGGCAGAAGCTCCCGCTGCACTGTGGGTGATTGAAGAAAGAGAACAACTGTAGCGTGTGTGTCCTATTTATACCCATGTCTTGGTCAACACCTGATGTTGTACGAAATCGACATGTCAGAAACTGTCTCTGGGTTCAGTTCCCCCATTCTTTGTCAATTTCGCTGTTTCTTATATTTCTGCGAATTGCAGAGTCGTGTAAGTATACTCTTACACTCATCTTATAACTATTTTCACTACACATGTTCACTGTAATTTTGGACATTGCAACTTAACCCTTTCGCTCTGTACACAGTTATTTCACTACTACACTCGTACGGTGTGTCACTTTCACGTGGTTTTTGTACACAGTATTTATTAAATTTTATAACATTTTATTGTGTTTTTGAATTTTACTCCTTAATTATAGTTTATGAATAATTACGGAAAAACAGTAATTATGCAATTATTCCATATTGGGGTGGTAAACTCGCCTGCATAGACCTGCGTTCACACACACTAGCAAAATACTGGTGTACACACTTTCAGTTACATTTGTGTGTGTGTGCACGTCGATTCAGGTCGAAACACCTGTTCATATTTTTGTCTGAGCCAAGCTTGCAATCCCTGACAGGCTTATTTCTAATACATTATTAATTATTTACAGTTTATTAGGTATATTTAAATTTTTATATTCAATGCTCAGTACATCACTTATTTGTACTGTCTCTCTCTCTCTCTCTCTCTCTCTCTCTCTCTCTCTCTCTCTCTCTCTCTCTCTCTCTCTCTCTCTCTCTCTCTCTCTCTCTCTCTCTCTCTCTATATATATATATATATATATATATATATATATTATAACAACATAACACATTCAAATTCAATGTAATTTGATTTGTGTAGACCCACGCTTTTGGAGCGCTAAATTATATAACAACACAAACAAATTGAATGTATTCAATTTGAGTTCATGGGTGTAATCGTAATAAGAAGATGATGCGTTATATAAGTATAAAATTGTTCCATTATTTATTTTTGTATTAAACAAAATCTTTCTTATTTCGCATATTGAAATAGTACTCATTATTATATCGTTTGTACGACTCTTTCGCACACGACTTATAGCTAACAAATTACATACAACAGGTTATACATAAATCTTGTTATCTAATCTTAATTAATTAAATATTTTTGCTCTCGACTTGCTCATTGTGTGGTCATCTTTTGCAGTTGCTGATTAATTTACTTCAATAATGAATTTACTTGTATTCCAATTTCTTTAATATTAATTGGCTTTAAAACGTTCTACTGCATATGCATTCTCCTTTATCAACAAAGACTTTATTAATTACGTTAACTTAAAAATCAAATATTTCTCTTATCATTTACGTTACTCTCAATTACTAAATTTTATACAAGAGATATTATTCTAAATTTCACTCTGCTTTTACATTTATGTACAATTTAGTTATTTTAATAAACTGGTTGAATGTCTTTCATTCTAACTTTAATTAGCGTCTTTCAAATGTCTGTAAGTACTATGGTTTTTCATCACCTCGTTTGACGTGGTTACTCATCCGTATGTCCTCCTTTGGTCCTCAGTCCTCGTCCTCCATCCTCGGGTCCTCTTCCTGGTTTCCACTGCATGGGGTGTTAAATAGCGGTGTCGCCTCACATCATATGCTGCAGGTGTGTCCATAGACCTCGTATGTGCTCTGCTACTCTGGTTGGACTTCCAGTTTGTCCTGTGACTCTCACTGTAGATTTAAAGTAGCGTCTCTGACTGACATAGCCTCCTGTGGCAACGGTTGAATAGAGAAGAAGGAACTTTATTAGTGCGACCTGGTATTTATAGCCAGGTCGTGCAAAAGCTCAGGTCTGAACAATTTTAAACTTGTCAGATTTTGTCGAAGCGTCTTTTCCCCCGCTCTGGTTCAATTCACTATTTTCGCCTATCTTCACGAATTATGAAGTCTTTCACATCACTCGATGCTCAATCGATCGCTTGACATATGTTTACTAAACTTGATTATATGTTTACTATACGTAAATTACACTTCTTTATTGTAATTACAAAAAAAGCTATTCACTTTTTACGTTTAGTACCATACCGTACATATTTTTCTTATAATTAAAATAAAACAAAAACTATTCTACTTGAAAAGGGTTGGTTACAGTTCAGGAATGGACAGGATTCACACACACTAACAAAATACACGTGTACACAATGCTAGCGACAGGTGGGCTAGATGTGCATGCATGAATTCTGCGTTCCCTATTTTTAACTACGATACAGCTTGCAATCTGAATCATGTTTATTAATCCATATTTATTTATTTAAATTATTTTGGCAATTCATAGTACCGTTAATGGTTGTACTGTTGCAATATATTGTAACGATACATATCACCACACTTTTGAACCTAATTTTAGAAACAATAACATAACTATGAAATGACACAAGACCTACTAAGGATCAAGAGCTGTGCAGTAAGTATTAACATTATTTAAAGAAATAATAATTAAGGAATGAACTTACAAATAAAGAATAAAAGGTAGTAATGAAAACTAAAACAAGAAAGAAAATATATTAAAATGTGATTAACCCAATGGATTAGGTCAGTGAGCATGTGAAGTTAATTTATTTAATACAAATACAAATACATAAAATTATTTATTTTCCACCTACCTTCTAAACTGTTTTCTCCACCCAGGATCTCGTCACACGAACGTTAGAATGCAAGCATGGTTTACAGGTTATGTGAATAATTTACGCAACTCGCTTTTGTGAAGAGAAATTAATTAAATTTTATTTTTATTTAAATTTTTCTACATCAAATTATATCTTTATTCATTTCTGTATCTTTTAAAAACAATCTAGTACTTCTAGTCAAATTTTAAATTGAATACAACTTTCTTGAAATAATTTAAATAATATCTGGTACCATTAACGTATTTAGGACATCTTACCTTATTATAATAGACCCAGTCTATTCGCACACACACACATTCATTAAAATAACATGAACCCCCTTTTTATTTTAACATATGTGAAAAAACCCCTTGTAAAGAAAAATTGACATTATTCTGATGGGTTACCCAACCGATGTTACTCCTTTCTTGCCCACGTGCGTATTAGTTACAAGTTCCACTCACACCTTCACTTCACTTTGTTCTATTTATTGTCACTAAATACCGTTTTAATTTAGCTCGCCCGTTATTTTTCTTGGATCCCGGTCGGGAGGATAGTTGTATTAGACGGGGTCCTTCATGTTTTATAAAGTTCCGTCCTACCGGGTCCACGCGGCACTGTTTGCGTCTGTTAGGTGCTGTGGCTTCTAGTGGACTGCTCATACATGATGCCGGACATTACTGCCTTGGCTGCAATCAAATTTCTTCGTCGCTCGCCGCCTTCGTTGTCAACGTTTTGGTAACTGTTCAGGTAACACGTGTGTTTTTCGTGTATTTGACGTCGACGATATGTAGTGTGCCCTGGTCGACGTCACAATATGGGCTGGACTTAAACTTTATTTCCGTGAACTCCGACCGCGTGGCGAACAAAAGTTCTTCTCTAAGCCATCTTGTGTCCAACAACTCCGCGTCGGTCTGCGCTCCGCCGATGTAGTGCGTTTGTGCGTAGATGCCACACAGCCGCAAAGTTCTAAGAATTGACGACTGGCACATTCCTTTGCAAATGTTTCAACACAGTTCCTTTGTTAGAAACTACGCTTTAGATTCAACCGGGGACTGGCCACACCGATGAAGTGAATTTACCCAAATTGTTAATAAAATAAAAAATCCCTTTATTTGATCCGTTTCAATACCCCCCCCATGAGAGGTCTTCTGTCGAAACAGAAGAAATCTCATTGCTAAACCCCTAGGAGGACCGGTGAGGATATGGTGCCAACAACCCCCCATTTGTTCTTCTACCTCATGGGTACACAACCCCCCTGGCTCGGCGACTATGGCCGCATCTGAACGAGATCACTGGACTTCTCTTTACGAGATCCCAACACCATAAAATCGAACAGACACGCACCACAGCGCACCTAACCTTGTAACATGCTACCCCAAAATCCAAATCCCTGGTCTTATATCATGCCAGATCCTCAACCGATATGTTCCCCCTTATCATGCACACTGGGCTGCCTTTAGCAGTTACTGGGCTTGTACACACTCTCATAATATTTTATAAACAAACTCATCATTTAAAAGTTACAAAATATTCATCTTTAAATTCACCATTTTTTTTAAGTTCAAAATCAGGTTGTTATATGATTATTATTTTCATCAAAACCAAAAAATCTTTTATCTGAATTGATTAATTCTCTTGGTTACTATTAATACTTAGAAAACAAATAAATGTAGCATTTAATTAAAACATGAACTTCCTTATCCTAACATTTGATTAGACATATATCCTAAACAATACAATTCAATAAAAAACACTAGTAATACACTTAAACAATAACATAATCAGATTTAAAACATCAATTAGATGGCAGGCACAAAAATCAAAACATTTTTTTTTCCAAAAAAAAAAAATTAAATTTATTAAAATATATTTTTCTCAATATTAAAATTATTTAAAATTATTCAAATTAATTAAAAAGCAAAATCGGCATTACTTCATTGCCAAAACGGGTTTAGTATATAACATCACCCATCAGCTGATCAAACTGGGTCAAGTCCACAACCTTGACCTACATAAGTTATACATAAATACATTGAACATTTTTAAAATTCTATCTTTAAACACAAAACATAATGAAATAAGACATTTAAAATTAATATAATATTATTATAATTCACAATAAAATTGACATTTAAATTACTCAACTTAAACATTTTACAACTTTACTTTATTCTCAAATTCTATCAATATTTGTCACTTGTTTCAATTAAAATTCTATATTTTTTACCATGACTCTCTTTCTTTAATATTCTCTTTCTCCCTTAGTTTGGGTGATTTAATTATTCATAACAATTTAATTTACCACTTGATATGTATACATTTATAATCTTTATCTCTCTGACTCTAATATCATTAACAGCCTTAACTAAAATAACACCCCTCTCTATCAAAACATCTATCAAACACTCTAAACCCAACTTACTACTCAACTCAATTCGCATCACTCTACTCTTATAAAAAAATACTCTCAACCTCAGGATGTGTGTTCCCCCCCCAAAAGCTCATTCCCTTAATCTGGTCCCTGGATTCTACCTAAGGCAACCCTTTCAGGCGCTAAACGGTCCCTTCCCGTCCCAACCCTTTTGTTGCGGACTCCTACCACACCCCCTCTTACAAAATTTCCCATCAACTAATTACCATTCTCATTACATCACTTCAATTACAACAAAATATCATCATTTACTTATTACATCAATATATCAATCAGTACTCTACATATATTCCCCATAGCTACTGTGTCACTATCACATCTCCAATTCTACATTACATTCATTCATAACAATATTTATTCATCTCTCTTACCACTTTAAACTCAACTTGGACTGATCTAATTGTCCCAACAAAATATTAATCACCCAAAATCTACCTTTTACTATCTTTTACAACTCATTTAAAATTCTCAACTATATCAAATTATTTTCATCATTTAAAATAAAATCTTTAACACATTAAAATCACTATTCAAACATTAATTACCTTGGAAATTAGCAAACAACTTATACGTGATATTCTGCTGCTGATCAGCTGATTTTCTTAGCAAGGTGAACGACCTTACTACAAACACATTTCAAAATTATACAAATCACACATTTTGTCAAACCTTATCTCTAACACAATAAAATAATACGTTTAAAAAACAGAATAAACACAGTATAATAAACATATGAACACCTATTTATCAAATCATAATACAATTATTTAATTAGAGCAAGAGCGAGTTATCGTCTTTAGGTTACAAAAATTTGAATTCGTTGCTCCCTCGAGCAACCCCCCAGCCACACACACTATTGTTATTTTCTGTTGGACTGTGGCGCCCATGTGCTTCCACAAGGACGGCATAGGTGGAGGAATTTGACATCTCCGTGTCCTTGCTTCGGCAATTCAAATCTACATTTGAAAGATTTAGACATCAACATATCTTTGTTATATAATTATGCACCCTTAATGCGGGTCTACCACCTGGCTTTGCTGTTCCTACTCGAACAGAGTGGCAGCCGCTGTTCCATAGTTTCCGGGATTTCCCCTAGTTTCACCCCCCATCAATTTCTAATATAAACCAATTTCAAGCCAACTATGGTCAAGGGACTTAATTTATGGCCATAGCTGACCGCTAACCAAAACCACGATTAGTGCTGGTAAGGCAGTAATCGCCCGAAAAGTCGGGGAAATCATCTCTACTTTCATGCATGTTACATCATCATTTGTCTGCACGGCACGTCAGTCTATCAAGGTACAATATAAAATTGTACAAAAGGGTGTGCCGTGCATTGTACGCCATTTTGGCCTCCGATGGAGGTAACACTCTATTACCTCCAACACTTTCCGCTACCTACTGTGGCACATGCCACCACAGCGATAGCACACTAATAACTAAACTTTATTACTTGAAATTTTTCATTAACTCTTTTATATATCATCATTTCATTATTTCTCATTTGCTACAATTATATTCCTCAAAATTTCCAATTTATTATTAACATTTGTTTTACATCACCCTTCAGTTATTATTATTTTTTAATTATAGTTTCTATTTAACACAATTATCTCAAATTATTTTCATTATTAAATCAAAATCTTTTCACACCTGTAAACATTTTATTCTATCTAATTGGTATTATAAATTTTATACTTACAGTACATTATTCACCTACTGACATAAACACAAAATATACACACCACACCCACCAATACCTCCACGTAACTTCTGAAACATTTAACAACAGTGTTATTTCATACCAAACAATTTATCATTTATTTATTAATTACTATCAAATTCACAAATCATAAAATAATTTAAACTCATTAGAAAAATCCAATTATATAACATTTAAATCAATCAAAATATTTAGACATATCAAAATATTTTAATTAAATCAATTATTAAAAACACAACATTTTAATTACTCTCACCAATTACAATAATTACAATTCATTTGTTATCCTCTTCCAAATTATTCTTGTTGTATATTTAGACTGCAAAATATTATTATTAATATCACAACAGTTTCCCTTACATATACACATTGTTTACATAACATCTTACAATACACACAATTACTTTCACTATCAATTATTTACAAATTATTCGTCATTATTATTCAATTTTATCACACTTCATTGTCCAAGTCTGCCAGGTCAGAACCATAAACCAATATATTTAAATTGTCCATCTAGTTAGTTTATGTTCAGCCTCCATCATAAAAAATTAGCCTTGGTTTCACATAACAGTTTTCAATTTTATTTACATTCCACATATGGCTATCCTGTGTGTAATAACCATAAAATTTTAGTTCATTCATTTTACCACAATAATCATAAACCAAGTCAACATTATTTATTTCTGTCCAGTCTCCATTAGTAGTTATATTCATTATCAAGTCAGTTATTTTCTCATTCATTACAACATAAGGTAAATTATTATTATTTAAACATGTATCATCAAAATAATTCTAATTCTCTATTTTAACAGGTAAGTACTTCATATCATTTATTTTTACCACTGCTAACGGTTCTTTCAACTCATCATAATCTCTCTTTAATTTATACAATTCTATCTCTCTCTCAATACCCAACTCTCTATCTAACTCTCTCTCATCATAACACCATCTCACACTTTCAACACCATTCCACACAGAGGGTACTAATTCATACAAAAAGGGGAAACAACTTAAATCTTCCACTAATAAGGGTCTCTTGCCCTGCAACAATAACATTTTTGAACACCTTGGTTCATCACAAATAAGGGGAAAATTTACCCTCTGCCCTACATACTCATCTACTCTCTCTTGCCATTCTTTTTCTAATTCATCAACACTAATTACTACTCCGTTACAACCTATTACTCTCTCTCTCTCACTCCCTATCTCACTATCTATTTTCAATGTATCACTCTCTGATACCACCTTTTCAATTACATTATCATTTTCAATATCATTGTTATCATTTGTTACCTTATTCTCTAATACCACATTTTTAATTATATTCTCATTTTCGACATTATTGTTATCACTTGTTAATTTTTTATTATCATTATTACTATTACTTTTAATCTGTTCTCCTACTGCCTCTACTATTTTCTTAATATCTCGTTTCAATTCGTTACAACTACTTTCGCATTTCATTTTTATCTCATTAATGTCAAATTTAAGTACATAAAATTTAGCGTCAAATTTACAGTTATGTTCGCTTTTAATTTCATTCAATTTTATATCGTTATTGTCAAAACGATTATTTAATTCGTTAAATTTGTTATTCTGTACATCTAATTTGCTGTCAAAACTATTTTGTACTTCATTTAATACTTTGTTGCTCCAAAATTAATTGCAACATATTCATAACTTTCTCATTACTATCTACCTCTTGTTTATTTTGGATAGGTGTTGACGGACTTTCTGTTTTATCGTCAGTGAAGCTGACTTCATCATTATTTATTTTACTTTCTCTACTCGATTTCGGGGTTACTTGGATCCCCGAATCATCTGTATTTTTTGTTTCATTTGCATTATTTTTTGTTTTGTTTTTCTGACTCACGTTTGGAGTCGAGTGGATTTCAACATTGTTCATAACATTTGAATCATCACAGTTTTCGACACTAGTCGTTTCATTTATATTGCTTACATTATTTCCTGCCATATCTATAAGTTTATTAATCTAGATTTTCTTACATAAAAATATCTACCACTTAACTCTTAACCTCTGAACATTGATGTACTATTTTATATGTGCTGCGTAATTTTTACGTAGTTACTTAACCTTCAAATCAAACTTGCATCTTACTTGTAGGTGTGGTTTTTATATTTAAATTTTAATTTACAAAAACTGTCCCTTTCGGAAGCGCCATTTGTGAAGTTAATTTATTTAATACAAATACAAATACATAAAATTATTTATTTTCCACCTACCTTCTAAACTGTTTTCTCCACCCAGGATCTCGTCACACGAACGTTAGAATGCAAGCATGGTTTACAGGTTATGTGAATAATTTACGCAACTCTCTTTTGTGAAGAGAAATTAATTAAATTTTATTTTTATTTAAATTTTTCTATATCAAATTATATCTTTATTCATTTCTGTATCTTTTAAAAACAATCTAGTACTTCTAGTCAAATTTTAATTGAATACAACTTTCTTGAAATAATTTAAATAATATCTGGTACCATTAACGTATTTAGGACATCTTACCTTATTATAATAGACAGACAGCCCAGTCTGTTCGCACACACACACACATTCATTAAAATAACATGAACACCCTTTTTATTTTAACATATGTGAAAAAACCCCTTGTAAAGAAAAATTGACATTATTCTGATGGGTTACCCAACCGATGTTACTCCTTTCTTGCCCACGTGCGTATTAGTTACAAGTTCCACTCACACCTTCACTTCACTTTGTTCTATTTATTGTCACTAAATACCGTTTTAATTTAGCTCGCCCGTTATTTTTCTTGGATCCCGGTCGGGAGGATAGTTGTATTAGACGGGGTCCTTCATGTTTTATAAAGTTCCGTCCTACCGGGTCCACGCGGCACTGTTTGCGTCTGTTAGGTGCTGTGGCTTCTAGTGGACTGCTCATACATGATGCCGGACATTACTGCCTTGGCTGCAATCAAATTTCTTCGTCGCTCGCCGCCTTCGTTGTCAACGTTTTGGTAACTGTTCAGGTAACACGTGTGTTTTTCGTGTATTTGACGTCGACGATATGTAGTGTGCCCTGGTCGACGTCACAATATGGGCTGGACTTAAACTTTATTTCCGTGAACTCCGACCGCGTGGCGAACAAAAGTTCTTCTCTAAGCCATCTTGTGTCCAACAACTCCGCGTCGGTCTGCGCTCCGCCGATGTAGTGCGTTTGTGCGTAGATGCCACACAGCCGCAAAGTTCTAAGAATTGACGACTGGCACATTCCTTTGCAAATGTTTCAACACAGTTCCTTTGTTAGAAACTACGCTTTAGATTCAACCGGGGACTGGCCACACCGATGAAGTGAATTTACCCAAATTGTTAATAAAATAAAAAATCCCTTTATTTGACCCGTTACAAGCAAACAAGTAACACAGACAATGAAAATGAAAAGAAGTGAATGAATCAACAATAAAATTCAATAAACAGAGAAAAAAATGAAGAGACAAGGCATCTCACGATATCTACAACAGAAGAAGTACAACTATGAACTAGGTAAAAGAAGGCAAGTGAAGTACAGAATGAGAGACTATTAAAGAAAGCCAAAACATTGACAGACTATATTAGGAGACCTGACTATGACCATAATCTAATATAAATGAATAAAGTAACCAATAATAGTTAGGAGAGTGAGAGTAAAAAATTGTGTTAGTATGAAGAAAGTATAAAGAATCAAAACAATATTGTGTCTTGTCTAATAGTGATGTAAGTGATATAGAAAATGTGATATCAGAAGGAAACTGATAGTCACCAGTAACGTTATAAAAATAATATTATAGTAACGAGAAAACAATTATCAAATTATAAATAGTAATTATGAGCATTAGTATAGTTAAATAATGGTGTGAAATGTGTAGAAACTAAACTCAAAGTCAAACCATTGTTGTATGTAAGAGTGAGGACACACAACCTAACTCCAAGTACTTTTCACATATAATGATAAGAATTAATAAATAAAAACGTTAAACCATAATCTATGGTAATGTACTTGAAATAGATGTTATAAAGGTCATATCAGTAACAAGATTAATTACCCAAAGGAAGATTTGTGTTTTAATTAGAGTAAATAAACTGACTAAAGTAGATAGAATGAAATGTACCAAGTAACCATTCTAAAAAACATGTAGAAAAACTAATAAGAGAGAAAGAGGGTGATATCAGTATCACCAAAGAGATGTAATATGACTAACATAGTATAAAACGATAATTATTGTCATAAAGTTAAGCCATAATAATGCAATTTAAATACACTTGTCATGTGACACTAGATGGAAGATGTATTAAGGAACTAACAGCAAAGGGAAATTTCCCAATGCAAAACAAAGAATAGTAAAACTTAATAACTATAATAAGTATGTTTGTCAAAGATAAGGACTTAAAAACAATTATATAAGTTATAATAAAGATGATTCATGTTACAACCAATAGTGAAGAAACTGGTTGATTATAAAGAGTAAAAAACAAGAGGTACCAAGAAAAACTGAGGTAACCAGAAGTTGAATTGGTTCCCTCAGAGTAATTGTGACATAAGAACAATTGTTAAAAAACAACTGTTAAATTGTAAAGAGTAAATATAGTTGGGAATGTCATAGACCTGTTAATGCCTAAACAGAGATTGTGTTTTATAAATAATTATGAGTGGAAACAAGGTAAAAAGCACTCAACAGGATTTGGAAAGCATCATCTTGATGAGATGAGAGAGCCATGTGTTAATTTTAAGTAAAAATAATGTATAAGTTTATTAAAAAATGTATTCATCATAAGTTACAGAAACCATATTTGTTAATACTGAACCAAAGTATTTCATGTGGTGATCCAAATCATGCGTCTCAGAAAATCCTGAACGATGATGATAATGAATTGTAAATCGGAAGAAAAATAAGGGAAATATGTTAATTATAAAGATTTTATATTTTGCCAGCCCCTGAGCGTCTATTTGTAAACCATTTTCTTGTACTCTCAAAACCAGGAAAAAGACGCGCTGAAGGCTTCTGTTTTGCCGAGGTATTCCGAAGGGTCATGAAAATTAATAAAATTGACCAATCAGAAGTCATCATTAAACACTAGACGCCAGTTCGGAAACCGAAGCGGACACATTCGATTACAGTACTTTGACGAGGAAGCTACGTTACTCTGGCGAACAAATTGAAGAAGAACCGGTCAGCTGATTAAGAACATTAACCTAAAAAAGTGAAAGTGGGGTTATACCGTTTGTAAACAAAGTCGATTTGATTTTTTTCAAGTGAACTTAATCGGAGTATGTGCGCATAGGCAGTGCAGTTATTATTAATAAAAGGTTAATAGTGCCAATAAAGGAAAAAGGCACGGACTGCCACTATAGTGACAATTATTAAAATACTTAGAAATATTATAACATGAAACGATAAGAGGTTAATATTGAAACTAACCTGATATAGCTGAAACTTGAAGAGGCATTGAACCTCACCACCTTTATTAATTTGTTTATAATTACGAAGTAATTGAATGACAATTATCCTGATTAGAGGAATCTGATAAATAAATACTTGTAAGATTAGAGGACTTGTAAGATAAATTTTATACTTTTTAGTGAAAAAGATGAGTTGATAGAAACATTAAAAGGCCATTGAACCTTACGATATCAACCCAATTATTTATAATTAGACACATTCAATAACAATTAACCAGTTTTGTTAAGAGTGTTCAAATTACTTGACAAACCATTACCAAAAAATAGAGAATAAGATGATTTTACAGTGAACATTAGAAGGGCATTGGACCTTACTGCATTCGTAATTCTTTTATTGTTCAAATTATTTTTATAGCTACCTATGCTTACGAGAGTTAGCGACTCACCTGTTGAATGTTACCAAATCTAGCGAGTAAGATGATTGTTCTTGTTCACTAAAGGAACTAATAAACTTAGTACACTGATATTTTATACGATGTTAAAGAATTAATCTTTTATTTTAAAAAGAACTGGTATTATTCAGCCAAGCCAGTCTAACCTACAATGCAGACCTCAGACTTTTTTTTTTAAGAAATGTTATGTTAGTAATTACAGTATGATAGTAGAATTCATCTTCCAGTTATGTGTTTTGTAGACTAAAAGAACCTACACGTTTTGAAATGAAATAAGTTAACCAAGCAACCACGTTGCATGGTGATTGTGAATATCAGCTTAGCAACCCTGAGAATACAAAAGAGAGTTTCATAAAACCAACCATAGTGTAAAAATGAAATATTATCAATTAATAATTATTCAAAAGAATTTCATAAATGTTATTGAAGAATAAATTATCATGTTCACAGATAAAAGGAGTTGACAAAATTTATTTTACTAGACTAGACAATTTCAGGTTGGCGAGAGAGAGCTCGCAGTAGTTGGCAACACTCTTAGCGGCAATTGAGACGATTTGAACAGTTTAAAATGTAAATTATCATCACAGATCAGTCTTGGAGGTAGAACTTTACTTCAAGTAAGTACGTCGATTCACAAACAATATAATTTTCAGTGAGAAGTCAACCCCAACTGATTTGTCTCAAAAAATTAATAATAAATAATTGAACTTTTGAAAATTTTAAATAAATCTTGTGTGGCTTTTAACACACTCCCAACTCGGTTTTCTACAATATATATATATATATATATATATATATATATATATATTATCACGATACTTTTAAACACTTACTTTTACTTTTGTTTTTCTTAATTAATCTTTGGAAGAGAATATTAGGTTTGAGAGTTCAAATTACTTTTAGAAATATTTAAAGTGAGTTTATTTTTGGAATTGGGGTAATTCAAGTATACTTATCGAATCAGACAACTTTGTATAATCAATCATTGAGTCGTAATTGGATTGGGCTGCAATCGTATTCAGTTTTCATTAATCTTGGGGCTTAAGTATGTCTTGCGTCCTTTTCATGTTGGATGTAGTCATATTTTCATTCAATTTCCTGGTAAAAAGGTCCTTGGCATCAGTTAAATGTTCTGGTTGTTCGTCTGCTTCTTATTGGTTCATCGTTTGGAATTTTGTTTACTTTTTTGACATATTAAATTAAAAATTTGGCAGTTCAAAATTTGACTTCTGTTCTGCAAGAGCGTCACTTTACGAGTAACGATATTCAACCGAAATTTCGTAGCTAACGGTGGTTGTCAAGGTTACTAATTAAATCTGATTGGCTTAGATTGACACAAAACCATTGTTATCATATTTGAATTCTTTTCAAAATCCTTGTATATCTTCTGATTGCTTTTATTCTTCTATCTTCCTTCCTAAGTATTAACTATTATCACTGTTATTTGTATTTCCTTTCAAAGATTATTTTGTTATCCCATAAGATTGGGTTATTTTATGTTTCATAATTTTACAATTATTTTAATATTTGCTAATTACATTTCTCTTTTAATTTAAGTCCTTATTCTAATATTTTGCTTTTAATATGATTTACAAATTATCCTTGGTTAGTTATTCGCCTTGGATTTGGTAATTTCTTTGTTAATTTATTACAATTTGTAGTTGTTTGTTTTGACAGTTAGGCATTTCCTAGGCCTAAGTAGCCATTATTGGTATTTACTTATTTCGTACAAATTACATCTCATTTTAGCCTAATGAGCTTTGTTTTGGTTAGTATAATTGGTTGTGTTATTTGTTGATGTGTCTTGGATCTGTTTTTGTGTTATTAGTATGTTACTATTATTTTATACATCATGGATTGTTAATTATTTACTAACTGGTTTTCTCGTTTTCTAAGTCATACATTGCTTTATTTTCTTACTTATTTAATTTGCCAATAATAACAATGTGGCTATTATTTACTATTTTTGTTCACATAAAATACAACATCTAGGCCTATGGTCTGTATAATTCCTCCAGCCATATCCTATTCATAAATTTGCTTAAACAATTATTTAACAATTATTAGGTAATATTTGTTTACAGTTCATTTCATTTTATATTATTTTTTGGGTGATAAACAACATCACACTTTTTGAACTTACTTAAATAATTATCCCTTATAACATGGGGTGTTTATTGATTTGTCTTAACTTCTTATTTTTTAAATAATCTTTACGTTCACTCCATGGTAACACTATCTGTTTCCTCTTTCATGGGATTCCCCCTTTTAAATACAATGGTATACAATTAAACTTAACAATAAGATTCTTTTTTAATTAATACTGTTATCATCACTCTTCAGTGTTCATTACTTATTAATTAATTGTTTACATCTAATACTATTCTTAACAACTTTCTTAATTACTAATATTTTTCACTGTTAATCCTTTAGTGTTTCTTATTGATTTATCAAGTGTTTATTTTTTTATCCTTCACTATTCTTCACAATTCTAACATTCTTTATAATAACATTATTCTTATTTATTCATCACCTTCACTTTTAAATTATCTATTGTTTATCATAATTTATTTAGTGTTTTTTTCTTTATCACTTTACTTTGGGGTTTTTACACTTCCACTTTTGCACTTCTTAAATGTTTTTGTTTTAAGTATTTCTAAATGGGTAGTCCCTATAATTACTTTCTCACTACCGTACTATCTCTTTCATTACAAATATCATTGATAATATTAACAATTTTATGTCTCTATTGATTTCATCACTACATCTAACTCTAATTTGTGGGTTAGTTTGCTTTTATATTTAACATTCTTTAATTGAGTTTCATCAAATATCATTTACCTTTATTAATTAATTGATAATAATATTTATTTATTACTTAGGTTAGTTATTGGTTTCTTTTTCAATATTACATTTGAGTGTACCCTTTCTCCTGCTTTTATTCTTTATTACTTGTTTGTGTCTTATCATTCGATTTCCTTTTTATTTATTCCCTTTATCTTGGGTTTGTTTCCTTTTCATTTTTCCTCCTTTTTCACTTTCAGTGTATTTGATTTATATCTTGGTTCTCCACCTTCTCCTTTGGTTTTATTTTATTTTGTTGCATTGAGTCATTCAACTTCTTGTTTTGTCTTCTTTTGTTGGGTCAATCACTTTCTTATTTGGTTTTATTCTTGAATGTTTCTTCCTTTCTTCTTTTGGTTCTTTTTATTTTGTTCAATCACTTTCTTCTTCATTTGGTTTGTTTCTTCCCTTCTTGTTTTGTTTCCTTTTGTTGGGTCAATTACTTGGGTTAGGTCATGTCGTCGTTTGTCGTGTCATTGTCTTTTTATTTTCCTTATATTAAACATTTTATTTTATATGAATTATTTTTTTATATTCAGATTCATCTTTTTTATCCCTGGTATTGGGGTGGCTTATTTGTGTTGTAACAATATATATATATATATATTATAACGTTACCAAATCCCATAGATTTGGGGTTATATGTAGAAGGTTTCAAAAATCAAATGTAAAATAAATTTAAATCGTTAGAACCATGTCTTGCGCTGTAGCGAGCGTTCAAAGCAATTGTAAAGCACCCAGCGGCTATGTCCGGTGGCGTTACGTAAGCACACACACACTGTTATAAATTAGGGACACGCCCTAACTTTAAATCATTAATATTTCGGAAACGAATAAATATAGGCAAAAACCAAGATAGCCAAAATGTTTGCCGAAATTTTAAGAATAAGGTGTGCAAATTTCAATGAATATAATTAAAGAGTTAATGAGATAATTCATTTTATTTAAATAACTCCCATAGTGAGTGAGCTAGGGGGTTCAGCTTTGAATATGTTATAATTATAAAAATTACTAATCAGATGTATATGTTAGAATAAGCATAACTTGGCTTGCAGCTAAGATAATCGCAATACAAATTGCAACCGGACATCCGACCGACAATCGAATCCGGTGTATTTCAGAATATTAAAAATAATAACAATTCTCGAACTGTGGGAATTATTTTTCGTTCTCACGGAGTGAGGTGACTAAATTTCAAGTAGAAGGGAGAGTGTTTCAGCCAATCAGATCATTCTAAAAATTTTGAAGAACTGTTGGGTTTGGGCTGAACACAGACACTCTTCTGTAAGGACTCAACCTGTGAACAACACTCGACTCTCGACTGGAAAGACTCGAACAGTGAAGACGTTTAACTACGATCGTCGTAGACACTCATCTGTAACGACTCGACGTGAAGACGAACATTCACCATAGTCTTATGTGTCAACAAACAGATCAACTGTGACGACTCGACTGTGAAGGCGTCTACGTACGATACTCTTATTTGTCAACAAATAAGCGTACTGCGCAATACATCAAATTGTTGGCGTACGCATGTAAGAGATCGAACACATACTACGTGAAGTCACATCAAGAGTACAACAGAACGAGGCCGTCTAGAACGTGGTACGAGCTGAAGAACTGACGACGCAGAGCGACACCCGAGACGACACACACACACACACACACACACACACACACACACACACACACACACACACACACACACACACACACACACACACACACACACACACACACACACACACACACACACACACACACACACACACACACACACACACACACACACACACACACACACACACACACACACACACACACACACACACACACACACACACACACACACACACACACACACACGAGTGCAGAGTATCCGGACCGAGGGCCTGAAGCAGTTGTGGCAGTTAAACCACGGACGTTAAAACCATTAACAGTTGCAGAAGGAGCTGAGTTGCTGATTCCTGAACTTTTTGCCGGAATCAAGGACGCAGAGGAAATCATCGCCACTAGCTGATTAGACCAGAACATCGAGGGACCCCAGAGGACATAATCGAGATCTTCAGTACCAGGAAAGTCAAAAAATCATTTATACACTTTTTAAAAGATCATTTTTCTTTTTCTCTTAAAATCATTGTAAAGCATTCAGATGCCGATAAAACAGAGACTCTAAATTAATAAGAACATCAATATTGTGATAATCTGTAGAATACATATAACTTAAGTAAGAAGCACTAGATAAGAAATAGACGTAGATAAAAAGCGCTATATAAATCTTAACATTGAATTACTTAGAAACTTATACTGCAGTATACCTGAAACAAATCACAAGTAAATAAAAAAGCACGTTGAACTAGATTCACAGCTAATTTATTTCAGAGTATTTTAAAAGCATCTTGAAGTAGCAAAATCAGTATTAAAGCATTGCAAATTCATTGATTAAATCATTTTAAAAATTAACTTTTGAAATCAATAAGAAACAAAATTCGTATAAATTCATATTCATAAGCTTTTCCTCTGAAAACTAATATTCATTCAGAAAACATTGAACAAATTACTAATTACTCTTTTAGTACGTAAGAATTGCGTTAGATGCAGGGGCGGATTTAACATTTTGCCGCCCGTAGGCAGTATAAATTTGCCCCCTCCCACAAATCTCTGTTGGGGGGGGGCATCATTATATTCCCTCCTTGGTTTTACAGTCCGCACTAGTGTTCTGTTTAAAACCAAACTTTGCTACATAATCGCGTGTGCTCTCATTCATTTGCCAATTAATAGGATCAGAATCTAAGACCTTCCCTACCTGATTTGATGACATTTCATCATGATTTTTGACGTGAACTGGCTCTTCGTTCTTCAAAAATGAAGGTTCCTCCACAACGGACCTCTCTGGCTGAACTGTGTGAACAGTATCTTCACCTTCACTGCTATCACAGTTATTGTCGGTATCACTAGAATGTCTCGATTCCTTAAATATTAGCTTGCCTCGGTTTATGGAACCAACCTACAATTCGGTATTACATTGACAGATCTACATTTCTCAATTTGATCTGGATTGCCAACATCTAAAATCTCTCGGATGATCAACGCCAAATATTTCAATGGTTGAAAACATAAACATTCGCCCGTATTACTTTTGGGTGAAAAACGATAACTGCGTTATAGTTAAAAATTAAGTGAAGATAATTTTTATATTCGTGTGTGCTTAATTGAACTGGCTTTTATACTTATAAATTTGTTTGAATCTAAAAATATCATTTCTTAACTCAAATTTTGCCGCTCCCCAAAATTTGCCGCCCCAGGCAAGTGCCTAGTCTGCCTGTGCGTAAATCCGCCCCTGGTTAGATGTAAGTTTTTCATTTTATGTGCTATTAGAATAATAAACCCCAATTCGATACCCAACATTGTTTCGTTATTGCTGTACTCCAAAATCTACCAACATCACAAAACTATTCGAAATAATTATAACTGTATTCTTTGTGCTTTGTACATTTGAATTAACCTACTTGCGAATTCAAAACACAAATTCCTATGGCCTTAGTCGGAAGAAGACGCAAGAACTCACAGCAGGTAGGTCAGTTCACACTACAATCATTTATATGCATAAATTGCATTTATTAAATAAATTACAAGCAACAGAAATATTGTTATTATATATATATTGCAACATTACAACATTGCAAAAGTTGCATAATATTATATTGTATGTATACAAATTTTTGTACGTAAATTTAGGCATCTCGTGCCTCACGTCTAGGGCGACAAATTTATCTAACGTGACAATTTGTCAAATTTAATTTAATTTAAATTTGTGGAGTCCTTCGATCTTGGATCACCAAATTTAAACAACGTTACATATACATAAATAGGTGTGAACGGTCTCACGTTCAAGATTGACAAATTCTTTAAACATATAACATTTAAATAGGGGGTCAGGTGTATCTGCAATAAGAACTCTACGGAACTTGAAACAGTAATTAAAATTTATTTGATACTATAAAAAAATATATGTGCACATGGCACTGACTTCGATTTAAAAAACATTAGTTATTATTTGTTATAATGCCGTAAGGCTTAAGATATATACATCCTTACTACTAAACATTCTATGCTACTAAATAGTATATAAAAGAAAAATCTCATTTTTAGACTACTCAGTCTATTAATATGTTTCAAAATCAATTTTTAAATCTGTTTTCTATATATGGTACGTACTCAAAAGATTAATAGTTATTACTTCTCAGTACTGTTTTCTCAAATACTAATTGTTTTTTTATTTATATTCTTTGTAATCATTTTATATCCTATTAATTTGAGCTCTTGTTACGTTACTCGTATTTCTAAAACTTCTATGATTTTTTAACTCTACTATACAAGAAATATTACTCTTAATTTTAAATAAAATATTAATGTCTTTAACTGTCTTTGTATACTGTGTATGATTAAGATATGAATAAGTTGTCTATCACCTTATTGTCGTCAATCATACTCGATCATTTTTGTTCCATCGGTGTTCATCTTCGTCTCGCCTCCAGCGTCGGCTGTCTCTCACTCCTCTTGTCCAGCGTCGGCTGTCTCTCATTCTCTCGTCCTCTCCTCTTGTCCAGCGTCGTATCGCTATGGAACTGCTTCTCTTGTCCAGCGTCGTATCGCTATAGAACTGCTTCTCTTGTCCAGCGTCGTATCGCTATAGAACTGCTTCTCTTGTCCAGCGTCGTATCGCTATGGAACTTCTTCAGTAGTGCTGTTATTAATTACAATGTTTGTCTTATAGCTTGGTTACGTATTTGTACATAACTGGCAATTTAAACTGTTCATAAAATATTAATAAATATGCCGTGCTGACGGGCATAAGCTCCCGCTGCATCGTGGATGATTCAAGAAAGAGAACCACTGAAGCTTGCGTGTCCTATTTATACCCATGTCTTGGTCGACACCCTTCAGTGATACAAAATCGACATGTTAGAAACTGTCTTTGGCGTCAGTTCCCCCACTCTTTGTCAAATTCACTATTTTTTATATTTCTGCGAATTGCAGAGTCCTGTAAGTATTTTTTTATACTTATCTTATAACTAATTTTACAACACATGTTCATTGTAATTTTGGACATTGCAACTTAACCCTTTTGATTTGTACACAGTTATTTCACTATTGCACTTGTACGGCGTGTCACTTTCGCGTGGTTTTCGCACACAGTATTTATTAAATTTATTTACATTTTATGGTGCTTTTGGATTTTAATTCTTAATTCTAGTTTATGAATAATTACGGAAAAACAGTCATTGTGCAATTATTCATATGGCAAACTTGCCTGCAGAGACCTGCGTTCACACACACTAGCAAAATACTGGTGTACACACTTTCAGTTACATTTGTGTGTGTGTGCACGTTGATTCAGGTCGAAACACCTGTTCATATTTTTGTCTGAGTCAAGCTTGCAATCCATAACATGCTTATTTCTAAAATATTATTAATTATTTACAGTTTATTAAGTAAATTTAAATTTTTATATTTCATGTACTGTCGCAATATATACTGTATATATAAATATATATATAAAACATCAGTTTATAGCATCTGTCGTCACTGTCCGATTTCCAGACTTTCTCTCCAATATTTTTGTCCTGACAATGATCTTGTCAGATTCCTCGCACTTAGAGCTTTCAGGATACTCTCCTCATGATCGTCTGTGTCTTCCCCTCTTCCTCTTTTCCGGGGTAACCATTCCATTATCCTTTTTGGCAACCTTTCTCCTCCCATCCGTTTAACATGTCCAAACCAAATTAACTCTCTTCTTTCTATTTCATCTACTACTGCATGTTTCACATTTATCATTTCACTAATCTGTTCATTTCTTATTTTCTCTCGCCTGGATACTCTGCATGAACTCCTTAGTGCATCCATCTCTACAGCTAGTATTTTCCTTTTGTCCACTTCTGTCATTCTCCAACTCTCAGCCCCATACAACAGAATACTCTTTACGATAGTAGTTTTTAAGTTTTTTTAATGTTAAAAATCAGTGTCTCCATTGTGGCTTTTTACACGAACTATTGAACAAGTTTCCTTGTTTGATTTCTTAGGATCCAATATATCATATCTTGGGCAGGTTGATGTATGGAATAAGATAGAACACTTTAATAGAATAAGTGGCACTGTCATGCGTACATTAAGGAGTAAAGTTAGGTAAGAGAAGTTATTAAAATTTTACACAGTAATGTCCATTCCTAGCTGTCTGTATGGTAATGAAACACGGACAATGAAGAATGCATATGAGAGTCGACTGCAAAGTGAAGAGATGATCAGTAAAGTTTCCTTAGACCATGAGCTGGGTTTACCAGGTTAGATAGGAAAAGACACTGAACATTTTAAAGTTAGTAATAACTTAAACTCTTATTAAGACACTCTGTACTTAATTCTAAGTCCATGTATTTTGGTACTTTTTCGAAGATCATTGTAGTTTATATCATAGCCAAAAGGACCTAACGTAAAACAGTTTTAATTGTATCTTATTTAGCAATTATTAAAACGCAAATATTGTATACCCTGGGAGGTGGGAGTAACTGCTGCCATTCTGAGCAAATTTAAAGAACAGCTGGCAAGACTTTGTTAATAATTATATCTTTCTTTTACCAACATTTATTAAGGAGAATAAAGGATTTGAGGTAAATAACAACATATAAACTGTTCTCTTTTCTTTCCTTAGTTGATAGTTTTATGTATATGATATTATGTATAACATATAATCGAATGTAAATTTTTCATGAACTGGCATAGGTTGGTAACACTCCCGACAAGAAAAGTATGGCACAAGATTTGAATCTGCCTTACTGAGAATTAGTATTCATAGTATTATATTAAATAAAAGATATAAAAAAATAAAAATTAGAAGGAAAGAGAAACCCTTGTGATATATGCAATATTAATTACAGATTAACCAATACATTTTATTTGCAACATACGATTGCAAATTGGCGCTCAACAAACATTACCCTGACAACATAATAATCCTTAAAATTACTGAAATTTTATAATAAAAAACTACATTTTCTTAATGTGTATGTTACAAATTGACTCAACCAATGAGTGGCTAGTAAACCATACGATAGAGATCATTATTTAGTACGTTACAAATTGGAGCCCAACTAGTGAGGCTAGAGATAGTATAACTTTGTGTTCTTATTGTGAGTGTTATAGCAATTTCTACTCTAGTGGCGACTACGGTTAAACAACAAAAATGAAAGGAAGAAGAGCAACATCAGCAAAACGGACAGCAGAAGCTGGAGAGAATTAAATATGGAAGACAAGGAAGCGACACCAGTTGAGGAAGTGGAAGTAATAGTAAGGGATGCCCAAGGGGACAAACCAGAACCGAAAATAACAACCGAAAGTATCAACATGAATAACATAATGGAAATGCTACAGGAAGCGTTGAAAAAACAGAGTAAAGAAGACAAAGAAGACAATGAAACATTATTTAAACAAATGAAGGAGGATATTGAAAAAATGGACAGTAACCAAGAAGAGTTTAAACAAATGAGAGTAGATAATGAAACCTTAGTAAAACAAAATAATGAGGAATTAAAGAAACAAAACGAGATTTTGAACGAAAATTTAATAAAACAAATGGATGAAGGTTTCAGAAAGTTAAAGGAAACAATGAATAGTGGTTTAAGGAAATTGAATGAAACACTAGACAGCACTTCCAAAAGTACGTATTAAAGAAACATTGGATAAGAACAGGGAACCAGTAAATCGGAAAATAGAAAGTAGTAAGGAAATAGAAAATAAAGAAGACAACAGAGCATTGTTATCCGGAAACAAACATAACAGAATCAAAGAGAATGTTAGGCACAGGGAAATGAAGACAAAGAAAATGAGACAAATGCACCAACATAAACTAATAAATACACGGGAAGAGCTGGAGATGATGAACAATGGACTAGTTAATGTACTTAACATCCTAAGTACGGAACACAGAAGAGTAAGTCATTTTAAAAATAACAGAAGGAGCTTAATAGAAACTTTCAAAGGGAATCACAATAAAACAGTGAGTAAAAACTTCAGAAAATCTATATTTAAATTAAATATAACAGAAATAGAAATATGTAGTAAAATGTCAGTAATGTCATCAATAACTGAAATACCATTAAAATATCTGTTCAATAAACTAAATGGTAAAGTGATTGATGTAGTCATGGATACTAATGAACATGTAGTATTAGAAGAATTGCTGTATAAGGCAGCAGAGACCTATATCACAAGGACGGAAACAGTTCTGCACACCAGAGTGATCCGAACGACCAGTGCAGATGAAATAATTGACCATGGGTAAACTAAGTGCAGATGAACACCGAGAAATGGGACTGATTTTCTGATTACCGACAAGGCAAACCAATGGAACAGAAGTATATTAAACACTAAATTAATGGAGACCAGTTAATAATAATCAAAATGAAAACATAAATGAATACGTAAGACAAATTAATGAAAATTAATATACATATACAATACAGGGTTTGGAAGAGCATATAATGGTTAAGAACGATAATAAGGGGATCATAATGAGTGAAGAGAGTAAATACTTAAAACAAATAAATGAAAGGATGAACTTGCAGAAGAAGAATCGATGCCTGGAAATAAACAGAATAACAAAAACCATAGTTTTAACTGCTGCACTAAAAAGGGATATTGAAAAAGGAGATGAATGTCACTGTGGCAAATGAATCAATGAACTACGAAGTGAAATTAAATAGAAGAGGAGAAATATACCAATGATTTTACCAAAACTGACAATAAATAATATAAAAAATAAGGGGAGCAGCTGGGAGGCAAAATATAGAAATGAAAAATGTTAAGAAGACAACCGGATTCCGAGCGTGTTAAAAGTAACGCAATAGTTACCATTTTACAGAGTGTAGAAAGCTACGGCGCCACTCAAAAATTATTATTATGGGCGGGAAAAGAGCACTGTACCATTGAAATACTACATCTTATTTTGTTTCTAAGTTCGTCCCTAGTTCGGACGTCAATGAAATACTACTTTCTCTTTACAACATTTAAATTATTAATAAAACAGAATAAACTTACCTTACAGGCCAAGGTCCGGCACACGAACTGTGAACTATAAACGTGATTTAGGGTTACATACTTCAATGACTACACACATTTTATAGTTAACCAACTCAAATCGATTTATTGCTTTTTTATAGTTACCTTTCATGATTCAACAACACATGCTCCCTCCTTCTTTATCTTCAAATGGACAACATTACTGCGGGTAGGTCAACCCCGTCTGATAAAATTTACGACAGATCAATTTAAACCAAAACTATTTATCTACTACTTCTTATACTTCAAGTTTAATTATTTATTAACTATTTACACAAAGCAACCCAGCATTTACCCACGCACACAGTCATTCAGTTTATTTACAAACCCATTTAATTTAGAGCGCTCTGTATTTTTTTTTTAATTTTCCACATTGTAAAATACGTTTTTTTTAATTTTCCATATGATACGTTTACTTAATTTTGATGATTCGGGCTGACCACCTGCTGTACTGGTTTCACAATTTCGTCAATGTTCTCCGAATTCAGTTCTCCTTTTAGATTTTGATATTACTGCCGATTAACGAACGTTACACATTCTGCACCACTTTATTTTATAATTTTTTGGCCGGTCTGTCTACATTTTATTACATTTCAAAGTATTTTTTGCGAACCGCGCGTACACACAACTGCGCGGCTCAGATGTCGTTAGCCGACTGTCTTTAACTATAAAATTCCCATTTCTGTGTGGGCAGGACGAAAACTGTGCCCAGCCGGCAGGCGCGCACAACTGCTCGCGTCCGTTGTCGTGAGATGTTATTTGCCGACTGTCTTTATTCTCCGCACACTGGGCGAAAAAATGTACCTGTGCGTGCCGTTAGCGTGAGAACGTTGGCCGCCTGAGCGCGCACTTGTGGGCAAATTCGCGCCCTCGCTGCTAATCTGCATTCCAATGCCGAGCCGTACCAGCCTCGAAGATATACTCTATTCACCAAATATTCTTTTATGGAATAAAATTGAAAAGATTAAAATTATAAAAACTCATGGGTTTGTACCGTTACAATACCCCTCCAATGAGAGGTTTTCTGCCGAAACAGAAAACTCTCATTGCTAAACCCTAAGAGGATCAGTGAGGATATGGCGCCAACAACCCCCCTTTAATTCCTTAACACATCATGGGTAAACTACCCCCCTAGCTCGGCGACTATGGCAGCACCTGCACGATATTACTGGACTTCTCTACTCGAGATCCCAACACCATAAAATTTGACAGGTACTCACCACAGTACCACCTAACCTTGTAACATTCTGAGTAAAATTCCAAAACTGGCCTTATACCATACCAGATCCTCAACCGATATATCTCCCCTTACATACATACTGGGTTGCCTTTGGCAAAGTACTGGGTGCGTATACATTTTCATTACCAACTACATACTATCTCCACCCATCAATTATTAAAGTAAACTTCACAAGCATTCCGTATTTGCTTCTACACAATTTAATTCTCCTTTTTCAAAAAAAAAAAAAATATATATATTTTTTTTCTATTATTTTCAAATCAAATTAAATTACTTAAATTTTGTTCAACTAGTGAACAAAACCTAAGTATATTATCAAAACCCACATCCAAGTTAGTCTACCTTATTTCTTTCCACTCCTTAATTTCATCGCAAATTAAAAATTTTTCCAAACATTTCCAAAATCTTTCAAATGAATTTACTTTATCATTCTTATTAACTAGATACTAACAATCATAATAAACAAATAAAAATAAACAACTTATTTCTACCATAAATTCAAAAATAGCTATACTTGATTACAAAAGATAACATAAGATACACATCATGAATCAGCTGACCTCTTCTCTACTTATAGTGAACCTTAAAATTTAACATAAATTCTTTACTGCAAAGAATAAATTTTTTTTTCAAAAAAAAAACTTTAATTTCCAAAAATATCTCTTTTAACAATTTCAAACAAAAAATTATTTAATTACATTAATTAACAAGAGAATCCATGAGTCAATTACAAGAAACATATCATGGCTCTAACATCAGTCATCAGCTGATCTCTGAGGGTCAGGTGAATGACCTTACCCTAGACACACTACACAAAATTATACAATGTAAAATACATAACACACGTTTATAATTACTACAACACAACATAATAAAACATAATAAATTCCTTCTCTCTTAGAATTAATCTTTTCAATCAGTAAAGTCATTTATAAAATATCATATAGAGCAAAACATATTTAAATCAATTACTTTCGAACAAATTATCTACTGTAATCATCTGCCTTTAGCATAGTGTCTCTTGACTCAAAATAAAATCATTTAATTAGCTCATCAGCTCACCAGCATAACTCATTTTAATATTTACTAATGCATTACTCCCCTGAGTAACCTCCTTACCACACACACTATGGGCCCCCTGGACTGTAGCGCCCAGTTGCCTCCACAAGAACTGACTTTTATTGGGTGTAGACGCTGCCTACCCCATTCTTGCTTCGGCCTTACAAAACATTCGGTATTACTGGTGTCCGAGGACACCAGTAACCCTACTAAACTTAGGTATATGCTCTTAAACGGTCTACCATCCCATTCGATGGATAGCCGCTGTTCCATAGTTCTGGTGATTCCCCTGATTTACCCCCCTGTTAATTTCTAAATTCACCTCTTACAACCATAACAACTAGGCAGAATGTGACGCAATGAGCCCCGACCATAGCTGTCAAAGCTGAGCCAATTCCACGGTCAGGGTTCGGTGAGGCCATGACCGCCCGAAAGTTGGGGAATCACAAGTAAAAGATATATTTGTTTATGATATAGTTACATTTAAAATTTACAATTTACATTGCATGAAATTTCTAGTCTTGGTTGTGTGTTTTAATACCACACATTTCTTTCTTAACTTTCCCTACACTCCTTCATTAACTTAAAATAGTGAGTACAACAAAATATTTACTTATTCATCTGAACTAATCTATTCCTACTTAGATAGGCTATCACCAACTAACGATTCAATCTTTAATTACAACTTAATTGACCATTTAATAAAAAAGGTTTTACTCTCTCTACGTCCCTTAAAATAAACATCTACTTTGCATCTGAATAAAAATTACAAACATTTCAATTTTAGGTTTAGTTTCAAATTCTATTAACTCGTGACCGTGTTACATTTTATTATTACATTTCAGTTATTAACTTCTATTAATCGTTTTCGTCATCAATTAGTTTGGGTAATTCTCAGTCATTCACAATGATTTGATTTACTGAATGGGTATTTAAATATGACCTTACCCCCCTTCTTCCTCCTAACAACCATTAACGGATTTATAGTATGACACCAATCTCTCAATAACATTTACTTCCATTAACTTACTACTCTAACTCACCTTGAATCATTCTACTCTTATAACAAAATACCCGCTACCCTCTTTGTACCTAGGATGTGTGTTCCCTCCCTATACTCATTCCCTTATTAGTCCCTGGCCCTTTCCCAGGTAACTCCGCCAAACCTCAATTAAAACTATTCACCTCCCGCCACAACATCTTGCGTTGAGGACTCCTTACCACACCACCCTCTTTACAAATTTTCACCATCAATTATTTACTCTCCAATCACATCACTCTCATTACTCTACATACATGCACTATCGCTACTGTGTCCCTACTACTACCCCGTTTCTGAATTATTTACATTCCAGAATTCTTATTCTGTCTAACCCCCATTTAAAATCAACCTTGATGGACTTAATGCCTTATTGAAATAATTATTATCACCCAAACTCTAATTTTTTACAACATTTTACATTAAGTTAACCATTGAAAATTACATTATAAAACTCATAACTACCTCAAATTAGTTTCATCATTTAATTTAAACCTTTAACTCATTTAAAATTTATTATTCCAACATTAAACAGTTTACTTTATTTAAATTGCATTATAAACTTCATACTTACAGTACATCACTCAATTGCATAAACACATGATTCCTGTCATAGACACAAAATTATGAACATTCATTACCACAAACATCACGTACAACCATATGTATCTTCTGAACATAACAATTATATGATTCCACAACTAAACACATTTTACATTCATTCATTTACTATTTATTTTAAAGTTCAAATCTCAGAAACATCCTTTAAATTCATTATCACAATTTATTTCTACCACATTTAAATTAGTTAATTCATCTACAATTTATTTTAATTCAATCAGTTATTTAAACACAACATTACTTTAATTACCTTCTTCCAAAACAATTACAGTTCATTTATTACAAACTCTCATTATTTATTTAACCTGATAAAATATCATTATTATAATCAAATTGATTTCTACTACATACACACATTGTTTACCTAAACTACATTTTATAAAACACACAATTAATTTCACTATAAATTTACTTACAATTCTTTGTCATTATTTTTCTATTTACCACACCTCATTTCATAAGTTAGCCATGTCATCACCATAAACTAAAATAATTAAAATGTCCATGATTTTTTTATTTAACCCCCGTCATCGTACAATAGTCTTATTTTTAAATAACAATTACCATCTTTAATTACACTCCTTTCATTATTATTATTTATATAATAATTCTTTAATATTTCAACTGTTTCCGCAAAACCCACATAATAATCTACTGGACTATCCCACATTATTATTAAATCATATAACCTGTCTACATCATTAGTTTTGGTCTTGTCACCGTCTGTATTATTATCTATCACCCTTAAGCATTTTAACCTCTCGATTTCAGAATCATCTACTATTAATACTCCACGTCTAAGCACAGGTAAGCTTCCCATATAATTATCAACGTTATCATCATTTATTTCTGCACTATCTTCACAACAAGGTAAGTCTTTCATATCATCTATTTTTTCAAATTTTAACTTCTCTTTTAACTTCTTATAGCTTCTACTTAACGTGAATATCTCTATCTCCCTATCTATAAACAACTCTCTCTCTAAATATCTCTCATCATCATAACCCCACTGACCTATTTCATACCACGCAAAGGGCACCACAAACTTACTATATTTCTTGGCACTTCCAAGAACACCACAAAAAATTAAGGGACTATTTGAAGACACCGCGTCTTCCACATAACTTCTGGCGGAAACTCTGTCCTCATAAAACACCTGTGAAAACTCTATTTCACCATATACTTGGGGAAAATCTGCCCTTTGCCCACCTAACCTCTCTTCACACTCTCTCACTTTCATTAACACTTGCTAACAACTCTTCGTTATCACTCTCAACATTAACCACCTTACTCTTTAGCACCACATTTTCAATTATATCATTGTTATTAGACTCACTACCGTAATTACCACTTACCTTGTTAATTATTTCTTCACTATTTTTCGTCATATTACTACCACTGTTACTTACCTTTTTATTCATTATCTGATTTAATTTACTGTCTAACCTTTTATTCATTTCGTCAATCTTCTCCTTGCACTTGTCACTTATTGATTCTAATATCTCCTCTTTAATACCATCACAACGTGTATTAATTTCATTAACTTGTTTACTAAAATTAAAAAATTAATATTTTGTTGTTTAATTTCATCTCTGATCTCATTCAACTTTTCACTAAAATTATTTTTAAGCTTATCATTCTGTTCATCAAATTTATTATTTATTTTCTCAAATTTATTATTCTGTTCGTCAAATCTAGCATCAAATTTATTATTCTGTTCATTAAATTTATCATTAAAATTACTATTTTGAGCGTCAAAACGACGATCTATTTTATCGAATTTTTCATCACTACTATCAAAACGACTCTTTATTTCATTAAATTGATTTAGTAAAATATTCATCATGTCATCATCAAATTTCCTATTACATTTTGTTGAGGTTGGAGTTAACTGAACCCCTGAATCCTCTGTCACATTTGTTTGATCTGTTACACTTAATTCGACTATTTTGTCTTGACCCACATTTGGAGTCGAATGGACTTCAAGGCCGCTCATGACAGCTGATTCATTAAAATTAATTATTTCCTCTATATTATTTTCGTATATCTCGAAGATATACTCTATTCACCAAATATTCTTTGATGGAATAAAATTGAAAAGATTAAAATTATAAAAACTCATGGGTTTGTACCGTTACACCATGTAAGTAATGGTCGGGTGAGGAATAGGTCAGAATAGGGAGGCCACTCACAGCCGATATCCATTCACTGTGCCATGTAATGGTAGGGAGGAATTAATAACCCCAATCAAGGAATCGACCTCAACAGAATATAAAGCAGAGGAAGAAAGAAAAGAAACCCCAGAGGAAATAAAAAATCAGTTGGTAACCACCTGTATAAGAAATATGAGGAAAAAATAATATATTTTTTAGATTTGCCCAGAGAAGAAAAGTAAGTTATTTGTGAATTGTTATATAATAACCCAAATCAAGAAAATTTGTCACAACACAATCCCTGAAACCATAAGGAAGAAAGGAAATCCAGAGAACAAGAGAAAAGAAGCAAGAAACACTTGAAGTCAGTTCATCTACCTAAGCAAGTCCAATTATCCAAACACAAATAAGATAAAAGGTGTATACAATCAAGCTGAAATTAAAAAATACTATGAAAATTAAGAGAAGCACTTGTTATATAAATCAGCTTATTTAAGTAATCAGTTTATTACTGAAATAAGCCGTTTTCAGGGGAGGTATTATGTTACATGATATTTTTTCCATCATCTTGTTGTATGATTGCATAAGTAAAGATATTTACAAACCCTAGGAAAGTACCAGAAAACATAAAGTAGCCTGCTTAAATGACTACTAATTATAGGTTTTATAATAATGATTAATAATAAATAATGTTTTAATAATTATGTTTTGAACTATTAAAGTTAGTAAGACTAGAAGGACAATGTTTTGTAAATACTTACCATGTTAATACTTATCCCACTATGTGTGTGAAAGTTGAGATTGACTCATAAGTTCAATAAGAGTTGTGATATGTTTATAATGGAAAGAGTTAATAGTAAAGAATGTTAGAATAATTATGTTTTGAGATATTAAAGTTAGTAAGTAAGGAGGACAATGTTTTGGGGACTACTTACCATGTGAATACCAGTTTTATTATGTTTGTAAAAACTGGAATGGATCCATAAGTTAATAAGAATTGGAATATGTTTCATAATAGTTGTTAGTAATTAATTATTTGATGTTGATTGATAATATATGCTGTAATATTATTAAAAAAATGTTAATGTTAATGGAAGGGTACAAAAATTATAATAATAGAGATATTTGTGAAACTAGGTATGTTAGGCCTATATAGTTAAGGAATTTGGAAAAGAGTTTATAGTAAAACTAGAATAATTAATGTCATGTTGAACTATGTTATTACTGATTGTATCTAATAGTTTTAGTAAAGTGAAGGGTATAAATAAGAACTAATTATAAATAATTTTGTACAAATAGTTAAAAGTGTAAACTAGTAACTCTAAAAATATGGAATGAAAACTAATCAAAAATGATATCAAAACAATCAGTGTTCCATCAGAAATTCAAAGATACTAGTATCTTGAAGATCAAAGATCATATAAAAAAGTTATAACATTTTTAAGACAATTGTATGTAAGATGTTAGAAGTTTGTTTATTTTGAGGCTCAGAGAGAACCATAGTAACTCGAGATGATACATTTTAAACCAATGAAAGCTAAGTTATAGGCCTTAGCAACAGACATGTTATACAAATAATTGAAAAGATTCCATTATGACAACTGAACGAGAAAGGATGATATAAAAAAACGAGAGACCAATCTAAAATATTTCGAGTGTAATAACAGTTAACGTAATTAAAGTTAAATCATTTTAAAAGATCGAATGTTTAGAAGAAAGAAGTAAACCATTATTCGAAAGAAGGAAGCCGATTAACATATGAAGAAATAAATTCAACGTATCCAGGAAGGGAAGTATTTTTGCTAATAACTAAACTGAAGAAATTACCTTAGTGTCCCAAGTTTACACTTGACAAAGAAACTGCTTACACTTTTTGATTAAAATTATATTTAAACTTTCACTTGGAAAATAATTAATAAACAGTCTTATTTTCATGGTAAAAACTATTAATGTATGGTAATATGACCATTTAAAGTGTATTAAACATTGAAAATACGTAATTCAACATAACCTAAAGACACTGAACATTGTAAAGTTAGTAATAAACTCTTATTAAGACACTCTGTATTTAATTCTAAGTCCATGTATTTTGGTACTTTTCCGAAGATCATTGTAGTTTATATCGTAGCCAAAAAGACCTAACGTAAAACAGTTTTAATTGTATCTTATTTAGCAATTATTAAAACGCAAATATTGTATACCCTGGGAGGTGGGAGTAACTGCTGCCATTCTGAGCAAATTTAAAGAACAGCCGCAAGACTTTGTTAATAAGTATATCTTTCTTTCACCAACATTTAATAAGGAGAATGAAGGTTTTGAGTTAAAGAACACCATATAAAAGGTTTTCTTTTCTTTCCTTAGTTGATAGTTTTATGTATATGATATTATGTGTAACATAGAATTGAATGTAAATTTTTCATCAACTGGCATAGGTTGGTAACACTCCCGACAAGAAAAGTATGGTACAAGATTTGAATCTGCCTTACTGAGAATTAATATTCATAGTATTATATTAAATAAAAGATATAATAAAATAAAAATTAGAAGGAAAGAGAAACCCTTGTGATATATGCAATATTAATTACAGATTAACCAATACATTTTATTTGCAACATACGATTGCAAATTGGCGCTCAACAAACATTACCCTGACAACTTAATAATCCTTAAAATTACTGAAATTTTATAATAAAAAACTACATTTTCTTAATGTGTATGTTACAAATTGACTCAACCAACGCGTGGCAAATAAACCATACGATAGAGATCATTATTTAGTACGTTACAATATACATAACTGATAACAACATGTTAATTTTTTGGAAACACAGCTTACATAGTTTTTGGAGACGGCCATGGAATTTTGAAGTTTCTCAAATTATTAAAGTACAAAGTTTGCATTTGTATAAAATTCCTCAACTCGATGATCCACATAATGTTTACAGTTTTCTTAAAATTTTTTCTTCAATTTATTTTGTCTGTGGTATGTCCAAAATTAAAAAGAAATTATATTGGACACCATATTTGGGTTAAATACTCTTTGATTTGATATCCATCATGAATTTTACAATTTTTTCAAATTTTTGATTCTCTTTTTGGATCCCATCAGTCATCAATGTTTAAATTTCAAAAACTTGGGCTGATCTGTGGCAATCCCTCTTCAGCCAAATGGAAGGATGTGAGGAGACGCATACCAGGCCAGAAGTAAAGAAGATGGAGGCACATTATAAAGGTAGAGTAGTGTGTGTAGCCAAATAATTAATGGAAGTGACTGACGGAAGTGCCATAAAGTTTAAACATGAGGGCAGCCAAGACAGGGATGAGTAACACGGGTCACCAAAGCTGGAAGGAGGCGAAAGAAAGGCGTCAAGGTAGGGCGGGGGACACAAAGAAGAGTGCTAAAGACCAGGTAAGTAGTTAGAGAAAATTTAAAATGTTATGTGATCGAAAAGGATGTCAGATAGAGTATGTCTGAAGATGAGAATTAAGTGTTTCTATTTCTTTGTCTCTGACGGCGAGGAGTTCTGGGAGGAGGTCCATCGGCTATGGTAAGGAGGCGGTTTATGAGGAAGGTCTGTAGGTGTTGCGGGTAGTTCTGTTGATGGAGGTGACCATGGATTGGAGAGAAGAGCGTTGTTTTGCAGTTTGGGAGTATTTCCAGTTGATCTTGAATAGGAAGAAGTCTATATTAAGACTGCATCGCCAGCATATAATATAGTATCTAAACTAGTGTATTGATTGAGTTTAATTCATGAGCTAATATCTAGCCTCCTTGCTTGGATGATGTCGTCTATATTGATATTAAAAAGTGTCTGCGAAATACTGCACCCCTGTCTTACCACTTTATTTTATACAATTTCTTCAACCATTGTCTTTCATGCATTTACTTTTCTGTATTTTAAAGGTGCAATGTACATTTCTTAAACACGGTGGGCACCCTCACGATTCATAATAGACCACAATTTTTCCTGTTCAGAGGTGTATTTTTATTTATGGATTTTAAAACGAGAAATTCCGTGTGTATGTATGGGTAGGTGAATTCAAGCTACGCACATGTGCTGATATTGTCTTCGGCCATATGTAGTGTCTGCTCTAACATGAGACATTCACAGTCAGCACATGCTATGCTGTCTCTGCTGGGATGAAACTCAGAGCATGGGAAACCATGAGGTGTGCAACGCTTAAAACTGCGGGAGCCATCCGCTCTGAAGTGACAACCCATCGTTACAAATGACTCGCCTCTGGGCAGTCTAGCCTGTCGACTACACCAGCGCGTTTAAGCTCCTGTGGGTGATGCCTTAAGAGGGCCACGGAGGTATGCCTCAGGCCTGGCGACACTGGCTGGAGCAATTCATTCAGGGACGTCCCCATGCTATACACGCTTATCGTGTATTTGTGGACCTCACCCTAACTCCTTGTGCCGAGCGAACGACCGTGCTTCACTGTTTGAACCTGGTGTTCATCGGGCTCCGGCCTGTACAACACAAACAAACCAGGGTGTGACACGCCCCATGGATCTTCTGTCTGGCTGTCTGACGTTCTCAGTCGTGGAATGAAAAAATCGTTTATACTCAATGAAAATAAAACTTACATCACTTTTGTTCTTGATAGCGGAAACACAGGGACGAATTTACAGCTGTAGATAATGTAGCGGGTGTTTAGTAGTAGACTAATGTATACGGTATGGTGCTTGTTGGTTTGTAAACTACAGGCCCCAGGTTTGTATCACTGGTGCTACACTGGGTACGTTTTTCAGCCCACAGGTGGACTCAACCTGCGGAAACGAGTATCTGGGATAACATCCTGGGTGGCTGAAGCATAGTGCTAAGAGAACGGGTAAAAGAATATTCCAGGACAGACCAGAGGGAGAAGGCGGGCCAAAGGAAAAGTGGCTGGACAACATCGATGAGGACCTCAGAAGACTTGGTGCCTGTAGAAGGAGAGGAGCGTGGCGGAGGACAGTAGAGCGTCTGAGCGTTGAAGAAGACGCGTACCAAGAGTTGAGTTGGAGAACCTCCTAAAAGAGGAGGAACCAGGTGTGGCCCACCATAGTCCATATCTTAGAACACACACACCTAAACTCCTAGAAAGACCCGTTTTAGAGGAAATCTACCCTAGCTAGGTCAACAACAGCCACCATGAAACCATTCCTCACCTTGTGGACACTGGGGAGACAGGACTCCCAGCTGGGCTGGCTCACGATCCCGTGGTACCATTTTTGAGTACGTCGCTGATCAACACGGTGAGCTCCGAAGCCCAGAATGGTCAATCCAAAGGATCTCCCTCTTAGGTCTACGACGTTTCCTCCACCTTCTGGTGGTGGCAGGGGGACATTACCCCCACCAGACCAGTGGTAAGGCAGGCTTCTGTATCTTCCCCCTCGCTCGGTCCAACTCAATCAAAGTGGTGCGCAAGACAGAAGGCGATTGGGGCATGTTCTGAAAGAAGCCCAGGATCTATGTGGGCTGGATGGATGGAAGGAATGTAGTGCTGGCTACACAGTCTTCTTTGTATGGCCAACGGGTCACATAAGGCAGTCTACCTTCCACAACTCCTACACTGCTTATGCGGTAAAAACAAAGCCATAATAGTAATAATAATTTTTTTGTATGACGGAGGCTGTGACACACTAATGTTTGATGCAGGAGGATCCACAGTCCTACGGTGTGTGGGACTCACACCCCACTAAAACCACAAACATTTTGCCCATGGCGTGAATCCATCTTGGGACTCGGCTTTTGCAATACTTCAAGGTGGTGCCATTTGTTCTTCGTCCTGTGGACGTTCATCTGTTCTAAACCTTCAGTGGGTCCACATTACCTGTTTTCTACTATTTGGTTAGCAGCCCCACCAAGATCATCTCCGGCTGCTTTCTTCTTTTGCCTTAGTACCTTCTCTATGTAGGCTGCTACAACTACATTTTTCAAGGCCTGACAGAATTAATATTTTTTTGTTTTTGTTGATGAGGTGAAAATGCTATTTACGTATATGAGCCAACAGCCCATAGTGTCGGATTACTGACTAAAAACAATTCCTCAGCACTAACTAACCCAAGACCGTTTGTCAGGCTGGGCCTTACCTTTGTACCTACAGTGTCCTTTTGATGTATTTGTTTTCTTCTATGTGCCTTTGTTGGCGCAGAAACTAGGTGCACTCGAGTTTGAACCTTAATTCCAAGTTGACGGTCGCACTAATCTTAAATACAATTACACCAATTTTTAGTTTAATTCATTGTGCTAATGGTGGACATCGAAAACTTTTTGATCTTTTTTTGTCAGAGTTGTGTTGGTGGGAATAAAAAAAGGTCCCGTTTTTTACCTATTCTAGAAAAATCTCAGCTTTAAAACTAAAGTACATAAGAATGCGGCGTCCAACTGCAAAGAAATATGCACACATTATAGAATGGAATGTTTTTAACGCATGTGTTAAGTTAGAAGTTGGTATCTGTGTTAGAAAAGAAGTTATCAATAGTTGTAAAACATCTTTTTCTCATTACTGAATAATCAGAGTAAATCGCGCTTGGGCTCATTTTAAAGGTCGTAAGTTTTCTGTATAAATTCATAAATTTAAAAAAAAGGAAAGTGATAATTGTATTTTATAATGATTTCTTTTTTATACCTAGTGAGGCAGTGTGCGCTGAACCATGAAATCAATGCGCATCCATGTAGGGTAGTACAGTCTGGACAGGTAAGGTGGATGTGCCTGGTTACTTTTCGTACTTTGATTCTGTGTTGTCACAGTGACGTTTACTAAACTGTCATGAATCCACCATGACAGTTTAGAATTCTAAAGCCATCTAGGGAATAGGTATAAAAAAGGGAACTTCTTTTATTTCAACCAACGGAACTCTGACAAAAAAAGAGGAAAAATTTTGATTACCACCATTCAACGCAGTATCAAATAAGATAAAAACTGGTATAATTTGGTTTAAGATTAGTGTAACTGTAAACTTGAAATTAAGATTCAAACTCGAGAGCACATAGTTTCTGCATCAACAGCAGGTCACACTACGGTCTAAGTCGGCGTTCTTCACTTGTAGGATTGCCTTGATGTAATGTGACATCCGGTCTCAGGAGCTTTCCTGTCTGAGCATGATGACGTCAACTATGACCTCCGATGTTAGATGACCCAACTCTGCTTGCAATTCTATCCACCCTTGTTCCCACTTATCGCAGACGTATAGTGACCTGCACAATAATCTTTTCTTTATATTAAGGGCATCCTTAGCCAACTCAATTCTGCGTTTCACCCCTTGACCACAACGCATGTCCTCTCTAACTAAACATTCCATACGTTTAAAAACTGTCACTTGTTTAATTTTCTCATTGGCTATTTTAATGAATAAGGAAAACATCTATACAGTGTTATAGTAACAGATTTTATATACACATGTTGGTAAGAAAAATTAAAACTCAACTTGAAAACGTTATTTAATTTTCAACCAGCAACGACAGACATGCGTTAAGCCTTAGTACCCAGTAACAACAATATTACTACTATTATTAATAATAATAATGTGAAAGTACAGCCCTTTAGCCATGATATACTGTCTAGTAGAATGTACATATTATTCTCAACACACTGTTGATTAATTTGTAATAATATTCTTAAAAGCAAGGTGGTGAAGTATTTTCTGTCTATATTGAGTAATATCCATGATACTAACAAAAAAAAGTAGTCCGTAAGGATGGCAACGTCAATCTGCTGAGATATATTGCCAAAACCCTTTTTTGGAAAACTTTTAACAATTCAATGCAAAAGTCAAACTTAAAAAATGGCATGTATACCTGCAAAAAGTATTAAAAATGCACTCACAATAAAAAACATGAAAAAATTCGTTTTAAAATGTAATTTTATTTCTTAGTATCATGCAATCATTTTTAATATTATTGTTCTGTATTTCTTCTTTCTATCCATTCCGTGATACATTCTTGGTATTTCGTTGGTTGGGTTTTTTGTTATTCCTACTGGTTTGCCTGGATGTAGGCTTAGGTTTAGGTTTAGATCTGGGTTTCTCTTCACTGTCAGATGTATCCACATGTTGGAATAGTCTTTTGTACGCTTGAGTGTCTGTAAATCCGGTGCAATAGATTGCATCCTCTGTATTTTCCTCGATCCAGTCCAGATATTTAGTAAGGCGTAAGTAGCCAGCTGGCGCTCCTGGTGTTGCACAAGATATTCCAAATGTCACAATTCCTGTTGATAAAAAAAAACAACTATATTTATCTAGGTATCCGTAACTCAAAGTTTCTTGCAGCAATTATATAATACTGTGATATTGTTCAATGTGGTTCTTCTGCAAGTAGAGTATTGTGTTTTTGTTTTTCCAATACTTTACACACGTTTACCTTGCAACAGAACATAGGATTGAAGTTCATATAATAGGGATACTAATGCTGTAACACATTCTCTGATGGCCATAGACACGTTAAAAATTGATTTTGTTCTTTTCTTTGTAAAGTAGTCATAAGTTTTGAACCAAGCTATGTTTAAAAAAGTATGTTGTGTCAAAATGTTCATAAGTTTGTACTCTGTTATGTCATGTGAAATATCTGTGTGTAAGTGTGCGGGTGCACGTGTAATTTACATTTTATTTAATAACTTAGTTGAAAATTAACATTTCTTTCTGATATTTGTTGTGTAATTTTGTTCATTATGTTCCCCATGTTCATTTTATACATACAAAATTGAATGCCAAGATTGCAATAAGTGTTACATAGGACAAACAAAAAACAACTGAAAAAACGTTGTTTTGAACACCTAAACGCATACAAAAAACCAGAAATATACAAATCTAATTTGGCCACACATGCAATAAACACTGGACATGAATTCCCAGACATAATGAACATGACACTAATAAAACACATACCACACAAAGGCACCATAATGAACATTTGGGAAAATTTACAAATATACAAACATAAAACACAAAACAAACTAATACCTGAACAAATACAAATCAATACAAAACATGACACAATTTTCAAAGCACTTAACATCGAAAATACACAAAATACTAATACATACACAACAATCACACACAATAATACCAATTTAAAGTACCAGAGTCCAACAGGAAACCACAATAACAACCAGCCAACACACAACTATTTCACCAGACTCAAAATGACGAAGGCTGAGGATGGGAACACAATGGTACCCGAAACATTTTCCTAATAAGGAAAAAAATATCTTGAGGTAAATTCATAATTATATATATATATATATATATATATATATATATAGTACTGTTATTTTTTATATAAGTCTTGTAATTATTTAATAGTATAATATAATTAAGAAATGTACCTACTGTTATTATGTTTTTTTGTTTATCAGTACATGAAAAGAAACTCTCTCTCTCTCTCTCTCAGGGTTAATGATTATTAAGCTGTTTGATCGTATTTACGATTGTCTATAATATTTTCTTTTCTTTAAACCAAACCAAATTCAGTTAGTATGTAGTATTTTGAGAATTAACCATGTAAAAAATAAGTACCAGACTAATGTAACTTGACCGACTCTGAATTCTTCCAGCTGCCACGGGTTCACTTCTGGTTGTTGTTTACCTTTTTTCAAAAGCAATATCAGGCTTGGCGATCCGTTCCTTCACACAAATTTCATATTGATCTCACCGCTGAATGCCGCTCTCCAGGACGACTGCAACACAGATGTCTCCTCGGAACACTTAATTATCCTTTATGGCCACTCAAACTATTCCTCAGTCCAGGATTTCCCTCTTCTATCGTCGTTCTATTAAGGATATTTTTATATTTCTCGTAATATTACGTATTTATTAAATATTAGTTTATTTTACTAAACTCAATAGGAATGTTGAATCTCTCCTCCTTATTTTGTTTACTTTTATTAACTTTATAATCAAACTCTGGTATCACAAATTAAATTCCTTTACTATATTTTCTTTTACATATTACATTAAACTTGATGATGTACAAATGTTATTTTATGAATTTTGACTCTTCAAGCTACTCTTAATAGATATAACTTTAGACTCTTCATGCTGTTACTATTAGATACAAAATTAGACTTATAACGTTACTCTTATTGAATATAATTGAAGACTAATAAACATTTCCTTCATCACTATACAATACAGTTTTCTAACAACTTACCAAATTGCCACTTTGATAATTCCCTAATTTCTTTACATCTGTTTATCATATACCTATTAAAACATATATCATTTTTCTATTTCTTATTAAACATCTTTATTTTACCTCTAATATTCGTAATTCAAGTTGTTATTTATTAAATTATAATTTTATTGCTCTTTACTCTTATTATACCATTCATTCCAATTTCATATATTCTTTTCTGAACATATAACTGAATGTTGTTTTATATCATATAGGAATCGACCTCTATGTTGACTGGGTGAGTCGATAGTCCCAATGTTTTTTGTTTACATTTTTAAAACCTATGTTACATTCAATACAAAATCTGCATCCTTTCTCTTTTAAAATTTATTACCTCCCTATTATGTACTGTGTGCATTTTAACAGCAGTACAATATATATATGTATATATATATATATATAATCCTACACACACACACACATATACATACATAGTTACATAATGCGGAAAAGGGTTACGCCATTATAGCACATTCTATATGTTTTACGGCTATTCCAGTGGAACCTGGCTGTAGGCCTAATGTTGTGTGCGTACGTGATTCTCAACATGCGTTGGCGAGACAGTTACAGACTACGCCGGCTGCACGCACTGTGTCAAGGCCGCAAGCAATTACGCTCTAGTGTAGAGTTGACACATATTATGGATTATTCTGGAATCTCAGTGGGGCATAAATATGGGCATTCAGTTTTGCTTAGTTCAGTTAAAGTGGCAATTTATTCCAGTGCGGTTCGAAGTATTGTGGCGAAGTGTTTTATGTTTTATAATTGTGCGAGACTCTATTAGTTGGCGTTATTATTGTGTGTGAACAATTTTTATTTGATTTGTTGTAAGAGACTATCTTGTTGATTACAAACTGTTTAATTGTTATAATTAAAGCTGGTGATTAGTGACTTAATTGTGTCTTGTATTTTGTTTTTCCACTGTACCATATGACGATCAAGTAGACCGTCATAAATAAATAAATATATTGGAACAATACATATAAATTATTATAAATAAAACACCTTATATCCGTCGTGTGACTTCGTTACGTCGTTAAAATGACGCGTTTCGGAACATCTGCTCCATCATCAGATAAATTCGCTCTATTGAGGTCGTTAAACGTTAAAAACACATGTTACACATAATTGTCCACTATGTAATTCACTTGCTTCCTAAATGGTGCGCACCACGACGAAGCCGATCGGACACTGAACTATTATCTGAGTGATTACGCCTAAGCAGGTTCAAAGCTGTATCATATAGCGGGTTGGATTTAAAATTTAAGTGGTCATTCAATATGAAGTCTCGGCTGTTTATGTTATTATATGCTTTGTATATTTCGAACTCTTCTATTGCGTCCATGTAACCGCCTTTGTTGCACACATGTAGGGGTATTAAATTAGATTTAAAATCAGTATAATTATGATTGTGTAAGAATAAGTGGCGGGCAAAGTTGGACTTGACATTATTTAACAAAGTGAGATTATTTAGGTGACGTTTTGGTGTGTGCTATTTAAATCGTTTGAGGAAACCTCTCCCCGTTTGACCAATGTAAAAACTGTTGCAGCCGTTACATGATAATTTATATATGCCGGATTTCTTTTCTAAAGGTATGGGTTTTCTATGACGTAGTATTTTTAATAGACTATTGTTTTTTTTGAAGGTAGCAGTAATATTCAATTTATTAAATGTGGAGGTTAGCATCTTTGGCATTATATTTGTGTATGCGGTAGAAATAAATGTTATTTTTGTATCCTTATCTATTGGGGGCTTGGATTTTTGAATTTTATGTTTCTTGATGAGATTATCAATTAACGTGTTTTGGTAACCATTAGCTAAAGCTATATAAATTGTTCCATAATTTATTTATTAAACAAAATCTTTCATATCGCATATTAAACACTGACTCATTATTATATCATTTGTATGAAGTTTTCGAACATAACTTATTGCCAACAAATTACATACACAAGTTATACACAAATCTTATTATCTAATTTTAATTACTTTAAAATATTTATTTTGCTCTCGGCTTACTCATTGTGTGCTCATCTTTTTGCAATTGCTGATTCATTAGCTTCAAAAATGAATTTACTTCTATTCAAATTTCTTTTATATTACTTTGTTTTAACTTTCTACTGCATATGCATTCACCTTTATCATCAAAGACTTTACTAATTACGTTAATTCAAAATTTAGATATTTCTCTTATCATTTACGTTACTAATTACTAAATTTGATACAAGAAATATTATTCTAATTTTTATTCTGCTTTTACATTTATGTATAATTTATTTATTTTAATATTGGTTGAATGTCTTTCATTCCAACTTTAGTGTCTTTCAAATGTCTATAATTACAATGGTTTTTTATCACCTCGTTTGACGTGGTTATTCATCTGTACATCCTCCTTCTGGTCCTCTGGTCGTGTTCTACTGCATGTGCTGATTAATAGTCGTCTCGTCTCACGTCATATGCTGCCGGTGTGTCCGTAGACCTGATCGTATGTATTCTGCGGCTCTGGTTGGACATCTAGTTTGTCCTGTGACTCTTACTATAGATGTGAATTGGCGTCGTCGACTGACATAGCCTCCTGCGGCAACGGTTGAATCGAGAAGAAGAAACTTTATTAGCGCGACCTGGTATTTATAGTCAGGTCGTGCAAAAATTCCTGTCTGAACAATATTTGACCTGTCAGATTCTGTCAAGCGTCACTTTCCCCACTCTGGTTCAAGTCAAAATTTTCGCCTATTTTCGTGAATTATGAAGTTTGTTTCACATCACTCGATGCTCAATCGATCACTAATTCTTATGTGATCACTATACGTAAATTGCACTTCTTTATGGTACTCACAAAAAGAGTTATTCATTTTTTACATATAGTAATTGCACTTTTCGTCACATCTGTACGGTTTTTTAACACTTTATTCACCTATAATTTCTATACACTTTGATGTATTTTGTTTTATCCTATCATACATAGTTTTCTTATAATTAAAATAAACGTATAACTATTTTACTTGAAAAGGGTTGGTTACATTTCAGGAACGGACAGGTTTCACACACACCAACAAAATACGCGCGTACGCAACGCTAGCAACAGGTGTTTCAAAAATGCATGTCCATGCATGAATTCTGCGCTTCCTATTTTTAATACGATCCAGCTTATGCAATCTTAATTATGTTTATTAATTTATATTTATTTATTTTTATTTATTAATAATTTCATTTATTTTGGCAATGCACAGTACCGTTAATGTTTGTACTGTTGCATTATTTCCCTGCTTGGTGAAAAAAATTTTTTAATACCAAATTAAAAATTTTTTTTTCTGCCATTTTATTAGACAAATAATATGTATCGTTTTTATTTATCGACACATTTATTTATATTATGTGCGACTAATATGAGTCTACGATTTTTCAATTTTACCCTTATTTGGAGGTTTTCTGAGCAATATTTCCCCTCCCTCGTAGGTAAAGTCGCTGTGGTGTTTTGGTACATTCGCTTTAATCGTTGTTCTACTTTACTCGTTCTAGTGACCCAGTTATTTATGAATGGAAATTTCTCAAAGAGCTAGCATGGTATTTACCCATTTCTTTTTTTCTCACGCCGTCATACACTATGAATGTCTGTTTACCAACTTGTCGTACTAGTGTATATGGTCCATCATACAACCTGATAAATTTCTTAGCTGTATTGTCAACTCTTTTTCCTACTGGATTAGTCTTTAATAATACCTCTTCTCCCACGTTGAATTTTTGTAGTTTGTGTGTTCTGTTAAATCTCTCCACTCTCTTGTTACCTCTTTCTATTATCCGTCGCTTTGCGTACTCAATTTTCACACTTACTGGTACAGGTATATTCTGGTTTTCGGGTTTGTTTAGGTACTTCATCCAAAATCTGTTCGTCTTTTTATCTTCTTCTAATTCTATTGGAGTATAACTGGTTGCTTCACTGTAGTTCTCATTGATGGATTTCTTGAGAAATGGTAAATATTCTGCCCATTTATTGTGCTGATTATGGCAGTATATCCTTAAATATTTACCTAGTTCCTTGTTAACCCTTTCTTTAAGGTTTCCTTGAGGATGTCTTATGGATGTGAGTACAGGTTGTATTCCATTTTCTCTCAAAGTTCTCTCCCATCTCTCACTCTGGAATTGTACACCCTGATCACTCAAGACCTTTTCCATCTTGCCAAATGCTGGAATATATTTCTGTAGTAGTATCATTAGAACAACCTTCGTTGTGGGTCGCATAATTGGGTATAGCCGGACTGCCTTGGAAAACACATCGATACATACCAATATGTGTTTCACTCCTCGACTTGATCGTGGTAGTGGTCCCAGAAAATCCACTGCAATTAGCTCTTCCTTATTTTCTTCCTGGATGCTCTGCATTTCTACGTATGTGTGTAAATTCGGTCCTTTCGCCGTTTCACTCTCATAGCATTTCTTCACCTCTTTCTTGATTTTTTGAAACATATTATTAATAGTAAAATCCTCTCGCAGACTAAGGTAGCATTTCAGAGCAGCAGCATGCGCTAAGCTCTCGTGTGCTGGTTGGATTAACTTCTGCAACATTTCGTTCGTCAGTACTATCTTCCAGTCTTGTCTTACTAACTTGAAAAGAATTCCATGCAGTACCTTATAGTGATCCGGTAGCTGTTCTCGATCTTCCATCTCCCTTATGGTACCGTCCAAACTTTGTTGTTGCGCTAAATTTTTTAGCATTTATTTTACCTCCTCGTTCGCTTTAAATTTAATTGATAGCAATTGTACTTCTTTATTCTCGTTCTCGTAGACGTCTTCACATTCCTCTGTGATGTAACGACTTAATGTATCAGCTACAATATTGTCTTTACCTTTACAATATTTAATGGTGAACGAGTATTCACCGATGGCTAGAATCCACCTTGATAATCGGGCATTTGTTACTTTGCATTTCAATAGAAAGGATAATGCTTGATGGTCGGTGTGTATCTCGAAGTGAGTACCGTGAATATAATACCTGAATTGTTTCAGAGCGTATACTATTGCGAGGATTTCTTTTTCTGATGTGGAGTAGTGTCTTTCTGCTCCTTTGAAGACTCTACTGGCGTATGCGATGACTTGGTGCTCTTCTGTAGTATCCTGTTGATACAGTACACTCCCTACAGCGTAGTCACTGGCATCAGAGTAGATTACGAATTTTCCTTCACGTTGAGGATGATGTAACATAATATTTTCCATGAATAATGTTTTCACTTGATTGAAGGCATCTTGGTGTTTCTTCTCCCTTTTCCACTTCTGTCCTTTCTTCGTCAGCTCCAGTAACGGTTGCGTATTCTTAGCATACAATGGTGAAAATCTTCTGTAGTACCCCGTTAGTCCTAGGAATGCTCTTAACCCTTTGAGATTTCTGGGTATAGGAAAGTTAGTTATGCTGGATATTTTTGTAGGATCGGGTTGAATACCAGAGGAAGAAATAATATGACCTAGGAATTGAATAGAAGATTTGATAAATTCACATTTGTCTAGGTTAAGGGATATATTCACTTGCCTAAACTTGTGGAATATCGTGCTTAGGTGTTCTAAATGTTCGTCTAGTGTTTTAGATACTACTAGAATATCGTCTACGAATACTATGGTGTACGGTTCCACCTCAGATCCTTATGCTCTTTGCAGACACTTTACTATTGCAGCTAAACTCGTGCTTAGTCCGAAGGGTACCACCCTGTGTTGGTAGCATTTACTTTTATACAGGAAGGCTGTGTACTTTCTGTCCTCTTTACGAATTGGAATCTGCCAGAAACTTGAGCGTAAATCCAGCTGCATCAGATACCACGCTCCTTCACATTTGGAAAATAACTCGTCCGCAGTAGGCGCACAGTCATACTCTTTTAATACAATGCTGTTCAGCTCCCTCATGTCAAGGCATAGACTATCTCACCACTCTTCTTCTTCACCACCACTAGAGGATTCAGGAAGTTGCTGTTCGATCGTTCTATGACTCCATTTTCTATCATGCGACGAATTTCCAGTTCAACCTCTTCTTCATACCGCATTGGGATAGGATACGTTTTCCTGATGACTTTCGTAGGGGCTGACACAACTATAGAGTGCTCGCATACTGTCGTCTGCGTCGGTACTTCACTAAATACTTTACTGTACTCTTCTATTAATTCGTGCAGTTTTTCTTCTTCCTGTGTTGTCATCCCTTCATCTGCTGCATTCATATGTCGAGTTGGACCATAATGTATTGGTGGTTTGGACAAAACAATAGGTGTTTCACTTACCTTAGATTGCTCATTATCTTCATTCCTATTTATCTCATACTGAGTGCCTTTATAATTACACTCTATCTTATTCTTATTAATATTTATCTTAGCATCTAGCACATTCAACAAATCAATTCCTAAAATACCATTGTATATTAATTTATTCATAATAATCATGGGGTATGTTATTTCTAACTCTTTATATGTCATAGTTACATACGCTTGTTGTCTAACTTTTTCTCTTTTATTTGTGGCTGTGGTAATGTTCATATTATTTACGGGTAACATCGCCGTATTTTTAAAATATTTCTTATTTCGCTGTATCCATGCAGAATTTAAAACTGACATCTGACTACCTGTGTCTACTAACATTTTTATATCACAATTATTAATTCGAACATTGACAATGGGACATTATGTTTGTTTCTCACCTTGCTCTACATCCTGGTCAGTACGTAGTAGCTCGTCATGTATATTGCTAGGGTAAATATTGTTTATTGTAAAGCGCTGTTTCCGTCCGCTCTGTCATTCCATAGATGTTGACAGCTTATTGTTCGTTTCGATTGTTCCTCACTGCGTTGAATTGTTGCCGCTTCCTTTCATTGCACTTACGATTTTGTCGTATGGTTTTGGAAATTTTGTATGTGACGCGGGCCCACTATGCCTTCTCTCGTAGATATTACGCTCTCGCCGTTCAGTTCCTCTCCGTTTCTCTTAAATTCTCTCACCAGTTTTTGTTACAGTCGCCTGGCTTATATTATCATTAGAGCGGTTGTGAGTGTTGCAGCTGTGGTTTATAATTAGCATTATAATAATTATATTTATAATTACCATGTGGTTGAATATAGTGCTTTGTATTACTACCTTGCGTGATATTTTCTGCTTGTGTGATTAGTATTAAAAATTCTTCAACTGTTTTAATACCTTGGGTATATACGGCTAATTGGATATCTCTCGGAAAATGGTAAGACAACTTGGAGATTATTTCGTATTCTGAAAATTTAGGTTTAAAGTGTTTCACCCTTTCTATTTGAGCTATCGTATATTGTTCAATGCTTGTACGACCATGCATATTGAATTTACCATATTCAAGTTGATCGCGTACTTGACGTTGCATATATATTTTCCAGTATCTGTTTTCAAAAAAATCGCGGAATTGTTGATACGTAGTAATGTTATCTCGAATTATAGAACACCATTGGCTTGCAGAATCTTTAAAATGTCGAGTAACGAAGTCGATCTTTTCATTATCGTCTATCGCACTACCTATCTTGTCCATCTCTTTCTCAATATTCGCCAAAAATTCCATGCTGTTTTCCCACTTGTTACCTGCAAATGTTATCTTATTTCTTTCTTCGAATGGTACTGGAAACATCATCGTCTGCGTCGGCCGTCTGCGAAGTTCTTCCTTAAGTTGCTTCATTTCATTCCGGACTTCTTCCTTCATATGGGATACCTCTCCAGAACAGTCTTTTGTAGTCTCTTCAATTTTATTTTCAATAACTATGGTACGCGTTTCTATTTCTCTAATTTTACTGGTATTTGCTTGTGACATATTATTAACAGTTTGAATTTTATCATCCTGTTCTCGCGTTATAGTAGTTAACTTATTATTTAAATCGTCATTTATTTGTTTATGTACTTCTTTTATATCTCTACTCTATTCGAGACGCAATTCCTTTTGTTTATTTTTAATCCTCACTGCTTGCTCATGTAAGGCTTGTTTTAAAATTATTCTCTAAAGTATATATCATACTTATATAGTATTTCTCATACGTAAGTTGGTATCAACAATTTTTTCTGTTAACTCTTCTAAACTTTCTGTTGCGTGCTGGAAGCTCTTGAAGTTTCTCGAGTTGTTCCAGAAGACGCTAAATGAAGAGGGCTGGTTTGAAAGTATAACGAAGTGGACTGTATTGAATTTATATAATGTTCATTTATTGACAACTTTATATTTTAGATGTTATTGCTGACACGTGCGAATGTTTTTCTGGGCATAACGCCCGTTAATTAAGTTTTAATAAAAGTCAAACGCCATAATAAATAGACGGAAGTTGCCTGAATTAAATTAGTGCAGGTCGCACATGACGAATAATTGAATAATGAGATCCAGAAGCCGCAGCTGGAAGAGTAATGTTAACGAGTGTACAGCTCGGAGTATCTAAATAACTGAACAAAAATTGACCACCGTGCGCCCAGCTGCCGGCTGGCGGCGGTAGATAAGCAACGTGACGTCATCCGCCCGTGCCGCAATGCGGTACTCACAACACAGATATAGAAATACAGTACAAGGTTCGAACATACTGCCCGCTCAAAATCGGGACGATTTTGCAATTTATTCATTAAGTTAATAATATAATAATTGATTTTACATGAAAAAAAAGAACAACAATTGGCGTATTGACTACAGCGCAATGACAGCTAGGTAATTAATAACAATAATATGACTAACATGATAAATTCAAGTGATAATTGTAAGGTACACAAGAAATCGACCTTTATAATCATAGCAAAAAAAAAACTGACAATAAAATTACCCAATACATAGTAGCACAACAGTATACACAATAATAAAATGATTGAGTAGACACATTGATCTATCCCAAATAATACCCAATAACGATTACACAGCATTAAATAATAAGTGATAATACAATGAAAAGACATAACAATTGTATTCATAATATTGACACAACGAACCCCCAATAAATTCAATAATACATGACCATTGGAAAATAGAATACATACATACAAATAATTGATACAATAAAGTAACAATAATAATTCCCAAAAGTTTAAATACATAATCATATAATAATACAATGACAAATATAAAATAATTGATACAATGAAGACGCAGTAACTATTGCAATAATAGCTATCCGACAGTAGTAATAATAATTACAATGATAATAATACAATTGACTGTATACCCCGGGAATGTCCCGGGCGTGTTCCAAGGCAATGTGACAAGTTCACATTCCTGGTACGTATCGTATGACGCTCATGCGACTAGTCTGTTGCCGCCGGAAGGGGGCATAATTTGTGGATGGGTCGGCGTAGGATAGCCTGCGCGGTGCGAACTTCAGCAACGCGCACTATGGAGTCCTGACCCGCAAAAGCATTAGTAATTACTCCTCGCTTCCACTGAAGTGGGGGGGAATTATCGTCTAGAATGAGGACAAGCTGTCCAACATTTAAATTCTTTAACGTCGTGCGCCATTTGTTGCGTTGCTGCATCTGGTGCAGATAATCCTTGGACCATCGCTTCCAGATGGATTGTGTAAATCTTTGGAGCAGCTGCCACCTGCCCAAACGACTAGTATTGATTTGGGTATAGTCGGGCTCCGGAAGTGCCGTCAGTGGAGCACCGACCAAGAAATGAGCGGGAGTTAAGGGTTCAGGGTCCCTAGCATCGTTGGACATAACAAATAAAGGGCGTGAGTTAAGGCAAGCCTCTATTTGAGTGAGAATTGTAGAATACTCCTCAAAATTCAAGATAGTACCGCCAATCACGCGACGTAAATGATATTTGACACTTTTCACCACGCTTTCCCACAAACCACCGAAATGAGGGGCTGAGGGTGGAATAAAGGACCACTTGATATCGCGGGGACAGCAAAACTCCTGAGTAGATTGCTCAACTCCCTTAGAATTTAAAAACCTGTATAAATCGTGTAAGGTGCGGCTGGCACGACGAAAATTCGTACCATTATCCGAAAATGTCTGCGCGGGAATACCTCTGCGCGCGATGAACCGTTTTAAGGCCGCTATAAAGGCGTTGGAGGTGAGATCTGATACAAGTTCCAAATGAATGGCCTTTGTGCACATGCATATAAATAACGCAATATATGCCTTTGCCGTGGATTTTGAGCGCTGCCCGCCATGGCGTAAAGGTACGGGACCGGCGTAGTCCACGGCCGATTGGGAAAATGGCTTAGCAGGCGTGACCCTGGAAGGGGGTAACTGACCCAATAATTGATTCGCGCCTCTAGCACGGTAACGGAAGCAAATGATACATTTATGTATTACTGAGCGGATATAAGATTTGTCGTTAATAATCCAATATTTCTGTCTGAGAGAGGACTGGGTCAATTGCACCCCAGAGTGCAACAAACGGAGATGTTCATACTCTATGATTAATTTGGTGAGATGAGAATGCGGGTTCAAAATTATTTGATGTTTGCTCGCGTAGTTAAGTTGGGAGAGCTGCAGGCGTCCACCCACTCTCAAAATACCTGTGTCATCCAGGAAGGGGTTAAGTGAAAGAATTTTACTGCTGCTGGGAATGCAGCGATGTGCCTCAAGCTCCTTAACCTCCATGCCGAAGTGCAAATGCTGAGACTGGCGAACAAAGAACAAAAGTGTATCATGCAACTCTTGAGCAGACAAAAAGGAAGTGTCACTGTCAACAACCGGGAGCCTAGAGTTACGAATAAATCTGCGGCAATATGCGAAGACGCGGATGAGTCTTGTAAGGGATGAGTAATTTTCAACATAGCTGGGGTTGGAAGAGGCGACAATTAGTGAGGTTTGGACCTGCTTACGACGTTCTTGCTCCAGGTCGGGGTAAGTACAGGGCGCATGAGTATCGAAGGCACTAATGGGCCATGATGAAGACTCATGGGCTAACCAGGACGGACCATGCCACCATTGAGGTTGGCTGTGCAAACTACGAGGGAGGCAACCGCGTGATAAAACGTCGGCAGGGTTGTCAGATGTTAATAAATGATGCCAAGTTCCCCGGTTAATAAGACGCTGTATTTCCGCGACACGTTTGGATACAAATACCTTCCAGCGGGAAGATTGCTGATGTATCCAATGTAAAGCTATCATCGAGTCCGAATAGAAATATAATTCGTCAAATTTGTAGTTGACGGCGTCTAAAACTTTAGAAGTTAACTGCGCCAGTAATAAACAAGCACAAAGTTCAAGCCGGGGTAGCGTTTTCTGTTTCAGCGGAGCGACCATAGATTTTGCGCATAACAGGTTTGAAGATATGGCGCCGTTCGAATAGACTGCCCGCACATAAATACAGCACGCGTAACCTTTAGCCGACGCGTCGGCGAATCCGTGAAGCTGTAATGAAATGATTTGATAATTGTTTAGACTCTTAACCGACCTCGTAATTTTAAAATGAGTGTCGGAAACTAATTGAGAGTAGAGTTCCAACCATTGATTGGATAATGAGCCAGATAAGGGTTCGTCCCAACTCGTGCCCGCCAACCACAACTGTTGTACAAAATGCTTGCACCAAAACGTAATGGGGACAATAAGACCCAACGGGTCGTAAATCCCTGCAATGACCGACAACACACTTCTTTTGTTGAACACGGCCGAATTGTCATCACCCCGAACGGTATATAAAAAACTGTCTTCGTTAACGCCATTGGATTCCCAATGTACGCACGTTTTGATTTTTGCTAAAGTCATGGGAAACGTGGGCGCGAGAGGCCATAATGTTCTGGTCGTTAGAAAACCATTTATGTAAAGTAAAACCATGTCTGTTTAGCAAATCCACGATGTCGGACCTCATTTTAGATAGCACGTTCGGATCGTCCGATCCCGTCATAAGATCGTCTACATAAACATCATTGGCTATGGCTAGGCAAGCCATAGGGTGGTCGGATTTATTTTCGTGGGCTCTTTGAGCCAGACATCTAGTTGCAAGAAAAGAGGCACTTGCAGTCCCATAAGTGACTGTCCTTAAAGCGTAATATTGGAGTTCCTTATGCGGTGCGTCACACCAAACGATACGCTGCAAATTGGAATCCTTTGGGTTAACCAAAATTTGTCGATACATTTTTTCAATGTCTGCAATGAGGACGTATCGGTGGGTACGGAAACGAACCATGATCGAGAACAGATCCTGCTGGATCGTGGGACCGACCATCAGAGTATCGTTGAGGGACAAATTATTTGTCGTTTTAGCGGAGCCGTCGAAAACAACACGTAACTTAGTGGTTATGCTGGAACCCTTAAAGACTGAGTGATGAGGCAAATAAAAAGTGTCTGATTTGTCAAGCGATAAATCGTACTCATTAAGTGAAGACATATGACCAAGCTTCAAGTATTCACGCATGAACTCGCTATAGCCTTTGTAAAGGGCAGGGTTCTGCTTGAACTTAAACTCTAGCGACTGAAACCTGCGGATTGCTCCGCGAAGAGAATCGCCCAAATGAGACTGGTCTGACTTGCGGGGCAGGGATACCACAAATCTTCCTTCGTGGTTGCGGACAGTATTTGTCACAAAATGCCTTTCACATGCCGAGTCCTGAGAGGAGGGATTACGACTAGAGATCTCCTCCATCTTCCAGAATTCCTTTAGTTGCGAGGAAATCTCACTATCATCTTTACAGACCATAAAGGATGAAACCGGTTTAGTCATGTCGACATTGAAAGGTAAATTACCTGCTAGAATGAATCCTAGCTTAGTCTCCTGAATTAATGGAAAGTGCGGGCCGCGGATAAATTTAATAGGTTCGATTAATTGCAAATAATACTGAGCACCGAGCAATACATCGACTTGCGACGAGAAGTTGAGGTGTGGGTCAGCTAAGAATACGTCCTTCGGTAAATTTAAAGAGGCGAGATCAAACGATTCCGCCGGTAGATTATTAGTTATGCTGGGAAGCACGGCGCAATGTACGTTCAAAGTAAAAGGTTTATAGCGAGACTGTAACCTTACTCTTGTACTGAAGTCAGCCTGGGACAGTGAGTTGTTTATACCCGTTATGGGCAATTGAGATTTAACCAATTTAAGGCCCATTCGACGTGCGAAATCCATAGTACAGAAGTTCGCTTACGAGCCGGAATCCAATAAAATTCTAACTGGGAACTTTTTACCGGCATGATCAGTTGTCATACAGACTGCGGTAGATAACAATATTGACTTATTCGTTTGCAATTTTAGTGAACATTGGTTGTTGATGGAAGATCCGTTTTGGTTAGACAAGTGAATCATGGTGTGGTGACGCTTCGCACACTTTCTACAAGAAAATTTTGATGGGCAGTGGGAACTTTCGTGGCCAGGACGAAGGCAATTTAAACAAAGTTTGTTTTTTATTATAATGTTTTTTCTTTCAGGGATAGTAAGCGACGTAAATTGTGAGCAATCAATAATTCTGTGTTTCCCGTTACATAATTTACATAAATTATTTCCGACATGAGAGTGGAATGCCCCCTTAGGAGCGCTTATCGGTTTAATTGCCTTGCGATAAGGAGTCTTATCACTACCATTTAACTTGCTCGCTGAAGTAGTTGCGCTATCAAGATTTTGTAATAATTGTCTGCGTGTATTTAAGAATTTTATAAAATTATTAAAATCAGGGAATTTATGTTCTGACAAGCTCTTTTCACAACCGAAGAGTGTAACTATCGAGTTTTTGAGCCAAATAATGAATAACAATGATTTCGAATGTATTTACTGGTAAGTTGAGGTTATTTAATGCATTGATATTGGCGGTTATTTCATCAATGAATCTGGAAACGCTAATTTGGGATTCTTGTTGAACCGATTGGACGGCCAGGACATTCCCGACATGATGGGCGGAGACAATTAACTTACTGTCATACCTATTTTTTAACAGATCGATAGCCACCGCGTAGTTTTCATGAGTAATTGGCAGTGATTTTATTACGTTCAGCGCCTCGCCAGATAATGACGAGTGCAAATAGTGTAGTTTTTGTATGTCCGTCAGGTCGGTTCTGACGTGTATTAGTTCGAGAAAGATATTATAATAATGCTGCCACTCAATAATGCTTCCCGCAAACCGAGGTAATTTGATCGGTTCCAACTGTATGGGGGGGGGTTTAAGATGCGTACTTTCAGCATTAATTAAGGGTTTTTGATTCACATGCTCTGCTTGCTCCAACAAGTGTTGCAACTTACATTCTATGTTGCAAAGATCGTCCTCAGTTTGGACTCTATCACTTGCTAATGCAAAATCCGCTTCCTCGGATTCGATTTGAGATTGTATTTCATCGTATTTGGTGGATAATTCCATCAAATGCCGAAGTTTTATTTTCAGCGCATGATGATCGCTGGTTTCCAAATCGAAATTGTCCGCGAAGGTGTTTACGCGGGATATCGAAGCTTTAATAGTGCCTCGATTCTTTATTAAAGCTTTTACATCCGCCATAATTACAATTTAAAATATAATTTAGAATAATTTGAGCGCAGAGCAGGTGAACAATGGACTTAAATTTTGATAAAATCTGAATAAGGTGCGGTAGCTAGCGATCGTTATATAGCTTAACACAATACTTGCTACAACAAATATGCTTATTATCTCTATTAAAACAGCCTCTATTAGAATTTAAGACTTATTGAAATTATGAATTTAAATAATAATAATAATAATAATAATACATATAGTCTTGTCTCGATACTTGAACTCACAATGAGTTGCTAAATAGTTACGAAAATATGTTCAATAATAATGATATATGTTTACACAAAGGTGTCAAAAATAACATGTTGAATATGAAATATTGCTTAGAACGTTATGTCCATACATTATTTAAATAATTATACTAATAAGTAAAAGGTTCATAGTCACGTGGAATCCTAGCGTGTTACGAACTGCTGTGGTCCTGTTGGTTCCGATCTGAATCCGTCCGTCAATCCTGTGCTGTTGGTGACCCGCCTGTTCGTGCTGGTTCGATGAAGTCTGCCATCGTATATCAGCGTACATTACAGTTGTGGAATTGCTGCTACTGTATAACTGCCTTGACGATTCCTGTCGTGTCAGCTCTGCCGTTCTGTTGTATCTTGGTAGTCACTTGTTTGAAGTCGTTTTTTCGGTGATAAATGGCATCCAGGGTCAGCAATTTAAATTTGAGAGTTTTTGAATTTTGAAGCTTTTTCGGGAACTAGGACCTTTGCCCAATGAAATAAATGTTTTGAAGTTGCCCATAAGGCGGAAATAAAATCCAGATTAGTGGACCAGAAAATGTTGTCGCTTGTGGACGAAAACTATGAAATCCGGTTCGGTTGGACCAAAAATGTTGCGTGCTGGAAGCTCTTGAAGTTTCTCGAGTTGTTCCAGGAGACGCTAAATGAAGAGGGCTGGTTTGAAAGTATAACGAAGTGGACTGTATTGAATTTATATAATGTTCATTTATTGACAACTTTATATTTTAGATGTTTTTGCTGACACATGCGGATGTTTTTCTGGCCATAACGCCCGTTAATTAAGTTTTAATAAAAGTCAAACGCCATAATAAATAGACGGAAGTCGCCTGAATTAGTGCAGGTTGCACATGACGAATAATTGAATAATGAGATCCAGAAGCCGCGGCTGGAAGAGTAATGTTAACGAGTGTACAGCTCGGAATATCTATAATAACTGAACAAAAATTGACCACCGTGCGCCCAGCTGCCGGCTGGCGGCCGTAGATAAGCAACGTGACGTCATCCGCGCGTGCCGCAATGCGGTACTTACAACACAGATATAGAAATACAGTACAAGGTTCGAACACTTTCAGTTATTTTTATGGTGTCCTGTTTAAAATTTTCAGTCTGTTGTTCTAGTTTAGTATTACAATTTTCAGACTGTTGTTCTAATTTATTTTCTAAACTTTCTGTTTGGTTTTTATTTAATTCTTTTAATTCGTCTATTCTCGCATTCAAATTTTCTGTCTGTTTTGTGCTTATTTCATCTACCCAAGCACGCCTCATAGTTTGAAGTGCTTCCATGTTCAGGCTTTCTGGTGCAACCATAATGAATATTTTGTATTTATTTATTATGTTTTAGAATATTATGGAACCGAATTACTAATTTTATTTATTTATTTATTATTATTAATAATTTTCTTATTACAATTACACCTTTACAATGAGATTATTTCGTTGAGCGCCAGTTGTGTCTTAATACACAACAATTAACATAACATACAGTTAATGTTTAGTATAAATAATTATTATTACATATAATATATTTTTAATTTAACACACCTTTATTTTTAGAGCAACCATTTAGCTACAAATAACAATTTAAATAGTCAAATGGTCAGGATCATGCCACACGTTCTTCGGCAACAATTTATACAAAGGTATATCTTTGTGTATATACTGTAGGTTGCAAATACAAATTTATTTGTGTTTGAGGAGCCCCACGTTCTTGGGATGTCAAAATTTTATAACACTACAAATTGATATTTATTTAATGTAATTTAAATGTGTGTTTTTATATAACATAACAAATTCAATTTAATTTATTGAATTGATTTCATGGGTGTAATCGTAATAAGAAGATGATACGTTATTTAAGTTTAAAATTGTTCCATAATTTATTTATTAAACAAAATCTTTCATATCGCATATTAAACATTGACTCATTATTATATCATTTGTATGAAGTTTTCGAACATAACTTATTGCTGACAAATTACATACACATGTTATACAGAAATCTGATTATCTAATTTTAATTACTTTAAAATATTTATTTTGCTCTCGGCTTACTCATTGCGTGCTCATCTTTTTGCAATTGCTGATTCATTAGCTTCAAAAATAAATTTACTTCTATTCAAATTTCTTTTATATTACTTTGTTTTAACTTTCTACTGCATATGCATTCACCTTTATCACCAAAGACTTTACTAATTACGTTAATTCAAAATTTAGATATTTCTCTTATCATTTACGTTACTAATTACTAAATTTGATACAAGAAATATTAATCTAATTTTTATTCTGCTTTTACATTTAGGTATAATTTATTTATTTTAATATTGGTTGAATGTCTTTCATTCCAACTTTAATTAGTGTCTTTCAAATGTCTATAATTACAATGGTTTTTTATCACCTCGTTTGACGTGGTTATTCATCTGTACGTCCTCCTTCTGGTCCTCTGGTCGTGTTCTACTGCATGTGCTGATTAACAGTCATCTCGTCTAACGTCATATGCTGCCGGTGTGTCCATAGACCTGATCGTATGTATTCTGCGGCTCTGGCTGGACATCTAGTTTGTCCTGTGACTCTTACTATAGATGTGAATTGGCGTCATCGACTGACATAGTCTCCTGCGGCAACGGTTGAATCGAGAAGAAACTTTATTAGCGCGACCTGGTATTTATAGTCAGGTCGTGCAAAAATTCCTGTCTGAACAATATTTGACCTGTCAGATTCTGTCGAGCGTAACTTTCCCCACTCTGGTTCAAGTCACAATTTTCGCCTATTTTCGCGAATTACGAAGTTTGTTTCACATCACTCGATGCTCAATCGATCACTAATTTTTATGTGATTACTATACTAAATTACACTTCTTTATGGTACTCACAAAAAGAGTTATTCATTTTTTACATATAGTAATTGCATTTTTCGTCACATCTGTACGGTTTTTTAACACTTTATTTACCTATAATTTCTATACACTTTGGTGTCTTTTGTTTTATCCTATCACACTTAGTTTCCTTTAATTAAAATAAACATATAACTATTCTACTTGAATAGGGTTGGTTACATTTCAGGAATGGACAGGTTTCACACACACCAACAAATTACGCGCGTATACAACGCTAGCGACAGGTGTGTCGAAAATGCATGTCCATGCATGAATTCTGCGCTCCCTATTTTTACTACGATCCAGCTTATGCAATCTGAATCATGTTTATTAATTTATATTTATTTATTTATATTATTTATTTCATTTATTTTGGCAATGCACAGTACCGTTAATGTTTGTACAGTTGCAATATATATATATATATTATAACAGGACCAAATATCGTTAATTTGGAGTTATATGTTATGGGTATACTATATTGATGTTTAAATAAATTTTAATAGTGGAAACTCCACTCATATGTTGTAACGATCATGTTAACGTAGTATTCAGGCGAACACGCCTTTGCCTGCGACCGTTACATAATCAACCCACTGTGTAACGAATAGGACCACGCCCACACTTTAAATTATTAATATTTCGGAAACTGGTAAATTCGGGCGAAATCCATTATAGCCAAAATGTTTGCCGAAATATTAATAATAGGGTGTGCGAATTTTATGCAATATAATTAAATACTAACAGAGTTAATTAATTTTATGTTAATAACTTCCATAATAATTGAGATACATAATAGAGCTTTTAATATGTTATAGCTATAAGAATTATCTACCAAATGTATATTTTAGAATTAGCATAACTTGGCTTGCAGCCAAGATAATTGCAATATAAAAGTGCCACAGGAAATCCGGAACGACAATTCAGTTCCGTTGTGTTAAGAATATTAATAATAATATAAATTCTCAGTCTGTGGGAAAGTAGTTTCGTTCTCACGGGGTGAGGTGATTCAAATTTTGGGTAGTAGGGAGAGTGTGTCAGCCAATCAAATCATTCGAAGAAATTGGAACCAACGCGGAGTTTTGGGGCTGATCAAACACTCGACTGCCAGTATTCAAGAAGAACAGACGTACATCTTCAATCGTCTCAAAACCATAGTTTTGTGAAGACTCATTTGAAGACTCTACGTGGTCAACACGCTTAATTATGAATGCTTCGTTAGCGAGTTTCAGCTAGCGACAGATTTCGCCCGGGTTTCGGTTCCCCCGGGTAAATGAAGACTTTCTGAAATTCTGGGAAAGGGCGAATTCTGCTGTTTCTTATGGTTTTTGACCTGAAAAATCGAATAAAACAGGTCGCAGAACTGTATCTCCCATAAGTTTCATGATATCCGACATAAAACAGAAAAATATTTGCCTAAAAAAATTTTTAGAAAATTGGAAACAATTGGAATTTTTTGTTGATTTCTATTGACTTTATTTACACCATTTTTCTCAGAATTAAATTCGATACAAGTTTTGTTTTTAACTTTTATGCATTTATTAGTCATTTAACAAAGTTATTATACTTCTAACCTAACCTCAGACTCAAGAAATCTTTACACAACGTCATGCTGCCGGTCTGCCGATCGATCAGGACCACACACACTTTACCACACACACCAAGACGTATGGAGGAATTCTGGACCATCACAAACAACAACCCGTAGAGAAAGAGAACACAGGATTAGCATAATCATCATCATCGTCCATCATCATCATCAAATTCTCAGGACACACACGCACACACACGCACACACACACACACACACACACACACACACACACACACACACACACACACACACACACAAACGGTAACGGCAGATGTATGCAGGTGATGAATAAACAATTATATTTTTTGTTGGTGAAAAGAACTTTCAAAAAGAAACTTATACATGAACAATAAAGACTTAAAGTTTTAAATTTAAATAGTAGTTAAAGTAAATAATTTAATTGAATAAGAAAATTTAAAAAATACTAATCTTCTGCTATATGTTAAAATCTGGGTGTGTCAGTAGAATTAAATAATAGGTTGAAAGTAAATGTTATTATTTCATTTTTGTTTATAGCAACAAGTAATTTTATTCTTGAGTTTAATATTATGTTTGTTTGTATATGAGTTGCTATTATTATTTTAAAATTGGAGTAAAAGTCAGACACACTGAAATAACAAGAGTTTAGATAATTTGTTTATCATGTCTGTTTAGCTAGTAAGATTATATGGTTATTTATTTTAATATGTCATGAATAGCAGAGAAGGTTATATGGTACTTTATGTAATCTTATAAAAGAGAATATTTTATTTATCAAAGATTTGATATTTTAATATTTTCAATTAACATTAATAAATCTTATAATGATTATTTTGAAACGGTTTTAATTAATTATTTCATGTCAACAACATCTCACTCCTCTTTGAAAATTATTTAATTATTGTGCAACTACATATACTTGACGCAACGAGAATAAATAAATCCTGTGACCTGGCCGGTGTAATACACTTTATAGTTGCGTTGAGTTCATGGTAATGTATTTGTGCGAATTTTGAAATACTTGTAACGTTGCAATATGTGTGTGTGTGTGTGTTTTATCAAATAATAATAACAATAATTATATGCTTCCAATATAAATACAGCGATAAAAATTATACTTAATTTCTCCTTTTGTATTCAAGCCACTGATTATAACAATAATAAATAATTACTTTAATTAGTTTTTAACATTTACTTTCAATGTATATTACGCGGACTTTCCATCAGCACAACGTAACGCTCCTTTGAGGCCAGTAGCTTGAAATACATTTTAAAACATGTACACGTAATGTAGATTTTATGTTGTTGGTTTTACGTTGGACTGGGCCAGGGCCAGGCGTAATCGAATAATGTTGTCAAAGTGTGCACCAGGCATCACACGTGTCTTTAAATAGTGTCATAATATTGTGCGTAGATGGTTTTAAATATAATTTTACATTAACGCTAATGATCTTGAAAGAGCATTAATCTGATGCTAGAATGTATACATTGAGAACATAAGTTACAAGATGGATAAAAGTAATTATTTATTGAAAAAATATGCTTCCAGAAGTAATTATTATTTGATAAAACACACACACACACACACACACACACACACACACACACACACACACACACACACACACACACACACACACACACACACACACACACACACACACACACACACACACACACACACACACACACACACACACACACACACACACACACACACACACACACACACACACACACACACACACACACACACACACACACACACACACACACACACACACACACACACACACACACACACACACACACACACACACACACACACACACACACACACACACACACACACACACACACACACACACACACACACACACACACACACACACACACACACACACACACACACACACACACACACACACACACACACACACACACACACACACACACGCACGCACGCACGCACGCACACACACACACACACACACACTATATGTACACATATATATAGTTGATTAACACAATCCATACACAAACAAAAATCTTGTTCTGTGTCATTGTGTTTAAATATAATTTTCAGTTTTCAGCTTACCTACTTGAACCATCGTTTCGTGTGTTGTTTTTGCCACCAATGGACCTCCACTGTCTCCCTGGAACCAAGTAATGATTTGGATTAAAGATGCTTATATGTTGAGAAATATTAATTAATATAAACTTATTCTCATCAAGCTGAAGATAGCATCCAGAAGATAACAATGCAGTAGAAAGAAAGAAATGAATACAATACAAAGGTACACAGTTAGTACATAAATGAAAATAATATCTGATGACATAATGTCTACTGTTTTGTGTCCCGTGATGTTTCATTCATTACATTACATCTACGAAGATTGTTCAATAGAAACATGTTCAGAGGCTGTAAAGCATTTTTTATTCAACAATTTCAAAAAAAAAGTGTCCATTAACATTAAGGCGTGAGGCTCACTGTTGCACTAATCTGTAGATTCCCTGCTGGTAAAATTCTTGTGGCCGTTTGCGGAACCATTCGCTAACAGCAAACTCTACCTCAGCGTCCGATTTGAACTGCCATCCTTTTAGAGATTTCTTTAATGGGCCAAAAACATGATAATCACACAGGGACAAGTCGGGACTGTAAGGTGGATGTTGTAAGACTTCCCACTTCATATGACCAAGCAGATCTTGAATCGAGCATTATCATGCAGAAGTATGACACTATTTGTGAGCTTCCCAAAACGTTTATTATTGATGCTGACCCGTAAGCATTTTAAGCTGTCTGCATATCGCTCAGTGCTGATGTTGACGCCAGGTTCTTTAAAATCTAAGAGCAACACATCCTGATAATAAAAAAATACAGTCACCATTACTTTTCCTAACGAAGGTTGGGACCGACAATTTTTCGCCTTCGGAGATTGTGCATGCTTCCACTGCATACTCTCACGTTTGGGTTCTGGTTTGTAGTAATAACACCAAGACTCATCACTGGTAACAGTTTGGTGTAGAAAGGCATTAACTTGTTGTTGATAGCGGATCAAATGCTGTAATGATAAGGCCGAACGCAAATTTTTCTGCTCATCAGTAAGCAGTCGTGGAATCCACTGAGCAGCATGTTTGTGATAGCCAAGACTATATTAATGATAGAATGAACAGTTCTCACACTGATGCTCAACATTTGAGAAAGTTGTCTAACTTTGATGCACCTATCTGTGTGTAAAGCAGTTTCCAGCTGTCTCACATTTTCATCTGATGCCGTAACACGTGCAGGTCCGGGACGGGCCAAATCTTTAGTGGATTCTCTTCCTTGTCAAAATTTATTGCACCATTCAACCATTGCCATATGAGAATAACTATAGTCACCATATACAGCTTTCATTCTCATATAAATTTGTATTTGCTGATGCCTCTCATTGGTTTTGAGTGGTACTAAAGATAGTGGTATTATCCAAGTTTTTGAGTGGTACTAAAGATTTAGTGAAGTTCAGGAAGATGTGGAATACAGTGAATGTCTAGGTTGGCCATCATCAAGTACTGATGAAAACACATAAATGTCAATAGAATTGTATGAATGACCATCGCCTGGGTATTAGGATGATCGCTAAATAGTTAATATAGACAAAGAAGCAATTAGACAGGTATTGCGAGAAAATTTGAACATGAGTGAAGTCTGTATTAAAATTGTTTTAAAAATGCTAATGTTTGAACAAAAGGAGCTTCATAAGAATGTATGTCTGACATTAAAAAAAAAACTTCAAATGCAGCAGAACTTTTCTTGAAGGAGTTATAACATTTTATAAAAGTTACAAAAATTTTATAAAAAACTACAAAGATGATCTAAACACAATAAAATATCTAGCAGAATCCAACGGATACAACAGAACAATAGTCAATAAACTCCTACACAGATCACAAAACAAACAACAGTCAAAGACAACAAATTCATAACACTAACATACATCAATAACCACACTGAAAAAATAGCCCACAAATTCAAAAAAGCAGGATACAAAATCGCATACAAAGTACAAACAAAAAAGAACACACACAAAGCACAAAACAAATTTAATCTACCTGGCGTTTACAAACTAAATTGCTCAGATTGCAACAAATTCTACATAGGCCAGACAAGACGTTGCTTCAAACAAAGAGGGATTGAACATACAAAGGCACTACACTCCACTACCGAATCTACCTTTGCAAACCACCTCATTGAAGCAAGTCACACATACACAAACATAAAATGCAACATGGATATTCTACACATACACACAAAGTGCCGAAAACTAGGCACTCTTGAACAATTGGAAATATACAAACACATAAAAACGACATCCTAAACAAACAGACACAATTCAAATCACACATATTATTCCTATAATCACACATATTTACATTTTTACCGATAAAAAACTGTGTTCTGGAGTCGGTAGTGATATACTTGTATTTAATTAAACATCAACAGTTAGCCAAGGAAAGCGCAAAAAAAACTTGGAAAATATACGTCACTGATTCGGAAGGAACTAAAAACTGACCAAGAAAAGCATCTGGTGCTTCATTTCACCTTAATACAGGTCATAACTATCATGCTGCTCGTCTAAAAAAAATCTGAATCTCAGAAGAATGAAAAATTTCCCATGTACCTAAGACCATTTCCACTACTGCCAAAAACTTGACATAAATCTTGTAAATTCAAATAATATCAGTCAACTATGGTGGTCCAAGACCATCTCGAACAGAGATCTATGGGAGGCCACAAGTCAGAGTCCCATCCAACTACAGATAAAGAGAAGAAAATGGAGGTAGATCGGGCACATCTTGAGAAGACCACCAGAATATCGCTAGACAGGCACTGAATTGGAATCCTTAAGATGTGGAAGACCGAGGAACACCTGGAAGAGGACTGTGGAAAAGGAGCTGACTGGTGTCAACAAGACATGGATGGAGGTGAAGGCCCTGGCAATGGACAGAACATGCTGGAGAAATTTCGTCGAGGCCACCTAGGAATTTAAGGACTTAAGAAGGAGAAGAAGATGCTAGAATGCTGTGGATAGGAGTCCAAGCTAGCCGTAAGCTATAACAACAACATTATGTTTACTAGTGAAATGTCTATCATAAAAGTCCAGCAGTACATAATGTCTGTTTGCCTTGTGACTACAAATTTAGATTTTGGCTTGCACATCTGTGTGAATAAAGTGAAATAAAATGACGTTTTTAATACGATATTTTTAACAGCAATGTCAGTTGTGCATAGGTTCCTTATATATGTTAATTTTCCTCTTACGTCTCCTTGTACCCTATAACGTAGTCACCTTAGATAAACTGCAGTTCCCCCATTGGGAATTGTTAGCTTGATAATTTCCCACCGTTGAGTCTACTTTCCTTTGATTTATTTAGCTGAAATTTTTAATGGATGTTGCATACACTGATGGACAAACACAAGCAGGGCTGGATTTAGGTGTCCTGCCACTCCTAGGCACTATCGTTAGCACCCCTCTCCCCAACATGTACTTCTATATATTCAGTTCTCCTTGACTGCTGAAAAAAAGTTGCTGAAAATAGTCATTTCAACTATCTCTGTTGCAAATATCTCATTTGATCTTAAATCTAAAGGGGAAATGTGGTGGAATTGTAAAAAAGACTATTTTTTTAACTTTTATTAAGATTTATTTACGTGTACACTTTAGTAAAACATAGATTAGTTTTATAACAAGTAATATACGTAGGCCTACTTTCTTTTTATATGTTTATTTATAGACATACATGGTTTGGTTTTATCACCAAACATAGTAAAATCAATGAAAGTAATGTAAATTGGATAAATAGAACAAATAATTTAAGAGTGATTGAATAAGATCCCAAATTACACAAATGGCTTATTTTTACATTGGCTTTTGTCTTGCTTTGATCAGTGAAAATTCTTCAATAAGGCCTTCAAAGTTCATTTGTTCACTGTTTAAAAGGTCTGCCTCAACATGCAAGGTTGAGAGTGAGTTGAGTTTTTCTCATTCATTGTGGATCTAACACATGATTTAATTCTTTTTAAAACAGAAAACGTACGTTCTGCCGAACAGTTAGAGACAGCTGTAGCCTACACAAATACATACGAAGAGCTATTGCAATATTTGGAAATGTTGATTGAAGCTGCTCTTGTCGCATGAATAACATCATATGCAGTGGGGTGTTCTTAATATCAGCCTTTTTTATTAGTCCAGCAAAGTGGACACATTCATTAGCAAATGACTCTTCAAGATCATTTTTATACAAAGATCGAAGTTTATTAGCACACTCAATGACAGTTGCAGATGGCGTGGTAGACAGTTCCTTAGAAACTACAAAATTTTCCGCTATTGAATCACAGGCATTTTTTCTTCTATGCAACTCAAGATTCTATTGTCCTGACCTGTATATACGACAGTGCTCCGCTCCGACCACTGCTATTGATAGGCCCAGTGTCAATACCGTGTTATTCAGTTATATAATTAAAGGTTATTTCAAAACCATTTTCACCAATTTTGCCATAATGCAAGTGCCCAATACAAATTACTGTAATTAAAAAACTGAAAACATGAAATTTTAACAAATAATTTTTCACCTCGTGCCGCCCCCCTGAGTCTGCCGCCCCTAGGCACGTGCCTAATGTGCCTAGTGGGAAATCCGGGCCTGACCACAAGCTGTGTTATTAGTATCTTATCGTCTCTTTGGCACTTGAAAACAATTTCAAGTGTTTTACTTCTATTGTTCTATTGTTTAAACGAACAGACACAATTCAAATCGCACGCATTATTCGAACATATCTCACCCCACACAAACAACATCGATCTTTTGAAATTCGATTCCGTCGCCCACAACAGGACGGACAGCGCTACCAGCAGCAACCTCTGAAGAACCTTTTTAAAAGTGAAGACCGGTTCAGGTTGTAAGGTAAAACTTTCTGTTTTTACTCATAAAAAACTTTGTGTTCCGAGTCGTTAATGAAATAGTTGTATTTAGAGACAAGATGATGGTAAAATCACCACAATCAATGTGATCTTACTAACAAATTAATCTCAGCTTATTACAACAAAGTTCAAAATACTGACTTGATTGTTGTATATAATATACTGTACATGGTACTAAGTGAATGTACATGTTATAAAAAGAAAATTTCAACTTACTTGACATGAATCGGTGTCACGTTGGTATCCACAGATCACCTGGTTCGCAATCTTTTGGTAAATCCAACCAATTCTTGACTGTGAACATTCTTTACCCGACAGTATTCCTTGAGTGATTTCGTGCAGGAATCGTAACTGGTATCCATTATCTTCTTTTCTGCCCCAGCCAGCGACTATAGCAGCCTTATGGGTAAAGTCGTCCCCTGGAACACAAACAATATAAAAATAATCACTGGATATTATGAATCCTTAATTTAGTAGTGACAGTGAGTCAGTAAGTGCTGAAAGGTTTTGTGCGTTTTAGTCAAACAAGTAGATGTAATTTTCAAACCATTTGTGTGGACATTTTAAAATCCAAATGTCAACACAGGTGGTATAAAAACTTCATGCGCTTGTTGATCAAACTCACAGTACTTTTCATCAGTACAAAAATATTTTTGTGACAAATTAACAACATGTTTTGAAGTATTGCTACATAAGGGTTATGGTGTGAAAACAGGTAGAAGGGTTTAAATATTTAGTAAGTATGATAGGTAAGGAAAACATAGGAAGATGTAGAACAAAGCATAGAATTCAGTAGACTTGAATCCCTCAGTAGTAGTAATCAAGGGATAGGCAACAATAGACTTAGTAGGCCTACTAACTTATGAAACTGAACCGTGGACATTAAAGTGTAGACTATTGGCAGTAGATATGGATTGCCTTTGAAGAAGTATAAACTTCTATTTTAGATCAGGCCCCCAATGAGGAAATCAGAAGTAGCGACTGATACAGTAATTAGAATGGAAGTCATAACTTTTAAACAGTTTAGAATCCCTTACAGTCATCCACCAAGAATGCAGAATTCAAGATGGCCAAAGAGATTAGTGTTTCGAACGCTACAAGAAAAATGAGATGTCCTCACAAATCTCCATAGAATTAGGGAGCCCACCATGCTATACTGGAAATGAATTTTGGAAGGATACAGCTTTTGTCCTAATAGTTTGATTGACAGGGTTGGGTAGATGACAATTTGTTGTATTGTTAACATAACTGTATTGTAGACTTTCCATAATTAATCTCTATGTAATTATTTTTATGCAGCTAAAAGAAGAATAAATGCTATCAAGTTGGACTATGTGAGACACAGTGGAGGAATATTGATACAAGTAATCTGTGATGTATACATTGAAAATTATACCCACAGATTGTCTCCTTTTGAGGAACTGCAGCAGCTTGAACAAAAGTCCAACTGGTGTCAACCACTAATGTGAACTGGACTTGCAGTCCAAGCCAGATAGGCTTGAGCTAAATGAAATAAGTAAAATTTGGAGTTTTTGTTGACAAAGAACACTTGGTTGGAACAATTTGTCAAACCCAGTGTTTCTTACTGGCCATCATTATCATCATCATCTTTAGCAAGAATTAAACTGAAAATAGTTTACACTTATCAAACTATTCATTCAAGGTTGCTTGGCACTTGGTAAAACATGTTATTAATACTTGAATTTTATAAATAAACACTTGGCGTAGTTCTGTGTATAGTTTTTATTTTCCTGACATTGGTTCACCAGTTACGGCAGCTTCACAGGTTAGATTTGAACTTCGACTGATTTGAAATTTTAAATGTATGTTAGGAGGTGGAAGTAGTGTATTACCGATGGGAGAATTGTAAAGTCCCAGGTAAACATTTTAACAAATGGGTGGATGTTCCACTGTTTGGAACAAAATAAATTACCATTACTGGATAATTATAAATTGTATACAATACGCTTTTGTGTGAAGACAATTTACAAGCAACTACTTTGTTAATATTGTAACAACTAATGCAAATATTTTACTGCTGTAAAATACACCAGTACATACTTATGCCTAAATCTGTATAGAATCGAAAAATTCATAATTTACAAATTAAAATTGGCTGCCATATTGAATGTAGGCTATGTTAAAAGCCTGGGACCAAGCTTCAGCTAGGTATAAACATTTATGTGTAAAACAACTAATTAAAACCCCAAATTTATTGTAATTATTTATAAAACTTGTTAATAAGTTAAAATTAATCAGAAACTGTTTTAAATAATATGGAATTTATTTATAAATTGTGTTTTGATAGCATGTCATAGAACATATGGAACATATTAATTTTACTTTTTGAATAACTAATCAAGCTTGTCTATAGTTTGTGAACAAATTTTGTATATTATAACAAATTGATAAATCACTCAATATGTGATAATTAAAAGTAAACGGACTATAACGATGTAAAATTCAGTAAGGTTAAGATTTTTAATGAATCCAAGACATTAATAATCTCTAAATATGCGAAATTATAACAGTGATTGTTGGTAAGAAAAAATGTAAAGTTTTATATTTCGGGAACGTTTTATTAGACGCGTTGGTGGAAAGCGTCACTCTGGTCTTGACTTTCATTCAGTGGAGACGTATTGTTAAGCAGTGAAATAATAATTACAGTGTTCTGTAGCCTACCAGTTAATAAAAAGTCCAAGAGTCAAATAAAAATAAAATAAGTAACTCAAGAATATAACCACGAGAAGAAGAAATAAAAAAACTCATATTAAATTTAATATTGAAGTAAAGTGGTACTCACCTGACAGGTAACATTACGTGTTTATCTATCTTCTATATTATCTTCTATATTAATAAATCTCTAGGGGGTCTACGTTTGTCCGCGATAATCTCAGAATCTACTGAACCGATTTCAATGAAACTTTGCATGCTGATAGCAGGTACCCAACGGAAGGTTTGATAACGGTATCCACTTTATTTGATAACGATAAGTTAAAAAGAAGAGAAGTTATTGCAAAAAAACCCATTTTTTTAAACTCGCGGCTTCGATCGCTAATAACGATAGGCTAAAAAGAACCGAAGTTTTGCAAAAAAAACTCATTTGTTTAAACCCGCGGGTTCGATCGCGAATATTTGTTTATGATTGTTGTGGGAACTGTCGAGTTGGTAAATTGCTAATGGTAGACTACATCTAGGGTATATTAGTAATATTCTTATATTGTAAGTTATGAATATCCAAAAAGTGCGAAGTAGTAGATCCATTATTCATGTTTCTTCGATACGTAAAATCAAAATTTGATAATTTAGTAGATATTTACAAACATGCAGTAACACAATTAGATGAAATGTTTATTCGTATAGAATAATACAAATAGTGTATACATAAGTATATTGATATCAGTTAGTCCATTTGAATATTTACATTTTAGTAGGGATATGGAATTCTTATCAGCATATGGAATTCATATAAACAATACAATAATTCATTGTTTGATTATATTGTAACATTGATTATATAGTACACGTTGATTCTAACAAACCATACTCTTCGACATTTGAATATTCAGTAGGCCTATGTGCAGTAGGAATAATTAATTGTCGAGAATTATACTTAACCTACTTGTTGACACATCCTCTTCATTCACTTTTTTAAATATTATATATATACACAAACTTTCACTAGTGAACACTTACTTTTGGTTTTAAGTCCCAAACGTTTCGACATATATATTTAGGAAACACAATTATAAAGTAGCATACAGGACTAACAACACCATCAGGAAACACATAAATAATACTAACAAAGACACAGACACATACAGCAAAACAGGTGTCTACAAGTTAAACTGCAGTGATTGTACCAGTTCTACACCGGCCAGACGGGAAGATCTTTTTCCTCAAGATACTCTGAACATTTAAAAGCCCTCGCCACAAACTACATACAATCCACATTCGCCACACATTTACAAAATGAAAACCACGGTTACACAAACATAGAACACAACATGGAAATACTACACTACTTACTTAAAAGTAGAAAACTAAACACAGCAGAACAATATGAAATATACAGACATCACACACTACAACCAAACAACATATTAAATGACCAATTACACTATAGATCACATATACTTTTTGATACACTTGTTCAAACACACACTTTGAATTCCAGTGCTAATTCCCCCCCACCAGCAACCCCCACCACACACACCTACAACCCATAACGGTTACTTTGTACTGACACTCTGTATTTCAAATCCCACTGAGGAAGACGGACACCACGTCGAAACATTTGGGACATAAAACCAAAAGTAAGTGTTCACTAGTAAAAGTTTGTGTATATATATAATATTTAAAAAAGTGAATGAAGAGGATGTGTCAACAAGACAATTATAACACCGCCAACACAGCGTACTACATCCATACATACAGAAATGTCAGAGTACAGGTAACAAAAACTTCGTTGAACATCGCATACAACAAAACATGCCGCAAACACAACATCATACCCACACATGCACAAATCACAATAAAAAATAACACATACGCCGCACTACAAACCAAACGTAAAGCCGAAAAAATGCACCTGGACAACATAATCAACGATTTATACTACAAAAAAGACACACTAAACAAAACAGCATACAACCTACACGTAAAACTTACACAAATATTACACCACATAGAACTCGAAAACATAATACAACATACACGGAACAACATAGAGAAACTCCAATCAAAAATACAAGAAAGACAAAACAGGAAAATGAATAGCATCTTAACACGCAGAAACGAAACAGTCCCTACACCGACGCACAAATTTCACACACGTACAGTAAATATAACAAAGACCAATTTCACTAAAGCAGAAATAACCCTATTAGATAAAGGCCTAAAACACAATTTAAGAAACAATACAACCAATAATAACAGGTCTATACGCGACATAGTCATAGATGCTGAAACGGCCATACAACACACACATAATAATGACCAAAACACTATACGACACGACATAAAACGCAAATTACAACACACACAAGAACACGAACAAAAACACCATAATAACGAATTCCAAACACTAAAAAATGTAAAACGTAAATTACAAGAACACAACCTAACCATACTCAAAGCAGATAAAGGTAACATAAACGTTATAATAGAAAAACAGGATCTAAATAACAAAATCGAAACATTTTTTACTGAAAACAACATAACCAAATTAAATAAAGACCCCACCACAAAATATCACAAACAAATAAATAAAATCATAAATAACACAAAAAACATAATCACACCTGACAACATCAAATATCTGAAACAAATTAAACCAAACCCCCCTACACTGAATGCACTACCAAAAATACACAAACCTAATATCTCCATCAGACCACTTATAAACAACACACAAGCACCCACACACAAAATAGCTAGACACTTAGATAAATTAATCAGAAACAACATAAATTTAACAAACAACACCACCGTCAAAAATAATTTAGATCTGGTGAATAAAACTCAACATGTCCACATTCCACACAATTCAACACAAGCTTCTTTTGACATAACAAACCTATACACCAATGTACCCATAAAAGAAACTATAACAACATTAGAACACTTATTAAAACTGAATAACACACCAGAAACACACATAAAAGAGATCATTCATCTCACCAAAACTATCACCGAACAAAATTATTTCTCACACAATAACATGATTTACACACAAACAGATGGACTACCCATGGGCTCCCCTATATCAGGAATATTAGCCGAAAAATTCGTACATACCATAGAACAAGAACACATATTAAACAATAACAAATACACCAACAAAATCATATATTGGCACAGATATGTTGATGACATTTTACTCTTAGACAACGGCAACAAAAGACAAATTGAAAATTTCCACAAATACATTAACACTATAGGCTACACCAAAAATTAAAATTCACACTAGATTTAGAACAAAACAATAGCATAAACTTCCTGGACCTTACAATTACTAAGACAAACAACACACACACATACAAAATATACAGAAAACCCACCACAACAGACATGGTCATACATAACTCATCCAACCACCCAACTCAACACAAACATGCAGCTTTCAACTACATGCTCCATAGGCTCACTTCAATACCCCAAAACACACATGACTACCAAGAAGAACTCAACACAATCAAATATATAGCAGTCAAAAATGGATACAATCCCGATTTAATAAACAAACTACACAAACGCATCCTAAACACAAAAAGTAAAACACATAAAACCAACAGTACACAACCCAGTAAATACATCACACTCACATACTACAATTCCAATACACACAAAATTGCTAACACATTCAGGAAACACAATTATAAAGTAGCATACAACACCATCAGGAAACACATAAATAATACTAACAAAGACACAGACACATACAGCAAAACAGGTGTCTACAAGTTAAACTGCAGTGATTGTAACCAGTTCTACATCGGCCAGACGGGAAGATCTTTTTCCTCAAGATACTCTGAACATTTAAAAGCCCTCACCACAAACTACATACAATCCACATTCGCCACACATTTACAAAATGAAAACCACGGTTACACAAACATAGAACACAACATGGAATACTACACTACTTACCTAAAAGTAGAAAACTGAACACAGCAGAACAATATGAAATATACAGACATCACACACTACAACCAAACAACATATTAAATGACCAATTACACTATAGATCACATATACTTTTTGATACACTTGGTCAAACACACACTTTGAATCCCAGTGCCAATTCCCCCCACCAGCAACCCCCACCACACACACCTACAACCCATAACGGTTACTTTGTACTGACACTCTGTATTTCAAATCCCACTGAGGAAGACGGACACCACGTCGAAACGTTTGGGACATAAAACCAAAAGTAAGTGTTCACTAGTGAAAGTTTGTGTATATATATAATATTTAACCTACTTCATCGAGAATTATGCGATGAGCGTCAGTGATGTAGTATCAGTGCCTTTTTTCGTTAATTTTACGTCATCGGTATGTAATATGTGCAATATGTATTGTATTGTATAAATTATTAATTGCCCCCTAGAGATTTATTAGTATAGATCAAATAAATACATTTCCACTTTTTTTAGCTTTGCAATGCCAAAAAGACGATCATGTTTAGGAAGATCTACTGCTGCTGCGGAAAGAAATTATCGTCTTAGATCATCTGAAAATGACGTCGAAGGAGTCGAAATGCAATCAGCTCCTGTAAACTCTTCAGAAATATCTGGATTAGAAGAAGTCTCACGGGTTGAAAGTCCTACGATTCGTGAAAATAGATTAGCGGCACAAAGACGCAGGCAAGCGACTCTCAGATCACGAGGTCCTACTTTACGATGGAATGCAAAATTAAATAGTGGTTTCAATTATAATCCAGTTATTAACTACGCAAATGAAACAGATATCGGGTTACAGAGTATGGTTTGCCCTCATTGCAAAGCTTTAAAGTGGAAAAATGAATCACATGGATTATGTTGCTCTGCAGGAAAAGTGCGATTAAATCCCATACTTCCTCCTCCAGAACCGTTAAAATCATTATTAAATGGAGAATATCTTTTATCGAAAATCTTTTTGAATGCATTAAGATTGTACAAGTTAGCTTTTCAATTTACATCATTCGGAGCCAATGAAATAGTCGAAGGCAGCTTCATGCCTACTTTCAAAATTCAAGAGCAAGTATATCACCTCATGGGATCATTACTCCCCACACAAAACGAAGTACCAAAATTTCTACAGGTGTATTTCATAGCTGATTATTTACAGCAAGCTGAAACAAGAATGGATTATATTCGTAACTTGGATAAGACATTAGTAACAGAACTTCAAAATTTACTTCACGCAATCAACCCATATGTTAGTGAACTGAAAAGTGCGTTTGAATTTGTAACATCTGCGAATAATAATCAGTACAATATTGTGATTCATGCTGATCGAAAAGAAAATAATGAAGAGCACAGGGGTCGCTACAATGCACCAACAACTAATGAGGCGGCAGTAGTTTTAGTTAACCAGGAACGCGATAAACGCGATATAATAATCCGTGGGAGGGATCATACGCTACATCGAATTGCAGAAACACATCGAGCTTATGATGCTTTACAGTACCCTTTAATGTTTTGCAGAGGAGAAGATGGTTATCATTTTACATTAAAATTAGTCGATCCTCAGACTGGGTTACAAACTACTAAGAAAGTTTCAGCTCTACAATTTTATTCTTACAGACTCATGATGAGAAAAGTTGAGTACAATCATTTAATTTATTACAAACAGCTTCTGAATCAATACAATATATTGTTGATATGTATGCTAAGATAGAGACGGAAAGGCTTATATACATCCGTACTCATCAAACTCAGTTAAGAGCTGAGAATTACATAGATTTGCAAGATGCATTACGAAATAATGAAAGTTTGGATAATTTAGGCCGCTTGGTCATTCTACCCTCAAGTTTCACAGGAGGTCCACGATATATGTATGAGCGAACGCAAAACGCTTTTTGCTACGTACGCAAATACTCGCGGCCTGATTTATTTATTACGTACACTACAAATCCTAAGTGGAAAGAGATCGTCCAGGAGTTGCATTAAGGCTTTTCAGCTCAAGATCGACACGACTTGGTTCCGCGCGTATTTCATCTGAAATTGAAGAAATTAATGGATTTATTAGTGAAAGGTAAAATTTTTGGCTCAGTTATCTGCTACATGTACAGCGTAGAGTGGCAAAAAAGAGGTTTGCCGCATGCGCATATTTTGCTCTGGTTAGAAGAAAAAATACGACCAGATCAGATAGATTCTGTGATTAGTGCAGAGCTGCCGGACCCTGATAAAGATCCAGAGCTTTATGATATAGTTAAAACACATATGATTCATGGGCCATGTAAAACAATTAATGCACAGTCACCATGTGTACTAAACATAATGCACAGGAGGGTCAGTGTACTAAACGATATCCTAAATCGCTTACAAAAGAAACGATGATAAATGATGACAGCTACCCTAATTATCGCCGACTAAGTCCTGAAGATGGAGGTTTTCAGTGTGAAATCCGTTTGAGAGATGAGATTTTGATAGTTGACAATAGATGGGTAGTTCCATACTCACCGGCGGTTTCACAAGCTTTTGGTGCTCACATCAATGTTGAATTGTGTAGTAGTGTAAAATCCATTAAATATATATGCAAATACGTCAATAAAGGTTCCGATCTAGCTACGATTGGTATACAAAATTCTTAGAGGTATTACAGTTTCAAAATGGTTGATACATAAGCACATCTGAAGCTATATGGAGAATCTTCTCTTTCCCTATATATGAGCGTTTTCCACCTATTATTCATCTAGATGTACATCTCGAAAATGGTGGGAAAGTTTATTTTCGTGAAGATAATTTGCACGGAAGAATAGAAAATCCAAGAAACACCACTCTCATGGCATTTTTTTTATCTATGTCGGAAAGATGACTTTGACAAAACTTTGTTGTACGAAGCATATTACACTTTCAATAGGCAGACAGGAAAATTTCAACGTAGATGTCGAGGAGTCTTATTAGAAGGGAGCGAGAACGTATATCGTGAACACGTATTGGGTCGAGTGTATACAGTTCATCCAAACAATCATGAATGTTATTTTCTTCGTTTACTTCTGCACAATATGTGGCGAAACTTCATTTGAAAATATCAAGACTGTCGACAACGTAAATTCATCCAACGTTTCAAGCTGCATGCCAAGCTCTTGATCTCTTAGAGAATGACAATCATTGGAACGACACATTGTCAGAGGCAAGTTTATTTGCTAGCCCTGACAAAATTAGAAAATATTTTGCAATAATGTTGGTGTTCTTGAGTATTTAAATCCCGAGTGCATTGTGGATTAAATACAAAGACCACTTCTCTGAAGACTTGATTCGAGATATTATGCGTCGAATTCCTGATGCTGATTTGAGTTTATACAAGGAAAGCATTGAAAGTAGTTGTTCACTGCTTTTACAAGATTTTGTTACTTCTGTCGGTGGTAATCCGATAGCTCAATACGGATTACCAAATCCACAGTCTACCGTGCAAAACATTTCAAAGGAATATCTTTCTGAAACCACTTATGACAGACAACAGCTACTTTCTACAGTTGAAGAGAATGAAATATTACTGACAGACGAACAAAGAAATATATATCAACTCATTCTTCAAAGTGTTTACTGTAAATCTGGAAATGCATTTTTCCTTGATGCACCAGGAGGCACAGGTAAAACATTTTTAATCAAATTGACTCTTTCGAAGTTAAGAAGCGAAGGCAAGATCGCATTAGTAGGAGCTTCCTCGGGAATCGCTGCTACATTATTACCTGGCGGAAAAACGGCTCATTCCTCATTCCCAGTGTGCAATATTTCCAAAAATAGTGCTAAAGCAGAATTGATTAGAAATGCAGACTTGATTGTTAGGGCTGAGTGCACTATGGCCCTTAAAAAATCAGTAGAAGCTCTCGATAGAACTCTACGTGATTTGCGCAATGACAACAGATTTATGGGTGGAATAACTTTTCTCTTTGCCGGAGATATCAGACAAACATTGCCCGTAGTTACGCGAGGTACCAGAGATGATGAAGTAAACCCTTGCGTCAAACGATCGAATATATGGCGTACCGTTCAAACAGTATCACTCACAATAAACATGAGAGTCCAACTTGGAGGTGATGCAGATATTCACGAATTTTCTACTACTTTATTAAACCTTAGAGATGGTAAGATATCAGAGACAGACGGTGCGATATGTTTACCGCCATCATTATGTCGTACAGTTTCTTCACTGGCAGAGTTGATCAAAAAGGTTTATGGACATATTGAGTCTATTAAATTTGCACGATGATGTGCGGTTATGTGAGCGTGTGATACTAGCACCAAGAAACGAACAAGTAAATGCCATAACTAGATTCCATAAATTTCCAGGAGATGAAAAAACATATCACTCCATTAATACTGTACAGTTTTGAACGAAGAGGATGCAGTACATTACCCAACTGAGTTTTTGAATATTTTATCTGCATCAGGATTACCAGCTCACACATTGAAATTAAAACTAGGTGTTCCAATTAATACTCATGAGAAATCTGAAGCCACCACAGTTATGCAATGGAACACGATTGAAAGTTAGGTCGCTAAAAAAACATATCGTCGAAGCGACTATCTTAACAGGCTGCGGCAAAGGAGACACAGTATTTATCCCAAGAATTCCAGTCATACCCAATAACTTCCCATTTCAATTTAAAAGACTTCAGTTTCCGGTTAATTTATGCTTTGCAATGACTATCGATAAGTCACAAGGGCAAACTTTACGAACAATGTGTTAGGGCATGTTTGTAAATATCTACTAAATTATCAAATTTTGATTTTATGTATCGAGGAAACATGAATGATGGATCTATTGCTTCGCACTTTTTGGATATTCATAACTTACAATATAAGAATATTATTAATATAGATGTACCATTAGCAATTTACCAACTCGACAGTTACCACAACAATCATATACAAATATTCGCGTGCGAAGCCGCGGGTACCTGCTAGTAATAAATAATATTATTGAAAGACTTCATAACCTATCATGGTAAACAAAAGTGAAATTGATCGCACAACTCACAGTAACTCACATCCTGTGTAGGCCTAATATAGATAGAAACGATTTTCACCAGTAAGAAACATACACAAACTCGTAACTTATAGAATAGTATTTATTTGAAAAGAATTAACTAGAAGGCAATGACCATTGTATAGTCAATAGTGTAGTTTATTACCGGACTAGAAACTAGAGGTGGGCCGATATGCCTATAACAGGTATTTTGCAACGATATTTTTGTGGAACGGATGTAACAGTGACTGAAAATTTAATGAAGAAAATTGTGTTAGTGGTTAAAATCACAAACAGAATTATCACTGTTGCACACCACTATAGAAAAATTATTCCGATTAGCACTTTCAAGCTTCTCAGCTCATCGCCAGATTGTAACGATTTGACGATGAGCTGAGAAGCTTGAAAGCGCTAATCGGAATAATTTTCCGATCTGACGATGAGCTGAGAAGCTTGGAAGCGCTAATCGGAATAATTTTTCTATAGTGGTGTGCAAAAGTGATAATTCTGTTAGTGACTGAAAAGTTGAAATACTTGTTATTCCCGGCCTCGCTGTTCCGAGTCGAAAGACGCCCCTACGCAACTATAGCTTGACCAGAGACAAAAAATAGTTGGAGTGGGGACTGCCGCCATAACAGCGTCACAACGAAGGGGGAATGTTACCCCCTCCATTGTCATCAGTCACACTTAAGACACACTTAAGACCAAAGTGTTATAGATGTGGGAAACCTGGACATCTACAACGAGATTGTCGGCTTAGAATTCAGCAGCAGGGAAACGAGCAATAGTCGGTACAACGGGGCGTGTGCTGACTAACTGGAGGAACGAAGCCCCTAGACAATACGCAATTTCTACACTTCAAAAAAACAGCGGGAGCTTGGAGGTTACCGTTTTCGTTCAAGAAAGGCCAACCTCGATTACTGTTGACACAGGTGCAACAGTTTCCATTGTGCGGCCCGACGTGGTGAAAGATCTTAAGCCAATCTGGTGCTCTTGCAGCTTGCGAACAGCTACTGGACGGCCTGTTAAAGTATTTGGAAAGTGGAGATACGCCTACGCCTCGGTCGACTTGAGTTTAATCATCAAGTACTGGTTGCAGACATTGTGGATGAAGCAATTCTTGGTGTGGACGTTATGAACGCATACGGATTTATAGTTGACTTCAAAAACAATGTCTTGAGAATCGGAGGAGAAGAGGTAATGCTCTCCACAATGACGACATCACAAAAATCGGTGGACGTCATAAACCAAGTGGCCGTAACTGTTCCGCCAAACTCCGAAAAGATCATCATGGTTAGAACCGAAGGTAGATACTAGGGGCAACCAGTGCTCTATATTCGAACCTCAGGTAGTCAGCACACCGGGCATACTAATTGCCAGAAGTTTAGTAAAACCTGACGAAACCGGAAATGTACCTATTAGCGTGGCGAAAATTTTGGATCAAGCTATCACTTTACAAAGCAATACGCTCCTAGGCAAATTGACGTCTGTGGCCTGGGTAGCCGGAATGACCACAACGGAGATCCAGTGCTTTGGATAATTCCAAATTATCAGAGGAACTGCAAGAATTATTGAACAGATCTTCTAACGACCTCTCAAGTGGTGAGGTAAAAGAACTCGGACAGTTTTTACATGAATTCAAAGATTGTTTTGCAGTTCGGGGACAGTCACTGGGAAGAACCTCTCTTGTGCAACATCACAACAATACCGGGGACACAAAACCGATACGCCAACCTCCTCGAAGGCCTTCATTATCTAAACAGGAGGAAATGTCTCGGTTAGTACAGGACATGTTGACAGAGGGAGTAATCGAACCTTCGTCAATTGCTTGGTCTTCTCCTGTAGTGCTGGTAGGGAAGAAGGACGGTGGATTGCGTTTCTGCGTAGATTACCGGAGGTTAAATGACGTTACAAAGAAAGACTGCTAACCATTACCTCGCATTGACGATACTTTCGACACGTTGTCCGGAGCACAGTGGTTTTCCACATTGGACCTGAAGAGTGGATATTGGCAAGTGGGTCTTCATCAAGAAGACAAGGAAAAGACCGCTTTCTCGACCCCAAGTGGCTTATTCCAATTTAACGTCATGACATTTGAACTCTGTAATGCACCGGCAACATTTGAAAGATTGATGGACCTGGTACTCCGAGGCCTGACATGGAAAACTTGCCTTGTTTATTTAGACGATGTCATAGTCATCGGGAAGACTTTCAAAGACCTTTTGGAAAACCTTAAGGAGGTTCTAACTAGAATTCACGGTGCCCAACTGAAGCTAATCCCGAAGAAGTGTTCTCTATTCCAGAAGGAAGTACAGTGACTGTGCCATCTGGTGCGGCATCGCGTGTTAGCATGGATCCTAATAAAGTAGACACCGTAAGAGATTTTCCAGTGCCGAAGAATAAACACGAAATTAGGAGTTTCCTGGGGTTATGCTCATATTACAGACGTTTTGTGAAAGGCTTCGCTACTATTGCTAAACCACTACATGAGCTAACGGAAAATAATCGAAACTTCCAGTGGTCGAGGGAGTGTGATCAAGCATTTAGGACTTTGAAAATTGCATTATGTTCGCAGCCAATTCTCGCTTTCCCAGCTTCCAAAGAGGAAGTACATTGTGGATACAGACGCAAGCAATACTTGGAGCAGTTTTGTCTCAAGTGCAGAACGGTGAAGAACGAGTAATAGCGTATTACAGCAAGACACTTTCTAAACCGGAGAGAAATTATTGTTTTACAAGGAGAGAGTTGCTGGCAATCGTCCAAGCGTTGGAGCACTTCCATAAATACCTCTATGGAAGAGAGTTTTCACTACGTACCGACCATGCCGCGCTTACATGGCTCTTGAGATTTAAAAATCCGGAAGGACAGTTGGCAAGGTGGCTTGAACGTCTGCAAGAGTACAACTTCAAGGTACAACATCGACGGGGCGCCTGCATGGTAATGCAGATAGCTTATCACGAACCCGTGCCCGGAAGACTGCCGACATTGCCACAGAATAGAAGAACAAAACTCAAGCGAACATGTTCAAGCCATCACTGTAGATTTCCTGGCAGACGGCTGGACAACACAAGACTGTCCACAAGAACAGATGACTGATGAAGACATTGGACCGATCTTGACAGCAAAAGAGGAAGGTCGCCGCCCGGATTGGCAAGATATCTGCCATGGTTACGAAGTGCTTAAGGGCTACTGGGCACAATGGGAATCTCTCACCTTAGAAAACGGATTGCTGAAAAGGGCTTGGGAAAGTGCAGATGGACGAGACGTGGTCATGCAGTTGATAGTTTCCCGAAGTAAAGTGCAGTCTGTTTTGTAGGAGATGCATGATGGAACATCTGGAGGCCATCTTGACGTTAACAAAACCCTTGACAAAATACGGAAGCGATTCTATTGGCTTCATCTTCGCCACGACGTAGAGGAATGGGTCGGATTTGTGAAATATGTGCTGCGAACAAGGGCCCACAAACCAGAAGCAGGGGTAAAATGAGACAGTATAATGTTGGACTGCCTTTCGAGAGAATTACCATAGACATTGCTGGACCATTCCCAGTTACTGACGATGGAAACCGGTACATCATGGTTGTAGGTGACTACTTTACTAAGTGGGTGGAAGCCTACGCAATTCCAAATCAGGAGGTTACCACTGTGGCAAAGGAGTTAGTTTACAACTTCTGTTGCCGTTATGGAACCCCTATGGAAATCCATACTCATCAAGGGAGAAATTTCGAATCAGGAGTGTTTAAAAATTATGCCGTCTACTCGGAATTCGAAAGACCAGGACAACGCCTCTGCATCCTCAGTCGGACGGGATGGTTGAGAGATTCAATAGGAGACTTGAGCAGCATCTTTCGAAGGTTGCTGACGAGAACCAAACAGACTGGGACCAACGTATACCACTATTCCTCATGGCGTATAGATCATCAGTACACGACACAACCGGCATGACTCAAGCAAAATTGGTGTTTGGGGGGGGGGGAGATTCGTCTTCCTGGGGACTTAATGTTCGGATCACCTGAGACTCAGTCCCAAGAGCCGCAGAACTATTCCTCGCAATTAGAAAACCAACTGCGAGAAATGAGTCGCTTGGTAAGAGGACGGCTGAAGATTGCCAGTGATAAAATGAAAACTCGGTATAACATTCGCAGCAATAGTGTGGGTTTCCAAGAAGGAGATCAGGTCTGGTTGTTCAACACAAAGCACCGTCGTGGTCGCTCACATAAGCTTCAGTCTAACTGGGAAGGACCCTACACTGTGAAAAAAAGAATCAACGATGTTGTTTATTGGATTCAACAGAAGGACAATGAAAGTTCAAGGTCATCCACCTAAATCGCCTGGCTAAGTACTATTTCAGAGACGATTTGTCAGTTCGGGACGAACAGGCTTAAGGAGGGGGTGATGTTATGACATCACAGAACAATCTACGTGTTTGTCGAATGTGCCAGAAGAATCTCGCTCTAATGTGTGTGGCATACGTGACTGTCAACGCATCCGCGAGAGTTTACTCAAAGGCGCCAGCCGCGCAGACTGTGTCAATGCTGCAGTTAATTACGTAGTATACATGGGCGCTAAGACGCAATTAGGAACGTTCTGGTCTGTGAGCACAGGTATAAATACATGGCGGCAGCTGCCTTAAGTTCCAGTAATGCTGCGATATATTTAATGTGCGGTTCGAGTTATTTTCGGGCGATATTACTGTGCACGTTCAAGTGGTTATTAGTTAAGTGTTGTGTTTTATAATCGGACGGTATATTGTAATACAATTGTGTTTTAATATTAGTTGACATTTATTTGCGTGTAAACAATTTTTATTTGATTTGTTATAAGAGACTGTGTTTAATTACGAACTGTTTAACTGTGAAAATTAAAGCTGGTGATTAGTGACTTAATTGGTGTCTTGTATTTTGTTTCCATTGTACCTACGATGATCAAGTAGACCGTCATAACAATATATATATATTGTAACATGACATAATCAATGCCCTGCCCTAATTAACAAAAATTGTCATTTTTCAATAGAGGTCAGAATATGTCACCTCACAGAGTCCACCAATTAAATAAAAAGCCTTTTCCTATGTCAGACAATGTAGAAACAAATGAAAGGTACAATACAAAAGTATTGTCTGTAAAATCTGGTAATTTATAATTAATAAATGTAAGAAAATAACTGTGCTAATATAAGAGAGTGGGGAGCAAGGTAGTTAGTTATTTGGACAGAAAAGACTGAAAAAATAACAATCCCTTCAATTACCCCTAGTGTAAACAAATAAATTAAATAAACCAAAACTAGTGTGACGCAAACTGTGTAAAAAATGTAATAATTGTCCGTGCAGTGGGGACAAGATAAACTTATATTATTTTTTGTTATCATTAGGATTAAAAATGAACTAAAATAAAATGGTATCATTTTTTGGAAGTGTTGTGTAAAGCCTAGACAGTATATTGGTGTTTATGTTTAAATATCAAGGCTAATAGATAAATTTTGTAGATTGTATTAGGCCTACAGGCTAGATAAACACTTAAGTTAAAAACAAACAATTCTAGAAATAATCAGTTAATAGTGATTCATAGAATTGAAGAATGTTATCAAAGTTATTTTAAATATTTTGTAATGATTTGTTAATGTTTGAAGTTAAAATTGGCTATGAAGGCAATACCTTAGGGTAAAAATGTTAAAATATTTTGTAAGTTATTGTTATGGTACATCCAGGGTTTAAAATTGATAAATTAAATAACAATCTATGTAAATTAGAAAAAATGCTAAAGAAATGAAGCTTAGGGCCTAGGCCAATAATGCAATGTAAAGAAAATAATGTCATAAATGAGTAGATCAACCATTCAAAGTAAACAAAATCAAAAAAGGATTAAATCCGAAGGATAAAACACTTGATGTAATAGTAATAGTATTTATAAGATAAATTTAGGCAATTATGATATAATCATTGTAACAGAAAAATAGGTCCAAAATTCAGAACGTTTGTAAAGGGGAAAAGTTATCTATTATAATAACAAATTTATAGCAAATAGGTATCAAATTGCATGTCATATAGTAAGAAAAAACATAATGTAACTTAAATTTAATAGGACTTAAAGTTTAAAAGGGAGTATTTTTTTATACAAGTGTAAGAATATATTATATCCGTGACACCAGTTAGGTGACCTGCAGTTCAACTATTTTAACCAATCGGAGGCCAGAGATTCTTGGGGTAGACCGTTGATGAAGGAAGAAGAATTATTATTCCATTATTGACTATCATAGAGTGTAGATGAGCTAAGTAATACCAAGGAAAATTCGGAAGTGGAATCAACATATTGAGTGGTAAAACTAATTGACCGATGTCTAAAAAATGAGAAAGTAAAACGATAAAAGAAGAGGATATATTAAATACTTAAACCACACGACGAAAATAAAAATGAGAAGAAAATACGATCAACCAAATTGAACGAAAAAGTCTGAGTACCTACATTGGTAAGAATCGTCCAATCCATATAGTCACGATCACTACACAACAGATAGTTAAACTCAACAGGCACTATTATACCTACAACAAGTGCTAACTAAAGAAAAAACTAAATATAATACAGTGAAAACACTACAAAATTTATTTATTGTAAAAACAAGTGAACAAAACATTAATTCGTAGCGTCTGTAAACTATACGGACGGCCATTTTGATTGTCGACTGCCTTGTGTAATGAGGCAAATTATTCGCTGTTGTCCGGCAAACAAACCGTTCCCGTATTAATTTTAATTTAATTTATAATTTATTGTAATGTATAGTACCTTTTCTTTGCATCTCTGACTTTTTAACAGCTTCAAAGAATCCAAACCCTGAGATATAAAAAAAAAGTAAAGTTATTAACAATGTTAAGAAATATATAAAGAAATTCTAGAATCGAAACGAGCACAAGAGTCGATAAGACTCAAACATAGTTCGACATAAATGTCGATAAATACTATAAAGCAGTAGAACAAATAATAAAAATAAGCACGTTTTGTTGGGAAATCAATTCGTCTTGTTATTTGTAGAATAAGCACAATTTTCAGGAAATTTATAGCTAACAGTGAGGAGTGTGGATATACGGACTACACAAAGTGCACACATGGCAAAGAGAGACGTAACCTACAACAAAACCGGCTGCGTCGGAGTCGACGGTCAACGTAACCAATTACCTGAAGTATTTCAAAAGAGGGTCCCAGTCATACTCTCTCTCTCTCTCTCTCTCTCTCTCTCTCTCTTTTTCTCTCGACAGTGAAAACTGTAGAAAAAGAAAAAGGAAAAACGACCACCGCTAATTCTCAAATCACTTTCAATTCAAATAACAACCGATGATTGATAAAAAATAAAAAACTTAAAATATACAGTCAACTCGAGACTAAAGATTATTAATTGGTTACGTAAGAAACGGGAGAATTCGTGATAAGTAACAATATATATATATATTGCGACAGTAAAAATAAGTGATGTACTGGGCATTTAATATAAAAATTTAAATATACCTAATAAACTGTAAATAATTAATAATGTATTAGAAATAAGCATGTCAGGGATTGCAAGCTTGGCTCAGACAAAAATATGAACAGGTGTTTCGACCTGAATCGACGTGCACACACACACACACACACACACACACACACACACACACACACACACACACACACACACACACACACACACACACACACACACACACACACACACACACACACACACACACACACACACACACACACACACACACACACACACACACACACACACACACACACACACACACACACACACACACACACACACACACACACACACACACACACACACACACACACACACACACACACACACACACACACAAATGTAACTGAAAGTGTGTACACCAGTATTTTGCTAGTGTGTGTGAACGCAGGTCTATGCAGGCGAGTTTACCACCCCAAGATGAATAATTGCATAATTACTGTTTTTCCGTAATTATTCATAAACTATAATGAAGAAGTAAAATCCAAAAACACAATAAAATGTAAGAAAATTTACTAAATACTGTGTACGAAAACCATGTGAAAGTGCCACACCGTACGAGTGTAATAGTGAAATAACTGTGTACAAATCGAATGGGTTAAGTTGCAATGTCCAAAATTACAGTGAACATGTGTTGTAAGATAATAGTTATAAGATAAGTATAAGAGTATACTTACAGGACTCTGCAATTCACAGAAATATAAGAAATAGCGAAATTGACAAGGAGTGGGGGAACTGAACCCAGAAACAATTTCAGGCATGTCGATTTCGTACCACTGCAGGTGTTGATCAAGACATGGGTATAAATAGGACACACAAGCTACAGTGGTTCTCTTTCTTAAATCATCCACGGTGCAGCGGGAGCTTCTGCCCGTCCGCACAGAATATTTAAATTTTTGTAAATAATTTCATCCTTCCAGTTACATACAGTTATGTAACTGGATTGTAAAACAAACAATTTTTAAGTAGTAACAAAATTACATAAGAAGATCCACATAAGAAGATCAACTGACGTCCGAAACAGCACGAGAAGAAGTTCCAGAGAGCGATACGACGCTGGACAGAGAGAGAGAGTCGACGCTGGACAAGAGGAAAAGAGAAAGGCGACGCTGGGCAGAGAGAGAGTCGACGCTGGACAAGAGGAGAAGAGAGAGGCGACGCTGGACAAGAGGAGAAGAGCGAGTGATGCTGAAGTTCGAGACGAGGACGATTACAGAGGGATTCAGTGACTCACCTGATTCAGATCAACTGACGTCCGAAACAGCACGAGGAGAAGTTCCAGAGAGTGATGCGATGCTGGAGAGAGAGAGAGTCGACTCTGGACAAGAGAGGAGCGACGCTGGACAAGAGGAGAAGAGCGAGGCGACTCTGGACAAGAGGAGAAGACTCTGGACTCTAGATGAGCGACGCTGGACAAGAGGAGACGATGCTGGACAAAAGGAAGTGATGCTGGAGTTTGAGACGAGGACGATTACAGATGGATCCAATGATCGAGTATGATTGACGACAATAAGGTGATAAGTAACTTATTTATCTCTTAATCGAACAATTAACTCAAAGACAATTAAAGACATTCTTGTTCTATTTAAAAGTAAGAGCCAATGTTTATTGTAAATATAGAATTAAAAACATAGATGTTATTGAAGTAAGATTAATGTAAACAAGAGCTCAAATTAGTATTGAAATGAAAAGAATACAAAGCATATAAGTAAAAATTAGCGTTTGATATAAATCAGTACTGAGAAACAAAAGATAAATTCAGTAACTATTGATATTTTTGAGTTACATTGCAATATATAAGAAAATATTTAAATATTGATATTTTGAAACACACTAATTGACTGAGTAGTCTGGACATGAGATTTTTCGTTAATACAATAATTAGTAGAATAGAATATTTAGTCAGTAAGGATGTATACAGCATAAGCCTTATGGCATAATAACGAAATAATAACGAATTTTTTAAGTCGAAGTAAGTGCCATGTGCACAATTTTATTAATATCAAATAAATTTGAAATACCGTTACAAGTTACATAGAGTTCTTATTACAGATACACCTGAAACCCAAATTAAATGTTATATTGTTACATAATTTGTCGCTCTTGAACGTGAGGCCAGACACGCCTATTTTTATGTATATCGTATCGTTGCATAAGAAATATCGCTTCCAACGTGGGGCATCACAAATTTATATTATATTTACTTATGCAGTTGTATCGTTACAATATATATATATACTAGCATTGGTTTCCATCCTTTTGGGACCCGCATACCACTTTGCAACTGATTTCTACACCACGAGGTGCAGAAGATTTAAATTACCTTTCTTAGGCAGACAAATAGGACTGATGTAGTCATTGTATTTGATTTTCTTTTTCACTCTAAGTAATGCAATGTCATTATCATCATACGCCTTGTGATCAACGTGGCCAGGATGAATAATCATGTCATCGATTTGGTACACTCTTTCTGTACCATCATTGAGTTGAATACGATCGTGTGCTCCAAGAATGAGTGCCAGACTAGATTTCCTGTAAGTACATGAAAAGTTTTCATTATATTCTATTACACAGAATTTAATAAGTGTAACAAACATGTAAGTAATGTGAGTAAGTGATAAGTTCCTGACTATTAACCCACATCAACAAAATACACAAAAAACGTAGTCTTCACTGCTGATTATGAAAGCAACAATAGCATAAACTTTGTAGACCTCACTGTTACAAAACTACGACACAAAAACAAATTCAGTATACACAGAAAACCCACTACAACTGATACACTGATACATAACTCCTCAAATCACTCAATACAACACAAACTATCTACCTTCAGAACCATGATACACAGACTAAACAACATCCCACGGGATGAAAAAGACCACCAAGATAATTAAACACTATCTGATATCTAGCAGAAGCCAACAGGTACAATAAAATAATAATTAATAAACTCCTACAAAAAAGAAACAACAGACAAAGACAAAAAACAAGAAATTCATAACACTAACATATATCAATAACGACAATCAAAAAGTAGCCCACAAATTTAAAAAAGCAGGATACAAGTTTGCATACAGAACTACAAACAAAATACCACACACAGATTAAAAAAATATGTACAAACAACAAAACAAATTTTGTTCACCTGGTGTTTACAAATTGAACTGCTCAGAATGTAACAAAGTTTATATAGACCAGACAGGACACAGCTTCAGAGATACATAGAACACATAAAAGAATTACACCCCACCACCGAGTCCACCTTTGCAAATCACATCAATGAGGCAGACCACACACATACAAACATAAAAAGAAATATGGAAATCCTACACGTACACACAAACGGCCGAAAACTAGACACTCTTGAACAATTGGAAATATACAAACACACGAAAATACATAAAACCAACATACTAAATGAACAGACACAATTTAAATCACACATACTATTTGAACACACACACACACACACACACACACACAATTATCTTTTGAATGACACCACCGCCACCAAAAGTAACATGGACAGCGCTCCTAGTGGCAGCCTCTGACAAAGCTCTAATGAAACAAAACTACTTTAGGCAATAAGACAAATATTTGTTATTTTTATCAATAATAAATTGTGATCCGAGTCAGTAGTGTTATATATAGTTAATAAATGATAACGAAAATCTGAAAGCAGAAATATGAAGGATTCTTGGATTTTGTTGACCATCACATGTCTGAGTATCAGTAATGATATGTATACTCTTTTGCTACAGGACTGCAACACTAATATTTCATATAAAATTAATGCTTTCAGTGCCAGGTACTATATGTGAAGTACCAGTATATTTCTTATGGGTACAGTCTGAAGTGCCAGGATGACTTATGACATTTTGCAAGTGTTTTTAAAAACTTCATAACTCTTTCAAGTGTTTACAAATTTTATTTCCATTATTCTTTCTGCTAAACGTGTTTAATGAGTTGTTCTAAAAGAAGCATAAAATTTAATTTTACTGGACTTAATGAACAAAATATAATATCGGCATGGAAAACCATACATGACTTGCATGTTCTAATATTTATATTTAAAATCATTCACTTGAATTTAGTTTGATAATTTCTAAAAAAATATCTCTCACACTCAAACTATTTTCATTATTTTTAGATATTTTTTTAATATAGGGTAGTCATTTAATATAATACTATTTTCGAATCACTTTATCTATAGAAATTAGGTACTTTATTCTTATAAAGAAACTGAACTTCGCAGATAATCATCCCTCCTCCTCAACCACCGTTAATCATATTTACACTTTCAGAGTGTACATTAGAATTGTGAAGAGTATCATATGTAAATGCTAAGGTATCTTATCCTTGAAAATTAAATACTCTTCATAGTTTACTTGATATCAGCAAAGTAATTTTAAAGAAATCACCCCATCCTCAATCAACTACACTCTCCATTTATAGATATTTTATCTACCTTTTTTTACAGTTGATTATTATGATCCTCTTCTCACGATACCTTATTTATAAGAATTGACTACTTTACTCTTGTTATAACACAATACATTACCGGTAAACTATCCCTACCCCTTCAACCGAACAACATCATTTTTGATATTTACAATTTCATTTCAGTTTCATTACACGTAATTATTAAGGTATCTAATTCTTCAAAATGAAGTACTTTATTCAACATTATAAAGACAGTTTTTGACAAATTTCCCCGTCTCTTTTCAACTACCCTTTTCATTTATAGATATTTCATCTACCTTTCTACAGTGGATTACTATGAGCTAATTTTCAGGATACCTTATTTACCAAAGTTAAGTACTTTACTCTCGTTATGACGTAAAACATTGCAGGTAAACTGCCCCTTGCTCCTTAACCGATCTTCACCAAAATCAATAGGCTTGAGTCCTCTACAACTCGGGCACATATGCAAAAAGTTATTTGATTCTGTTTGAATTTGCGGCAGTTATTGTTTGGCTTAGAAAAGGTTCTACACACACACACACACATACATACAATTTTTAGAAAATGACATTTCTTCAATTTTTGAGGGCAGTACAATGAGGATCAGCCCTTATCTCGAACATGATTTTTTTCATGATCACCATATCCCCATACTTCCATGTTCCTTACGAAATATGGAAGTAAAGAATGAAAAGGCATTATACTTACCAACAAATATTTTAGTATGACACAAAGTAAGGCACATAATCAAAACATTTAGAACCACAAAGAAACCACCATTTAAAGAAGTATACAGTTCTGTACACAAGTACTAATTTTCAAGTGTTTCTATAAGAAAATGATAGAACATTTTCCAATTTTTCAAATTAGTGTCCTTTTACCATTTTTGCATTGTTTATAAAGACAGTTACAGCAAACTAAATTAATTAGAAAACAAAATATAATCAAATTTTATTTAATAATATGATTGTTTAATATAAAATTGTTAAAACTTGCAAAATGTTATGCCATCCTAAACTTAAATTAAACAAACTAAAACATAAAAAAAATTAAGTCTGTTTCAGCAAATATGACTAGAAAAGCACATTGTGTGCAATCTCTTCTTGCACTTTTTGAACATATGTGCAGATTTTGTTTACTTTTTCTACCATACCAGCTCTTGTGCCGACACCACTACAGACAAACAGTTCCTTTCTTTTTTGTCTGGTAGGTTTTCAAAAAACTTTTTTACATCCGCTTCACCACCCCACCCTGAATGCATCTGCCTGTCTAATTGCTAGGCCAAGAGAATTATAAATATTATACGGTACCTAATTGTATTTTCTTTTGTTTGTATTTGAATTTCAGATAAGTCTGCAATTACAGAAACCGTAATGAAAGACTCTCCTGACACTCTTTGCTACAAAAAAATATATATCTACAGTTTACATATTATACCTTTTATTGATCGGATGATGAGCTGTGAAGCTTGATCGGAATAACTTTTCTAAAGTGGTGTGCAATAATGTTAATTCCGTTTGGTATTATAATTTTGAAAATAATTCTTCTAGGCATCCAAAAAATTGACACTGGTACTTTTTTACACAATACTTACGGGATCCGATTTTTTGGAAATTGACACTAAAGCAGATACTGTCAATGTCCGAAAAATCAGATAATGGCACTGAAAACATAACAAAAAATCACTTTTTGCTTTTTCCTTGTGAGCTTTGTCAGAGGTGACTGCTATAACACTATCAGTTTAGTTATTGTAGTTAGTGCTGTCATGAAAAATGGAAGGAACTGTAGACAGATGAAGAGAGATGCATTAGACCAAGAAAAATGGACAGTATCCTGTTGAAACCTGTTGTAAGACAGTTTTCTAATGAAGATGGTAAAGAAAGGAAAACTTTGGATGAGGACATTGCATATGTCCTGGGCAGTGGCGGCTCGTCACTAAATTTGCAAATTAAGCTTGTCAATAATATAACTATAATGTGTAGTATCCTTATTGAAAGATATTTTTGGGGCGACTAATAGCGATCACCCGATGTTTTCGGCATGGTCCCGCAGCCGGACGTTTTCGCTGTCGTCCTCCCTGCATAGGCTGGTCTTGCGGGGAGCGGGAAAAGAGACGTGTACACATGTCTATGCTTTTAAATCAGCATCAGCCATTACAGGAGGGGCTCTGCCCGCTTTCTGATTTCGCAGCTATTTTCATAGAGAACTGGAGCGTTGTTCAAAACTTCTCTGTTGCTGTTTAAAGTGCATATATTTTCTCTTGTGTTTTATATAGTTTTGATTGTGTTCTTGTTGTACTTTTTGTGTAAACGTAATGTTCTAATAATTTATTCTTTATTAGGCAGTGTATTCTGTGTACAATAGTGTTTTTGTCGAACCTTGCGTAGGCCTACATAAACGTGTAACTTATTCTGTGTAGGCCTGAGCGTGTGTGTTCTGTGCGTATTTGTTAGAAACGATTAAAATGGCTATGAATTCAGTAAGTAATATTAAACGTTTGATTATTTCAAATTCACTTACTTATGAAAAGAAAATAGAACTAAAAAAATTAGGGCCACCAAAACCGAATTTAGATATTACACAACAAAATTATAAAACGGACAGACCAGCATCAAGTAAAAAAAAATACACAAGAAAATTTAATAGAAACTGTTACTTACATGATGATTGGATATGTGGATGTGAGGTGATGAATTCCTTTTTTTGTTATGTATGTTTGGTGATGAACCTAAACAGTGATTCAGTCTGGACTGAAAATGGAATTAAGGACTTGAAACATTTGGGAGAAAAAATTAAAAAACATAAAATTAGTGAAACTCATACGAACAATTGTATTGAATATTCATTGACAGGAAAAGTCAATATTAGTTGCCAGTTAGACAGTCCATATATATTAACAATTAAACAGCACAATGAAGAAGTCTCTAAGAACAGATACATCCTAAGTAAGTTAATTGACTGTGTAAATTTTTGTGGACTATTTGAACTAGCTTTAAGGGGACATGATGAAACAAACACATCTGAGAATCCAGGTATTTTTAGGGGCTTACTAAATTTAATGGCAGGCCTAGATAGCACCTTAAGAGAGCATATTGAAAAAACAAATAGGGTTTTCGTTGGTCTTTCTAAAACAATTCAAAATGAAATTTTGGATTCTATTTATGCAGTGTGCATTGGACTAATAAAAAAAGAAATAAATGAAACTGACTACATTTCAATTGAAGCAGATGAAACCACGGATTGTGCCACTCTGTCACAAATTGTGTTAGTTGTGAGGTATGAATTGAACGGAAAATTACATGAGAGATTTATCAGTTTTGTCAGTCCACAAGATCACTCTGCTGAAGGTATTAGTAATACTATTTTTGAAGAATTAGCAAAATTAGAACTTGATAAGATGCCTAGTAAAATTATTGCACAAAGTTACGATGGGGCAGCAGTAATGACCATAACGGTGTTCGAGCAAAAGTTAAAGCTGTGTACAAGAATGCCCAGTATATACACTGCTATGCCCATCAACTAAACTTAATTATTGAGCGCGCTGCATCACAAAACAAGCAAGTAAAAATATTTTCTGTAATTTAGATGGCTTTACAACATTTTTTCAAGATCTTCCAAGCGAACTGCCATACTTGATGAAGTAGTAAAGAAACGTCTCCCAAAATGTTCTAATACCAGGTGGAATTTTAAATCCCGTTGTGTGACAACAGTATTTATTCATAAAAATGACATTTCCGCTGTTCTTGAAAACATCATAGATGATGACGAGAGTGACAAGTCCACTGTTCAGAAAGCACTAGGACTGAAAAACACATTAAATAATGATGATTTTAATTTTTGGTTAACATTTTTCAACAAAATTATGCCAGCCTGTGACATTTTGTTTAATCAATTACAGCAAGTAGAAATTGACAGTATTAAAACACACCAGTATGTTGCCTCATTCAAGTCACACATTCAAAACGTCAGAAATTATATTGATTTTGATGCCAGTCTGTCTGCAACAAATGATTTTGGAGAATCATCACAAAATCCAAAAAGGTCACGTTTTGATGAAAGCAAGAAGACTGCAGCTAAAGAAGTTTGTGACATAATAGTTACCAACATAAACGACAGATTTTCATTTTCAGACCATTTAGCAATAGCAGTTTTGTTGCAACCAACCCTGTTTTCTAAACATCAGCTTATCTTTCCAGAAACACAGTTACAAATTGATGCTAAACAATTTAATTTAAATGAAACTGCATTAAGACACGAACTGGTAGTTCTATACAGCAGGCCTGACTTCACAAAGGCAACTGGCGCATTGGTTCTACTCAATTTTGTATATGAAAACAATCTAGTTACTGTTTTTCCCGAACTGGTAAAACTATTAAAAATTATTTGTACAATCCCTATGAATACAGCAGAAAGTGAACGATGTTTCTCAACTCTCAGACGCATTAAAACATTTACACGTAATACAATGAAAGAGGACAGGCTAAGTGTTCTGGGAATGTGTTCAATAGAAAAAAAAAGTTAGAAATAACTCCTAACTTCAGTGAATTAGTTATTGACCATTTTGCCAAACAAAAGGAGAGGAGAATGGATTTCATGTTCAAGCCAATAAATTAATCCAAGGTAGGGAACAAATATATTTTATTTAGTAATGCATGCATTTAATAATATAATTTATTAAATATTTAAGTTTAGGAACGTGAACTGCTTAGGGTTATAAATAATTTCACTTTCAAACACTGTTTAAATATTGGTAGTTTGCAAGGCAGGTTTTTGATATTAACAATACTTTTAGTAGTGAAGCAAAAGATTCAATTTTACAATTATTTGATGATATTAGCAATAATTTAGTTTCTACTGGTGACTTTTTTTACATATGGGTACAACAAAATTTTGCCCCCCCCCCAATCAAAAACATTACCAGCCGCCACTGGTCCTGGGAACAAATGAGTTGCTAACAACAATTTTGAAGGAATCATGGAAGGTGGGAAAGATAGGGAGAAGTAACATGGATGAGATACAATGTAGACTGCTGTCTCAAGAGATGAAGGAATTGACCGTTGTTAGATTGCAATACATAACAAATGGTAGACGATGATGATGTTAGGTCCTGGCATACAGCAAAACACTATATGATGATGACAATGATGATTATGATGATGACAATGTCGCTATGATAATCATAATGACTATGTCAACAAAGATTATTGCAACAATGTCAGTGATGATGATAGCAATGTTTTGATGGTGATGATGAATGTGGCAATGATAATGTTGATGACAACCATAATGATGATTTCAATGGTTACAACCACAATTACGATAATGATGGCGATAACAATAATGATGATAATGACAACAACAATAGGGATGGTGATGGGGACAGCGGCAATGACAATAACAACAATGATTATGAAGTAATATGATGATGATGATGACGACGACAATGACAAAGACCGACAGAATATGCCAACGTGTTGACAAGAAATGCCTGCTCATGAAATTCCTTTTTTCCAACACAAAGATAATTATCAAGTACACTAAACTTAATATTATGCTCCCATGCATAATGCTGTATGATATAACACTGCATAATTGTGTAAACTATTTCCCGATAAAATAAACTTTCTCACTCATTTCTGTAACGCTCAATGCAGTGAGCTGCTGTCAATATGTAATAGTTATTGATAATGGAGCCACCACAAGTATGAATGTTGAGGTACAAAACAGACACCATCCAAGGATAAATGTGTGGTGTTGAAAGCTTCCCGTTGACAATTCTTAGTGAGACTTTCTTCAGCTGTGGGATTCTGCCACATTCTGCAATAACACATTGTGGGATTACAACACATGTGCACATTACATCATATTGTTTATTACATGTGTAAGTATAAAATATCTTAGAATTAATAAACACTATCCCAATGCAGAACATTAGTGTTTTAGATAAGAATTAAACAAAAAATTGTTACCTTATTGCCTGAGCCAGCTTTAATTCATTGTGAGCTTCATCAGAGGCTGCCACTAGGAGCACAGTCCATTCTGTTTTTTGGAGATTGCACCATTGTTTGAAAGACTGTTGTTGTGTGTGCATGTTTTATAATGTGTTTAAATAGAATACATGATTTAAATAATTTCTGTTTGTTTAGAACATTGTTGCCATGCGTTTTTTGTGTGTTTGTTTATTTCCTGTTTATTTATTTATTGTTATTTTGGAGTGTTAGTGGTCTCAAATTTTCTACTAGTAATTTTATACAAACCACTATGTTGTATTTGGTACTGATGAGCGCTTTCGGCAGTCAAGCCATCTTCAGGTCATTTATCAATCTTCAAGATGGCTTGACTGCCGAAAGCGCTCGTCAGTACCAAATACAACATAGTGGTTTGTATAAAATTACAAGTAGAAATATTTCCTGTTGTTTGATCATGTCTACTTTGCGACGTTTTGTATGAATGTGTAGGATTTGTTTCTGTTGTCTGTATATGTGTGATCTGCTTCAACCAGATGATTTGTAAAGATGGATTCAGTGGTGGAATGTTATGCTTTTATGTGTTCAATGTACCTTTGTTTGAAGATGCATACTGTGTCCTGTCTCGCCTATATAGAATTCGTTCTATTCTAAAAATAGAAGGTTGTTCATTTTTACATCTTCACATCTTTTTAATTTATATATTAGATGATGTCATACACAACTGGCAGATGAACCTTCCAGAACATTTTATGATTGGTAACTCTGCAGTTGACACATTGGTACTTGCTAATGACCAGGCTATCCTGTCGACCTCAGAATGCGACTTTCAGATAGCTGTACACCAATTGAGTCAAATATGCAAGGATTTTGGATTACAGATCTGACTTCATGTTTTATTTTTTATTAGTCTCAATAATTAACTCTAAAATCCGTCAGAGTTAATATTTCCAAAAGTGTGATATACCAGGCTTGGAGATTAACCATTGCATCACACTTGTTCACCTTTGCATCTGCTGTGTGCCTCTTCTGCCTCCAGTAAAAGAAATAACACCAAACCAGCTGAGTGTTGGACAAAGGCTGAAGCCAGAGAGACTGTGAATCTAATCCCTGCAGTGACTAGCCATCATGGCTTTTTGAAAATATCTTCCCAACACAGGTAGGTTTTTCACAAACTAAGTGAGACCCACATACATACTGTGCCAGTAACGACCAACAGTAATACCGTCCACCGAATCATTATCGTCAAGCATTATAGCTCCACACAAAAATGTTATTCTTGAGAACATGATGTGTTCTCTCATTTGCTTCTTCGGTCTTCCTTACCTTGGCTGTATGTTGCCCAAAACATTGTTTTAAGTGCTCCCAATTGTCCTCCAATCTAACCAGCTGTCTAGCACCAATCCAGTGCATAATAGTTTTGCAAGTAGTAGTATGTGCTGATCTTGTGTCTTCTCTTCTGAGTAGTCCTAACATACAAGATCTTTCCATGCTGTTTTGCATATATCATTACCTCCTGTAAATTAAATTATTTGTTTCATATTTAATATTTCCCCATCTTTTGTTTATACTTTTTTTCATACCATTTCCAGTTACTTTTCCAACTGTATATTTTATATCCTTGGACTTAGTGTCTTCCCTTTTAAATATTTCTGAGCATGCCTACTTTTAATTATGTAATTCTGGCAATGATTGCTACAAATGATTCATGAGGTGAAATTTTCCTCAGCTGAAGAAGAATACAAGGGTTAGTTGAATTCACAGAGCGGCCTAGATATATAACTAACATTTTTCATATGTTTTAAGATTCATATTTCTTGTAAACACCTGTTTATTTCAACGTCTATCTGACAATTTATTCACTGTTCATCAGCAATGTTTACAAAGCCCCCATCAGAGATCAATGCTACCTTCCAGATTTTCTAAAAGTTTCAGTAAAATTCATAATCACTTAATGTAGGGCTTTTTCTAAGCCAGTTGCATAATTAGTTGCTAATTTCATCCCCTCAGTCCTAGTTATGACACGGACTAAAATATCTTTTTCTTTATTGTATTTAAAATTTTACTTCACCATTTTTCATGTCTGTACAAATATAACATGTAAAAACCAATAAACATGAACCTACTTTCTCAACTCACTTTTCAAACACAAAAATGTTCAATCAAAAAAGACATGCTGATAATAAAAAAAACTTACTTTCCTTTAGAAGACACTGTTCTTTTTTAAGCTGTAGGAATATATGCAGATGTTAAATACAGTTCAAAACGGCTTACCCCATATGCTGATTTTTTCTCCATTGTAAATTTAAGTACTTGTAAATATTATTATTGGTATAAATGTTAACATTGCCTACTGTAATATAAACAATGCTCTTGCATACTTGTTAGCAGAAGACTAGTTGGGGCAATCAACAATACTTACCACATTTCTTTGTAGTCTGAAATAAAAAAGAAATGTATTAATATTTTGACAACAGCATCAGAACAACATTGTCACACTAATAATGTATATACACTATCTTTAACAAATATTGCTCATTAGTTTCTCTATCTGTGCAAATTGTCTTCATCATTCTCCTCCAGATACACAGTTTTCTGTCATACTTGTAGTTTATCTCTCTCTGCCTTACCAAGAGACCATGATTCACTCCATCAGTACACTGAATACTTTCACTCTCAGAGTTTTGCAGTTGGAACTTTTAATGACAATACTATTTTGAGGTGACAACCACATTTTAGTAGCATCATCACCAAACGTTTCGCCCATTTTGTGGTGTGGCGTCATCAGTGACAAAGCTGAGAGGCCACAGTCACAGTGGTGCTACATCACAGAATAGGCAAAACGTTTGCTGTACATAATGATACCAAAAACCACAGTTGCAAGCCAAAAAATTTGTTACTGCATTGAATATGTCAGTAAAACGAGTCTTCCTTGTTTTAATAATTATGTGATTGTTGGTTAATAAATTCCTTTTATTTTGGAAAGTGTGTTTAGCTAAAGGTATTCGTTTCTTGACTTCTGTAAAACATTTGTTGTCCTTTATAATAACGTTTCCTAAGTAGGGGAATCTGCTTTAATATAATGTTGTCCAGTTTTATGTCTGCTTTTGTGTCTTCACATTTCTTGTTTTTTTTGTCACTATATTGATACTAACTGTTATAAAATGTTTAAACACCAAAACTACAGCAATGTCCAATTATAAGATAAGACAATTATTGTGTAACAGACTCGTTTTGTACGGATTCAAAACATGCTCTGCTTTTAATTAAAGGAATTTTACTAATAATTTTTCTACATTATAAAGTATCAATTAATTCTGATAAAGAAAGTAAAGACATACTTTCCTTGCATCACAAATGAACACTGTCTGCAAACACAAGAAAGTAATAATCACAGTACAAAGTCTTTCTCCACTCATTTTTTCTCCCAATTGTACAGATCCTTGCTCAGTTAGTGGAACTGAATGGAAGAAAATAACAATATTTGTTACATGGTGGGGATGTTAAGATTAGTCACTTCAATCAAAATATTTTTGTTATAACTGCATTTTAGGTAATCAAAGTGTAAACATTTTTTTAATATCCTTCTGCAAATCATATTTTTATTACACAACTAACACATTGCATAACGGTGACATTAATACACCACTGAGCAATGAAAATGTTGCTGCGTCAAACGTTAATAAAAAAAAGTCTTTTATTGTTCACCATAATTTTTGTTTAAATATTGTTAATTTTACATGATTAAGTCAACTGTACATTATTCATTGGATGGTAATGAAAATACTTTTTTTAAATTATTTAACGTACATAATTTAAGTGCCATTAAAATCTGCTTATAGAATGAAATCGTGAAATTTATGGTACAATATGGATTATAAACACAATACTAGGTAACTCAATTTTATTGTTAATAATATATTTTTATATAGAAAAATAATGTATATTATTATTAGTAAAAACACACACATTCACACATAATTTTACAGTAATACAAAATTTCTACTCCAAGTACATTCTTTTGTATTGCCTTATCCAAATTTTTCAGAATTATTTTGTATCATAAGAGGCCTTATACGTAATAGAATGCAGAGAGTTTTCACATGTTTACAGAAGAATTTTGTTATGGTTTTGACAACAGGACTACAATATGAGTGTCATTATTGCAAAATACAAATAGCTAAACGTATTACATATATTAAACTCAAATACAGGTTGTATCCAAAAATGTGATACAATGTTTGGAGGTTGGGGGGGGGGGAATGTCCATTATTCCTTTGTAAGTAACTCGTTGAATTTCCTGAAGGTCTACCATGTAATATCTTCAAATAAATACACTGCAAGTAGGTTTATTTTATACAATTGTAAACGAAACATTCAATTAGAATTCAAACACATCTCTGAAGATACGGTACAGAATAATTTCTGTGAAACGTGAGTCAGGTGAAAATAAACCTACTTGCATTGTATTTATTTTATGATATTACATATATTTTTTATTCATAAATTCAAAAAAATCTTTAAAAACAAAAAACAAAACATTAAAAAACATCAAAGCAATAAATATTCACAAAAAAACATAAAAATAATTAAAAATAAATAAATAAATAATAATGCATTGTAATAAAAGGTGATGAAAGTAGTGATTCTGTAATTATAGACAAAAAAACGTTAGAAAATAAAACATTAAATTTTATAAATTTAAATAATTTTATAAAATTAAATAAAGCCCAAATAAAAATAATTTCAAAAACAAATTGATAACATAATAAAATATCGGTATGGAGAACCATACATGACTTCCATGTTCTAAGATTTATATTTAAAATACTTTTCGATATGAACTATTTCCATTGAAACTACGTCTTTCTTCAGCCTTAACCACAGTACTGTGATCACTAACGTATACCACCTCACGGTAGTGCACTCAATTTTTACTGATGATGGCAGTCGATAGCACTGCCGAAACGTCTGGTTTTGTTGAAACCATTGGATCAAGCCCAAACAGCCCAGCAAGGAATTTTAACAACAAATTCCTTCTTTGTTGCCGATAACGTAGTACACATGACATATAAATAAAAATTATCCCCACCCCTTCAACTATCATTTTCATTTATAGAAAATTACCCCCACCCCGTCCAACTAACCTCTTCATTTATAGATATTTCATCTTTGTTTCTACAGTGGAGTATTATGATCTTCTTATCAGGATACTTTATTTATCAAAATTAAGTACTTTACTCTTGTTAAAACATAAAACGTTGCAGGCAAACTACCCTTCCACCGTAACTGATCTTCAACAAAATCAATAGGCCTTGAGTTTTCTACAATTCAGGAATGTACAAAAAAAATATTTGATTCTGTTTGAATGTGCGGCAGTTATCGTTCGTCATAGAAAAAATTACCGTTGTTAAAACATAAAGTGTTGCTGGTAAACTACCCCTTTCCCTTAACCGATCTTCACCAAAATGAACAGATCTTGAGTACTGTACTTAACAATTCAGGAATGTATGAAAAAAAAATTTGATTCTGTTTGAATGTGCGGCAGTTATCATTCGTCATAAGAAAAATTACCCTTGTTAAAACATAAAATGTTGCTGGTAAACTACCCATTTCCCTTAACCGATTTTCACCAAAAACAATAAGTCTTGAGTACTCTACAATTCAGGGCTGTATGCAAAAATTATTTGATTCTGTTTGAATTTGCGGTTCTTATCGTTTGACATAGAAAAAAAAATACACTCACAGATAGACAGATAGACAGACAGACACACAGACAGACAAACACACACAGACACTTTTCGAAAAATGACTTTTTTTCATGTTTTGAGGGAATCAGACAATCAGAATCTGCAATTATCTTGAACACGATTTTTTCGCCATCACTATACTTCCATTATGGAACATGGAAGTAAAATCAACTTGAATATATTCCTAAAAGATAATAAATACAAACTAATAATAGACAATCCTTCCCATCCTAATTTAAACACCCTAATTAAATTACATTAAGGAGATAAACCAATTAAACCCTTAATAAATTCTAAAACTGCATCAAGTTATAAATTTCCTAAATTTATTTCAAAACTTTTAAAACAGCAACTATAATTATAATACATATACAATTTAGAAGACAGACATCATCTTACTCAAATTCTTGATAAAATTAAAATTTATAAAATTACAAAATTATTTTCTTTTAATATAAAATATTAACATGCATACAAATATTCCAATTAAAGAAACAACTGAAATTATTAATAACAATCTCAAAAACAATAAGAACTATCAATATATAATATAAAACAAATTACCAACATTTGAAATACTATTTTAAACCAAAATTATTTTATACATAATAATAATATTTATCAACAAATAGATGGACTAGCAATGGAAGCTCCTACTTCCACAATTATATCAGAAATATATTTACAACATTTATGTATACAAAACTACACAATATTATTAAAAATCCGGACCCTCTAGGTCATTATTACAGATATGTGGATTGCACACTCTACATATCTCAAACTAATCGTAATAACATTAGTCAAATTTTTAATTTAATTAAAAATCTCCATAAAAACATTAAATTTACTATAGAATATGATTAAATTTTTTAAAGATATTACTATTATAAATAACCATAATAAACTTGAATACAATATATTCAGATAGGATCTCAAACTTCATTAATAATTCCAAAAAATTCAATGCATCATCCTCAATACAAATATGCTCCATTCAATTCTATGAGTTATTCACAACCAGGAGGCTCCGTTGTTATCTTAGTCAGCTATTCAATTTGCCTCACGTCATTGAGCGCATGCATGCCGTATTGATCCTCCGTTGTGAATTGAACGTGGGACCACATGCACATGAATCGTGTGTGCTAGGACACACACACACACACACACACACACACGCATCACACACACGCATCACTCATAATGAAATACAGAACAAAATTCTTGGGTTTTGTTGTTCATGACGTGTCCAGGTATCACTATTGATTTGCAAATACTATTCTGACGTAGAACACTAAACTGTTTGTTTAGATTTGTTTGTATATCTCCAGGTGTTTGAGCGTGTCTAACACTGTGTCTGTTTAGGGCTGAAAACTAGGCACACTCGAACAACTGGAAATATACAAACACCCCAAAGAACATGGTAATACCATTCTAAACAAACAGACACAATTTAAGTCGCATGTACTATTTCAACAAATCACACACACACACACACACACACACACACAATGGTGCCCATCCTCCCAAGGCCCAATGCGCAAATCCCCCCAAACATTCTCAGCACTCCCCCCCAATTGAAGCCTATACAAATTATTTTAGTTAAAAAAGTCATGAAAAACAAAACAAGATCCTGCACTACAGTTACGATAATTGTTACACTTGTTAAGTTGTTTTAAATTGTATCATTGTTTTAAAGATAAGGCGCTACACTGGTGTGGGTGTGGATGAGAAGCAAAGACATTTGAGAGATATATTTTAAAACATATTGGTCATATTGGAACGTGGATGGGCAGTTTAAGCTTACAGAATTTTATCATTAGCCCTAATAATATTGTTTAGAAGTTTTGTTATGTCATTACTTTGAACAAAAGAGGCTAGATTCAAAGGGTATTGGAGTAATTAAAAACCAAGCAAATATTGTACTTAGCAAATTGTATTTAACTGGACAGCAGCTTAACAAGCCGACTTTAAGGTTTAATAATAAGTCTGAAAAACATAAATTACGAAACTCTGCTGGCAGCACTGCATTTAAGAGTTATCATTCAACTTCAAATAATTATTTATGCCCATGCTGCAAGGCCAGTCACCCAATTTATATGTGTGACAAATTTCGTGAATTAAGCATATCAGAACGAGGGCAATTTATATTAAAGCATAAATGCTGTACTAATTGTTTAAAACCAGATCATTTTTCACCTAATTGTAAGGTCAAACAATCTTGTAAGATCTGTTCAAAATGACACCATACATTGCTGCACATAAATAATGTGTCAAAACAAGGTTCTGCCAGCAGTAGCAATTATTGTTCATTTAAGATCCAGTCAGCAAACAATGTTCTTTTGTCGACAGCACTCGTGTTCGTCATCGACCGGGCTGGTAACAGACAGCTTGCAAGAATTTTATTAGATGCCGGGTCACAAGTGAACTTTTGTACTGAATCATTTGCTAAAAAATTGCAACTTAAATTGACTAAATCTAATATACCGATTACAGGTATTAATAATGCGACATGTTGTGCCACTAATTTGGCATCTATTCGTATTATTTCTCGCTATCAAAGGTTCAGCTTTGACGCTACGTGTGTAGTCTTATCTGCATTGACTCATAAACTGCCAGCACAATCTTTCGACATAAATCATTTTAATATCCCAGATAACGTTTTCCTCGCTGACCCACATTTCAACGTATCAGCTGACATAGATATACTTTTCGGAGCGCAATTTTATTTAGACTTGATTTTAGCTAACAAATATGTACGTGGTCCTAACTTTCCTATTATACAAGGAACAAAGTTAGGCTACATTCTAGCAGGCAATCTGCCTAAACATTGCCGTTCTAAGGGTCCTGCTGTTTCGTTCTTGGCAAGAAACTACGACAGTCAAATTTTAACGTCTCTTGAGAAATTTTGGGAGACCGAAACCATCCCTGATAATGCACCCATTAGTAACGATTCAGTTTGTGAGGAACATTTTGTTAAGTCCACTCATCGAAATGATGAGGGTAGGTTCGTTGTCTCTTTACCATTCGAGTCTGACAATCCCCAGTTGGGTGAGTCCTATGCTACTGCTGAAGCGAGATTTCTAAGTTTAGAACGCCGGTTCAAGCGTGATTCTGAGCTTGCGCGTGAATACGCAAACTTTATTCATGAATATAGCGATCTTGGCCACATGGCGCTTGTCGACGATTGTTCTGTTAATTCCAGGGTTTTAAATACCTACTATTTGCCTCACCATGCCGTTTTTAAACATTCTAGTTCCACGACAAAACTTCGCGTCGTTTTTGATGGCTCAGCCAAAACTACCAATGGTCTTTCTCTCAATGATATTTTGTTGGTAGGCCCAAATGTCCAACAAGATCTTTTTTCTATTCTCTTGCGATTTCGCATACAGAACTATGTTCTGATCGCCGACATCGAGAAGATGTATCGACAAATTTTAGTGTCTGATAAGGATTGTCATTATCAACGTATTCTGTGGCGTAATTCTCCCTTGAACAGTTTAAACATTTTGTACTGCGAACTGTAACATACGGTACTGCTAGTGCCTCGTTTTTGGCCACTCGTTGCCTTATTCAGATTGGTAAGGATCATGAAGCTTCTTTTCCTGACGCTGCTTCAGCTATAATTAATGATTTCTATGTCGATGATTTGTTAACCGGTGCAGACACCATTTCTAATCTGACCAAGTTGAAATCTGACTTGGGTACGTTGTTGAGTCAATATGGCCTTACTCTGCATAAATGGACATCAAATGAACCCAATGTGGTCACAGATCATAATAATAAATCACTCCCATTAAACAAACAAGGCAATGTGCGTACGTTGGGCATTCTTTGGAACAACTCTACAGATTCATCTTTGTTTGACATCAAGTCATTTCCAGTTGAGTCAAGCATCTCTAAGAGGAAAATCCTGTCGATTATCGCGGGTATCTACGACCCACTCGGACTCGTTGGTCCAATTGTTTTTCTTTATAAACAGTTTATGCAGCAACTGTGGCTATGCAATCTTGGTTGGGATGAGCCAATTTCTGAGCAATTATATTTGTATTGGCATTCATTATGCGATAAGTTATATCTAATTGGTAAAATTATTGTCCCACGCTCTATTCGCAGCAAGTCCAAGGCAAAGATAGTTGAATTACATGGGTTTGCGGATGCTTCTGAAAAGGGCTATGGGTGTTGTGTTTACGTTTATCAAGATTCATCGGCCTCTTGTCACCTTTTGTGTTCTAAATCTCGCGTGGCTCCACTACGACAGGTGTCATTACCCCGCATTGAACTCTGTGTTTGCTTGTTGTTATCGCGACTTTTATTCAAAATCACCCCTGCTCTTCATTCCTTTATCAATAGCGTTCACCTGTACTCTGACTCCATGGTGTCCCTTTACTGGATTCATGCCCAGTCTTCTAGGTGGAAGACCTACGTCGCTAATCGTGTTGCCGAGATTCAGCGTCTCACTGAAACCTACACATGGCATCATATCAATTCGCAACATAATCCTGCTGACATTATTTCTAGGGGATGTCACCCCGACGTTTTGCGCGATTGTTCGCTTTGGTGGCATGGTCCCGCTTGTCTGTCTCAATCTTCTGAGCCCAATCTTTTTTCACCTTTCTTACCTTCTAATCTGTCGTCTCCTGAATGCTCTGCGGAGGAGAAACAAACCACCAAACTCTCTCTAATTTCTACCCTATCTATTGATCTTTCAAAGGACTTTTCTTCATTGCACCGTCTGACTCGCGTATACACTTATTGCTTTCGATTCATAAAAAATACTAGACCCTCTAGGGCTGAGAAAATCTCGGGTGTTCTTACCCCCGCCGAAATTCATTCTACTCTTAATTTCTTCATAAAGCAATCCCAGTCCATCCACTTCGCTGCTGAGCTTAATTGCCTTCGTAATGGGTCTTTTGTATCTATTAGGAGTAAGTTGTCTTCTCTGGCCCCGTTTCTTGATAAGTTTGACGTCGTATGTGTCGGCGGACGCTTACAGCAGTCGCAACTACCCTATGACAATAAGCATCCTATTGTCTTGCATCCATCGGCTCACATCACTCGCCTTATAATCGAGTGCGAGCATATTCGTCTACTCCACGCTGGTGCTCAACTTGTCCATCATTCACTTCGTCAACGTTGGTGGATCATTAGCGCCAAGATAGTCATTCGTTCCATCATTCGTAGATGCGTCAAGTGTCTCAGATTTAACACCAAACATCAGGTTTAAAGGCTTGGTATTTTGCCATCTCCTAGGGTTACTCCTTCGCGGCCGTTTCTATTCTGCGCAGTTGATTATGGTGGTCCTTTCATGATTCGTCATGGCGGGCAGAGATCTAGGACTCTGTCAATATCCTACGTGTCTTTGTTTATTTGCTTAGCCACCAGGGCCATTCATTTGGAATTGGTTTCCGACCTTAAGACCTTGCGTGCCTTACGTCGTTTCATGGCCCGTAGGGGCATACCCAGCCTTTTATATTCTGATAATGGCACGAACTTTAGTAAGGCCCGCAACGTTTTGCATGACCTTTACAGTCTTTGGCATAATAAGGATGCCACCTCATCAACCCAATCCTTTACGACCTCTCATGGTATTAAGTGGTCATTTATTCCGCCCTCGTCACCTCATTTTGGTGGTCTTTGGGAGAGCGGCATAAAGAGTTTAAAGTATCATTTGCGCCGCGTGGTCGGCAAGTCCATACTCACTTTCGAGGAGTTTACTACGGTTTTGTCTCAGGTAGAGTCCTGTCTAAACTCACGTCCATTATTTGCCGTTTCATCGGATGTAAACGATCCAGTGCCACTTAGCCCTGGCCATTTTTTAATTTGCGCACTATTAACGGCAATACCCGATCCTGACTTATCTCACGTTCCCATCTCTCGTCTTGGACGTTGGCAACTTCTCCAGAAGTTTGTCCAAGACATTTGGAAATCTTGGTCTCGCGACTACTTACACCAATTGCAACACCGTCACAAATGGAAATTCGCAAAGGAAAACGTTTCCATTGGTGACCTGGTTTTGCTGATCGAGGATAACTTGCCTCCATTAGCATGGAAATTTGGTGTAATTACCGCCACATTTCCCGGACCAGACAATCTAATTAGAGTAGTTGACGTTCGTACGCCTACTGGCACCTATCGCAGACCAATTCATAAGTTACGTTTGGTGCCAGCGAGGGACGAACAGTAAAAAAGAGTTTATTTTCCTTTTAAAATTAAATGTATGTACTTGTCACACATGTGTTAAATCAAATGTTTTAAGAAGATTTTGTTAGTTATAAGCACCTTTATTTTTAGCATAAGCTTTAATTTGTATATTTTTAATTCAGCAACTGTTTGTTTTACTCAAGCAAGTGTCAGTTTATTTAATATGCAAATGTTCAATTATTTTTTGTATTTTCGTGTATACAACATTTGATTTATGCCTCATGTCCTTGCTTAGTATTGTTCTTATGTCATAATTTTGTTATGTAATATTCACATGGTTTGCAGCTATACAAACCATGTATGCATCTTTCTTGCACATTTTTTGTTAATATGTGTGCCATTTTATTACTCTATGAATTTATATTACATGCAATTGTTCAACACATGCATTAAATTTTGTATAAACACATTTGCTGTACTTGTCACTTATGCTATTGTGCCTTGTATTCATGTATTTGTAATAATCCAAACCGATTTCTATTGTATTTTATTATGTATAACTTTGTATCTATGTAAAACACATTATTTTACCCGCATTTACTGTCTATAATCGCTACGCACATATTTTTATATTTTGTATTTGTATTTTGCGATCACGTATTGCACAATTATTATTCATGCTTTCAATTATGACATACATTATTATATTACAGCGTTATGCTAAATCTATGTTTTTACACGTATAATTTTGTAATAATTTTTGTCTATTCATTTTACACTCAATACTATTATGTATAAGTCAACTGGCCTTGACTGGTTTAAGCTGTCCATCATGACTTGCATAAAATATTTGCAATTTATATCGGGCCCATCATGTGATGAGTCACCGATTATTCATCATCAAACATTGTCAAACTATTTATTATTCATGTTTTATATTGTCTTATATTGTATACATACAATATATATTAGCAATACATTGCTAATTCTTGCATTTATACTCATGTATAAATCAGTTTGTAAGCCAACTGTGGCCTGCTCAACTGTTATCATCATTATTCAGGTTTTATCTCTGAACAGTTTAATGTTATAACTGTTATCTAACATTTCAATCTCAATGTTCAATACAATTTATTGAGGTTGATATCTATTATTAAGAACACACATTGTGTTTTCGTATAATAAATTATTAAAATGTATTAAAAAATCTTTTGATTTTTTGCGGGCAGCTATGGACAGTAATGTGGTAATTTTCATATTTAAAGGTTGGCTAATCTGTACGCTCTGCCTCACGCTTATCGCGAACCGGCTAAAACACAGTGCAACGTGCGTCGGCGAGCAGCGGACGTAATCGCGTTTGCTGCCTCGTCCTGTCATTTTTTCATTTTTCTTGTCGTCGAGACAATTTATGTAGGCCTTAGGCCCTACAGTACTCATTACTGTAGCTTGGAGTGCCGCGTACTCGCGCCTCAATTCATCATGTAACATTTTACCCGACGTGGGTTTTCAAAATGCAAATGATTGTCAGACTTAGCCAATCTTACTATTCAAATTAAATTGTAACGAAACATTAATAAATGTATTAAAATACAGTCCACGCTCATCATTATTTTCTGCATCCTGGCAAATACATTTAAACCATTAACTTCCTAACAATGATGATAATGAATTGTAAATTGGAAGATAAATAAGTGAAATATGTTAATTATAAAAATTTTATATTTTGCCAGCCCCTGGGCGTCTATTTGTAAACCATTTTCTTGTACTCTCAAAACCAGGAAAAAGACGCGCTGAAGGCTTCTGTTTCGGCGAGGTATTCCGAAGGGTCACGAAAATTAATAAAATTGACCAATCAGAAGTCATCATTAAACACTAGACACCAGTTCGGAAACCGAAACGGAGACATTCGATTACAGTACTTTGACGAGGAAGCTACGTTACTCTGGCGAACAAATTGGAGAAGAACCGGTCAGCTGATTAAGAACATTAACCTAAAAAAGTGAAAGTGGGGTTGTACCGTTTGTAAACAAAATCGATTTGATTTTTTCAAGTGAACTTAATCGGAGTATGTGCGCACAGGCAGTGCAGTTATTATTATTAAAAGGTTAAAGTGCCAATAAATGAAAAAGGTACGGAACGCAAGTATAGTGACAATTATTAAAATACTTAGAAATATTATAACATGAAACGATAAGAGGTTATCGAATATAGAAGCTAACATGATTTAACTGAACCTTGAAGAGGCATTAAACCTCACCACCTTTATTAATTTGTTTATAATTAAGAAGTAATTGAATGACAATTAATCCTGATTAGAGGAATTATGGACTTGCAAGATAAATTTTATACTTTTTAGTGAAAAAGACGAGTTGATAGAAACGTTAAAAGGGCATTGAACCTTGCGATATCAACCCAATTATTTATTATTAGACACATTCTATAACAATTAACGTTTTGTTAAGAGTGTTCAAATTACTTGACGAACCATTACCAAAGAATAGAAAATACGATGATTTTACAGTGAACATTAGAAGGGCATTGGACCTTACTGCATTCATAATTCTTTTATTGTTCAAATTATTTTTGTAGCTAACTATGCTTACGAGAGTTAGCGACTCACCTGTTGAATGTTATCAAATCTAGCGAGTAAGATGATTGTTCTTGTTCACTAAAGGAACTAATAAACTTAGTACACTGATATTTTATACGATGTTAAAGAATTAATCTTTTATTTTAAAAAGAACTGGTATTATTCAGCCAAGCCAGTCTAACCTACAATGCAGACCTCAGACTTTTTTTTTTAAGAAATGTTATGCTAGTAATTAAGATTTGTTTTATTATGTAATCACTCTCCTGCTACTTAATTATGATAGTAGAATTCATCTTCCAGTTATGTATTTTGTAGACTAAAAGAACCTACACGTTTTGAAATGAAATAAGTTAACCAAGCAACCACGTTGCATGGTGATTGTGAATATCAGCTTAGCAACCCTGAGGATATAAGAGTTTCATAAATCCAACCATAGTGTAAAAATAAAATATTATCAATTAATAATGATTCAAAAGAATTTCAAAAATGGTATTGAAGAATAAAGTATCATGTTAACAGATAAAAGGAGTTGAATAAAATGACAAAACTAACAAAACTATTTAAAAACACAGATATAAAAATAGCATACAAAACTAATAAAAATAAATTACAAATTCTAAATAGCTCACACAACAAAGATAATACAACAACTAACGGTATATACAAAATTGAATGCCAAGATTGCAATAAATGTTATATAGGACAAACAAAAAAACAGCTGAAAAAACGTTATTTTGAACACCTAAACGCATACAAAAAACCAGAAATATATAAATCCAATTTAGCCACACATGCAATAAACACAGGACATGAATTCCCAGACATAACCAATGTATCACTAATAAAACATATACCACACAAAGGCACTATAACGAACATTTGGGAAAATTTACAAATATACAAACATAAAACACAAAACAAACTAATACCAGAACAAATACAAATCAATACAAAACATGACACAATTTTCAAAGCACTCAACATCGAAAATACACAAAATACAAAAACATATACCACAATCACACACAATAATACAACTTTAAAATACCAAAGACCAACAAACAACCTTAATAGAATCCAGCAGCCAACACACAAATACTTCACCAGAAACAAGATCGCGAAGGCTGAAGATGAGAGAACAGGAACTCTCGAAACATTTACCAAATAGAAAAATAACATCTTGAGGTAAATTTAATTATAAATATTAAATGTAATATATATATATATATTATAACATTGCAGAAATCATATCATATAGGGTATCCATAAGCATTATAGAAATGCTAAAAAGTAATATGATTTAATGAATAATAATGAAGAAAAAATATAAAATGAAGTTAAGAAAGAAGAAAGAAGAATTTTAAACAAGAGTAATCACTAAAAGAATAGATTAGACTGACAAACAAATGACTTTGACCCAACCCCAGAGATTGGCCAGATAAAGACAAAAAAGATGAGAAAGGATATATCAATGATAAGAGACACCAATGAGTTAAGAAAATATATAATTAACAATGAATAAAACAATAATAAAGAAAGTACACTAGCCATAAAAAATAAGTAAGACAATTATTATTAAATAAAGTATGTTGTTAAGAACCTTATAATAATAAGAAAGTAAGGCACAAAATGTTAAAGAATAGTTATAAATGTATATCTAAAAGGTCATTGAAACCAAGAGTGAGAGATAGGTAGGGAGTGATAGCAATAAACAGTGAAGTGGTGATAATATTAAAATAAACAACTTATAATATTAAGGAAAAGATTAGTGACCAAGTGTAACAAACCAAAACCATAACCAAATGGTAAATAAGAAAATAAGTTAATTGTGTTAGACTGTAAGAAACAGAGTAATTGTGGGTGTAAGGAATAGAAAAACATATTATGTCAGTAAAAGAATCACTAGAATGATTATATTTATAGAATAGACGGTGTTGATTCAATACTCACCAAAATTGTTATGTTACTTAATTAAATGAAAGTTAATTTGTTTGTTTAATGTTTAAAGGTGTGTAAACCCAGAAGGCAGAATTTTACAGTAATATGTTTGGGTTTTATATGTAAGTAAGGAAAGTATAAAGAGATGAATAGTATGAACATTTTAAGTGATGACATACAATGTAATAGTTATATTTAATGAGAAGAAACATGGCTGAACCATATACAGACCATTAAGTTATTTATATGTTATGTTTTGTTAATAGATTTAAGTGTTAAAGAGGTGTGTGAGAAATGGGAGTAGGAATAAAACTAGTAATGACATAAAAATTAACAAACAACAAATTAATAAATATAATATAAATAGAAAGAAAAATATCAGCTAAGAAATAATTTTGTAAAAGTATAATAATATCAATAGATTGTAAAACAGTTCCAAAATAATTCAAAAGACAATAAGCACAAAATGAAAATAAGCAAACCACATGTACTAAATAAATAATGTTCAAATAGAACAAAATAAGAAATTCTAAGATGTTACAGTTTAGGCCTATAAATGACATAGCTGTCTAAGTTCAGAAAACCAATTGTAAACAATTGAATATTGTATTTGGATAATAAGACCAAGTAAATTATGTAATTACAATTAACTAACAAGAATAACATGTCAGAATTGTGATAAACAGTATAAATAAGTAAAATATGTATTAAAATAGTATTATCAATTTTGTACAAAAACATTAATACATGGCCTAGACCAGCCTTGTGAGATGTCAAATTGATCTTTGAAAGAAAATAGGAATATCTATGTTAATATTTCAAGCATTGGAAGTATCCCCGAGGAAATATAGTCATTATAAAATATTTATTCATTTTGTACAGAAAACCAGGATTTATAACAATAGCTTCAAATGTACTTAACCAATCAGAGTCAAGCTGGTTACCATGACTACAGAACGTTATTATAATTTTGACCGTTATGTAACAAAAGTTCCATTATTAACTATCCAGAGGTATAGACGCTATATTGATGCGGACCATTTTAAAAACAAATAACGAAGAAAATCAAACTGTAATGAAAGTAAATTGAAGACGAGAAGTAAACAACAGTTCCAGTAACACAAGGAGGGACAATAAACGAATATTAAAACTAAAATTTAAATAAAAACTTGATGTAAAAAGAAACAGACGCCAGAAGTAGACGGCATCCCTATCTTAGAAAATAAACAAAAGTAATAACTCAATAGTGAAGACACCTTGATGACCAATAACACGAACAACATGGTTTTGTTAAGTATGAAATAAATAATAAATAATTACGAACCAAACTGATTAACTTTTTTCACAATATATAACTCTCACTCTGAACTTTGAACACCAATTTCCTTCAAGGATTAATGAATCATATTTAATAACACTGTATGTAAATGTAAAATAACCTATGTTTGAAACCGATAAAACTGACACACACTTTTAACACAATAGAGTTGAATTTTCATGTAAACCTTTTTAGTATTTAAGTACCACAATTGTAAGGTGGTGTACTTTATTTGACATCTTGTTTTAAACCTTTTTCGTACTTAAAAGAACTCATTGGCAATTTAACTTTGTAACCAAACCTGTATACTGTAGTTACAAATAAAGATAAAGAAAGAAAAAATTTTATTAAAAAAAAATGTTTCTGAAAAAAAAATTTTATGTTTGTTTATAGTGTATATATTTTGTAATTAATTCTGTTTTATTGTTTTTAAACAAATTTCCAAAATTCTGAAAGGTAATTTTGTTTAATTCGTACTTCTGGAAGGTATTAACAAAATCCGGAGTTAAACAGATTAACTTCTGTCAGCAATTGATTAACGACTTTCCGTGTTGCTCCAGTATCTCACCTTTTGTTAATATTTTCTTCTTTCAGGAAGTCTTGTTGCTTAATTAAAACCTTAAATTACCATGTGAAATAATTTATTAAACCATACAATTGAAATGAATTCATTTATTAACATTTTAAAATAATAGTCGATATTAAATCGATTTCGAGCAATGTTCGACTCCGTCTCAGGGATAATCGATATGTTAATACAGGTTAAAAAATGTCATATAATTATTGTAAAAAGGTTCTTGGAGCGATTAATTAATAATAGTCAGAGAAGGGCAGGACGAGAAAGTATAACATTTACAATAAATTATTTTAAATAATTAGTATCTAACAAATGTGAATAATCTTTATAAAATGTTTAATATAGTTGAGTATCAGACCAGTTGTAGACTACGAAGTCATTCGATGTGGGTGGCCTTGCTTCGTCTTTCCATCATGGCGGCCACAAAAATTGAAGAGGTTAACTGTAATATTCGTCGCGAGAAAATCTCACAACAAAATCAACTTTATAATTGTTTTAAATATCCCCGAACTTGTGTAAACTGTCTAGGATGTTGTTTGGGGTAGTCTGGATGAGTGTTCAGTGTCCACTGGTGTTAATTATTTTATATTAGGTGTGTTCACTTATATCAGTTCGTTACGCAAAAATGGTTATTCTGTTGTAGCTTGAATTATTACTAATATGTAGTTTTAATGTTTTAATTCACTGGTATTATGTAGTGTGGTGTTCGTTTTCACTGTTGTCGTTGAAGTTTTTATATGTTTTGAGTGGAAAAGTGTTTATTTAAGTAACTCTCGTTTCTCATCGAATTTTTCTCTGTAAGGTTAGCACTTCATTATACGGTTTTAAGGAACGCAAATTCACATAGACTGTTCAGTTTGATCGTTAACAAAGAACTAACTAACTTCCTCCACTTTAGTAAAAATCTTGCCAAGTTAATATTTGAAAAGTATTGTTAAAATAATTCTTACTTCCCATATACATGATTACAAATTACATTATATATGGAATAATTTTAGTTTATTATTCGCTTTCATGAATTATTAACCATATAATTGGTTTATTTATCTCATTCTATTTAATTTGATATGACATAGTCCATATTTGTTGAGATTTTTGTTAAAATTACCAAATTTCTTTCTTTTTGGAAATCTAGGCCCAAAACTTGGTTTCCGCCTTCCTATACTTTTACTGCCATTTTAAGTGTTATTAATACCATTATAATAAATTTTAAATGGTCACAAATCCTTTCTTTTCCTTAATTACATATACACTTAACATTTGAACTGTTTTTTAGTGATAATTTCTGAATTTAACATTCCTCTTTAAAAATAGTTAATTTATACATTTCAAAAATTTTCAATAATTTGAGGTATTTTTCTATATTACCCTTTTAAATCATAGGTTCATTTACAGTAGTTGTTAATTGACCTACCTTACCTAAATCTTGCCAGTTTATATGATTCATAGGTGAATTAACTGGTTTATATTGAGTTTCTGTGAATTCATTATTTGGCCTAGAGTTTAGTATTTTACATGTATGGTTTTTTCAAATAAATTTACTTCTACTCCTCCTCTGACTCTTAATAGTTATCATAACATAAAATAAAATTGTTTACAAACTTATTGAGATGTGTAGCATCTAATTCATGCTACTGTTATAAAAATAATAATTAACATCTCTCAGTATTCTGTAAAGTTGGACATGTTTGCTGAAATTGTTTCTAACATACATTTAACTCATTTTGTTAATTAATACAGCATACATACTGAAACATTTTAATTGGTATGTATGCTGTTATTTAACTAATATAACTTATTCTAAACATCTAAATCTTATTGTATAAGAACTCTTTCAAAAATAAGGAGTTCATGGCTTTGAACAATATTAGCCATTTAAACGTTTTAATTCTATTAACACTTAAACTATTACCAGTCCTTTCTGTTTTATTACTATTATTTAACTTCCCCTTATATAGTAAACATTTCCACCCATACTTTAGTTATTGTCATTCCTACAAATGTCTTGAGATAACAAAGTGACCTAAAATAATAAAATATTGGAAATACCTTCCATTTTATTATTTCATGATTTGCTAATTATCAAATATAAAAGTTGTTTTATAGCATATAGTTTAAGTTATAGTACCACTACAACTTCAAGTTTATTATATTTAAAAAACACTTACACTAATACACTTTCACTGGTGGTTCTGACTTATTGAGTCTTATTATCTCAGACCATACCTTTAGTCATCATGGACTGTGAAGATTTGTTTATTTTTTTTATCACACAATAACTTTAGTTGTTGCACCTCTTATCATACTATACAACACTTTTGTTTATTAATAATTATAATTTTATAGGGTTTCGGGATGTTATACTTTCTTTAATTGTATCTATTGGTTTGGGGTCAATGGTAGTTAATAATAGGTTTTTTATGGTGTTTCTTCCACCCTATTCTTCCTTTCTTCTCTTCTTCCTTCTTGTGTTTCTTCTTGGGTAAACCAAGGTACTCAGTGTTATCTTGACTGATGGTTGGTTCGGAGTATCTTCTTTATTTTTTGATACTGACTTTGCTCTTCTTTCTTGGTTTCAGGGTATTTTGTTTATTTCCTGATAATAAACCTTATTCTTCTTTCTTCTTGTGGCGGGTATTTTGTTCATCACCACTCCTAATCTGATTCTTTTTTCTTGATTTTGTGGTATCTAGTTTATTTACTGCTCCTAATCTCCTGGGTAATCTCCTGATTGTTTAATATGAGTTTTCCTTAATTCTTTCTTTGACTTTTAATAGTGGTATTTTTTATAATTTAATGATTGTTTTTCTTTTATTGTGGTTTTTTCCTTTGAAGTAATTGAATTTCATTCGACATTCTTCTAGTATATGTAATTTAATTATTTTTTTATTATCTTAAATGAATTAATTATTGGTGGAATATCTGTCATGCTACAGAATGCCCTTCTCCAGAAGTGATTTTTTCAGACTATACTTGCTTTGTCTGAAACAATTGCTTATGATAATTATTATAGTTTTTTTATTATTCTTGAGTTCCTTCCAATTCTAAAAATTTTCTTATTTATATTTGAGCTTATATGCTTCTCATTCTCACTTGATCTTCCTTGATAGTAATAGTCATCTGAGTTTCATATTCATTATTTTATTTTCATATTTCTTCTTAGTATTTTCTCCTTGGGATATTTCCTCCCTATCGTTCCCTACTTTGTGAGCTGGTTCAGTTCAGAGAGGCACAGTACGCTACTTCCTCTGCTGTCCAATACTTCACACATATTTGAGTACAGAGGCAAATCATCTCTGCTCAAAAAACATATTAATACTGCTGGAATTATCTACAGACAGATTAAAAAATTATTAAAATAGTACACTTTTGTTACTATTTAAAAAATATCTTTGGATACTTTACTTATTACTTATTATATTGCTCAGAGATTTTAATATTCCTATCTCAGTTGTTCTTCTGACTCTTTAACTTGATGGTTAATTCATTTGATATCATGGTAGGAAGCTCTTCTATTAGTACATTTTTCAATTTTTCTTATCATATAAAGTTTTTGGTTATTAATGCTTTATTCCTTTCTGGTTTTTTATTACAATCTGCATTGGTTCATAGTAGCATATTTTTATGACATTTTTGGTTTGTTACTCTGTTTTTATTTATTCCACTTGTTCTATGTTCTAGAACTTTCTTATAACTGTCGTTATTACAATTGACATTTAATTCATAATCATTTCATATTAATTTGTTTAATTACATCATATCTTTGATTTTATTCTCAAATTACTCCTCTCTTGGTTATTATTCCTTCGAATGAATGTTTTAATTAGTTTGATAATGAGGTCATCATTGCTCCTCATACCACTTCAAAGTTTTATTACTTTATATTTCCACATAAGTTTTGTATTTTATCATATTTAATCAATCAAATCGTATCACAGATTTTTATTCCCTTTCGTATCATTTTATTGAAGGTTTTTTACACTTTATTTATTGATATTAGACACTATTATTTCTTTCAGAATTACTTGGTTTAATTCTAAATTCTGTTTCCTTTATTTATCTCATTATGATCCTTTATAAATATGGTAAATATATTGTATTATTACCATAAATATGGTATTAATTCTCTTCTTTTTATTTCACCATAGTTTTTTCTAATAATTGGTTTGTAAGTTTTTCTTACATTGTTCTGAATTTTTATTAATTCATAAATTCTTTTTATATTCTGTCCAAAATGATTCTTTCAAATAAATGGTTAGTAAGGTGTGCTTACTTTATTTTAGAATTTAGACGGTTATTCATGATATTTCTTCATGGATGCCTGGTTATAGACACCCTTAATTTTACTGGAACCCATCTCCTTAATTTCGTAAGTGTTATTATTATTGTTTTTGGAGATTATATATGGTCCAGTGTATAAAAGCAATAATTTCTTAGTTATCCCTTCTAGTGAACTGGGTAACTCTCTATTTTTCAATAAAACCTTCTCTCCAATGGTATAGGTAATTATCTTACCCATCCCTTTCTTATATTTAATCCGCCGTTTCTCCTGGTCTTCGGCCACCTTATTATAAAATTGAATTTTATTAAAAATATATTTATTTTCTTTCGGGAACTCCAATATTTCCTCGATCTCCCTTGGGGGTTGTCTTTCGTACATGGCGGAGTATGGGGTAATTCCTATGGCTGGGTGGTATGCCAGGTTGAGGAATTCTTCTGTGGCCTCTAGATATTCTTGCCACCTCCTCTGTTGATCGTGGCAATACGTCCGTAATATGCGCCCCACCTCTCGCAATACTCGTTCTGCCGGGTTACTGCTCGGGTGGTATACCGATGTTTTATAGGTATGAACCCCCATCGCCAGTAGTGTAGCCCGCCATTTTTTCCCCTTGAACTGGGTTCCGTGATCGGTGATGATCGAAACTGGTTTTCCGACGTCTGGGAAGTACTGGTTGGTTAAGATGTCGAGAATTTTATTTGTAGTCGCCCGATTCGCTGGGTATAGCTTGATGAACTTTGTAAAATGGTCCATCACGATGACTAGATATCTGTATCTGTGACGGCCCCCACTGCGGGGAAATGGCCCGCAGATGTCCAGGAATACTTTTTCTAGCTTCGCTTGAGAGGTTATCGGAATCATTTGCCCTTCCTTTTTCTCGTTATTGGACTTCACGAGTTGGCAAATGCGGCAACTCTTTATGTACTTTCGTACCTTCCGATTAATATCCTTTATGTGGCAGCTCTCTTCCAGGGCCTTTATCACCTTTAAGGCGCCCATATGCCCATATCGAATATGATAGTTAGTCACTATCTCCTTTTCGATATGGGTTGGAATAACAACTTTTTATTCTTCTTTATATAAAGATGGTTGTAAAAACAGTATCCCGTTGTGGATTTTATAATATCGGGCGATAGTCTCGTCCCCTGCTTCCAATCTTGTTTTAATGGATTGTAACTTCGGGTCTGCTTGTTGGTGTGTGCTCAGGTGTTCCAATATTGATTGTAGATCGGCGCTGTTGCTCAGAATGTGGTATACCTTAAGTATACTTTCCTTTTCCCCCTCGAACGTCTGTTTATTAATGTCTATCCTAGACAACACGTCCGCGACGACATTCTTCTTTCCGGGGATGTACTCCCACTTAAGGTCATACTCTTGCAGCAATAGTATCCACCGTGTCAACCTTCCGTGACTTAGCTTACATCTCCTTAAGAACGATATTGACTTATGCTCGGTCCGGACGGTAATGGAGTAACCAAGGATGTAAGTGCGGAATTTTCCACACGCGAACACTACACTTAACAATTCCTTTTCCGTGACGTGATAATTCTTCTCGCACTGATTTAATGCTCTACTGGCAAAGCAGATCACGAGATGTTCGCCCTCCTCATCCTCCTGATACAAGGTTGTGCCGAGGCTGATGTCGCTGGCATCGCAATTCAGATAAAACGGTTTGCTGAAATCCGGATGGCGAAGTATTATAGCTTCCAGGAATTTCTGTTTATTTAATGATAATGTATTATTCTGTTCTGTACCCCATATCCACTTATTTTTGGATGACAGTTGCGGGTGAAATCTGGCGGTCAATTCAGAGTACTTTTCCTGGAACTTGCGGTAGTAATTACAGAGTCCCAGGAATGACTGTAATTGCCTTCGATTCTTAGGTGTGGGGAAGTTTTGAATCGCTTCTACTTTTTCAGCCGACGGTGAGATTCCCTGGTCATTCAATATAAACCCAAGAATTGAATTTCCTTGGCGATAAAGTGAGATTTCGCTAATTTTAGCGTGATGTTATTCGCCGCTAATTTCTTTAGTACGTGTTCCACACGGTAGCAGTGTTCCTCCCAAGTTTCTGAGTACACTAGCAAGTCATCAACGTACACGGTGGTGAACTGTAGTGCTTCTTGGCCAAGTATCTGGTCCATGCAGTGTACAAAGACTGCGACTGAATTTACCAGTCCGAAAGGCAACCTTTTAAAATGGTAGTTCTGCCCTTCGAATATAAAGGCCAGATACTGGCGACTCTGTGGATGTAATTCCACCTGCCAGTACCCGCACACCGTATCCCAGGTACTAAAGTACTTGGTACCGTGGAACCGTTTCAAAATCTCTTCGATCTCACCGGGCGAAGTCCTGTCATTAATAATCATTTTATTAATCTCCCGCGCATCTAGGCACAAACGGACCTGTCCGTTTTTCTTAGGAATAGCCACGATAGGACTTGTGTATGGGGATTGGCTACTCTCTATTATGTCACGGTTAATCATCTGTTTTATTTCAGCTCTTACTGCTTCCTTTCGTGATTGCGCGATGGGGTAAGACTTCCGGTTAAAGTCCACTGTGTCTCGGAACTGTAGAGTACACTGGAAGTTTTTTACTTTACCGGGCTCGTCAGAAAAGACTGATTTATATTTTTCATATATTTCAATTAATTTATTCGCTTGGTATTGTTTTAATTTTTCTCCGGTTATACCGCTCCGGAAATCCCTGATCTCCTGGATTTTTTGTGACCATAAATCTTCATTGGAGTTATCGTCTACTTTTTGTTCAATAATAGATGTGGGATGTATATAGTTAATCTTACGAATTTGTTGGTGGATACTATCAGGAATTACTTGGTCACTACCAACCAAGTTAGCCGTCCAAGTGTGTCCGTTGGTAAATAGAGACAATTTCTCGGTTCGCAAATCAATTATGGCGGAATTCCACCTGAGCACATCACACCCGACCAATATATTAAACGGCAGCCCGCTCGCCACCAAGAATTCCATTTCTATTGCTATACGGCAGCTCATCACACTGGCGGAGACTTGCCTTCGTATTGTTTTATTTTGTCGGCCGGTTGCACCTAACAAAATAATATTGTTTAATGGCAACGTCGGTAAAGTTCTTCCGCACTCTCTCTGTATTCTCTCCAACACAGTCGTACTTATAATGGATACGTTGGAACGAGTATCGATCATCAAATTAGCGGGGATTCCTTCTACCTCCGCATTTACATGTAAGATTTCATTATTATTGTTATTGGTGGGACTATGGTCGTCCTCTTCCAATAATTCATGTCGGATGTTCTTGAGGTAGTTACACCCTATTATCGTGATACGATTATTATTATATGTTTTATTCAACTCATTATTATTATAATACCCAGTGTTTAGGAGCAGTAACGGGTTCTGGCGATTTATTACTGCCTTCGCCCGTTTAAAGGCTCGACATCATTGTTCCGTTGTGTCGTACTTGTGGAAGCATCATTTGGGATGCTTAGAGTGGGCCCCTGGCGCTCTGTTCTGTGATCTTCCGGTCGTTCGTTGTTGGTCGTCCGTTCAGTATCGTCCAAACTGGTACTCCGTCTCGCAGGATAGTACCTTGGTTGGTCCCGTTCTCGGCTCCTCCGCCTATCTTCATACTCATGATAGCTGCCTCTTCTCTGGTTGTAATACCTCCGTTGGCGACCATCTTCCGCTCGAATGAAGTTCACACGTGGTCGGGAAAACCTATTATTACTGGGATTACCATTTGGTGGACTTCCGCGATTATTATTATTATGGTAACGATTGTTACCATAATTGGGGCTTCTCTGACTATTAGGGTTTGGAGGGTATGGATTTCGGTTACCCTGATAACCATTATTGGGTCGATTCGGGTTCGTATGATTAGGAACCATATTATTATTATTATTATTAATATTCGTGTTATCAAAATTGTTGTTCTGTGGGTATGACCGGCCTCCCTGGTATCCCGTGTTGGTGTTGGTCGTATCCAGGTTGTTGTTTGGATACGTCCTAGGTTCGGGCCGATCGTTTCTTTTCCGGCTTTGTCGGTAGTACTCCTCGTTCTCGTAATTCTCGAGGAGTTCGGTCATTGCCTGAATTGTTTTAATTTGGATGGCTCTCCTCGCTCGAATTACTTCCTCGTCATAATGGTACGATAGTTTATTGATCAGGCATTCCTCAGGTATGGCCGGTTGTAAATGTTTGGCCATATATACCTTGCCGAGGAAATATGCCGTCATAGAACTACCGGCTTGCTGTTTGTAATGGCCGTGGCATATGTTGTCCCGTATTAGGTTTTGTGTCGTTTCCGACCAATACTTAGCCTTGAAGAGGCTTTTAAATTGTTGGTAGCTCTCGATGTCGCTTCGGTTGGCCAACCGAACATTGGTTTACCAATGGTCGTTCACCTCCCGAAAAGACTCGTCTAGGAGTTCCCGGTTCTGGACCCATCGGTTACCTCTATGCTTGTCTAGGTATTCTTCTATGCGGGCCAAGAACTCCATTGGCTTTCGCTTATATTGCCTAAAGTTAAGCCATTCCCGATTTTCAGACATGGGGAAATTATTGTAGCCAGTTGGTCGGTTTCTTATTATTTCTATTTCCTCCTGACTCTGTCGCACTTGTCTCGTGATGTTAGTCATAGCGGCTTCCATGCCGTCGCATCTTTCGGTGACATGTGTTCGCACTTTATTTATTTCTTCCTGTGCAAAATTTTTGTTTTCCTCCAGTTTAGTCTTCTGGTGTTCCTTGACTTGGGTAATTTCTTTATTTATTACCTCCCTGACTTCCAGTACTTCACTTTCCGTCTGACGACATCTTTCGTCCACTTCCCTGATCTGCTGGTTTACCACAACTACTTCCTGTTCCAACTTTTTGACGATGGATTTCTTAGTGTCTGTTATCTTTCTATTCAACTCTTCCTTCGCTAACTCGATCCTCTCGTCTAACTTGTTCATGTTCTCCTGGTTGACTTCCCTTAGTTCTTCTCTCAGTAGTTGGTTATCCTCTCTCAATTCTTCCAACCTTTCCCACATCGTCTCTTGCATTTTCTTGTAATTTTCTCTTAATTCTTCTTTTAATTGTTGGTTGTCACTTTCTATTTTCTTACTGGTTTCTTCCATTTTCTCTTCCAAATTCTTATTCAAATTCTTACTGGTTTCTTCAATCCTCTTGTTGGTATTTTCTATCTTACGGCCCAATTCTTCCTTTGTGGATCGGTTGTCTTCCTTCAAATCTTCTAATTTTTCATTTAAGGAGTTGTTGTCTTACTTCAAATCTTCTAATTTTTCATTTAAGGAGTTGTTGTCTTCCTTCAAATCTTCCATCTTCTTATTTAAGGATTGGCTGTCCTTTTTCCTTTCCTTGTTGTTTTCCTCCATTTTGGATTCTATGTTTTTATTTACTCCTTCCATTTTCTTTTCCATCTTCTTACTCAAAGATTGGTTGTCCTCCTTCAGATCTTCCATCTTCTTATTCTGTTCTTTCATTGTCTCCATCATCTGCCTGAACATTTCTTGTGTTGTCATGTTCTCTGTTTGTGATGGTTTTTCAGGTTGTTCCTCTGGTGGTGCGGGTTGTTTCGGTTCCACCGGGTTTAGTAACACTTCCAGATCCTCCACGGGTGTTGCCTCCTTATCCCCCATGTCAACTTCCTTTTCGGCCTCTGCCGCCCTCTTCTTAGAAGTAGCTCGTCTTTGCATTTTTCTTCTGTTTCTATTATATAACCGCTGCCAGGCTTAAATTATTAAGCCCTCTAGTTGGACGCCAATTTGTAACCAAACCTGTATACTGTATGATGGAAGGAACTATCAGTTCAAGAGACTACCATTTGGACTGATAAATTCGGTCGCTGTATTTGTCAAATGCATGGACCAAATATTGGGACAAGATGCACTGAATTTTACCACAGTATACGTAGATGACCTGCTGATAACATAATCAAATTGGAATGAACACTCTGCTAGAGTGGAACTAGTATTAAAAAAATTGTCAGATAACAACATAACCCTCAAGCTGGACAAGTCGAAATTTATAGCTCGCAAGGTACAATTTTTAGGATTTAATTTAACGGAGGAAGGCATATCTCCATCATCAGAAAAAGTTGAAGCTATACAACGCTTTCCAACACCTAAAAACAAAAAACAGCTGCAATATTTCCTTGGAATCTGCAATTATTATAGGAAATTCCAAGATAATTATTCTAATCTAAACGCTAAATTCAAAAAACAATTATCGACTAAAGATAAATGGACATGGGGATCCGAACAAAATGAGGTATTCAATCAGATAAAAGAAAAGTTTTTAAATACAGTTATACTACATCATCCAGATTTCAAAAAACCATTCTTCATGAACTGTGATGCGAGTGACGTTAGTTTAGGTGCTGTTTTATACCAGGAAGATGAGAAGGGACAACATATGGTTATAAAATGCATATTGTTCTTGGTATCCAAGTCACGTATGAATAGTAAATTATAGATAAATAAATCACCTTATATCCGTCGTGTGACTTCGTTACGTCGATTAAAATGACGCGTTTCGGAACATCTGCTCCACCATCAGATTAAATCGCTCTATTGAGGTCGTTAAATAGTTAAAATCACATATTAAAATAATTGCCCACTATGTAATTCACTGGCTTCCTAATGGTGCGCACCACGACGAAGCCGATCGGACACTGAATTATTATCTGAGTGATTACGCCTAAGCAGGTTCAACGCTGTATCGTATAGCGGGTTGGATATAAAATTTAAGTGGTCATTCAATATGAAGTCTCGGCTGTTTATGTTATTATATGCTTTGTATATTTCGAACTCTTCTATTGCGTCCATGTAACGGCCTTTGTTGCACACATGTAGGGGTATTAAATTAGATTTAAAATCAGTATAATTATGATTGTGTAAGATTAAGTGGCGGGCAAAGTTGGACTTGATATTATTTAACAAAGTGAGATTATTTAGGTGACTTTTGGTGTGTGCTCTTTAAATCGTTTGAGGAAACCTCTTCCCGTTTGACCAATATAAAAACTGTTGCAGTCGTTACATGATAATTTATATATGCCGGATTTCTTTTCTAAAGGTATGGGTTTTCTATGACGTAGTATTTTTAATAGACTATTATTTGTTTTGGAGGTAGCGGTAATATTCAATTTATTAAATGTGGAGGTTAGAATCTTTGGCATTATATTTGTGTATGCGGTAGAAATAAATGTTATTTTTGTATCCTTATCTACTGGGGGCTTGGATTTTCGAATTTTGTTTCTTGATGAGATTATCAATTAACGTGTTTTTGTAAACATTAGCTAAAGCTATATGTTTAATGGTATTCAACTCCTCACGGTAATCATCATCACTGAGAGGCACTGCCAACAATCTGCGGATAAAGTAATTATAAGCTGCCAACTTTTGCGAAAATGGATGATAAGGGTCAGCATGTATTGTCACATCAGCAAAGTTTCAATTGGTTGCTTTCAATAACTAATTTTTCATTCAGGATGATGGATTGGCCATGGGTTCACCTCTCTCTGGTCTACTGGCTGACGTTTACTTGAATGTTTATGAAAACTCTCATTTGCTCTCTCATAACAAATACAAAAATGATATAATATTTTATGCACGTTATGTCGACGATACCTTTCTAATTTTCAATGGTACTGTACGACAGATCGAATACCTAAAACATTATATGAATAGTATTAATAAAAACATTCAATTCACGTTGGAAACTGAAGTGGATAATAAATTGAATTTTTTAGATTTGTCTGTCATTAAACACATAAATAAATTGAAATTTAATATTTATAGAAAACCGACTATCATGTCTTCCTTCTGCTTCCTAAAATTGTCATTAGTTTCTTCCTTGTTTCTGTCTAATTTTTCGTTTATTTGTTTTATTAATCTTTCATTCATTTGTTCTATAAAATTCATCAAATTTGGATCTCCTCTAGTTTCCTCCCTGTCCACCGCCGTTTCCACATCTTCGACCGACGTTACTTCCTTTTCTTCCACTCTAACTTCTTTTTCGGCCTCCTTTGTCCGTTTCAGTGATGTCGCCCTCTTATGCATCTTGTTATACTTTTCGTGCTTCCCGCTAGAATGTCGTACTTCCTTCTCTTCTAGCCTCACTAGTTGGTCCGCCAATTCTATAACGACCACCTTTTACGTCGTATTCGTTTTAATTGTAAACGTGTAAGAGTGTAATGTGTACTCTCAAGTCTTACCAAGTCGTCGTCGCTCTGAAACGTACCTCACGCAGACTGCGTCCGTCGCGAACGTACGAATAACCAGTACCGAAGTCCTTACCTGTCCTATTTTGTATTTTTTAATTCCCGAAAGGCGCCAAATTGTTTTTCATAAAACAATTAAAAGTTTCACAGTTAGATTGTCTCCTGTACTGTGAAGAATAATTCGAATTACCTCGCTGACTGGCGGGAACTCGACTTTCGCTTGTTTTCTGGACGTGTTGCCAACATAAAATTTGAGCAAAGAATTCTATTCTCCGCTAAAGTACATAACATACATGATACAATTTAAATAAATACAGGACAGCTAGTAAAGATTTGTACTGATTTATTTGATTCGAAAATTCATTAATTTTTGATAATTGTCGTACAACAAATGTTATTATAATAAAAGTTAGCCTCGGCAATAAATTAATTTTTACTCAGCAGAGAGCAGGGTGGCAGCGCTTCAGTCGTCAGATGCCGTAATGGCTTTCATGTTTACTTATTTATAAAAGTTAAATTGCCAATGAGTTCTTTTAAGTACGAAAAAGGTTTAAAACAAGATGTCAAATAAAGTACACCACCTTACAATTGTGGTACTTAAATACTAAAAAGGTTTACATGAAAATTCAACTCTATTGTGTTAAAAGTGTGTGTCAGTTTTATCGGTTTCAAACACTGGTTATTTTACATTTACATACAGTGTTATTAAATATGATTCATTAATCCTTGAAGGAAATTGGTGTTCAAAGTTCAGAGTGAGAGTTATATATTGTGAAAAAAGTTAATCAGTTTGGTTCGTAATTATTTATAATTTATTTCATACTTAACAAAACCATGTTGTTCGTGTTATTGATCATCAAGGTGTCTTCACTATTGAGTTATTACTTTCGTTTATTTTCTAAGGGATGCCGTCTACTTCTGGCGTCTGTTTCTTTTTACATCAAGTTTTTATTTAAATTTTAGTTTTAATATTCGTTTATTGTCCCTCCTTGTGTTACTGGAACTGTTGTTTACTTCTCGTCTTCAATTTACTTTCATTACAGTTTGATTTTCTTCGTTATTTGTCTTTAAAATGGTCCGCATCAATATAGCGTCTATACCTCTGGATAGTTAATAATGGAACTTTTGTTACATAACGGTCAAAATTATAATAACGTTCTGTAGTCATGGTAACCAGCTTGACTCTGATTGGTTAAGTATATTTGAAACTATTGTTATAAATCCTGGTTTTCTGTACAAAATGAATAAATATTTTATAATGACTATATTTCCTCGGGGATACTTCCAATGCTTGAAATATTAACATAGATATTCCTATTTTCTTTCAAAGATCAATTTGACATCTCACAAGGCTGGTCTAGGCCATGTATTAATGTTTTTGTACAAAATTGATAATACTATTTTAATACATATTTTACTTATTTATACTGTTTATCACAATTCTGACATGTTATTCTTGTTAGTTAATTGTAATTACATAATTTACTTGGTCTTATTATCCAAATACAATATTCAATTGTTTACAATTGGTTTTCTGAACTTAGACAGCTATGTCATTTATAGGCCTAAACTGTAACATCTTAGAATTTCTTATTTTGTTCTATTTGAACATTATTTATTAAGTACATGTGGTTTGCTTATTTTCATTTCGTGCTTATTGTCTTTTGAATTATTTTGGAACTGTTTTACAATCTATTGATGTTATTATACTTTTACAAAATTATTTCTTAGCTGATATTTTGCTTTCTATTTATATTATATTTATTAATTTGTTGTTTGTTAATTTTTATGTCATTACTAGTTTTATTCCTACTCCCATTTCTCACACACCTCTTTAACACTTAAATCTATTAACAAAGCATAACATATAAATAACTTAATGGTCTGTATATGGTTCAGCCATGTTTCTTCTCATTAAATATAACTATTACATTGTATGTCATTACTTAAATTGTTCATACTATTCATCTCTTTATACTTTCCTTACTTACATATAAAACCCAAACATATTACTGTAAAATTCTGCCTTCTGGGTTTACACACCTTTAAACATTAAACAAACAAATTAACTTTCATTTAATTAAGTAACATAACAATTTTGGTGAGTATTGAATCAACACCGTCTATTCGATAAATATAATCATTCTAATGATTCTTTTACTGACATAATATGTTTTTCTATTCCTTACACCCACAATTACTCTGTTTCTTACAGTCTAACACAATTAACTTATTTTCTTATTTACCATTTGGTTATGGTTTTGGTTTGTTACACTTGGTCACTATTCTTTTTCTTAATATTATAATTTGTTTATTTTAATATTATCACCACTTCACTGTTTATTGCTATCACTCCCTACCTATCTCTCACTCTTGGTTTCAATGACCTTTTAGATATACATTTATAACTATTCTTTAACATTTTGTGCCTTACTTTCTTATTATTATAAGGTTCTTAACAACATACTTTATTTAATAATAATTGTCTTACTTATTTTTTATGGCTAGTGTACTTTCTTTATTATTGTTTTATTCATTGTTAATTATATATTTTCTTAACTCATTGGTGTCTCTTATCGTTGATTTGTCTTCTTAATTTCAGTATATCCTTTCTCATCTTTTTTGTCTTTATCTGGCCAATCTCTGGGGTTGGGTCAAAGTCATTTGTTTGTCAGTCTAGTCTATTCTTTTAGTGATTACTCTTGTTTACAATTCTTCTTTCTTCTTTCTTAACTTCATTTTATATTTTTTCTTCATTATTATTCATTAAATTATATGACGTTTAGCATTTATATAATGCTTATGGATACCCTATATGATATGATTTCTGCAATGTTATAATATATATATATTACATTTAATATTTATAATTAAATTTACCTCAAGATGTTATTTTTCTATTTGGAACATGTTTCGAGAGTTCCTGTTCTCTCATCTTCAGCCTTCGCGATCTTGTTTCTGGTGAAGTATTTGTGTGTTGGCTGCTGGATTCTATTAAGGTTGTTTGTTGGTCTTTGGTATTTTAAAGTTGTATTATTGTGTGTGATTGTGGTATATGTTTGTGTATTTTGTGTATTTTCGATGTTGAATGCTTTGAAAATTGTGTCATGTTTTGTATTGATTTGTATTTGTTCTGGTATTAGTTTGTTTTGTGTTTTATGTTTGTATATTTGTAAATTTTCCCAAATGTTCGTTATGGTGCCTTTGTGTGGTATATGTTTTATTAGTGATACATTAGTTATGTCTGGGAATTCATGTCCTGTGTTTATTGCATGTGTGGCTAAATTAAATTTATATATTTCTGGTTTTTGTATGCGTTTAGGTGTTCAAAATAACGTTTTTTCAGCTGTTTTTTTTGTCCTATATAACATTTATTGCAAACTTGGCATTCAATTTTGTACATACCGTTAGTTGTTTCATTTGGTTGCTTTCAATAACCAATTTTTCATTCAGGATGATGGATTTGCCATGGGTTCACCTCCCTCTGGTCTATTGGCTGACGTTTACTTGAATTTTTATGAAAACTCTCATTTGCTCTCACATAACAAATACAAAAATGATATAATATTTTATGCACGTTATGTAGACGATACCGTTCTAATTTTCAATGGTACTGTACGACAGATCGAAAACCTAAAATATTATATGAATAGTATTAATGAAAACATTCAATTCACGTTGGAAACTGAAGTGGATAATAAATTGAATTTTTTAGATTTGTCTGTCATTAAACACATAAATAAATTGAAATTTAATATTTATAGAAAACCGACTATCACTGATGTGACAATACATGCTGACTCTTATCATCCATTTTCACAAAAGTTGGCAGCTTATAATTACTTTATCCGCAGATTGTTGGCAGTGCCTCTCAGTGATGATGATTACCGTGAGGAGTTGAATACCATTAAACATATAGCTTTAGCTAATGGTTACAAAAACACGTTAATTGATAATCTCATCAAGAAACATAAAATTCCAAGCCCCCAGTAGATAAGGATACAAAAATAACATTTATTTCTACCGCATACACAAATATAATGCCAAATATTCTAACCTCCACATTTAATAAATTCAATATTACCGCTACCTCCAAAACAAATAATAGTCTATTAAAAATACTACGTCATAGAAAACCCATACCTTAAGAAAAGAAATCCGGCATATATAAATTATCATGTAACGACTGCAACAGTTTTTACATTGGTCAAACGGGGAGAGGTTTCCTCAAACGATTTAAAGAGCACACACCAAAAGTCACCTAAATAATCTCACTTTGTTAAATAATATCAAGTCCAACTTTGCCCGCCACTTAATCTTACACAATCATAATTATACTGATTTTAAATCTAATTTAATACCCCTACATGTGTGCAACAAAGGCCGTTACATGGACGCAATAGAAGAGTTCGAAATATACAAAGCATATAATAACATAAACAGCCGAGACTTTATATTGAATGACCACTTAAATTTTAAATCCAACCCGCTATACGATACAGCATTGAACCTGCTTAGGCGTAATCACTCAGATAATAATTCAGTGTCCGATCGGCTTCGTCGTGGTGCGCACCATTTAGAAAGCCAGTGAATTACATAGTGGGCAATTATTTGTAATGTGTGATTTTAACTATTTAACGACCTCAATAGAGCGATATAATCTGATGTTGGAGCAGATGTTCCGAAACGCGTCATTTTAATCGACGTAACGAAGTCACACGACGGATATAAGGTGATTTATTTATCTATAATTTACTATGGTTATAAGTTTCGCTAGTAGGATATTGAATGTTTGTGAACGGAACTATCACGTTACGGAAAAAGAATTGATTAGTGTTGTATTCGCCTGCAGCAAATTCAGGACTTTTATTCTAGGATATACCATCACGGTGAGAAGTGACCATAGATACATTTTGTTCCTCAAGCAATGTACACTCAGTCACGGAAGATTAACTAGATGGATATTGTTGTTACAAGAGTACCATATTAACTGTGAATACATACCAGGGAAGAAAAACACAGCCGCTGACGTACTATCCCGTATTCAACAACAAACTTTCGAAGGAGAGAAGGAGCAGTTAGTCAAAGTATATAACATTATAAAAATAGAGTTGATCTAGAAAATATAATACAGGAAATAAGGAGATACCAAATTTGGACCCAAAAGTAAGGAGTATCCGGCAGAGAGTGCTAAGTGAGCAAGAAACGATTGTACAATTTTATAATGTAAACAATAATATATTATTTATTAAAAATAACCCTAACCATGGAAAGTGGAAACTGGTAATTCCATCTACAGTAGAAGAACAATTATTACTGGACTACCAAATTAGGTACGGACATATGGGAGCAATGAAAGTGATAAAGGCATTGGAGGATCAAGTTTATATTAAAAACATTTATAGAAAAGTGAGTAAAACAATCCAGAGATGTAATATTTTCCAAATGGTGAAGTGTAACAATGCGAAGAAAGAGGGTATAATGATACCAATTATATCAAATCAAAAGTTAGAAAAAGTATTCCTTGATATATGTGGTCCGTTTCCCCGCAGTGGAGGAAGACACAGATTCCGATTCATAGTAATGTAACGTGACAGATGTATGCATAATATTAAATTGCAATTGATCATTAGAATAATAAAGTTATAATATTTCAATTTGGAAGAAAGCATTAAGTTTAATATAAATAGATTAATTCATAGCAACTGTGGAAAGAAATCATTATTATTTAAAAAATACAAGTTAAAATAAAATGAGTTACTAGTGATGAGTCATCCAAAACCAGTCTCATAACCAAAGGTTTTCAAGTTATAACCCAGGAAGGTAAGAAAGTGAATAACCAAGCAGTACAGAATATGACCAAACCCACAACGAGGAAAAATAAATAGAAGGGAAACCCTGAATAAGCCAAGATCAACCAATACAGGTGGTGTATTTCTAAAATCAAGAAGAAGATGGAGAAGATCCCAAGAAACCTGATGGCATCAAGAAGAAGATGGAGAAGATACCAGTCCCAGAAGGCAGGAGAAAAGAAGACTGATGAAAGAAGAAGAAGGCAGCATCCTGAAGAAGATGTCATGCTCTTATAAAAGACACCCAAATCCCCATACCCCCAAAATAAATCATTAACCAATAAAAGTATAACGAAATGAAAACCACATGTACATAAAATTAAGAGAGAGAAGTGTATAAAGTAAAAGTTGCCAGTGAACTAAGATGAAACAATAATATAGTACCCATGGAACAAATCTCCATTGTAAAACACTAACCAATTTATTATGTTAATAAGACTATACGACCATTTAGCAATAACCTAATATAAAAGTGCAAAGTGAACCAGTGATAGTTTTGGGTATTATAGAATATAAACCTTGTGTTTCATTCTTGGCAATCACAAACATTGAATACAATGAAATATGCAACTTTCAATGACTTGAAATGTGTACTGTGAGAATATGTTACTTATAAGACATAAATCTGTTTAAAATAACATTTTGTTTTATATGCAAAAAGAAAAACAGATTTCATAATACTATTTGAACAATTTATACTATTTATTTATTTATGACAGGGTACAATTCCCCAAAGATAATGTGTAAAAGACGGTATGAAAACTGTAGAATCCTACTTATAATAATAGTTAGCAACAGGAATATAGATATAAGGTTTTTAAGAATATAGTATAAGGATGTTTAAAAATGTGTTAGATATAAGGCCATTTGTTTGGGTCTGCTATAACTAACATCAGAACTGTAAAAAAAATTACTACTGGTAAATAGTAGGAAGTAATTAAGATGTTAGTTAGTAGACATTTTTTTTTTGTGAACCATATTTCCATGTTAGAAATAAGGATTTTGTTGTAAAATGTCTGAAGGTTGAAGACAACCATTTATTTAAAAAATATTCTTTATTTGTTTAACTGTTATTTGTATTATAACCAATACTAATTGTTATTGTGTAATTTGGAAAAATGTTTAGTTTATAAGACTATATTTAAAAGTCAGAGAGGGTATCACACATCATATATTGTTTGTAAAATATTTTGTAAGAAAAAATTGTTAAAAAAACCTAGGCCAAAGAAAGAAAACCAAACTTCATCAAAACAGAGAAATTACTCATTTAAATGCAAATAAACAAAAGGGGTTTAGACAAAATAAACTTGAGATCAAGCCATATAATTGCACATACCATTTAGCAAAATTTTAATAAATTATATTCAGAATTATAAATAAAAATGAAAATGACTAAACTCAGATATTTGGACATGGGAGTCATATATTCCAGAATAATGTTTTAGAATACAACTAATTCAATTAATTACAAGAAAATAAGGGAATATAAACCTTTTAATACAATATAAGATTATTAATATTAAATATAACTGATAAAATGGCTGAATTTACATAATAACAGGAAGTAAATTTTGGAGATGTTTTGACTTTTCAGAGAATACAAAATGAAAGTAAAATTACTAATTTTGGACAGAAAACACTATAAAACGGCATTATTTAATCTTAAAATAAGCCGAATGAACTGAAAGATTAATTTAAATAACATCTAGTAAATAAAATTGATAAATAACCAAAGTTTAGGCAATCATATAGTGTATTATTATATATGCACAGGATATGAAATTATATTTGAACAATGTTAAGAATAATATTATATTGGCTAAGAGTTTAATTGATACTGAAGGAAATAAGATAGTTGATTATTGGTATTTGAACGGTTAACATGATAAGCGTTTTATGACGAATCTAACCTAACTTACAACGGTAATGTCGAGCGAGTGAATAGTACGTTTTTGTGAAATCGCGAGTGGCTTATAAAATACTTCTAGAACACTCACATTATGACAGAAACAATCAAGAAAGATTAAATAACACTGAACAATACATATCTACCCCGAAAAACACCACAAAACACCAGAAAACTGTATAATACAATAACCATATTAGTGTCGGAATCGGGAAAAGTGTTTGAACTTATATTTACACAGATACACAAAATACAACCCAGAAACTTTACACAAGGCACTACACAACATTTAAAAAGAGATTTGCAGACACCAGAACAGGAATACTGCCAGAAAATACATTATTCAGAACATAGCAGAATCGAGCGACATTTTGATCAACTGGATGGCGGCCATTTGCTTTTGTCAATCTCAATGCCTTCTCCGTGCTCACGTCAGCTGTTGGTGAAAACAATTATATTATTTTCAAATTTATTATTCAATGTCTGTATCTAGTAATAATTATTAACTTGTTGTAACGTTATACTTTTTAAATATTGGCCCGATTTCTCTGACTTTGATAATAATTGGCTGTTTAAAGAACCTGTTTGAATTTTATATAATATACTTTGTAACTGTTTCGATATCCTGAGAGTCGATATTATAATCGATAAGAGTCAATATTGCTATTATCTAATAAAATCCTAATACTTTTCACTACTAAATAGTTCTTTATTTCACAAATATTACTAATTACCATTAATATAATTCTAATTAACAATCTACCAGTACTTTACCACCTATAAGTGAATATAACCTACAAAAACGAAAAGGTAAACAAGTATCGATTGGTTTGGAGACAATCTTATGAGTGGTGACAGTTTATTTAAAAAATACCAGAACTTTAATAAAATTTTTCAGAAGAGTGTTACGCTTTTTAAAACTTCACAGCCCTATATTAATTAATTGATTGTAATTAATTAATTAATAAAAAGGAATTTTTTTTTAATTATATTTTTTTTAAACATAATTTTTTTTAAAATTTTCTTCAAAACAACAATTTGTGTTTTGAAACTTTTGGTGAAGCTACATATACATTTCTTCAACAACATTACGCTATCTGACAGGTCTTGCTACAATTGGAACTCGACCAGCTGGGAAACTTAAGGAAGTGTTTCAGGCCAGTAAGACGTCGAGAGCCACACCAATTAAGAACACACAGACTCAATCCAATTAAATTTTAATTGATTTTATTACAAATTGGCTAGCCCAAACAGTGGGGCTTGATTACATCAGAATCATCAGAATTTATTATTTTATTACAAATTGGCGCACAACTTTAGGGGCTTTAATTAGCGATTGGAAGGCCAATACATTCTTCCCACTAGTTGGAGCTAGGCAACAGCTACAAAGCCAGAGAATTAACGGAAAAATGCAACGACGTGCAACTTCCAAGAAACGGGCGGCGGAGGTCGAAAAAGAATTAGAAATTGACATGGACAATAAAGAGGCGACGCCAGTAGAGGTGGATGAGTTATTACCGCCGGTGTTGTCCAAACAGACTGAACAACCGGAGATACTAACGCAAACAGGGGAAGTCAATGTCCAGGAAAGACAGGTAGAGAAATCCAAAGTAACGGAAGAGAATAAAATGGACAGATTCATGGAAATGTTTCTACAAAAGATGGAAGGAATGGACAAGAAAATGGATGAAAACAGTAAGAAAATGGACGAAAGTAATAAGGAAAGGAAAGAAGATAGCCAGTCTCTGAAAGAAGATATCAAATCCAGCAAGGAAGAAACAAATAAGAAGATGGAACAAAATAGTAAGAAGATGGAAGAGAAGATGGAAGAAAATAGTAAGAAGATGGAAGAGAAGATGGAAGAAATTAGTAAGAAGAGGGAAAGAAGTTGGAAGAAAACAGCAAGAAGATGGAAGAGAAGATGGAAGAAAACAGCAAGAAGATGGAAGAGAGGATAGGAGAAAATTTAGAAGAATTGAAGAAGGATAATCAATCCACAAAAGAAGAGTTGACTGGGATGAACAAGAACATACAAGAATTGAAGGAAGACAACCAATCGTTCAAGGAAGAATTCAAGTCGACTAAAGAAGAATTGATTAATAAAATTGAAAATACCAATCAGAAAATCGATGAAACCAGGAAGAAGATAGAGAAGAACCACCGACAATTGAAGGAAGAGTTGAAAGAAGATAACAAGAAGTTGGAAGAGAAGATGGGGGAAAAGTTGGAAGAATTGAGAGAGGACAATCAAATTTTAAGAGAAGAATTAAGAGAGGTCAATCAGGAGAATTTGGACAAACTGGACGAAAGGATGGAATTGTTGCGAGAAGAACTGAATAAAGAAATCAATGTTAACAAAAAAGCGATGAATAAGAAGATGGAAGAAGAAAATATAATGGTCAATCGACAGATTCGAGAGATTGATGGAAAGTGCAACCAGACCGAAAATGAGGTGCATGAGTTTAAAGAAGTGGTGAACATCAAGTTCACAAATATTGAAGAACATAGTCGTAGGAAGGTAGAAGAACAGAGGAAGGAAAATCAAGAAGAATTCGGAAAAGTACGCAACCAAGTTACAGAACGGTGTAATGATATACAAGAGACCATGGCCAATATCACCGGTCAGGTGCGACAAAGCCGAGAGGAGATGGAAGCGATAAGAAACAGACCGACTCATTTCACCGGATTGCCTGTCAACGATAGCCGAGAGTGGCTCAACTTCCGGCAATACAAACGCAAGCCGATGGAGTTCCTGGCTAGGGTAGAAGAATATCTCGCCAAGCATAAAATTACTCAATGGAGCCATAGCAGGGAAATATTAGACGAGTCTTTCCGAGAAATAACTGATAATTGGTGGATGGCCAACCGGAGTGAAATTCCTGACTACCAACAGTTCCGGAAAATGTTTAAGACAAAATACTGGTCTGAGACCACCCAGAACTTGATCCGTGACAATATTTGTAATGGAAGATACAGGGCACAATTAGGTAGCAGTATGACGGCATATTTCTTGGGGAAGGTGTGCATGGCAAAACACCTCGAGCCGGGAATCCCAGAAGAATGTTTAGTGAACAAGATATCGTATCACTATGATGAGGACATTATCAGGGCCCGGAGAGGCAGCCAGATCAAGACGATCCAGGCGATGACCGAGTTATTAGAGGGATACGAAAACGAGGAGTATTATCGGCAGAGCAGGAAGAGAAATGAGAGACTAGAAGCAAGGCCGACTACCTACACCAATAACGGCAATAACCATACAAGTAACCGGAACCAGCCCAGTAATTACGACGGCCCTAACAACCCGCCGCGTAATAACCAGTTTAACGGTAATTTTAACGGCGTGAGGAATAACTACCCTTATCCAAATAATAGAAACAATTTTTACCAACATAATAATGTCCCATACAGTCAGAGAAATCCATATCCCAACAATAATGGTGACAGACTTTACCCACCTAACCGAAATTACTATCATAATAATTTTAGTAATAACAATAATAGCAATAATAATAACCGAGTGTCGCGCCCTAGGGTAAATTTTATAAGAGCAGAAGATCGCGGACCCAGGAGATATTATCAACCGAGGAGGAGCAGCTTCCACGGCGCCGACCGAAGATGGAGGAGTGCGGAACGAGACGGCCCAAGACACGAACAGGAAAGACGAAGTACAAGCCTGGAGGATCTTGGCCGACAACAGAACAGGGCGTTAAACCTCAACCAGGGTACAGAACGTCAGGAAACAAACCAGAGTTTCCCGAACGTTGCCTCGGTCAATAATAACATGAACAATGACCAAAATGCTTTAAACGAGAGGAGGCAGTAATCAACAACAATGACCCGTTACTGCTTATACTTCCTGGGTTAGAAAAGGATGAATTGCGACAAGCAAACCAGCATAAAAACATCACTATTATAAGTAACCACTATCTGAAAGACATACGAACTGAACTTTTGGAAGAGAACGAGAAGAGTCTCAGCAACAGTAATAATGAGATAATTTATATAACAGCGGAGGTGGAAGGAGTTCCCGCTAAAATAATGATAGACACAGGCGCTAATATTTCAATAATAAACTCCAATGAATTGGAGAGAATACAGAGTACATGTGGAAAAACTTTGCCAATGTTACCAGTCAACAACATTGTGTTAATAGGTGCAACTGGCCGCCAGAATAAAACCATTAGGAAGCAAGTATCCTTAAGTGTCGTTAGCCGTGATATAGCTTTAGACATGGAATTTTTAATAGCCACCGGATTACCATTTGACATCTTAGTCGGTTGCGATATTCTTCGTAGATATTCGGCAGTAATCGACCTTAATTTAAATAAAGTATCACTTTTCCCAGACGGAGTAACATGGACCGCAGATCTGGTAGGAAGCACACCTATACTTCCCAGCCCTATACATCAACAACTTCGTAAAATAAATGTTATTAGAAACAGCCCTCTTTCTAAACCCATAATATACAATCATGGAGGAGAGGATTTATGGTCAGTTAAGATCCAAGAAATACGGAATTTCCAGTGCGGAAGCGATAACAAGAAAATACCAACACATCTGGCTGATCGTCTAATCGCTATATATGAGAAATACAAGGCGGTGTTTTCTGATGAACCAGGGAAGGTAAAAAACTACCAGTGCCAACTTCGATTCAAAGAAAACGTAGAGTTTAACCGGAGGTCATATCCAATCGCACAGTCGCTCAAAGAAGCCGTGAGAACAGAGATAAACAAGATGATAGAAAATGACATAATTGAGATTAGTCAATCACCTTACACTAGTCCAATTATTGCTGTTCCGAAGAAAGACGGACAAGTCCGGCTCTGTTTAGATGCGCGCGAGTTGAACAAGACGATAGTGAATGACAGAACCTCTCCCGGTGAAATAGAAGAGATCTTAAAACGTTTTCGTGGTACTAAATTTATTAGCACCTGGGATACGGTCTGTGGTTATTGGCAAGTAGAGCTGCATCCACAAAGCCGCCAGTACGTAGCGTTCATTTTCGAAGTGCGCAATTACCAGTTCAAGAGACTGCCCTTCGGACTTGTCAATTCTGTCGCCATATTTGTGGCATGCATGGACCAGATTCTGGGACAAGAAGTGCTCCAATTTACCACCGTCTATGTTGACGATTTACTCATCACATCCGGAACCTGGGAGAAGCACTGTTACAGAGTGGAATTTGTACTAAATAAACTAGCGCAGAACAACATAACACTGAAGTTGGAGAAATCCAAGTTCATAGCGCGCGAGGTACAATTCTTGGGTTTCAACCTAGACGACAGAGGTATTACCCCATCAGCAGAGAAAGTGGAGGCAATTCAGAGGTTCCCGCAACCAAGAAACAGGAAACAATTACAATCTTTCCTCGGACTCTGTAACTATTACAGGAAGTTTCAGAGCCGATGTTCCGAGTTGACCGCCAAGTTTCAACCACAGTTATCTGTTAAGAACAAATGGACTTGGGGTGAAGATCAAGATCTTACTTTACGCTTGATAAAAGAGAAGTTTCTGGAGAGTGTTATACTTCGACACCCAGGTTTTAAGAAACCATTCTTTTTAAACTGTGACGCTAGCGACCTAAGCTTAGGAACGACTTTATACCAGGAAGATGAGGAGGGACAACATCTGGTAATAAGCTTCGCTAGTCGCACACTGAACCAGTGCGAAAAGAACTACAGTGTGACAGAAAAGGAATTGTGGAGCGTGGTGTTCGCATGCAGCAAGTTCCGGACGTACATTCTCGGATATCAAGTCACGGTACGAACTGATCATAAATCCATCTCGTTCCTTCGTAGGTGCAAGTTGAGTCACGGCCGATTGGCTAGGTGGGTACTCGCCCTACAAGAATATGACCTGAAATGGGAATACATTCCAGGAAAGAAGAACGTGGTAGCGGATGTGTTGTCACGTATAAATCTGGAAGATCAGGCTTTCGAGGGAGAGAAGGAGAGCTTGGTAAAAATTTATAATATATTCAAGACCAGAGCCGATCTACAAGCTTTGCTAATAAATATTCGAATCCATCAGCAGTCTGATCCTAAGCTGAAAAATATTGTGAATCTTTGGAAGCCAATGATGAAACCATTTCTAAATATTACCACCTTAACAAGGGAATTTTATTCATAAAAACCGCCTTGGACGATGAGACATGGAAGGTGATAATCCCACACCAAATCGAAAAGGAGGTCATCATCGATTACCATGTTAGGTATGGTCACATGGGAGCGTTAAAAGTGATACAGGCTCTAGAGGAAAACTTTAAGATCAAGAATATCAACCGCAAGGTGAGAACGTACATCAAGTCCTGTAAGATCTGCCAATGTGCAAAAATAAACAATGAAAAGACAGAGGGTATCATGATACCGATAACTTCCAACGCAAAACTGGAAAAAGTGTTTTTGGATATCTGCGGGCCATTTCCCCGTAGCGGTGGTCGACACAGACATAAATACTTGGTAATCATAATGGATCACTACACCAAGTATATAAAGCTATATCCGGTTAATCGGGCAACAACAGCAAAGGTTTTGGCGGTGATTATCGATTTGTATATCCCAGAGATCGGTAGACCATCTTCCATTATTACCGACCATGGTACACAATTTAAGGGGAGGAGATGGCGAGAAACTTTATTAGCACTTGGGATCAAAACTTATAAGACGTCAGTCTACCACCCAAGTAGCAATCCGGCTGAGAGAGTACTGAGAGAAGTGGGTAGGATCTTGCGCACGTACTGTCACAACCAACAGAAAAAGTGGCAAGAGTACCTAGCAGCGACAGAGACATTCCTAAATTTCGCCCACCATCCAGCTACAGGAATTCCACCATACTCAGCCATGTATGAGATGCCGACTCCCCGAGACATTGAACAAATCATTGAATTTCCAACAAACAATAATAGAAAATTCAACCAGTTGAAGTTTTACAACAAGGTAGCAGAAGATCAGGAAAAACGGCAAGCCAAATACCAGAAGGCAATAGGGCGTATTGTAACATATAAAGAGGGTGAAAAAGTCCTCCTAAAAAATAGAGAGCTGCCTAGCACTTTAGAAGGCATAACCAAAAAATTATTATTACTTTACACTGGACCATATGTTGTGGTAAATGATAAGCATAACAATACATATGAGTTGAGGGAAATCGTTTCAGGAAAAATCAAAGGAGTGTACAATCAAGCTTCTATGAAGAAATATTATGAAGAATGAGTTGGGAGTTTTGAATTGAACTTACAATTTTAAAAAATTCTAAAATTAGTAAGAACAACTTACAACCTAATAATTTTGGAACAAACGTTATGGAAGAAAGGAAAAGAGAGAATTTTGAATTTTGAACTTAATATTTATGAAAATTTAAAATTGAGTAAGTACATCTTACTACAACCTGATAATTTGGAACAAACATTTTATGGAAGAAAGAGAAAAAGAGAGAATTTTGAATTTTGAACTTATTAATTATAAAAATTTAAAATTGAGTAAGTACATCTTACTACAACCTGATAATTTGGAACAAAACTTTATGGAAGAAAGAGAAAAAAGAGAGAGAATTTTGAATTTTGAACTTAATATTAAAAATTTAAAATTAAGTAAGCACAGCTTACTACCACTGAATTATGAGAAAAACATTTTGGAAGAATTAAGAAGAAAGGAATTTTGAATTTAATATACAACAAATTTAAAAATGAAGTACGACCAACTTACTATAACTAAGTTTGTGAGAAAACTTTATGGTAAATAATTAAGAAGAATTTGAATTTGGAGAAATACCGAAACATTCAGAAATAATAGTAAGATCACATTACTATAAACAATTCTGAATGAAACAATTCTGGGAATAAATGAATTAAACAGAATTTGAATGTTGATAGAACGTCAGAGCTTTGAAACAGGATAAGATCAACATATTACAAGGATTTATGAGAAATATTTTTCAATTAAATAAAAAGAATAGTTTGAATTTTACATTAAAACTAACCAAGTTCCAAAAAATAATTATGTGTCAATTATAATTGAATTGAGAAGAAAATAAAGTGATTAATTCAGAAAAGAGAATTAACGTTAATCCAGATTAAATGCTAGATATTCACAATAGCATTTGAAGGAGTAGAGAAGAATAACAAAAAAGAGTGTAATATGCAAGAGAAGAAAAAATTTGGAAGAAAAGAGACTAATTACCTATGAAACGATAATGAAAACAGTTAATTAAGAGCAAAGAAGAACAACTCATACCAAACAGATGGAGAAGATGATTTTGAACAAATGATAATAATAAGACCTATATGAAATGCAAAGAGAAGAAATACCACATGAAATACAATATAAATGAATTAATGCTAATGAATGCGAAGGCGGATTAATAACTTTCTAAGAGAAAGGAAAGAACCAAAATGTTTAAATAAAATGATCAATATAACAACCTGTATATCTAATGTAAAGATACAATGTTAAAAAATTAAATATAATATATTAAGACCATTCAAATAATGAATAAGAAAGACTATATATAAAGACCATGCTAATACTATGAGTAACCAGAAGAAAGTATAAAGAGAATTCAGATGGAGAAGAAAGAGAGTTACACTGTAAACAGTAACCAGAATTATTAAAAGAAAGGTTTTCAACCATAATTAAAATAAATATATCAGACAAGTTAAGAGTTTTGAAAAAATATATATATAATGAGTATAATAATAATTATGAAGATTTATTAAGATAGAAAATGTGAGATAATCTGAGGGACTACGAAGTGAATAATCCAAAGATATTTTTATTAGTCGAAAATGAGACTACTTTTTATTTATTTATTCGATGACTGACTGAAGATAATTCCAGCAGCATTATGTTTTTTTTGAGCAGGGATGAATATGCCTCTGTACTCAATTTATAGAAGTGGTGTATGGCCAGAAGAGAAGTAGCGTACAGTGCCCCTCTGATCTGCCCCAGCCCACGTGATAGGGAATGTTAGGGAATTAATATCCCAAGGATGCAACACGAAGTTTATAAAGAAAGAAAATGTATTACAATAATAATATATCTCAGAAGACACTAACTATCCGAAAAGGATCAATAGTAAAACAATAACCATATATATAAAATTAATTAAACTCTAATATACAAAAAGTCGATATAAAAATGGAGAAGAAAATGAATTATAAGAAATGATGAAATTATCATAAGAAATTATTTCATCCATAAACATGTCTGAAATAATTACTTCTGGAGAAGAGCAATCTGTAACGTGACAGATGTATGCATAATATTGAATGGCAATTGATCATTAGAATAATAAAGTTATAATATTTAAATTTGGAAGAAAGCATTAAGTTTAATATAAATATATTAATTCATAGCAACTGTGGAAAGAAATAATTATTATTTAAAAAATACAAGTTAAAATAAAATGAGTTACTAGTGATGAGTCATCCAAAACAAGTCTCATAACCAAAGGTTTTCAAGTTATATCCCAGGAAGGTAAGAAAGTGAATAACCAAGCAGTACAGAATATGACCAAACCCACAACGAGGAAAAATAAATAGAAGGGAAACCCTGAATAAGCCAAGATCAACCAATACAGGTGGTGTATTTCTAAAATCAAGAAGAAGATGGAGAAGATCCCAAGAAACCTGATGGCATCAAGAAGAAGATGGAGAAGATACCAGTCCCAGAAGGCAGGAGAAAAGAAGACTGATGAAAGAAGAAGAAGGCAGCATCCTGAAGAAGATGTCATGCTCTTATAAAAGACACCCAAATCCCCATACCCCCAAAATAAATCATTAACCAATAAAAGTATAACGAAATGAAAACCACATGTACATAAAATTAAGAGAGAGAAGTGTATAAAGTAAAAGTTGCCAGTGAACTAAGATGAAACAATAATATAGTACCCATGGAACAAATCTCCATTGTAAAACACTAACCAATTTATTACGTTAATAAGACTATACGACCATTTAGCAATAACCTAATATAAAAGTGCAAAGTGAACCAGTGATAGTTTTGGGTATTATAGAATATAAACCTTGTGTTTCATTCTTGGCAATCACAAACATTGAATACAATGAAATATGCAACTTTCAATGACTTGAAATGTGTACTGTGAGAATATGTTACTTATAAGACATAAATCTGTTTAAAATAACATTTTGTTTTATATGCAAAAAGAAAAACAGATTTCATAATACTATTTGAACAATTTATACTATTTATTTATTTATGACAGGGTACAATTCCCCAAAGACAATGTGTAAAAGACGGTATGAAAACTGTAGAATCCTACTTATAATAATAGTTAGCAACAAGAATATAGATATAAGGTTTTTAAGAATATAGTATAAGGATGTTTTAAAATGTGTTAGATATAAGGCCATTTGTTTGGGTCTGCTATAACTAACATCAGAACTGTAAAAAAAATTACTACTGGTAAATAGTAGGAAGTAATTAAGATGTTAGTTAGTAGACATTTTTTTTTTGTGAACCATATTTCCATGTTAGAAATAAGGATTTTGTTGTAAAATGTCTGAAGGTTGAAGACAACCATTTATTTAAAAAATATTCTTTATTTGTTTAACTGTTATTTGTATTATAACCAATACTAATTGTTATTGTGTAATTTGGAAAAATGTTTAGTTTATAAGACTATATTTAAAAGTCAGAGAGGGTATCACACATCATATATTGTTTGTAAAATATTTTGTAAGAAAAAATTGTTAAAAAAACCTAGGCCAAAGAAAGAAAACCAAACTTCATCAAAACAGAGAAATTACTCATTGAAATGCAAATAAACAAAAGGGGTTTAGACAAAATAAACTTGAGATCAAGCCATATAATTGCACATACCATTTAGCAAAATTTTAATAAATTATATTCAGAATTATAAATAAAAATGAAAATGACTAAACTCAGAAATTTGGACATGGGAGTCATATATTCCAGAATAATGTTTTAGAATACAACTAATTCAATTAATTACAAGGAAATAAGGGAATATAAACCTTTTAATACAATATAAGATTATTAATATTAAATATAACTGATAAAATGGCTGAATTTACATAATAACAGGAAGTAAATTTTGGAGATGTTTTGACTTTTCAGAGAATACAAAATGAAAGTAAAATTACTAATTTTGGACAGAAAACACTATAAAACGGCATTATTTAATCTTAAAATAAGCCGAATGAACTGAAAGATTAATTTAAATAACATCTAGTAAATAAAATTGATAAATAACCAAAGTTTAGGCAATCATATAGTGTATTATTATATATGCACAGGTTAAGAATAATATTATATTGGCTGAGAGTTTAATTGAAACTGAAGGAAATAAGATAGTTGATTATTGGTATTTGAACGGTTAACATGATAAGCGTTTTATGACGAATCTAACCTAACTTACAACGGTAATGTCGAGCGAGTGAATAGTACGTTTTTGTGAAATCGCGAGTGGCTTATAAAATACTTCTAGAACACTCACATTATGACAGAAACAATCAAGAAAGATTAAATAACACTGAACAATACATATCTACCCCGAAAAACACCACAAAACACCAGAAAACTGTATAATACAATAACCATATTAGTGTCGGAATCGGGAAAAGTGTTTGAACTTATATTTACACAGATACACAAAATACAACCCAGAAACTTTACACAAGGCACTACACAACATTTAAAAAGAGATTTGCAGACACCAGAACAGGAATACTGCCAGAAAATACATTATTCAGAACATAGCAGAATCGAGCGACATTTTGATCAACTGGATGGCGGCCATTTGCTTTTGTCAATCTCAATGCCTTCTCCGTGCTCACGTCAGCTGTTGGTGAAAACAATTATATTATTTTCAAATTTATTATTCAATGTCTGTATCTAGTAATAATTATTAACTTGTTGTAACGTTATACTTTTTAAATATTGGCCCGATTTCTCTGACTTTGATAATAATTGGCTGTTTAAAGAACCTGTTTGAATTTTATATAATATACTTTGTAACTGTTTCGATATCCTGAGAGTCGATATTATAATCGATAAGAGTCAATATTGCTATTATCTAATAAAATCCTAATACTTTTCACTACTAAATAGTTCTTTATTTCACAAATATTACTAATTACCATTAATATAATTCTAATTAACAATCTACCAGTACTTTACCACCTATAAGTGAATATAACCTACAAAAACGAAAAGGTAAACAAGTATCGATTGGTTTGGAGACAATCTTATGAGTGGTGACAGTTTATTTAAAAAATACCAGAACTTTAATAAAATTTTTCAGAAGAGTGTTACGCTTTTTAAAACTTCACAGCCCTATATTAATTAATTGATTGTAATTAATTAATTAATAAAAAGGAAATTTTTTTTAATTATATTTTTTTTAAACATAATTTTTTTTAAAATTTTCTTCAAAACAACAATTTGTGTTTTGAAACTTTTGGTGAAGCTACATATACATTTCTTCAACAACATTACGCTATCTGACAGGTCTTGCTACAATTGGAACTCGACCAGCTGGGAAACTTAAGGAAGTGTTTCAGGCCAGTAAGACGTCGAGAGCCACACCAATTAAGAACACACAGACTCAATCCAATTAAATTTTAATTGATTTTATTACAAATTAGCTAGCCCAAACAGTGGGGCTTGATTACATCAGAATCATCAGAATTTATTATTTTATTACAGTAATCATATTCGATCACGTCACAAAATATACAAAACTATACTCAATTAACCGTGCGACAACTAAGAAAATTATTGAAATTATAATAACCAAATTTATACCTGAAGTAGGGAAACCTATGGCAATATTCACGGATCACGGAACCCAATTTAAGGGAAATCAATGGAAAAATAAACTCTGGGAACATGGTATCAAAACATACAAAACATCCGTTTATCACCCCAGCAGTAACCCAGCTGAGAGAGTACTTAGAGAGGTGGGTCGAATCCTAAGGACCTACTGCCATGATAAACAAAGAGAATGGCACAATTACCTAAAATCCGCGGAGGAGTTTATAAACCTAACATACCACAACTTCATTGAAACCACACCATACACAATGAAGTTCGAGCGACCACCGCCTAGAGAGATAAATGACATTCTTGAATTCCCCACCAACTCAGAATATCAATTCGAGAAAAGAAAATTTTATAATAGAATAGCCGAAAAGATAGAACAACAAAAGGATAAATATTCCAAGAACCAGCAAAAGACAATCAAGTACAATATAGGAGAAAAGGTATTAATAAAAACAGAGAATTACCAAGCACAATCGAAGGCATTACGAAGAAGTTACTATTATTATACGTGGGACCTTACACTATAACAAGAGACAAGGGCAATAACACTTATGAGATCACTCACCCCATCACCAAGAAAATAAAAGGTGTATACAATCAGGCATCGATTAAGAAATATTATGACAATCAGCACTGACTGAAGTAACCAAAGATGAATAAACAACCAAAGTAAATTAAATAAAAAAGATATGACAAAACAAACGAATAAGTTTACAAATAAAAGTGGATCAAAGAATAATAGCTGATGAAGAATATAAATAAATTACAAAATTTAAAAATATGTAAGATCAACTTACACCATTATTTAGAAAAATATAAGCTAAAATAAACAAATCAATGATAATAAAAAAAAAATATGTAAAATCAACTTACACCACTATTTAGAAAATATATGTGATAAAATAAACAAATGTATAATAATAAAGAAGGGATATGTCAAATGTAATTACAAAATTCAAAAATATGTAAGATCAACTTACACCACTATTATTTAGAGAAAAATATGAGATAAAATAAACAAATCAATGATAAAGAATAATAAAGGAAAGATATGTAAAATGTATTATATCAACTTACACCACTATTTAGAAAATATATGTGATAAAATAAACAAATGTATATTAATAAAGAAGAGATATGTCAAATGTAATTACAAAATTCAAATATATGTAAGATCAACGTACACACTATTATTTAGAGAAAAATATGAGATAAAATAAACAAATCAATGATAAAGAATAATAAAGAAAAGATATGTAAAATGTATTACATCAACTTACGCCATTGTCTAGAAAATATATGAGATATAAATAAACAAACGAAATGATAATAAAGAAAAATATGTAAGACCAACTTGCAATACCATTTATGAAACATCTGCGATAGGTGATAAAATGAAGAAATATATAGGTAAGATCAACTTCCACTACTATTTAGAAAAATATGTGAGATAAAATAAACAAACCAATGATCAAGAATGAAGTAAATAAATAAATATTCTAAGAGTTATAATAAAAAATTAGATGAATCAAGGAGGAATTAAAAGAATAAAAATGTTAATTGTATCAATAAATGTCAACGCTTCAAGTATTATCAAATGATATCAACAGAGATAAATGAGAGTTAAATATGACTCGAACTGAACAATAATGAAATAAAAAATAAAAGATTCCCAACAAAGATTATTATTATTATTATTATTATTAGTCACAAGATGACTGCATTGAAGAGTCATTAATTAAGATTGACTGTTGAATAGGTCCAGCAATCATTTAACTGAGCAGGGATGATGTTCCCCTGACCTCAGAAAAAGTGTAGTTTGAACGACGGAGTTAGGTAAGACAATAGAGCCCATCCGAATCGATTTCAGCTACAAAGTAGGGACAGTTAGGGAAAATAAGATTTATAGGGAATAATTTATAACTAGTGGTCGCCCAGTGGTCGAAATTCGACCGTAATTCATTAAATTTTTAAGTTTGAAAGTTATTGAGGTTCTTTTGTCAAAGAGTATCCCTCTATAATCATTGCATATAATTTTTTTGAATTTTGTTCTATTACGTCAGCTGCGAGCGTGTACAAATACGTCATTAGCGTGTGTTGTTTGCCTTAAATCCCTGCAATACCTATGAAATGTAAAATTTAGTAAATGTTAGTAACAGTTGAAAAAAAAAAACACAATTACAGCTTGTATTCGTATTTATTTTTTGATATAATTCATTGTCAGTTTTAATTTTTTCATGTTATTATTGAATCAAATAAACGCTAATAAAAATGAGACTTGACATTCATAGAAGTATAAGATACATTGTTTCCAATTCCAGTGGATTACATTTCATTTTTGGTAAGGTACAAAATTCGAAAACAGTTTGAAGATTATCTGCTACAAAGCTTATATAATTTTTTAATTTTTTTTTCTATGCATTAATTTTCGAGTTATTTGAAAAATCTGAAAGATAGGAAAAATGAGGTTTAGCTTGGCTAAGCCATATTTAAAAAGCAATAACGCGTTTTTTGACATTTCCTTGGGTTTTTTTTATTGCCATACTGACCAGGTTTCGCCAAGGCTACACAGTTATTTTGCCTATCTTTTTCGAATTATATAAAATTTAAATAAAAAATTAATACAAAATAAAAAATGAAATAAAAAATACGTGCCTCGTATTTTTTCATATATTTTTCATTAAATCAAAAAAACCGGGCGGTTAAAAAAATAAATGTTGTCCATTGAACTTAAAATAGTTTAAAAGTGAATTTAATGATTCAGAACTTCTGTGTAAACGATGTTTTTTGTAAAAACTCTTTCATCATTTGCTAAATGCCCTTGGCCATTATATTCGGAAATATGAAATCTCAAACCATCGAATGATCGAACTCTACTTGCTGCGACGTACAATTGACCATGTGTAAAAACTGGCTGCCTCAATAAAATTCCAATTTTTTCGAATGTTTGTCCTTGAGACGTATTTATTGTCATCGCAAATGCAGGTATAATTGGAAATTGAGTTCTTTGAAAGTTAAATGGTAAAACAGTACCGGAATATGTTAAATTTATACGTGGAATCAAAATTCTCTTATTGCGTGCGGTCCAGTTAAAACTTCGCAATCAATAGCATTACGATGCATACACTTGATGCGCATTCTTGTTCCATTGACTAATGCTTCCTTTGTATTTAAGTTTCTGATCAGTAAAACGATGCAATTAACTTTCAATACTAACTTATGTGGTGGCAAACCACTAATAGTCAAAGAATTCAAAAACTCTACTGGATAGTTATTGGTATCATTGTCATCATCACAAATTATTTTATCGTAGCTATGATATGTTTTCTGTTCACCTGGTATTCGATTAAGTATATCAGTATTAATAAAAGTACAATCATCATTTTTAGGTGCTAAAATAACTGACTTCAATATGTTATCTGAGAGTATGTTTTCGGAAATATTTCCATACACCTCATTAATAATATTATTTTCATCTCCTATTAATTGCTGAGGTATTTCAATAATATTTTCACCAAACTGAGGGAATTATGGGGCTTCATCATTACCAATTTTTTTCAAGAATTCGACAAATTCTATTTCACTTGGTAAGGCTCTCATATTTTGAGTAAACGTTACTTTATGAAAATAAACAAATTTATGCCAACTCGTGACACAATTTTCAATTAAAGTTGCACGTGATCCATGTGGGACAACTGGTAAGATTTGCCGAAAATTACCGCACAGAAGTATCGTTTTCCCTCCAAATGGTTTATGTTTATCATTTTCATCGCATAGATCCTGCAATAATCTATCTATGATTTTCAACACTTGCAGTGGGCACATAGAAATTTCATAAATAATTATCAATGATGATGAATTTATGTAACGTCCATAGCTACTATTTGCGGTAATATTCGCTACAGAATTTTCCAAAATGGGTATAGGCAATTTAAACACATTGTGTAAAGTTCTACCTCCAAGTAATAGAGTTGAACTGTTGAGTGTAGAGTTAGAGTAATAGAGTAATAGAGTTGAAGTAATAGGGTTGCCACTGAACGCTGTTGCAATGCAACTAAGATTAAGCGAATTTAATTTGTGAATGATTGCTGTTTGTATGAATGTTTTTCCACAACCTGCATGAGCGGTTAAACAAAAAACATTAGATCCAGTATCATGGTGCAAAACTTCACGAATCACACGATCAATTAGATTACGCTGTTCAATATTTGCAGTTTCATAATGCTCACAAAACAGAAACTCTTGTTCTATTGGATCAATAGCATTTGCTTCGTCTGTTCTCTGCGAATACGTGGGAACTGGTAAACCAAGTTCTTGACATGACAAATTATGAACATTCAAAATATCTTCAATTTCTAATAGAGCTGTATTAAAGGATACTTCTTCGTTGTAATCTCTCAAAAAATCTTCACTAAGATATACTTTAAATTCATTCCATAACGCCAATGCATTGGCTGGCACATTTAATGCACAAATGTAACCAAATAAATTTCGCATTTGTTTTGGTGAATGTAATTCTTTTGCTTCATTTAAACATTCGCGCCATTCATTATCATTTGAAGCAACGCCGCGAGCATGGCACGCTTCAACAAAAGAAGTTTGTATAATTCCATTGTATGTTCTAACATCCTCAAATGATTTTGGACCACAGACATGTAATAAAAGCAATCGTAAATGGGAAAGTTCGATGTCTTTTGGTGATACTACATATATGCGTGTAATGATTTTATCACCTCCACGCCTTCTCTTCTTCCATTTTTTTCGGGAATCTTTCCACACATAATGCAAAGGAATTTCAATATACTTATATTCATGCGCTGATGGATCTGATCGATTCAATTCAAAAAATGCTAATAATTTTGTTTGTCTTGCATTTTCAATTGCTTGACGTTCTTGCCCTTCTCTAAAGTAAACATTCTGTCTACGCGGTAAATGAATGTCAAGTCTAACGATGACATGTGATTGAAAATGCATTGGTAATTCATAGATGCGCCATACAGCTTCAGTTGATCCGACATAACGGCCATTTAAAAAATTTTTAACTTCACCAATTTGTATTTCTTGACCTGGTTCATTTCTCTCTGAACCTAATTCAACAGATGCACTGTCATAGCCTTTATACACGTATTTATAAATGTATTTAACACTTTTAACTGTAGTGCATACTTCAACATTTATATGGCAAGTAAATACGGATTGTATGGTACAACATAACGATTGTCGAGGCAACTACCGCGAACTTCAGCATTAATACCATTATCACGCCTTCTGTATAATGGATATCCATTTAATGATTCACATGTAAATTCATTAAATCGTTTTGGATAATCTTTTGTGCATTTTCCATCTCTCATACATACAGAATGTGGATTAAGCACACCGCATGGACCATGCATCATGTGTTTTACAACATATTCATGTAATCTAGGATGTGTTTGAATGTTAGGAATCTCCGCAGATACAACTTTATCAATATCGGTAGCGTTAACAATTTTATCTTGCTCATTTAAAGAGAGTAAAATGTGAGCATCAGGCAATCCTCTCTTTTGCAACTCAATTGTACAAATGAGTGCTTCAACTTTACCGAAGATTTTTTTTAGTGTAAGGCCCTCAATTAATGCTTTCAGTTTGGACTTGAATACACGCACAACAATATCAGGTCGAAAATTAGCTGACTCACCTACACCAATATTGCTAACTATTTCAGGCCAACTTGGATTGCAAGTCATTGTAATAAACAAAGAAGGCTTTCCGAAATGTTGTACAATTGACATTGCATCTAAATAATTCTGATACATATTTCTTGGAGATCCATTGAATGAAGATGGTAAAATTACTCTACGTCCAACATTATTGGCATTGGGGTTCAATTCTAAATAATCTGTTAAATTGTTGTAAACTTCAGACCTAAGACTTGTTTGATTTTGTCGAATGAAATGTAACCTTGTGCCCTCTATTCTCACATACATATCAACTATCCACTGCAGAAATAATTTTTGTGAATGGTGCAACATGCTAAAATCTTCTCTAATTGCAAGTCGATAGGCTGCATACTGAAGCATGGTTAATTTATTTCTGGGCGCTCTTGAATTAGATGTAGTTGGTACATTATGAGAAATATTGATATGCCACCCAGTATCACCATTTGGAAAAAGTAATGGATACGCTAAAGGGTCCAATGATGAATCCAAAACAGAGATATTTTTAATGGTACCATTAACTTGTGAAAACGAAACCATATTTCGTTCAAAGGGTGGCTCACCATCAACTGTACTAAATATTACTGTTACATCAGTTTGAACTGCATCATTATAACGGCGTAGATCTAAATCACGATTTACTTTAATGAGCATACAAATTTCTTTATTTTGATTTTCAACTCTCTGACAATGATCTTTCATTGCAATGAATGACCGAACGAAAGAATTAATGCGTTCCAATTTAAGAGAGATTTCGCGCATTATATTGTTATTGCATGCTTGATTATAGTGTTCACGTAATCTATAATTGACAGCAGTGTCAACATCATAAAAATATAATTGCGCATAACATGGTGAGCGACCATATCCAGCAGTCATTTGACCTGATCTGTGCTAAAAAACATCATGTATTTTAAAATGATACACTCCACGCGTAACTGTATCCGAAATTTTAGCTTCTGAGCTAACCATAGCAAATGATGAATTGTATTTACGAATGCTTTCAAAATAATTTTTTGACTTTCTTTTTATTGAAGGTTCATTTGAAGTAAGTCCATCATACAATGATTTAAAGTATTCATTTTGACTTAAGGCCGGTAATATTGCTTTACCCTTATGACAACATGAAGTGAATGCAGTCCTTTCACCTAAAGTGACTTCAGATTCGAAATGTTTTGCATTGCAAAACCTGCATTGTAAATGCATTAATCCACAATCAAAAGTATTAAAATTTCTTGGAATGACATTCAGTGCGCATTTAAATGTATCCCTCAAAATAATTTCATCATTTTGTATACTATTTACACTATTTAAATTTGCATTTGGTCTATTATCATTTTGACTTTCACGCGAATATATATTCCTTCTTCTTTGTCTCTCACTCCGACCCGTCAATGTTCTATGTCGAGGCATAATGGAAGTAGGTGCGAATATCTGAATGTAAAAAAAAACATGTAATGAAATTACTGAAACTAAGATTAGACAGGGTTTAATTTAAAAATAATAAAATGTACTCACTTTTTTGAAACCACCAATAATAATTAGGCGAGAGTAAGTCAATTAAAATTGCTGCTACAAAATTTTCCTTTTGCAACAGGTGTATATTAAACAAGCTGTATTTCACTTTCAACTGCACATTAATATATAAAACACAGATATCTAATATACAAAATATAAAATAAACGCTTTTTTGCCTTGACATACACTCCACAGACTATTGAAAAAGGAACATTTGAAATCACACAAAATTCACAGCTCATTCAGTCAATCTGTCAGTAATTATTTGTTGGCAACATTTTAAAATTCTTTGGCGACAATCTCTACTCTGTGCGACTGTTTGACCACAGACTATTATGTGTTTGACATTGGCAGTATGAACGTAAACAAACGACAGACTATTATGTGTTTGACATTGGCAGTATGAACGTAAACAATGAATGTTATATTTAATTTAATTTAATGTATTTGTAACACATATTATATATAAATTTTAGCTTTCTGCCCTCCTTCTCCATATAAACTTTAACTATGCCAAATCTCACACTCCTCCGTGCGCGCAATATGCTTAAAAAGGGGTACAAAATTTTCTCTTCACGCATTAATATATAGATAAAAAATCAATAATCCAGATCGTAGTATGAGAAAATAATGAAGAAAAGATTCAGAATTAAAAGAAGTAAAGATACAGAGTTGAACATGAAAATGAACAAGAAGCAGTAGAATTTAAGAAGGAGAAGATACAATACAATTGATAATTTCATTAAACTTAGAATCACGTTTTATAAAATGATCAATTTTGGTGGAAGGGCATTATATAACATTGCAGAAATCAGATCATATAGGGTACCCATAAGTATTATAGAAATGCTAAAAAAAGTAATATAATTTAATGAATAATAATGAAGAAAAAATATAAAATGAAGTTAAGAAAGAAGAAAGGAGAATTGTAAACAAGAGTAATCACTAAAAGAATAGACTAGACTGACAAACAAATGACTTTGACCCAACCCCAGAGATTGGCCAGATAAAGACAAAAAAGATGAGAAAGGATATACTGAAATTAAGAAGACAAATCAATGATAAGAGACAACAATGAGTTAAGAAAATATATAATTAACAATGAATAAAACAATAATAAAGAAAGTACACTAGCCATAAAAAATAAGTAAGACAATTATTATTAAATAAAGTATGTTGTTAAGAACCTTATAATAATAAGAAAGTAAGGCACAAAATGTTAAAGAATAATTATAAATGTATATCTAAAAGGTCATTGAAACCAAGAGTGAGAGATAGGTAGGGAGTGATAGCAATAAACAGTGAAGTGGTGATAATATTAAAATAAACAACTTATAATATTAAGAAAAAGAATAGTGACCAAGTGTAACAAACCAAAACCATAACCAAATGGTAAATAAGAAAATAAGTTAATTGTGTTAGACTGTAAGAAACAGAGTAATTGTGGGTGTAAGGAATAGAAAAACATATTATGTCAGTAAAAGAATCACTAGAATGATTATATTTATAGAATAGACGGTGTTGATTCAATACTCACCAAAATTGTTATGTTACTTAATTAAATGAAAGTTAATTTGTTTGTTTAATGTTTAAAGGTGTGTAAACCCAATGGCAGAATTTTACAGTAATATGTTTGGGTTTTATATGTAAGTAAGGAAAGTATAAAGAGATGAATAGTATGAACATTTTAAGTGATGACATACAATGTAATAGTTATATTTAATGAGAAGAAACATGGCTGAACCATATACAGACCATTAAGTTATTTATATGTTATGTTTTGTTAATAGATTTAAGTGTTAAAGAGGTGTGTGAGAAATGGGAGTAGGAATAAAACTAGTAATGACATAAAAATTAACAAACAACAAATTAATAAATATAATATAAATAGAAAGCAAAATATCAGCTAAGAAATAATTTTGTAAAAGTATAATAACATCAATAGATTGTAAAACAGTTCCAAAATAATTCAAAAGACAATAAGCACGAAATGAAAATAAGCAAACCACATGTACTTAATAAATAATGTTCAAAAGTTCAAATGTTCAAATAAATAAACAGCCCATAGTGTCGGATTACCGACTAAAAGCAATTCCTCAGCACTAGCCCAAGACCGTTTGTCAGGCTGGGCCTTACCTTTGCACCTACAGCGTCCTTTTGATGTATTTGTTTTCTTCTATATGCCTCTGTTGGCGCAGAAACTAGGTGCACTCAAGTTTGAACCTTAACTCCAAGTTAACGGTTGCACTAATCTTAAATACAATTATACCAATTTTTAGTTTAATTCATTGTGCATTAAATGGTGGTCATCGAAAACTTTATTATCTTATTTTGTCAGTGTTGCGTTGGTCGGAATAAAAAAAGTGCTCGTTTTTTACCTATTCTTGAAAAGTCTCAGCTTTAAAACGAAAGTACATAAAAATGCGGCGTCCAACTGCAAAGAAATATGCACACATTATAGAATGGAATGTTTTTAACGCATGTGTTAAGTTAGAAGTTGGTATCTGTGTTAGAAAAGAAGTTATCAATATTTGTAAAACATCTTTTTCTCATTACTGAATAACCAGAGTAAATCGCGCTTGGGCTCATTTTAAAGGTCGTAAGTTTTCTGTATAAATTCATAAATTAAAAAAAAAGGAAAGTGATAATTGTATTTTATAATGATTTCTTTTTTATACCTAGTGAGGCAGTGTGCGCTCAACCATGAAATCAATGCGCATCCATGTAGGGTAGTACAGTCTGGACAGGTAAGGTGGATGTGCCTGGTTACTTTTCGTACTTTGATTCTGTGTTGTCACAGTGAAGTTTACTAAACTGTCATGAATCCACCATGAGAGTTTAGAATTCTAAAGCCATCTAGGGAATAGGTATAAAAAAGGTAACTTCTTTATTTCAACCAACGGAACTCTGACAAAAAAGAGGAAAACATTTTGATTACCACCATTCAACGCAGTATCAAATAAGCTAAAATCTGGTATAATTTGGTTTAAGATTAGTGTAACTGTAAACTTGAAATTAAGATTCAAACTCGAGTGCACATACTTTCTGCATCAACAGGAGGTCACACTACGGTCTAAGTCGGCCTTCTTCACTTGTAGGATTGCCTTGATGTAATGTGACATCCGGTCTCAGGAGCTTTCCTGTCTGAGCATGATGACGTCAACTATGACCTCCGATGTTAAATGACCCAACTCTGCCTGCAATTCTATCCACCCTTGTTCCCACCTACCGCAGACGTCTAGTGACCTGCACAATAATCTTTTCTTTATATTAAGGGCATCCTTAGCCAACTCAATTCTGCGTTTCACCCCTTGACCACAACGCATGTCCTCCATAACTAAACATTCCATACGTTTAAAAACTGTCACTTGTTTAATTTTCTCATTTGCTATTTTAATGAATAAGGAAAACATCTATACAGTGTTATAATAACAGATTTTATATACACTGTAACGAAACAAAATGTTACAAAAGAATAGTAAATAATAGTGAAATCCGATCCAGAGAGGAAACAAGAAATAATAATTGAAAGCAAATTAAAAGAAACCTAGTTGGTTTGACTTATTTAATATTATTAAGAAACCCAGAAATAACCCAGTAGAATAGGGCAGTAAACAGAAAAAGTTACATAAATATACCTAGTAGGCCTAATCAACTTACCCTGAATAACAACCAAACTTAATAAAGGGTACCTAATCATAAATTAAAATTGTATTAACAAAATTGTATAGACATATATTAAGGATAGAAAAAGGGACACAAACCTTTACAGTGATGAGTGTGATAATAAGAAATAGCGACACAGACTACCGTTAAACAGTGTAATTATTTTATAATCGAAAGTGTTTTATTGTTATTATTAGACAGAATTTTAGTTTATCATACAGACAATAGTTTAGCAGTATAAATAAACTAAAACTGTCAAAAACAATTATTATTATTATTATTATTAAGAGTTGCATGTTATAAGATTTTATGTCACCAGTTAATTTATGTAAATATATTTATCTCAGGTAGTCAAAGTAGAAATTACAATCAACCATAACAAATTGTTCCACCACATATCATAGAAATTCAAATTAATAAGGTTTTACAGTTATAAACTGAGGCATGTTTAGTATCAAATTGTTTATAATTATCTAATTAATAATTGTATAAACATTGCATGTATCATTAGAGTATAATAATAAAATTATCTATTAAAGGTAATTTATAAAATATAAAGTAGGTAATGGGTGTTGATCCTATAAGATTTAACCTGTACATAAATGGCCAATCAAAATTTAAGAAGTTTGTATGAGTTCAGTGACTAAAAAAGAAGAAATAACACTTAATTGTTAATTGTGATGGAAAACAGTTGGATAGTGCGTGTCTAGATGTAATTAAAAAAATATATAAAAATAGATAACCCGTTTGTGAAAGAAGATCTGAATGACCATCATCGAAGATAATAATCCCTCCACTACAATTTTCATGAACAAGTAACACACACAAGCAAGAAATTATCTAGAATAAACCAGAAAACCCTCAGCAATATCGTCTAGATGTGTAAAGTATAATTTGACAATATTTTTATCCAACAAGGAACAACCACTAGACAATATAACAATTTACACTAACACTAATCACTAGTAAACATTTTAAGTGCAAACAAATTCAATATCTAAGCGAACAGTGATTACAAGGAAACATTTATTTGGACACATTAATAAACTTCATTATTTTCTGAGACGGACAATATAGTAGCCATGATGTTGACATCACTCTAACCTACATGCTTTTTACGAAGCATTGAATCTCGTCAACTTTGTATGTTACTTAATATATAATTTTTGTAATTTTTTAGATTATAAGTAATATTGTTTGTAAAGGTACTCTATATTATTAATTATCATGTAAAGGAACTTTTCGTAGCAGCCACAAGAATTCCCACGAAATATATTAAAATTATTTAATTATTAAATCCTGAGATAAATATCGATTGTGACAACCGTATGTATCGAATGGAATTTTCCAATAATTTGAATCTATTACAGAGATTAAACCATTATGTTATTAAATCATATCCATGCGTTATTATTTCAGGAACGTAATATATTATCAGCAGTTATTTTATAATTAACCAGGATAAGAAGAATTCGGGGAGTCATTGGAAGTACGCAAATTGCAAAACCAAGATTAACCTCAAATAATAGGTTAAAGCCTAATATCGAAGGTGACTTGAAAATTTTGGGATGACTCGACCGCTATTTTTTGAATTGATTTTGGAGTTCTAACTACTGAACTGGAATAATTATAATTCTGATTCAGAAACCAAGGCAGAATAATTCAATTCTTTTACTTATATATTTAATCACATTCGTAAAAACATAACATAAATATTCCACGATCAGCTGATACACTATCTACAACTATTTATTACAATTTAACATATACAAGGAATAACACGGGCAAATCATAATACCATTAAGATACTACGGGTACAAGAGTCGTATTATAACACATGTTGGTAAGAAAAATTAAAATTCAACTTGAAAACATTATTTAATTTTCAACCAGCAACAACAGACAAGCATTAAGCCTTAGTACCCAGTAACAATAGTTGTCTTGATTATTCATCTCTTCTTTCACAGCACTAACACTTATCTAAAAATGAAACTTTTACTTGTGAAACTTACTGTTTATTTTCTTCTCGTTGAACGCGTTTCAGCGTATGTATTCGCCTTCTTCAGCTTTGAGACAGACTGCCATCATTTGGTAACGGTTGTTGTGTGGAAGGTGTAGTGGGGTTGGTGCGTGGAGGAAGGGGATTGGCGCGGGAATTCAACTTAATGTTTGTTTTTTGTATAATTGTGTCAAAAAGTGTATGTGATTTATATTGTAATTGATCGTTAAGTGTGTTGTTTGGTTGTGTTGTGTGGTGTTTATATATTTCGTATTGTTCAGTTGTGTTGAGTTTTCGACCTTTGGGTAAGTAATGTAAAATTTCAAGATTAGTGTCTATGTTGGTGTAACTGTGGTTTTCTGTGTGTATGTGTGTGGCAAATGCGGAGTGTATATTGTTGTTGGTTAAAGCTTTTAAGTGTTCAGAATAACGGGATGAAAAAGATCTTCCCGTCTGGCCTATGTAGAAATATTGCAGTCATTACAATTTAATTTGTATACACCTGTTTTGTTAGATTTGTCTATGTCTGTGTTTGTATTATTGATGTGTTTTTTGATGGTATTTGTTGTTCTGTATGCTATTTTGTATTTGTGTTTTCTGAATGTGTTGGCGATTTTGTGTGTGTAGGAGTTGTGGTATGTGAGTGTGATGTATTTATTGTGCTGTGTGTTGATGGTATTTTGTGTTTTGTTGTTTTTGTTTTTGATGCGTTTGTGTAGTGTGTTTATTAAATTAGGGTTCTAACCGTTTTTGATTGCTACGTATTTTATTGTGTCGAGTTCGTCGGTGTAATCTTGTTTATTTAAGGGTATTTTAGTTAGTCTATGGAGCATATGGTTGAAGGCCGCATGTTTATGTTGTGTTGGGTGGTTTGATGTGTTGTGTATAAACATGTCAGTTGTGGTTGGTTTCCTGTATATTTTGTACGTGTGTGTATTGTTAGTTTTGTTAATTGTTAGGTCTAGAAAATTTATACTATTGTTTTGTTCAATTTCCAGTGTAAATTTTAATTTGTGGTGTGTAGTGTTTATGTATTTGTGGAAGTTTTCAACTTGTCTTGTGTTGCCTTTGTATAAAAGTAATATATCATCTACATACCTGTGCCAGTATATAATTTTGTTAGTGTATTTGTTGTTGTTTATTATGTGGTTCTGTTCTATGTTGTGTATATATATTTCTGGTAGTATTCCTGATATGGGGGATCCCATCGGGAGACCTTCTGTTTGTGTGTATATCTTGTTATTGTATGTAAAGTAATTTTGTTCAGTTATTATTTTGGTAAGTGTGATGATTTCTTGTATGTGTGTTTCAGGTGTGTTGTTTTGTCTGAGTAGTTGTTCTAGTGTTTGGATGGTTTCTTTGATGGGGACATTAGTGTATAGATTGGTTATATCAAAAGATGCCAGAGTTGAGTTATGTGGGATGTGGATGTGTTCAGTTTTCCTGACTAGGTCGATGTTGTTTTTGATAGATGTGTTGTTACTGAGATTAATGTTTTCTCTGATTATTTTGTCTAGTTGTTTTGCGATTTTGTGGGAGGGGGCCTGTGTGTTGTTTATTAATGGTCTGATGGGAATGTTAGGTTTATGTATTTTTGGTAATGCATTTAGTTTAGGGGGGTTAGGTTTTATTTGTTTAAGGTATTTGGCGCTTTCTGGTTTGATTATATGTTTTGTGTTGTTTATAAATTTGTTAATCTGTTTATGAAATTTTAGTGTGGGGTCTTTATTTATTTCCGTTATATTATTTTCGTTGAAGAAATTTTCGATTTTAGTGTTTAATTGGTGTTTGTCCATTACATAAAATACATAGCAATCAAAAACGGTTACAACCCTAATTTAATAAACACACTACACAAACGCATCAAAAACAAAAACAACAAAACACAAAATACCATCAACACACAACACAATAAATACATCACACTCACATACCATAACTCCTACACACACAAAATCGCCAACACATTCAGAAAACACAAATACAAAATAGCATACAGAACAACAAATACCATCAAAAAACACATCAATAATACAAACACAGACATAGACAAATATAACAAAACAGGTGTATACAAATTAAATTGTAATGACTGCAATAGTTTCTACACAGGCCAGACGGGAAGATCTTTTTCATCCCGTTATTCTGAACACTTAAAAGCTTTAACCAACAACAATATACACTCCGCATTTGCCACACACATACACACAGAAAACCACAGTTACACCAACATAGACACTAATCTTGAAATTTTACATTACTTACCCAAAGGTCGAAAACTCAACACAACTGAACAATACGAAATATATAAACACCACACAACACAACCAAACAACATACTTAACGATCAATTACAATATAAATCACATACACCTTTTGACACAATTATACAAAAAACAAACATTAAGTTGAATTCCCGCGCCAATCCCCTTCCACCATGCACCAACCCCACTACACCTTCCACACAACAACCGTTACCAAATGATGGCAGTCTGTCTCAAAGCTGAAGAAGGCGAATACGTACGCTGAAACGCGTTCAACGAGAAGAAAATAAACAGTAAGTTTCACAAGTAAAAGTTTCATTTTTAGACCAGTAACAATAATATTACTACTACTATTAATAATAATAATGTGAAAGTACAGCCCTTTAGCCATGATATACTGTCTAACAGAATGTACATATTATTCTCAACATACTGTTGATTAATTTGTAATAATATTCTTAACAGCAAGGTGGTGAAGTATTTTCTGTCTGTATTGAGTAATATTCATGATACTAACAAAAAAAAAGTAGTCCGTAAGGATGGTAACACCAATCTGCTGAGATATATTGCCAAAACCCTTTTTTGGAAAAATTTTAACAATTCAATGCAAACGTCAGCCTGAAAAAATGCCATGTTTACCTGCAAAAAGTATTAAAATGAACTCACAATAAAAAACATGAACAAATTTGTTTTAAATTGTAATTTTATTTCTTAGTATCATTCAATCACATTTAATATTATTGTTCTGCGTTTCTTCTTTCTATCCATTCCGTGATACATTCTTTGTATTTCGTTGGTTGGGTTTTTTGTTATTCTTACTGGTTTGTCTGGGTGTAGGCTTACGTTTAGGTTTAGACCTGGGTTTCTCTTCACTATCAGATGTATCCACATGTTGGAACAGTCTTTCGTACGTTTGAGTGTCTGTAAATCCGGTGCAATAGATTGCATCCTCTGTATTTTCCTCGATCCAATCCAGATATTTAGTAAGGCGTAAGTAGCCAGCTGGCGCTCCTGGTGTTCCACAAGCTAATCCAAATGTCACGACTCCTGTTGATAAAAAAAAAGCAACTATATTTATCTAGGTAATATAGAAGGTGTAGTGATAAAGGAAAGGGGAATGGCCTTTTTTTATGAGAATATTATTAATGGTCTTTTTTTTGTAGGTAACTTGATGTTTCTTGCAGATTTTGTATTATATATCCATATCCGTACTGCAACGTTACAACAATTATACTATCTCATAATTATACTATTATAATTATCTCATATCAACAATTATACTATTATATATTATCTCAATCACTTTCTGCTACAGTCCGTTTCTTGATGTATATAATACATTTAATATTTATACTAAATTTACATAAAGATGTTTTTTCTATTTGGAACATGTTTCGAGAGTTCCTGTTCTCTCATCTTCAGCCTTCGCCATCTTGTTTCTGGTGAAGTATTTGTGTGTTGGCTGCTGGATGTTATTAAGGTTGTTTGTTGGTCTTTGGTCTTTTAAATTTGTATTATTGTGTGTGGTTGTGGTATATGTTTTTGTATTTTGTGTATTTTCGATGTTGAGTGCTTTGAATATTGTGTCATGTTTTGTATTGATTTGTATTTGTTCTGGTATTAGTTTGTTTTGTGTTTTATGTTTGTATATTTGTAAATTTTCCCAAATGTTCATTATGGTGCCTTTGTGTGGTATATGTTTTATTAGTGATACATTGGTTATGTTTGGGAATTCGTGTCCTGTGTTTATTGCATGTGTGGCTAAATTGGATTTATATATTTCTGGTTTTTTGTATGCGTTTAGGTGTTCAAAATAAGTTTTTTCAGCTGTTTTTTTGTTTGTCCTATGTAACATTTATTGCAATCTTGGCATTCAATTTTGTATATACCATTAGTTGTTGTATTATCTTTGTTGTGTGAGCTATTTAGAATTTGTAATTTATTTTTATTAGTTTTGTATGCTATTTTTATATCTGTGTTTTTAAATAGTTTTGTTAGTTTTGTCATTTTATTATTTATGTGTGTGAATGTGGCCCATTTTTTGTTGTTGTTATTATTTATGTGTTGTTCATTTTGATTAATTCTTAATTGTTCAGTTTTTATTTTGCATTTGATTTTATTTTCTATTTTGATCATAGTATTTTTATTGTATCCATTTTCATAACCAATTTGGTATATTATATTTCTTTCTTTGTCAGTTTCTTGTTTGTTTAGGGGTATTTTGTACATTCTGTTAAATAACGAATAAAATGCTGCCATTTTATGTTGTGGTGGGTGGTCAGAATGGTTAGGTATAATGATGTTAGTGGAAGTTGGTTTTCTATATATTGCATATTGTATGTGTTTGTTGTATCTTGTGATGGTTATGTCTAAATAATTGATTTTGTTATGTTTTTTTTTCTTCTGTGAATTGTATTTTGGGATGTATGTTATTGATTTGTTTCAATATGTTCTCTGCATTTGTGTTTTTGTTATTTGATACATATAGTCCATCATCTACATATCTTATCCATATGCCATTTGGGTCATGTGTTTTTATGATATTTTGTATTTTGGTGTCTATGTGTTGTAGGAATATTTCTGCTATTATGCTTGATAATGGTGATCCCATTGCTAAACCTTCTTTCTGTTGATAAATTTTGCTATTAAATTCAAAGTAATTTTGTTTTAGTATTAGTTGGAGACTATTTTTTATTTCGGTTATATATTGTTTGTTTTCATTTTGTTCTTTAAGTTTGTTTATTATTATGTCAATTGTTTCTTCTACTGGGATATTGGTGTACATGTTTGTTATGTCATATGACGTGAAAAATGTATTTTCATTTATATTTATTATTTTTAGTTTGTCTATTAATTCGTATGTATTTTTTATGTTATGGTGGTTATTTGTTAGATGGTTACTTTTTAGTTTTTGTGCTATTATTTTTGCTATTTTGTATGTAGGAGCTTTTTTGAAATTGATTAATGGACGTATTGGGTTGTTTGATTTGTGTATTTTTATTAGGCTATTCATTTTAGGTGGTTCTGGATTATTGTTTATATATGTGTCTATGTTTTTATTGTTGAAAATGTTTTTAGTTGTTTTTATTAGTTTTATTGTTTGTTTAAGATATATTTCTGTTGGGTTTTTATCTAGTTGTACGCATTTATTATTGTTGATGAAGTCTTCGGTTTTTTTGATGTAGTCTGCTTTATCAATGATTACTGTTGCTTGACTTTTGTCTGCTTTAGTTATTATTAAATTATTATTCTTTACTTTATTTTTAATTTCTTTTATTGTTTTATTGTTTTTCTTTTGTTTATCTTTGTTTTTCATTTTTCTAGTGATTATTTTTTTAATTATATGTGTTGCTTCTGTTCTTTTTTCTTCTTGTATATTGTCTTTTATTAGGTTAATGGCAAATTCTGTTTCTACTATTAAATTTTCTAGATTTTTGTTTGCATTTTGGGTTATGTTAGTTTTTGACATATTGTTTAAATATTCTGTTTCTTTTTTGTTAAATTCTGTATTGCTAAGGTTAATGGTTCGAGGGTAAAATGTGTGTTTATTTTTGTTGTTTTGTTCTTGATTTTTGTTTTGTTGTTTTAATGTGTTAAGTTTTTTGTTGATTGTATAAGTCTTTTTGTTTTTTCAAATCTTATTTTATTTTCTATGTTATTGTATTTATTATTCCAAGTGATTGGATGTAATAAACTTGTTAGCTCTAAGTGTAGTTTGTATATGTCTAGTGTTATGCTATTTTTCCTACTGTATAATTGTAAAACAACAAAACAAAAATCAAGAACAAAACAACAAAAATAAACACACACTTTACCCTCGAACCATTAACCTTAGCAATACAGAATTTAACAAAAAAGAAACAGAATATTTAAACAATATGTCACAAACTAACATAACCCAAAATGCAAACAAAAATCAAGAAAATTTAATAGTAGAAACAGAATTTGCCATTAACCTAATAAAAGACAATATACAAGAAGAAAAAAGAACAGAAGCAACACATATAATTAAAAAAATAATCACTAGCGAAATGAAAAACAAAGATAAACAAAAGGAAAACAATAAAACAATAAAAGAAATTAAAAATAAAGTAAAGAACAATAATTTAATAATAACTAAAGCAGACAAAAGTCAAGCAACAGTAATCATTGATAAAGCAGACTACATCAAAAAAACCGAAGACTTCATCAACAATAATAAATGCGTACAACTAGATAAAAACCCAACAGAAAAATATCTTAAACAAACAATAAAACTAATAAAAACAACTAAAAACATTTTCAACAATAAAAACATAGACACATATATAAACAATAATCCAGAACCACCTAAAATGAATAGCCTAATAAAAATACACAAATCAAACAACCCAATACGTCCATTAATCAATTTTAAAAAAGCTCCTACATACAAAATAGCAAAAATAATAGCACAAAAACTAAAAAGTAACCATCTAACAAATAACCACCATAACATAAAAAATACATACGAATTAATAGACAAACTAAAAATAATAAATATAAATGAAAATACATTTTTCACGTCATATGACATAACAAACATGTACACCAATATCCCAGTAGAAGAAACAATTGACATAATAATAAACAAACTTAAAGAACAAAATGAAAACAAACAATATATAACCGAAATAAAAAATAGTCTCCAACTAATACTAAAACAAAATTACTTTGAATTTAATAGCAAAATTTATCAACAGAAAGAAGGTTTAGCAATGGGATCACCATTATCAAGCATAATAGCAGAAATATTCCTACAACACATAGACACCAAAATACAAAATATCATAAAAACACATGACCCAAATGGCATATGGATAAGATATGTAGATGATGGACTATATGTATCAAATAACAAAAACGCAAATGCAGAGAACATATTGAAACAAATCAATAACATACATCCCAAAATACAATTCACAGAAGAAAAAAAAACATAACAAAATCAATTATTTAGACATAACCATCACAAGATACAACAAACACATACAATATGCAATATATAGAAAACCAACTTCCACTAACATCATTATACCTAACCATTCTGACCACCCACCACAACATAAAATGGCAGCATTTTATTCGTTATTTAACAGAATGTACAAAATACCCCTAAACGAACAAGAAACTGACAAAGAAAGAAATATAATATACCAAATTGGTTATGAAAATGGATACAATAAAAATACTATGATCAAAATAGAAAATAAAATCAAATGCAAAATAAAAACTGAACAATTAAGAATTAATCAAAATGAACAACACATAAATAATAACAACAACAAAAAATGGGCCACATTCACACACATAAATAATAAAATGACAAAACTAACAAAACTATTTAAAAACACAGATATAAAAATAGCATACAAAACTAATAAAAATAAATTACAAATTCTAAATAGCTCACACAACAAAGATAATACAACAACTAATGGTATATACAAAATTGAATGCCAAGATTGCAATAAATGTTACATAGGACAAACAAAAAAACAGCTGAAAAAACGTTATTTTGAACACCTAAACGCATACAAAAAACCAGAAATATATAAATCTAATTTAGCCACACATGCAATAAACACAGGACACGAATTCCCAAACATAACCAATGTATCACTAATAAAACATATACCACACAAAGGCACCATAATGAACATTTTGGGAAAATTTTTCAAATATACAAACATAAAACACAAAACAAACTAATACCAGAACAAATACAAATCAATACAAAACATGACACAATATTCAAAGCACTCAACATCGAAAATACACAAAATACAAAAACATATACCACAACCACACACAATAATACAAATTTAAAAGACCAAAGACCAACAAACAACCTTAATAACATCCAGCAGCCAACACACAAATACTTCACCAGAAACAAGGTGGCGAAGGCTGAAGATGAGAGAACAGGAACTCTCGAAACATGTTCCAAATAGAAAAAAACATCTTGAGGTAAATTTAGTATAAATATTAAATGAATTATATTATCATATTCTCAACGCAACTATAATATGTACTACACCGACCAGGTCGCAGGAGTTGGTTTCTCGTTGCGTCAAGTATAAGTGGTTGCACAATAATTAAATAATTTTTAAAGAGGAGTGAGATGTTGTTGACATGAAATAATCAATTAAACCCGTTTCAAAATAATCATCCTAAGATTTATTACTTGATAGAAAAAGATTTAACTATTAAAATTTCAAACATTATACAAATAAATATTCACCTTTATAAGCTTTACAAATCTGTAACCTGCTACGCTATTCATAATATGCAACAAAAATAAACACCCAAATAATCTTATTAACTAACCAAACATGTTAAACAAGTTATTTGAATTCTTTTTATTTATGTGTCTGAAATTAACTTAAATTTTAATTACTGATAGCAACTCATTTACCAAAAAAATAATATTAAGATTCAAGAATGAATTTATTGTTGCTATAAACAAATAAAAATGATATTACATTTACTTCCAATCTATTATTGATTTATACTGACACACCCAAAAAATACAACAAAAGGTTAGTATTTCTATTCTACAAGTTGTTGTTAAATTACACTCTATTATGTAACTACTATTTTACTTTAAATCTCTAATTATTATCTGTTCATATTTAAGTTCAATTTTGAGAGCTCTCTTCACAATAAAAAATAATTGTTTTTTATCACCTGCGTTTATCTGCTGTTACCGTTGCATGTGTGTGTGTGTGTGTGTCCAGAATCCTGAGAGTATGATGATGACTATGCTGATGCGGTGTTTGTTGTCTCTATGGGTTGTTGCTGTTAGTGATGCTCCAGCGTTCCTCCTTACGTCTTGGTGTGAGTGTGGTACAGTGTGTGTGTCCTGGTCGATCTGTAATCGGGCAGCGTAACGTCGTCTGTAGATTTCTTGTGTCTGAGTGTGTGATCGCCCAAAATTGCCAGTGGTATTTATACTGGTAGCAATTTGACAGGAACAGGCCTATTTTCGACAAGCTAGAGATTGTGAAAGCGTCCTTTTTATTACACTCACTTTTTGGTTAATTATCGTGAACTCATGACCATATTTGTCACATGCGCGATATCATTGTTTGCGTAATTTTTCTCTGGTCACTCACATATACCACACATATTAATTACTCTTCAATTACACTAGTAATTAATATTAATTTGTTAGCATGTTTAATATTGCACCTCTGGAAATAAATTTTACATTACCATACTCGTTAAAAATCCCTTAATATAATGGTGTCTTTATAATTGGCATAAGTATTTGCTTACAGGTTTAACACAAGTAATTAGTTTATTATAATCCTGTTAACTCATGATTACGGCTGTAACGCATCACCCCATCTTTTCGTTCAATGCCTGTCGGAACTGGCACATACACACAAACATACACACGCCGTATTTTTAACTATCGAAGCAGGTGCATTCTCGACATGACAGAGCCTGCATTTTCTTGCACAAAATTGTATAAAACTATTCCTTATTCTATTTACGCTAATTACAATATAAAACATACCGCCCTGGGCAAATATGCACATATATGTATTGTTGCATTAGTATTGTTGTATTGTTACTGTTAGTCAAATTTTATTTACACAAATATATATGTGTAATTATAATTACTATTCCATCTTATTAACTAAATTAAAATTGGTTTTTAAACGCTTTATAAAAGTAAATATTTTTTATCGGTATGTAAGAAACATTCCTTATTGTGGTGTGTGACAGTGACAAAAATTCTTTCTTCCCTATATAAACATCGCAGCAGTTTACATCACGCTTCTATTGTCATACGTCTCGACATTAATTCCCTGTACTTGTTCCGGTGCAAAACAATGCTCACTGTTCGGTTGTCATGCGTTTCACAATTTCGTTGTCGGGTTATTTCTACCTGTTTCCCTCTCTCTAAACATTTAAGAGAATTAGTTGACTTACTACAAAGTTTCGTTTCTCTCACTCTCACTTCTTCTCTACTGTTGGCGTTTCTCTCTCTCTCGATTCTTCTCTCTGTTCAATATTAGTTTTATTTCTGTACTCGGTGCGAAACATGTGTTCGGACTGTCCGAGTGAAGTTAACAATTCTTTGATCGTTTTAATTCCTAGTGTTTTACTGACGAATTTACTATCTCCGTGAAAGTGCTAATTTACGCACTAATTCGCGTTGTTTAATTGTGAGTGTTAAATGTTTACTTCTTTCTACACGTTGGATTACATACTCCGCTAAGGTAAATCTATCATTATCCTGATACTTACTATATTCTACTTCGTCTCTTCTTTGTTTTTTCGTGTGAATTTTCCCATAGCAGCCTTCAAATGAGTTTTTAAGTTGTTCGTTCGTAGCTAAATTATATCGAACTCTCGTGTGCCATCTTACAGCGTAACTTTGAAACTGTTCACTAATAAAGCTATTTTTCTCTTTATAAGTTAACACATTACCTGTTAAATCCATATCTCGTTCCCAGTTCAGTAACAATTTTGTCTTTCCATCACTCAGTGTTGGATCCACCATCAATTCCGTTTTTAGACGTTTTACCTTTCCACGTTGATTTTTCCTTAGTATATCTATTTCACTGGAATATTCCTTTGTGGTTTTATTAGGCACGACTACGGCAATTTCCAACCTTATTATTCTGGCTTCCAATTCCTGCGTCTTATTGATGTCTTCATGGACTTGTTCACTGACTGCTTTTCTTTCCATATCCTGCTCCTGCTTTGCTACTATAAACTTCTCATTCCATTGCTCAGCTACTTGTTTCACAGTATCTTTTAATTCTTTAGAGCATTCTGCTTTCTGTTCTCCAAACCCATTCTCAATCTTTAACACTTGTTCGTATAGTGACTGTTCCACTCTAGTTTCTAATATTTATATTCTCGTATTAGTTTCTTCGAGTTTTGTCGTCAATTGCTCTTTAAATTCTTTAAATTCGGCTTTAAAGTCGGCTCTAGTATCTTTGCTTTTGTTTTTCATTTGTTTTGTATTACATGCTTTTAACTCTTCAATTTGTTTACTATTCTCTTCTTTTTGTTTTGTACTTAATTCGTCCACCCAGGCACACATCATATTTTGAAATGCCTCCGTATCAAAACCTCGTGGTGCTGCCATGTTGAATTATTTTATATTTATATTTTAAAATAATTATTATTGGTAAAACGCGAGTCTATTGGTTTTTTTATTTAATCTTATTTATTTATTTTTGTTATTATTATAAACTATCTCATACCAACAATTTCTCTCCTCTTTTAGTTTTGTTGAGCGCCAGTTGTGAAATACACAACAATATTACAGTTACAATACAATAACATTAATAACAATACACTTAATTATTCTGAACCAATTTATTATGGCACGTTAATTATCGAGCCTGCCAATTTATTATGGCACATTAATTTATTATGGTTCTTTTAATATCGAGCCCCACTTTGGGGACGCCAATTTATTATGCAACGTTACAACAATTATTCAAATATATTATCATATTCTCAACGCAACTATAATATGTACTACACCGACCAGGTCGCAGGATTTGGTTTCTCGTTGTGTCAAGTATAAAGTGGTTGCACAATAATTAAATAATTTTTAAAGAGGAGTGAGATGTTGTTGACATGAAATAATCAATTAAACCCGTTTCAAAATAATCATTCTAAGATTTATTACTTGATAGAAAAATATTTAACTATTAAAATTTTAAACATTATACAAATAAATATTCACCTTTATAAGCTTTACAAATCTGTAACCTGCTACGCTATTCATAATATGCAACAAAAATAAACACCCAAATAATCTTATTAACTAACCAAACATGTTAAACAAGTTATTTGAATTCTTTTTACTTATGTGTCTGAAATTAACTTAAATTTTAATTACTGATAGCAACTCATTTACCAAAAAAATAATATTAAGATTCAAGAATGAATTTATTGTTGCTATAAACAAATAAAAATGATATTACATTTACTTCCAATCTATTATTGATTTATACTGACACACCCAAAAAATACAACAAAAGGTTAGTATTTCTATTCTACAAGTTGTTGTTAAATTACACTCTCTTATGTAACTACTATTATACTTTAAAACTCTAATTATTATCTGTTCATATTTAAGTTCAATTTTGAGAGCTCTCTTCACAATAAAATATAATTGTTTTTTATCACCTGCGTTTATCTGCTGTTACCGTTGCATGTGTGTGTGTGTCCAGAATCCTGAGAGTATGATGATGACTATGCTGATGCGGTGTTTGTTGTCTCTATGGGTTGTTGCTGTTAGTGATGCTCCAGCGTTCCTCCTTACGTCTTGGTGTGAATGTGGTACAGTGTGTGTGGCCTGGTCGATCTGTAATTGGGCAGCGTAACGTCGTGTGTAGATTTCTTGAGACTGAGTGTGTGATCGCCCAAAATTGCCAGTGGTATTTATACTGGTGGCAATTTGACAGGAACAGGCCTATTTTCGACAAGCTGGAGATTGCCAAAGCGTCCTTTTATTACACTCACTTTTTGGTTAATTATCGCGAACTCATGACCATATTTGTCACATGCGCGATATCATTGTTTGCGTAATTTTTCTCTGGTCACTCACATATACCACACATGTTAATTACTCTTCAATTTCACTAGTAATTAATATTAATTAGTTTGCATGTTTAATATTGCACCTCTATAAATAAATTTTATATTACCATACTCGTTAAAAATCCCTTAATATAATGATGTCTTTATATTTGGCGTAAGTCTTTGCTTACAGGTTTAACACAAGTAATTAGTTTATTATAATCCTGTTAATACATGATTACGGCTGTAATACATCACCCCATATTTTCGTTCAATGCCTGTCGGAACTGGCTCACACACACAAACACACACACGCCGTATTGTTAACTATCGAAGCAGGTGCACTCTCGATATGACAGAGCCTGCATTTTCTTGCACAAAATTGTATAAAACTGTTCCTTATTCTATTTACACTAATTACAATATAAAACATACCGCCCTGGGCAAATATGCACATATATGTATTGTTGCAGTACATATATATATCCATCATTTTCTATATCCGTAACTCAAAGTTTTGTTGCAGCAATTATATAATATTGTGATATTGTTCAATGTGGTTCTTCTGCAAGTAGAGTATTGTGTTTTTGTTTTTTCAATACTTTACACACGTTTACCTTGCAACAGAACATAGGATGGAAGTTCATATAATAGTGATACTAATGCTATAACACGTTTTCTGACGGCCATAGACACGTTAAAAATTGATTTTGTTCTTTTCTTTGTAAAGTAGTCATAAGTTTTGAACCAAGCTATGTTTAAAAAAGTATATTATGTCAAAATGTTCATAAGTTTGTACTCTGTTATGTCATGTGAAATATCTGTGTGTAAGGCTAGTAACCCACTGGCGCGACACGTCGCGCGCGACACGTCGCGCGCGACAAGCCGTACGCGGCAACTGACGAGACATTATAAACGCGACTATGCTTACATCCAGTCAGTGCTGCGATGGACGTTGAGGAAATAGCATGTTGTGTTTATGTTTTTAATAAATATGTGTATCGTCAGAAGAAGAAACCAAGATATTGGATTCATCCCATGCTTCGAGAACGAAATACGAAGGGACTTTTCTATTCGCTTGTATAATGATTTACGAAAATATGATGATACATTTTTTAATTTTACAAGAATGAGCAGAAATTCATTTGACGAACTATTACATTACATTGAAAATGACATTCGAGGACAGAATACGAATTTTCATGAAAGTATAGTGCCGGAGGAAAAACTGTTAGTAACTTTAAGGTATGAAACTATCTTACAATTTTTTGTTATTGTGAATATAATAAAAATTGGTTATACCTATAGTCTTGGTAGTTTGCATAAGGTAGAACAAGTAAAATGTACACCAGATACAAGAATACAAAATAATCAATAATATTTATTTTATTTATACACGATATATTTATAATAACAAACTTAATCATTATGTAAACATTACTTCATTAATTATTTTCAAACATTCAGATTCCGGTGAAGTCGTATTGCTTGGTGACTGATCACAATAATTTGAAGATAGGTCGTGTGCATGAAAATTTCTTTGTGGAATGGTATTAGAGTACTGAAAAACTCCAGTTGCAGAAGTCCCAGCTTCACAATTCGTTTGTTGTAGCGTATCGCATCTGGGATCAGAATACCCTCGTTGATAACCTGATGCATGGTCGAGGCGATTGGAACTTACAGACCCACTCCACTGTCCGGTAGGGCACTGATCAACGTTTAAATGAAATGCGGGGCGAGAAAACGACTGGGCATTTTGAATTGTTTTAATAATTTCTACTTTAGTTGCCATTTTCTAATGGTCTGGTATTTTTTTAAAATTCGTCCACTAACGACAAGAAAAACAGCTTGTCTCCATCAGCATCCCTTTCTCGTTCCTCTCGCATTTCTAAACTTTGTTTTAAAACGTTGATCATTTCGATACCAATGTCGTTTTCTGCTTTACTTTTTTTAAAGGGTGGACGATAGTTTTCATGTGATGATTCCTGACTAGGAGTCGTTACTGCCGGAGAATCATCAACTGACACACGGTCTATGTTGGACACCGTAGCATTAGCGTCTGCTACGCTTTGTAAAAATATCAGATGCTGGTAATACACGTAAGCAGATTTTTTGGTGCTGCGGACCCACTGCGTACGTTTTTTATACGTCTCAGTTCTCTGAAAAAACTGTCACGTAAATTCTTCCACTTTTTCTGCAACTTCAAACCTGTAACAAAGAAAAATTCTTTGTTTCAGATACTTGGCAACGGTAATTCGTTCAGAGAATTGTCTCATACATTCCGTTTGGGAATAACAACTGTTCGAAGAATAGTGCGAAAAGTCTGTGCTGCAATATGGTTCAAGATGAATGATAAGTGTTTACGTGAGCCTACAGCTGAAGAATGGAAAGAAATAACAAAGGGATTCAAAACTCGTGCCAATTTTCCTAACTGTATAGGTGCTATAGATGGAAAAACGGATAAACAAGCCACCTCGTAGTGGATCACTGTTTTATAATTACAAAAGATATTTCTCTTTGATATTACTTGGCATTTGCGATACAAATTACAGATATATAAGCATTGACGTAGGCGCTTATGGTAAATGTAGCGATTCCACGGTGTTCAAAAACTCTGCATTCTATGAAAAACTGATAATGGGTAAATTCAATATACCACCAAAGTGCTCAGTTTCTACCACAGACCCCAAATTAATACCTCATGTGTTGGTAGGAGACGAAGCTTTTCCGTTTTCTGAAAACCTATTGCGGCCTTATCCAGGAAATAATTTACATTCCCACAAAAGAATATTCAATTACAGATTAAGTAGAGCTAGAAGATACATTGAATGTTGTTTTGGAATATTAACCAACAAATGGAGAATATTCCATCGACCGCTCGATGTGGAATATGACATTGTAAAAGCTTGTTGCATATTACACAACTTTGTTCGGGAGCGAAATGGCTGTACATTTGAAGATACTTTGTACTCGTGCTCCGTGTTACAAGATATACCTCGTGATCAGTTGAGAGGTACTAAAAGATTCACGGAATATCGTGAACTATTTACAAAGTATTTTGTAGATGAAGGGCAAATTCCATGGCAAAACAGATATGCTTGAAAAGATGTACGGAATAATATAATATTCTACTGTGTATAATTCTATTATTGATGTATTACTGTATTTTATTATGTTAATTACATTGACTAGCTTGTTGATAAAGTTTTTCGTTTTTTTATTGAGTGATGAAAACTACTTACCTAATTCCTTTTTTCCATTCTCGTGAGGTCTTCTCCAAACTTGGCAACAATTTCTTCCCACGCATTTTTCCTTGCCTGCTTGTTAGAATACTCTTCCAGAGCTGTGTTCCAAATAACTGGCTTACTTTATATTTCTATAATTAATTCTTCTTCGTCAATATTGTCCATTTTGTAACAAAAACACAACTGCACAAACACTGATATTGTTATGTGGTCAACAAATATAAAACACTATATAATACACACACCTACACAAGATGATATTGTACAAGAAAATACACCAGACACGTGTAAAGCGCGCGACAGATCTCGAATGGGTTATCTCACACTAAAAGCAAAGTAAATATTTGCCGCGCGCGGCAGCACTGTCGCCTCTGCGTCGCAGCTCGAGAAACAGCCGCGCGAGGCAAACTGGCTGCGTCGCGTCAGTGGGTTCAGTAAAGCCCAGAGCCATTATAAACTGTGATGCTTACAATTCGCGCGCGGCATGTCGCGTGCGACGTGTCGCGCCAGTGGGTTACTAGCCTAAGTGTGCAGGTGCGCGTGTAATTTACATTTGATTTAATAACTTCTTTGAAAATTAACATTTCGTTTTGAAACTTGGACAGGGTATTTTCGTGGTTATAAGCTACATTTTCCATATACTCATTTCTCCACAACTATAATTTTTATGTTTTTTTTAAAAATGAAACCAGTCTTCTTTTATTTTCGTTATCTCCAAGAAAGTAATAAAATTTGTAGATTAAATCTAGACAGGCCTTTGCAGAATCGGACAGAGTTTCAACTTGAGTTCGGTGTATCAGTATGAATAGCTATGATGTTGCTAGATTTTCCTCCAATCAGAAGGTCTAAAAATTATATGAGTTGGTCGCTGACAGCTGATGGTTCAGTTCCTTCCAAAGTCTTGCCATTGAAAGACGTACTCCCTGTCACGAGAATTTCGTGACAAGACAATTCGATTTCTATACGACTTAGAAGTTGGTTCACGGTTCAAGTTCTTCTTAACCATTGCCACTTTATAGAACTCAATTAATAAATAGATCATTCTAGTGCTTTTTCGCGTAGAGTGGAAGATTTCCGCTAGATGCAAAATATCTACTGTGATATTTTGGGTATTAACGTAAGAACACTTCAAGAACCCGGATTTGTGTAAGCATAATACATGATCTATTTTTACCCAGTTTGGAACCTGAGATTAAGAGTATTCAAGTTATAAATAATAACAGTTTCATATCACAGTGTGTGTACGCACAGAGACGTAGTGATTCAACGGGGTGATCTTCGGTCAGTCGACGTGCAGACAAGCAGCGAGCAGAGCGCCTGGTGTCTACGCAAACTGTTGAATTCTAGTACAAGTAACTTATGTGTAAAACAAGCCAATAGACTCATTTGATGAAAAACAATTCTTTATTAAACAATTTTTATGTATTTAAATATATTTCAAATATATATTTTTATATATTAAACAATTTTATTATAAGCCATAAGACAATAGTAAATTTTAATGTGTTAATGAATAAAATTTTCCTACCTCCAGATGCAGACTCTGTTGTAGTAATTTCAAAGTAACCTATCTATGCAGTCATAATTTGTATCGTTGCAATATATATTGTAAAACTACAAATACAATCTATTTGTGTTTGAACAGCCCCACGATCTTGGAGCGCCAAAATGTAACACAACAACATAAATTGATAATTTAATTTAATCTAATTTGTGTAGTGTTAACACTCATTTAACATTACTGATACCGTGTATGTATAAATTGGAGTTCAGGTGTAATTATAATAGGAGTAGTCCTTTTAGGAATCGTAGAATGTTTTTATTTATTTATTCAAACAAACAAAATAAAAATAAAAATTATAAGATAATAATAATAATTACTTCGCCATAAGAACTTCATTATCTATTGTTTCGATGGTTCTTTGGTTGCCGTACATTCATCATAAAAATATATTTTATATCTTATGTCTTATATTATTAATTTTACGTAAAACATTTCTTAGTCATATTATAAATTCTCGACTACTCAGTCTGATTGTGTGCTTTCTAATTGGCAATATTTACCTTATTATTCTATACAAAAATTTAATTTATTAAATCAATTGTTACTTCTCCAAGCAAGGATTTAAATTATTTTTAAATTGACTGTTCTTCATTAGAGAAAAGATCATTAAAGAAAATATCATTAAAGAAAATTCTGATTACAAGTAAATTACATTCTCTTATCTATATCTACATAGTTTTCTTTAAATTAAAATGTTTTTATTAATGTCTTTCAATGTCTTTATTCTTTTATAATTACAAATTGGTTTTTCGTCACCTCAATTCTGCAGATTGTCCTATGTCCTCCAGTGATCTGTCGGTCTTGTCCTTCTGGATGTCCTCTTGCGTTCTCCGGTTCCACTGGTGATCCTCCCGTCTCTCGTTCTTTATGGTCCCATCGGCTGCTGTTGCTACTTAAACCGTCTCTATTGCTCTGCGTATCGTTCCTCTGCTTGATGTTCTCTCGCTATCTGTCTAGAGTTGATGTTCGTACTTATAGACTGGTTGTAGACGTCCGACGATTTTAGTTACGGTTCTTTTTTTATTACTACTTGAAATAAAACATTTTCCGTAATACTTTACAGTTTATAATATAAAAATCTTGTCGATGTTAGACATAACGTCTATCTCTGTCTGAAATAATTAAAAATTCGCGTCTCTGACGGACATAGAGTACCGCTGCAATTGAAAACTTGTGAGTTTTCAACTACTTGTAAGTTTGTGTTAGTTTATGAAACTTACTTGTTGATGAAATAGCAAGTAATGAAACAATATGTATTATTTGTTTACTGTTGTAGAAAAGTGGAGGAAGGCAGTTAATTAGTATTAATTGATCTCAATTTTTCTTATATGTGATCCATAGATCAAGATAAAGTTGTTGTTAGTTATAAAAAGAATAATTATTTGTGTACATGTACATAGTTAAGGTTTGATTATGTTTGTAAACTTATGAAAAAGGGCTATAGTTGTTAACCAGTTATAATCAAAGGTAGGTCCATATATAATAAAAGGCCTAACAGCCAATAACACTATATAACAACTCAGAATATAAAGGTTAGGTAAAGAAGTCAATAATAATTAATGAGTATAGTTCAAGGAGTTAGAAAAAACCTATGATAATTAATAATAAATAATAAATCAACTCAATATAAACAAATTATAATAATGCCATAGTGCAATGATATCGATTGATAACGTTTGATATCGAAAAAATAATAATTATGAAAAGAAACAGACTAAGATTGAAAAACCAGCAGAATATATATAGAAATTAGTAAACAAGCTATAAATAAAGTTATATTCCGATATAATGGAAGTTTAATAAGGAATGAAAGAATAATATATGAAATTATCACTATATAACAAAACATTGAAAAAGAATAAAAATAAATTTGTTGCTAGGGACAACAAAAATTAACATAATTTGTTGATTTGTATTATTGCAATTTATGATCTGAACGTGATGAGATTAAAACCCAGAAAAATGGTTAATAAAACTAATATATTATAAATTAGTTAAATATAATAACAAGTCACTATATATGAACAATTAATTGTCTTAATTAGGCCAGCAACATTTAACCAAATTGTATAATGGCATCATCTCACGATAATAGTAATTGAATTCCACAAGGAATGACTTGGATCGTCCAATATCAGATCAAGAAATAATGACAATTTAATGAAATACTAATAACATATAAAGAACTAACTGTATAAAGAGTTAATACTACAAACCAAACGGAAAATAATAACCATTCAACCACATTGGACATCGCAATTTACTTCATACGATAGCAAGAAACGTATTTGGATCCAGAGATTACCGAAGAACACAATCACAAGTTTGGCCATCAATAAACCAAGGGAGCTGTATTTCTCATTTAACCAGGACCAAGAATTCCACTTTATTATCACTTGAAGACAAGAATAAAGAAAATCATCTCCTTTCTGATTGACACGAGGCATCAACTCATGAGGTTAAAAACAACCGCCTTCCAGAGTCGCTTCGTAATCAGTATGGTAATTTTCAATTGTATAATTAATATCAAACACAACAACACATTAACTTTGTAATATCTTGCATTCTTATCCATGTATTTTTAATCTTCCCCGCAGTTAAAAGAACCTTCACACCCTGAAATAAATTAATTAATTATAAAAATAATTTATATAACTGAATGTAAAATAAAATATTGGACCGAACAATAATTGATTAACGCAACGTATAGCCTTTCTGATATATCAAGTAAAACCAATCTTATTGAATGTTAACAAGTTGAATTAATAAAGAAACCTTGTATAATTTCAGGATCTTATTGTTTGGGCATTATTTAATGAATTGGGAATCAGAATTTAAGTGTATAATAACTAGTCACCGTACACGGTGGGTTAACCTATAAATTTCGTTCGTTTCGGAACTGCAGCGCTTGTTGCGGAATTCTCCGACACCAAAGAGAAGAGAGTTAAACACGAAATTTCAATAATTCCCTGCAAGGCAGACTAAGGCTGAGCGGAATTTTAGAATAACACACTACTTATTTAAGTTACATTCACACTAACACTTGTATATTAAATAGAGAGATAAGATAATCATAATTAACGGTATTACTATATCCAGCAACACCAGATATATAAGAAATTGAAAAAATATTAAAATAATCAAAGAGAGGTATATACGAGAGAAACATAATAAATTGACAAACTCTACAGTGTGGCTTAAACAGTACACACCGCTCTAGTAACAATATTCAAACACTTTTTGCTACAGTCCGTTTATTGATGTATATAATATATTTAATATTTATAATGAATTTACCTCAAGATATTTCTTTCCTTATTAGGAACATGTTTCGGGAACCATTGTGTTCCCATCCTAAGCCTTCGTGATTTTAAGTCTGGTACTTTAAATTGGTATTATTGTGTGTGATTGTGGTGTATATATTAGTATTTTCGATGTTGAGAGCTTTGAAAATTGTGTCATGTTTTGTATTGATTTGTATTTGTTCAGGTATTAATTTGGTTTGTGTTTTATGTTTGTATATTTGTAAATTTTCCCAAATGTTCATTATGGTGCCTTTGTGTGGTATGTGTTTTATTAGTGTCACGTTGGTTATGTCTGGGAATTCATGTCCAGTGTTTATTGCATGTGTGGCCAAATTAGATTCGTATATTTCTGGTTTCTTGTATGCGGTTAGGTGTTCAAAATAACGTTTTTTCAGTTGTTTTTTGTGTGTCCTATGTAACATTTATTGCAATCTTGGCATTCAATTTGTATATACCATTGGTTGTTGTATTATCTTTGTTGGTATTTTTCTCAGTGGGGCATAAATATGGGCATTCAGTTTTGCGTAGTTCAGTTTAAGTGGCAATTTATTCCAGTGCGGTTCGAAGTATTGTGGCGAAGTGTTATGTGTTTTATAATTGTGCGAGACTCTATTAGTTGGCGTTATTATTGTGTGTGAACAATTTTTATTTGATTTGTTGCAAGAGACTATCTTGTTGATTACAAACTGTTTAATTGTGATAATTAAAGCTGGTGATTAGTGACTTCATTGGTGTCTTGTATTTTGATTTTCCACTGTACCATATGACGATCAAGTAGGCCGTCATAAATAAATAAATATATTGGAACAATACATATATTTGCATATTTGCCCAGAGCGGTATGTTTGTAAATATTTAGCATAGAAAATATATGATGAACAGTTTTTAACAATATTATGCAGGATAAGGATTGTCAGAAAGCGTACACCTGCCCCGCGTGAATACAGCGCTTGTGTGTTTGTGTGTGTAAACGCAAGCTACGATAGGAAAAGATTCGGTGATGCGTACGTCTGTAATCAGGTTTAAACCGGATAAAAATAAACTAATTAATACGTTTTAAACCTGTGAACAAAGACTTACCCCAATTATAAAAACACCATTACATTAAGGACAGTTTAACGAATATAGTGATGTAAAAGTATTGCAGAAATTTGCAATAATAAGGACACTAAGTGATTTAATGTTAATTACTAGTGTAATTAAATAGTAATTAATATTTGTGTTATATGTGAGTGACCAGAAAAAAATTATGCAAACAATGATATCACTCATGCTACGAGTATGTTTACGAAATCGCTAAAATGAACCAAACAGTGGTTTGTAATTAAATGGACGCTTTGCACAAAGTGACAGTATATAACAAGTCGAAAACAGTCCTGGACTTGTCAGATTGTCGTCCAGTATAAATACCACCGGCAATTTTGGGGCGGTCTCAGAGACTCAAGATATCTTCACACAACGTCACGCTGCTGGTCTGCCGATTGACCGATCATCGTTACCACACTCACCAAGACTGATGGAGGAACTCTGGACCATCACAAACAACAACCCGTACAGACAGAGAACACAGCATCAGCATAATCATCATCATCAAATTCTTAGGATTCAGGACACACACACACACACACACACACACACACACACACACACACACACACACACACACACACACACACACACACACACACACACACACGCAACGGTAATGGCAGCAGGTACCTGGTGATGAATAAACAATTATATTTTTGTGTTTGAAAAGAACTTTCAAAAAAAAAATTATACATGAACAGTGAAGACTTCAAGTTTTAATTTAAATAGTAGTTAAAGTAAATAATTTAATTTAATAAGAAAATTTAAAAAATACTAATCTTCTGCTACATGTTAAAATCTGGGTGTGTCAGTAGAATTAAATAATAGGTTGAAAGTAAATGTTATTATTATTTTATTTTTGTTTATTGCAACAAGTAATTTTATTCTTGAGTTTAATATTATTTTTGTTTGTATATGAGTTGCTATTATTATTTAAAAATTGGAGTAAAAGTCAGTCATACTGAAATAAAAAGAGTTTAGATAATTTGTGTAACATGTCTGTTTAGCTAGTAAGATTATATAGTTGTTTATTTTAATATGTCATGAACAGCAGAGAAGGTTATATGGTACTTTATGTAAACTTATAAAAGAGAATATTTTTTATAATTCTAAATTTTAATATTTTTTAATCTTTCAATTAATAAATCTTAGTATGGTTATTTTGAAACGGTTTTAATTAATTATTTCATGTCAACAACATCTCACTCCTTTTTGAAAAGTATTTATTATTGTGCAAATACATATACGTGACGCAACGAGAATAAAAAAACCTGTGATCTGGCCGGTGTGATACACTTCATAATTGCGTTGAGTACATGGTCATGTATTTGTGTGAATTTTTGAAATACTTATAACGTTGCAATATATACATATTGTAATGCGAAGATATGGGAAGCCCAGATGAGTATAAGCCCACAAAATAAAAAGCCTAAGTAATAATACCAAAATATTTAACTTAAAGAAATAAGAATAAATATAAAAACAAAAGCATTCTAAAATGATACTGAAGTACAATACAGTTAATAAATAAACTAATGTACATTAATTTTAAGAAAATACTATATGTAAGATTACATGATAAAAGTGGAAATAATACTTACCTAAGTAGGTAACAAATAATTAATCAAACAATCAAAACTGGATAGATTAATTATTTCTAAGTGAGACAAATAAAATCCAAACAGTGCAATACTAACCAGTGATAAAATAATAAACCAAGTGTTTTTTGAACAAATATCATCAGTCAAGTGCTAATATTAAATATATAGATAACAATTGGGAGAATATTTGTTTATATTCCCAATTCCTTAAACATATAGGAATATGACTATTTTAAGGGGAAAGGGATACCATTAATTATGGTACCAAACAGTAATCAATTAATTGACAAAGCAAAGTGGACTAAAAAAAAGATGTTATTGCTAAGTGTTAAACAATTGTATAGATTAATTAAAAAGCAGTTTATTTGTTCAAATGTTCAGTAGAATCATAGCCATGTGGGCATGAGATGAAACTAATAGTATAGTATACCTTTTTGTTTTGTTAAGATAGTGTTATGATATGTTAAACAGTTTTTATGGGTTTTAAAAGTTAATGTAACTGTTAAAGGTTTACTAAGATATCAGTCATGGAAAATGACATTAAGGTAAAATGTTTATAAACATGGTGATGAAGATAAGACCAGTACATATGCCAATGTCAAAATCAACAAACTATTGTAAAAATAGCAAATAAGGTAACAAAACAATGTAAATGAATGCAGTGTAGTAAATTTAACAGATGATCAAGCTTTTATAAATGTAATCATATTTTTTGGAATACTCAAATGAGTTAGAAAATGTTTTCAGAAAATGTCAAACTGTATAAAAAAAACATGACCTAGGCAAAAGTTAAACATTAAAGGTAGTGGCAAAATTAATTAACAAAAAGGTCAAACCACTGTTAATTAGTGAAAATAAGCCAGAATTGTAAAGTAGATGGTCTTTATTAATAATAATCAAAATGTAGTAAATAACCGAAAAAATGGGAAAAAAATAAAAATTACGTTTTTATTTTTATATTTACTTTACACTTTTCTGAATAAAATGGTATAAAAATCATGAAAATCGGATAACTATAAGTATTTTTAATATTTTTTTGTTTGACTCAATACAGCGTTAATTTTTGTTTCCATAGTAACGCAAAATGTAAATAGTGTCTTTTATACATTCACGCTTATTTATACCTCTATAATGTTTCTTTCCAATGTTGGTACACTTGTTAAACAGCTGAAAAATATGTGTACTACTGCAGAAATATTGTTTACTGTTATTGTTTTGATGTGTGAAGTTTTATATTACATTTTGAATTGTGTTTTCAGTGAGTAGATTGATACTTTGTCGAAAGTGGTTTCAAAATGCCAAGAAGTCAAAGGATTTTTAAAAAAGAAAACATATATTTTGTCGAAAATCTGTAGATATTGTGTACAGTTCTAACCTTTTAGAAGGTAATTCAGAAGACAGTGCTGACTCATCACCTGAAAATAGTAGGACTAATAATTTCAAGGATGAAGACATCAGAAGTGCTTCTATAGTAAAACTTGGTGATATTTCAGAAAACTATCAAAGTGTTATAGGAGATGAACCTAATGACCTAACCTATGATATTGTTGATTCCAATAACCTCATGAATGTGATCTCCTCCATATCAGTTTGTAAGTACTGTAACAAAACCATTAATTTCAAAATAACCAAACGGTTGGGGCTTGCGTTTTCCTGTGAGTTTAGTTGTGCAGGTTGTGATAGCAAAAAACTAGGATCATATGATAATTCTTCTAAAATGTGTGCTAATTCAGGAAACAATGAAAAGCTGTCACCATTGTATGACATAAATATTACATTAGTTTACGGCATGCGTGCGATTGGCAAGGGGCATTCAGCTGCGACTACTCTTTGTGGTATTCTTAATCTGCCTTCTCCTCCTTCCAAATTCTCCAAATACATAGAAGTTTTGGGTTCTGCAGTTGAAGATATATGTTTTGAAACCATAAAAGAAGCAGTTGAAGATGCAGTTACAGTGAACGAGGGTAGCCGAGACTTGAGTGTTGCCATTGATGGGACGTGGCAGAAGCGGGGCCACACATTCCTGAACGGTGTCATTACAGCAACTAGCGTTGATACAGGTAAAGTTATAGATGTGGCTATTCTATCCAAGCATTGCCGTTGTAAAAACAAGTTCGATGGGCAACATGAAGATAAATGTTCAGCAAACTTTCAAGGCGTAAGTGGGGGCATGGAGGTAGCTGGTGCCAAACAAATCTTTGAGCGATCTCTGCCTGTCAATGGAGTCCGATACCTCCAATACCTTGGTGACGGAGACTCGAAAGGTTATCAGAGTATTATTGAAGCACATCCATATGGTGAAGACTGTAAAGTGTCCAAACTTGAATGCATTGGGCATGTACAGAAGAGAATGGGAACCCGTCTAAGAACACTAAAATTTAGACATGGTAAAACAAAATTACGTGACGGAAAAACATTAGGTGGCCGAAACAGACTAACTGATGCAGCTATTTTAGCTATCCAAAAGTACTACGGCCTAGCAATACGAAGGAACACTGACAGTTTAGATAAAATGAAGACAGCAGTCTGGGCTGAATTCTTTCATTTGCTTTCAAGTAATACCAGCAAGCACCACGGACTTTGCCCGAAAGGAGAAGAAAGCTGGTGCAAGTATCAAAGAGCTGTGGCTTTAAAAATACCATATAATCATACAGAGCATTTCCATCTTTCTGCAGCTGTTATGGAAAATATAAAACCTATTTTTAAAGATCTTAGTGAACCAGACCTGCTCAAAAAGTGCCTGCATGGCAAAACACAGAACCCAAATGAATCAGTGAACAGTGTAATCTGGGCTCGTTTACCAAAAACAGTTTTTGTTACTATCAAAACACTTCATTTGGGAACTTATGATGCTATTAGCACATTAAACAAAGGAAATGTAGTAAGGTGTGCAGTATTTAAGAAACTGGGATTGGTTGTGGGAAATAATTTTTATGAAGCCATGAAAAAATTAGATTTTCTCCGTGTTGCAAAAGCGCAACGTATGGCTTCCCAGGTGACAAAGAAGGCAAGACAAGCAAGAGAAAGTACAAAGAGGAAGAGAGAAGATGAGTGGAAATCAACGGAAGACCCAGATGACCCCAGTTATGGAGCAGGATTTCATTAATTTTGTAATAGTGACTAATAAAACAATATTTTTACTTTGATTGCGTTTTCCCGAAAATCTTCTTTTTAATAACTTATGTTCCTTTTTCTCAGAAACTATTTGATGGATTTGCATGAAATTTTCAGGAAATATCTAACACATATGGATATACATTTTGAGCGTGAGACTTTGTTTGAATTGTTATTTTAGCTGTATGTACAAAATAATATATACATAATAAATTGCCTGAAAAACAACACTATATAAAAAAATTAAAAACGCACAAACAAAATAAGAAAACTGAAATTCCCTCGCTTAAAGTGTTTAGAAAGGGGTTATTGACAACTAGTAACAATTTGGTATTGATTGAGTAAATGGTTCCTGAGAAAAAGGTACATGAATATTGTTAATTTAACATGGTAAGGATAGGGCGTTCCGACTCCCCTTAAGGAATTTTAACATGATTTTGTGACAGTTAAATGACTAAAAGGCCTATAAACAGAATTTTTGTAAAGATGATAAAACATCTAATACTGGGTCAAGATAAATCATAAAGGGTATCAAATTGTTTGTAATTAAATAATGAAAATATCTATATAAATTAAATTAAGTAAAATTAGGTAATAGCTAGGGAGTAACTTATACTGAAAAGTGAAAAAAACCATTTATTTGGAATAACACTAATCATGTGACCCAGAGTTCAGCTGAATTGACCAATCAGGAATTAGCAAAATTTGGTCAAGACCGTTTGAAAGAGTAAGAAAACGAGGAGTTGATTGTTAGACATAAATGCGAGCAGGTCAGCTCCGTATAGCGAAGAAAAAAGTTCAACTCACTGTCAATTACGAGTGTGCTCAAAAAGAAGAAATAATTGTAAAAAAATAAGACGTTATTAAAAAATGAAGACAATATAAATCAACAAGCATAAAAAAGAAGAAAAGAACGAATAATAAGTAAAGTATAATAAAAAAGGGAAATATTAATTCAACGAGGCTTAGTGAGATAACCTTATAATAAAACGCACTCTTAACAGCTACACTGAAACGCCCCCTTAGTTCCAGAAAATTTTTTTACACCCTTTTTCTAACCTCCAAATTCTTTTTTTCCTGGGAAGGCGGGCGTAACTTAATATTTAAGACTAGGGACGTGGCCTAGATGGAAATAAAATGTGCTGAGCCCATAGTGGCAGGTCTTGCAAGAAAACACTTGATCAACAATAACAAGATTTTTTTTTTTTTTGAACAATTGGTTTTACAATCATCTTTGTTTGAGCTTTTCTTAATTCTTGACATCCATTCAGATCTCTCTTTAAAGTCACATGGTGGTTTAATTACAACAAGAATATATCAAAGTATTTCCAACAATTGAATAATGGCATGCCCACCTACTGAATTTATTATTTTTTATTATAAACTTGTACTTCTGTATTTTACTTTCAAAAGAATTGTTTGTATTGCATTAGTAATGCTGGAACCATTCATTAACATATGATAATTATAAGTATCTGGAGCAGACAATCCATGATCATTAGATAATACTATAATAATTAAATTAATAATTAATAATTAAATTCAAAGAAAACTAATTCCTTAAGTGTGTAGCAGTACTTTCATCTACCTGTTCCCCATCACTAGGATTAATCGGATTAAATGGAAACCAGTGATCACAGTAAACCGGGGTTTAAGTTTGTTACTTAATATTAAATATGTAGTAAATTAGTTGTTAATTAAATATTAAAATATGTCGCTTCTTTTTTTGTTAAGTTAATTAAATACAGGAATATTATAGAACTATGATAAACTGAATAGTTAAGCTGAACCAAAGAAAAGTAACTAAAACAACGGACCTTTAAATTTAGAATAAGAGAAAGAATTGGAACGTGCAGGATCACAAGTCATATGACAGGCAGATGCAAGTACTCTCCGAGTATTTCATTTTCTTTAGGTCTGGATTTTGTCAAAAAAATTTTTAATTCGGTTTTCTCTTTTGCAGTAATAGAATTAAATATTTAGATAATACAAAGTTAACCCTTGACTCTATGCAAATTCAAAACACAAATACTTATAAGTTTTTCATAATACAGTCAGCAGTGTCCACACTTTAGCATGTCTTCACAAAACATGTTCAGTAATGTTAACTCTGAAGCATGAGTCTAATTTCTAGCAATAGGTTTTAGCGTGTGTGTTACCCGATAACCTGCGGAGCACTTCGTGTGTGAAGTTTATAAAATAAAGGAAAGTTCCCACCTGATCTTTCGGATGGCACTAAATATGTTCCTGCATTTTCGGTGGTGTGTGAAGAGCGATGTCGGATGGCGTGACGGCGTTGGGGCTTCTTACGCAGGCTCTGCGGATGGGAGAAGATGTAGAGTGCCCATCACGTGGACCCCTTTCCTCCCGGCTAAAGTGGGGAAACCTGTGGAAAATTTTACTTGTATATTCGATTCAGATATATACACACACCACCCCAACATTCCTTCGTCAAAGCACTCAGATCACACACGTCATTATAATTTGAATACCGCAAATGACGGTCAAAATCACCCTTCGGGCTTTTAAATTTGAATTTTAAATTTCACCTTGTCACACAGAAATCATTACACATTAAGCTTAAACAATTTTATGGGTTACCTCGTATGCTTTACTTCACATTATGATTGACTGATGAGCACGTGGTGTCTGCTACTACCTTTATAACTATTTCAATTAATAACCAGACTTCATGGAACCACAATTATAAATTCATACTTGCTTTAATTCTTTTATTTTTTTTTTAAATTTTGAACTGTCTCTAACATTATTTGTTTAACTTGACCGCAAAATAATTTTACCAAGTGCTTGTATATTTACCGGCACAAACATGGACCGCCTGAGCCACACGCACACACTATCGTTACATTTCACACACACAAACCCCAATTAAATTAATATTACATATAAATCCTCAATACTGGCTCACCTTAAGCTCTTTATAGAATTATCTAGGCATAGTGGTATCACACGTTACGCCGTCACAATCCAAGCCACACCAAAGTTGAAAGAGAAAAGAGGCCGATGAGGACGTTGCGCTAACTTATAAAAACTCAAACACAGCTGACTAAATCTCGTTGACAAGCGGACGCCACTGCCAGCCAAATGACGTCACCACTCAAGGTCGCCGCGAAATTCACTCAACTGAATCTCGAAATCAAAGCGGGCATCGTAACATGCAGCGATAATGCACCGAACGCACGGAAAATACAATTAAACTGGCCGTGGTGTTTACCTTTCAATATAACCACGGCACACCCTCACCCGAAAATGGCAACTTGGTTGCCAACATAACTCAAGGCTGTAGTCACAGTCTAGGACCCCGGGTCTACCCACCCGGATCACCTACTTGGCATTGCCGGGAAATCTCAGTTACTTATCCGCACTTAGGAGAACAGAGGCTCAGAGAGAAAGCGAAACGAGAGGAAGGAAGAAATGGAGTGTGTACTCATGTATGCCTGAATAGGTGTATGTGTATTAGTGTGCAGAACTGCATGCTGACCTGGCCAGGGCCAGCACACAGCAACCAGAGACAGGAGGAGAAAAGAAGAAAGACAAGAGTCGGGCATGCCTCTGAGTTCTGACCTCCTAAGGCCCCCTAAACTTACAAACTGAGAACCCCTAAATGATAAATACACAGTCCACCTACTGGTCCCCTACCAGGACCACCAACCGTTATCCCTCCCATACGACTCTTCCACCACCACCGCCTCCCACGGGACCGCCCCAACGTCACCCTCACTGGTGACCCGACCTAACTTCTCGCTCCCGTACAGATGCCCAAAGGCTAACAAGGTACTATGACCTTGATACGTGAACGACCACCTGGTCCCTCTCTCCACCTGCTATCACGACCACCCATGTAATACACAACAAGGGAACATCCACCTTGACACATGAGCGGTCCACTCCCCTACAGTAGGGCGGACGGCCCCGCTACAGTGCACAGTGGAAGCGCGGCGTAGGCACACAACCCTAAACTCTAAATACTCTTACATACACATGGACCGCAATACTTGAGGAAAAAGGAGGTAACGTCTCTACAGCACAGCCTACACTCATGATATAATAGACGCCCGAACAACTGATGACGCAACCCGGAATGCGGCATGGAACGGGCCAAACACTAATACACATCAAATAACTGACCTACATTTTATATCGCTCCAACAGCTGGTCAGACAGAAAACACATAAACTGGTCCTTGAATTCAGGAAGCCTGGCACACAATAAAACATACAACAATGCAGACTCTATCAGATAAGCAGGCAGCACGGCTAGAAATACCGTTACAGGCAGGGCTATCAGGTGGCCAAAGGTTATCTTTCGGATCGGCATACCTCGTTCGCCTCACTATTGTGTTGGATCTAATTTTATAATATAGCGTATATTCAATTTTTAAAATATCTCTCCCGTGTACTTTTTTTATTTGCCCTTCAACTTTATTTTTCAGATGTTAATTCAACTGAGGCGCTAGTTTTATATCTTGCATCCCCTGTGATTTTTGCGGTGGGAGGGTTAGAGCATGATGGTGAGTGTGTTGTGGCCATATGTTGCTTGTTAATTTGTAAACTGTCAGTTAGGAATTTCCAGTTTACAAGTTAACAAGCAACATATGGCCACAACACACTCACTCCCATGATCTAACCCTCCCATGGCAAAAATCGTAAGGGAAGCAAGATATAAAACTCGCACAGGAGTTAAATCAACATCAGTATGCCTTGAAAATGTTCCGGTAATACGGAACGAAACGTCGGCATTATAAACATCACACACACACACACGTGTACCCAAAAACCTACTACAACAGATATTCACCGTGAAAGCCTTTGTACAAGAATATAAAATATATATATTGCAACAATACATATTTTTGCATATATGCCCAGGGCGGTATGTTTGTCAATAGTTAGCATAGAAAATATATGATGAACAGTTTTTAACAATATTATGCAGGCTAAGGATTGTCACATAGCGTACACCTGCCCCGCGTGAATACAGCGCTTGTGTGTGTGAACGCAAGCTACAACAGGAAAACGATGGTACGTCTGTAATCAGGTTTTAACCGGATAAAAATAAACTAATTAATACGTTTTAAACCTGTGAACAAAGACTTACCCCTATTATAAAAACACCATTATATTAAGGACATTTTAACGAATATAGTGATGTAAAAATATTGCAGAAATTTGCAATAATAAGGATGCTAAGTAATTTAATGTTAATTACTAGTGTAATTAAATAGTAATTAATATGTGTGTTATATGTGAGTGACCAGGAAAAATTATGCAAACAATGATATCGCTCATGCTACGAGTATGTTTACGAAATCGCTAAAATGAACAAAACAGTGATTTGTAATTAAAAGGACGCTTTCCACGAAGTGACAATATCTAACAGGTCGAAAACAGTCCTGGACTTGTCAGATTGCCGTCCAGTATAAATACCACCGGCAATTTTGGTGCGGCCTCAGAGACTCAAGATATCTTCACACAACGTCACGCTGCTGGTCTGCCGATTGACCGATCATCGTTACCACACACACACACACCAAGACTTATGGAGGAACTCTGGACCATCACAAACAACAACCCGTACAGACAGAGAACACAGCATCAGCATAATCATCATCATCATCATCATCAAATTCTCAGGATTCAGGATACACACACACACACACACACACGCAACGGTAATGGACTTAAAGTTTTAAATTTAAATAGTAGTTAAAGTAAATAATTATATTGAATAAGAAAATTTAAAAAATACTAATCTTCTGCTATATGTTAAAATCTGGGTGTGTCAGTAGAATTAAATAATAGGTTAAAAGTAAATGTTATTATTTTATTTTTGTTTATAGCAACAAGTAATTTTATTCTTGAGTTTAATATTATTTTTGTTTGTATATTAGTTGCTATTATTATTTAAAAATTGGAGTAAAAGTCAGACACAATGAAATAAAAAGGGTTTAGATAATTTGTTTAACATGTCTGTTTAGCTAGTAAGATTATATGTTTATTTATTTTAATATGTCATGAATAGCAGAGAAGGTTATATGGTACTTTATGTAAACTTATAAAAGAGAATATTTTATTTATCAAAGATTTGAAATTTTAATATTTTAATATTTTCAATTAACATTAATAAATCTTAGTATGATTATTTTGAAACGGTTTCAATTAATTATTTCATATCAACAACTTCTCACTCCTCTTTGAAAATTATTTAATTATTGTGCAACTACATATACGTGACGCGACGAGAATAAAAAAATCCTGCGACCTGGCTGGTGTAATACACTTTATAGTTGCGTTGAGTACATCGTAATGTATTTGTGCATATTTTGAAATACTTGTAACGTTGCATAATAAATTGGCGTGCCCAAAGTGTGGGGCCCGATATATGTTAATTATCGTATATGTTCATAATTAATAAGTGTATTATTATTATTGTTATTAATATTATTGTATTGTAATTGTAATATTGTTGTGTATTTCACAACTGGCGCTCAACAAAACTGAAAGAGGAGAGAAATTGTTGGTAAGAGATAATTTATAATAATAATAATGAACGTAAATAAATAATATTAAATAAAAAACCAATAGAGTCGCGGTTTACCAATAATAATTAATAAAGAAAAATATAATAAAACGAATTTAAATTTAATAAAATTGCTACACCGCAGAAAGGAGTTGATATTGAGGCTATGTTTAGAAGTCTCCAGGAACAATTGGCAAAAAATTATGAAAAATGCAAAAGAATAATGAACAAATGGAAAAGAATAATGAAGAAGTTAAAGCTGAATTAGCGAAAACTAATGAACAAATACAAAAGAATAATGAAGAATTAGCTAAAAATAAAGTCGAATTAAAGCTGAATAAGCGAAAAATAGCGAAGAAACTAGGGCTGAATTTAAAGCTGAATTCAGTAACCTTAAAGAACAGCTGACTATAAAAATTGAAGAAACTAATACCAGAATAGAAATATTAGGAACTAGAGTAGAACAGTCACTAAACGAACAAGCTTTAAAGATGGAGAATAGGTTTAAAGAACAGAAAACAGAATGGTCGAAAGAATTAAAAGAAAGTACAGTATTAAACAATTAGCTGAACACTGGAATGAAAAGTTTAGAGTTTCAAAGCAGGAACCAGATGTGAGGATAAAAATAGTTAGTGAACAAATGCGGGAAAACATTAATACAATGCAGGAATTAGAAGCCAGAACGACGACGTTGGAAACTGCTGTAGTAGTGTCTGCAAAATCCACCAAGGACTACTCAGGTGAAATGAACACACATAAGGAAGATCTACGTGGAGAAGTAGAACGTCTGAGAACGGAGATCAAGAGACGACTGGCACAGATGATGATGTATCCAACACAGATAGAGGAACGGACCAAACTAATATTCAAAGGTTTGAAAACAGAGAACCCAGTTGAATTTTTATTAAATTGTGAACAGGAAATGGAATTAATAGGTAACCCTATAACTGATAAAGATAAAATTGACTTTGTTAGTAAACATTTCCAAGATTGTGCTGCTTGATGGTACACGATTGCTCGAGATAATTTAATTGCTAATGAACAATTTAAAAACTCGTTTTAAGGTTGCTATTGGAATATTCGCACACAAAGACGAATATGAGACCAATTAGAATATGGTAAGTATTAAGGTAAAGATACACTCACCGTTGAGGCATACGTCGTAGTTCAGCTGATTGAAAGGAACAATCACTTAAGTAACATTACTGGAGTAACATTTACACAACACGAATTGGTACTTAAATTAGCACATCACTTTCACAGAGATAGTATATTAGCCATTTACACAAAAGAAATTAAAATGATCGAATATTTATTAATTTTTCTCGCACAATCGGAGCACATAGTCAACAACGCACACACTAACTGACCCGAACTGCGAGAGAGAAGTGTAAAGGTTGTACAGACAGAAGAGAATTATTATGAAGAGAAAAATAAAACGGACTCTCTGAATGCAGGTAAGAGCGAAGAACCGAGAGAGAGAAACACAAGTAAGTATGGAGAACAGCGAGCTAGGAGAAACAGTATGGGAGTGGTGAGAGAGAGAAACAAAACTTTGTAGTGTTTTTAATTCAACTGATTCTCTTAAATATTTAGAGAGGGGTAAACAAGGAGAGAGAGAGAGAGAGAGAGAGAGAGAGAGAGAGGTTCAGGGAGAACAACACCTTATGCATGGCAGAAAAGGAAACATGGTAGCGGCATAACAATACACAAAGAGTACAATAATCATTGTTATTTACACAGAAACAAGTGTAATGCAGGATGTCTATTGTCTATTATGATGAGAGCCGATCCACAGGGAAAAGGAAATATAAGCTGACAAAATGTACAGTGAACAAGTGTGTCTTTAAACACAACAATAGAAAACAGGATGTAAGTAATGATAGGGGGGAAAGAATTTTGTCGCCCACCACAAAGGGGAATGTTTCTTACATATCGCTAAGAAATATTTACTTTTATAAGGAGTTTTAAAAACCAGTTGTAATGTAGATAATAAGATGTAATTGTAATTATAAAGTACACATATTGTTATAAGACGACTACTTGCGTCTTATAATGTGTCACGCAATGTAAGCCTATTCGTTGCTATGAACGGGTATGTTCCCCTGTCTTTACTCTCTTAGGTCGTTTTAATTTACTTAATTATTTAAATATCTGAGATATTTGGAGTTGTGGGATATATTGATTTAATTAACTAATATTAACTTGTCTCTCTAAAAAATATCAGTGTTAGTGTACTTGACTTAAATAATTAATGTGTTATTCTGTAATTTCGTTCAACCCTATTATACCTTGAAGAGAATTATGTATAATTTTGTATTTTTACGCTCTCTCTTTGGTGTCGGAGAATTCCGCTATAAGCGCTGTAGTACCGGAGCAACGAAACTTAGAGGTTATTTCACTGTTTATGTTAACCAATTATTCTATACTTAGTCAGTTACTTTTTATTCCCAGTTCATTAAATCATACTCCAAATGACAAGATTTTGCAACTATACAAAGGTTCTTTATTTGTTTACTTCTTTAACATTGAATAAGATATGTTCCAACTGACATACACATGGGCTATAGATTGCGTGAATCGATTATTAATCAGTCTGATACTTTATTTAGATTCGGTTATATAATGTGTTTTAATTTGTAATTAACTTAATTCAGGGTGTGAAGGTTCTTGTAACTGTGGGGAAGATTAAAAATACATAGATAAGAATGCAAGATTTACAGATTTGAAGTGTTGTGTAGTTAATATGATTTATACAATGATAATTTATCAGACTATAACGAAGCGAATGTGGTAGGCGGTTGATTGAGAAATTTATTGTTCTGGACGATTATGCCGTACAATATTCTTTCTTCGGTTTAACAAAATGGAATTCTTGTCCTGTCCACCTCGGAAATACAGCTCCCTGGATTGATTTACAGCCCGATTGATGCTCCTTCTGCAATTCCTGGATCCAAATACGTTCTTCTCTCGGTTGAAGCAATTAGTGATGTTCCGTGTATTTGAAAGGTTATAAGTTCTCGGGTAGTTTATATTATTAGTTATGATACAGTTAACTCTTTCTATTTGGTTTAATATATCATCAATTCCTGTCGGGTATGGGACAGTTCAAGTCCTTCCTTGTAGAACCCAGTTATTTATTTTCTATTGTGATTTCATACTATAGTCTTGTTTGGTTAAACTGTACTGGCAAGATTCAAGAATATTATCTTTAGTATTTTGTTTATTATAATTGTGTCAAATATTTTAGAATATTCCGATTATATGAGATATTTACTAGATTTTTAATCTCATCACATTCAGATCATCAAAAGCAATAATTGAAAATCAACAACTTCTTCATTTCCTGTAGTCCATAGCAACCCAGAATTTTTCTTCCTTCTACATGTTTTGTATATAGTGTTTATTTCATATATTTTTTGTCTATTCCTTATTAATTTGCTGTCATATCGGAATATAACTTTACCGATAGTTGGTTTATTAATTTCTACACATATTCTGCTGGTTTTTTGATATGAGCCTGTTTCTTTTATATTTACTACCTTTTCGATATTAAACGTTATCAATCGATATCATGGCATTGTGGCATTATCATAATTTGTATAAATTGATATGGTTTATTATATATCATTACTAATTTAATGTTTTTTCCTAGCTCTTCAAACCGTATCCATTAATTATTATTAATTTATGTATCTAACCTTTATGTTATGAGTGGTTATATAGTGTTTTTGGCTGTTAGGCCTTTTATTGTATATTGACCTACCTGTGTTTATAACTGGTAAACATCTATAGCCCTTTTACATAATATCATACATATAATCAAATCTTAACTATTAACATTTACATAAACAATTATTCTTTTCATATCTAATGACAATTTTGTCTTGATCTATGGATCACATATAAGACAATTGAAATCTATTAACGCTAACTAGCTGCTTCACACATCATTCTACAACAGTAATTGAATAATACATCTTGTTTCATTACCTTTCATTAACTCAACAAGTAATTGGTATAACATAACATAAACTTTATCATAACATTCGTTGTCACAAAATAATATCATTTAACTCAAAATCCTTACTTGCTATTGCTATAAGGTAAATTATTGTTTCATTTTTGTTTACTTTCATGATCATTTACTTTGACAATTTCTGTACTATTCTACTTCTTACACTTCTCATCAGTATCACATTGATTTACTTTTCACTGAACATAGATCATTAACTATTATCTAACTTACAGGTTTGTTCATTCTCGTTATTTCTACCTTGCATCCTTATTTATCTTTATCTATAATTATAAATGTAATTATTAGACTTTTGTTTTATCATGGGGTTAGATATTGACTTGTTTATTATTTTGTTAATATAATTTTTATGTAACATGGATGCCAGCATTTCTGTTGCGTTACAATATCTATTTGTGTAAATAAAATTTGAACAGTCAAATTTTATTTAAACCCACCTGGGGAATATATGCAACAATACATATGTTTGCATATTTGCCTAGGGCGGTATGTTTGTAAATAGTTAGCATAGAAAATATATGATGAACAGTTTTTAACAATATTATGCAGGCAAGGATTGTCAGATAGCGTACACCTGCCCCGCGTGAATACAGCACTTGCGTGTTTGTGTGTGTGAACGCAAGCTACGATAGGAAATGATTGGGTGATGCGTACGTCTGTAATCAGGTATAAACCGGATAAAAATAGTCTAATTAATACGTTTTAAACCTGTGAACAAAGACTTACCCCTATTATAAAACACCATTACATTAAGGACATTTTAACGAATATAGTGATGTAAAAGTATTGCAGAAATTTGCAATAATAAGGACACTAAGTGGTTTAATGTTAATTACTGGTGTAATTAAATATTAATTAATATGTGTGTTATATGTGAGTGACCAGGAAAAAATTATGCAAACAATGATATCGCTCATGCTACGAGTATGTTTACGAAATCGCTAAAATGAACCAAATAGTGATTTGTAATTAAATGGACGCTTTGCACGAAGTGACAATATATAACAGGTCGAAAATAGTCCTGGACTTGTCAGATTGCTGTCCAGTATAAATACCACCGGCAATTTTGGGGCGGTCTCAGAGACTCAAGATATCTTCACACCACGTCACGCTGCTGGTCTGCCGATTGACCGATCGTCGTTACCACACACACCAAGACTTATGGAGGAACTCTGGACCATTACAAACAACAACCCGTACAGACAGAGAACACAGCATCAGCAAAATCATCATCATCATCAAATTCTCAGGATTCAGGACACACACACACACACACACACACACACACACACACACACACGCAACGGTAATGGCAGCAGGTACCTGGTGATGAATAAACAATTATATTTTTGTTTGCGAAAAGAACTTTCAAAAAGAAAATTATACATGAACAGTAAAGACTTCAAGTTTTAAATTTAAATAGTAGTTAAAGTAAATAATTTAATTTAATAAGAAAATTTAAAAAATACTAATCTTCTGCTATATGTTAAAATCTGAGTGTGTCAGTAGAATTAAATAATAGGTTGAAAGTAAATGTTATTATTATTTTATTTTTGTTTATAGCAACAAGTAATTTTATTCTTGAGTTTAATATTATTTTTGTTTGCATATGAGTTGCTATTATTATTTAAAAATTGGAGTAAAAGTCAGACACACTGAAATAAAAAGAGTTTAGATAATTTGTGTAACATGTCTGTTTAGGTAGTAAGATTATATAGTTGTTTATTTTAATGTGTCATGAACAGCAGAGAAGGTTATATGGTACTTTATATAAACTTATAAAAGAGAATATTTTTTATAATTCTAAATTTTAATATTTTTTAATCTTTCAATTAGTAAATCTTAGTATGATTATTTTAAAACGGTTTTTATTAATTATTTCATGTCAACAACATCTCTCTCCTCTTTGAAAATTATTTAATTATTGTGCAACTACATATACTTGACGCAACGAGAATAAAAAATCCTGTGACCTGGCTAGTGCAATACACTTTATAGTTGCGTTGAGAACATGGTAATGTATTTATGCGAATTTTGAAATACTTGTAACGTTGCAATATATATATGTGTGTGTGTGTGTGTGTGTGTGTGTGTGTGTGTGTGTTTTATCAAATAATTATAACAATAATTATATGCTTCCAATATAAATACAGCAATAAAAATTATACTTAATTTCTCCTTTTGTTTTCAAGCCACTGATTATAACAATTATAAATAATTACTTTAATTAGTTTGTAACATTTACTTCCAATGTGTATTACGCGGACTTTCCATCAGCACAACTTAACGCTCCTTTGAGGTCAGTAGCTTGAAATACATTTTAAAACATTTACACGTAATGTAGATTTTATGTTGTTGGTTTTATATAACATCATGTTGGTTTTATGTTGGACTGGGCCAGGGCCAGGCGTAATCGAATAATGTTGTCAAAGTGTGCACCAGGCATCACACGTGTCTTTAAATAGTGTCATAATATTGTGCGTAGATGGTTTTAAATATAATTTTACATTAATGCTAATGATCTTAAAAGAGCATTAGTCTGGCGGTAGAATGTATACATTGAGAACATAAGTTAGAAGATGGATAAAAGTAATTATTTATTGAAAAAATATGCTTCCAGAAGTTATTATTATTTGATAAAAAAAAACACACACACACACACACACACACTATATGTACGCATATATATAGTAGATTAACACAATCCATACACAAACAAAAATCTTGTTCGGTGTCATTGTGTTTAAATATAATTTTCAGTTTACAGCTTACCTATTTGAACCATCGTTTCGTGTGTTGTTTTTGCCACCAATGGACCTCCACTGTCTCCCTGGAAACAAGTAATGATTAGGATTAAAGATGATTATATGTTCAGAAATATTAATTAATATAAACTTATTCTCATCTAGCTGAAGAGAGCATCCAGAAGAGAACAATGCAGTAGAAAGAAAGAAATGAATACAGTACAAAGGTACACAGTTAGTACATAAATGAAAATAATATCTGATGACATAATGTCTACTGTTTTGTGTCCAGTGACATTTCATTCATTACATTACATCTACGAGGATTGTCCAATAGAAACATGTTCAGAGGCTGTAAAGCATATTTTATTCAACAATTTTAAAAGAAGTGTCCATTTACATTAAGGAATGAGGCTCACTGTTGCACTAATCTGTACCCTGCTGGTAAAATTCTTGTGGCTGTTTGCGGAACCATTCGCTAACAGCAAACTCTACCTCAGCGTCCGATTTGAACTCCCATCTTTTTAGTGTTTTCTTTAATGGGCCAAAAACATGATAATCACACAAGGACAAGCCGGGACTGTAAGGTGGATGTTGCAAGACTTCCCACTTCATATGACCAAGCAGATCGTGAATCGAGCATTATCATGTAGAAGTATGACACCATTTGTGAGCTTCCCGAAACGTTTATTTTTGATGCTGACCCCTAAGCATTTTAAGCTGTCTGCATAACGTTCAGTGCTGATGTTGACACCAGGTTCTTTAAAATCTAAGAGCAGTAAATCCTAATAATAAAATATCGGTATGGAGAACCATATATGACTTCCATGTTCTAAGATTTATATTTAAAATCATATTCAAAATGAAATATTTCCATAGAAACTACGTCTTTCTACTTATTGCTTCAGCATTAACCACAGTACTGTGGTCACAAACGTATACCACCTCACGTTTTCGCACTCGATTTTCACCGATGATGGCAGTCGATGGCACTGCCGAAAAGTCTGGTTTTGCAGAAAACATTGAACTACGGCTAAAGAGCCCGGGAAGCAACTTTAACAAAAAACTACTTCTTTGTTGCCGATAACGTAGTACACATATAAAAAATTCTGCCCTCCACCTTCAACTATAATTTTTAATAATAGAAAATTACCCCCACCCCGTTCACCTAACCTCTTCATTTATAGATATTTCATCTACGTTTCTACAGTGGATTACTATGAGCTTCTTATCAGGATACTTTATTTATAAAAATTAAGTACTTTACTCTTGTTAAATCATAAAATGTTTCAGGTAAACTACCCCTTTCTCTCAACCGATCTTCTCCAAAATCAGCAGACCTTCCGTCCTCTACAATTCAGGGAAGCATGCAAAAAAATATTTGATTCTGTTTGAATGTGCGGCAGTTATCGTTCGTCATGGAAACATTTCTCTCGTTACAACATAAAATGTTGCAGGTAAACTACCCCTTTCCCTTAACTGATCTTCACCAAAATCAACAGACCTTGAGCTCTCTGCAACTCAGGAAAGAGTGCAAAAAATATATGATTCTCATTGAATTTTCGGCAGTTATCGTTCGTCATAAAAAAATTACCCTTTTTAAAACTTAAAACGTTGCTGATAAACTACCCCTTTCCCTTAACCGATCTTCAACAAAATCAACAGACCTTGAGTTCTCTTTAGTTCAAAAAGGTATGCAAAAACGTAGTTGATTCTGTTTGAATTTACGGCAGTTATCGTTCGTCATATAAAAAATTACCCTTGTTAAAACATAAAATGTTGCTGGTAAACTACCCCTTTCCCTTAACCGATCTTCACCAACACCAATAGGTATTGAGAACTCTACAATACAAAGCTGTATGCAAAACATCATTTGATTCTGTTTGAATTTGCGGCTGTTATCGTTTACTATGGGAAAAAATTACCCTTGAAAAAAACCGTTGCTGGTAAACTACCCCTTCCCCTTAACCGATCTTCACAAAAAACGACAGGTCTTGGGTACTCTACAATTCAGGCTTGTATGCAAACAATTATTTGATTCTGTTTGAATTTACGGCTGTTATCGTTTGCCATAGAAAACACCCTTGATAAAACATAAAACGTTGCTGGTAAACTACCCTATTCCATTAACCGATCTTCACCAATAACAATAGGTCTTGAGAACTCTACAATTCAGGGCTGTATGCAAAACATTAGTTGATTCTCTTTGAATTTACGGCAGTTATCGTTCGTCACAGAAAAAATACCCTTGTTAAAACATAAAACATTGCAGGTAAACTACCCCTTTCCCTTAACCGATCTTCACCAAAAACAATAGATCTTTAGTACTCAATAAAACAGGGCTGTATACAAAAACGTATTTGATTCTGTTTGAATTTGCGGCTCTTATCGTTTGCCATAGAAAATACCCTTTTAAAACATAAAACGTTGCAGGTAAACTACCCCTTTCCCTTAACCGATCTTCACCAACACCAATAGGTATTGATAACTCTACAATGCAGGTCTGTATGGAAAACATCATTTGATTCTGTTTGAATTTGCGGCTGTTATCGTTTACCATAGAAAAAGTAATATCGGTATGGAGAACCATACATGACTTCCATGTTCTAAGATTTATATTTAAAATCATATTCGAAATGAAATATTTCCATAGAAACTACGTCTTTCTACTTATTGCTTCAGCATTAACCACAGTACTGTGGTCACAAACGTATACCACCTCACGTTTTCGCACTCGATTTTTACCGATGATGGCAGTCGATGGCACTGCCGAAAAGTCTGGTTTTGTAGAAAACATTGGACTACGGCTAAAGAGCCCGGGAAGCAATTTTAACAAAAAACTACTTCTTTGTTGCCGATAACGTAGTACACATATAAAAAATTCTCCCCTCCACCTTCAACTAAAATTTTTAATAATAGAAAATTACCCCCACCCCGTTCACCTAACCTCTTCACTTATAGATATTTCATCTACGTTTCTACAGTGGATTACTATGAGCTTCTTATCAGGATACTTTATTTATAAAAATTAAGTACTTTACTCTTGTTAAATCGTAAAATGTTTCAGGTAAACTACCCCTTTCTCTTAACCGATCTTCTCCAAAATCAATAGACCTTCCACCCTCTACAATTCAGGGAAGCATGCAAAAAATATTTGATTCTGTTTGAATGTGCGGCAGTTATCGTTCGTCATGAAAACATTTCTCTTGTTACAACATAAAATGTAGCAGGTAAACTACCCCTTTCCCTTAACTGATCTTCACCAAAATCAATAGACCTTGAGCTCTCTGCAACTCAGGAAAGGGTGCAACAAATTATTTGATTCTCATTGAATTTTCGGCAGTTATCGTTCGTCATAAAAAAATTACCCTTTTTAAAACATAAAACGTTGCTGATAAACTACCACTTCCCTTAACCGATGTTCAACAAAATCAACAGACCTAGAGTTCTCTTTAGTTCAAAAAGGTATGCAAAAACCTAGTTGATTCTGTTTGAATTTAGGGCAGTTATCATTCGTCATATAAAAAATTACCCTTGTTAAAACATAAAATGTTGCTGGTAAACTACCCTTTTCCCTTAACCGATCTTCACCAAAACCAAAAGGTCTTGAGAACTCTACAATTCAGGGCAGTATGCAAAACATTATTTGATTATGTTTGAATTTGCGGCTGTTATCGTTTGCCATAGGAAATACCCTTGTTAAAACATAAAACGTTGCCGTTAAACTACCCCTTTCCCTTAACCGATCTGTACCAAAATCAACAGATCTTGAGAACTCTAAAATTTAGGGCTGTATGCGAAACATTATTTGATTTTGTTTGAATTTGCGGCTGTTATCGATTACCAAACAAACAAAGTTACCCTTGATAAAAAAAAAACCATTACCGGTAAACTACCCCTTTCCCTTAACCGATCTTCACCAAAAACAATAGGTCGCGAGTACTCTACAAATCAGGGCTGTATGCAAAAAATTATTTGATTCTGTTTGAATTTACGGCTGTTATCGTTTGCCATAGAAAACACCCTTGATAAAACATAAAAAGTTGCTGGTAAACTACCCTATTCCATTAACCAATCTTCACCAAAAACAATAGGTCTTGAGAACCCTACAATCCAGGGCAGTATGCAAAACATTATTTGATTATGTTTGAATTTGCGGCTGTTATCGTTTGCCATAGGAAATACCCTTGTTAAAACATAAAACGTTGCAGGTAAACTACCCCTTTCCCTTAACCGATCTGTGCCAAAATCAACAGATCTTGAGAACTCTACCTTTTAGGGCTGTATGCGAAACATTATTTGATTCTGTTTGAATTTGCGGCTGTTATCGTTTGCCAAACAAACAAAGTTACCCTTGATAAAAAAAAACCGTTGCCAGTAAACTACCCCTTTCCCTTAACCGATCTTCACCAAAAACAATAGGTCGCGAGTACTCTACAAATTAGGGCTGTATGCAAAAAAGTATTTGATTCTGTTTGAATTTGCGGCTGTTATCGTTTGCCATAGAAAAAAAATCTACAGACACACAGACACACACACAGACACACAGACACTTTTCGCGAAAAACGACTTTTTTTCATGTTTTGAGTGTAGTACAATCAGAATCTGCAATAATCTCGAACACGATTTTTTTTGCCATCACCATACTTCCATTTCCTTAAGGAACATGGAAGTAAAAAATACAGTCACCATTACTTTTCCTAATGAAGGTTGGGACCGACATTTTTCTCCTTCGGAGATTGTGCATGCTTCCACTGCATACTCTCACGTTTGAGTTCTGGTTTGTAGTAATAACACCAAGACTCATCACTGGTAACAGTTTGGTGTAGAAAGGCATTACCTTGTTGTTGATGAGTAGTATGTTGGTGTATGTATGAGCGCGTGCCAAAGTCCAACTCATGACGTCAAGCTCCTTATCAGTAGCAACGTCATTCCTTATCAGTAGTGACGTCACTCCTGATTAGTGTCGACGTCACGTGACCTTGTGACGTCACTGATAAAAGTCAGTGGGTCACCGTCTCGTGACGTATCGAGCTAATGATATCACAAGTTGGTCTTCGAGCAAGTGCCCATACATACACCAAAAAACGTTACGGACTTTGTACCTGTCCTCGTGTCCCTCCCGCTTACCTTGGACGTTGCGCTGTGGGTCGTCCGCCGAGCGACGGAATCGTAGACCTCACCGCGCGCGTGGTGGCGCATGCGCACAGCGTTTGTTCCCCTTCCAGTTACCTTGAACGTTACGGTGTCATCGATCGCTGACGACGGATTCGTGTGTCGGTCGTGTACCGCGCGCGGTGGTGGGGGAAGGCGCATGCGCACAACGTTTGTTCCCCTTCCAGTCTTAAGATCGGTCATTTCGGAACAGAAACGGGAACGGGAACGAGAACGGGAACGGGAAAGGGAACGAAAACAATACCTTGGACGTTACGGCTGTCGTCGTCGAGCGCTGGCGACGGAGTGAAGGAATCGTTGTCACCGCGCGCGGTGGTGGTGGGAAGGCGCATGCCCACAGCGTTTGTTCCCCTTCCAGTTACCTTGAACGTTACGGCTGTCGTCGTCGAGCGCGGAATATGATGCAATATACATTGAACATTACAATAACGATAATGAGTAAAAATATACAGGTAAAGGTGAAATAAACAACGTACATGTAAACATATCGGATCGAGACGTTAACACATATCTGTCTGTTCGTTTATTCATTATGTAATACATACCTTTCAGTACCACTTATAACAAATGGAAAAGGAAATTGTGAAATAAAACGCATTAAGAGGTTTATACATATATTGTTATGTAAAAAAAAACAATTACAAACATAAGTTACAATTTTACATTTTAACTGTGATTCGTTATATCAGCTTAAGAGTTTAATACATATATTGTTAGGTAAAAAAAAAAATGACAAACATAAGTTACAATTATACATTTTAAATTTGATTCGTTATATCCGCTATGATTCACCTGTAACAAAGAAATGAACGTACGCAATTAGATATGTGAAGTCATACAGCTCTAATCACACAGATGATTTGAAAAATGTCTACGATGTGAATATTAATATGTAAGGGTAATTGTAATTATGTGAGTCTGCGCACTGTGTTTGTCAGAGGAGTGTACTCAACAAGAGAGTCGTACAAAATCAAACAGAAGGCCGTGGTCTGGGCGGGAAAATTCTCCTGCGTTTCAAAATCTAAACGAACGTCGACCGCCGATGACTTGAGCGAGTCGTCCTGTCTGCTGCAATCGAAGACGATTAGCGGAGCTTTCGATTTGAATTTGTCAGGTGTCAGGAGGGGACCATCCGCACTTTGTCTATGGTAGTACGCGGATTGAAAACGGACGTACATGTCGTACAACAGAGCGAAACGTCCTTTGTCGATGTCCAAGTTCAAGTTGTCATACGGGTAGTACTTGTCGTTCAGAAACAGTTTGGCGTTAGTTACTTTACAGTGATCAAATTCCGCGGCATGTTTTTTCAGGTCGTTCTTTCTTGAAGTCTGAAAGGTCAGTATAACAAAACGTGATTTCTCCAATTCTGACGTTGTCTTCACTGCCCAAGTCTGTCTGTTCGTCAGCGGTAACGCAGGGTACTCGTGCAGTTCCCAACTGCGGAACGCCATAGTCAGCGGACGATCTGCCTCCACAAGACGTAACAACGGTAAGCGATACATGTTGGCCACGTGTACGTACGGCATCTTCCAGGACACTTTGGTCAGTTCTAGTACTCCGTTCGGTTCCGTAGCGGTCTCCGACACCATGGCGTTGATGTCAGTGGCTGTGCGCAACAATTTCAGTTCCTGTTTCACGTTCATGACGATGCGCGTGTAGTCTTCAGCGAATCCCAACAAAATCTTTAGCGGAAGGCAGAAATTAAATTCGTCGCCAACATTTAACATATTGTTCGTTGGTGCTATCCACCCGGCGTTTTGTAACGATTTCACGTTGTGTTCGTTGATCGACAGCAGAGTCTTGATAGTAGAGGTGATTCCAATGTTCTTTGTACGGTCCACTTCCACGCCAGCAAGTTCGTAACGGATCTCTTCGAAGAGAAATGCCAACGCGTTGTTCACCAGTTTTACGTTCAGTTTGCCGGTCACATTCGATTTCTTGCTTAACTTGCCTTCGATGTAGAGGAAACTTTCCGACGGTAGAGTAAAGACGTATTGTTGCTGGATAGGTATCCGTATTTCATCGTTATTTCCATAGCGCATCGATGCCTACGGTGCATGTGTATAACCGTAGCGAGATCTGTACTGGAAGTGCGTGATACTGTCCTCAAAGACTGGGCCTTGTTCGACAGATAATATTCCTACTGCGACCATTTTATTTTAAAGCCTAAAGAAATCAGGTAGCGTCGGTTAGCCGGTGTTAACCGCTTCACTGTCATACATCTACTGATGGGTTTTCCCGACAATCGTACTTCTTTTATGTCACTCTTCTGGGCCGTCGTTGGTGGACGTTGCAATGAGATGTCCATGAAGTAGAGACCCATGACTTTATATTTGTTTTTTCAGATGTATGCGTATAGTGATGACTTCGTTGCAAAAAATCCACTACGTCGTCGTCCTGACTGACCACAGACAGTGTAATGTTGTCCAAACGTTGTACGTTCACCGGGAGGTAAATAACGTTGTTGGGTGTTTCGAGTATCTTGAATCCGGGCTCGACCGTCGGAGAGAAAGAATCCAAAGTATATTCGTTTAATCCGTTCTTGTATGCGCCTTGTACTACGTTACACCTTATCCGTACGGAGTTCACTTTGATAATTTCACCGGTGCGTCGGACACGTGTAATATATTTGCTTCCAACGGTTTTAGCCCGGTGAAACCTAATATCGTGTTTATCCCATGCGCTGTGCGCGTAAAATCGATCTTGTAAGACGAGAAAAGTTCACATGTCAACGTATTGTTGTTGGGACGTAAACTGAAAATTCTTCTCGCCTCCCAATCATTTCTTTATGTAAGCGTCGATGTCATGGATTTCGTACGCGCCCGTCGGTAAATTGATTGTCCTAAAATTTCCTGGTGTGTACTCTACCGTCAACTCGTTGTTCTTCCCTTCTACCACGTTCGGTATGGAGTTATACGTGGTGAAATCAAGTAGACCCGCGTACCATTCACCGTCCGAAAGTTCGAGTGGTGGAAAGAAGTCGCACACAAGCGCGGCAGGATCCGTACCCTACACCGTTACCGTCAGCGAAGACATCTCGTTGACTACTGATCGTTGGATGACAAAAATCCTAAACATAAATGTCCACAAATGTCCGAGTTAAAAGGTTGCTTACGCTCGTAATTGTATCGCATCCATTAAAGTACCTTATCAGTTCGGCAGGAGGACGCAGATTACCGTATCCGTCAAAGTATTGCACTCTGTTCCCACGTTTCTTGTAGCATACCCAATGCGTGCCCGGTCCGCTCGTGTTGTCCAGATTTACTATAGCGCTCTCATCAGTCCACAGCGACGACGGAAAAGCGTGGCGCATAAACAGACCTCTGAAATGTGGTACGCCCAACAGTTTAGCGTACTTCTTCAGATCTCGATCGGACAGCGGGCGCACTGGTATGTGCACTAGTTTTTTCGGTACGGTCGCAGGTAAAGTCCGAATGCTGTTTTGGGTTTAGTACGTTTACGAGCTGCACCAACACCCGATCCGGTCACAGTTGTCTTGTTTTTATTGGTCGTCTTCTTCGTTTTCTTCAACTTTGTTGTCTTACCCGAGCGACGTTTACGCCCGCAGCACAGTCCGCCGCCTATCGTCGATTTCGCCTTCATCGCTGCTGCTACTGCTGCCGCGTAAGCTCTTTCGCTGATACAAGAGTTCAAAGCTGTCACAGGTTCCCACGCTTTACCTGCCAGCACAAGATCCGCCGTTTGCCTGTGTTCGTTGTCCTTGTACTTTGCGTACGCGATGTCGTGCTCACGACAGGCTTTGTTCAACTGGTTGATTCCGCGCTCGCCGCTTGCTAACCTCTCTTCGAGCTTCGTCCCCGGTCCGCAGAACCTATATCCGGGGAGATGCAGTTCTACGGGCAGCACGTCCACCGCTCTGTTGATCACGAACGGTACCATGCTTTTAAGTCCTTTACCAACTAGTCCACGCCCACCTTTCTTTTCTCGTAATTTGTACATAGTTAATCGTAAACGGTTCTCCAATTTTTCTCAGTCTTGTCCTTGTCGAGGTTCTCTATTAACGCCCTTGTCGCCGTATCGTCGTTGACTGTTAATTCCGATTCATCAGCGTCGAGTGAACTGCGGAAATCGTGCTTGTGCAATTTATGTATGTACGATAACAGCGTATCCATACGGCTTCGAAAGACTTTCGAGAGCGTGAACATCTCGCTCTTCACGTATCGTCTCACATCATTTAATTGCCGTAAGTTAACACCATCTCTCTCCGCAAAACCATCCGCTACGTCGCTTATTCTCTTTTCCCCTGCTTTGAAGACACCATCTTTGTCCAAGCTAATGGTGTTCTGCAACATGTATTTTAAGTTCACCGCGTCATCAGAAAAAATCGGTGAACTCATTCCCGACAACCAGCTTTGGCCAAGCAAATAGCTGTTCGATACTTTTTTAATGGTGTTCGAGTCCACGTAATATTTGTTGGCAGCGTCATTCGCAAGCTTTGGCTCTCCGAGCGATATTATTTTGTGGTTCCGTGCGTCGATAACCGGATCGTCGTTTATCAATTTCTCGTAACACAAGCATGAGTCTTTGATGTACAGTTTGTTTACACCATCTTTCGGTTCAACAGGAGTGTCAACGTTGTGAAGTTTATACCCCTTAACGTCCACACCGTCATGGTCGGTTGATAGCAACAAACAGTTTTCTTGAACGAAATGGAGTGGAACAGCGTCCGATGATTCGGTTGGTTCGGCCAATTTGCGTATCTTCTTGTTTTCCACATCGATATCTCCGTCGTCCGTAATCTTGAATCCAATGGTTTCGTGAAGTTGTCTTTTAGTCTCCTGTCGCACCTTTACGGTGCTTGCATGTCTACCAAATTTGTCTACGCTCATCTTGCCTTTACGAATGTCACAACACTTCTGACGATCGATTATAAGATAATTAAACTTATAAGATAATGTTAGCTTCACGAAGTTCTTCCACTATGGAGACAATCTCGTTAGTATGTGCTGAATTCCCGGCTTGCTGTGAACCAATCAAAATTCTCAAGCGATCAACGAGTTCGTTAGGATCGTCCCAGTGTACGTAATCTATTCCGTGCGGATTAAACACCAACTCGTCGTACACCCTTCTTCTTCTTTTTTGATTGTTGTCATCGCTAACATATCCATGTCCTGTACGTTTCGTCGGAAACATTGCGGATATAATCTTTTTGTATTTTGTCCCTCTGTTTAAATTTATTTGTGCGCTCGCTAAATAGTGATGTTTATGCGCGTTGGTAGCTATTAATATAGCTTTGTAAGATGTAAGATCTGCTTCGTTGTAGACTCCTTCATCTGTGTGTTTCATCAAGACGAGTTTGTATAGACCCGGTGTACCTTTGTATCGTACACCTTTGATAATAAAGTTATCATCTTCATCGATTTCCAACGGTGAATCACCGATCATCCATTTGCCGTCCACGTATCTTACACCGTAGTGTAATCCATCAAACGATCACGTTCAGCCGATATGATCATCCGCATGTACTTTTTTTGCTAGGGGACCGGTTTTGTACTGTGTCTCCATGTAACGTCGCGTTCGTCGTCTTCCTTCTGGCGTAGACAGTAAATCTTCTATTGTTTCCAGATTCTCATCGGGGGTCTCGGCAATAACCGGAGATGATAGAAATCGCGGTGTTAATTGCTGCGACGAACTAACATTACCGACTTGTTTGATGTAATCTCGCTTGTCCTCCTCCTCCTCTTCCTCCTTCTTCACCCCTTCCTCTTTCTTCACTTCTTCAGTTATAAGCCTTTTCTCCACGAGGCTTTGTAATATATCTTTTAACGGTTCCAGAATAGGTTTGTAACATTTCATTAACATTTCGTCGCTTTCATGGAGTCCACGCTTCAGAGCTCGGTACTTCCTCCGTACGTTGTTACTGATCGCATCGATATCAAGCATTAGTCGCTTCTCTTTTTCATCCATCTTCATGAACGGTAGTAAATTGACTGAAAGATTTTTAACACACCCTACACCTTTATTAGAAATGTCTGTTTAAAGTTGTAAACAAAACTGGTGATGTTTATTGAACGGTTCCGTTTATTGAACGGTTCCGTTTATTGAACGGTTCCGTTTATTGAACGGTGCTGTTTATTGAACGGTGCTGTTTATTGAACGGTGCTGTTTATAGAACGATGCTGTTTATGGAACGGTGCTGTTTATTGAACGGTTCCGTTTATTGAACGGTTCCTTTTATGTAAACGGTGTGATACCGTTTATGTGGTACCGTTGTTCTCAATCTTACGAAGGGTTGTCAGACGGGAATATTACAAAACGATCGAAACCGATTCTGTACCTACCAGCGTTCATCGAGGAGTCTTTGTCCACCACTAGAAATCCGTAGTGATCGTCGTACCACGCTTCGACACATACGTTTTTAAAAGTCTCGTACTTCATGTCTGTGTTGACGTAATCGTTGTACACATGCTTCAAGTTGAGATCGTCTTGTCTAAATAGCACTACTATATTGGCGTTATCGCGAACAAGCTGTTTCGTCACTTGACTGTACGTCTGACATAGATAGAAAGAGTCGAAACCGATATGTCTTCCCATAGCGAAATATTTGGGAATGTTTTATTGTCTTTCGCACGATACATAATCGAATACTATGACAGAACCACTACTGGTGAGCTGTTCTGGAGGCGGTATTTCTTTGTTCTCGCTGTACGCTTGATATCCAATCCCTTCGTCGAATAGAGGTGACATTATCGTTTCCAGCGTTCTATATTTATGTTGAAACAACGATTTAGAAAACACGTACACGTTCTCGAATCGTAAACCATGAATATTAAACAAAAGATTAAACATTACGTTTGTCCTAACACAAGTCGAAAGACCGCAGATGAGACACCGGATTGTATTGGTAAGAAGAGGTCCATGTCTACGTACTCCTCCTCCACTACCACCGTCTGCGTAACATTTCGTAAAGTTCATGTCTTTTATTTTCAATCTCTGTGTTTGTTGTACTATCTTCATCTTCTTTGTGTAAGACGATGTTGTCTGCGTAACTCGCAGTGACGTACTAGTATGTTCTTACACGTTACTGTTGAATTATATAAGATCCTTCTTGTGAATCCATGTGTCGTGTTTACCGTCGAATCCGAGCCAATGAACGCGCAACCTGTCTCCTTTACGTTGTAACACTTTTTATACCATATATATATATATATATATATATATATATATATCACCAACGTTCGATTTGCTGATTTCGTGCTCGTAAAACTACCTTTTAACACTTCACCAGTATGGTCCTTCAGCAAATAGGTAACAGGGACGGTGGGTCTTACTGAATGCACTGTGAATATCTCATTCGTCCAGTTGGGCGTGTATCCTTTAGCGAAAGTTATCTTGTGCTTGCTTATGCGAACACGATCACCAGCTTTGAACTTTTGTTTAGTTGTCACACGCGGTGTAATGTTCTTCTTTATTCTGTCCAACACTAAGCGCTCGTTGGCTTTGTTCACCTGACTCGGCTTCATACCGATCGTTCTGTGCACGCTATCATTGTAGGTTGATAGCGCTACCTATAGTGTCAGGTTTTGCGCTAGACTCCGTCCACCTCATGACTGTCCACATTCATGTTATAACACTTATATTTATAAGCGCCTTCTTTTTATTTCTGTTTTAAGTATGATCTCTAGACGGAAACTTAATCACACTAACTCGTCGGTTACGCGCTGCTGCCGTCCCCATCTCACATATTCTGTAATGTCCATACGCCAAGGTTCCCTGCCCGTCGTCCAGTGCGTATCTTTTATCATCGTATGGTGATAAAGATAGCTTGACGATCTCCCGTGTGTACAGAAAATGGTTTCCACTACGTATAATCTGTGCGGACGTATACTTTTGTTGGTTGTTAGTTGTAAACAAACAGTCTTTGAAATCATAATGCTTTAAATGTTTGTTGATAGCTACACGAGGTACACCTTTCGCCACTCGCTTCTCCTTTTTATCAACGTCCTGCAACACCAGCAGCGAATAACATTTTGCGCGTAATCGAACAAATTCCAAGATATGCTTCGCATGCGTCTCATCCTTGAAAGTACCTAAACGTTTTTTGTTCACTAAACTGTAACACGGATGGGTGATAGGATACTTGGACGTATCGAAAAGGGAGAGGTTTTCTCTAATATCCTAGTATACATCATTGGTACGTATATCGTACAGTAACGAGTCGGTGTCCGTCATGCAGAGGTGAACTCGTGAACTGTACTTTTCGATTATGAACTTGTAATGGAAACTATATATTATATGTTTGCTAATATCCAACACAGTGAAACCTACGTAAAGCGGAAGGTTAAGGTAGGCAGACTTTTTCTTCATCATCACTCCGACCAGATTTTCACTGTATATGTTTACGCGTTCGAATCGCGGGCTAGCACTCAGTTTTAACATTTCACGTGCATTGGTGACCAATCGATAATCAATACGTTTCCTTAAGTTCTCTAACGACTTGCCGTACACCGCATTAACCATTAATTTGAAAAAGTCTTTCTCGAAATCGTTGACTGCCATTTTTCTTTTCTCCGTGTTAAAGTCTATGAATGGTTTAATCCACGCCGCCTGACGAAACTGCAAAGCTCGGTGCACTCCTTTCAGCTCCATTCCAATTTTTAAGTACAGTTGCAGTGTTTTATAGTGGACAACATAGTTTTTCTTATCATCGAGACTGGTGATTAGTTTTTCGACTGATCCTCCTGGTAAATGAAAGTTTTTCAGGTAGGCGAAACGACGACAGTACGGTGATAACTCGTGCGTGCTAACTTTTCTACGTTCTGGCGCCAGCGGGTAGTCCGAGTGTAGGTCATGAAGGCGACGGGGATAACCGAGATCAACTTCAAAGATGTAGCCAATTTCTTCCTCCGCGCCAAGATTGTTTATATCCAAAGTATTGATTTCATCACGTGCTAGCCAGCGAAATCCGGAGTAAGGTAACCGTTGACTCATCGCTGTGCCGAACAGGTTGGTACAATCCAAGTAAAGAAGGTAATTTTTTCTCGTTCTAAATCGTAGTCGGGCACGTACGGGTTGTTGGCCTCGGCATACCTGTTGGAAATCATCGCTATGCCACCGCGTACGCCCGCCTCTACGAACAGATGCATATCAATGTCCGTCAGCAGTTCTAATCTCATCCCACTCATCTTCAACATAGCGTTCCATCCAGTCCAGGTGTCGAGTAAACGTTACAAGGATCTATTTCATAGTACTGCAAGCTCATAGCGCGAAAATTTTCAAACACTTCGGCCTACAGCAGAACGTCGGTCTTCAGGTAGAGGTCATGGTAGTCGCCCAGCGTTCGCATCTCGAAAGCAGAACAGACGTTTTGCGCATGCACGTAATCTTCATCGGACACAGCAGTCTCCGTCAGTCTGTTGTAAAAATGTTCCGATGATGGTAGGCGGACGTCATCGAACTTTCTTCCGTCAGTCATGTATTCGTACAGATAGACACCCTTCCGTAACAACAGATCAATACGTTCTTGTTGACGCTCATCACCATCACTCATGCACTGCCGTAGTATTTTGAAACCGTCTTTCTGTAAATTCATAACAAGCTTTTCCAAAGACGTGTTCATAAACTGTGCTGAATCGAGAAAACGAAGCGGGCCGAGAGACACAGAGATATAGCGTTCGCTAGTCGTGGCTATACTCTTCTCGTGGGAATTTTCCAAACGCTTGCATCAGGTGGTGGCAATCGTAACCGCGCAAATTGTGAAAAAACACAGGAACGTGCTGCGGTACGTTATAGTTTAAGTTACACGCGTTGTGTGCTGATCCCAAGTACTCGCCGGTGACATGATTGTGATTGCGTACTTTGTCCTCGTTCGCTACAATCTTCTTGCAAAGATGGCAAACTGTAGCTGTCTGGAAGTCTCGTTCGTTCTCTTCGCTCATTACTAGCGGTTTGTTGAAATCTTGTCCAAGTCGGTTCACGTCGTCCAACAGAGTCATGATGAAAGTCTCAACAACGTTTTCGCCACGATACAAGACAGGTCCCTTTACAGCTCTCCCCTTGCAGTTCACGATGACATAGCAGAAACTGCACGGAAAGTGACTTGCGTGGTCGACGAAGTGCGGTCTGTTGTCTTCTCGTTTACAACTCGCGACAGGAAGAAGAAAAGATTCAAAATCTGCGTAAACCGTGTACGGCACTTTGTGACATTTTGTATAATCTTTAAAATACATGTAACGATATTTATCACTTGGCATTTCTACTTTTTGTGCTCCGTGCGGAGAACAGAGTACTTCGTGCTCCTCGAGTCGCTTTCGCGCTTGTTCACTATCAGTATTGTCTCTAAATCGTTGAAGCAATAGTTACAGTATAACGACGTACTTTTAGTTAAGGAGTACAACAGACTTGATAAACTTTTAATAAAACAGTAATGTGTTAAACCTTCATCGTTGAACAGCAGCAGGAGATTAATGTGCTTTCTACCCTTATGTTCTGTGATGCGAACGGGGTTGATTTCATCTTTTTTCCGTCCGTTTGCTATGACTTCACTTTCATAACTGAACACGTTGACGGAAATATTTACGTTCTGCTTTTCAAACTTTTTTATCTGTCTGATCGTTACCGGATAATGGATTCCCACCATGTTTAGTTCATTCTCGTACTCTCTGTAGTGATACAGTCGATTTGGGTCTCTAGCGAAAGGATGCAATCCCGCGAGTATAGACCAAAGGAAGCATTTCTCATCACTCGGATTCTTCACGTTCACTATCCCTTTTATACTATGGCTTAACTTCTTTGGTGTTTTAATGTAACTGGAGCCGGCTAACGGACGGTATTCAACCAATGTCACTTAAACGCTTACGATTCCGTTTTCAACCCATCCGCTTCCCTCACCCGTATATTTTCCGACTGATTCGAGCACTTTTTCCACGCACTGTACATACTGTTCGTCCACATCATCATCGTTCTCGGGTAAGACAAGCTGCGTACGCGAGCGAAACACTCCGGTCTGTTCTATTTCACGTTCAACCACAGATTTTTTGAAAGAAACGCGCACAACCAAGTACCATATGTAACTGTCACTAAGACTATTCGATTCCGCGCGAATATCGTTCGGAATAACATCAGACATACGATCCAACAACACCGATACCGAATCTATAGTGTCATCAAAGTCACTGTATTTGATAAATTTTACACTACCGTTTAGTGCGACAATACGAGTATCGTACGGTGTCATGATTAACCTGTTTGCTTATAAAGAACTGTTCACTAACGTATACGAATTGTAACTGACACACTAATCTACGTTTTTGTTATATATATATATATGTATTGTAATGCGACATAATAGTAATCCTGTCCCAAAACCAGAACTGCTCAATTCAATAGAAATGATAGTAGACAGAGTCACCTATGCTATCCTCATAAACCAAATAAAAATAGACAGCCTTTAATAATAGGAAAGAAGGACTGTCCAAAATAAATAATAAAAGAAAAATACAATGGAGATAGTAAATAAACTAATCAAAAGGTATCATAAATGTAAAATAGGATACAAACCTTTTTGTGATTAAGTTAATGTGAAAGAGTGTAGGATAAAGCTAGTGATCCCTGATATTAGATAGTGAAGTACAAGTGATATTCCCAAACTAAAAGTGTCAGTGAGGGGGAAATGGAAAGAGTGTGGGTTAAGTACTTTTATGTAAAAAGAAAATCCAAGAACCACATTAATAGAGAGTTGTGATGGGGGTTAATAATAATGTTAAGATGTTTATAAAGGTTTTGGCATGATTAGTTATGTTTGTGTTTTATGCCAAAGCTTGTGAGTAACATTCATAAACTATGTTGTTAGCAATAGTTGGAGCCTATGAACAGAATCAGAAGGTGATGCATTAGGAACAAAAAACCCATGAACAATAATCTAATCACTGATTAATAGTATTAATAGTAATGGTTAAGGTTAATGGGCTGGCTGAATAGTATGCCAGTTGACTAATCATTCTGGCTAATTGTAAAATACAATATTAAACCATGTAGGCCATGCCTAAAACATAGCATGCCGGATGATTCTGTTCTTAGCAAGTTACTGTTCTTATCAAGTTATTGTATTAAAACGAAGTATATTATTTGTCATTTTATAATTGTAAACTAGGCCATGGAGGCAGTATATTAAATAATATATTAAAGGATTTTATTGTAATCATTGTTTAAATAATGTTAAGGGTCCAGACTCGTTTAGTAAATAGTTAAAATCAGAAAAAGGGTTCAGCATCAGAGATTCAGCAATAATAAATGTAAATTATAAAATAAATTAGTAAATAAATGTCAGGAAACTAAAAGTGTAGTCCCAAAGTTATAAATTTTGTAAGGTGGGAAATCACCCTTTATAATAACCAATTTATGTAAATAAGGTATCGAAATGCTAATAATTATATAAAGAAAAACATGATGTAATTTAAATTTAAGAAAACTTAAAGCTAAAAAAGGAGTATTTTTCTTATAGGCAAATGAAAATTTAATTTTTGTAAACTGACCATGTGACCTTATGAACTCTCAGTTTTGACCAATCACAGGCCAGTATTGTAAGGTCAGGAACCGTTGATGAAGAAGCAAGAATTTAGAGTTGTATTGTTAACCATTGCAGAGGGCAGATGTGCTCTGAAGAAGCTAATATCATTTAAATACAAGTAATGTTTTTTTGACCGTAGGCAATCAATAATAATCGCCAACAGAAGCTGTAAACACTGTGGAAGATCAGAAGACAGAAATAGTTAAATTAAACCTAAAACTAAATACAGAAACTCAGAAAATGAACCTAAAATGAACGCACGCTTGTAACTTATATGAGTGAGGTAAAGCTGAATTAATAGCCACACTACAGGTACGATTACACAACACTATCCTAGACACTATCTACAATTACAGAACAAGCACCAGTGATCGTTTATTAAAAGAAAACCTTAAAAACTAAAACTGTGAACACTAAAACATATATTTTAAAATAATTTGTAACAGTCCGAGGTTATACGTCTCAGCGGCCATCTTGTGGAACCGGCCGTCGTTGCTTAGCAACGGTTAATAAAATATAGTATTAAGCTTTTCAATTTTACTTACCTTTTGTAATGTATTGTATTTTCGTATGCATTCTCTGAATTCAATGACAGTCTCAAAGAACCCTTAAACCCTGAGATTTAATATATTACTATAATTAATTTGTTTATCGAAGGTTGTTAGTGACATAGTCGAATTGAGCAGTAGAGTCGACCCGACCAATATTTTGTTTCGACACAAGTCGACTGTTCCTTTCTCTGAATACTTAAAAAAAAAATAAATATTGTTATTTGACTGAAAAGAGTTGTCATTGTAGAAAATTAGAAAATTTACAGGACAATTACAGGCAATTCAACAGGAGAGTGAGCAGCGAACGGACCAGAGTATTTAAAAGAAGAACAGGGCGCTCGGAGACACAATCGATTGCGGCAACAAATCCGTTTTGTCACACAAGTGGAATCAATTTACACTAATAAACTATTCACGATAAATGAATTAAAAACAACACATTAAAACTAAATAAACACATAAAAACACTGTTATATAACAATATACACGTTATCATCCGTTTGCCCAACGTGACTGCTTGCGTCTGTAACTTGCTTATTTCACCTTGCACCTCACGTTATCATAAACCAAATGACAATCATCCGTTTGCACAACGTGACTACTTACGTCAATGCTCTTTGACTCTGTTTACATGTAACTTGTTTATTTCACCTTTCACCTTGTAATCTACACGAATATATTTTTAATTATTATCATGATTGCTTACGTCAATGCTATTTAACCTTGTTTACATGTACGTTGTTTATTTCACCTTTACCTGTATATTTTTATTCATTATCGTTATTGTAATAGTCAATGCATATTGCAGCATCTCGTTAGTGGATATATAAACTCGTTATTAATAACCAACGGACAAATACGCGAAACGACCGACAGATGTCAGGAGTCGAAGGGGAAAAACGCTGTGCGCATGCGCCTTCCCACCACCACCGCGCGCGGTGACAACGATTCCTTCACTCCGTCGCCAGCGCTCGACGACGACAGCCGTAACGTCCAAGGTCTTGTTCTCGTTCCCTTTCCAGTTTCCGTTCCCGTTCTCGTTTCCGTTCCCGTTCCCGTTTCCGTTCCGATCTCAAGACTGGAAGGGGAACAAACGTTGTGCGCATGCGCCTTCCCCCACCACCGCGCGCGGTACACGACCGACACACGATTCCGTCGCCAGCGCTCGACGACACCGCAACTTTCAAGGTAACTCAAAGGGGAACAAACGCTGTGCCCATGCGCCACCACGCGCGCGGTGAGGTCTACGATTCCGTCGCTCGGCGGACGACCGACAGCGCAACGTCCAAGGTAAGCGGGAGGGGTACGAGGACAGGTACAAAGTCCGTAACGTTTGTTGGTGTATGTATGGGCACTTGCTCAAAGTCACGAGATGGTGACGTCACAGTAGGGTAATAATGAGAGTTCTAACGCGGAAGTGACGTCACAGCCCCCCCTTTTGGCGCGAAATTCAAAAATCCATGTGGTGGGGGTAGACTTCCGGCGCAGCGTGTCGTCATGTGCAGAGGTTATGATGGACCGGGGGGGTAGTGGTGTGTCCCACGTGACCTCGATGGGCGTACCGAAGTTGTCGGCCATGTTGTCGGCGTTCGGCCATGTTGTCGTCGTCGTCCATTTTGCGTGGTTCCGTGTGCGTTGATTGGCGGAGGCGTGGCCGCCGTTCGCCGACAAAATGGACGACGACCCCACCACGACGGGCGACGATCAAGCCACGACCAGGCCGCCGCCCAGCGACGATGACGACGTCAACGACGACGGCGAAGGGCGAACGGCGAACGGCGAACATAGCCACGCCTCGTGTGTGGTGGCCATGTTGGGAAAGCTGTGATGTTGTCGGATTGTGCGTGTGTGCTGGTTAAGGTTGGGCCACGTTGCCGGATCGTGGTGTGTTATAGTGTATGGTTTGGGTATATGTTTTGTTTTTCCGGAAGGGCGACCATGTTGGAAAAGCGTCGACGTTGTCAACTTGTGCCGGCCACGTTGTCGGCTCGTGCATGTGTTATAGTGTACGGGTTTTGTATATGTTTACACTGCCACCATTGTCCGTCGACGTTGTCAACTTGTGCCGGCCACGTTGTCGGCTCGGTGTTATAGTGTACAGGTTTTGTATATGTTTACACTGCCACCATTGTCCGTTGACATGAAGAGGTGAATTGTGCATTGTTGCCAACTTGAGAACTGTAATAACGTAGGTCACATTGTCAACTCGTGCATGTGGTAAGTATATATTGTATAAATAAAAAAAAGCACATCATCAGTGTGAAATTTTTGTTGACGCAGTCTTTCGGTGCAAAATTTAAAATCATTTCACTTGTAAATATTGAATATATGCATTTATGCATATATATTTATGCATAAATAATTATTACTATAGTAATCTATATTGCACGAACGTAAAAAAATGAGTAGTGTTGTGTACATGTAAGAAAATACACATAATATGCATTGCATTATTGAATGTCTAGTTGTAATGAATTGGCTTCGGCTATCTGAGCATAATATGTACACATGCTGGTGATGATGTAATCAATCCATCTGTGTGCCCATCTGTTACCAAAGCGTGTGAACGAAGGCTTTATTAGTCGTACATAATTTGAAGAACGCGACTCGTTGGTGATGTAATATTATTAATTGGGCTCCAGCTGTCTGTGCGCGCTTGCGTGTGCGTACATCCATTTGTTTAATAACAGAACCCGAGCCGTTGACTAACTAATGAATAATAATTGGCTTCGTCTATCTGAGCATATGTACACATGCTGGTGATGACGTAATTGTCTAGCCATCTATTACCAAAGCGTGAGAGCTGAGGCTTTAATAGCCGTACATAATTTGAAGAACACAAGTCGTTGGTGATGTAATATTTTAATTGGGCTCCAGCTGTCTGTGCATTTGTTAATGTGTGTGTGTGTGTGTGTGTGTGTGTGTGTGTGTGTGTGTGAACGAAGTGATGACCGTACATAAATTATTGTGTGAAACAGAAAGCCAAGCCAAGCTAAGTGATTGTCCTTGACTGCACGTGTAGTAGCTCTAGGTTTTTTTTGTCGTCGAAACAGAAAAGCCAAGCTAAATGGTTGTCCTTGACTGCACGTGTAGCAGCTCTGGTTGATACCAGCTGCTTTCGCGTTCATCCTTGAGATAGCGTATATATACGCTGTACGAATTGCTCACATCATCACATTGTTCAACGAGACTAGAACTCGTACAGTGTGAGTTTTTCATTTTTAAATAAGTTTTCATTTTTTTAATAATTTTTTTAATTTTCGTTCGTTAAGATTCACATTCAGTCGTACAGAGTGAGTTTCATTTTTTTTAAAATAATTTTCATTTTTTAAATAATTTTTTTAATTTTCGTTCGACGAGATTCACATTCAGTAACTCAACTAGAACTCGTACAAGGTAAGTTTCATTTTTAAATAATTTTTTAATTTCTAAAATATAATATAATCAAGCAATTCTCAACTAGAGCTCGTACAAGGTAAGTTTTATTTTAAAATAATTTTTGTAATTTCTAATCAAGCAATTATTGTTTAATAATATTGATTTTTTAAATTAGTTATATGTAATAACACATGAATGCACATTGCGCAACATTTCTTTTAGCTTGTATATTGAGTGATGATTAGTGTTAATCTTTCAAGGATTTGTGAAATAAATATAGAATAAAAATGTTAAAGCAATATTATTTAATTAAAATACAAGTAATCAAAATATATTACAATTTAAAATAAATATTATGTAATAGTAAACAGTGGTGACAAGTACAAAATACATAATATGTAAACATATACAATATTCATCTAAATAAAGTAATTACAAATTAAAATATGATGACGTACACAGTAATGACAAAAATTAATATGTAAACATGTGTGACAATTGTGTATGAATTACAAATAAGTAAAACTAATAAATACATTTGTATACATTTATATTATGTGTAAGCAAATTAGATTTTAATTTATAAATTCATTACGCATAATAATTTATTATTTGTAATTGTTTTAATAATTGTTTTCAATTACATTAAAATAAATAAGTGTAAGCACATTATATTTACTATTTGTGTACGTGTGCAATGACAATTTTGAACAAATATATTTGTTAATTTTGAAGATGTCTATCCAGGCTTACTCTAAAGTGTACACCATGTAAGCCTTGTTTTATTATCTAGATATACAGTAAATACATTGATAATTAAATATAATTAAATTAAATGAAATATATGTGTAAGCACAATATATTATAAATTAAAATACAACTAAGTACATGTTAATATATAATTGTACGTGCAGCTAATGACAATTATGTGTATTTACAATGAAAATTATACATGGTAAGTGAGTATGTCCATTCGGTCTTACTGTACAATTTCTACTATGTACGCTCTATCCTTTTCTCCACGAAAAATTAGATGCAGCGAACACGGTACTAAATCTTTTAATTCATCATCTTCGAAAACGCTCGCGTATCTTTTAGGTAGATATACGCGATATTTTAGTTTAGGGTCTTTATAATCTTGAAGAGTGACGAGTACGGCTTTCCCGTACTTCGCGTCTATATTCTGCATTTCTTCTATCGGATATTTTACACCGATTATTAATTCTTTTATTTTTTTATATTCAATTGCGCTAATAGTTGCAAATTTTTCAGTGATGATGCCATTTTAAAATAAAGAATTTTATATTTGTCTCGCGCGTCTCTCAAGGACTGAACGAATAACGCTCGCGCACAGCGGAATAAATAGGGAGGTAGTTGTGGAGGTGGAACCAGAGAGGGGGAACTACATAACGTACAGTAAGCGTTTATTTTTAACCGTGTGAACAGGATACGACTTGTCTTCTCACGACTCGATGGGTAGGCGGGGAAGAGGAGACGTGTCGGTTATTTTTTTTATGAATAGACAGAATAATGTAATTAACAGCACTCATGCGTGTTAGAACATGTTGCTGAAGCTAATTTTTTTATCGTACAGTAAGCGTTTATTTTTATCCGTGTGAACAGGATACGACTTGACTTCACACGACTCGATGGGTAGGCGGGGAAGAGGAGACGACTCGGTTATTTTTTTTATGAATAGACAGAATGATTTAATTAACAGCACTCATGCGTGTTAGAACATGTCGGTGAATCTAATTTTTTTTATATGACTATACAGAGTGATGTAATCGTCAGAAAGGTTAATTTGTTTTACGTAAGCGCTAAACAATAATGTTTTCAATTAGTAATTTATTAGAAACATATTGATTACTCTAAAATCTGATACAACCCACTCGCGTAAAGCGTGTACTCTAGTATTTGTACATATTTCTGGAAGTAAGTGGTGCGCGAGACAGACTGTTCCATGTATTGATTGTAATTGATCGAGTTTAGGACAACCGAAATCTTCTAAATTTATAATATTAAAATGTACGATACGCTTCTGTAGAAATTTTTTTTTTTGCAATCCTTTTACGAACACAAATTTAAAAGGAAATGTATATTTACTAATATCGGTACAAGATGTTCATACGATGTGTCCCCGTCCGTCCACGCTAGTCCATGATAATGCTCTGTTAACCATCTGTTTGTCCTCGCATGTTTATGATTCGAAACAATCATGTTTGCTGGAGGTGAAAATATCCAATGTCTGCTGGCAAATGCAGTGACATCCATAATGGATAGTTCCTTAACGAGTTCGTTTCCATCGTTGTCGATGAAACAGTGAAAGTCAAGGATGACTGCTAGATTATCCTCGCACATCCTTTTTTCGTTATAAATAATGTGTTTGGTGTTACTAAGAACGCTGCAGATCCGTCCGTCTTACGGAACAGACACGTTGTATGTTGTGAAACGCTCGTAAAGAATTTTTTCGGAACGTTTATTTTGTACCTTATATTTTCGTCACGGATCAGTGCAACAAATTTACAGGTCAAAATGTTGTATACAAAAATGTCTATAGGGTATAGTATTGTGTGCTTTAATTCACTACAGCGTATGTACTGGTACGGAGATAACAGCTCCATGCGTCCGTCTTCAACGCGTGCTGTTCAAACACTGAGGTATGCGATATTAGTGGACTTGGATTAAACACTTTTGCCACGGCAGCATATATTTTCAAACCTTGTGTTCACTAATCGATTAAATTAAGGCGTGAAAATGAACTAGAAATACGCTCTCATGTAAGCGGTGCATGTGGTTCTACATAAAGGACAAGTATGTAGGGTTATGGCGCAATTCACACATGTGATAAAATGTCGAGAGGGAATAAGTACAACTTCCACGTTTTGTGCGTAACAGACTTTGCACATTGTATCACGATTAGAGCTTCCTTCTATGTTTTTTATATTCTCCTTGATAGTGTCGACGCGTTGTTCGTTCTCTGCTGTCGCTATTGCTGTTGGTGCTTGCGCTTCGGTAACGATACCCAGTGCCTTGATGATAAAATTTTTATCTTTCATTAACATTACGTAAGAGCACGCAGGGAAATGACGTGCGTGTTCCATCCAAGCATATTCTCCACGTTCCCATTTGTTTAATCCGCCTCCACAGCAAAAACAAATCACTCTATCGTTGCATCCAGTGTAAAAGAAACTTGCTTCTGATAATTCTTTAGGTGTTATCGTTAACGATACAGGCCATTCTTTAAAACTCTTTAAACGATTTTCCAAGCTTCTGTAACGCGGGTACGGAGATGTGATTTTTTGAATTAAGATGACTTGCACTTCTTTATCGTCTGGTGATAAGGACTTGATTGTTGTTGCTGTCGCTTCACCGCATTGTTTGAAATAGCGGTCGTTCTTGGGTTTGGTATCATCATCATCGAAATCGTGTGAAAGCATCTTGTGCGTCCTCTCGCGAGTCGTGTTGATGAAACACTGAGCAAAAAAAAATAGGAAGAAGAGGATAATCGTTTCCCCCTCCACAAAATAAAATACATGAAAAATGATTACATTTTTTTTTTTAATAAAAAAATTACATACATGTAAGTCATACATTACATTCTATTTACAGCAAATACATAAAAATTGATTACATTTTTTTTTTTTAAATAAAAATCGCATACATGTAACACATACATTACATTCTAAAAAGCAACATTATATTTACAGCAAAAAAAAACAATAATTTATAGTAAATGTTTAATTATGTCTGCGCACTGTGTTGGATAACGGAGTGTACACGTTGAGCGAATCATGCAGTATCAAGCAGTAGGCCGCGGTCTGAGCGGGGAAATTGCTCGATGACTCGAATTCCAATCTGACGTCGACTGGTGAAGACTTGAGCGACTCATCCTGTCTGCTACAATCGAAGACGAATAACGGTGCTTTTGCTATGAACTCAGTAGGCGTTAGAAGTACGTTGGGTTGACTTCTGTGGTAGTATGACTTTTGAAATCGTGTATACATGTCGTACAGCAATGCATAACGTCCGTTATCGATATCCAGGTTCAGGTTATCGTACGGGTAGTATTTGTCGTTCAAAAAGAGTCTCGCATTTGTCACATTGCAGTGATCGAATTCGCCGGCATGTTTTTTCAGATTATTCTTTCTGCTGGTCTGGAAGGTGAGTATCACGTACCGCGGTTTCTCCAGTTGTGTAGTTGTTTTCACTGTCCAAGTCTGTCTGTCAGTCGTTGGTAAAACCGGGTACTCGTGCAGTTCCCAACTACGAAACGGTAAGAATAGTGGTAGGTCTTTGCGTATGATATCCAATAATCGTATCCGTACTTCATTGTTCACGTACACGAACGGTATCATCCAAGAGATTTTTGTTAGTTCTATATCAGCGTTAGCGGGCGCATCCGTAGACGAGAACAGAGCGTTAACGTCAGTGGAAGTGCGTAATAGTATCAGTTCTTGTTTCATGTTTAAAATAACATGTGTGAAATCTTCAGCAAATCCCATCAGCATCCTCAACGGTATGCAAAAGTTGAATTCATTATTTTTACCAGATGGTGTTAGCTCGTCAGCTGTAGGAGCAACCCAACCGGCATTTTGCATCGAAACAATGTCCTGCTTGCTGGCAGATAGTATGGTTTTAATAGTGGATGTGATGCCAACACTCTTGGTACGATCTACTTCCACGCCGGCCAATTCGTAACGGATTTCTTCGAAGAGAAACGCAATCGCATTGTTTATCATTTTCACGTTCACATTACCAGTGGCAGTGGTTTTTTTGCTCAACTTGCCTTCAACGTACAGGAAACTTTCCATCGGTAAAGTGAAGACTTCCTGTTGCAGGATAGGTATGCGTATCTCATCATTATTTCCATATCGTGACGCCGACGCGTACGGTGCATGAGGATGATATTCATAATGTGTGATGTTGTCTTCAAAGAACGGTCGACGTTCAACCGATAAGACTATACCGCTGTCCGTCATGTTACTTGTTTCTCTTGAGTTTGAATCCTAGTGAAATCAGGTAGCGTCGGTTAGTTGCTGTTAATCGTGTCAACGACGAACGTCTACTGATACCTTTTCCAAAAGTGTTGTCCTCTTTTATCTTGTAGCGCAAGCCGTCGCTACCTCCGCTCTTCATCATTATGGAGGTTTCGGTAAAATAAATTCCCATGATTACTACACACGTTTCAAATGTATACGTGCGGTGATGACTTCCCCTTGAAAATTCACAATATCACCGTCCTGATCGTGTACGGACACTGTAACGTTACGCAAGTGTAGTACGTTAAGCGGAAAATAAATGACTTTTCTAGGCGTTTCGACTATCTTGAATCCTGGCTCAACTGTTGGATAGAACGAGTGCAATATATGCTCGTTTCGACCCGCCTTGTATGAACCTTGAACAGCGTTACACCTTATCTCCAAAACGTTCACTTTGTTAATGTTTACAGGCGCATCCGACGTGTGTAATATATACGCTTCTAACTTGCGGCTCTTGGAAAAACCCAACATGGTACCGATCGTGTGTTCTGTACATCCGAAATCGATATCATATGAACAATAAATTTCACATTTCAATGTGTTGTTGTTGGGTCGTAGAGAAAATTTCGGGTCTGCTAGTTCTTTTTTCAGGTATGTTTCAATATCACTGATTTCATACACACCGGTCGGTATATTGACAGGGTCTAACGTTTTACGTGCTCCCTTTAGTACAGGAAAGACATTGTTTTTTCCACTCTCCACGTTCGGTATAGAGTTGTACGTGGTAAAGTCCAGCAGTCCTGCGTACCATTCACCGTCCGTCAATTCAAGCGGTGGAAAAAAGTCACAAACCAGTGCGCTCGGATTCGTTCCTGTGACGGTGACCGTAAGCGAAGACATCTTGTAGTTTACTGATCGTTCGATGTCAAAAACTCTAAACATAAATGTCCGCAGATGACTGTATCCGACGGCTGTTTTCGCATGTAATTGTAATGAACGTCGGTCACGTTCGATCCAAAGTACCGCATTAGCTCGACAGGTGGACGTAGATTGCCGAATCCATCAAAGTACCAGACTCTGTCGCCTCGCTTCTTGTAGCATACCCAGTGCGTGCCCGGTCCGCTAGCATCGTCCAGATTCACGATCGCACTTTCGGTCACCCACGGTGATGTACTAGGAAGTGCGTCGCGCATGTACACACCTCTGAAATAGGGTATACGCAATCGTTTCGTGTACTCATAAAGATCATGATCGGTCAATGCACGCACGGGTATTTTGATTAGTTTTTTCGGTACGGTCGAAGATAGAGTCCTGAAGCCTTTTTACCGCCACTCCTTCTTCGTCGTTTTCCTGTCCCTGTTGTCGTCGTCCTCCTCCTCTTCCTGATTATCGTGCGTCGAACCGGCTTGCGTCGTCTGGTGCGACGTCGACGTTTACGCACACCACCACCACCACTACAGCATAGCCCGCTGCCTAACGCAGATTTCGCCTTCATTGCTGCTGCTACGGCTGCTGCGTACGCTCTTTCACTGATGCCTGAATTCAAAGCTTTAACTCGTTCCCACGCTTTACCGGCTAGCACACGATCCGCTATACCTCGTCGTTCGTTGTCCTTGTACTTGCTGTAAGCGATATCGTGTTCGCGACAGGCTTCGTCCAACTCGTTGATTCCTCGATCACCACGACTCAATCTCTCCTCTAGTTTCGTTCCTGGTCCACAGAACCTGTAGCCAGGCAGATGTAGTTCTACCGGTAATACGTCCACCGCTCGATTGATCAGTGTAGGTACTGACTTCGCGACGAATGGTACCGCGCTTTTAACTATTTTTCCGATAAGACCACGCCCCCTTTTTTTTTTTTTATCAACACGGCTACGTAGTTTATACATGACTACTGTTTCGTTTGCTCTTGATAAAGAGATCTCCAATCTTGCTCGTTGTTGGATTTGTCCAGATCACTAATCAACACGCTCGTCTCCGTCTTGTTCATAAGTAGTAAGTCTGCCTCTTCGGCACCAAGTGAAGTACGCGCTACGCGTGTATGCAATTTATAGATATACGATACCACTTTCTCCCAACGATGTTGGAACACTTTTGCGAGTTTGTACGTTTCGCTCTTCGCGTACCGCTTCACGTCCTCCAATTGACGCGCGTTCACTGCATCTGTGGCCCGTGCGCCACCATCGCCAACGTTTAGAATGGTTTTTCCTTGTGCGTTGAAATAAGCATCGTTTACCGCGGTGATCGTGTGTCGGTTCAAAAATTCCAAATTCACTGCGTCCTTGTTGTTCATGGGTGGAGCTAACTGTGTTATCCGCACATTGCCGACCATTAGGTTAGAGTTCGTATCCTTCGGTATGATTTTCGAGTCCACGTATATTTTGGTCGCGGCGTCTCTCGCACGAATCGGTTCCCTCAGAGACTGTATGCGATGGTCTCGTGCGTCGACGACAGCCCCGTTCTTCTTGTTCGGTACCAATTGTGTGAAACGTAAGCACGAGTAGTCTACGTACTGCTTGTTGACAGCGTCCGCGAGATCGACAGGAGCGCCGACGTTGACGAGCTTACGACCTTTCGCATCTATTCCTTGCGCCGCCGTCGACGGATCGCCAGCTAACAGACAATTGTCACGCACAAAGCGCAGTGAAACGGCATCGCTATCATCGCGCGGTTCGCCCAAATTATGTATTTTTTTCCCGCTACATCAAAGTGTCCGTCCTCGGTCATTGTGATACCAATATCCTCTCGCAGACTGCGTCGCGTCTCTCTTCGCGCTCTGACAGCGCTCTGGTGTCTGCCAAACTTGTCGACACTCATCTCGTGAATGATGCGCCTCGTTCGTTGTGCACGGCATTTATACGTATTCACGTAATAAATCGATTAGTTTTGATACGATCGTACTGTCTATGCATTTTATTCCGACAACGGATAGTGCGTCGTTATGTTTTCCTTTTACAATCGTATCTAGAAATTCATCGTACACGTATACGTGTGTGTCTTTGAAGAAATAAATTTTTCCGTCGATATATCGGAACGCACTATCAACGGCTTCTGGTAAGCCGACAAAACGATCTTTAACATAACCATGTTTCTTGATCGTGAACGTGCACTCGTCTATCTCACTGTAATACATATCGTTGTACAACAGAAGAGTTCGACCCGTGTACGTGTGTATTGCAGCGTTTATTTTCGTCATCGTGCGAACACCGAGCGTTGTGATTGAACGCGGATACCCGTTCACCGGCTGCAGACTGTGTATATCAAACATGTATACATAGTTGTCTATGAAAAGCACCACTTCTTCGGTCCGCGGTCTCTGGTACATCGCCGAAACGTTGGTGAACGTCGGCGGTAAGAAAGTCAACCAATCCGTCAACAGAAGCGGACTCTCGCCCGTTCGCTTCGACTCGATATCTAATGTCCACAAAAAGTTATCGTGCACGATATACAGATGTCTGTTGATTATTAAAAATTGGTTAACGTTCTTTAGTCGACATAAATCCGTTGTCGTCCGCACGGTCTCGTTCGTTGTCGGTGTCGTCGTCGTCGTTGACGTCGTCGTCGACGTTGACGTTGTCGTCGTCGTCGTAGCGGGCGGCGGCGGCTTCCCGTACAAGCGTTGAATGCCTCTTATATCGTCGTCTCTCAGGTCGAACGGTCCGTCCGAGCGTGGTACGTAGAACGGGTACATGATCGAATCCCTCTCGAGGGAATGTGACAGTCCTAACGCGTGTCCGATTTCGTGCGTTAGCACCTGAAGAAAACTGGTCTGATCGTCCGGTATTTCGGTTGCGTTTGTATAATTCCACGACTCGTAGTAGTCCATATGTATTTCAGTACTGTACGGTAAATCGGGCGGGTAGTAAGCGTGAGCGAGTATACCTCCTCGTCCGTCCAAATCGTACCCGCAGATCGTGCACCTGGAAGTCAGACACCTGTGTTTAAAATATTTCATAGCGATAACCATGTCTGCGTTTATGTCGTTGGGTCGATATTCGAATTCCAGATTCGAATGTTTCTGCCACACAGCGAACGCTTGTCGCGACGCTTCTATAGCGCTGACGCTACCGTGAAAGAATCGCCACGACAGACGTTTCTTGGCCCACGGCGTTCGTAAGGTGTACGACACGAAATCTTCGTTACCACATCTCCGCGCACGCATCAGATTCATCGTTTCATTGTTCAATTCTCCATTTACGGTTAAATTGTAATTCACTTGAAACGTGCGAAGGTAGGCGTCCATATCGATGGTAGTGTTGTCCGTGAGTCGTAAACTATCGTCGGGCACGTATCCGTATCGCACCAAATAATCTATAGCGAAATCTACATCGTTAGCGTTAACGGACGATGCGACGACAGCACTTGTGCACGCAATAATAAACAGTAGCACGATATCCATGTTGTCACAACCAAACGTGGAATGTCCCCCGGTGCGTGTACGACAGTATTATTTATACTTTATCGGCTTTCAGAATCGAATAGGGAGCACATGGCATTAACGAGTCCTTTAAGATCGATTCCATGCTGCTGCTGCTGCTAATGTCAGATGATGATATATACCGCTCTTGTTATACGATTATGTCTGCTTCACGTAGTTCTTCCACTATGGAGACGATTTCGTTCGTGTGCCCACTGTTTCCAACACGTTGTGATGCCATTAACAGTCGCAATCTGTCCACCAGTTCGTTCGGATCGTCCCAGTGCACGTAATCGATTTTGTCTTTTTTTCTCGTTAGCGTCATATACGATGTATCAATATTATTATGCCCCTGTCCTGTACGTTTCGGTGGAAACAGTTGCGATATTATTCGTTTATACTTTACACCTCTGTTCGCGTTCACCTGTGCGTTCGCTAAGTAATACTGCTTATGCGCGTTGGTGTTACGCAGTATATCTTTGTACGCTTTCAGATCTGATTCCTTGTAAATATTTTCATTAGGATGCTTCATGAATACAAGTTCGTAGAGTCCAGGTGTACCTTTGTATCGTTTACCGTTGATAAGAATCGTATCGTCCTTATCGATTTCGAACTGTGAATCACCAATGATCCATTTTCCGTTTTCATGTCTTACACCGTACGTATAGTCCATCAGACGATCGCGTTCGGACGAAACGATCATACGCATGTACTTGTTCGCTAACGATTCACTGTCGTATTTATCCTGAAAATATCTACGCGCTTCACGTCTTCCTTCCGGTGTGTCTAACATTTTTTCAATGTTTTGACTAGGATCGTCCTCATCGTCATCACCTGATGTTTCGGCTATCACGGGTGTTTTCAGGAAAGACAGTTTCGTTCGGGAACGAAGTGGTGTTCCTACATCGCTCTTACTAATTGCATCTAATGGATCCTCTTCTTCTTCTTCTTCTTCCTCTTCTTCTTCTTGTTTCATTTTTTTCACTCTTATCGGCTTTTCATTTGTTGTTTTACGTTTCTTTTCAAGCAATGCTTGCGAAATATTTTGTAACGGTTCCAGAATCGGTTTGTAACTTTTGGATAACGTTGCTTCTTCTTCACGAATACCATGTTTTAACGCACGGTATTTCTTCCGTATGTCATCACTGATCGTGTCGATATCACGTGCTAATCGTTTTTTCTTGTCATCCATCTCGATAAACGGTAGTACGACAACTAAAGTCGTTGACAGCAGGACACGTGTATTTAGCTAAACTTTTGACAATTTTTTTTGTTTAATCGTTAGGTGCGACTACTATGAAACGATCGAAACCGACTCTGTATCTACCGGTGTCGATAGAAGAATCCTTGTCCACAACGAGAAAGCCGTAACGATCTTTCCACGCTTCAGCGCACATGTTCTTAAACGTGTCATATTTCATGTCCGTGTTGACATGATCGTTATACACATGCTTCAAGTTGCGATCGTCCTGTTTGAACAATACTATTAGATTGGCATTATCACGAACCAACTGTTTTGGCACTTGACTGTACGTCTGACAAAGGTAAAACGCGTCCACACCGCTGTGACGTCCCATAGAGAAATACTTGCGTATATTGTGTTGTCTTTCACAAGACACGTCATCGAACACCATAATAGAATCAGGATCGACCTCGTCGGGAGGCGGTACCTCTTCGTTATCGTTGTAGGCGTGATAACCCATTCCTTCGTTGGAAAGTTGAGTCATCAAGGTCTCCAGCATCTGATATTTGGGTTGAAATAGTGATTTAGAAAACACGTATAAGTTCGCGAATCTTAATCCGTTTACATCGAACAACAGGTTGAACATGACGTTTGTCTTCCCGCACGCAGAAGGTCCGCAGATGTTCGAACGAACGGTATCGGGCAGAAGACGTCCGTGTTTACGTTTTTTTCTGCCACAACCACCCCCACCACCATCGCCGCACAATTTCGAATAGTCCACGTCCTTTATTTTTAATCTGTGCGCTTGTTGGAATATTTTCATGTTGACGTTCCGTGCACAGTCTATTTAATAGTCGCACTATATTGCAGCAGTCGGTAGATATGTAACTGCATACACAAGTGTCCGGACCCGTTTCACAGTTCGGATCCGACCAAACACATTCTTTGTAGTGCTCGAATCCGGTACCACTTGGTACTATTTCGTTAAGACGGAATCTCTTCACACGATTGATAACCCGTTGCCAGTACTCGTGCACTGTCAAGATCCTACGCATGCGTTCAACGTCGTTTGCAGTCGTGTTCACGATGTACTCATCGTAACCAGGATGTGACACAATGTCTTTTACACTGTACACAGCGTGCATGTTGTCATCATAACGCATCGATGCATACTGGTTCTATTTCCATGAGTCGAATAGTTGTTATAGCAAGTTCTTCTTGTGTATCCACGAATCGTGTTTACCATCGAATCCTAACCATCTGACTTTTACACGATCGCCTTTACGTTGTACAATCTTTTCTACCAAGTACACGTCACCAACGTTCGATTTACTGATTTCATGTTCATAAAAACCACCTTTCAACACTTCTCCTGTATGATCCATTAGCGAATAGGTAATGGGTACGCTGCCGGTACGCACCGAATGAACGAGAAATATCTCGTTTGTCCAATTTGGTGTGTATCCTTTGGCGAATGTCATTTTGTGTTTGCTTATACGCACACGATCGCCTACTTTGAATTTCGGTCGTTTATAAACGATGCTCCTCGCTGTGTTCACACGAATCCTTTGTAGCACTTTACGTTCGTTGGATTCTTTCACCTGACACGGTTTCATTCCAATCGTTCTGTGCACGCTGTTGTTGTACGTGTTGACTAGTTCCGGCAACATATCCAACCAACGATAATGACCTTGTTCACTGAACGCACGATACATGTGCGTTTTCAACGTACGGTTAAAACGTTCCACAATGGAGGCCTTTTTTTCACTATACGTGGAATAGAGTGTGATACCGTATCTGCTCAGCAATTTTTGTACGCTACTGTTATAGTACTCTTTCCCGTTGTCTGTCTGCAGATATTTCATTTTATTAGCACGAAGAATCGGTTCCAGAGCTCGTGCGACCTCTACGCCCGTTTTTGTTTTCAACGGAACAGCGTACGCGTACTTGCTAAACGCGTTAATGATTGTCATAAGGTACTTGAATCCCTTGTTCACCTTCGCGTGCGGTATCATCTCTACCAGGTCCGCTTGGTACAAGTCGTGAAGTCCCTTTAACTCCACCGCACGTCTCGGAAAATTCCTTCTTACCGGTCTGTGCAACTCCTTCGCGATAGTCTTGCGAACGCTCTGCTGTATGTTCTTCACCTGTCGTTTCATTCTCATATCGTACGAACCGTGATTCACAATACGTCGGAACGTGGTAAAGCGTTAACTCAGTGCTGAATGTAACTCTCCTCGGTACCGTTCTGGTACGTCTGCTTTCCATCGCGTGACTGTAGTAAGATTTCCACTCCACGTCCAGTTATATCATCTCGACCGAACGGAAAAACAACGCGTTCTTCTTGTGATTGCGTAAGTACGTTAAAACATGCGCTAAACTGATTTTCATACGTCCATTACGCACGAGACTCATACCGATGTAATATCTCATGAGCGTGTGTTGTTTCATGTCCAACGCTCTTACGGTCTTGACGGAATTCATGTCTTTGAACATGACGCTGCGTATAACGTTGGCACGATACTCGTGCATTTCCGCGACTATGACGTTATCGTTTACGGGTAGATGCTCGCACATGTGTTTAGCTTTGAGTTCTATGATCGGACGATGACTTCTCGACTCCATATGCAGGTGTATAAGATACGAGTTCAACAACCAAAACTCGTCTGCCATAGCACCTGTACATCGTTGCCACTGTTCGTATAAACGTCGATCTTTCACTGTGTACCCTTTTTCATGTGAATACTGCAGACCGAAGTATTCACAATACTTGCGGAGTGTAGGCAATGATTCCTTCAGAAAGGCTACTGAAAACAATCCCTGCGCCTTGTTGTTCACCAATGTGAACTGTTTCCCTCTCGCAAGTGTCGGTAACGAAGATGGCGGGCAGCGCACTTCAAAACTTACGTTGTAGCTAGGATCCACTGCGCACTTTGGTGCTATCATAATCGCGCTTCTGTATATTTCAATCGCTGTACGTATCGGAATAGTGCGCTCTGTAATGACAATGCAACACAAAGCGTGTGGGATTGAACTTCCGTAGGCGAGCATGTCTGTGTACACAGTCGCATAGTTCATTTGTCCGTGTGAATCATGTAAGCCGTGAACACGTTGAACGGCGTGATACAGTTCAGGAATCGGTCGGAAACGTGAAATAAAATTCCACGCGTGACGTACTGTACACTTGAACATATTCTTTTCATAAACCACGAGTTCAATCGGTACATTGTTTCGATCACACTCTTCGATAAAATGAAGCCATCGTGATTTGTTGTGTATACGATAAGAGATTATCATCAACAGCACGATCGGCGGCAGATAACCGCTACGTTTCTTTATGTGACGCCAACAACGTCCGTGATATTTGTCAACACCAAACTTATAACGTGTACAGTAGTTACCACAAAACCGTTTTTTCTTCACAAAATACATAGAACACAAGTTGGAACGTATCGTGCTACGTAACGGTTTTGTTAGTGTGAAATGTTTCCCATCATCGTATCGATAAACATCCATTGTGTCATCGATCTGTGATGCAAGTGATTCAGCTTCGAAATTGTCATGATATTTAATAGGTATAATTTTTATGAAATCTTTTGTTTTATTTTTTTATCATTGGCGCCATCAGTCAGACATTGAATTGTGTACACACATTTAGTAGTAGTACTAGTAATAGTAATATATATATAGTACTATTAGTACTAGTATAGTACTAACACAGAGTACTACTAGTACTACCCAAACGGGTATGTTTGTACATGAGTTTATGTTGGCTCTGAAAAGAGCCGTTTTTGCGTGCGTCGACTTCTACAAGTGTTCACGAACGAAACTACATGTAGGCATTGACGCCTTATGGACTTGGACAGGATCATCACCCGCCATCCAATCCATAATTCGTATTTTACAATTGCAGCATCTTACAACATCATCATCGCCTTCATAAATAAACCCGGCTTTGGCTAGGTCAAAAAATCTCACGTTCGTATTCGGAAATTTACGTACGTAAAATTTAATGTTACCTCGACGATGGATGTTATAAAAGCTTTTTAATCGGCTTGCAAAAGAATATGTGTGCACGTCCATATCTGAAGCAAGAATGTTGGTTTGTTGCGCTGCATTTCACTTCCTCAGTGGTAGCTGCGCGCGCAATCGTAGTGGGGATTGCTGTCGTCAATTGGTCGGTATGAAATAAAGCACAGTAGTGGGAACAAATAGCTGCGCACGCACTCATCATAGATAGTATAAGTGGAGCGGTGATCGCTGCCTGCGTTCACCTTCGAGTCTCGTGCAGGCTAACTTTCACGCACTGCTTATAAAATGTTACTTATTTTCTAACTTTGTATCAGTATTCTAATGTTCTTCAAGTGAGCAAGTAATTGATTTTGCTTTTATCGTTATTCTAACAATGCAGACGTTTTCTGTTGATCGTAAACATTCGTTGCGTGGCTCGTTGGTGTCGTACGTTTACACACCTCTTGTAGAGGAAGAAGAAGAATGTGTCAACGATGTCATTACCTTTTTCGATGAAATTCACGATATGTTACGTACGGACATTCTAAACGAACTGACACGTTTGCTTACTATAAAGTGGCATATAGCGCTAAAAGCGAGATTTGTCAAGTACATTGTAAATGCCGACACGAACGAGGACGAAGAAGTGACGAGTGAAGGCTATTTTCATGGACGATGTCATACGACATTGATCGCTGATCAGAACGTATTGCCTGAACGTTTAGAAGCTTCGTACGAAAAAATCATCGAATCGATTTATAAATTCACTCGTGAGGGTAGCGGTTGGGCGTTGGATCATATAATCTCGTTAGAACTCGTTCTCTCACGATACCAACAGCTGGCCGCCTCCAGTTTCATCCGTACACCTCCTGAATTGTCTTGTACTAAATCCATCATCAATGTAAACAATACAGGCGATCAAATGTGTTTTATATGGTCAGTGTTGGCCGCACTGTTTCCACAACACAGAGACAGCGAGCGTGTATCCAAATACAAATCACATATTCACAGTATCACCACTTCTGGTATAACTTATCCCACCCGCCTATGCGATATTGTGAAGTTCGAACGAGACAATTCTGACATTTCTATAAATGTTTTTGGTTACGAAGAAAATGAAATTTACCCGCTAAGAATAACTCCTTTCAGTGACAGACAACACCATTTTAATCTATTACTTCTCACCACCACTGACCGAAAACATTACTGTTTAATAAAAATAATTAGCCGCTTACTATCTTCACTAACCAAACACAACGGACGTTCTTTCTATTGCAACTACTGTCTGCATAGATTCTGTGAAGAACGACTCCTTAGTGAACATGTCCCTCGTTGTTCACCGTATGGTGAACAAAGAATTCGTTTACCAACGAAAGAGAAGGAGAAGGTTATGTACTTCAAAAATTACACGTACTGTCATAAAGTCCCTTTCGCTATATATGCAGACTTTGAATCGTTCATTGTACCTTGCCATCGTTGCGATGCTCCTCCACACACATCGTCCACCACAACAGAGTCGTTACATCTTCCTTCAGGTTTTTCCTACCTCATAGTCGACCACGAGGGTAACATTTTCAAACCACAGGTCGTTTATCGCGGTGTGAACGTGATAGAAACCTTTTTAGATAGACTAATCGATGAAGAGCATGAACTGTACAGGATCATGCGTACCAATATCCCTATGACTATGAGTGATCGTGACGTATTATCTTTCACGAATGCTGTCGTATGCCATCTCTGCGAAAAACCGCTGACTGATGACGACAAGGTGCGCAACCATTGTCATCTGACTGGACGATACCTTGGCGCAGCTCACAACGTATGTAACCTCAACTCCAAGTCCGCCCAACATATTCCTGTCTTTTTCCATAACTTACGAGGTTACGACGCACATCACTTGATACAAGGGTTGGGTAAATACAATGATGAAACTCTCACTTGTATCGCTACCACTAGTGAACGCTTCGTATCAGTCACGTTGGGTGCCCTACGTTTCGTAGACACGTTACAATTTTTGAACACGTCCTTGGATACACTTATTGGAAACTTGCGCGCGAGCGGTGCGGATTTCGCTTTAACAAAGCAATGTTTCGAAGAACACTTCGAGCTACTCTTACGTAAGGGGGTGTACCCTTACGATTACATGACAGGTAGCGAGAAGTTCGACGAAACATGTCTGCCCGCACGCGAACACTTTTTCAATAGGCTGAGTGAATCACCCGTGTTGGACGAAGATTACGCACATGCACAGAATGTGTGGCAGACTTTCGGAATCCGCACGCTGGGTGATTATCACGATCTTTATCTTAAAACAGATGTACTGCTGCTGGCTGACGTCTTCGAGGCGTTTCGTGAGATGGCCATACGGTACTACCAGATTGATCCGGCTCATCTTTACTCGCTTCCCGGCGTTGCTTGGCACGCGATGTTAAAGATGACCGGTGTGCGACTGGAACTGTTGACGGATATAGATCAGCATCTTTTTATTGAATCAGCCGTTCGCGGTGGTGTTAGCATGGTACCCAACCGCTATGCCAAGGCCAACAACCCGCTAATCGCTGATCAGTATGATGCTTCAAAGCCGACCTCTTTCATATTGTACACCGACTGCAACAACCTTTACGGTGCAGCCATGTCACAGCCACTCCCTTACGGTGACTTTAGATGGCTCGATCGTAACGAGATCGACTCACTGGACGTACGTACTCTGAGTGATGACAGTGACATGGGCTACATACTTGAGGTCGACCTACACTATCCATCCGAACTTCATGATCTTCACTCAGATTATCCACTAGCACCTGTGCGTTCCTGCGTCAATCCTGACATACTTTCACCGTACTCTCGACGACTTCACACACGACTACACTATACAAAAGGGTATAACGGATCAGAAACGCCCTCATCGTCCGTCCCCAAGTTGCTAACGACTTTGGACGATAAGCAAAAATACGTTCTTCATTTTCGAAATTTAAAGTTGTATCTGAACCTTGGTCTAAAATTGAAAGCGATCCATAGGGTGTTGAGTTTTAAACAGAAAGCGTGGATGAAACCGTTTATCGATTTCAACACACAAAAGAGAGCAGCAGCCACCAACAGTTTTGAAAAAGATTTTTTCAAACTGATGGTCAACGCTGTCTATGGTAAATCGCTGGAGAACGTAAGGAAACGAATAGACTTCCAACTAGTCTCTACCAAAGGGCGGCTGCAGAAACTTGTTTCCAATCCACGACTAAAGCGTATGATCCGCTACACCGACGACTTGGTCGGATTGGCTTTACGAAACAGAACAATATACCTTTCCCGTCCAGTGTATGTTGGTTTCACAGTACTTGATGTCAGTAAATTGATAATGTACGATTTTCATTATCGGTACGCTGTCAGCAAGTACGGACAACGATTAACATTATTAATGACCGATACCGACAGTTTACTTTACAGCATACAGACTGACGATGTGTACTTGGATATGAAAGAGGATCTCCACCTTTTCGACACGTCGGACTATCCCTCAGATCATCCTTGTCATTGCGACGACAACAAAAAAGTCGTGGGGAAGTTCAAGGATGAAACTAATGGGAAACCCATCAGGGAATTCGTCGGACTCAGAGCTAAATGTTACTCGCTCCTGTTGTCCGACTGTACCGACAAAAAGGTGGCGAAAGGTGTTCCAAGAACGGCAATAAAAAAAAGGTTACGTCATCAGTTATACAGCGAGTGTCTTTTCGATAGTCGTACAGTTTTCACCTCTGCCGAGTGTATACGAAGCGATCGTCATAAGCTGTACACGCAACGTGTAACAAAACTTTCCCTGTCTCCTTATGACGATAAGAGGTACGTACTGGACGATGGTGTAACTACACTCGCGTACGGACACTACAGAGTGTGTAAACGTGCGTTAACCAATGACGATACCAGTCCTAACATGAAGAGACTAAGATACACAGAGCAGTAACTCATGGTAATAATAAACTTGTATTGCAAATATAAAATTTATTTATTTACTTTCATTTAATTTTCAATTGGTAGGAGAGGTGAGGTAGACGATTAGACATTAATGGTTAATATTTATAACAGGATGTAATCGACTCCCACTGAGACCTTCCCACACTATGCACATGTGCAGTTAATTTTATTCGCTGACTAGCCATATGTTATCGCAGCGTGTGAACTTTGTGATGGCGAGGGGCTTTGTTACGTACAGGATGCAAGCCGTGTGTGTGTGTGTGTGTGTGTGTGTGTGTGTGGTGAACACTTTGAGGGTAAGGGGACTTTGTCTATAGCAGACTCCTACCAAGCATATACGTATATATAAGCATTTCGTCATAATAAGTATTATCACATTCATTATAATTTTTCAATTTGCATGTAAGTACTTACTATATTTTTACGTTAATATTTGACATTACACACACACACACACACACACACAAACACACACACACATTATTATTATGTTAGCAAATTACTATACAACATTTTTCTTGTTACGTTTTACAGAATGAGTGGAAGCGATAATAGATTATATAAAAGAGTCTGTGAGGAGCAGCGACGAGTTCGAAGGTAAATTACAACATTTTTTTTATTTAACGAGTACAAACAGAATACAACATTCGACTGACTTACTGTTTATTTTTTATAGTTCCCAAAGGTTACGTCAGGCCTTATTGGGACCTTCATCAGTATCACAACAAAACTCGAGTCTGTAAGACCATTTTTATTAACAATCACTTGTACTATTGCGTTTACGTTCGGTATTTAAATGTATTTTTTTTTTTCAGTGATGCTACCGGTTCAGCTGCTGCTACTGCTGTTGTTGCTGCTGCTGCTGCTGCTGCTGCATCTCAGGAAGCCGGCACGAGTCGGTACGTTTTTTTTCATTAACGTTCACTTGTACTATTGCGTTTACATCTGGTATTAAAAGTGTACGTTTTTTCAGCAATGATGAGATGATGGTTTATGATGACGATGATAGTGACAGTGATACGTTACTGCTTGACGAAAGAACTAATAATGATGATGATGATGAAAATAATGTTGATGAGCATCAACAACAACAACAACAATTACCTACCATCACATTTAATATGTAAGTCTTCTTCTTATGTCTACATACTTTCATGTTTTTTTTTACATGATTTTTATATTTTTTCTTTTCACCAGTGATATTCGTCCACAAGCACGACAAATAACGATCACACCACCACAATCGCCACCACCACCGCCACAACCACAGGAACAGCCGCAACCACGTCCGCAATGGATAAGTACAGCACGACAACCAGAATCGCAATCCCCACAGCCTCAACAGCAGCCACAACCTCAGCAGCCTCAGCAGCCTCAACCACAACCTCAGCAACAGCATATGCGGCACGATCCACGATTACAGTCCCCTCCAGAAGACGCGCCATGCGTGTTTTATGATATTATCGACACGGTGGAACCAAGGATGCATAGCGAAGTCGCCACGATGAGACTACTTCTCAGAAGTAGATTTCCAACGTGGCGATGGGGCCGTGGAGATCTCTGCCCCATTCAGGGTATGTTAGGGCACACATCTTGTAGTGTGTGCCAAGAAAATTATACTGAGGGGCAGAGACTCCTCGGCTTAATGTGTGGGCATACTTACCACTATCTTTGCATCATTAATTGGTTTCAAACCGTGGCACTGGAGGGGTCGCCGCCAGGATGTCCGCAATGTCGGGTGTATGCATTCAGCAGGCCAATACACCCATTTTATGCACGCATGCATTTTTGAGGTATGTAACAGTACACATTATTCTAATCCATCCTACGCCTATCAATTATACATCACTAATATTGTTTTTGTTTCTGTTACAGATGGTCGTGCACATTAAATATGAACAACATGATGTTTTTTTCATATAATGTTTTATTTTCTGTATATTGTATCCGTTTTTTTTTTTTTTTTTTTTTTTTTTTTTTTTTTTTTTTTTTACTATTGTAATATACAAAGTGATGTTTTTTTGATATAATGTTTTATTTTTTGTATATATATATATTATAACCGTTTTTTTTTGTCTGTATATATATATTGTATATAAAATGTAATATAAACTGACCTTTTTATTTTTTTTTCATTAAATTATATTATTTATATGTATATTTATAATGTTTTTTTTCTGTATATATATATTGTATTTGTAATTTTTTTTCTGTATATATATTGTATATAAATATGTAAATTTTTTGAATTTGCTTAGTTATTTCTTTTCTTTTCAACTATCCTTTTTCCTTCTATCATGCATGTTTTATAAGTGAAGTGTCAATCAAAACAATTACACCACAATAGCCAGTCAACAAGAGTTTCACATCGATGCTGTGCACATTTTTTGTATTTTTACAATATATACTTACCACAAAAGCACACATTCAAATTTACAGTTCATGAGTTGGCAACAATGGTGGCAGTGTAAACATATACAAAACCTGTACACTATAACACCGAGCCGACAACGTGGCCGGCACAAGTTGACAACGTCGACGGACAATGGTGGCAGTGTAAACATATACAAAACCCGTACACTATAACACATGCACGAGCCGACAACGTGGCCGGCACAAGTTGACAACGTCGACGCTTTTCCAACATGGTCGCCCTGCCGGAAAAACAAAACATATACCCAAACCATACACTATAACACACCACGATCCGGCAACGTGGCCCAACCTTAACCAGCACACACGCACAATCCGACAACATCACAGCTTTCCCAACATGGCCACCACACACGAGGCGTGGCTATGTTCGCCTTTCGCCGTTCGCCCTTCGCCGTCGTCGTTGACGTCGTCATCGTCGCTGGGCGGCGGCCTGGTCGTGGCTTGATCGTCGCCCGTCGTGGTGGGGTCGTCGTCCATTTTGTCGGCGAACGGCGGCCACGCCTCCGCCAATCAACGCACACGGAACCACGCAAAATGGACGACGACGACAACATGGCCGAACGCCGACAACATGGCCGACAACTTCGGTACGCCCATCGAGGTCACGTGGGACACACCACTACCCCCCCGGTCCATCATAACCTCTGCACATGACGACACGCTGCGCCGGAAGTCTACCCCCACCACATGGATTTTTGAATTTCGCGCCAAAAGGGGGGGCTGTGACGTCACTTCCGCGTTAGAACTCTCATTCTTACCCTACTCGTCACTGACTTTTATCAGTGACGTCATAAGGTCACGTGACGTCGACACTGATAAGGAGTGACATCACTACTGATAAGGAATGACGTTGCTGCTGATAAGGAGCTTGACGTCTTGAGTTGGACTTTGGCACGCGCTCATACATACACCAACATACTACTTTGATGCCTTATCAAATGCTGTAATGATAAGGCCGAACACAAATTTTTCTGCTCATCAGTAAGCAGTCGTGGAATCCACTGAGCAGCATCTTTGTGATAGCCAAGACTATATTAATGATGGAATGAACAGTTCTCACACTGATTCTCAACATTTGAGAAAGTTGTCTAACTTTGATGCACCTATTTGTGTGTAAAGCAGTTTCCAGCCGTCTCAAATTTTCAGCTATTGCCGCAATACGTCCAGGTCCGGGACGGGCCAAATCTTTAGTGGATTCTCTTCCTTGTCGAAATTTATTGCACCATTCAACCACTGCCATATGAGAATAACTATAGTCACCATATACAGCTTTCATTCTCATATAAATTTGAATTGGGTGACGCCTCTCAGTGGTTTTGAGTGGTACTAAAGATAGTGGTACTATCCAAGTTTTTGAGTAGTACTAAAGATTTAGTGAAGTTCAGGAAGAGGTGGAATACAGTGAACGTCTAGGTTGGCCATCATCAAGTACTGATGAAAACATATACATGTCAATAGAATTGTATGAATGACCATCGCCTGAGTATTAGGATGATCGCTGAATAGTTAATTTAGACAAAGAAGCAATCAGACAGGTATTGTGAGAAAATTTTAACATGAGTGAAGTCTGTATTAAACTTGTTTTAAAATGCTAATGTTTGCACAGAAGGAGCTTCAAAAGAATTATGTTCTGACATTAAAAAAAGAAGGAAAACTTCAAGTGCAGCAGAACTTTCTTGAAGGAGTTATATAACATTTTATAGAACGTTACAAACATTTTATAAAAATACTACAAAGACGAACTAAACACAAGAAAATATCTAGCAGAATCCAACGGATACAGCAGAACAATAGTCAATAAACTCCTACACAGAACACAAAACAAACAACAGACAAAGACAACAAATTCATAACACTAACATACATCAATAACCACACTGAAAAATAGCCCACAAATTCAAAAAAGCAGGATACAAAATCGCATACAAAGCACAAACAAAACAGAACACACAGAAAGCACAAAACAATTTTAATCTACCTGGCGTCTACAAACTAAATTGCTCAGATTGCAACAAATTCTACGTAGGCCAGACAAGACGTTGCTTCAAACAAAGAGAGAGTGAACATACAAAGGCACTACACTCCACTACCGAATCTTTGCAAACCACCTCATTGAAGCAAGTCACACATACACAAACATAAAATGCAACATGGATATTCTACTCATACACACAAAGTGCCAAAAACTAGACACTCTTGAACAATTGGAAATATAGAAACACATAAAAACGACATCCTAAACAAACAGACACAATTCAAATCATACATATTATTCCTATAATCACACATATTTACATTTTTACTTATAATAAACTTTGTGTTCCGGAGTTGGTAGTGATATACTTATATTTAATTAAACATCAACAGTTAGCCAAGGAAAGCGCAAAAAAAAACTTGGAAAATATACGACACTGATTCGGAAGGAACTAAAAACTGACCAAGAAAAGCATCTGGTGCTTCATTTCACCTTAATACAGGTCATAACTATCATGCTGCTCGTCTAAAAAAAATCTGAAACTCAGAAGATTGAAAAATTTTCCATGTACCTAAGACCATTTCTACTACTGCCAAAAACTTGACATAAATCTTGTAAATTCAAATACGTATATCAGTCAACTATGTATGCTAGGATTTAGTGGTCCAAGACCATCTCGAACAGAGATCTATGGAAGGCCACAAGTCAGAGTTCCATCCAACTACTGATAAAGAGAAGAAAATGGAGGTAAATCGGGCACATCTTGAGAAGACCACCAGAATATATCGCTAGACAGGCACTGAATTAGAATCCTTAAGATGTGGAACACCTGGAAGAGGACTGTGGAAAAGGAGCTGGCTGGTGTCAACAAGACATGGATGGAGGTGAAGGCCCTGGCGATGGACAGACCATGCTGGAGAAATTTCGTCGAGGCCCTATGTTCCACCTAGGAATTTAAGGACTTAAGAAGGAGAAGAAGATGGTAGAATGCTGTGCATAGGAGTCCAACCTAGCCGTAAGCTATAACAACAACATTATGTTTACTAGTGAAATGTCTAACATAAAATTCCAGCAGTACATAATGTCTGTTTGCATTGAGACTACAAATTTAGATTTTGGCTTGCACATCTCTGTGAATAAAGTGAAATAAAATGACGTTTTTAATAGGATATTTTTAACAGCAATGTCAGTTGTGCATAGGTTCCTTATATATGTTAATTTTCCTCTTATGTCTCCTTGTACCTTATAACGCAGTCACCTTAGATAAACTGCAGTTCCTCCATTGGGAATTGTTAGCTTGATAATTTCCCACCATTGAGTATACTTTCTTTTGATTTATTTGGCTGAAAATTTTTAATGGATGTTGCATACACCGATGGCCAAACACAAGCAGGCCTGGATTTAGGTGTCCTGCCACTCCTAGGCACTATCGTTAGCACCCCTCTCCCCAACATGTACTTCTATATATTCAGTTCTCCTTGACTGCTGAAAAAAAGTTGCTAAAAATAATAATTTCAACTGTCTCTATTGCAAATATCTCATTTGATCTTAAATCAAAAGGGGAAATGTGTTGGAATTGTAAAAAGACTATTTTCTTAACTTTTATTAAGATTTATTTACGTGAACACTTTAGTAACACATAGATTAGTTTTATAACAAGTAATATACGTAGGCCTACTTTCTTTTTATAGGTTTATTTATAGACCTACATGGTTTGGTTTTATCACCAAACATAGTAAAATCAATGAAAGTAATGTAAATTGGATAAATAGAACAAATAATTTAAGAGTGATTGAATAAGTTCCCAAATTACAAAAATGGCTTGTTTTTACATTGGATTTCGTCTTGCTTTGATCAGTGAAAATTCTTCAATAAGGCCTTCAAAATTCATTTGTTCACCGTTTAAAACGTCTGCCTCAACATGCAAGGTTGAGAGTGAGTTGAGTTTTTTCTCATTCATTGTGGATCTAACACATGATTTAATTCTTTTTAAAACAGAAAACGTACGTTCTGCCGAACAGTTAGAGATAGCTGTAGCCTACACAAATACATACGAAGAGCTATTTCAATATTTGGAAATGTTGATTGAAGCTGCTCTTGTCGCATGAGTAACATCATATGCAGTGGGGTGTTCTTAATATCAGCCTTTTTTGTTAGTCCAGCAAAGTGGACACATTCATTAGCAAATGACTCTTCAAGATAATTTTTATACAAAGATCGAAGTTTATTAGCACACTCAACGACAGTTGCAGATGGCGGGGTAGACAGTTCCTTAAAAACTACAAAATTTTCTGCTATTGAATCATAGGCATTTTTTCTTCTCTGCAACTCAGATTCTATTGTCATGACCTGTATATACGACAGTGCTCCGCTCCGACCACTGCTATTGATAGGCCCAGTGTCAATACCGTGTTATTCAATTATATAAATAAAGGTTATTTCAAAACCATTTTCATCAATTTTGCCATAATGCAAGTGCCCAATACAAATACTATAATTAAAAAACCGAAAACATGAAATTTTAACAAATAATTTTTCACCTCGTGCCGCCCCCCCTGAGCCTGCCGCCCCTAGGCACATGCCTAATGTGCCTAGTGGGAAATCCGGACCTGACCACAAGCTGTGTTATTAGTATCTTATCGCCTCTTTGGCACTTGAAAACAATTTCAAGTGGTTTACTTCTATTGTCTCTGTAATATCAGAACCGATGCCCATTTCTTCCTGAATGTCTGCATTTCTTACTCAACCTAATCTGGTTTTTCCACAACATTGTCTACAGAAATTTCCATCACTCTAATATGCGACTTATTTCTTTGACTAATTTCCCAGAGTTTTACTCCATAGGTTGCCATACGTCCAATGGTAGTTCTTTGCTATGCAACTGATCTAGTCCCATTAGTTTTGAGGGTGCTGTAAACTTTTCATTTTCTGCAATTGAAGAGGCCTATAAAATTTCATTCCTGTGTGTTTGTACCTTTGCATAAGACTGTAAACAATCAGACAATATTAATCAATAAGCTACAGCTTTACATATTATGTCAAGTATTCGGTAAAAGTATTTTTTTAATAATAGTTCGCTGACAACATTATTGGTGGGGTACTAACAGAAAATTTGTCCGAGGGCCAGTAAAATCTATGGGTAGTCCTATATTATTTAATAATTTTTATGTCTGGTTAAATCACGAAAAAATTAGTAGGGTTTCGTTGTCCATGACGTGTCTGTTATTTAACTAAATATAATTATTTCACTTTTTAAAATCGAAAACCGGTTAAGGCTATAAGGTAAAACTTTTACGTGTTTACCCATAAAAAACTTTGTGTTCCGAGTCAGTAGTGAAATAATTATATTTAGAAAAAATTAGATAGTGAATAGAGATTGAGGTGGTATTGACCATGTGCAGAGATGATCTAAATGAATATTCAATTCGATTTCCGTAGACAAAAGAAAGCAGATCAAGGAAGAAAGAAGTGAACATCCTTAGAAAATAAAGGATTGGAGTATTGCAAATGGATGAACCACTGGAATTGGAAGCTAGGATGAGAGAAGATAATGATAAAATCACCACAATCAATGTGATCTTCCTAACAAATTGATCTCAGCTTATTACAACAAAGTTCAAAATACTGACTTGATTGTTGTATATAATATACTGTACATGGTACTAAGTGAATGTACGTGTTATAAAAAGGAAATTTCAACTTACTTGACATGAATCGGTGTCACGTTGGTATCCACAGATCACCTGGTTCGCAATCTTTTGGTAAATCCAACCAATTCTTGACTGTGAACATTCTTTACCCGACAGTATTCCTTGAGTGATTTCGTGCAGGAATCGTGACTGCTGTCCCCTATCTTCTTTTCTGCCCCAGCCAGCGACTATAGCAGCCTTATGAGTAAAGTCGTCCTCTGGAACACAAACAACAAAAATACTCACTGGATATTATGAATCCTTAATTCAGTAGTGATAGTGAATCAGTAAATGCTGAAAAGTTTTGTGTATTTTGGTCAAATAAGAAGATGTAATTTTTAAACCGTTTGTGTGGACATTTTAAAATCCAAATGTCAACACAGGTGGGTTAAAACTTTATGTGCTTGTTGACCAACTCACAGTACTTTTCATCATCACAAAAATATTTTGGTGACAAATTAACAACACATTTTGAAGTATTGCTAGATAAGGATTATGGCATGAAAACAGGTAGAAAGGTGTAAATATTTAGTAAGTATGATAGGTAAGGAAGACATAGGAAGATGTAGAACAAAGCATAGAATTCAGTAGACTTGAATCCCTCAGTAGTAGTAATCAAGGGATAGGCAATAATAGACTTAGTAGGCCTACTAACTTATGAAACTGAACCGTGGACATTAAAGTGAAGACTATTGGCAGTAGATATGGATTGCCTTTGAAGAAGTATAAACTTCTATTTTAGATCAGGCCCCCAATGAGGAAATCAGAAGTAGCGACTGATACAGTAATTAGAATGGAGGTCAAAACTTTTAAACAGTTTAGAATCCCTTACAGTCATCCATCAAGAATGCAGAATTCCAGATGGCCAAAGAGATTAGTGTTTCGAACGCTACAAGAAAAATGAGATGTCCTCACAAATCTCCATAGAATTAGGGAGCCCACCATGCTATACTGGAAATGAATTTTGGAAGGATACAGCTTTTGTCCTAATAGTTTGATTGACAGGGTTGGGTAGATGACAATTTGTTGTATTGTTAACATAACTGTATTGTAGACTTTCCATAATTAATCTCTATGTAATGATTTTTATGCAGCTAAAAGAAGAATAAATGCTATCAAGTTGGACTATGTGAGACACAGTGGAGGAATATTGATACTACAAGTAATCTGTGATGTATACACTGAAAATTATACCAACAGATTGTCTCCTTTTCAGGAACTGCAGCTGCTTGAACAAAAGTCCAACTGGTGTCAACCACTATTGTGAACTGGACTTGCAGTCCAAGACAGATAGGCTTGAGCTAAATGAAATAAGTAAAACTTGGAGTTTTTGTTGACAAAGAACACTTGGTTGGAACTATTTGTCAAACCCAGTGTTTCTTACCTAGTGTTACTACCATTTGCTATATTGTTTAATAAATATTTAAATTTATCATCTGTTTGATATGTTATGTTTAATATTCTAACATCGTTCCACTTATTTAAATTATTTATTGTTCCCCCTAACATACGACAATAGGTTTTAGACAACATTATTTCCTGTGGTGTATTGTTTAGGGTGTCACGCAAACCATGAGTGTGCAGGTCGTTTATTAAGCCTGTACGTACTGGCGTTTAGTTCCCCTTCTGTAGTCATACAGTTCTCTTATCGGTTGGCGTTCTGCGATCACCACCTTCCTCTTTGGACGTTGACGGGTGTGTCGGCTGTTGCACAATTTTATTTTCACAATTATTTTTATTATTATGATTATTATTTGTATTAATGTTTTGTACATTGGAATTGTACGGTTTTACGTGTTTTTCGACGTAAATGGATGTACGTACGCTCCTTTATTCGGAGTCAGGTTACCTTTTTCATATGGTTGTTTATACTCTTTCCACTTCTCTTTCCGTATGTCCTCTTCTTTAGTCTCGAATTGCGGCGATTTGTGGTGTATTTGATTTTGCGTAGAGTACTGCTGCTGTTAACAGTTTATTAACAAACTGTGATGATTGCGTCACAAGGATAAGACGTTCCTCAATGGTTTTAACTCCTTGGGTTATATACGGCGAGTCAAATGTATCTGTCAAAATGGTAGCTTAGTTTTAATACTAATTCGTGCTCAGTGAAACTTGGTCTAAGGTGCTTACACCGTTCGACGAGTTGTATAATGTAGTCTTCCATGGATCGTTTGTTGTTGATGTAATACCGGCCATACTCCAGCTGGTCTCGTACCTCTCTCTGGGTATGTATATTCCAGTACCGATTTTCGAAGGATGCCTTGAACTGTTCATAAGTTTCTGTTTGGTCCCGAACAATCGTATACCATTTGGGTGCTGTTTCCTGGAAATGTCGACTTACAAAATCTATACGGTCTCTGTCGCTTAGGTTGCTCCCTATGGTTGCCATTTCTCGTTCACACTTTTGTAAAAATTCTATGGGGTTCTCCCATTTGTTGCCTTTAAAGCTGATCTTCTCTCGATCCTCTACTTTTGCAGCACACATCATTATAGCACTTGGTCGTCTCTTGACCTCCGCTCGTAGTTTTTCTACCTCCTCTTGCAGTCCATCTTTCATGTTGTTAATTTCCATGGAGTGATGCGTAGTTTTTCTAGTGACCTCCTCCACGGATGTTTCTACTGTCTGGGTCCTCACAGTGAGTTCCTTTGTTCTGTTTGTATTGTCCAGGATGCGCTCATTTAAGTCCTTGTTTTTGAGATCTTGCTTCAGCTTCGTAATTTTAAATTTTTCATTCCACTGTTCAGCCAGTTGTCTAATGTGTTCTTTTGTTTCACGTGTTGTATATTCACGCTGTTCTCTGAATTTACTATCGATCTTTACAGCTTGTTCATTAAGTGACTGTTGAACACGCTGTTCGACGGCTTCAACGCGTGCAGTAAGCTCTGTTTTCAAAGTGTTACTGACGAGTTCTATCTTAGCTACTAACCTCGTATTATTATTGTCAATATTACTTTCTAACCTTACTAATTTATTTTCTAATTTTTCACTATTACTTTCTAACTGAGTTTTTAATTCTTCAGTAGTGATTTCTAATCTATTACGACTATCTTTTCCTTGAGTTTCTAATCTTTCTAATTTATTTTCTAATTTTTCATTGCTACTTTATAATTGAGTTTTTAATTCTGCACTGTTCGTTTTCAACTCCTCTTGCAGTCGTTGAAACATCGTTTCGAAGTCCATTGTTGGTTGGTTCGTCATTGTAGACTACGGTGTCCTAACTGATTCGTTATACTACTGTCGGATTTTTTATTATGGATACTCGAGTTTAAGCGTTAATTACAAGTGAACCTGTAGGTCTACTTATAAACTAGTTACATCAAATTTTTGCGCATTTAATTTTTCGTTGATCTGTGTAAGAAAAATATTTTTTGAAGGTTGATTTAAATTTTTTTTCGCGGTTAGAGTAAAAAAAGTCCATGTTTTTTTGTGTTTTTCAAGAAACCGCTCTCTTTGAAATTATATAAATTAAAAACCCTTGGTCCAATCATAACTATATTTTTACACAGTATGGGCACAAGTGTTTTCAATACACTACTTAAGTTACAAAATTGTTTTTTGATCCAAAAAAAAGTTGTTATCAGTTTTGTGAAACAACTTTTTCTAGTCGTACAAAGGCAGACGTGGTCTTGTTTTAAAGCTCTTGATCGTGGTTATCAAAATCCACAACTGCTGCAAACATACATTGAGATGCCGATTTTATACAGAGTGATATTCATGCAAGGGTGTGTGTGCGCTGGACCGTGTGTAAGCGGGCCTTCCGGCGTCGAAAGCGGGTGCCGTGTTGCCACGTTCAATCACCCCGGCCGCTTCACTGCAGTTGAACAGTTGCTGTTTGGATAATTTTAACATCTTATTAATGTTATAACATTATGTTTTCTATTATCCATTTCCCATCACCAGACGGTGTCTTGAATCCTCCTCGCCATCCATAAATCTGCTGAATGTGTCCTCTGTATTGATCATAGTTGTCAAAATTATTTTCTAATGAATCCAGCACGTTTTCTTGCCACCCGTACCTCATCCTGTGGTTCTGTCCGCACCAGGTCTCGTCTGTAAAGAATATCTTGTACCCCTGGTGGAAACGTAGCTCTCTCATTTTTCTCAGGAAGGTATGCCGGGACGCAGCAACTGTCACAGATTCCATCAGGACTGGCTTCTTATTAAGCTTCTTATATCTAAATCCCAAGCTTTTAACAATCTTCAAGAGAGTAGATCTTAACATCTCAGAAAAATCTGCCATATTTTCAACAAGTTTCGTGTGGAGGTTTTTGATTGTGGGAAAAATCTTGTTTATGTAAACATCATGTATGCTCCTCCGTATTGTGCCCAAACTGAAGTCATCAAGTTGGATTTTCGGACGTCCTCGTCCGACACACTGCTTCTTTCTTGATTCAGGTGACGTATTTTCTTCGTTCTCGTTGGTAGAGGCACTCACTCTCTTCACAGACGCTAAGGATACTCCAAGACACTGTGATACTTTCTGGTATACAGGAAACCTCTTGTCGCCAACCTTTTCTCCTTCACTGTTAAAAAAACATATAGCACTTAAAATCATCACAACTTCACCCTCTGAGAGCGGAGGTCTCGGAGGCATCTTGACGTGATATAAACACAACGACCAACACAGCCAGAATGACAAGTGGCATGCGGACGAAGCAGATTTAAAGAACTGATGACTCAGACTGACCAATGTTCAAATGAATCGTTTTTAACGAGCAAATCATACGTGTCTGGGGGTAGGCCACAAAAGCCAGGGCAAAGTCCGGATCTGGGGTGAATCATCGCGGAAACACCGCACCCGCCTTCACTGCCGTATGGCCCGCTTACCACACAGCCCTCATGAGAAAAGGTGATGGGAAATGGATAATAGAAAACAATGTTATAACGTTAATAAGGTGTTAAAATTATCCAAACAGCAACTGTTCAACTGCAGTGAACCGGCCGGGGTGATTGAACATGGCAACACGGCACCCGCTTTCGACGCCGGAAGGCCCGCTTACACACGGTCCAGCGCACACACACCTTTGCATGAATATCACTCTGTATAAAATCGGCATCTCAATGTATGTTTGCAGCAGTTGTGGATTTTGATAACCACGATCAAGAGCTTTAAAACAAGACCAAGTCTGCCTTTGTACGACTATCCTGTACCGAGAAAAAGTTGTTTCACAAAACTAATAACAACTTTTTTTTGGATCAAAAAACAATTTTGTAACTTAAGTAATGTATTGAAAACACTTGTGCCCATACCGTATAAAAAATTTAGTTATGATTGGACCAAGGGTTTTTAATTTATATAATTTCAAAGAGAGCGGTTTCTTGAAAAACACAAAAAAACATGGACTTTTTTTACTCTAACCGCGAATAAAAATTTAAATCAACCTTCAAAAAATATGTTTCTTACACAGATCAACGCAAAATTAAATGCACAAAAATTTGATGTAACTAATTTGTAAGTAGACCTACAGGTTCACTTGTAATTAACGCTTAAACTCGAGTATCCATAATAAAAAATCCGACAGTAATTATGTGTTTAATTATTGGTCTACCGGGACTTTAAATTTCTTTATTTATAATTTATTTTATTTATTTATCAGTATTAATTTCACAACTTTTTTTCTCAGTACTTAAGTTTAACAATTTGTTATATTACTTATTACTTGAATTTACTATTATTTTTTATACAATATTTGTACTAATTATTTATTTGACTTTATTTATATTCTGGGCGCCAGTTACTTGTAATGATAATTAACATATATCGAGCAACACGTTTTTTTTCTTCGCGACGGGCCCCACCGTTGGAAGCGACATTAATTATGCAACGATACTCTTAAACACTTACTTTTTCACATATGCTATTACTCATTTGTGCGCACTTACCCACGTCTCGAAGGAATACTCTTCTTCTGCAGTATTTACCTTGATGTTTCCCAGCTAGGTCGCAGGCTTTGGAAGTTAATTGAGGGTGGATAAGCACGTGAATATCGTTACAAGTAAAGAGTACAGAGGATTTAGTACTGGTTGTGAAATTAGTACGACTTTGTTAATAAAATTATATTCATTTTGTTTATAAATTAAAAAATGCAAATTTTGATGTTATTATTGTAATTAGTGTGTGGGTTAACTAATATTGAAACACTTATATTCACTTATACGAATATCGTATAATTATAACGTGGCAAAATCTTATCTCTTATGGTCTAAGACACATTATACACACAAATAAGACATATATGACCTGGAATATTTACACAGACATATAATACATAACACATATATTCTTACAATGCGTGATTAACACGTATGAAATTGAATATTAATATTGACTTAGCAAGTGTGGTTTTTATTATGTACCACTTAATTAAAAAATTAAATAATTAAACATTTATAAAAATTCTAATAGAGACCATTCTATTACTTTAATTAACAATACTCCTAATGTCTCAATTAATTAAAAATCTACAATTAAAGTAACTTTCATACTTGATTTTACGTTACTTGATTTTAATTATATAATAAAATTATAAAAATAAAATAAAATATGGTTTCTCTAATTACCATTTATTTATGAGATTAATAAGTTTTATGTTCTTTGTTATCAATTATTATTCTCTGAACTTTTATTAATTATTCATGATGCAAATAAAAATAATAATAAAGTTTATGTAAACTTGTATATGGAATCTAGAGTCTTCTTTTGATAGATCTCAGGGTCATTTATAAGATTAAAGAAATGTCTGACTTCACCTGCATATTTCTGCAACCATTTGACTGTTGTTAACGTCACCTGGACTCTCGAGTTTTGGGATCCCCTTCCGGTATCACCTTCTCTGTCTCTGCGTCGTTTGGAATTACTCTCTCCGTCTAATGGATGCTGAGTTCTGATGTGGACCTCTGGTCGTGATGATGTACGGCTGGATGTAGCTGCGTGTGGCTGTCCCTGCCTCCTCTAGTATTTTGCTCTTGTTCCTCTCCTCCCCTTGTCTTTTCCCTCGTGGATGTCTCGAAGTTCTACGTGGACTTCTTGAAGTTCATCGACGACGTTTCGACTCCTCGTAGTTTACGATATTATTGTCCTTTAAATAACTCGTGTATATCCTAATTACTTTCACCGAATTACTGCCGGTTCCATTGCACTTTAGTTTATGTAATACAATTTAAAACGTTACTTAAACTTTGTAAAATTTACGGTGGCGAGATGCGTGGATTTCACGTACTGTCTGTTAATGATCTAAGAAAGCGAGTGTAGTAAGTGAAGTAACCCCTTTACTCGCCTACATCTGGAGTCCTTCCATGATTCATAAGAATGCGCCCGTCGCTATGAACCGCCGAGGTGAAAGCATCACCTTAAATAGTGTCTGGCATGGTTTATTTTCCATGGCCAATCAGAGTGGAGAGTGATGAGCTGGCTTCTCATTGGTCCGCGTTATACACCTTAAGCGGCCAAAAAGTTGTAAATAGAAACAGTGTAGCCTTCTCTCACTGTTACTTGTTCCCAGTTCATTGGGAGACTTGTTCGGCATACCACCTATTTCGAACATTTTTGCTACGGAAGATGGCCACCGGTGGTGTGGCCGAAACGTCTAGCTGCAGAACATCAAGCATTCGACCACGGCCTTTCAGCCCGGAAGTTTTAAATAATTATAGTGACACCGGCCGTGAAAGCCTACGTACTAAAATTAAGAACCTCTACGGGGAGGATGTTTTCAATAAAATTAGAAAGCTGGAGGCGCTACGAAAGAAGAAAGCCAGTCTGCTGTGTTCCTTGGCCTTTTTAATTCGTTGCAGAGACTCGGGAACCGTTCCTAGTTTCCTACGACATAGACAGATTTTTAACACGCCACAGGCCAATAGGATCTACAGGAGGACGGAAAATGCCATGCTGCGTGAGCGCATACACCATACGCGGAGGGAGTTGGCGTTAAATGATCAGAACCTGTTGTATCTGCACTTACAACTCAGCAGTTCCCTCCAACGACAGGATTAGGAGGTGTTGGATGGTCTCACGTACAGTGCTTTCGAGGCGTGTTATACCAGTACCAGCCAGAGACAGCGGGAAAAATTTGAACGCTATGGTTCCCAGAACATCAGGGAAAGAGAACAAGACCGCGACAGGATGGACAGGATGGTCGTTAATCTCTCGAACCGTCAGCTGACACCACATGAGACCTCGGTGTTAGCCAAAGGTGAGAAGTTTGCGGTTACCCCGAAGACAGTACCGGTGGAGGAAATAGTTGCGAGCGTGGAAGCAGGTATCCGAGGACTACAAAGATGAGATACGGTTGGAAGCTGCCAGGGCCCTTAAAAGGGCCGCTCCGCCAAAATGCAATCTTCTGTCGGCGGAACTGCGAGCTTTGAGGGATTTGAGAAGGGATGACTCCATTGTCATTGTGCCGGCGGATAAAGGGAGCGCTACGGTGGTCTTGAACACCGAAGACTACCAGCGGAAGATTGAGGGTTTGTTAGATCCGGTCACTTATCGGAGGCTGAACAAAGATCCGACTTCTATGGTTTTAAGAAAAACGGATTCTTTAGTGAAGCAATCTTCTCTAGCGTCTGATGTGAAGACGGCCGTCCGGTGTTCGGAGGCCCTTCCCCCTCGTCTCTATGGATTACCAAAGATCCATAAGAAGGACGTTCCGCTGAGGCCCTTCTTTAGTGCTATTGGCTCGCCTACGTACAACTTGGCTAAGCACCTCACTGGATTGCTCAAGCCGCACATCGGGCAGACGGATTCTTTTGTCCAGGACTCTTCTCATTTCCTCCGGAGGATCCGGGAGTTGGTGCTGGAGCCTGGCGACGTGCTAGTGAGTTTTGATGTGGTCTCTCTTTTCACGATGGTCCCTGTCCAGGAGGTCTTGGGGTATATAGGTGAACTGTTCCCGGCGGACATCACTACTTTGTTCCGGCAGGTCCTAACAACGACCTACTTCCAGTGGAACGGCGGCTTTTATGAACAGTTGGATGGCGTCGCGATGGGAAGTCGTCTCAGGTCTGTGGTTGCAAACATCTACATGAAAAAATTTGAAGAGTTGGCAATTTCATCTGCGCCACTGAAGCCGAAGTGTTGGCTGCGGTATGTTGACGACACTTTCGTGGTCTGGAGCCATGGGGATGAAGAGTTGGAACGCTTCCTTGGACATCTGAACGCTGTGCACCCGCGCATACAGTTTACGATGGAGCGCGAGAGCGGTGATCAATTGGCATTTCTGGATGTGTTGGTCCTGAAAAGGACCGATGGCAGATTGGGGCACAAAGTTTATAGGAAGCTAACGCACACTGACAGATATCTGCATAAGTCCACCAATCATCATCCTAGGCAGAAGAGGGCGGTGCTGAAGACTCTGGTTGACCGAGCAAAGAGGATCTGTGAGCCCCGGTATCTCGAAGATGAGTTTCGGGATCTCGAGGAAGCACTGCAGTCCAACGGCTACTCTGCTGCGGAGGTAAGGAGAGCTGCCCGGCCGAGAAGATCTGGTAGGCCGGACGAGTCGGTGTTGCCCGAGGTTGTTGGCTCAGCTGTCTTGCCCTACATCCGTGGCGTGACTGTCCGCATCGGCAAGTTGCTGAGTAAACGGGGCGTCAGGACGATCTTTAAGCCAACCAAAAAATCCAACAGTTCCTGCGACCGGTAAAGGACGCCAGGGATCCGCTCTCGTCGTGCGGGGTGTACAGTATTCCTTGTACGTGTGGCCAGCTATACATAGGCACCACGAAGCGTAGTGTCCGGACGCGCCTCTCTGAACATCGGAGATACTGCCGCCTGGGCCAGCCGGAGAAGTCCGCAGTTGCTGAACACGCTCTTTCCCACGACGATCACCGGGTAATGTTTGATGAAGCCCAGGCGTTGTCTTCTGTCCGGGGTTACTTCACTCGCCTGCATCTGAAGTCCATCCATATTCATAAGAATGCGTCCGTCGCTATTAACCGCCGACGATGTCCACGATGTCCACGATGTATGCAGGGCACAGCTCAGTGCGTGCCCCAGTGACGGCAGCGTCCGGGCGAGCCCGATGACTGCCTGATGCTTGGCGAGTGCTTGGTGCGAGACTTGTCGCTGCGAGGATGGGTACCCCCTTTTTTATTTTAGCGGAGGTGAAGGAGACGGGCTGTGATTGGCTGAACCGCTGACGCGATCCACCAATGGCCTGAGAGGGAAGTCTACGCGAACGCTTAGCACGGACTGGCGGGATTTGTTCGCCCACAACGGGTCGATACACTTCCGCCAGTCCGGTAAGAGTCCGGTAGACTGCCTTATGGCGATACCGAGGCAGGTGAGAGATTGGAGGGGCGAAGTTGCCGACTGAAGGTGGCGCTAGGGACACCTAAAGCCGGCACAACGCCCGACCAATCTGTCGGCCTGCAACGGACCGGATTTGAATGGAAGGAAGGTGGTGAGATCCGATAGGTCGGCGCGTGGGCAGATGGTGAGAGGGCAATTTGTTATTTTAAAATTACGGTGGGTCGTCGAGCAAAGCTCGAGGGCGGCGGCGTTTGACTGGTGGTGGTCCATCATCGTTATCGAGGTGTTGGAGGTGTGGAAAGTCTGAAATGGATGCCCGATGGAAGAGGTTGAACGTAAGAGTTCGCGCAAATCCATCGAGCGACGGAATCTTCAGCCCTCGCCTGATAGTATCATTTTTTACAAACCAGGGAGAGCCGGAGATAAGCCGAAGGGGAAGGGCTTGGAAGGCTTCCATGCGTTTAACGACGTCGGGGGCGAGTTGGGTCCAAAATGCAGGCGCTGCGTACATAAGGACGGCTCGTAAAAAGAGCAGATAGATCGAGAGCTTCGTGCGCACCGGCAGTGGCCCTCGAGGCGATAAGAATGGGTATAGTTTGGCTTTGACGCCTCGGGCGCGCTGGAGCACTGTGGACACGTGAGCTCTGAAGCTTAGGCGTCGATCAAGAGTGACGCCTAAGTACTTCACAGTACGTTGCCAAGCGATTGGGCTCCCTTCAAGGGAGAGGATCTGGCATCGGGAAGTGAGCTGACGGGAGAAGGCAATCGCCTCGGATTTCTCCGTATTGATCGCCACCCGCCATTTCCTTAGCCAGGCCGGAAGTAATGCGAGCTGGCGCTGCACCACGTCAGTCGCAAAACGAAGGTTTGCAGAACTGGCGTGGTACATCGCATCGTCCGCATAGAGAGAGAGCGTGACTCCAGGCAAAACTGGCAGGTCGTTCGTGTACACAAGGTACAGAACGGGGCCGAGGACAGATCCTTGAGGAAGGCCAGCGGCGACGGGGCGGACAGAAGAGTACGTCCCGTCGACGCAGATCCTAAATTTGCGGTCGCAGAGATACGACCGCATCAGATGTACAAATGAGGCAGGGCGAGGGGAGGTGGCTAGCTTATAGAGAAGGCCTTCGTGCCAGACTTTGTCGAAGGCCTTACTCACGTCCAGAAGGACGGCGACAGTTTGATGGTTCCTGTTGATGGCGTCAGTGAGTTGCGTGACAACTCGGACAAGTTGAAGAGTGGTCGAATGCTGCCTGCGGAAGACGAACTGTTCCTGCCGGATGAAAGTATCCAGCAGGGGAGTAATCCGGCGATGCAGGAGGCGCTCGAACACCTTCGATAAGACTGGCAAAAGAGAGATTGGTCGATGATTCTCCGGGAGTGTACGCAGCTTGCGAGCCTTCGGCAACATGATGACTTTGGCTCGTTTCCATGTGCTGGGATAGTAATGGAGCCGGAGACATCCATTGAACAGCACGTGTATGAGTGAAACGAGACTTGCTGGGGCGTTGAGTAGGGCCGCTGCACCAATACGGTCCTCGCCGGGCGCCCGCTTGGGGCGCAGTCGACTAATGGCCGTTTCCACTTCAGCCTCGTCGAGCGGGTCGATTGGGTCTGCGGGAGGGCGGGAAAAATAGCCAGATAGGAAGTCTGCGACCGCTGCCGAGTGGCCGGGGTCGCAGACGCCTCTGTGAACGGTAAATTGTTCCTCCATGGTATCGGCAAAGACTTCTGCTTTGTCGGCCGCGGAGTACACAATCCCGTTCGGTGATCATAGGGGGTAGCGGGTCCTTTTCTACCCAATGAGTCGGCTCGCAGCCCGAAAAACGGACTGGGGCGTGACTTCCAGAGACTCAAGATATGAGTCCCATCGATGAGCAGTGGCATCAAGCAGAAGCTGCTTGACAAGGTCTGATTGGGCGTTCAGCCTGCGTTTTACGGCAGGGTCCCGGGTTTGTTGCCATCTCCGGCGGAGCTGGCGCCGTTTGCGGATGGCCAGAATCACCTTTAACCGCCGAGGTGAAAGCATCGCCTTAAATAGTGTCTGGCATGGTTTATTTTCCATGGCCAATCACAGTGGAGAATGATGAGCTGGCTTCTCATTGGTCCGTGTTATACACCTTAAGCGGCCAAAAAGTTGTAAATAGAAGCAGCGTAGCCTTCTCTCACTGTTGCTTGTTCCCAGCTCATTGGGAGACTTGTTCGGTATACCACCTATTTCGAACATTTTTGCTACTGAAGATGGCCACCGGTGGTGTGGCCGAAACGTCTAGCTGCAGAACATCAAGAATTCGACCACGGCCTTTCAGCCCGGAAGTTTTAAATAATTATAGTGACACCGGCCGTGAAAGCCTACGTACTAAAATGTTCGGACAGAGTTGAACAAGTCAACGCGTCGATTTGTTAACTAATTATAACCTACGCGTCTTTCTATGAAGCGCACACTTTTTTATAAATATTATTTGACAAATCGTTAGGTACATTATTAAACTTAACCTATGCAAATTATGAACATTAAGGTGTGTAAACTATGGAAGTTATGGTTTTTATATGGTTATGTCTCTGATTTGTGTGACTTCTGGTTTTCGTTCAGCACTTAAAAAACTGTGTAAAATTTTCCACAATCGTATACATAATTCAACTTGTTCTTCATTTACACACTAACACTAACACACACACACACACAAACTGATACACACGCGGTTGCCTGTCGCAATGACGTCACCACTGCCAGTCGAGGCGTGTTTCTTCTCTCTTCGCTGCGTTTAAAACAAACAAGGCTTGCAATTCCCTATACATGTTCACTTACAATTATTTCCTTATTTAAAATTAATTAATACGTTTGTTTCTTTTATTTATGTCTTATACCTAACGCTTAATTGTTACATTATTTTCATTATTTATATCTTTTACACGATCATGCGTGCGTTCGTATGTTCTTATACCTCAGTCAGGGGTTGATACGAAGACTTATGCTAAACGTATCGTTGCAATATATAAATCACCGAACAATCTACGTGTTTGTCGAATGTGCCAGAAGAATCTCACTCTAATGTATGTAGCATACGTGACTGTCAACGCATCCAGGACAGTTTTCTCGAAGGCGCCAGCCACGCGGACTGTGTCAATGCCGCAGTTAATTACGTAGTTCACATGGGCGCTAAGACGCAATTAGGAACGTTCTGGTCTGTGAGCACAGACAGGTATAAATACATGGCTGCAGTGGCCTTAAGTTTCAGTATAGCTGCGATATATTTAATGTGCGGTTCGAGATATTTTCGGGCGATATTACTGTGCCTGAAACATCAAGTGGTTATTAGTTAAGTGTTGTGTTTTATATTCGGACGGTATATTGTAATACAATAGTGTTTGAATATTAGTTGACATTTATTTGCGTGTTAACAATTTTTATTTGATTTATTATAAGAGACTGTGTTGTTAATTACGAACTGTTTAACTGTGAAAATTAAAGCTGGTGATTAGTGACTTAATTGGTGTCTTGTATTTAGTTCCCACTGTACCTACGACGATAAAGTAGACCTTCATAATAGGGGTGTCAGAACTGGGATAGTACGGTTAACAGTGGAAACAGTGGACAGTTTGTACAAGACGAGGTATTTCGTAATTGACCGGTAAACATGGATGCCAGTCAGATGATGGACTCTTTCCAAACGCTGCTGCGGGAGACACAGGAAGAAGCAGAAAGACGACAAAAAGAAGAATGAAGACAAGAAAGAGAAGAAGCAGAAAAACAACAAGACGAGAAAGCAGAAGCGAGACAGAAAACCCTCCTGTAGGAGGTAGAGGAAGGGAAGCGTGAAACAGAAGACATCAAAGCATTAATACAGGAGCAGAAACAGGTGCATGATCGCAGAATTGGGTCTCCTACGAAGTGAGCTTAATAAACAAGTTTCTAAAATATCGGAGGTTCAAGAATCAATGACATTAAAAATGGCTGAAGTAGAAAAATCTGTCTCGAGTGTTGAAGAATCGATGTATATTAAAATAGCTGAAGTAGAAAAATCAGTCACGAGTGTGGAAAAAGCTATGTCAAAAAAATAGAAGATTCGATTACAAATATAAAAGAGCAGTACAACAATACAAATACATCGATTCAAGTTAATTTAACTTGTGTAGCCTCATGCTTTTGGAAGACAATTATTTATACAACGCAAGTTAACCAATTTAAATGCATTTACATATTGTGTATTGAATTCATGGGTGTAATCGTAGTAAGAAGATGATACGTTACTTACGTTTTAAATCGTTCCATTATTTATTTATTTAAACAACATCTTTCATATCGGATATTAAACAATAACTCATTATTAAATCGTTTGTATGAAGTTTTAGTACATAACTTATTGCTAACAAATTACATACATAAGTTATATACAACTCTTATTATCTAATTGTAATTACTTTAAAATGTTTATTTTGCTCTCGGCTTACTCATGGTGTGTTCATATGTTTGCAAATGCTGATTCATTAGCTTCAAAAAATGAATTTACTTCTATTCAAACTTCTTTTATATTACTTTGTTTTACTTTCTACTGCATATTTTTTTTCTTTATCATCAAAGACTTTACTAATTACGTTAATTCAAAAATTACTTATTTCTCTTATCATTTACATTACTAATTACTAAATTTGATACAAGAAATATTATTCTAATTTTTACTGGTTTTACATTTATTTATTTTAATATTGTTTGAATGTCTTTCATTCAAGCTTTAATTAGTGTCTTTCATCTGTCTGTAATTAAATGTTTTTTTTTATCACCTCGTTTGACATGGTTATTCATCTGTACGTCCTCCGTGTCCTTCGGGTCGTGTCCTCTGGTCGTGTCCTCCGCATGTATTTCTGGTCCTCTGGTCGTGTCCTCCGTGTGTGTTGATTAATAGTCTAGTCGTCACATCTCACGTCATATGCTACAGGTGTGTCCATAGACCTCATCGTATGTATTTTGCAGCTCTGGCTGTATAGCTAGTTGATCCGGTGACTCTTACGATAATTGTAAATTTGTGTCGTCGACTGACATAGCCTCCTACGGCAATAGTTGAATCGAGAAGAAGAAACTTTATTAGCGCGACCTGGTATTTATAGACAGGTCGTGCAAAAATTCCTGTCTGAACACTTTTTAACTTGTCAGATTCTGTCGAGGCGTTACTACCCCCACTCTTGTTCAATTCACTATTTTCGCCTATTTTCGCGAATTACGAAGTTTGTTTCACCTCACTCGATGCTCAATCGATCACTGATTTTTATGTGATTACTATACGTAAATTGCCCTTCTTTATGGTATTCACAAAAAGAGTTATTCATTTTTTATGTATAGTAATTGCACTTTTCGTCACCTCTGTATGGTTTTTTAACACTTTATTTATCTATAATTTCTACACACTTTGGTGTCTTTTGTTTTATCCTATCGTATATAGTTTTCTTATAATTAACATAACTATTTCTTATAATAAACGTATAACTATTCTACTTGAAAAGGGTTGGTTACATTTCAGGAACGGACAGGATTCACACACACTAACAAAATACGCACGTACACAACGCTAGCAACAGGTGTGTCGAAACTGCATGTCCATGCATGAATTCTGTACTCCCTATTTTTTACTACGATTCGGCTTATGCAGTCTGAATCATGTTTATTAATTCATACTTATTCATTTTTATTATTTATTTATTATTTATTTGGGCAATGCACAGTATCATTACTGTTTGTACTGTTGCAGCAGATTAAAAATAAAGTCGAGCAGTGCTTGAAGTTACAACCAAAACAACTTTGTGAACAGGCTGTACCAATGATAAAGGCAAAAAAAAAACGCAGAAAATAAGTTAATAGAGAAAGTCACTTTGCCTGCAGTAGGGACAGTTCATGTCAAAGCTCCAACCTTTGACGGAAGCAGTCACTAGGCAACATACCTCCGCCAATTTGAAGCTGCTGCATGCGCAAATAATTGGACAGAGAAAGACAAGGCTGCTTCACTCGTTCTCTCATTAAAAGGACTCGCGGCACAACTACTACAGAAAGTGCCTCCTGACAGCCAAAACACCTATGTCGAATTGATAAAAGCTCTGGAATTACAGTATGGTGATAAACATTTGCGAGATGTGTACTGCACCCAGTTGTGAGCAAGGCGACAACATTCCGGGGAGAGTCTTCAAGAGTTTGAAGCAAGTATCGACAGACGAATTAGACTGGCCTATCCTGAAGCGCCAGAAGATTTTCAAACGAGTTTTACGATGCAGACATTTACTGCCGGTGTCCGAGATAACGAACTACAGCAAGTGTTATAAATGGGAAGACACCAGAACAGTGCGGAGGCCCTGGTACATGCTTTGCAATTTGAGGCCGCCAAATCAGAGTCTGGTTGGACAAGTCATAAAGTGTGCGAGCGCTAAAAGATAGCGACGGCACAGACGATGAGGAAGAAGAACAAGGAACAGAAACTCGACGGTCGGCGCCACAGAATAAAATAAGAAAGGATGGAAGACCAAAGTGTTATAGATGTGGGAAACCTGGACATCTACAACGAGATTGTCGGCTTATAATTCAGCAGCAGGGAAACGAGCAATAGACGGTACAACGAGGCGTTTGCTGACTAACTGGAGGAACGAAGCCCCTAGACAATACGCAATTTCTACACTTCAAAAAAAAAAAAACAGCGGGAGCTTGATGATTACCGTATTTGTTCAAGAAAGGCCAACCTCGATTACTGATGACACAGGTGCAACAGTTTCCATTGTGTGGCCCGACGTGGTGAAAGATCTTAAGCCAATCTGGTGCTCTTGCAGCTTGCGAACAGCTACTGGACGGCCTGTAAAAGTGTTTGGAAAAGTGGAGATACGCCTACGCCTCGGTCGACTTGAGTTTAATCATCAAGTACTGGTTGCAGACATTGTGGATGAAGCAATTCTTGGTATGGACGTTATGAACACATACGGATTTATAGTTGACTTCAAAAACAATGTCTTGAGAATCGGAGGAGAAGAGGTAATGCTCTCCACAATGATGACATCACAAAAATTCCGCCAGACTCCGAACTCCGAAAAGATCATCATGGTTAGAACCGAGGTAGATACTAGGGGCAACCAGTGCTCTATATTCGAACCCCAGGTAGTCAGCACACCGGGCATTCTAATTGCCAGAAGTTTAGTAAAACCTGACGAAACCGGAAATGTACCTATTAGCGTGGCGAAAATTCTGGATCAAGCTATCACTTTACAAAGCAATAAGCTCCTAGGCAAATTGACTCCTGTGGCCTGGGTAGCCAGAATGACGCAACGGAGATTCAATGCTTCGGTTAATTCCAAATTATCAGAGGAACTGCAAGAATTATTGAACAGATCTTCTAACGACCTCTCAAGTGGTGAGGTAAAAGAACTCGGACACTTTTCACACGAATTCAAATATTGTTTTGCTGTTTGGGGACAGTCACTGGGAAGAATCTCTCTTGTGCAACATCACATCAATACCGGGGACACAACACCGATACGCCAACTTCCTCGAAGGCCTCCATAATCTGAAGAAGAGGAAATGTCTCGGTTAGTACAGGACATGTTGACAGAGGGAGTAATCGAACCTTCGTCAAGTGCTTGGTCTTCTCCTGTAGTGCTGGTAGCGAAGAAGGACGGTGGATTGCGTTTCTGCATAGACTACGGGAGGTTAAATGCGTTACAAAAAAGACTGCTATCCATTACCTCGCGTTGACGATACGCTCGATACGTTGTCCGGAGCACAATGGTTTTCCATTCCACATTGGACTTGAAGAGTGGATATTGGCAAGTGGGTCTTCATCAAGAAGACAAGGAAAAGACCGCTTTCTCGACCCCAAGTGGCTTATTCCAATTTAACTTAATGACATTTGGACTCTGTAATGCAGTGGCAACATTTGAAAGATTGATGGACCTGGTACTCTGAGAGGCCTGACATGAAAAACTTGCCTTGTTTATTTAGACGATATCATAGTCATCGGGAAGACTTTCAAAGACCATTTGGAAAACCTTAGAAGGTTCTAACTAGAATTCACGGTGCCGTACTGAAGCTGAGACGAAGAAGTGTTCTCTATTCCAGAAGGAAGTACTGTATCTGGGCCATCTGGTTTCGGCAGCGGGTGTTAGCATGGATCCCAATAAAGTATACACCGGAAGAGACTGGCCAGTGCCGGACGAAGTTAGGAGTTTCCTGGGGTTATGCTCATATTACAGACGTTTTGTGAAAGACTTCGCTACTACTGCTAAACCACTACATGAGCTAATGGAAAATAATCGAAACTTGGAGTGGTCGAGGGAGTGTGATAAAGCATTTAGGACTTTGAAAATTGCATTATGTTCGCAGCCAATTCTCGCTTTCCCAGCTTCCAAAGGGAAGTACATTGTGGATACAGACGCAAGCAATACTGGTCTAGAAGCAGTTTTGTCTCAAGTGGAAAACGGTGAAAAACGAGTAATAGCGTATTACAGCAAGACACTTTCTAAACCGGAAAGAAATTATTGCGTTACAAGGAGAGAGTTGCTGGCAATCGTCCGAGCGTTGGAGCACTTTCATAAATACCTCTATGGAAGAGAGTTTTCACTACGTACCGACCATGCCGCGCTTGCATGGCTCTTGAGATTTGAAAATCCGGAAGGACAGTTGGCAAGGTGGCTTGAACGTCTGCAAGAGTACAACTTCAAGGTACAACATCGACGGGGGCGCCTGCATGGTAATGCAGATGGCTTATCACGAAGACCGTGCCCGGAAGTCTGCCGACATTGCCACAGAAAAGAAGAACAAAACTCAAGCGAACATGTTGAAGCCATCACTGTAGATTTCCTGGCAGACGGCTGGACAACACAAGACTGTCGACAAGAACATATGACTGATGAAGACATTGGACCTATCTTGACAGGAAAAGAGGAAGGTCGCCGCCCGGATTGGCAAGATATCTGCCATGCTTACGAAGTGCTTAAGGGCTACTGGGCACAATGGGAATCTCACCTTAGAAAACGGATTGCTGAAAAGGGCTTGGGAAAGTGCAGATGGACGAGACGTGGTCATGCAGTTGATAGTTCCCCGAAGTAAAGTGCAGTCTGTTTTGAAGGAGATGCATGATGAAATATCTGGAGGCCATCTTGGCGTTAACAAAACCCTTGACTAAATACGGAAGCGATTCTATTTGCTTCATATTCGCCACGACGTAGAGGAATGGGTTCGGACGTGTGAAATATGTGCTGCAAGCAAGGGCCCACAAACCAGAAGCAGGGGTAAAATGAGACAGTATAACGTTGGACTGCCTTTCGAGAGAATTGCCATAGACATTGCTGGACCATTCCCAGTTACTGACGATGGAAACCGGTACATCATGGTTGTAGGTGACTACTTTATTAAGTGGGTGGAAGCCTACGCAATTCCAAATCAGAAGGTTACCACTGTGGCAAAGAAGTTAATTCACAACTTCTGTTGCCGTTATGGAGCCCCTATGGAAATCCATACGGATCAAGGGAGAAATTTTGAATCAGGAGTATTTAAAGAATTATGCCGTCTACTCGGAATTAGAAAGACCAGGACAACGCCTCTGCATCCTCAGTCGGACGGGATGGTTGAGAGATTCAATAGGAGACTTGAGCAGCATCTTTCGAAGGTTGTTGACGAGAACCAAACAGACCGGGACCAACGTATATCACTATTCCTCATGGCGTATAGATCATCAGTACACGACACAACCGGCAAAATTGGTGTTGGGGGGGGGGGAGATTTGTCTTCCTGGGGACTTAATGTTCGGACACCTGAGATTCAGTCCCAAGAACCGCAGAACTATTCCTCGCAATTAGAAAACCAACTGCGAGAAATGAGTCGCTTGGTAAGAGGAAGGCTGAAGATAACCAGTGATAAAATGAAAACTCGGTATGACAATCGCAGAAATAATGTGAGTTTCCAATAAGGAGATCAGGTCTGGTTGTTCAAGATAAAAACGTGCCGTCGTGGTCGCTCACCTAAGCTTCAGTCTAACTGGGAAGGACCCTACACTGTGAAAAAAAGAATCAACTATGTTGTTTATCGGATTCAACAGGAAGGACAGCAAAAGTTCAAGGTCGTCCACCTAGATCGCCTGGCTAAGTACTACTTCAGAGACGGTTTGCCAGTTCGGGACGAACAGGCTTAAGGAGGGGGTTATGTTCCGACATCACAGAACTGTAACCCCTCTTTCCTTTCATGTCTTTTATGAGTATAAAACAACTTATTTCATTTTAATATTTTTTTTTTTGAAAGAGAAGCTACAAGTCAATTAGGACTAGGCTGGAGCCTAGAGAAGCAAAAATTGTGCCGGGTCCAGTATGACGGGACTTGCAATGAAACTCAGCTGTAATGTAACAATAACAAGTTTATTGTATGCCTAGAATTCATACATGCAGGCCAACTCTATGACATAATTATCCCCCCAATGAATCATAAATATCACGAATAATTTAATCCCACCTTTAACAGTATTAAAGAAAAACAACATGTGTATAGCATAACAAGTGTGTATAAATTCAGTAAATATATGTATATATAAATATAAAGTTCTCCCCATCTTGTGACTAGCTAGACACAGACAAACATAACAACACACACAGAAACATAAGGCACATAGACTCACAATTACATTAATTCTAACACGAATGCCCCTGGAATGCACCCGTCTTGTAGGCAGTGTAACTACAATACTCAGAACCCAGCAGTAATAAAATATACGCCCCTCAACAACCCGTTTCTGTAGAATTACACAAAATCCAAAACCCCAGAAGGATGATAATTACTCATAACGCATAAATAAGACCGGACCGCCCATATGTATAGCATTCCACTGATCAATGACCCATCATGAATGTATGAACCTTAAGTTCCTTCCACAGCATTAAATAAAAATAACGGAACTACATCACCTGATTTTAAACAGTTGTTATACAATTCTAAACGGTTACCTTGCTTCACAAATTCCGAAGGATATAATAAATTAGTATGTACTTTAACAGTCAGAAAATTAATCACTCGAGGCTTTACAATTTCAGAAAAATTTAGATAATATATGTTTTACAAAAAAAATAATGAGTATATGTTTTATAGTTAAAAGAGAATTAAACAGCAGATACTACAAGTGATAGTTAATCAATGTGTTTTGCAAGTTAAGAACAACAATCAGTATAGTGCTTTGTAAGGTACAAAATCCACTAATATATGCCAAAAAAAAAAACAAATTATTCTCTATTAACCCTGAATGGCTATATAAATATAATTAAAATGAAAGTACAATAAGGCGGTTGTGCCCTAGCAGCTGTGAGAGCGCGCCAGCATGTGGTTGACAAAATTTGACAGGAATCTAACCTGCCTCAGGCTGCACAAACATGTGTCAGACAAAAACTAAGTCCCCTTTTTAAACCCCAGAAAACGGCCAAAAGAAAACAAAGAAAACCCCAGCCCTTAAATGTTAAACCCAATGTGAATTTAATATTTACTTATTTCTGTTCCAGCCGGAACAAAGCTACTAACCTATTCTATAAATTTTGTAAAGAGTAATATAATAATGAGATGCAAACTGTAAAATGCCCCAAGTGTAAAATATCTCTGGCACGCTCCCCCAGTGCAGCACACAATTACAAGCAGTGCACTTAGTGTTATGTAATTCAGTTATAAAAAAAAAGATTCTTGAATTTAACTTATAATGTTCAGAGTCATGATCAGCTGCTCCTCTTTATAGCAGGCAGTCTGCACACGTGGTCACATGGATTCAAAGATATCTAATGTAAAATAGGCGCACTGCCGGCCCGGCCCCAAAAAGGAAAATAAAAGAGTACATATCACCTTAGTACTGCTGGCAAGTGCTACATCGAGAACGAGTCACCAACTCCCTCTTCGGACATGATCTTGTTTAATGGTCCATGACTGATGCAGGTGTACGGCAATCAGCAAAGCCAAATCTCCGGCTTAATCAAGAACCCTGTTAAATCATATAAATTAGAGAAGTGTTCACCAAAAATATACACCCGAGTTCAGGTAATTAACCTCAGAACGGGCCTCCAACTAACTCTCAATAAATGCACAAGTTTCATTAATAAAGTTTTTGCAACCAGCTTAAAGGGTAGAAAATCAGCCATGGAATAAGTAAATTTGAATAATGAACATACTTTATTAAACGTGGCGTAATATAAAAGTCATCAGCTCACTGGCTACATGCCTCGACAGAACTTTGCAGGTTAAACAGCCACGTGGTGAGCGATAATCATGATTGGACCCAAAAAAATTCAACTGCAAGGCACTCACAGCATTAAGAATGTTTTAACATTAATTAAGTTTCATCCATGGAAGTTCTCACAAATAATTCTCTACTGGGAAGGTAATTAACAAGCTCCCCGACAGTCTGCTGCATGAATTGACACAGTTCACGACCCGACTAGGCACTGCCTTTTAGCCATTAATTTTTTAATGTAGTACACTTTTATCATGACAATGACACTGCAATACCTCTCACACTATTCTAGTAATAATAAACGGAACATGAGCTATATACTGAACATTAAGTAATTTGCTGAACAATGAGTTTTCTCTTAATATAAAACCTGTCGGGTCGCACACACATAATTACGTATTTTATACGGTTGCATACGCCTTGTTATTAATTATCCATATACATAATTACTTATAAAGACATAAGATAATGCACTTCTTACCGGGAGTCGTTTATGCTTCAGCCAGCCATGTAGAAACAGAAACTACGCCGTAATTGTTCGAAGAGAGAGACGGACCGTTGTATCTCGCAGCGGGGCAGTGAGTCGTCTGCCGTCACAAGCAGAGCCAAATGCTCCCCTTTCTACAAGTTGCGCGCGCAACCGTCCACGCCGGACAAAGGTCGCTTGCATTCGCTCTATTTTACAATTAGACAAAACTTTTCTAAAACCTTTTCAACGGCCGGATTTACACCGGCACAGAACAATCTACGTGTTTGTCGAATGTGCCAGAAGAATCTCGCTCTAATGTATGTGGCATACGTGACTGTCAACGAATTCGCGAGAGTTTTCTCGAAGGCGCCAGCCGCGCAGACTGTGCCAATGCCGCAGTTAATTACGTAGTTCACATGGGCGCTAAGACGCAATTAGCAACGTTCTGGTCTGTGAGCACAGGTATAAATACATGGCGGCAGCGGCCTTAAGTTTCAGTATAGCTGCAATATATTTAATGTGCGGTTCGAGATATTTTCGGGCGATATTACTGTGCCTGAAACAACAAGTGGTTATTAGTTAAGTGTTGTGTTTTATATTCGGACGGTATATTGTAATACAATTGTGTTTGAATATTAGTTGACATTTATTTGCGTGTGAACAATTTTATTTGATTTGTTATAAGAGACTGTGTTGTTAATTACGAACTGTTTAACTGTAAAATTAAAGCTGGTGATTAGTGACTTAATTGGTGTCTTGTATTTTGATTCCACTGTACCTACGACGATCAAGTAGACCGTCATAACAATATGGTGGAGTGGTTCCCAACCTTTTGGGACCTGCATACCACTTTGTAACTGATTTCTACACCATGAGGTGCAGAAGATTTAAATTACCTTTCTTAGGCAGACAAATAGGACTGATGTAGTCATTGTATTTGATTTTCTTTTTCACTTTAAGTAAAGCAATGTCATTATCATCATACGTCTTGTGAACAACGTGGCCAGGATGAATAATCATGTAATCGATTTGGTGCACTCTTTCTGTACCATCATTGAGTTGAATACGATCATGTGCTCCAAGAATGACTGCCAGTCTAGATTCCCTGTAGGTACATGAAAAGTTTTCATTATATTCTATTACATAGAATTTAATAAGTGTAACAAAAATGTAAGTAATGAGAGTAAATTATAAGTTCCTGACTATTAACCCACATCAAGAAAATACACAAAAACATAGTCTTCACTGCTGATTATGAAAGCAACAATAGCATAAACTTTGTAGACCTCACCGTTACAAAACTACAACACAAAAACAAATTCAGTATACACAGGAAACCCACTACAACTAATACACTGATACATAACTCCTCAAATCACTCAATACAACACAAACTGTCTACCTTCAGAACCATGATACACAGACTAAACAACATCCCACTGGATGAAAAAGACTACCAAGATAATTAAACAGTATCAGATATCTAGCAGAAGCCAACAGGTACAATAAAATAATAATTAATAAACTCCTACACAAAAGAAACAACAGACAAAGACAGAAAACAAGAAATTCATAACACTAACATATATCAATAACGACAATCAAAAGTAGCCCACAAATTTAAAAAAGCAGGATACAAGATCGCATACAGAACTACAAACAAAATACCATACACAGATAAAAAAATATGTACAAACAACAAAAAAAATTTTGTTTAACTGGTGTTTACAAATTGAACTGCTCAGAATGTAACAAAGTCTATATAGACCAGACAGGACACAGCTTCAGAGATACATAGAACACATAAAAGAATTACACCCCACCACCGAGTCCACCTTTGCAAATCACATCATTGAGGCAGATCACATACATACAAACATAAACAGTAATATGGAAATCCTACACGTACACACAAACGGCCGAAAACTAGACACTCTTGAACAACTTGAAATATACAAACACACGAAAATACATAAAACCAACATACTAAATGAACAGACACAATTTAAATCACACACACACACACACACACACGCGCGCGCGCGCGCAATTATCTTTTGAATGACACCACCGCCACCAAAAGTAGCATGGACAGCGCTCCTAGCGGCAGCATCTGACAAAGCTCTAATGAAGAAAAAACTACTTTAGGCAATAAGGCAATAATAATAATATATTTATCAATAATAATTTGTGATCCGAGTCAGTAGTGTTATATATAGTTAATAAATGATAACGAAAATGTGAAAGTAGAAATATGAAGGATTCTTGGATTTTGTTGACCATCACATGTCTGAGTATCAGTAATGATATGTATACACTTTTGCTACAATGACTGCAACACTAATATTTCATATAAAAATTAATGCTTTCAGTGCCAGGTACTATATGTGAAGTGCCAGAATATTTCTTATGGGTACAGTCTGAAGTGCCAGGATGACTTTTCGCATTTTGCAAGTGTTTTTAAAAACTTCATAAATCTTTCAAGTGTTTACAAATTTCCATTATTCTTTCTGCTAAACGTGTTTAATGAGTTGTTCTAAAAGAAGCATCAAATCTAATTTTACTGGACTTAATGAACAAAATAAAATATCGGCATGGAAATCCATACATGACTTGCATGTTCTAAGATTTATATTTAACATCATTCACTTAAAGTTAGTTTGATAATTTCTAAAAAAATATCTCACACTCAAACTATTTTCATTATTTTTAGATATTTTTGTTAATATAGGGTAATCGTTTAATATAATACTATTTTTAAGTCACATTATCTGTAGAAATTAGGTACTTTATTCTTATACAGAAACTGAACTACGCAGATAATCATCCCTCCTCCTCAACCACCTTTAATCATATTTACACTTTCATAGTGTACATTACAATTGTAAAGAGTATCATATGTAAATGCTAAGGTATCTTATCCTTCAAAATTAAATACTCCTCATAGTTTACTTGATATCGGCAAAGTAATTTTAAAGAAATCACCCCATCCACAATCAACTACACTCTCCATTTATAGATACTTTAACTACCTTTTTCTACAGTTGATTATTATGATCCTGTTCTCACGATACCTTATTTATCAAAATTGAGTACTTTACTCTTGTTATAACACAATACATTACCGGTAAACTATCCCTACCCCTTGAACCGAACAACCCCATTTTTGATATTTACAATTTCATTTCAGTTTCATTACATGTAATTATTAAGGTATCGTATTCTTGAAAATGAAGTACTTATATTCAACATTATAAAGACAGTTTTTGAAAAATTACCCCCTCTCTCTTCAACTAACCTTTCCATTTATAGATATTTCATTTATCTTTCTACAGTGGATTACTATGTGCTAATTTTCAGGATACTTTATTTACCAGAATTAAGTACTTTACTCTTATTATAACGTAAAACATTGTAGGTAAACTACCCTTTCCCCCTTAACCAATCTTCACTAAAATCAATAGGCTTGAGTCCTCTACAACTCGGGCACATATGCAAAAAGTTATTTGATTCTGTTTGAATTTGGGGCAGTTATTGTTTGGCACAGAAAAAGTTCTACACACACACACACACACACACACACACACACACACACACACACACACACACACACACACACACACACACACACACACACACACACACACACACACACACACACACACACACACACACACACACACACACACACACACACACACACACACACACACACACACACACACACACACACACACACACACACAATTTTTAGAAAATGACATTTCTTCAATTCTTGAGGATAGTACAATCAGAATCAGCCCTTATCTCAAACACGATTTTTTTCATGATCTTTCACGATTTCATCCTTACAAAACATGGAAGTAAAAAATGAAAACCAACAACATGGAAGTAAAAATTATACTTACCAACAAATATTTTAGTATGACACAAAGTAAGGAACATAATAAAAATATTTAGAACCACAAAGAAACCACCATTTAAAGAAGTACACATTTCTGTACACAAATACTAATTTTCAAGTGTTTCTATAAGAAAATGATTATCCAATTTTTCAAATTAGTGTCATTTTACCATTTTTGCATTGTTTCTAAAGACAGTTACAGCAAACTAAATTAATTAGAAAACAAAATATAATCACATTTTAGTTAATAATATGATTGTTTAATATAAAATTGTTGAAACTTGCAAAATGTTATGCCATCCTAAACTTAAATTATATACACTAAAACATAAAAAAATTAAGCCTGTTTCAGCAAGTATGACTGGAAAAGCACATTGTGTGCAATCTCTTCTTGCACTTTTTGCACATATGTGCAGATTTTGTTTACTGTTTCTACCATACCAGCTCTTGTGCCGGCACCACTACAGACAAACAATTCCTTTCTTTTTGTCTGGTAGGTTTTTAAAAAACTTTTTTACATCCGCTTCACCACCCCACCTTGCATGCATCTGCCAGTCTAATTGCTAGGCCAAGAGAATTATAAATATTATACGGTACCTAATTGTATTTTCTTTTGTTTATATTTGAATTTCAAATAAGTCTGCAATTAAAGAAACTGTAATGAAAGACTCTCCTGACACTCTTTGATACAAAAAAATATATATCTACAGTTTACATATTATACCTTTTTTTGATCGGATGATGAGCTGTGAAGCTTGAAAGCACTAATCGGAATAACTTTTCTATAGTGGTGTGCAATAATGTTAATTCTGTTTGGTATTATAACTTTGAAAATAATTCTTCTAGGCATCCAAAAAATTGACACTGGTACGTTTTACACAATACTTACGGCATCCGATTTTTTGGAAATTGACACTTAAGTAGATACTGTCAATGTTCGAAAAATCAGATAATGGCACTGAAAGGATAACAAAAAATCACTTTTTGCTTTTTCCTTGTGAGCTTTGTCAGAGGTGACTGCTATGAACACTATCAGTTTAGTTATTGTAGTTAGTGCTGACATGAAAAATGGAAGGAATTGTAGACAGATGAAAAGAGATGCATTAGACCAAGAAAAATGGAAAGTATCCTGTTGAAACCTGTTGTAAGACAGTTTTCTAATGAAGATGGTGAAGATGGTAAAGAAAGGAAAACTTTGGATCAGGACATTGCATACGTCCTGGGAACAAATGAGTTGCTAACAACAATTTTGAAGGAATCATGGAAGGTGGGAAAGATAGGGAGAAGTAACATGGATGAGATACAATGTAGACTGCTGTCTCAAGAGATGAAGGAATGTACCGTTGTTAGATTGTAATACATAACAAATGGTAGACGACGATGATGTTAGGTCCTGGAATACAGCAAAACACTATATGATGATGATGATGATGATGATGATGACGACAGTGTCGCTATGATAATGTTGATGATGATAATGATGATGACTATGTCAACAAAGATTATTGCAACAATGATGATGATAGCAATGTTTTGATGGTGATGATGAATGTGGCAATGATAATGTTGATGACAACCATAGTGATGATTTCAATGGTTACAACCACAATTACGATAATGATGGCGATAACAATAATGATGATAATGACAACAATAATGGAGATGGTGATGGGGACAGCGGCAATGACAATAACAACAATGATTATGAAGTGAAGTGATGATGATGATGATGATGATGATGATGATGATGATGATGATGATGATGATGATGATGATGATGATGATGACGACAATGACAACGACCGACAGAAATATGCCAACTTGTTGACAAGAAATGCCTGCTGATGAAATTCCTTTTTTCCAACACAAAGATAATTATCAAGTAAACTAAACATAATATTATGCTCCCATGCATAATGCTGTATAATATAACACTGCATAATTGTGTAAATTATTTCCCGGTAAAATTAACTTTCTCACTTATCTCTGTAACGCTCAATGCAGTGAGCCGCTGTCAATATGTAGTGGTTATTGATAATGGAGCCACCACAAGTATGAATGTTGAGGTACAAAACAGACACCATCCAAGGATAAATGTGTGGTGTTGAAAGCTTCCCGTTGACAATTCTTGGTGAGACTTTCTTCAGCTGTGGGATTCTGCCACACTCTGCAATAACACATTGTGAGATTACAACACATGTGCACATTACATCATATTGTTTATTACATGTGTAAGTATAAAATATCTTAGAATTAATAAACACTATCCCAATGCAGAACATTAGTGTTTTAGATAAGAATTAAACAAAAAATTGTTATATTAATATATCTTAATATATTAATATATCAATAACGACAATCAAAAATAGACCACAAATTTAAAAAAGCAGGATACAAGTTTGCATACAGAACTACAAACAAAATACCACACACAGATTAAAAAAATATGTACAAGCAACAAAACAAATTTTGTTCACCTGGTGTTTACAAATTGAACTGCTCAGAATGTAACAAAGTCTATACAGACTAGACAGGACACAGCTTCAGAGATACATAGAACACATAAAAGAATTACACCCTACCACCGAGTCCACCTTTGCAAACACATCAATGAGGCAGACCACACACATACAAACATAAAAAGAAATATGGAAATCCTACACGTACACACAAACGGCCGAAAACTAGACACTCTTGAACAACTGGAAATATACAAACACACGAAAATACATAAAACCAACATACTAAATAAACAGACACAATTTAAATCACACATCATACTATTTGAACACACACACACACACACACACACACACACACACACACACACACACACACACACACACACACACACACACACACACACACACACACACACACACACACACACACACACACACACACACACACACACACACACACACACACACACACACACACACACACACACACACACACACACACACACAATTATCTTTTGAATGACACCACTGCCACCAAAAGCAGCATGGACCTCCTAGTGGCAGCCTATGACAAAGCTCTAATGAAGCAAAAACTACTTTAGGCAATATGGCAAACATTTGTTATTTTTATCAATAATAAATTGTGATCCGAGTCAGTAGTGTTATATATAGTTAATAAATGATAACGAAAATCTGAAAGTAGAAATATGAAGGATTCTTGGATTTCGTTGACCATCACATGTCTGAGTATCAGTAATGATATTTATACACTTTTGCTACAATGACTGCAACACTAATATTTCATATAAAAATTAATGCTTTCAGTGCCAGGTACTATATATAAAGTGCCAGAATATTTCTTATGGGTACAGTCTGAAGTGCCAGGATGACTTTTGGCATTTTTCAAGTGTTTTTAAAAACTTCATAACTCTTTCAATTTTTTACAATTTTTATTTCCATTATTCTTTCTGCTAAACGTGTTTAATGAGTTGTTCTAAAAGAAGCATACAATCTAATTTTACTGGACGTAATGAACAAAATAAAATATCGGCATGGAAAACCATACATGACTTGCATGTTCTAAGATTTATATTTAAAATCATTCACTTAAATTCAGTTTCACAATTTCTAAAAAATATCTCTCACACTCAAACTATTTTCATTATTTTGTTAATATAGGGTAGTCGTTTGATATAATGCTATTTTCGAGTCACTTTATCTTTAGAAATTAGGTATTTTATTCTTATAAAGAAACTGAACTACGCAGATAATCATCCCCCCTCCTCAACCACCTTTAATCATATTTACACTTTCCTAGTGTACATTATAATTGTAAAGAGTATCATATGTAAACGCTAAGGTACCTTATCCTTGAAAATTAAATACTCCTCATAGTTTACGTGATATCGGCAAAGTAATTTTAAAGAAATCACCCCATCCTCAATCAACTACACTCTCTATTTATAGATATTTTATCTACCTCTTTTTACAGTTGATTATTATGATCTTCTTCTCACGATACCTTATTTATCAAAATTGAGTACTTTACTCTTGTTATAACACAATACATCACCGGTAAATTTTCCCTACCCCTTCAACCGAACAACCCCATTTTTGATATTTACAATTTCATTTCAGTTTCATTACATGTAATTATTAAGGTATCTTATTCTTCAAAATGAAGTACTTTATAACATTATAAAGACAGTTTTTGAAAAATTACCCCCTCTCTCTTCAATACCCTTTTCATTTATAGATATTTCATCTACCTTTCTACAGTGGATTACTATGAGCTAATTTTCAGGATACTTTATTTACCAAAGTTAAGTACTTTACTCTTGTTATAACGTAAAATATTGCAGGTAAACCGATCTTCACCAAAATCAATAGGCTTGAGTCCTCTACAACTCGGACACATATGCAAAAAGTTATTTGATTCTGTTTAAATTTGCGGCAGTTATTGTTTGGCTTAGAATAGGTTCTACACACTGACACACACACACACACACACACACACACTTTTTAGAAAATGACATTTCTTCAATTTTTGAGGGCAGTACAATGAGAATCAGACCTTATCTCAAACATGATTGTTTTCATGATCGCCATACTTCCATGTTCCTTACGAAACATGGAAGTAAAAAATGAATAGGCATTATATTTACCAACAAATATTTTAGTATGACAGAAAGTAAGGCACATAATCAAAATATTTAGAACCACAAAGAAACCACCATTTAAAGAAGTACACATTTCTGTACACAAATACTAATTTTCAAGTGTTTCTACAAGAAAATGATAGAACATTTTCCAATTTTTCAAATTAGTGTCATTTTACCATGTTTGCATTGTTTCTAAAGACAGTTACAGCAAACTAAATTAATTAGAAAACAAAATATAATCACATTTTAGTTAATAATATGATTGTTTAATATAAAATTGTTAAAACTTGCAAAATGTTATGCCATCCTAAACTTAAATTATATACACTAAAACATAAAAAAATTAAGCCTGTTTCAGCAAGTATGACTGGAAAAGCACATTGTGTGCAATGTCTTCTTGCACTTTTTGCACATATGTGCAGATTTTGTTTACTGTTTCTACCATACCAGCTCTTGTGCCGGCACCACTACAGACAAACAATTCCTTTCTTTTTGTCTGGTAGGTTTTTAAAAAACTTTTTTACATCCGCTTCACCACCCCACCTTGCATGCATCTGCCAGTCTAATTGCTAGGCCAAGAGAATTATAAATATTATACGGTACCTAATTGTATTTTCTTTTGTTTATATTTGAATTTCAAATAAGTCTGCAATTAAAGAAACTGTAATGAAAGACTCTCCTGACACTCTTTGATACAAAAAAATATATATCTACAGTTTACATATTATACGTTTTTTTGATCGGATGATGAGCTGTGAAGCTTGAAAGCACTAATCGGAATAACTTTTCTATAGTGGTGTGCAATAATGTTAATTCTGTTTGGTATTATAACTTTGAAAACAATTCTTCTACGCATCCAAAAAATTGACACTGGTACTTTTTTACACAATACTTACAGCATCCGATTTTTTGGTAATTGACATTTAAGCAGATACTATCAATGTCCGAAAAATCAGCTAATGGCACTGGAAGGGTAACAAAAATTACTTTTTGCTTTTTCCTTGTGAGCTTTGTCAGAGGTGACTGCTATGAGCACTATCAGTTTAGTTATTGTAGTTAGTGCTGCTATGAAAAATGGAAGGAACTGTAGACAGATGAAAAGAGATGCATTAGACCAAGAAAAATGGAAAGTATCCTGTTGAAACGTGTTGTAAGACAGTTTTCTAATGAAGATGGTGAAGATGGTAAAGAAAGGAAAACTTTGGATCAGGACATTGGATATGTCCTGGGAACAAATGAGTTGCTAACAACAATTTTGAAGGAATCATGGAAGGTGGGAAAGATAGGGAGAAGTAACATGTATGAGATACAACGTAGACTACTGTCTCAAGAGATGAAGGAATGTACCGTTGTTAGATTGTAATACATAACAAATGGTAGACGACGATGATGTTAGTTCCTGGAATACAGCAAAACACTATATGATGATGATGATGATGATGATGATGATGATGATGACGACGACAGTGTCGCTATGATAATGTTGATGATGATAATGATGATGACTATGTGAACAAAGATTATTGCAGCAATGTCAATGATGATGATAGCAATGTTTTGATGGTGATGATGAATGTGGCAATGCTAATGTTGATGACAACCATAATGATGATTTTAAATGGTTACAACCACAATTACGATAATGATGGCTATAACAATAATGATGATAATGACAACAACAATGGCGATGGTGATGGGGACAGTGGCAATGACAATAACAACAATGATTATGAAGTGATGTGATGATGATGATGATGATTACGAAAATGACAAAGACCGACAGAATATGCCAACTTGTTGACAAGAAATGCCTGCTGATGAAATTCCTTTTTTCCAACACAAAGATAATTATCAAGTACACTAAACTTAACAGTATGCTCCCATGCATAATGCTGTATGATATAACACTGCATAATTGTGTAAATTATTTCCCGGTAAAATAAACTTTCTCACTTATTTCTGTAACGCTCAATGCATTGAGCTGCTGTCAATATGTAGTAGTTATTGATAATGGAGCCACCACAAGTATGAACGTTGAGGTACAAAACGGACACAATCCAAGGATAATTGTGTGGTGTTGAAAGCTTCCCGCTGACAATTCTTGGTGAGACTTTCTTCAGCTGTGGGATTCTGCCACATTCTGCAATAACACATTGTGAGATTACAACACATGTGCATATTACATCATATTGTTTATTACATGTGTGAGTATAAAATATATAAGAATTAATAAACACTATCCCAATGCAGAACATTAGTGTTTTAGATAAGAATTAAACAAAAAATTGTTACCTTATTGCCTGAGCCAGCATTCATTCAATGTGAGCTTCATCAGAGGCTGCCACTAGGAGCACAGTCCATTCTGTTTTTTGGAGATTGCACCATTGTTTGAAAGACTGTTGTTGTGTGTGCATGTTTTATAATGTGTTTACATAGCATACATGGTTTAAATAATTTCTGTTTGTTTAGAACATTTTTGCCATGGGTTTTTTGTGTGTTTGTATAATTCCTGTTGTTTGATCATGTCTAGTTTGCGACGTTTTGTATGAATGTGTAGGATTTCCATGTTGTTTCTGTTGCCTGTATATGTGTGATCTGCTTCAACCAGATGATTTGTAAAGATGGATTCAGTGGTGGAATGTTATGCTTTTATGTGTTCAATGTACCTTTGTTTGAAGATATCATACTGTGTCCTGTCTGGCCTATATAGAATTCGTTCTATTCTAAACATACAATGTTGTTCGTTGTCACATTTTCACATCTTCACATCTTTTTAATTTATATATTAGATGATGTCATACACAACTGGCAGATGAGCCTTCCAGAACATTTTATGATTGGTAACTATACAGTTGACACATTGGTACTTGCTGATGACCAGGCTATCCTGTCGACCTCAGAATGCGACTTTCAGATAGCTGGTACACCAATTGAGTCAAATATGCAAGGATTTTGGATTACTTATCTGACTTCATGTTTTATTTTTTATTAGTCTCAATAATTAACTCTAAAATCCGTCAGAGTTAATATTTCCAAAAGTGTGATATACCAGGCTTGGAGATCAACCATTGCATCACACTTGTTCACCTTTGCATCTCCTGTGTGCCTCTTCTGCCCCCAGTAAAAGAAATAACACCTCAGTTGCTTCTTCGGTCTTCCTTTCCTTAGCTGTATGTTGCCCAAGGCTTTGCTTTAGTGCCTCCAATTGTTCTCCAATCTAACCAGATGTCTAACACCAATCCATTTGCAAGTAGTAGTGTGTGCTGATTTTGTGCCTTCTCTTCGGTATAGTCCTAACATACAAGAAGATCTTTCCATGCTGTTTTGCATATATCATTACCTCCTGTAAATTAAATTATTTGTTTCATATTTAATATTTCCCCATCTTTTGATTATACTTTTTTCATACCATTTCCAGTTACTTTTCCAACTGTATATTCTATATCCTTGGACTTAGTGTCTTCCCTTTTAAATATTTCTGATCATGCCTACTTTTAATTATGTAATTTTGGCAATGATTGCTACAAATGATTCATGAGGTGAAATTTTCTTCAGCTGAAGAAGAATACAAGGGTTAGTTGAATTCACAGAGCGGACTAGATATATAACTAACATTTTTCATATGTTTTAAGATTAATGTTTCTTGTAAACACCTGTTGATTTCAACATCTGTCTGCCAATTTATTCACTGTTCATCAGCAGTGTTTACAAACCCCCCCATCAATGCTACCTTCCAGATTTTCTAAAAGTTTCAGTAAAATTCATAATCACTTAATGTAGGGCTTTCTCTAAGCCAGTTGCATAATTACTTGCTAATTTCATCCCCTCAGTCCTAATTATGACACGGACTAAAATATCTTTTTCTTTAGTGTATTTAAAATTTTACTTCACCACTTTTCATGTCTGTACAAATATAACATGTAAAATTAGTGATAAACTGAACGTTCACTTGTGAACACTTACGTTTCTTAATGTCCTCGTACGTTTCGGTGTGGTGTACACCTTCCTCAGCGAGGTTTAAATAGAGATTCTGACATTAAGAAACATAAGTGTTCACAAGTGAAAGTTCAGTTTATCACTAATATTAAGTGCGTGAATGAAGAGGATGAACCATCAAAACAACTGTAACATGTAAAAACCAATAAACATGAACCTACTTTCTCAACTCACTTTTCAAACACAAAAATGTTCAATCAAAAAAGACATGCTGACAATAAAAAAACTTACTTTCCTTTAGAAGACACTGTTCTTTTTTAAGGCGCTGAGCTGTAGGAATATATGCAGATGTTAAATACAGTTCAAAACGGCTTAACCCATATGCTGATTTGTTCTCCATTGAAAATTTAGTGTACTTGTAAATATTATTATTGGTATAAATGTTAACATTGCCTACTGTAGAATAAACAATGCTCTTGCATACTTGTTAGCAGAAGACTAATTTGGGGCAATCAACAATACTTACCACATTTCTTTGTAGTCTGAAATAACAAAAAAAAATGTGTATTAATATTTTGACAACAGCATCAGAACAACATTGTTACACTAATAATGTATATACACTATCTTTAACAAATATTGCTCATTAGTTTCTCTATCTGTGCAAATTGTCTTCATAATTCTCCTCCAAGTACACAGTTTTCTGTCATACTTGTAGTTTATCTCTCTCTGCCTTTCCAAGAGACCATGATTCACTCCATCAGTACACTGAGTACTTTCACTCCCAGAGTTTTGCAGTTGGAACTTTTAATGACAATACTATTTTTGGATGACAAGCACATTTTAGCATCATCACCAAACGTTTCGCCCATTTTGTGGTGTGGCGTCATCAGTGACAAAGCTGAGAGGCCACAGTGACTGTGACAGTGGTGCTACATCACAGAATAGGCAAAACGTTTGCTGTACATAATGATACCAAAAACCATAGCTGCAAGCCAAAAAAATTGTTACTGCATTGAATATGTCAGTACAACTAGTCTTCCTTGTTTTAATAATTTTGTGATTGTCGGTTAATAAATTCCTTTTATTTTGGAAAGTGTGTTTAGCTAAAGGTATTCTTTTCTTGACTTCTGTAAAAACATTTGTTGTCCTTTGTAATAACGTTTCCTAAGTAGGGGAATCTGCTTTAATATAATGTTGTCCAGTTTTATGTCTGCTTTTGTGTCTTCCCATTTCTTGTTTTTTTGTCACTATATTGATACTAACTGTTATAAAATGTTTAAACAGCAAAACTACAGCGATGTCCAATTATAAGATAAGACAATTATTGTGCAACAGACTCGTTTTGTAAGGATTCAAAACATGCTCTGCTCTTAATTAAAGGCATTTTACGAATAATTTTTCTACATTATAAAGTATCAATTAATTCTAATAAAGGAAGTAAAGACATACTTTCATTGCATCACAAATGAACACTGTCTGCAAACACAAGAAAATAATAATCACAGTACAAAGTCTTTCTCCACTCATTTTTTCTCCCAACTGTGCTGAAGCTTGCTCAGTTAGTGGAACTGAATGGAAGAAAATAACAATATTTGTTACATGGTGGGGATGTTAAGATTAGTCACTTCAATCAAAATACTTTTTGTTATAACTGCATTTATAGGTAATCAAAGTGTAAACATTTTTTTAATATCCTTCAGGAAATCATATTTTCATTACACAACTAACACATTGCATAACGGTGACGTTAATACACCACTGAAAGATTAAAATGTTGCTGCGTCAAACGTTAATGAAAAAAGTCTTTTATTGGTCACCATAATTATTGTTTAAAGATTGTTAATTTTATATGATTAAGTCAACTGTACATTATTTATTGGATGGTAATGAAAACATTTTTTTAAAATTATTTAACGTACATGGTTTAAGTGCCATTAAAATCTGCTTATAGAATGAAATCGTGAAATTTATGGTAAAATATGGATTATAAACACAATACTAGGTAACTGAATTTTATGTTTAAAAATATATTTTTATATAGAAAAATAATGTCTATTATTATTAGTAAAGCACACACATTCACACATTATTTTACAGTAGGTCTAATACAAAATTTCTTCTGCAAGTACATTCTTTTGTATTGCCTTATCCACATTTTTCAGAATTATTTTGTATCATAAGAGGCTTTATACGTAATATACAGAGAGTTTTCACATGTTTACAGCAGAATTTTGTTATGGTTTTGACAACAGGACTACAATATGAGTGTCATTATTGCAAAATACAAAGAGCTAAACGTATTACATATATTAAACTCAAATACAGGTTGTATCCAAAAATGTGCTACAATGTGTGTGTGAGTGTGTGTGTGTGTTTGTGTGGGGGGGTGTATGTCCATTATTCCTTTGTAAGTAACATGTTGAATTTCCTGCAGGTCTACCATGTAATATCTTCAAATAAATACACTGCAAGTAGGTTTATTTCATACAATTGTAAACGAAACATTCAATTACAATTCAAAGAAACCTCTGAAGATATGGTACAGAATAATTTCTGTGAAACGTGAGTCAGGTGAAAATAAACCTACTTGCAGTGTATTTATTTTATAATATTACATATATTTTTTATTAATAAATTCAATAAAACATCTTTAAAAACATAAAAAAAACATTAAAAAACATCAAAGCAATAAAAGTCCACACAAAAATAAAAAACTAATAAAAAATAAATAAATAATAATGCATTGTAATAAAAGCTGATGAAAGTAATGATTTTGTAATTATAGACAAAAAACATTAAATTTTATAAATTCAAAAAATAATTAAATAAAGATCTAACTACAAAAATTTCAAAAACAAATTGATAACATAATAAAAATCAACTTGAATATATTCTTAAAAGATAATAAATACAAACTAATAATAGACAATCCTTCCCATCCTAATTTAAACACGCTAATTAAATTACATCAAGCAGATAAACCAATTAAACCCTTAATAAATTCTAAAACTGCACCAAGTTATAAATTTCCTAAATTTATTTCAAAACCTTTAAAAGAGCAACTAAAATTATAATACACATACAATTTAGAAAACAGACACCATCTTACTCAAATTCTTGATAAATAAAATTTATACAACTACAAAATTATTTTCTTTTGATATAAAATATCTAACATGCATACAAATATTCCAATTAAAGAAACGACTGAAATTATTAATAACAATCTCAAAAACAATAAGAACTCTCAACATATAAAACAAATTACCAACATTTGAAATACTATTTTAAACCAAAATTATTTTATACATAATAATAATATTTATCAACAAATAGATGGACTAGCAATGGAAGCTCCTACTTCCACAATTATATCAGAAATATTTTTACAACATTTATGTACAAAAATACACAATATTATTAAAAATTCGGACCCTCTAGGTCATTATTACAGATATGTGGACTGCACACTCTACATATCTCAAAATAATGGTAATAACATTAGTCAAATTTTTAATTTAATTAAAAATCTGCATAAAAACATTAAATTTACTATAGAATACGATTAAATTTTTTAAAGATATTACTATTATAAATAACCATAATAAACTTGAATACAATATATTCAGAAAGGATCGCAAACTTCATTAATAATTCCAAAAAATTCAATTCATCATCCTCAATACAAATATGCTCCATTCAATTCTATGAGTTATTCACAACCAGGAGGCTCCGTTGTTATCTTAGTCAGCTATTCAATTTGCCTAACGTCATTGAGTGCATGCATGCCGTATTGATCCTCCGTTGTGAATTGAACGTGGGACCACATGCACATGAATCGTGCGTGCTAGGACACACACACACACACACACACACACACACACACACACACACACACACACACACACACACACACACACACACACACACACACACACACACACACACACACACAGTGATCTTTCAAACAGTGCTGCCATCGCCAAAAGCCAAACTGAGAGTGCTGCTTGTGGCAGACACTGATAAAGCCTACAATGCGCAAAAGGAGGCAAAAAGGTAATTTTTATTTTAGAGTGCTGATATAAAATACTAGTATATCACATTGGAATAGTGCTTGCTAATCAATATAAAATAAAATGTTCTTGTAAAAGGGGCAACTTATGAACTGTGATTTAATTAAAAAATGTCTCAACTTGACCTGTTGTTTTACTTTGGTGGCTACTGTGGCTAAAGTCAAATCAGATCTGTTCACACATATTTCTGTCTTTGTTGAGGAATTCGCAAGGGTATGAATCAAGTTGCTTTCCAAAAGTTCCACATTATTTAAGGTTGTACCATTTTGTTCATGACTACATGAGTGCTGAATTAGTGATCAACAATGTTTTTGCATCATTCACCATAAAATGTTAAAAATTCATGCCAGGAAACTTCTCTTCTCTTCTTCTTCTTATCTCGTGTTACAGCCTTTGATGGGCTTTAGCCTCCTCAACAATACCCCTCCATGCTTCCCTGTTCTCCGCCCTTGCTCACCACCTTCTGATTCCCATGCTAACAAGATCTTCTATTACGCCATCCAACACTCTCATCCTTGGCCTGTGGCTACGTCTAGTAGTATATAATCTTCTCTTCAGCATTCGTTTCGTCATTATTTACTCAGATGTTCTATCCACATGTCCCAGCCAATGCAACCTCTGTGATTTGATGAATTTCACTATGCATTTTCCATTCATGAGAGCCTCTAGTTCATTGTTTGCCAGGAAACTTATGAATAGCATTATAGGAAGCACATAAATTGGAAATTTTTGTTGCATAGTTTTGTCAACACACAAGAATACAATGTAAAATAAACCTTGATATTGTGCCCCAGTTTCACTATCCATCCTTGACGTAACACTCTTTTTGCCAGCGGACGGAAAGAAATTTTTGGAAGTCATGACGCCCTTAATTTGTTCCAAAGTCGTAAACAGTGGTGCAACGTATGCACTGCAACACGGGTAGAACAATCAGTTGCGACAAATCACATTATCATATATGTTTTATGTTTCATATCAAATCACATGTTTTTTACCCACCCAATCTTAAGTTTTTAAAGTATCTCAAAGCCTTCCTCTTCTACAGTCTGTGGAATAAAGCTCAAGAAACTTTTGTTATTCTTTGTACACTATTTATTGTAATTAAAGAGTACTGAATAAATTAGACAAGTTTTTTCTTCATTTTTCATATTTTTATCCCTAAATTTATTTCTCAAAGGTTTTAGAATAACAGATTCTCTATGATTCACAACATATAATATTGTTGTTATTATTTTTTACAAAACATAGTTCGCAAGGAGCTCAGCTTTATAGGAATTCTTAGAAGAAATCATCGCAGACTAATTCTAATAATTATGAAGTTTAGGCTGCCACGTGTCACCAAGATACATATGATGTAAAGAAATTCTTGTTAGAAATATCTTTACATTTCTCAAATTAAACTTGAAAACTTTATATAAAGCGACCCTCGATATAAAGTGCTTTTGGTGGTCCGCAGAAGAGCATTATATCAAGGTTTCACTGTAGCATGACACGTGACATTAATGAAACTGTATAGGCAATCACAAGGACCTTACATGGCAGATACATGAAACTCAAATTCCCATTAGTGCCCTTATTCAGCAGCGAGGTACCATAAAGTAAAATTGTGACCGTTTCATTCACAGTGATAAAATAAATAGATCAGCAAAGCTGCATATCAAGTTTTGCTTCAAATTTGGGCATTCATATGCAGAACCCATTTGAATGATTAACAGGATCTTCAGGGAGGTTTCCAGGAGTGATGTTCAATTACAAATGTGGTGTTTGTGATTTCATGATGGGGTCATTGATCCATAGAAAAGAGATCCACATTCTGGAAACCTTCATACAGCATATACTCTGAAAATGTCAGTTGAGCACAAGCTGCAATCAACAAATTCCGTGATTGACAGTGCAAGAAAGAGAAGGTTTAGGAATGGATAGATGGATGTTAGAGATATTGTCCATGAGATAATGGAATTTTTTTATATACTGAGACTGGGCTAAGCCCATCTATCAATTTACATCTCATAACAGTTTACATGGCGTAGGATGGGCATCCAGGGCCGGCCTTAAGGACGTGCATATTTTTAGAGGGCGCCAAAATAGTGGATAAAAAATCAAGTTTTTCTTCCCTTTGATTGTTAATAAATGAAGTGTTGTTCTCTCAGTCAGGTTAACACGTTGACTGCTATCCGTCTGAAGTGTATGACATCCTGAGCGAATTTTGTTTCTTCCTGTTTTACTCTTTCTATACATTCATCTTTATAAAAACATTAATTTTTATCACTGATATCATAAAAATACGGAAATAACCATAATGTGTGCGTCTCCCGCCGCTCATTTGCAACTGATTATGCAACCCGCATAACACGCCGCATGATAGTTTGCTTTCTGGGGTTTGCAAATAAAGAACACATTTTGAAATGCATCATTTATTTATAAAAAAGATCAAATCCAAGAATTTAAAAAAGATCATATCTTCTGTCGTATTTAACACTTTTACGACCACGGTAAATTTTATTTTTCTTCTCTGGGGACAAAGTCTATTTTTTAACAGGAACAGCCTTGTAATAAAGGATAAAATAGTATTTAGTCACTCATTTTCCTTTGTGAGATAAGAAAACGTGTAGCGATCGTATACGCCTGCTTGTTTCGCATAACGGGTCGGTAGAGCTTTTGCTGTGTATGAACAGCTGTGGGCGTATAAGGCAGCTTCGTTTGTGTGGAATGGCTCCAGTCCTCCTCAATCGCGAGAACCTACTGAAGGAATATGCAATGAATAATATTTTATTACGCATAGTTTCCTCTGTGTGTGTGTGTGATGTTTGCCTCACGTATAGCCTTTTCATAAACGATCTGCAACGGCGGATGTCACCTGATATAATTACTCAATATCAGTAACTTGTAACTCTTATTGACAACAAACTGTTCACATTGCGGTTAAAAAAATTAATACTGCCATTTCCTCTTTCATGTTTCCTTTCAGTATACGCTTACAATGTTATCGCGTTCACTTTGTTATGCAAAACGATGTGCTCTCTTAGTAGTGAAATATGTGTAATCATGTATAATTTCAGTTATTACATCATCGATAAAAACTGTCAAACGTTTATCTTCATTATAGTTTGTGGTTTTCCTGGTGTAGTTTTTGTAAATTACACCGACGAATTTATCTTTTCGTATAGACTGATACGTCTGACTTTAGAGACAAAGGAAATCGCCTTCAATTTCGGATAAAGCTATTACATTACTTATGATTTTTAAAAATTATAAAGATATGACTTGATCATTACAGATAAAGCAATGAAGCCATGACCATTATACTCAAAGATATTTATATTGAGGGACAAAGAAAATAAAAGAGACTAAAAGAGATAAAACGTTCACTAAAATTCTTCGAAAACAGAAACGACTGCATGGTACGTCATCCGCAGCCAACGTGTTAAACAGTTTACTCTATATCAATGAATGCCACTGTTTGGTACATAATAAGACAATCATATAAATCTTCACAAAGCGGTATTATTTGACGTAATTTCTGCAGCTCTCCCGCCTCCTCCACGCGAACATCGTACCCTTCACCCTTCATCCTTCTTTTGTTTCAGTTGTTTCTTTTGTTGTGACTTATCACCGTGCAACAGTGGTGCGAATAACAGTGTAAAGATTTTTAAGTGCGCGTTAAGTGTTCGTTGTTTCTTATGTTATCTAGGTATGCTCTTTATTGTTTTCATTTTGTTAGTAAGCTGCCTAGTTTAAATAATTATAAATTCAAAGCAAGAAGAGAAAATGTTTTTAAATGGCAGGCAGTGAATGTCAACTTATTTTATGATTTTAAACAAAAAAAAAAATTGTATACAGTTTAATTATTAGTATGTACAACATTCGAGATGGCCATTCAATAGATGGTTTGGTTTAGGTCTTTCGTCTTTTAAATCGTTTTGTAACCCCGAAAAGAAAAAAAAGTAACGGTAGAGCCTAATAAATTAAAAAAAAAAGAAAAAGAAACTTACAATGCTGTTTGTTTTAACTCGGTTTGTAAAATTTCGTTGACTTTTCGTTTCAGTACTTTGAATATTTTAGACATATACGAGTCTAGTTTATGATTTCAAAGACTTTTAATAATGGCTTCAAACCACAAACTTTCAGGAGCTCAAAACAGTAAGCGAAAGAATAAAATATTTAATGAAAATAAACAAGGTGCTAAGTTCATGCGTGGTTTTCTTTCTCAAAGGTTAGAAATAGAAACTGATCAAAATAGTCCAAAAGAAGATGTAACCAAAATTGATTTTTCATATGCTAGAGAGTCAGAACAAGTTTTTGATGACAATGTTCAAGACACTAATGATGAGACCGAGATGAAGAAACTGAACAACCTGGGACAAGCCGCCAAGGAAACGATTTTTCCCTTGGCAAAGGTGTTACGATTAATTCATCAAACCCTATAACGGACGGACATGAAGATGAAGTTCACCCTTTATCCCACAGCGACGGTACCTCGTGTAATTTGGACGATATCGGCGAATGGCCTACCTTGACTCGTCACATAAGGGATCAAATAATTAAAAACGGCCCCAAAAAAATTGAGGGTCCGGATTCAAGATTTCCTGTTGACTTAACAAAATCCGATTCAAAAGGATCGAGAAACAGAAAATTCTCACTGTTTCACTGCAATAGGGAAATGCCCAATAATGAAAAATTGTATCAGAGATATTTGCAATATTCTGAGTCAAAGAACAAATTCTATTGTTTTAGTTGTAAGTTGTTTGGGAATACCTGCTCTCAATTAGGGCAGAACGGTATCAACAACTGGAAACATATAGGGGTAACTTTGACTTGTAAAAAAAAAATTGTTTTTTTTTGAAATTTTTTTTTTTTTTTTTTTTAAAGAGGGGCCACAAGATAATTAAAACTAGACCAAAGCCTAGAGAAGCCAAAAATGCGCTGGATCCAGTGAGACGGGACTTGCAATTAAAACTCACAAAATTAACAATCAATAAAATCCTTTTTTATTATTCTATCTCCTTTAAAATTGTTACCTACAAAAATCAATAAATATAACATTTAGATTCTATGTTCCCCTTAAAATTCTTAATTAAAAATAATTCATTCTCTTTAAAAATGTGGCTTGAAAATTATTAATAAATATAAAATTTATTTTCTATATTCTCTTTAAAAAATTAATTGAAAATTAATTGAGATAAAATCTATATACTCCTTAACAATGTTAATTAAAAATAATTAATTCTCTTTAAAAATATTAATTGAAAATAAATAGAGATAGAATCTATATTCTCCTTATCAATGTTAATTAAAAATAATTAATTCTCTTTAAAAATATTAATTGAAAATTAATAGAGGTAGAATCTATATTCTCCTTTTAAAAAATGTCTTTTGAAATTAATAATTATAAATCTTTATTCTCCCTTTCAAAATTGTTATTAGAAATTAATATATATATATAAACCCTATGTTTTATATTTTCTTTTTAGGCCCTATATCTAACCCCCCAAAAATACACACGAATGTACAATACATATATAACCCCCAAAAATACACACACGAATATACAATACATATACATGTTCCACAACACAGGACAATTATAACATATATCTCTTGCCACACCCTTTTCTACCCCATGAGGTACATCATTAACAATTTATGAAAATCCATATTAGGTTTTAATTTAATATGTGTATAACATATCACATGTGTGTCTGATTATATATATATATATATATATATATATATATATATATATGCAACACCAGTAGCCCCCAGGACTTACTAAATTCAAAATTTGGCAAAGTGCCTGATACTATTATATAATGCTGCCACATTGGGCACTTAGACTGGGAGAAATAAAATTTAGAATACAGTGAACACCCCAGTGATCATAATTAATTAAAAGAATTTAAATATTGATAAATTTAGTTAAGTCTTGAAAACCGGAACGTGTCATAAAGCTTATAACCCTTTTAACAGTAATTTTGGCCCAAAGGCCGACATGTTCCTAGGCAAGATAGTGCATAACTCAACCTGTCCCAACAGCATGTTTAACTCTGCATGAAAATGCACCTATACAGGATTAAACTGGTGACCCGACTTAACTACCAAAGAAACTTCTATCCCTATATAATCCAAACTGAATTTAAAAATGAGAAATTAATATATAAAATGAAAACTAAATTGAACCAGAGAAATTACATGTTGATTGAATGAATTAGTAGCACTAATGAAACCCTTATACTGGAAATAAGAAGGAAATTACACGTCTGAAAGGTGAGCAGCCACAGATGTATGTCAGCCCCTGGGCTCACAGATTATACAAACAAAATTACAAAATTTACAAAAGATTCCCCCCCAAGTCCACGCACTATTCGGTCCCGTTAACCGGGGACCCAATTAAAATGTTTAAAACTTAAAGTCATTGTTGTAGAGTGACTCAATGTCCACTGGTTCTCATGAGTTACATCACACTGTGTAAAGAATATAATATGGATTGATTTCACCTTATTTTTTCCATGGGTGTGAAGTGGTGATCTTCTGGCCTACATGATAGGGTGTTTGTGGTTAGACTTCGCTATTCTCCTCCGGCAGATAAAGTTGAGAGAGAGAATCTGGATGTTAAAAGTTCAGGTTGGAGCTGGTTCCCCGTCTTCCGCGGAGGACCCTGGTCATACAACATATTATCAGCGAGAGTTCACAAAACAAATTCCCCCAGAAACTTCACACGCACCAAAACCCATATATAATATTAACACAGCTTTAGGGCTATTTAAAAATGATAATTGACACACTTGGCAAAGGTTATATGGCCAACAGGCCCTATTTGAAAACATTTAGTTTTGTTAAATTCCATATTATAAACTTTACCCCTGTGGGTTAATATAATTCCATTACGGTTATATAATTATTCAGCTTGTTATACTTTTAATAAAATTTACACATAGTCTGATTTTGCCACGTGGTCTGAGAGGTTACTTGATTACAATCATTTCTATACTTATTAAATAAATACCTTTTGGCATTTACATTCTTCTCAATTCTGGTGCCTTAGTTAAGATTTCTGAAATTGATATAGTGTTACTATAATTACTAATAATGGTTGCATCTAACTTACTCAGAATTACGCATTTTACTTTTCACCACGTGGAGTGAGGTTAACTGAATTTACTTACTGTGGCCTTATTAAACAATTTTTCATCCGTAAAACTTAAAATTGAAGTATATAAACATATTGCCATAACTTACCGCAGATCTGTAATTGTTTAGCCTGCCATAGGTAGAAGAATGGTGCAACAATTTGTTCTTCTCTGTCGGAGAAGATATGCAAGCGAAGCTAACAGGACGACGATCAGCCAGAGACAAAATTTTTAGGTTCGCAGTTCCGCTTTCTCGCTGGCAAACAGCGGCGGGCACTAGAGTGCAGCACCTATCAAGCGCTCTAGATTATAACAGCTGCAGATTTGTTTATCTCCGCTGCAGATTGATACGTATCTCAACCGCTAAATACAGTACAGCATTTAACGTCAGCTTTGACGTTAAATACCGAACACGCGCCGAATCTATCCTAGACTCGGCACACCCCCACCCCAAAAGGGCAAAATAGTTGCCCCACACTTAGACAGAGGAGCACCCTGCAGTGTACCCCAATTTTTTTTTATTTTTTTTTTTTTACAACAACGTAGGTGTTCCTCGGTTTTCCCAGTCGCCTTTGTACTCAGGAGAGCAGTGGCTCAGAAGGAAGTCGAAAATACAGAAAGAAGACGTGTAGTGTGCGAGAGTGTTGGCACTACACACTGACCTGATCAGGGCCAGCATGCAGCAAGAAAGACAGAAGAAGAAAAGAAGAAAGAATGTTCGGGTGCACCCTGAGTTCTGAACTCCTGAGGCTTGACCACTTATTCGGGAACTCCGAGGCTACCTCAACAGGGACCCATGCCCTATCTCTATGGGGACTAACCCCCTTCAATTAGTCAGCAATTCCCTACGACAGAGCTTCAATTTAGAAATATGAGTTACTATGATTTTAGAATCGTCCCCCGGTACGCCCAGCCGGGCCGTCACCGGTGACGTGAACCCCAGGATGCGATATGGCCCTGACCAGCGGTAACACAACTTTGCGGCACGTTTGTCTGCGGCTGAGCTGAGTGGGTGGCTTTGGCAATACACCCAGTCACCAATCCGGAAGGGGTTTGGAATTCGCCCCTGATTATAACGTCGACTCGTGCGCTCGCAGCAAATTCTTCCGAGCTTCCTTCCACCTCTCTGCAGTTTTATTATCGGGCTCCCGTGGCAGAAGATCTTCGATATTCCACAAATTAGTCAATGGGAGTGCGGGCGAGAATCCAAACAGGATTTCAAAGGGCACGGCCTGATGACTATCGTGTCGGGCCGTGTTAAAAGCTAATTGTAACCACTTCAGATTCTGATCCCAGGTGGTTTGTTGCTCAGCGTGATAAGCAATCAGGGCGGACCGGAGATTCCGATTGAATCTCTCCGCATGGGACGGTTGTGGGTAATAAGGGGAAGTGGTTACGTGTTTCATCCCACTGGCGAAACACATTCGCCGGAATTCACCCGAAATGAACTGCGGGCCATTGTCCGAGACAATGATGGTCGGAAGACCGAAATGCTGAAACACATTGTTCTGGAGCGCGTTAATGGTTAAACGAGCGGTTGCCTGCCGTAAGGGCAGTAGCCAGGCAAACTTTGAAAAAGCGTCCACACAAACAAGCAGATAAGCATTACCTGACTTGCTACGGGGGAATGGCCCCACGTAGTCGATGAACAACTTCTCCATCGGTCTGCTCGCCACCTCAGATGACAACAACCCTAACTTGGTGTTCTGGGCAGGCTTGCTCAAGCCACATAGATGACAGCTCTTAACCCTGGTCGCGATGTCCCTATCCATGCCCTTCCAGATAAAATGTGTCCTAATACTGGAAATGGTCTTAGAAATTCCCTTGTGGCCTCCTACTGGGGAATTATGGTAATAACTGAAGACCATGGGCACTAACTTGCTAGGCAGCACGATCTTAGGGGCACGTCCTTTTCTTTGTCTACAACAGAGGACTCCCTTGGACAAGAAGTAAGGGGCCTGTACGTTACCCTCCTTGATATTTTGGATGATTGGACCCAGCTCTTCGTCGTTTAACTGATGGGGTAACACATCAGTGAAGGCTAATGGAAAGTCTAACAGAACGGAACAGGGTTGCTCAGATTGGGCATCACTGGGCTGGGAAAACATGCGGGACAAGGCGTCTGCAACCACATTTTGAGATCCCCTAATGTGTTGCACTGTGAACTTAAAGGATGAGATCTTTACCACCCAGCTACCAATTTTACCCAGTTGCCGGGGATGAGCCAGAAGCCAAGAGAGAGCCTGATTGTCGGTCTCGAGCAGGAACTCAGCATGTTCCAGGAAACGCCTGAACTTGTCTAGAGCGTACACAACAGCTAAACACTATAGCTCATAGACAGATGATTTTCGTTCTTGCTGGGTCAATGTCCGGGAAATAAAAGCCACAGGCTGCCTAGCGTCGTCAACAACTTAGGAAAGAACCGCCCCGAGCGCAACCGAACTCGCGTCCGTCTGTAGTATAAACGGCTTCGAAAAGTCGGGCATCCGTAACACCGGTGGGGAGATGATGGCTTCCTTCAAGGTGCTGAAAGCCTTCTGTTGATTCTCACCCCATGTAAATTTAGCGCCCTTCTTCCTCAGTTCGTTCAAGGGTGCGGCAATCTCAGCGATGTTAGGTATGAAACGTCGGTAAAAATTGACCATACCGACGAATCTCGCTATGCCCTTCGCATCCCTAGGGGGAGGGAAGTCACGGATGCCCTGTGTCCTCTCGGGGTCGACAGTAACGCCCCGGTGTGAAACCAAGTGACCCAAGAAAGAAATACTCTCTTGGGCGAAACGAACCTTCTCGGGATGTGTACGAAACGAACCTTCACTTGTACACATGTTACAGCAAATTTGTTGATGCCGAAAAAAATATTCGTTGTAAAACGGGTATTGATAGTGAAGTTGAAAAATTGTTACAAAAAGAGGTAGATCACTGGAAAAAAGTTTTAGAACGTCTAATTACAATTACGGTATTTTTATCTGAACATAACCTGGCATTCCGAGGAAGTAATGACCAGTTATTTGCAAAAAGTAACGGACATTTTTTGGGACTAGTTGAGTTACTTTGAAAGTACGATGTAGTTGTGGCTGAACACATTAGAAAAATTAAATGTAATGAAATCCATGATCATTACTTGGGTGAAACAATCCAAGATGAGTTGATTGGTTTGCTTGGGTCTGAAATAAAAAATGAGATCATTGAAAGAGCAAAGCAAGCCAAGTACTTTTCACTAATATTAGACTGTACGCCCGATATCAGCCATCAAGAACAATCATTTACAATTCGTTTTGTTGAATGTACTGAAACAGATGTTCAAGTAAAAGAGCATTTCTTGTCATTTTTTCCTATTTATTCCTACTGGAGAAGGTTTGACAACGCCCCTTTTGAAAGAAATTGAAGGGACCTGTGGGTTAGACATGAAAAATTGTAGGGGGAAAGGTTACAATAATGGAGGGAACATGACTGGAAAATATAAAGGAGTGCAGTCACGAATTTTGTAAATGTTTCCTAAAGCTTTTTTCAATCCTTGTGGATGTCATTCAATTAACCTAGTAATTGGAGATGCTGTTGCTTCATCTGTAAAACATGTTTCTTTGTTTGGAGTTTTACAACGTCTGTACGCCCTGTTTTCATCATCTACTAAAAGTTGGAAAATACTCAAGGAAAGTCAGTTGACTCTTACTGTCAAAGAAGTCTGTGAAACTAGATGGGAGTGTAGAATTAACAGCGTAAAGGCAGTCAGGTATTAAATGGTTGAAGTTTGTGAAGCGCTACAAGCAATGCAATAGGAAGTCACTGATCCAAAAGTGACATCTGAAGCCAAATCATTGGAAAACAATTTAACATCTTTTAACTTCATTGTCTCCCTTGTTGTTTGGCATGATATACTGTTTCAAGAAAACTTGGTCAGCAGTACTATGCAAAACGCCAACAGTGACTTGTCAACAGTTACACATCTTTTTGGAAAGTGCCAAACATTTTTAAAAGAATATCGTGAAACTGGATACGCAGGTGCTGTAGCAACAGCCAAAGACATAGCTGAAGACTTGAAAGTTGAAGCTGTTTACAAGAAGCAACCCAAGAGAAAGAAAAACCCGCGATTTGATTATGAGTCCTGAGACGAAGCCCCAACAAATCCAGAGCAGTTGTTTAAAACAGTTGTCTTTTACCTGCTTATAGATCAGGCTCTGACATCCATCGAACAGCGCTTTACACAACTTGAGACTTATAACTAGCATTGGGGTTTTTTGTACAACTGCAAACTCTTCCAGAATCCGAAGTCTTAAAACAAAAATGTTTGAATCTTCAAAAAGTTCTTCAAGATGAAGATAAATTAGGAGAAAGTGACATCGATGGCAACTACCTTTTTGAGGAGCTTAAACATCTGGGTGTATTTCTGAAGAAATCTGAGATAAAAATTCCTGTTCAAACTTTACAACTTATTTCAAAAAGTAACATGATTGAGTGTTTTCCTAATATATGAATTGCATTGAGGGTTCTTTTAACAATTCCTGTCACGGTTGCTAGTGGAGAACCCAGTTTCAGTAAGCTCAAATTAATTAAAACTTACGTTCTACAATGACGCAAGACCGCCTATAATCTCTAGCAACAATTTCTATTAAAAATGACATTGCAAACCAGTTAGAGTTAACGAAGATTGTTAAAAGGTTTGCTGAAGCAAAAGCAAGAAGAAAGAAATTTAACTAAACTTTCAAAAACCAAAATATATGTTTCTTTATTTTTAAAGAAAAACTTTAATGCAATAAATCTTGGTGTGACATTTTTAGTAAAAATAAACTTTACAAGTTAAAAGACGTTTGTGTTTTGATAATATCTGTACATATACTTATAATAAGAAGAAATGTACAATGAGTGAATTAAAATTATAGGAAACTGCTTGAAATCGATTCTTTTTATTTGACGTTTTACACTCGCATTGAGAGTCCATGTGAAACACTTACATAGATGAGTCAAGTTACAGCTTTATTAAGTTAAATTATAAAAACAGGTCTTAGTGATAGTTAATTGGTTTCAAGAAAAAAAAATTTGTTAACATTTGAAAAGTTATATAATATAAACTTTTTAATAATTTTTTATAATTTCATGTAGACCTACAGAATAGTTTTTTATGTGTAGGGCTTAACCGCCACCACTAGTATAAAATAGTCATGATAAAACTTTTAAAGTATAATGTTATTAAATTAGTACTGAGAAGAAAATAAGCATCACCATTTTTGGGGGGGGGGGGCAAAATTGTGTCTCGGCCCGGTCAGGCCTAAAGGTTTGGGCCGGCCCTGTGGGCATCCTATAGCGCACTCCTTTAAAAACTATTCACTTTGTTCTTGTAATGCGTGTCACTCGATACACTACACTAAATCAAATGGCTTCATTCTATTTAGCCTTCGCAAAGTTCAGTGTTGTCGAGAAGTTGCAGCATCTCGATGTTCTGGTGTTTATATAGACGTTTCTCATGCTTCTTGGTGAATCGTTGAACTTCATCTTCAACTGAAGCAATCTTCAGATCCCTGTGGAAGTACTCACTTCGTATGTACCATGGGGCATTAACAATACATCTCAGTACTTTATTTTGAAATATCTGGATAAGTTACCTGTTGCTTTTCTTTGTGCATCCACAGAGTTATACACAATATGTCGAGACAGGTTTAAGGACTTGTTTATATATCAATAGTTTATTATGTACAGATAACTCAGAATGTCGCCCAGGAGCCAATACATTTTTCTGAATTTTTGGTCAAGTTCAGTTCTTTTCTTTTTTACATGTTCCATCCAGCATAACTTGGCATCCAATGTCATACATAAGTACTTCGAACTGTTTTCATGTGGTATCACTTGTTGTTTGATAACCACGGGCAGGTAATTAATTTTCCTATTTGTGAAATTAACGTGTACTGACTTTCCTTCATTTAGTTTTATCTGCCATCTTTTTGTCCAAGAGTTGATTTTGTCAGTGGCAGCTTGTAGTTTTTCAGTTGCTTCTTGAATGCTGTTACCTTCTGCAATAATGGCAGTGTCATCAGCAAAGGTAGCAATTACAGCCTCTTCACATGTTGGTATATCATTTGTATACAGCAGGTATAGAACTTATATTGGAATGAACTGTGTGGCTGCAAAGTTTGCTCCACGGCTCCTGTCCAAGAGCTGAGGGAATTTCATGTTGCAGTTATAAATGTTGACCTGCATTTTTTAAAAAAAGATTATGACTGGAGATGAGTCATGCTCTACAGCTGTGATCCAGAAACGAAAGGAAACATGCAAAAGGCAGAAGGGAAGTTGCCTGGTCCTCCTTGTCCAAAGAAGGCATGGCAGATGCATAACTTGTCAAGATTACCTTGTTGACTGTTTTCTTCAGCTAAGAAGGTTCAGTTCTTCTTGAGTACACTCTTCTATGTCAGACAATGCTTTACAGCCTAAGAGATGCAATGAGGAGAAAAGGGAAACAGCTTAGGCAAGTGGTGACTGTCATCTTCACCACAACAGTGCACCTGCACTTTCTTCACATCTGATAAACAGTTTCTTGGCATTATATACGTTTGCTCAGTCACTCTAGGGTTCTGATTTGGTTCCATTCAACTTCTGGCTCTTTCAACAGCTAAAATCACTACTGAAAAGGAGGAGATTTCTGTCAGTGGGCAGGCTTCAAAAGAATACAATGAGGCAACTAATAGTTGTACCAAGAGAGGTCTTGGCAGACTATTTGGAGAAATGGAAGAGATGCTGTAATAAGTGTATGAAGTCCCATGGGGGAAGGCTTTGAAGAGGACTCTGAGGCTCCATTGTGCTGGGTGAGGTACTTTTCTAAAAATATTACATGGTTGGATACTTTCCGGACAGACCTCATACTTACTTGAACTGTAAAACCGACAAGCAATACACAACTCAAAGTAAGTTGGAGTCTACCCTTGTGTGTTACTATGCTAGACTCCTCTTGTGTAACAACTTATATTTTGCTGCTCACTTTTTATTTTCTCTGTGAACAATTTGGTTTTTGGAAATTACGGTTTTTATGACATGAAACGTAATATGGATTGTAGTTGCTTGGTTTGCAAGTGAGTTACTAAAAATGAGTTGTGGTAAAAAATGAGTTATGTGACACAATGTTTTGTACTCGGAACTGTATATCCACAATAAAAGTCAGAATATTTTATTTTTTGATGTACTAACCTAACACAATTCTATTTGGGACCATTTTATTTTGTTTTTATCAAATAAAATTGGGTTATATATATATTTAGGTAGCATTGTTTTATTGCATTTACGTTATACTATAACACTTAATAAAATGTAAATTATTGTAGCTAAAATTATTGGCAATTTTTGCAATTAATTACGCCAAAATCCTTGACGATTTTTGACTAATTGCAATCGCGATGATGTGCGCAGTGAAAGTTCAAGCCGAATCTTTAGTGAACCTCAAAACCTGTTTTTGTTCTTATTTTATTCTAATTAACTTATTGTCAAACCATCCGCTGTAATTTTTTAGATTACTTAAGAATTATTGTGTGAAATCTTGAAAGTTTTCCGAACACTTTCGAATAAGTAGATGGTTCACTTAAGATATAAATATCAGGAAATATTACTAACAAATGCGATTGCATGTCAGAAGAGACCATCTTAAGCCAGCTTCAGTAATCTTCATAAAAAATATTGTTTTAATAAATTTCAAATACGAGTAAAAGAAAACACAGCATATGCACATTATGAATCTATGTGCTAGGTTTCAAGAATAATAATCCTAAGTTTTCTGCACTCGAATTCTGTAGTTTGTTAAAATTTCTTTTGTGCCACCCACACACGAATAGTAGTCAATGTTCATTACCCCAATCAAGTTAGTTTTGTTAGCAGCCATCTTAACACAAATTTTGTCAGCACTTATTACAAAACTGCTAGTCGCTTTGCTCTCGACGACGCCCCATGGAGCATCGTCACTACCTGCCTTCTTATTGGTCCACCCTTCACCAAGCTTTGTCACTGCCCGTTCTCCCCACTTAACCCCTCCCGGCTTCAAGAAACTTCTCTTGTCAACCATCAAGTCCTAATATTTACCTGTTCCTACGATTCTTGCAAAGTATGGTAGAATGCTTCTTAATTATCTTTAAATCTATCTTTATATTCATCAGTGGATTTTTATTTTACCTTTTCACTTATAATATTTCCAACTACATGAACAATTTTCGTTTCGATTTTATTGTCCATGACGTGTCAGTTAATTAACTAATTAGACCTATAAGTACATCACTACTGACTTGGAACACTAAGTTTTTTATTGGTAAAATGTAAAATTTTACCTTATAACCTGATTCAGTTTTAGCTTATTATAAGCTTCATCAGAGGCTGCCACCAGTGGCGTACGCAGGGGGGGACTCACGGGGCACAAGCCCCCCCAACCGCAGAAATGTAATATGCACATCCTTAATTTACTTAGGCCTCGTTTAAAATTACAAAATTGCATATTTCGGTCGATTTGGACGGCGATATAAATACTAACAAAATAAGTAGTTTAAATAACAATTATTACTTCAGTTATAATTTATAGTTCATTGAGCGGTGTATTACGCTGAGTGTAACGTTCAGTAAGCTACCTGTTTTCTCTCTCTCTCTCTCTCTCTCTCTCTCTCTCTCTCTCTCTCTCTCTCTCTATTTGACGGCGTGGCGGCGCGGCCACACGGGGCCACTACTACCAGTGAACCCTAAGAATTTTTACTTAAATATTAAATAATGATTTTATGAAACTTAAATAAGTAGATAAACATTTTAAATAAAACTATTATTTAATACCTAAGTTAAATTCAGCACTTTTTTTAATATCAGTCGATAAATAAAACGAAAATTTTAATAATGTTCCTAATTTCATATCTTGAATAACGGTGCTGTAATAATTAAAAAAATTACTTTAAAAACACTTTACATTTATACGAAATTTTTGGATATTTTTTTACTTAAAAAGAAAAATAGAATCGTTATAATATATATTATTATAAAATATTAATTTATAGAAATAATATTTTATTTAAAATGTATCGTATTTTTCTGCCTACCAAATCCTGCACGCCTGCCTGCGGCATACACCCTTCAAAGCACGCAAGCACTCCACAGCGTGCGTACAAAATTTCGAGTTTTCATGCATGCCTGTGGTAGTAATTCGCTGCATGAGCGCCACAGGCGAGAGGTGGTCTCTACAAGCTTCCATATATTCGTCTATTTTCGACAGTGATCGGAGGTAGTAGTTCAGGCGATAGTAGGCATGGGCGATGTCGGTTGTTTTAATGATCCGTTAATTTTTGACCGATCACTGTGGTGATCCGTTCTTTTGGATCCGTTCACTGGTCCTTTTCATCCCCCTTCACGTTTCCTTAGTCTTAGTCCTTATAAGAGGGTACTTTATTGTCAATCAAATTTGCCCATTAGATAAATTATTTTACTTTTAAATTAACCCTGTTAACAATGGAAAAATTAACATTTCTAACGTCTAACAACTTATTTTTACTAATGAAACTGCATCAAAATAATGCTTCTATAAAATACTTTTTTTTAAATACACTAATTATTACGCTCAAATATTTTCATATTTTTTTCCTTGTACGAGTATTGATTTTTTTCATATAGGCCTATATGCAGCAGAACACAGGACGATAAGCGACGTTAACCGTATCTAAGCATGGATGACGAAAATTTTCAGGTTTAAAATGGTTTTATGCAAATTTTTAGCTGTAAGTTTTGTATTTAGCAATGGATAAGAATGTAGAGTATATCAAATTCTTCATAAAAACCATTTATGAAGGACACATGGATAACGTGTGTTCGCTATATCTTCCGCGGTAATCAATCCATCGACGTGAAACTTTGACAGTGGATTGTTTTTGTAAATAACTACAATTCTTATTTACTCTGAAGTTTACAACTATTTTATAAATATGGTTTTTTTAGTAGGGAAAAACTCAATTTGTAACGCTTATCATTAATAGGGTAACAAAATTCGTAGATAAAATCAATGCAAGCACTTGCGGATTTATACAAACTTTTTCAGGAAAACCTTATATCTTTTGCAATCACCAACCAGTGACCTGAGTTTAACCAATCGGAAGACACTAATTTCAGTAATATTTGTACTCTGTAAAGTAAGGATCGCTACAGTTCTTCGATTGCAGTTGCAGAGTGAAGTTGTGTCTGTCGTCGAGAGTTTGATCACACGAACGTATAAAAATCTTAACTTACAATAAAACTTGGAATTCTTTGCGAAGCTTTGCATAAAGAACCAAGCGGGTTAACAACCTAAGTAAAAATTATATTAGATTAAAGTGCTTTTCGCGTTAGTGTAAGATAGTCCGCATAGGGAATTACTAAAAACACTTCAAGCTTTCTCGGCAGGTGTACGCCAAATACACCGCTTTTCTAATAAATACCCGTAATCACCCTGAGAATAATAAAATGAATGTGTAAATCAATAATAACTGGTTCGAGTAAGAACGATTATTATTGTTAGCGTAACAACATTGTGAAAAGTCAAATTGGTGTTAGCAGTTAGAAGGAATCGTCAACGAGCCGTATCGGAGTATCGCCGCTGGAGCAACCCGCCGACGAAGAGGACGCCAGAATGAAGAGGATGCCAGGAAGGAGAGCGACGCCGAAGAAGAGGACGCCAGGACGGGAGCGACGATCAGAAAAGGAGGAACGCACATACGGAGGACGTATCAGCAAGTGAACGGAGATCATCAAACAAGTAAAATCGATATAAAATCGAACTATGTAAACTATTATTTCAAAATATAAAATGCATGACAATTTGTAATATAATATTCATCATAAAACCAATTATTTCTTGTGTAGGCCTATAATAAATAATTTTTCATCACCTCCATTATAGACTTGTTTGTAATTTCTCCACACACACACTATATCTTTTGCGATCATTAAATCTGTATCGTTGCAATGTTTTTCTTTAAAACAAAATATTTTTTTTTTAAATTAAAATATTACAAATATACACACACATTTTTTTAACCTTGATTTTAATTTCTATCTGTTCTTTCCTCTATACTGGTTCAAAAATGCCTAAATCAAAATTAAAATAATTTTTTAATTAGTTGGCGGTTCTAAAATATTCAATATGAATTATTTGTAACAGTCAAGGTTTTTAGTTTAATAATTAAATTGACCGTTACAAAATTAATTACACATTTAAGGGATACAGGAAAAAGAAACAAACGTATTACAATTTAATAAAACAATATTGAAAATGTGCCGTACCTAGGAGTACGGCAAGAGATGGATTCTGGGCGATAATTTCATGCAGTTGTGTAGTTCGCCTTGGACAGTGGACTCTCCCGCAATCTATGAGACGTTACGGCGACTGTTTGTTATATCGAATCTGAGAATTGGACTGTGTACTCTTCCGCCATCTAGGAGACGTTGCTGTAACTTCGGACTACGGTATCTTCCGTTCCCGCTGCTAGAGTGAGCCTGCTGTACTTCGTTGTGGTTTGTAGGGCGCCTTTGGAAATCGGTCGGTGAGTTATCAGCTGTGGAGAGAGTTTTTGTCTTGACTGGAGTGGTGGGTCTATGTCAGCTGTTCTGATCGGGAGCTGTTCTCCACCACGTGTTGGTCTCAATTTGTAGAGAGCTGAAAAAGTTTCGTGGTTGTTTTTTTATGCCGGCGTTTGTTGAAACCATTATGTCAGGCTAAGGGAAAAGTGTGCCAGGGGGTCTCTGGGGCCGGCGTCCGTGATCCTGTGAAGACCAAGATGTGAATTATGTGATATATTGTGTGAGTATTGAGGAACACCGCACATGTGAGTATGCGGTATGAACAGGTATGGAAAAATAAAAATTATTAAATTTTGCCCGGGGACATTATGGGTCAAGTGGGGACTGGCGGATTTTTTAACACAATAAAAAAAAGGGGACAATAGTTTCTTAATTATGGAGTTTTGGCACTTCATGGTACACTTGTATCTAACATGCAGGTTTCTGCAGAACTTGAATAGCTGCTCATATTTCTCTCTAATGATGAGTGACAGGGTATTTTATGTGCAAAACTTTTTGTACCTACAAAAACAAAAAAAAAGTAACAAAAATAAAACTTAAGAAAATGTGTTAAGAATTAGCCAAGGTGTTCATTTGGTTTAGTGAAGCAAAATTAAGTAGAGTTCCTTAAATGCTCGTATTCAGTGTGTTCATATAATTGTCTTGTGTTGTCCATATACGCATGTAATGTCCAGTACAATTTTTTTTTCCTATAATCTGTGTGGAACTTATATTGTGGCTGCCTTTTTATTGGGACGTGTAAGTGAAAAGAGTTGCAGTCCACCTACAGTTGTAACCATATACTACCTTGTTCTAGAACAGTAATTCAAAAGTATTCAACCTATTAAATAACAATGACTGAACTGTTGTACCAGAGGAAATTTTTACTATTTATATATTTATAATGTTTGTAGATGTATATGCTCATAATTTTATGCACCACATATTTTTACCTTCTGAGAGATATATGTAACTGATTATCTGATAGTCTTTTGTATATAATTGTGCACTCTGGAATCTGTAAGCCTTGGTGCTACACCAGTTTATACAAGTTAGGGCAAGGTGAGCACATGCACTTGTGAGTTCCACACAAGTATATAATGATCTATCTTATGTTGCATGATACTTTATTAATTAGATGATTCGCCTTTCTAGCGTTTGATTTAGATTTCAGAGGGCGCATGTTGTTATGTGATATAATTGTTTAAATTGTTGTGGCTTTAATGATTGTTGTATGATAGAATTGCTTTTGAAATGGTTTATAAAGTTGTTTATATTGTAACGCAACAGAAATGCTAGCATCCATGTTACATAAAAACAAGGTTAACAGAATAATAAACAAGTCAATATCTAACCCCATGATAGAACAAAAATCTAATAATTACATTTATAATTATAGATAAAGGTAAATAAGGATGCAAGGTAGTATTAACAAGAATAAACGAACCTGTAAGTTAGAACCTTAAGTTAATGATATATGTTCAGTGAAAAGCAAACAAAAAATGAAACAATAATTTACTTTATAGTAATAGCAAATAAGGATTTCGAGTTAAAAGATATTATTTTGTGACAACAAATATTATGATAAAGTTTATGTTATGTTATACCAAATATGCGTTGAGTTAATGAAAGGTAATGAAAAAAGATGTATTATTCAATTACTGTTGTAGAATGAAGTGTGAAGCAGCTAGTTAACGTTAATAGATTTGAATTTTCTTATATGACCCATAGGTCAAGATAAAATTGTCATTAGATATGGAAAAACTAATTGTTTATGTAAATGTTAATAGTTAAGATTTGATTATATGTATCAATTTATGTAAAAGGGGCTATAGATGTTTACCAGTTATAAACACAGGTAGATTACACATAGATGTTTACAATAAAAGGCCTAACAGCCAAAACCACTATATAACCACTCATAACATAAAGGTTAGGTACATAAATTAATAATAATTAATGAATACGGTTTGAAGAGCTAGAAAAAAACATTAAATTAATAATGATATATAATAAACCATATCAATTTATACAAATTATGATAATTCCATAATGCCATGATATCGATTGATAACGTTTAAAATCGAAAAGATAGTAAATATAAAATAAACAGGCTTATATAAAAAAACCAGCAGAATATGTGTAGAAAATAATAAACCAACTATCGGTAAAGTTACATTCCGATAGGATAGCAAATTGATAAGGAATAGACAAAAAATATATGAAATAAACACTATATTCAAAACATGTGGAAGGAAGAAAAATCATGTGTTGCTAGGGACTACAGGAAAAGAAGAAGTTGTTGATTTGTCAATAATTGCCTTAGATGATCTGAATGTGATGAGATTAAAAAAACCAAGAAATATCTATTTAATCGGAATATACTAAATTAGTAAATACTATTATAAAATACAAAATACTAATGATAATATTGATGACTCTTGCCAGTATAAATTAACCAAACAAGACAATAGTATGAAATCACAATAGAAAATAAATAACTGGATTCTATAAGGAAGGACTTGAATTGTCCCATATCCGAAAGGAATTGACGATATAATAAACCAAATAGAAAGAGTCAAATTTATCACAACTAATAAAATAAACTACACTAGAACTCATAACCTTTCAAATACACGGAACATCACTTATTGCTTCAACCTAGAGAAGAACGTATTTGGATCCAGGAATTGCAGAAGAAGCATCAATCGAGCTGTAAATCAATCCAGGGAGCTGTATTTCCGAGGTGGACAGGACAAGAATTCCATTGTATTAAACCGAAGAAAGAATATCGTACGGCATAATCGTCCAGAACAGTAAATTTATCAATCAACCGCCTACACGATTTGCTTAGTTCTAGTCTGGTAAATTATTATTATATTAATCATACTAACTACACAACACTTCAAATTTGTAAATCTTGCATTCTTATCTATGTATTTTTAATCTTCCCCACAGTTACAAGAACCTTCACACCCTGAATTAAATTAATTACAAATTAAAACACACTATATAACTGAATTTAAATAAAGGATCGGAATAATCAATAATCGATTCACGCAATCTATAGCCATAGCGTATGTCAGTTAGAACATATCTTATTCAATGTTAAAGAAGTAAACAAATAAAGAACCTTTACATAGTTGCAAAATCTTGTCATTTGGAGTATGATTTAATGAGTTGGGAATAAAAAGTAACTGACTAAGTATAGAATAATTGGTTAACATAAACAGTGAAATAACCTTTATCCGACACCAAAGAGAGAGCGTAAAAATACAAAATTATACATAATTCTCTTCAAGGTATAATAGGGTTGAACGAAATTACAGAATAATGCATTAATTATTTAAGTTTCAAGTACACTAACACTGATATTTTTTAGAGAGCTAAGTTAATATTAATTAATTACATCAATACATCCCACAACTCCAAATCTCAGATATTTAAATAATTAAGTAAATTAAACGACATAAGAGAGTAAAGACAGGGGAACATACCCGTTCATAGCAACGAATAGGCTTACATTGCGTGACACATTATAAGACGCAAGTAATCGTCTTATAACAATATTATTGAAAACTCCATGTCAATGGTGATTTGTATGCCATGTAAGAGATTTTAAATGTTTTATATATTTTATATAATTTTTAGTATGCCATGTAAGAGATGTTAAATGTTTTATATATTTTATATAATTTTCAGTATGCCATGTAAGAGATTTTAAATGTTTTATATATTTTATATAATTTTCAGGAGGCCATGTAAGAGATTTTAAATGTTATATATTTTATATAATTTTCAGTATGCCATGTAAGAGATTTTAAATGTTTTATATATTTTATATAATTTTCATGGAATATTTCTTAAATATTAAATTCTGGATAACCTGTCATAGATTTTTAAATATTTACCTATTTTTCTATAATTCCAATAGAATATTTTCAGTCTGGACACTATGAATCATTGTAAGAAAAACATGTAATTTTTTGCAGATATTTTACAGATTTTATATTTTTCTCATGGTATACTTTCGAATATTGAATAGTGAATATTTTACATACTTATATATTGTAATGGAATAACTTACAGCCGGATTTTTATGAAATTTTCATTGTAACAAAACAAAAGATGATCGTTTCAATAAACTTGTTATTTTTCGAAATTTTAAAATTGAGGTCACCTCATTCGTCCAATTCCCCAATGGACCTAGCATGTGGATATTCTTCCACTAGGAGGCATCTCCTAGTTCAAGTGAACAAGTGAGCCGGTCATCAAGGTAAGTTGTGGTTTTTTTTTGAAATTTATTTTTCGGATGTCAAACTTGGAAAGTTTAAAATTTTGTTGTGACGTCATGGGTGATGAGCGGCTCAATGAAACAAACGAAAAATAATTACAATTAAAAAACTACTACAAAGACTAAACTAAATTTCCACACTCTAATTAAAAATTATTTTCTTGGATTTCGTTGTCCATGACGTGTCCGTTACTTAACTAAATATTCACTACAAAATTACAATATTCGTTACAAAAGTAATTCACTACCGACTCGGAACACAAAGTTTTTTGTGCATCATAAAACAACAGGGGAAACAAAAGACAACGTAAATAGTTACTAACGCATATAAACAAAATACACAAAACATAACCTTCACTGCCGAATACGAACACAACAATAGCATAAACTTCTTAGACCTCTTAATCACAAAATTTGAACACAGACACAAATTCAGTATATACAGGAAACCGACTACAACTGACGCACTAATACACAACTCCTCCAATCACCCAACACAACACAAATTAGCTGCCTTGGGAATTTCATTGTAAACATACTGTAAATAGTAAGTACAACCGAAAGTACTTAACAAAATGATATAGTAGATAATATGTATTTAATATACTATTTGTTATTATCCCTGCCAATCCCTTTATTAAACGGCCACATTTTACGGTGATCCTAGGGTGACCGCTAAAGACAGGTTTTACTGTATATAAAAAACATTAAAATAATTATTTAAATGAACTTAGTGTAAAGTTATTTACTTTATTTAAGCGTAAAGTTATTTTACTATATTTAAATGAAAATTAAAATTAATTTAAAAAAATATGTAGCCTATATTATGAAAAACACTACGTCTTTATTTGAAGACGAAAGAAATGTACGTATACAGTATAAACTACAATGAAAATAAATGTACTCCAGACGCAGATTTAGACTCAGGAAGTCAATAAAAATTGGTGGTGTGGTGTGTTCAACGGTAGATGTTCTGAAACAGTATGGAAGAACGAACGAGGTCCGATTGTCCGAGACCGAAGAGGAGCCGACTAGAGTGGGAGGTAGGTTCTGTTATCACAAAACATCGAACCTGACGGTAAAGATGAACGATCGTTGTTCCGAGTTCTGAAATGACCGGCCGTTCAATTCAGAACAGAACAACGGCCGTTCATTTCAAAACTCAGAGCTCCCCCCCCCCCTAGACGGATCATCTTCGGTCTCAGTCTCTCGGACCTTGTTCTGTTCTGAGTTCTGAAGTGAACGGTCGTTCATTCATTCCCCTAGCGGATTCGTATCTAATGATCCGTTCGGTCAAAACCGACACATCGCTAGGCGATAGTTACATACTACTCTTACACACGTTGCTGTCATCGTCCGCCATTGTCGCGTTTGTGTTTGTTTAGCAGTACGGTGTTTATTAAATCCGCCGTTTTTGTAGTTTCATTGGTGATTATTTGATTGCTTGTTGCTTCAAAGATGGAGACTAATAAGTCCAAACTTTATGACAAAACAAAAGTACCAAAAACGAAAGTCAGCACTTTAGATTTCTTTGTAACAAAAACTAAATTAGCGAAGTGTGGTAGTGTAGCAGAAAGGCCTACATGTTCCTTGTCAACTTCTACATCGTCTCAGCAAGATACTTGTGTTAGTGAGGCTTCTGGCAATGGCAACAATGTTTCCGGGCTTGTTTCTGAATTCTCTGACAATAGTGAGACTATTCTGGCTGTTCTGACACAAATGTTCTTTCACAAAACGTGTCTTCATTATTACTGTCAAATAGCAGACATTAGTAATTTATTATTACAATAGAAATATCAAATTGATGGTAACCTGAAGTATGCTGTCCTTTGTAAAAATTACACTGAACGTATTGCTGACCACAAATTTCCTGCAAAAAAGAAAATGGGATTATGCGACCATTCCAGTATTTTTGTTATCACATATAAATCACATAGAGCAAATGCTGGCCAGGAATTGGACGTGAAACAACCCTACAAGCTAAGTTTATATATTCCTTTTGTTGATCACTGGGTTGTTGAGTTAGAAACCCGTTTCGGACCTGAGTTTGATCAAATTTGTCATCTCCAAGTATTTATGCCTCATTTCATCATTAAGGCTACTACTCAAAAGATCAAGCAGTCTGTTGCCTCTATCATGTACCCTGTCATTTCCAAGATGGAACTTAAACTTGAGGCAGAAATATGGAAGCAAAAGTGGATGGATGAAGCAGATATAAATGTTCCAGACGCAGCTCTGTCTTCTCTGCAAGCTTGCAATCTAGATATATTTCCCAACATCTGAAAAATTTTGGAAGTAGTGTGTGTAGGCCCTACTCCCAGTGACATCAGCTGAGCCAGAACGCTCCTGCTCTACTCTGAGGTGGTTGAAGACGTGGCTGAGGTCTAAAACATCGGAGACATGGCTTAATGGGCTAGCTTTGCTCAATATTCACAGGGAAATCGACATCCCTCCTGAAGATGTTGTTGAGCGGTTTGCCAATCAAGGAAATAGGAGAATGGACTTGATTTTTTAAATTACAAATTGCTTGGCTTGGACATGGACAGGACACAAATGCTTTACCTATTGTAAATTTGTTATTGTTATATTGTTAACTTGATTCTTATTTACTGTATATTGTTTCTTTTTCATTTTTCAAATAGTGCTGTTAATTTTGTAAGAATTCAGCTAATATGCACTTGTGTAATTTTTCATTAATGAAGTATTAGTAAAATAGTAGTATAACAGTAAGAAGTATAACAGTTTAATGAAAAAATATTTTTTGTATTGACACAATTAGTTATTAGCAAGTCATTTTGAAATATATAATTGTTAAAATACCAACGTTGCAAAACTTTATTCCCAGTGCTACTGACATTAATGAATAATATTATAGTATAATCGAAGTAAAATGAATCTGTTGTTAAATATTACAATAAACATAAAAAATCAATTAAAAATATTTAGTTTTTGAAAGAAAATAGTATTGTTTTTAAAATTACCAATTAAAAAATAGAATGAGACATAAGCCCCCAATCACGAATAATACATTTTTAATAAAGAAAATGTGAAACCTACTAAAATAATATGCCTACTAATAAATTTTAACCATTAATTGGCATATATGTACTCTATCTTATACTATAAGTTGTAGAAGTTGTAATATATGGACTGCTAAGGTTCAAGACCCCCCCCCAGACTGATTTCTGTGTACGCCACTGGCTGCCACTAGGAGCGCTGTCTGTCTTGTTCTTCATGACGGCGCCATTGTTTGAAAAATCGATGTTGTGTGTGTACGGTGTGATATGTTTGAATAATACGTATGATTTGAATTGTGTCTGTTCGTTTAGTATGTTGTTTTTATGTGTTTTTGTGTGTTAGGATATTTCTAGTTGTTCACACAGTTTATGGCCTTTTGTGTGTACGTATAGAATATCCGTGTTGCTTTTTATGTTGTGTATGTGTGGTTTGGTTCAATGAGGTGGTTTGGAAAAGTGGTAAATTTGATTTACCTGGTGTTTACAAACTAGACTGTAACAAATTCTACATAGGCCAGTCAGGATGTTGCTTCAAACAAAGATACATTGAACACACAAAGGCACTACACTCCACCACTGAATCCACCTTGGTAATGCACCATGATGATGATGATGAATTCACGACAATCAACAGTTTCAATTCAGTGACAGCATATGAAACTTTCTTGAGTCTGGCCTCGCCCAAAATTGCCGAAGGTATTTATAGTAGACGGCAAACTGACATGTCAGATATTGTTTCAGACATGTTAAATTTTGCCAATTCAAGTGTAATGTCCTTTTTTTTTACTGATCACTTTTTAGTCTGTTTTTGCGATCAAGTAAACTTTACCTTTAGGTGAGTGGTTGCATTGTCTTTGTAATTTTTCACTCGTCATTTATATATAACACACTCGTTAATTACTAGTTAATTATGGTAGTAATTAACATTAATCAATATGACATCTTTATTATTGCACTTTTCTGCAATAATTTTGCTTCAGTATATGCGTTTATATGTCCTTATTCTAATGGCGTTTTTAGAATCATGATATGTCTTTGGTAACAGGTATAAAAACTATTTTTAAATTTATTTTAATCATATCAATACTTGATTTAATAACAAAACCAACAATTCATACATATCTCCTCTTCGTAGAACCATGCATGTCGGCACTGGTATACACACACAGACACACAAACACTATATTTACACTATCGGGGTAGCTGTACACTTTCTACAGACAATCGCCTGCACTTTCATGCACAAAATTGTTTAAAACTGTTCGTCGTATTCTTTTTACACTAATTATTTACAAAATACTGCCCTGGGTAAATATGAAAATATGTGTGTGTGTGTGTGTGTGTGTGTATGTGTGTGTGTGTGTGTGTGTATGTGGTAGAATGCGCTATTCGTGTGCTCATGGTCCTGGGTTCAGTTCCCAGCGAAGGCTCAATACGGCATGCAGTTAGCATTGTGAGGAAAATTGAGTAGTAGCAACTGGCAACACTTTGTACTAGCCATGAAACCATCCCACAAAACATAAAAGCTGTGCCTTGGTCCTTTACGGACTGAGCAGAGGTTTATCACACACACACACACACACACACACACACACACACACACACACACACACACACACACACACACACACACACACACACACACACACACACACACACACACACACACACACACACACACACACACACACACACACACACACACACACACACACACACACACACACACACACACACACACACACACACACACACACACACACACACACACACACACACACACACAGCACTACACAATGTATATACATACCGGTATTTAATATACATTTGTACAATGTCAACAAAAACAATTCCGCACTAATTATAACACAACAATGACTTGATAGCACTTGACAAATTGCCCACCATAAACTGACTTTTAAGCAGCAACTGTTGCCTACTTATAGCCTGCAGGTTCCATATTATGTGTCCTCGAACTCTCTAGAGGCACTCGAAAACTCTAGAGGTTACTTGAGTGCGGCCTTGGCAGAAACACACACCTGTTCGGCTTGCCGGGAAACATCTAGAATAACACGCTCCATTGTTCCAGAATGTTGTGTAATTGTGTAACAATTCCGTAAATATTTCAATAGTGCTAATTCGGGAAACTGGAAGATATCCATATAGAAATTTAAGACATTTGAAGTCTGCAGGATAATTGTGTGTTAGCTCAGTTCAAAAAAATTGTAGACCAACATAATTAGCAGTGAAAAATTAATTAGCTACAATTTATAGAATCGCTCAACCCAAGAACGACTCTGAAAGCAGGACACGAGGAGTGTCCTACACCTATATCCAGTGTGAACGACCCACACCTGTATTTGAGACTGGATCTTCAACTTATAAACTAAACAGACAAAAGAACTTACAACAAAAGATTTGATGTAGTAGATTGTAAGGGATAAAAATTATTTTAATTTGTAGTAACTTCATTAAAAACATCTGATAGCATTCCAATACACAATTTGCCAACTACTTATCGACATCTGTACATCACAAGACACACACATGCACACACACATTGTAGCACATTTTTGGGTACAACATATATTTGAGTTTAATATATGTGTAATACGTTTAACTCTTTGTATTGTACAGTAATAATACTCACATTGTAGTTCTATTGTCAGAACCATAACGAACTTCTGTAAATATGTGAAAACTCTCTGGATTCTATTACGCATAAAGACTCTTATTATAAAAATAATTCTGCAAAATTTATATAAGGCAATACAATAAAATATACCCAACACACGAAAACACATAAAAACGATATACTAAACGAACAGACACAATTCAAATCACACGCATTATTCGAACATATCACACCCCACACACACAACATCGATCTTTCAAAAGTCGGTACCATCACCAAGAATAAGACGGACAGTGCTCCCAGCGGTAGCATCTGAAGAAGATTTTTAAAAACTGGCTCAGGCTATAAGGTAAAACTTTTATGTTTTTACCCATAAAAAATTTTGTCTTCCGAGTTGGTAGTAAATTAATTATATTTAATAAGTTAAAATTGAAGAATTTTTGTATTTCTGTAAAATAATGTGTGAATGTGTATGTTTTTACTAATAATTACATTAATTTTCTATATAAAAATATATTTTTAAACATAAAATTCAGTATTGTATTTATAATCCATATTGTATCGTAAATTTCATGATTTCATTCTATAAGCAGATTTTAATGGCACGTAAACCACGTACGTCTAATAATTTTAAAAAATTGAATTTTTATATTATTACCATGCAATGAATAATATACAGTTGGCTTAATTGTGCAAAATAACAGTATTTAAACAAAAATTATGATGAGTAATAAACGATTTTTTTTTATTAACGTTTGACGCAGCAACATTTTCATCAGTCAGTGGTGTATTAATTTCACTTTTATGCAATTTATTAGTTGTGTGATACTGATATAATTTGCTGAAGGATATTAAAAAAATGTTTACACTTTTATTACCTATAAATGCAGTAATAACAAAAAGTATTTTGATTGAAGTGACTAATCTTAACATCCCCACCATGTAACAAATATTGTTATTTTCTTCCATTCAGTTCCACTAACTGAGCAAGGTTCAGTACAGTTGGGAGAAAAAATGAGTGGAGAAAGACTTTGTACTGTGATTATTACTTTCTTGTGTTTGCAGACAGTGTTCATTTGTGATGCAATGAAAGTATGTCTTTACTTTCTTTATCAGAATTATTTGATACTTTATAATGTAGAAAAAGTATTAGTAAAATTCCTTTAATTAAAAGCAGAGCATGTTTTGAATCCGTACGAAACGAGTCTGTTACACAATAATTGTCTTATCTTATAATTGGACATTGCTGTAGGTTTTGGTGTTTCAAACATTTTATCAATATAGTGACAAAAAAAACAAGAAATGTAAAGACACAAAAGCAGACATAAAACTGGACAACATTATTTTAAATCAGATTCCCCTACTTAAGAAATGTTATTATAAAGGACAACAAATGTTTTACAGAAGTCAAGAAAAGAATACCTTTAGCTAAACACACTTTCCGAAATAAAAGGAATTTGTTAACGAACAATCACATAATTATTAAAACAAGGAAGACTAGTTGTACTGACATATTCAATGCAGTAACAAAAGTTTTGGCTTGCAACTATGGTTTTTTGGTATCATTATGTACAGCAAACGTTTTGCCCTGTTATGTAGCACCCCCTCAGTGGTTTCTCAATTTTGTCACTGATGATGACACACCACAAAATGGGCGAAACGTTTGATGTTATGATGATGCTAATAAAATGTGGTTGTCACCCAAAAATAACATTGTCATTAAACGTTCCAACTGCAAAACTCTGGGAGAGAAAGTACTCAGTGAATCATGGTCTCTTGGTAAGGCAGAGAGAGATAAACTACAAGTATGACAGAACACTGTGTATCTGGAGGAGAATGATGAAGACAATTTGCACAGATAAAGAAACTACTGAGCAATATTTGTTAAAGATAGTGTATATACATTATTAGCGTGACAATGTTGTTCTGATTCTGTTGTCAAAATATTAATAAATTTTTTTTTTATTTCAGAATACAAAGAAATGTGGTAAGTATTGTTGATTACCCCAACTAGTCTTCTGCTAACAAGTATGCAAGAACATTGTTTATTCTACAGTAGGTAATGTTAACATTTATACCAATAATAATATTTACATGTACTTAAATTTTCAATGGATAACAAATCAGCATATGGAGTAAGTCATTTTGAACTGTATTTAACATCTGCATATATCCCTACAGCTCAATGCCTTAAAAAAAAAACTATATCTTCTAAAGGAAAGTACATTTTTTTATTGTCAGCATGTCTTTTTAGATTGGACACTTTTGTGTTTGTAAAGTGAGTTGAGAAAGTAGGTTGATGTTTATTGGTTTTCACATGTTATATTCGTACAGACATGAAAAGTGGTGAAGCAAAATTTTAAATACAATAAAGAAAATGCTATTTTAGTCCGTGTCATAACTAGGACTGAGGGGATGACATTAGCAACCAATTATGTCCCTGGCTTAGAAAAAACCCTACATTAAGTGATTATTAATTTTACTGAAACTTTTAGAAAATCTGGAAGGCAGCATTGATCCCTGATGGGGAGATTTGTAAACACTGCTGATGAACAGTGAATAAATTGGCAGATAGACGTTGAAATAAACAGGTGTTTACAAGAAATATGAATCTTACAACATATGAAAAGTGTTAGTTATATATCTAAGCTGCTCTGTGAATTCAACTAACCCTTGTATTCTTCTGCAGCTGAGGAAAAGTTCACCTCATGCATCATTTGTAGCAATCATTGTCAGAATTACATAACTAAAAATAGGCATTCTCAGAAATGTTTAAAAGAAAGACATTAAGTCCAAGGATATAAAATATAAAATTGGAAAAGTAACTGGAAATTGTATGAAAAAAGTATAACCAAAAGATTGGAAAACATTTTGGTGAAATATTAATTATGAAACAAACAATTTAATTTACAGGTGGTAATGATATATGCAAAACAGCATGGAAAGATCTTCTTGTATGTTAGGACTACTCATAAGAGAAGACACAAGATCAGCACATACTACTACTTGCAAAACTATTATGCACTGGATTGGTGCTAGACATCTGGTTAGATTGGAGAACAATTGGGAGCACTTAAAACAATGTCTTGGGCACCATACAGCCAAGGAAAGGAAGACCGAAGAAGCAACTGAAAGAACACATCATGTTCTCAAGAATAACATTTTTGTGTGGAGCTATAATGCTTGACGATAATGATTTGGTGGACAGTATTACTGTTGGTCGTTACTGGCACAGTCTGTATGTGGGTCTCACTTAGTTTGTGAAAAACCATACCTGTGTTGGGAAGATATTTTCAAAAAGCAATAATGTCTAGTCACTGCAGGGATTAGATTCACAGTCTTTCTGGCTTCAGCCTTTGTCCAACACTCAGCTGGCTTGGTGAATAATAATTATTTCTTAGATTTCTTTGTCCATGACGTGTCCGTTAATTAACTGAATATAATTATTTCACTACGACTCGGAACATAAAACTTTTTATGAGTAAAAACGTAAAAGTTTTACCTTATATCCTGAACAGGCTTTCTCTTTTAAAAAGCTTCTTCAGAGTTTGTCGCTGGTACCACTGTTCGTCTTGTTGCTGGCGACGAAATCGATTTTTGAAAGATCGATGTTGTGTGTGTGGGATGTGATATGTTCGAATAATGCGTGTTATTTGAATTGCGTCTGTTCGTTTAGGATGTCGTTTTTATTTGTTTCCGTGTGTTTGAATATTTCCAATTGTTCTAGAGTGTCTAGTTTTCGGCCTTTTGTGTGTACGTGTAGAATGTTCATGTTATTGTCGATGTTTTTGTATGTGTGGTTTGCTTCAATGAGGTGGTTTGCAAAGGTGGATTCTGCAGTGGAGTGGTGTGCCTTTGTGTGTTCAATGTGTCTTTGTTTGAAGCTACGTCCTGTCTGGCCTATGTAGAATTTGTTGCAATCTGAGCAACTTAGTTTGTAATCACCAGATAGATCGAATTTGTTTTGTGCTTTGATAGTGTGTGTTCTGTTTTTTTAGTAGTTTTGTAAGCGATTCTGTATCCTGCTTTTTTGAATTTGTGGGCTATTATTTCAGTTTGTTTGTTGATGTATGTTAGTGTTATGAATTTGTTGTTTTCTGTCTTTGTCTGTTGTTTGTTTTGTGTAGACGTTTATTGACTACTGTTCTGTCGTATCCGTTGGATTCTACTAGATATTTATCGTGTTTAGTTTGTCTTTCTAGTCTTTTTCATCTATGTATACATGCATCATGTATGTATGATGCTGTTGAGTCTATGTATCATGGTTCTGAAGGCAGCTAGTTTGTGTTGTATGGGTGATTGGAGCAGTTGTGTATTAGTGTGTTAATTGTAGTCGGTTTTTTGTATATACTGAATTTGTGGCTGTGTTCAAGTTTTGTGATGGAGAGGTATAAGAAGTTTATTTTATTGTTGTTTTCGTATTCGGCAGTAAAGGTTATGTGCGTTAGTAATTGTTCACATTGCCTTTTGTTTCCCCTGTATAGTATTAGAATGTCATCAACGTATCTGTGCCAATATAGTACTTTATGTGACATGACAGACACTTACATAAAACAACAGACAAAGACAGAAAACAACAAATTCATAACACTAACATACATCAACAAACAAACTGAAATAATAGCCCACAAATTCAAAAAAGCAGGATACAGAATCGCTTACAAAACTACTAACAAAACAGAACACACACTATCAAAGCACAAAACAAATTCGATCTATCTGGTAATTACAAGCTAAGTTGCTCAGATTGCAACAAATTCTACATAGGCCAGACAGGACGTAGCTTCAAACAAAGACACATTGAACACACAAAGGCACTCCACTCCACTGCAGAATCCACCTTTGCAAACCACCTCATTGAAGCAAACCACACATACAAAAACATCGACAGTAATATGAACATTCTACACGTACACACAAAAGGCCGAAAACTAGACACTCTAGAACAATTGGAAATATTCAAACACACGGAAACAAATAAAACGACATCCTAAACGAACAGACGCAATTCAAATAACACGCATTATTCGAACATATCACATCCCACACACACAACATCGATCTTTCAAAAATCGATTTCGTCGCCAGCAACAAGACGAACAGTGGTAACAGCGGCAAACTCTGAAGAAGCTTTTTAAAAGTGAAAACCGGTTCAGGATAAGAGGTAAAACTTTTACGTTTTTACCCATAAAAAGTTTTGTGTTGCGAGTCGTAGTGAAATAATTATATTTAAATAATTATTTCTTTTACTGGGGGAGAGAAGCAGTGGCAGCTCTAGCATAGGTCACATGGGTGGGCCAGGTTATAAAACGGGTGGGTGTAACCTCGAGTTCGCTGTGTATATATTTGGAGTTTAAAATAGTTTTATCAATGACAGAGAACCAAATTTGGACTGTAATTCCGATTGAATTTATATGTTTGTGTTGTGTGAATCTAGTTACTGTATATATTTATGTGTATGTATACTTTATTTATACAAAATGACAATATCTTAACAATTATTATTTAAGGCACTTTCACTTGTGAAAAACGTACTTTTTGTTATTTCCTCAAACGTCGTTTCGGAGTGGTGTTCTCCTTTCTCAGTGAGGTTTAAATGCGGAATGCGTCAAGGCGTTGGTAATCTGTAACGGTTTTTTAGGTGATTGGTTGTGTGTGGGGGTGTGGAGATGGAAGGGGGTTGGTGCGGGATTCTGAATTGTGTGCGTTGTGTATTATTGTGTCGAATAGTGTGTTGGATTTAAATTGTAATTGTTCATTGAGTATGTTGTTTGGTTGTGTTTTGTTGTGTTTGTATATTTCGTATTGATCTGCGGTGTTGAGTTTGCGACTTTTGGGTATGTAGTGTAAAATTTCAAGATTGTTTTTTATATTGGTGTAACTGTGGTTTTCTGTCTGGATATGTGTGGCGAATGTAGATTGTAAGTTGTAATTGGATAATGGTTTTGTGTGTTCGGAAAATCTGGAGGAAAAAGATATTCCTGTCTGGCCTATTTAGAATTTATTGCAATCGTTACAGTTTAATTTATATACGCCTGTTTTGTTGTATATGTCTATGTCTTTGTTTGTGCCGTTAATGCGTCTCATAATGGTGTTGTTAGTTCTGTAAGGTATTTTGTAATTGTGTTTTCTGAATGTGTTGGCAATTTTGTGTGTGCTAGAGTTGTAGTATGTGAATGTGATGTATTTGTTTTGTTGTGTGTTGTTTGTATTGTTTGTTGTTTTGTTGTTTTTGTATAGGATTTGTCTATGTAATTTGTTTATTAACTCAGGGTTGTACCCGTTTTTTAGTGCTAACTATTTTATTGTGTTAAGTTCTTCATTATAGTCTTGTTTATTTAGCGGTATTTTTGTGAGTCTTTGTAGCATATGGTTGAAGGCTGCATGTTTATGTTGTGTTGGATGATTTGATGTGTTGTGTATGACCATGTCAGTTGTGGTTGGTTTTCTGTAGTTTTTATAAGTGTGCGTATTGTTTGTTTTGTTGTGTGAACACCGCAGATCAATACGAAATATACAAACACAACAAAACACAACCAAACAACATACTCAATGAACAATTACAATTTAAATCCAACACACTATTTGACACAATAATACACAACGCATACAATTCAGAATCCCGCACCAACCCCCTTCCATCTCCACACCCCCACACACAACCAATCACCTAAAAAACCGTTACAGATTACCAACGCCTTGACGCATTCCGCATTTAAACCTCACTGAGAAAGGAGAACACCACTCCGAAACGACGTTTGAGGAAATAACTAAAAGTAAGTTTTTCACAAGTGAAAGTGCCTTAAATAATAATTGTTAAGTGCTGTGAAAGAAATGAAGAACATTCAAAATAATAATATCTTAACTGTACAATATTTAAATCAGTGCTGACAAATAAAGATGATAATTGATAGCCTAAAACTGAATAGCTGAAATATTAAGGAAAATAAAATACTATGAATGCAGAATAGTAAACAGGTTTTTACTTACTTTTAAAACCGATTAATTTTTCAATTGTTGGGATTAACGGCGAAATCATCATCGACTCTCTCAAGTCAACGTTTTTGGTCAAAGTCCTTTCTATTGCGAGCACAGTCAAATAGCTAAGACATTCATCAGACATTGAATTTTGTAAATAACTCTTTACACGTTGCATACACGAAAATGTGTTCTCACATGTTGCAGAAGAAGCTGGAATAGTCACTGCTATTTGAGTCAATTTGTACAAGTCATTGAAGGCTAGTTTGTATTGCTCTAACAATTTGAGCAATGCAAGTAGACTCATAGTCTCCACTCCGGTTTGTTGTTCATGCCTTAGGATGAGATTTTTTAATATTTTTATTTCTGGCTCCAACGAATCAGTGTTGCATGAATAATTCTGTGCCAACAGCATTAACATTTCATTATCCAGGAACATTTTACCTTTGGGATTCAGACAAGTGATTCATTTAATTATTGCAGAGTTTGAAATAAAACGTCCTCAAGTTCGCTATCTATGATATGTAGAATTTCATCAAATACCAGAGACTTGAAATCAGTTGGATGTACAGGTTTCAAGCTGTATTTATTTGGGAAATCACAAACGTATTCTACAAGATGTTTTGGTGACTTTTAAATTCTGCCAAGAGTAGAGGGATCTGTGGGAATATCAGCGCCTATTTTTTTTGCTACATCTACACTTTCTTTCCACACAGAAGTGAAACCTGTATCAGATTCACGCATTTGGTTGAAAAGATCCCTTGTATAGTTTCAACCAAATTGATCTCAGCAATAATATCACAATCTTTGCCCTGGAGGAAATCAGATAGTGACTTGCATTCTTTCAACAAATGTGTGAACAGGCATAAATGAAAAATAAAAGTTCAACTTGGCACTGAATCCTGATGCTTCTGCAGCTCGTTCTGAATTTTCACTCTGGATATTTACTAGTGTTACATTAATAGCTTCAATTGTCTTCTTCACAGCCAAACATGTAGCGTACTGACAGGCCGTGTCACTTAACTTGCTCAATTCCACTTTTCCTATCTTCATTTTCACTTATATATCTGTAAACATTTGATGGACTGCCGACTGCCGACCCACTCATGAAAACATACAGGTCCTGCAGTGTCATAAAAAAAAATCTGTAGCTGACTCGATTCCTCTACACTGTAAGGAGATTTAATTTATGGTTCATACAGTGTGTGTAGATGGCTTGTGGAACTTCCCTGCTAAAAAGAGCTTAAACACCTGCACAAGAGCCACTCATAACTGCAGCTCCATCATATGTTTTTGGAACACAGTAATTTAAATAAACTCCACAGTTTGCTAGTTTTTGTTTAATACAAAGTAATAATGAAGAACCATCCAATTATTTTTGCAGTTTCAAAGCCTAGAAATCTTTTATATATATTCCCATCTAAATAGTAACGAATCACTATTGATAATTGTTCAGTTTTTGAACAACCTTTTGACTCGCCAACCATTAGAGCAAAATACTGACCTTTTTTTACTTCATCTGTTATATGTTCTAGCACGGTGTTGCTCATGGTGCTAAGAATTTCATTTTGAATACCATGATGAGTGTATTTTTCTCTTTTATATTCAAGTTTTTTTTAACACTTGGATCTTTTTTCCTTATAAGTTTCTTTAATTCTAAAAAATTTCCCTTGTTTTCACTCTGTTTCGATTCATCATGACCACTTTGAGGTATTCCTTGTAGGGCTGTGAATTGAAGTACATCAGCAATTGTTTCAATGCATCCTCTATTTTCTTGAACTTCAAGAGCATACGTTTCATCTAGCAGAGCAGCAATTGATGCATCCTCTCTAAACTTATTTTTTAATTTTTGAAAGACTCCCAAGCAACTAAAGAATGTTTGTGGGTTGAGCTGTTCTCATGCTGCTTAAAACCGGAATTAGATTCTGTTGCTCTTTTCCAATTAGTGTAACCTTCATTTACAAAACTAAGCAATTCACTTTTTGTGCCTTGAGTTTGGGGACGAAAAAATCGACAGGCAAAACAAAATGCAGCATCATTTATAATACTCTATTCAAGCCATAGGTGGATTTTGTACCAACCTGGCTGGAAATTCCTTTTTCTATCTCCAAACTAGCGAAAAGGAAAATGTAGGTTGTTTTGGTTCATCAGGAGGTTTCAAAGCTATATCACTAATTGAACCAGATGGATTAGTGCTGGTGGTGCTACTGCTAGGAATAGAAAATAAATCAGTACCTTTATTTTCACAGACTTCTTCTTCATTTTCTGACAGTTTCTTTCTTTCGCTACTTCCATATCATCATCATCAAACACAATTTTTTCAGGTTCAGTTTCGGGATCCTGAAAACTAACCTCAGCAGTTACAGGTGTAGATATTGTATGCATTGTAATGTCCTCTTCATTTGGTTTAACAATTTTTTGTTGCAGAATGAAGTAGTCCGAAATGGTAGGGCGTCTTACCATTTTTATTGTCACTTTTCCACATTCACTTTCAATAATCTGTATAATATTTACCGTATTTCTTCTGTTGTGTGACTTCGTGTTGCGTTTGATTGATTTATGCATTTCGAAACATATGTTTCGTCTTCAGAAATAAAAAATCACTCAAAGTGAGTTTATTAAATACTAAAATTACAAATATTGAAAACAATTCCACACATATCCGTGTTACATGAGTGCGCACTCGAGTCGGACCGACCGGACACTGTATGTTAATAGCTATTGTCTAAACAGGTTTATTGCGGTATCGTAGAGCGGGTTTGATTTGAAATTTAAATGATCGTTTAGCACGAAGTCATGACTGTGTACGGCATTGTATGCTCTATATATCTCGAATTCTTCCAAGGCGTTCATGTAAGCGCCTTTATTACCAAAATATATGGGTTTCAAGTTGGAATTAAAGCTAGTATATTTATGAATTTCATTTATCATGTGACGTATGTAGTTAGATTTTATGTTGGATAGAGTTGTCTGACCCTTCAAATTGTGCTTTGGTGTGTGTTCAATAAAACGTTTTTGGAAACCCTTCCCATTTGGCCGATATAAAAGCATTCACAATCATCACATGATAATTTATACACCCCGTTTTCGTTTCTAAAGGCATTGTTATTTTATTACGGAGTATGTTCATAAGATTACTGTTGGTTTTAACTATTGCGGTTCTATTGTTATTATTTAATACACTACTTAAAATTTTTGGCATTATGTTGGTGTACGTTGTTGAAATAAAAATGGTTTTTGTGTCTTTTTCTATATGAGGTTTAGATAGCTTGTACTTATGTTTTCTGAGGAGGTTGTCAATCAAATTCTACATAGGCCAGACAGGGTGTTGCTTCAAACAAAGCTACATTGAACACACAAAGGCATTACACACCACTACCGAATCCACCTTTGCCAACCTCCTCATTGAAGCAAACCACATATACACAAACATTGACAATAACATGGATATTCTACACATACACACAAAAGGCCAAAACTAGACACTCTTGAACAATTGAAAATACACAAACACAAAAGAACACAATCGTAAACGAACAGACACAATTCATATCACACGTATTATTTGAACATATCAAGCCCCACACACACAACATCGATCCTTTAAAAGTCGTCGGCGTCGCCAAGAACAAGACGGACAGCGCTCGCAGTGGCAGACTCTGATGAAACTCATAATAGGCGAAAACTGGTTCAGGCTATAAGGTAAAACTTTACGTTTTTAGCAATAAGCAATACATGTTTAGAATAGAACAAATTCTATATAGGCCAGACAGGACACAGTATGTATCTTCAAACAAAGGTACATTGAACACATAAAAGCATAACATTCCACCACTGAATCCATCTTTGCAAATCATCTGGTTGAAGCAGACCACACATATACGGACAATAGAAACAACATGGAAATCCTACATATTCACACAAAACCTCGCAAACTAGACACGATCTAACAATAGGAAATATACAAACACACAAACAACGCATGGCAACAATGTTGTAAACAAACAGAAATTATTTAAATCTTGTGTGCTATTTAAACACATTATAAAACATGCACACACAACAACAGTCTTTCAAACAATGGTGCAATCTCCAAAAAAACAGAATGGACTGTGTTCCTAGTGGCAGCCGCTGATGAAGCCCACAATGAATGAAAGCTGGCTCGGGCAATAAGTTAACAATCTTTTGTTTAATTCTTATCTATAATACTAATGTTCTGCATTGGGATAGTGTTTATAAATCCTTAGATATTTTATACTTACACATGTTGTAATAAACAATATGATGTAATGTGCACATGTGTTGTAATCTCACAATGTGTTATTGTAGTATGTGGCAGAATCCCACAGCTGAAGAAAGTCTCACCAAGAATTGTCAACGGGAAGCTTGCAACACCACACAATTATCCTTGGATGGCGGCCATTTTGTACTTCAACGCTCAATTTTGTGGTGGCTCCATTATCAACAACTACTACATATTGACAGCGGCTCACTGCATTGACAATTACGAGTGAGTTAAGCAAAACCAAGTGAGAAAGTTTATTTTACCTGAAAATAATTTACACTATTATACAGTATTATATTATACAGCGTTATGTATGGGAGTATACCATTAAGTTTAGTGTACTTGATAATTATCTTTGTGTTAGAAAAAAGAAATTTCATGAGGATGCATGTCAAATAATGCTTACCAACAAGTTGGCGTATTATTCTGTCGGTGTTTGTCATTGTCGTCATCATCATCATCATCATCATCATCATCATCATCATCATCATCATCATCATCATCATCATCATCATCATCATATAGTGTTTTGCTGTATGCCAGGACCTATCATCATCATCATCATCATCTACCATTTGTTATGTATTGCAATCTAACAACGGTACATTCCTTCATCTCTTGAGACAGCAGTCTACGTTGTATCTCATCCAAGTTACTTCTGCCTATCTTTTCTACCTTCCATGATTCCTTCAAAATTGTTGTTAGCAACTCGTTTGTTCCCAGGACATATGCAATGTCCTGATCCAAAGTTTTCCTTTCTTTACCATCTTCATTAGAAAACTGCCTTACAACAGGTTTCAACATGATACTTACCATTTTTCTTGGTCTAATGCATCTCTCTTCATCTGTCTACAGTTCCTTCCATTTTTCATGTCAGCACTAACTACAATAACTAAACTGACAGTGTTCATAGCAGGCACCTCTGACAAAGCTCACAAGGAAAAACAAAAAGTAATTTTTTATTTAATGCTTTCAGTGCCATCATCTGATTTTACGGACATTGACAGTATCTGCTTAAGTGTTAGTTTTCAAAAAATCGGATGCCATAAGTATTATGTCAAAAAGTGCCAGTGTCCAATTTTTTGGATGGCTAGAAGAATTATTTTCAAAGGTATAATACCAAACAGAACTGACAACATTGCACACCACTATAGAAAAATTATTCTGATTAGTGCTTTCAAGCTTCACAGCTCATCATTAGATAAAAAAAGTATTATATATATAAATATATATTGTATCCCAACGAAGTTTTTACCTTATTCTACAATTTAATATCACATAGAAAAAAAAGGGAAGAATCAATCTGGAAGGAGTAAATAAACTTAAATAGAAGTAACAGAAAAAAGTAATCACAATCATAAATAAAATGCCTTAACAGAACTAGAAAAAATCTCGATTCAAAGAAATTACATATATTCAATTTATAGCAAAATGTGTTAAAAACAAATAGTATGATTATCATCCCAGTAAAATAATCAGGATACCCAGTAAGATAAGGAGTAGTAAGGAGTTACAGCCAAGAACAAATTAACTAAAAGGAAAAATCTCAAGATACCCAAAAAACCTACTTTAAAGACAGAACACTCTATCTCAGTAAACCAAATAAAGGAAAGAACTTAAACTATAGTAGTTATACCAATTTAGAAAAACTAATAAAGTAAGAGAATACAATACCAAATAACCAGAGCTAATGTAAAATTAGGTATAAATAAAATAGTGTGTGATTGAGGGGAACACCCCACACCAGTTTTAAAAGGACAATAAAAGACAATCATTAGACTAAGACCTTAATTTGTTTAGTTATTTAATTATTATGTTTAATTATTATATGCATATACAATACAGACCATGTTGATAGTAGTAGATACTAGATGTTAGTATATAAGTGTTTATTGTATTTAAATAATGTTAATTAATGTCAGAATTTTGTGAAGGAAGGAAAGGCAAAATATTAATTCAAACGACCTATAAATAGTGAATCAGAAAATATAATAATAGTAATGTGAATTGATTATAACATTGATAGGAAAATTGAAAATTGATAATAAAGTCAAATTCAACTTTGACCCTGTAAATCAAATCATCGGAAATAAATTGATAGAAACTAGACCAAATTGATATAAATTATCCCATTCAGAATACAAATGCTTTATCATAATTATAACAACAACCTATAGTAGTGATTAAAAGAATCAGAGTGTAAAATTGACTTAAATTGTGATTGTACAAGATAATACCATAATCAGTAAAGGAAGTACTAGTAAAATACAAATAAATTATTAAATGTTTAGAATAATAGCCTGGTAGAGAAAGCAAATTACAATAATTTAATTAGTAATCGTATTTGAGGAAAATTGTAACATAAAACATATTGTAAACCATTTAATGGGTAATTATGTGAATTATAATAAGGCCTAGAGGTAAATTTCAAGGAATATAATTCGGGAGATTAATTGAAACCAAAATAGGTCAAGTTTAATCTTAACTTATATAAAATAAAAGCAGGAATATTGTTATGTAATTAGAATTGCATAAAAGTACTAAACAAATAATTTACAGCCAGTAAAATATAAAAAATGTCATTTATTTCTATAAAATTTAACTGGTAATTAGGAAAACAGCTGATAATGAACAATGAGAAATGAGACCAAAATCTTACAGAATTTGCTATATGAAGAAACAAATATAGTTAGTTGGTTGTTAAACGCCAAGCAGAACGGACGTGTCAGAATATATATATTGAAGAGACAAAATGAATGGAAATTTTAACCAACTCGAACTAAGATGTACTACGAAATTATAAAAGGATAATGAATATACAGTCAATTAATGTATACGATTAAAACAGTCATTGGAATCACAAAGCTAAATTAATCAACACTAAATCTATCTGTCACTACGTATGGACAGGTTTGAAGAATAAATTTAACCTCATACAACAAGCAATTGATTGGAAAGCACAAATCGACACTATACACCTATTACCGAACGAAATCCAGTGGAGGATTAAAACTAAACACTACAACTTGTGGATATTCCAATAGCGGCATCACAGAAGAGGAATTAATCAACTGCTACGTTTATTTGAAGGAAATCTCGGAGTCTGGTTTTCAGCGTAGAACAACTCACGAAGGCAGCCATCTTGTCATTTCGAGTCGAACGAAATCCAACCGGGAGGGGACGAGTGATGTCAGAAAAATCAGCTGGTTCGGATTAAAATTTTTCTATATACTATATTTTATTATTATTGTCTGTTAATGAATAAGTTTTTATAATTGTAAGTATTGAATTCTCTTGCCTTTCCTGACTATTTCGACAGTTCAAAGAATCCTTGTTATATAATAATTTAATTTGAATAATTTTGGAATATGCAATAATCGACCTGGGATCTAGTCTCGACTCGGACTCGAATTAGTCGACGCAAGTCGAATAATTACTTTGATCATAATAAATATAATTATTTTTCTAAAATATCGTTTTATTGATTAGTTAAGAACTAATTTAAGGTAAATTAATTATCAACTTATAAACGAGAACTTCTGAGGGAAAGGAACGAGCAGAAGAAGAAATAAGGATACTAAATGGACTGCGGCATGCAATCGATTTGGCCACGACAATCTATTTAACGCTGAGAAACAAATATTTCGTCACCAAGTCATATACAATTACTAATTCATAGTTTAATTAATTGAACAATAATAATAACAAATAATAAAAATAATTAAATTAAAATAATTAATTATATAAAAAAATAAATCAATAATCAAAATTTTATTAAACAATTATTATACTTATATGTTAAATAACTCCGTTTATTTACAAATTTGCGTTTCCAACGTGGAGCTTATTTAAACATTCATCATAAATTTGTTTTATTTACAAATTGGCGCTCAACTTTAGGGGCTAAAAATAGGGATTGATATGCCAAATAAATAAAGATAATTTGCCCAATTTCCTATTTTAGCTGGCAGCTGTTAACAGGTCAGGAAAGTAATAAAAATGCCAAAGAGATCAACGTCGAAGAAAAGAGCGGCAGAAGCCGAAAAGGAGATAGATATGGAGAACAAGGAGGCGACTCCAGTGGAAGATTTGGAGATGATATTACCTCCGGCGGAACCGAACTAACCCACACAACAACAAGAGGAACAACCGGAAAAACCAAAACAAACAGAGAACGCGACAATGCAAGAAATGTTCAGGCTTATGATGGAAATGAGAGAGGATAACAAATCCATGAGTAAGAAAATGGAGGAAACCAGTAAGGAAATGAAGGAAGAATTGGGTAATAAATTTGGAGATACCAATAAGAAAATTGAAGAAAACAGTAAGAAGATGGAAAGTGATAACCAACAATTGAAGGAAAAGTTAAGGGAGAATAGTAAGAAGATGGAGGAGAAAATGGAAGAAAATAGTAAGAAGGCGGAGGAAAATAGTAAGAAGATGGAGGAGAAAATGGAAGAAAATAGTAAGAAGGCGGAGGAAAATATTAAGAAGATAGAGGAGAAAATGGAGGAAATAAAAACTGACAATAAACAGTCGAAGGAGGAATTAAGTTAGATAAGTCAGAAACTGGAAGAGACCAATAAGAGAGTGGAAGAAACCAGTAAGAAAATGGAAAATAATAATCAACAGTTAAGAGATGGAGGTTAACCAGAAAAATATGGACAAGTTAGACGAAAGGATAGAGTCGTTAACGGAAGAGTTGAGTCAGAACATGGTAGAGAATAATGAAGCAACCAGCAAGAAGGTAGAAGAGACAATAACCGTGATTGAACAAAAAATTACGGAAGCTCACGAAAGATGTAGTCAGACTGAGCGAGAGGTACAGAATGTTAAAGCAGAAGTCAACACCAAAGTTACAAATATAGAAGAGAAACAAAAGGAAACGCGTGAAGAATGGGAAAAAGTGCAGAACCGATTCACAGAAAAGTGTAACGGTATAGAAGCTGCTGTTACCAGTATAAATGGCCAGGTTCGCCAGAACCAAGCAGGCATAGAAACTTACTTGTCTGAGCAGACCGACTAACCTTACCAATTTTTCCACTACTGAAAACCGAGACTGGGTTAACTTCCGGTTATACCAAAGAAAACCCATGGAATTTAAAGCCAGAATAGAAGAATATTTCGCGAAACATAGGAGTAACCGCTGGAATACCAACATAGAAGTACTCGATGAGTCATTCAAAGAAATGAGTGATAATTGGTGGATGGCTATCAGAGATGACATCACAGACTACCAAATGTTTAAGAGGTTATTTAAAGCTAAGTATTGGTCAGAATCAACACAAAACATAGCAAGAGACAACATATGTCATGGGAAATATAACCCATATCGAGGTAACACTTTGACCTCGTATTTCCTGGGAAAGGTGCGCATAGCCAAACACCTAGAGCCTAAAATACCCGAGGAGTGCCTAGTCAGCAAACTGTCCTATCACTACGAGGAGGATGTAATTAGAGCACGTAGGAGTAGTCAGATTAAAACCGTACAAGCTATGACGGAGTTACTCGAGATGTACGAGCATGAAGATTATTACCGACAAAGTAGGAGAAGAACGGATAAACCAGAATTAAGGAATAATAATAGCTTTGTAAATAACAATCAATATAACGAGAATAACAATAATTATAACCCCACGAACCGGAATAATAATTACTATAATAATAATCACAGCAATAATAATAATAATAATAATAATAATAATAATAATAATAATAATAATAATAACCATAATGGGTGTAATAATAACAACCAATCAAATAGAAATAATTATTATAATAACAGCGAAAACAACGGAAATAGTCAGAGAAATTCGAACCAAACTAATAATTATCCTTATCCAAATAACAGTAGAAATTATCAACACGGTGGTAGTTATAATAACAGGACATATCGACCTAGAGTGAATTATATAAGAGCAGTAGGAAGTGGTCAGCGAAGATACCAACACCAAAGGAGGAACAGTTTCCACGAATACAGAATACAACCGATAAACCACGAAGGGAATGATCATGGGAATTATGTACGCAGGCGAAGTTCTAGCCTGGAGGATCAAAATCGACAACAGAGGAATGAAGTGCAGTTTGATGATCTCATGGAGCGACAGGAACCAGTCTAAGGATTTCAGACCGGCGTTGCAGTCGGCCCAATCAGTGATAACACTCAACCTTTAAACTACAGCAGGCGGTGATAAACAATTACAACCCTTCACTGCTTCTATCTACTGGGTATGAACGAGATTTAAATAACCAAAATGAAAATAAGAAAATCACGATTATTTACAATAATTACCTCAAAGATATCAGAACCGATTTGTTAGAAGACGATATAAAAATTTACAATCATAATAATGAGATAATCTACGTAATGGCAGAAATAGAAGGTATTTCAGCTCAAATCATGATAGACACAGGTGGGATGTCTCGATAATTAGTAATAGCGAATTAGACCGAATACAACGGGAATGTCACCGAATATTACCAGTATTACCAATCAATAATATAGTACTTATAGGAGCCACTGGTCGGCAAAATAAAACGATACGAAACAAGTATCTTTAAATGTTACAAGTAAGGGTGTAAGTTTGGACATGGTGTTTCTCATTGCAGCTAGATTACCATTCAATATCCTAATAGGATGTGATCTGTTAAGAAGAAACTCTGTTGTTATTGACCTGTGCAGAAAGAAAGTGTCGCTATTTTCGGAAGGTGCAATATGGATAGCCGATATAATAAGTAGCGAGTTAGTAAACTCCCAACCGAGTCACAACCGAATGGTTGAAGTAAATTATGGAGCGGATAAATCATCATACAGTAAACTAATATACCGGGAGACTGAAGATAAACTGTGGACGCAGAAAATACAGGAGATAAGGGATTTCCAGTGCGAGAACACGACGGAAAAATTAACAGAGAACCAAATAAATCATTTGATAGGAATATACGAAAAATATCGTGCCGTATTTTCCGATGAGCCCGGAAAAGTCAAGAATTATCAGTGTAAAATCCGATTCAGGGAACCAATGGAGTTCAACCGTAAATCCTACCCGATAGCACAGTCACTGAAAGAAGCGGTCCGAACCGAAATCAATAATATGATAAGTAGAGACATAATAGAAAGCAGTCAGTCACCATTCACCAGTCCGATTGTGGCTATTCAAAAGAAACGGTAAGGTCCGACTCTGTCTGGATGCACGATAAATTAATAAAATGATTGTCAATGATCGAACCTCGCCCGGAGAAATCGAAGAAATTCTAAAGAGATTCCACGGCACTAAATTTATTACGACATGGGACACCGTGTGTGGGTATTGGCAAGTGGAGTTGCACCCACAAAGTCGTCAATACATGGCGTTTATCTTCGAAGGGCGCAATTACCAATTTAAGAGGTTGCCTTTCGGTTTAGTAAATTCAGTAGCCATCTTTGTAGCCTGCATGGACCAAATACTCGGCCAAGAAGCGCTCCAGTTTACAACGGTATACGTTGATGATCTGTTAATCACCTCAGCCAACTGGGAAGAACACTGCAACCGAATGGAACATGTATTGAAGAAACTCGCCGATAATAATGTCACATTAAAATTAGAAAAATCCAAGCATCGCCAAGGAGGTTCAGTTTTTGGGATTCAATCTGAATAACCAAGGAATATCACCATCCTCAGAAAAAGTAGACGCTATACAGAAATTCCCTCAACCTAAAAATAGGAAACAATTACAATCATTTTTGAGCCTGTGTAATTATTATCGAAAATTTCAAAATAATTATTCAGAGTTAACTGCCAAGTTCCAATACCAGTTGTCCGCTAAGAATAAATGGAGATGGTGTCAAGAGCAAGACGAGACTTTACAGTCAATCAAAGACAAGTTTTTAGAAGCAGTAATATTCCATCACCCAAATTTTAACCAGCCCTTCTTCTTGAACTGCGATGCCAGTAATATCAGTCTGGAAACGACCTTGTACCAAGAGGACGAAAATGGAAATCATCTTGTAATTAGTTTTGCTAGCAGGACATTGAACCAATGTGAGAAAAACTATAACGTCACAGAAAAGGAATTACTCAGTATAGTATTTGCTTGCGGAAAATTCCGTACTTATATCTTGGGATATCCGGTGACAGTCCGTACAGATCATAAATCAATATCATTCTTGAGAAGGTGTAGGTTAAGCCACGGTAGACTGACCAGGTGGATACTTGCTTTGCAAGAATATAATCTACAATGGGAATATATTCCAGGAAGTAAGAATGTGGTAGCCGACGTGTTGTCACGGGTGGATTTGGAAAATCAGACATTTGAGGGTGAGCAGGAAAGTATACTCAAAATTTACAATATCATCAGGGACAGGTCCGATTTGGAGAAAGTGGTACGGAACATCAGCATACACCAGCAGTCTGACCCAAAGCTAAGCAGTATTCAAAGACGTCTAGCCGATCAAGATGGCACAATAACCAAATTTTATTGTATCCATAATAATGTGTTGTTTATTAAAACATCTCTTGATGAAGAAGTCTGGAAAATAATAATCCCTACTAATATTGAGAACGAAATCATCCTAGACTACCATATCCGATACGGACACATGGGAACCATGAAGGTAGTAAAGGCGTTGGAGGAAAATTGTCACATGAAAGATATCAAACGTAAAGTAAGGAGGTATATCAAGAATTGTTTTATTTGTCAGCTAGTAAAAACCAACAACGATAAGAAGGAGGAGGTAATGATACCTATAAACTCACAGAAGAAATTGGAAAAGATTTTCTTAGGTATATGCGGGCCATTTCCCCGTAGTGGCGGACGCCATCGATATAAATATATTATAATAATGATGGACCATTTTACTATATTTATGAAATTATACCCGGTTAACCGAGCAACCACTTTAAAAGTTTTAGAAGGAATTACAAGTCAATATCTTCCGGAGATAGGAAAACCTATGTCAATCATTACCGAACATGGAACCCAATTTAAAGGTAAAAGATGGAGAGATACTTTATTGGCGCTAGGTATCAAAACCTATAAAACATCTGTTTACCACCCAAATAGTAACCCGGCGGAGAGAGTGTTGAGAGAGGTAGGAAGGATACTTAGAACATACTGCCACCATCAACAGAAAAAATGGTAAGAATACCTATTAGCCACAGAAGAATTCCTCAATCTAGCCCATTATCCAGCTATAGGGATTACACCGTATACCGCAATGCATGAGAAACTACCTCCCCGAGCGATACAAGAGATTATTGAATTTCCGACCCACAAGGAATATAAATTTGACCAGATAAGGTTTTATAACAAATTAGCCGAGGACCAGGAAAAGCGAAATAACAAATATAAAAAAGCAGTTAAAAAGATGTTAAAATACCAAATCGGAGAAAAAGTATTACTTAAGAACCGGGAACTGCGCAGTACTATGGAAGGGATTACTAAAACATTATTACTGTTGTATACTGGACCATATGTGATTACTAGAGATAATAAAAATAACACTTATGAGTTGAAGGATATTAATTCACAAAAGATAAAAGGCACGTATAATCAATTGTCTATAAAAAAATATTTTGATGAAGAGAAAACATAAAAATTCTAAAATCAGTAAGAACATCTTAGAGATTATCTAGGAAAAAATATTTTGAATCAAATAAGAAAAACATAAAAATTATAAAATCAGTAAGACCATCTTACAATTTATCTAGGAGAAAATATTTTGAATCAAATAAGAAAAACATAAAAATTTTAAAATCAGTAAGAACATCTTACAGTATATCTAGGAGAAAATATGTTGAATCAAATAAAATAAACCATTTAAATTATAAAAATAAATAAAGCCATCTTACAGTATATGTCAAGGAAATTATTTTGAATGAAATAAGAAAAGAAAATCAATAAATTAACTAAATTCTAAAATGAGTAAGAACAGTTTACAAAAAATATTTCAGAAAGGCATTGTTTTGGATCAAATAATAAAGAGAAGGAATGAAATAAGATATCAAAGGTTTCAAAAATAATAAGGACAACGTAAGTAAAGAAAATGAATGAAATAATTTTACAAAAAGAAAAAAAAATTTTTTTTTTATCACAACTCTGAAGGCTAAATAGGGACTACTCAAAACAACTATATAAATGAAATACTTATCGAGACAAAAATGTTACAGAACTTTTAAGTGAAAAGTAAATAAAAAACCAGATAGTTTATATGTTTTCAATATTATAAGTTGAAACCCCAAAATGAAAGAATTCATAGAAAAATGAATAGGAGAACCAATTAACCAAAACAGATAAGGAAAAGGTATTAAAACCAGACATTATGCCATGAACAATAACATAATTGATTAAACAACAAATGAAAAAAAAACTATATATATAAACATATGCTACCCAAAATGTAAACAAGAAACAGGTTGTACAAACAACTAACCAAAATAACAGAATTTCAAAAAGAGGATAAAATGGATATTATGCAATATACCTAGTGATACATAATATAGACCGAGCTTTAAAATGTAAAGGTAACCATATGGATAGAAGTATTAATTAATCTGAACAATTATGAAGTGATGATTCTAAGAATGTTTATTATTAGTCGAAAGGGACTACTGGTTATAATTTATATTTTATGACTGGATGTAGATAATTCCACCAGTTTTTTATAATTGAGCAGAGATGATAATTCCTCTGAGCTCAAATGAGTGAAGTACGGTTAGCAGAGAATGTAGCCGAAATGTGACACTCTGAACTGTTCCAGCTCACATGTTAGGGAATGTTAGGGAGTAAATATCTCAAGGAGGATACACTAAATAAGAAGGGAAATATATGTATATATATACATTTAATAATAGTAATATAAATCAGGTTAAAGGGTCTCATAAGAGTAAAAAAAAAAAAAAAAATAGAAACTATACATATTAACTTAGAGCTCAAACATAAAGAAGCAGGTATAACAGTGTAGACAAAGCCAAGAATATAATAAAGACAAGAGTCAGAAGCAATTAGTTCATCCACACTAAGCGTATGATCTGAACTAATCACTTATACAGGAGGGCATATGTAGCACAACGAAGTTTTTACCTTATTCTACAATTTAATATCACATAGAAAAAGAAGGGAAGAATCAATCTGGAAGGAGTAAAGTAAACTTAAATAGAAGTAACAGAAAAAAAGTAATCACAATCATAAATAAAATGCCTTAACAGAACTAGAAAACATCTCGATTCAAAGAAATTACATATATTCAATTTATAGCAAAATGTGTTAAAAACAAATAGTATGATTATCATCCCAGTAAAATAATCAGGATACCCAGTAAGATAAGGAGTAGTAAGGAGTTACAGCCAAGAACAAATTAATTAAAAGGAAAAATTTCAAGATACCCAAAAAACCTACTTTAAAGACAGAACACTCTATCTCAGTAAACCAAATAAAGGAAAGAACTTAAACTATAGTAGTTATACCAATTTAGAAAAACAAATAAAGTAAGAGAATACAATACCAAGTAACCAGAGCTAATGTAAAATTAGGTATAAATAAAATAGTGTGTGATTGAGGGGAACACCCCACAATAGTTTTAAAAGGACAATAAAAGACAATCATTAGACTAAGACCTTAATTTGTTTAGTTATTTAATTATTATGTTTAATTATTATATGTGTATACAATACAGACCATGTTGATAGTAGTAGATACTAGATGTTAGTATATAAGTGTTTATTGTATTTAAATAATGTTAATTAATGTCAGAATTTTGTGAAGGAAGGAAAGGCAAAATATTAATTCAAACGACCTATAATAGGTTAATTGAAACCAAAATAGGTCAAGTTTAATCTTAACTTGTATAAAATAAAAGCAGGAATATTTTTATATAATTAGAATTCCATAAAAGTACTAAACAAATAATTTATAGCCAGTAAAATATAAAAAATGTCATTTATTTCTATAAAATTGAACTGGTAATTAGGAAAACAGCTGATAATGATCAATGAGAAATGAGACCAAAATCTTACAGAATTTGCTATATGAAGAAACAAATATAGTTAGTTGATTGTTAAACGCCAAGCAGAACGGACGTGTCAGAATATATATATTGAAGAGACAAATGAATGGAAATTTTAACCAACTCGAACTAAGATGTACTACGAAATTATAAAACGATAATGAATATACAGTCAATTAATGTATACGATTAAAACAGTCATTGGAATCACAAAGCTAAATTAAACAACACTAAATCTATCTGTCACTACGTATGGACACGTTTGAAGAATAAATTTAACCTCATACAACAAGCAATTGATTGCAAAGCACAAATCGACACTATACACCTATTACCGAACGAAATCCAGTGGAGGATTAAAACTAAACACTACAACTTGTGGATATTCCAATAGCGGAATCACAGAAGAGGAATTAATCAACTGCTACGTTTATTTGAAGGAAATCTCGGAGTCTGGTTTTCAGCGTAGAACAACTCACGAAGGCAGCCATCTTGCTATTTCGAGTCGAACGAAATCCAGCTGGGAGGGGACGAGTGACGTCAGAAAAATCAGCTGGTTCGGATTAAAATTTTTCTATATACTATATTTTATTATTATTGTCTGTTAATGAATAAGTTTTTATGATTGTAAGTATTGAAATCTCTTGCCTTTCCTGACTATTTCGAAGTTCAAAGAATCCTTGTTATATAATAATTTAATTTGAATAATTTTGGAATATGTAATAATCGACCTGGGATCTAGTCTCGACTCCGACTCGAATTAGTCGACGCAAGTCGAATAATTACTTTGATCATAATAAATATAATTATTTTTCTAAAATATCGTTTTATTGATTAGTTAAGAACTAATTTAAGGTAAATTAATTATCAACTTATAAACGAGAACTTCTGAGGGAAAGGAACGAGCAGAAGAAGAAATAAGGATACTAAATGGACTGCGGCATGCAATCTATTTGGCCACGACAATCTATTTAACGCTGAGAAACAAATATTTCCTCACCAAGTCATACACAATTACTAGTTCATAATTTAATTAATTGAACAATAATAATAAAAAATAATAAAAATTATTAAATAATTAATTTAAAATAATTAATTATATAAAAAAATAAATCAATAATAAAAATTTTATTAAACAATTATTATACTTATATGTTAAATAACTCCGTTTATTTACTATATATATATATATATATATATTGTAACGAAACAAGATGTTACAAAAGAATAGTTTATAATAGTGGAATCCGATCCAGAGAGGAAACAAGAAATAATAATTGAAAGCAAATTAAAGGAAATATAGTTGGTTTGACTTATTTAATATTATCAAGAAACCCAGAAATAACCCAGTAGAATAGGGCAGTAAAGAGACAAAAATTAAATAAATAAACCTAGTAAGCCTAAATAATCAACTTACCCTGAATAACAACCAAACCCAATAAAGAGTACCTAATCATAAATTAAAATTGTATTAACAAAATTGTATAGGCACATTTTTAAGGATAGAAAAAGGGACACAAACCTTTACAGTGATGAGTGATATAATATAAATAGTGACACAGACTACCGTTAAACAGTGTTATTTATTATTTATAAAAAGTGTTTTATTATTATCATACAGACAATAGTTTAAAAGTATGAAATAATTAAAGTTGTTAAAAACAAGTATTATTATTAAGAGTTTTTGTTGTATGTTATAAGATTTTATGTTACCAGTTAATTTATGTAAATATATTTATCTCAGGGATTCAAAGTAGAAATTACAATCAACCATAACAAATTGTTCCACCACATATCATAGACATTCAAATTAATAAGGCTTTACAGTTATAAACTGAGGCATGTTTAGTATCAAATTGTTTATAATTATATAATTAATCATCATGTAAACATTGCATGTATCATTAGAGTATAATAATAAAATTATCTATTAAAGGTAATTTAGAAAAATGTAAAGTAGGCCTAATTAATGGGTGTTGATCCTATAACACTTAACCTGTACATAAATGGCCAATCAAAATTTAAGAAGTTTGTATGAGTTAGGTAACTAAAAAAAAGAAGAAATAACACTTAATTGTTAATTGTGATGGAAAACAGTTGAATAGTGCGTGTCTAGATGTAATTAAAATAAAAATATAAAAATAGATAACCCGTTTGTGAAAGAAGATCTGAATGACCATCATCGAAGATAATAATCCCTCCACTACAAATTTCATGAACAAGTAACACACACAAGCAAGAAATTATCTAGAATAAACCAGGAAACCTTCAGCAATATCGTCTAGATGTGTAAAGTATAATTTGACAATATTTTTATCCAACAAGGAACAACCACTAGACAATATAACAATTTACAGTAACACTAATCACTAGTAAACATTTTAAGTGAAAACAAATTCAATATCTAAGCGAACAGTGATTACAAGGAAACATTTATTTGGACACATTAATAAACTTCATTATTATTATTTAAATTATTTAATTATTTATATTATTATTATTAAAATTATTTAATTATTAAATCCAGAGATAAATATTGTATTATAATATAGTATTATAATATATATATATATATATATTGCAAGGTAACAGGTTATAGCCCAGACCAGACTTGCAGAAGAGAATGCTCAATTAGTGAAAATACATACATTTATTGTCTCTTTCTTTTACAGAAATTTATATCAAAATGTTCTCTCGTTATTTTAAACAATTATCTACTTTTCAATGTTCAAAATCTTCTTTGAAAATATACTTTAAATAAATGTTCTTTTAGATAGACAGTGATGTAAAGTGTAAATTTTCAAAGTCTTCTTTAAACAAAATTAATTATTTTTAAAATAAATGCCTTCTTTACTTTACACAGTGATATAATTTTTAAATGTCAAAAGTTCTTTCTTTTTCTATTGGAAGTTTTATATTTTGAAAACAAATTTAGTTAAATTTTGCTTCCCTGTTCTATTGTCTTCATCGTCTTCCCGGTCGACGATCTCGATCCCGGCCTCCAGCGATCTGTCGTCCTGGCTCCACGTTCCAGCAACCGCCTCCAGGAACTGCCTTGCTCTAGGTGTCCGTTTTCAGCCGCCACGATCAGCAAAACGAAGCTCAGGAACAGTAGTAGACTATCTCTTACTCCGTAGTTGTTCCCTGCCGACACTCGCTGCTATCTCGACTCCACGGGCCCCAAGGACTGCCTGGGATTGATGTTGACTGGACGATGACCACCGCGACTGCTCTCGCTGAGTGCTGTATGAAGACTCGCTCTAAGAGAGTTAAATGAAGACTGCTGACTGCTTTTATAATCTTGCACAATGCATGCAGCAGCGCTGTAGAATGACGTCACAGCCTATATGCGCGTAGGCGTATTTCTATACATTCAATGATATTCGGAAGAACATTCTGGACTCGCCACGTGTTCATTGACTTCCTTATTCTTGAATTTTCTAGAACAATGCTTTATTAGATATGAATAAACTTCCATAACCTTCTATTTGCTACCCACACTACACGACACTTCACTCACATATTAAACTATATCTTCATAGTCATTGTCTTATTACTAATTTATCATATTAATTTTAATTTTTAACAATATTATTTTACTTTCAAACATTCTTCATTCGTCCTGGACACCCATAACAGCTAATAACAATTATGCTCCACATTTACTGTACATATAGAGTGACAGCCTGTCATATTGAAATATATATATATATATATTTTGGTATCAAAGAGTGTCAGGAGAGTTTTTCATTATGGTTTCTGTAATTGCAGACTTATCTGAAATTCAAATACAAACAAAAGGAAAATACAATTAGGTATAATATTTATAATTATCTTGGCCTAGTAATTAGACTGGCAGATGCATGGAAGGTGGGGTGGTGAAGCGGATGTAAATAAATTTTTTGAAAACCTACCAGACAAAAAAGAAAGGAACTGTTTGTCTGTAGTGGTGCCGGCACAAGAGCTGGTATGGTAGAAACAGTAAACAAAATCTGCACATATGTGCAAAAAGTGCAAGAAAAGATTGCACACAATGTGCTTTTCCAGTCATACTTGCTGAAGCAGACTTAATTTTTTTATGTTTTATTGTATATAATTTAAGTTTAGGTGGCATAATATTTTGCAAGTTTTAACAATTTTATATTAAACAATCTTATTATTAACTAAAATGTGATTATATTTTGTTTTCTAATTAATTTAGTTTGCTGTAACTGTCTTTAGAAACAAAGCAAAAATGGTCAAATTACACTAATTTGAAAAACTGGAAAATGTTCTATCATTTACTTATAGAAACACTTGAAAATTTGTATTTGTGTACAGAAATGTGTACTTCTTTAAATGGTGGTTTCTTTGTGGTTCTAAATATTTTTATTATGTGCCTTACTTTGTGTCATACTAATATATTTGTTGCTAAGTATAATGTCTTTTCATTTTTTACTTCCATGTTTCGTAAGGAACATGGAAGTATGACGATCATGAAAAAAATCGTGTTTGAGATAAGGGCTGATTCTGATTTTACAACCCTCAAAAATTGAAGAAATGTCATTTTCTAAAACTTGTGTGTGTGTGTGTCAGTGTGTAGAATTTTTTCTATGCCAAACAATAACTGCCGCAAATTCAAACAGAATCAATAAAGTTTTGCATATGTGCCGAGTTGTAGAGGACTCAAGCCTATTGATTTTGGTGAAGATCGGTTTACCTGCAATATTTTACGTTATAACAAGAGTAAAGTACTTAACTTTGGTAAATAAAGTATCCTGAAAATTAGCTCATAGTAATCCACTGTAGAAAGGTAGATGAAATATCTATAAATGAAAAGGGTAGTTGAAGTGAGAGGGTTTTTTTTTTCAAAAACTCTCTTTATAATGTTGAATAAAGTACTTCATTTTGAAGAATAAGGTACCTTAATAATTACATATACCGTAATGAAACTGTTAATTAATAAAATTATAAATATCAAAAATGGGGTTGTTCGGTTGAAGGGGTAGGGGTAGTTTACCGGCAATGTATTGTGTTATAACAAGAGTAAAGTACTCAGTTTTAATAAATAAGGTATCGTGAGAAGAGGATCATAATAATCAACTGTAAAAAAAGGTAGATAAAATATCTATAAATGGAGAGTTTAGTTGATTGGAGATGGGGTGACTTCTTTAAAATTACTTTGCCTATATCAAGTAAACTATGAGGAGTATTTAATTTTGAAGGATAAGATACCTTAGCATTTACATATTATACTCTTTACAATTGTAATGTACACTATGAAAGTGTAAATATGATTAACGGTGGTTGAGGAGGAGGGAGGATTATCTGCGTAGTTCAGGTTCTTTATAAGAATAAAGTACCTAATTTCTATAGATAAAGTGACTCGAAAATAGTATTATATTAAACGACGACCCTATATTAACAAAAATATCTAAAAATAGTGAAAATAGAGTGTGGGAGATATTTTTTTATAAATTATCAAACCAAATTCAAGTAAATGATTTTAAATATAAATCTTAGAACATGCAAGTCATGTATGGTTTTCCATGCCGATATTTTATTTTGTTCATTAAGTCCAGTAAAATTAGATTTTTTTCTTCTTTTAGAACAACTCATTAAACACGTTTAGCAGAAAGAAAATGGAAATTTGTAAACACTTGAAAGAGTTATGAAGTTTTTAAAAACACTTGCAAAATGCCAAAAGTCAGTCTGGCACTTTAGGGTGTACCCTTGAAAGCATTAATTTTAATCTGAAATATTAGTGTTGCAGTCCTTGTAGCAAAAGTATATACATATTATTACTGATACTCAGACATGTGATGGTCGACAAAATCCAAGAATCCTTCACATAAATACTTTCCGATCTTCTAAATATAATTAATACTACCGACTTGGAACACAAAGTTTTTATGGGTGAAAACATGAAAGTTTTACCTTATAGCCTGAACTAGTTTTTGATTTTAAAAAGCTTCTTCAGAGGATGCCTTTGGGAGCGCTGTCTGTCTTGCTCTTGGCTATAGTATTGACTTTGGAAAGATCGATGTTGTGTGTGTAGGGTGTGATATGTTCGAATAATGCGTGTGATTTGAATTGTGTCTGTTTGTTTAGGATGTCGTTTTTATGTGTTTTCATGTGTTTGTATATTTCCAATTGTTCAAGGGTGTCTAGTTTTCGGCCTTTCGTGTGTACGTGTAGAATGTCCATGTTATTGTTGATGACATTCTACATGTACACACAAAAGGCTGAAAACTAGACACTCTTGAACAATTGGAAATATACAAACACACGAAAACACATAAAAATTACATCCTAAATGAACAGATACAATTCAAATCACACGCATTATTTGAACATATCACACCCCACACACACAACATAGATCTTTCAAAAGTCGATACCATCACCAAGAACAAAACGGACAGTGCTCCCAGCGGCAGCCTCTGAAGAAGCTTTTTGAAAGCAAAAATTAGTTCAGGCTATAACGTAAAACTTCTACGTTTTTACCCATAAAAAAAATTGTGTTCCGAGTTGGTAGTGAATTAGTTATATTTATACTAGTAATTTTATACAAACGACTTTGGTATTGACGAGCGCTTTCGGCAGTCAAGCCATCTTCAGGTCATTTACCAACAGAGAAATATGAAACCGTTCACTTCTTATATACCGTTTTACCGGACCTATCTAGCCCCGCCCCCTGACGAAGTAACGTCTTATTTAGCTCCACCCATAGTGGGTTGCCTTACATTACCAATTTTGTAGCCGTTACAATTTACGTTAACATACTCTTTCTTGTTGTCTAATAAGCTGCTAAATATTTCTTCATTTTCAAATGTGGTTTTTATATTCATTAGTCGTTTTTCATCTTTATTTCTTATTTTTAATATTTCAACTTCTTCCTTTAATTTCCTTTCTCTTTCTTTACTCATTACTTTTATTATCTTATAATTTACGACTGGGTCTATGAATGTATGTCCTTCTTCTATTAAATGCCTAGCATATAATGAACTCTCCTTCACCCCTCCTATGTTCTTTAAATATCTGGCAAAATTGACGACCCGTTTCGCCCAGATACACTTTTTCACATTCCCCACAACTGAGTATATATACTCCACTTTACTTAGATATGTCATCTTCTTCAAAATTCGTAGTTTTTATTATATCAAACACGGTTTTCGATTTTTTAACCGCTACCTTTATATTATATTTTCTAAAACATTTTTGTATCTTTCTTGTGTTATAACCTATATCCCTTATACTCCTTCTTTTCTTTCTATTCTCATTTTTTGTTTCTTCTCTTCGTTTTACATTATTAAATATTTTATCTACTACATTCGTATTATACTTGTTGTTTTTTACAATTAATTTTATTCTTTCTATTTCTTTCTTTCTGTTTTCCGCATCTTCTATACAACTGTTTATTCTATGACAGAACTTATTTATCGCTGCCATTTTATACTGTATTGGATGGTAGGCCTATGAATCATTTGGTATTATAACATCTCTATATGTGCTTTTCCTATAAATGTCAAATTTTATTTTATTTTATTTTGTTATTCTTATTTTTAAATTTAGGAAATTTATTTCCTTGTTTCCTATTTCCATTTAAAATTTTATATTCTCTTCTAATTTGTTATCCTCTTCAAAAAATACTTTTAATTCTTCATCATCGCCCTCCCATATTAACAAGATATCGTCTACATACCACATCCATTTCTCAATTTTGTCTTTATTTTTCACTGTTGACATTATTTTATTTTCAAAGTAATTCATGTAAATTTCTGCCATTATCGGTGACATAGATGAACCCATTGGAAGTCCCTTCTTCTGAATATAAAACTTATTATTAAACCTAAAGTAATTTTGCTTCAAACACTCTTGTATTACTATTAATAATTCTTGTTTCTTTTCGTATTCTTTCAATTAGTTCTTTTCAATTAGTTTTAACGTTTTTTCTACCGGGATGTTTGTAAACATATCTACTACATAAAGCGATATTAACCTTGAACTTTCTTTTACTTGTACTTCTTCTTTCAGTGTTTCTGTAAACTTTTTGTTATTTTCTATACTATGTTTTGTCTCGAAGTCATAATATACTTTTAGTATCTTACTACATTCTTTTGATAACTTATATGCTGGTGCTCCAATAAACGATATTATTGGCCTAACTGGGTGGTTTTCTTCGTGCAATTTTATCTGACATTTAAATTTAGGTGCTTCCGGATTTGATTCTGTTAATTTTATTTTATTCTTAAACGTAGTGGAATTTTTTATTAATTTCTTCACCCTACTTTGAATTTTATTAGTATAATCATATTTATTCTCTTCATAATTATTACTTTTTATAAATTCATTCCCTTTCTTTATATACTTTTCTTATCTATTAGCACTACGGAGTTGCCTTTGTCCGCTTTTGTTACCATACTATTATTTTGTTTTATTTTACTTTTTAACTGTTTTATGTTTCTTTTAACAGCCATACTATTTCCTTCTTGTTTTCTGTTCTTTTCTTCTAATATTCCCACAATATTACTAATTTCAAATCTCAATTGTTTTTTTATTTTCTCCTCTTTTTATTTGCTTAGTATACTTTCACATTCTATTAATAAACCTTCTTTATTCAAATTCTTTGGAGGTGCATATTTTAGGCTTTTTTCTAATAATTTCTTTTCTTCATTATTGAATACCACCTCTGTTAAATTAACTATTCTCTCGGATAACTTCAAATCTGCTTGATCTGGTTTTTTCATTTTCAGATTATTCATTTCTTTTAAACATTCTAATTTAATTTTCAACTTCTTATTTCTTTCTTCCAATTTCGTCTTCATATACCGCTCACGAAAATCGTACAAAATTTCTTCTATTTCTATATAATTATACTTTTGATGTAGTTCTAAGTGCATTTTTAGTAATTTTTTATTATACGTATTCAGTTGCTGATACCAATATTTTATTTCCTCTTTTACCCATAAGTTCACTTAACTTCTTGACTTTTTTCCGTATTTCACTACTTCCTTTTATTTCAATTTTTGCATACTTTCGTATTATATTATGAAGTAAACACTGCTTATTCAACCAAATTTTAGACAAAGTTATCTTTAACTTAATTTTTGGTATTAAATATTTATAGAAATCTTCTACTTTATTTCTCTGCTCCATTATTCTACTACTCCTTAGATTTGTCAATCTATGAATTTATTGTTATATTGGAGTGTTAGTGGTCTCAAATATTTCTACTAGTAATTTTATACAAACCACTATGTTGCATTTGGTATTGACGAGTGCTTTCGGCAGTCAAGCCATCTTCATTTACCAACAGAGAAATATGAAACCGTTCACTTCTTATATACCGTTTTACCGGACCTATCCAGCCCTGCCCCCTGACGAAGTAACGTCTTATTTAGCTCCACCCATAGTGGGTTGTCTTACATTACCAAATTTGTAGCCGTTACAATTTACGTTAACTTACTCTTTTTTGTTGTCTAATAAGCTGCTAAATATTTCTTCATTTTCAAATGTGGTTTTTATATTCATTAGTCGTTTTTCATCTTTATTTCTTATTTTTAATATTTCAACTTCTTAACTTATTGGAGCACCAGAATATAAGTTATCAACAGAATGTAGTAAGATACTAAAAGTATATTATGACTTCGAGACAAAACATAGTATAGAAAATAACAAAAAGTTGATAGAAAGACAGAAAGAAGAAGTACAAGTAAAAGAAAGTTCAAGGTTAATATCGCTTTATGTAGTAGATACGTTTACAAACATCCCGGTTGAAAAAACGTTAAAACTAATTGAAAAGAACAAATTGAAAGAATACGAAAAGGAAGAAGAATTAATAAATGTAATTCAAGAGTGTTTGAAGCAAAATTACTTTAGGTTTAATAATAAGTTTTATATTCAGAAGAAGGGACTTCCAATGGGTTCATCAATGTCACCGATAATGGCAGAAATTTACATGAATTACTTTGAAAATAAAATAATGTCAACAGTGAAAAATAAAGACAAAATTGAGAAATGGATGAGGTGTGTAGACGATATCTTGTTAATGTGGGAGGGCGATGATGAAGAATTAAAAGTATTTTTTGAAGAGGATAACAAATTAGAAGAGAATATAAAATTTAAAATGGAAGTAGGAAACAAGGAAATAAATTTCCTAAATTTAAAAATAAGAATAACAAAATAAAATAAAATAAAATTTGACATTTATAGGAAAAGCACATATAGAGATGTTATAATACCAAATGATTCATAGGCCTACCATCCAATACAGTATAAAATGGCAGCGATAAATAAGTTCTGTCATAGAATAAACAGTTGTATAGAAGATGCGGAAAACAGAAAGAAAGAAATAGAAAGAATAAAATTAATTGTAAAAAACAACAAGTATAATACGAATGTAGTAGATAATATATTTAATAATATAAAACGAAGAGAAGAAACAAACAATGAGAATAGTAAAGAAAAGAAGGAGTATAAGGGATCCATATCTTATATAGGTTATAACACAAGAAAGATACAAAAATGTTTTAGAAAATATAATGTAGAGGTAGTGGTTAAAAATTCGAAAACCGTGTTTGATATAATAAAAACTACGAATTTTGAAGAAGATGACATATCTAAGTAAAGTGGAGTATATATACTCAGTTGTGGGGAATGTGAAAAAGTGTATCTGGGCGAAACGGGTTGTCAATTTTGCCAGATATTTAAAGAACATAGGAGGGGTGAAGGAGAGTTCATTATATGCTAGGCATTTAATAGAAGAAGGACATACATTCATAGACCCAGTCGTAAATTATAAGATAATAAAAGTAATGAGTAAAGAAAGAGAAAGGAAATTAAAGGAAGAAGTTGAAATATTAAAAATAAGAAATAAAGATGAAAAACGAATAATGAATATAAAAACCACATTTGAAAATGAAGAAATTATTAGCAGCTTTTTAGACAACAAGAAAGAGTAAGTTAACGTAAATTGTAACGGCTACAAAATTGGTAATGTAAGACAACCCACTATGGGTGGAGCTAAATAAGACGTTACTTCGTCAGGGGGCAGGGCTGGATAGGTCCGGTAAAACGGTATATAAGAAGTGAACGGTTTCATATTTCTCTGTTGGTAAATGACCTGAAGATGGCTTGACTGCCGAAAGCACTCGTCAATACCAAATACAACATAGTGGTTTGTATAAAATTACTAGTAGAAATATTTGAGACCACTAACACTCCAATATAACAATAATTTTATTATATTTAGTTAAGTAACGGACACATCATGGACAACGAAATCCAAGAATTCAGATCTCCCTTATCACTTATTAACTATATATAATACTGCTGACTTGGGTCACAAATTATTGTTGGCAAAAATGATAAATGTTTACCTGATTTCCTAAATTAGTTTTTACTCTGTTAGACTTCATCAGAGGCTGCTGCTAGGAGCACTGTCCGTGCTACTTTTGGATGTTGGCGTCATTCAAAAGACCATTTTGTGTGTGCGTGTGTGTGTGTGTGTGTGTGTTCAGATAGTATGTGTGATTTAAATTGTGTCTGTTTATTAGTATGTTTTTCCTATGTGTTTTTGTGTGTTTGTATATTTCTAGTTATTCAAGAGTGTTTATAAGGTCTAAGGTCTGTAAGCTCTAGTTTTCAGCCTTTTGTGTGTATGTGTAGGATTTCCATATTTCTGTTTATGTTTGTATGTGTGTGGTCTGCCTCATTGATGTGATTTGCAAAGGTGGATTTTTCAGTGGTGGGATGTAATTCTTTTATATGTTCCATGTATTGCAACGGTACAACCATTAACGGTACTGTGGATTGCAGAAATAAATGGAATAAATAATAAAAATAAATAAATATGAATGAATAAACATGATTCAGATTACATAAGCTGTACCGTAGTTAAAAATAAGGAGCGCAGAATTCATGCATGGACACGCATTCCCGACGCACCTGTCGCTAGCGTTGTGTACATGCGTATTTTGTTTGTGTGTGTGAAGCCTGTCCGTTCCTGAAATGTAACCAACCCTTTTCAAGTAGACTAGTTTTACATTTTATTTTAATTATAAGGAAAATATGTACGATGGGGTAAAACAAAAGACACCAAAGTGTATAGAAATGAAAGGTGAATAAAGGGTTTTAAAGACCGTGCCGAAATGACGAAAAGTGCAATTACTATACGTAAGAAGTGAATAGCTCTTTTTGTAATTACAATAAAGAAGTGGAATTTACGTATAGTAAATATATAAAAATTAGTGATCGATTAAGCATCGAGTGATGTGAAACAAACTTCTTAATTTTCGAAGATAGGCGAAAATAGTGAATTGAACCAGAGTGAGGGAATTGACGCTTCGACAAAATCTGACAAGTTAAAAATTGTTCAGATGTTGCCACAGGAGGCTATGCCAGTCGACGACGCTAATTTAAATTTATAGTAAGAGGCACAGGACAAACTGAAGTCCAACCAGAGCAGCAGAGCACATACGATGAGGTCTATGGACACACCGCAGCATATCATGTGAGGCATGACGACTTGTAAACCGTACATGCAGTAGAATCCGACCAGAGGGTCAAGAGGACACGGAGTACGCAGACTGAGGACCAAAGGATGATACGGATGATTAACCACGTCAAACGAGGTGATGAAAAACCAATGTAATTACATACATTTGAAAGACACTATGTAAAGTTAGAATGCAAGACATTCAACCTGTATTAAAATAACTAATTGTACATAAATGTAAAATCAGAGTAAAATTTAGAATAATATCTCTTGTATAAAATTTAGTAATTGAGAGTAACATAAATGATAAGAAAAATATTTTTTTTCGAGTTAACGTAATTAATAAAGTCTTGGTTGATAAAGGAGAATGCATATGCAGTAGAAAGTTTTAAAACTAATTAATATTAAAGAAATTGGAATACAAGTAACTTCATGATTAAAGTAAATTAATCAGAAATTGCAAAAAGATGATAACACAATGAGTAAGCCGAGAGCAAAATATATATTTAATTAATTAAAATTAGATAATAAGATTTATGTATAACCTGTGTATGTAAATTGTTAGCTATAAGTTGGGTACGAAGGAGTCGTTCAAACGATATAATAATGAGTAGTATTTCTATATGCGAAATGAAAAATTTTGTTTAATAAAGAAATAAATAATGGAACGATTTCAAACTTAAATAACGGATCATCTTCTTAGTACGATTACACCCATGAATTCAATACATTATATAATTTGTTATGTTATATAAGTTGGCCCTGAACTTGGGGCACAAATTAAATTATATATCAATGTTTGTGTTGTTATATAAATAGTGGCCAAGAACGTGTGGCACGATTCAAACCATTTGACTATTTAAAATTTTGTTTGTAGCTAAATGGTTACTCTAAATGTAAATGTGTGTTAAATGAAAAATATTTTATATGTGATAATAATTATTTATATTAAACATTAATTGTGTGTTATGTTAATTGTTGTGTATTAAGACACAACTGGCGCTCAACGACATAATATCATTGTAAAGGTGTAATTGTAATAAGAAAAATAATTAATAATAATAAATAAATAAATTAAATTAGTAATTCGGTTCCATAAGAATAATATTCTAAAACATAAATACAATAAATACAAAATATTCAACATAGCGGAACCAGGAGGGTTGAATCTAGAAGCATTTAGAAATTCGATACTGGCCATGATGGACGAATTAGTCATAAAACAAGCCGAAAAATGTAAAGAAGAATTGAAAGAGGAGAATGTCAAACAAATTAAAAAAATAAATGTTAAACTAAATAAGCAAACAGAAAATCTAACAGAAAATTTAAATGAGCTAAGACAAGACAATGTCCAGCTGAAGGACGAATTAAATAAAAATATAAATAAGCAAACAGAGAATTTAAAAGAAGATTTAAATAATACACTGAGCGAATTAAAACAGAAAATCACCGATAGTACAATGCAGTTAACTGACAAAATTAACGACACAGAGACTTAGACGAGAAGTTTAGGAGAGCCCTTCACAAACAAGCCATTAGATTAGAAAATAAACAAAAAGAATTACGTCTTGAATGGAGAAAATATTTGAAAGAAGTTCAGAAACAAATAAATGATAATTTTATATGAAAAATTAATGGTGGAAAAGCACGAATAAGATAATAAGATACAGACGGTTAATGAAATATTACAAGCAACCACTAGCAAAACAATTGAAATAGAAACCCGTACCACAATTATAGAAGACAAAATAGACGAGACATCCATGACTGCAAAAGACTGTCCTGGAGAGGTATCCCATATGAAGGAAGAAGTCCGGAATGAAATGAAGCAACTTAAGGAACAACTTCGCAGACGGCTGACGCAGACGATGATGTTTTCGGCACCAATAGAAGAAAGGAGCAAGATAACATTTACAGGTAACAAGTGGGAAACAGCATGGAATATTTAGCGAATATTGAAAAAGAGTTGGAGAAGATAGACGATAATGAAAAGATCGACTTCGTTACTCGACATTTTAAAGATTCTGCAAGCCAATAGTGTTCTATAATTCGAGATAACATTACTACGTATCGACAGTTCCGCGATGCGTTTGAAAACAGATACTGGAACGTACATATACAACGTCAAGTACGCGATCAACTTGAAATATGGTAAATTCAATAATATGGGTCGTACAAGCATTGAACAATATACGATAGCTCAAATAGAAAGGGTGAAACGCCTTAAACCTAAATTTTCAGAATACGAAATAATCTCCAAGTTGTCTTACCATTTTCCGAGAGATATCCAGTTAGCTGTATATACCCAAGGTATTAAAACATTTGAAGAATTTTTAATACTAGTCACACAAGCAGAAAATATCACGCAAGGTAGTGCAAAGCATAGTACAAAGCACTGTGTTCAACCACATGTTAATTATAACAATAATAATTATAATGCTAATTATAAACCACAGCTGCACAACACTCACAACCGCTCTAATGATAATATAAGCCAGGCGACTATAACAAAAACTGGTGAGAGAACTCAAGAGAAGCGGAGATGAACTGAACGACGAGAGCGTAATATCTACGAGAGAGGGCATAGTGGGCCCGCGTCACATAAATATTTTCCAAAACCATACGACAAAGTCATAAGTGCAGTAAAGGGAGGTGGCAACAATTCAACGCAGCGAGGATCAATGGAAGCGAATAATATGCCGTCAACGTCTACACAATGACGTAGCGGACGGAAAAAGCGCTTTACAATAAACAATATTTACCCTAGTGATATACGCGTGACGAGCTACTAAGCACCGACCAGGATGGATGTAAAGCAAGGTGAGAAACCAACACAATGTCCCATTGTCAACGTTCGAATTAATAATTGTGATATAAAAATGTTAGTAGACACGGGGAGTCAGCTGTCATTTTTAATTTCTGCATGGGTATAGAGCGTAATAAGAAATATTTTTTAAATACGGCTATGTTACTCGTAAATAATATGAACATCACCACAGCCACAAATAAAAGAGAAAGAGTTAGACAACAGGCGTATGTAACTATGACATATAAAAAGTTAGAAATAACATACCCCATGATTATTATGAATAAATTAATATACAATGGTATTTTAGGAATTGATTTGTTTAATGTACTAGATGCTAAGATAAATATTAATAAGAATAAGATAGAGTGTAATTATAAAGGCACTCAGTATGAGATAAATATGAATGAAGATAATGAGCAATCTAAGGTAAGTGAAACACCTATTGTGTTGTCTAAACCACCGATACAATATGTACCAACTCAAAATGTGAATACGATGAATGACAAAATATCAGTACAGGAAGAAGAGCAGCTTCACAACTTAATTGAAAAATATCAAGATATATTCAACGAAGCACCATCGCAGACGGCAGTATACGAACACTCTATAACTGAATCAGACCCAACTAAATTCGTCAGGAAGACATACCCGATCCCAATGCGCTATGAGGAAGAGGTAGAAACAGAAATTCGTCACATGTTGGAAAATAAGGTACTAGAACGATCTGACAGCAACATCTTAAATCCTCTAGCGGTAGTGAAGAAGAAAAGTGGGCATATTCGCCTATGCCTAGACATGAGGGAGCTGAACAGCATCATTATGAAAGAGTATGACTGCGCTCCTAGTGCGGACGAGTTGTTTACAAAATGTGAAGGAGCACGCTACTTAACAAAGCTGGATCTACGCTCAAGCTTCTGGAAAATTCCGATAAGGGAAGAAGATAGAAAATTTACGGCCTTCCTGTACAAAAACAAATGTTACCAGCATAAAGTCGTTCCATTTGGATTAAGCACGAGTTTGGCAGCTATTGTGAAGTGTCTAGAGAGAACACTAGGACCAGAAATAGAACCGTATACAATGATATTTGTAGACGACATTCTTGTAATATCAAAAACGTTTGAAGAACACATAAATAATCTAGGTATAATATTCCATAAGTTTAGGCAAGCCAACATGTCCCTTAACCTAACCAAATGTGAATTCCTAAAAACTTCCATTCATTTCCTAGGACACATTATCTCATACTCAGCTATACAACCCGAGCCCACCAAAATATCCAGTATAACAAATTTTCCCTCACCTAGAAACCTTAAAGGGTTACGAGCATTCTTAGGACTAACAGGATACTACAGAAGATTTTCACCGTTGTATGCTGAGAGAACGCAACCTTTGTTAGAACTAACAAAGAAAGGACAAAAATGGCGATGGAAGAAGAAACATCAAGAAGCCTTCGACCAAGTGAAAACATTATCTGTTGAGAACATCATGCTACATCACCCTCAAAAGAGAGGAAAGTTTGTGATTTATTCTGATGCCAGTGATTACGCCGTGGGAAGTGTTCTATATCAACAGGATTCTCAAGGAGGACACAGAGTTATTGCCTACGCAAGCAGAGTTTTCAAAGGAGCAGAAGAGCATTACTCAAAATCGGAGAAAGAGATCCTTGCCATAGTCTACGCTCTCAAACAATTTAGGTATTATATTTATGGTACTCACTTCGAAATACATACGGATCATCAAGCATTATCATTTTGGCTGAAATGCAAAGTAACGGAATGCACGTTTATTACGATGGATTCTAGCCATCGGGGAATACTCATTTACAATCAAATATTGCAAAGGGAGAGATAACAGTGTGGCAGATACATTAAGCAGATACATCACGGAAGAATGTGAGGAGATCTACGAGGACGAAAACAAAGAAATACGACTTTTATCCATCAGATGGGAAGCTAGTCAAGAAGTAAGAAGAATGTTGCAGAATTTAGTGGAGGAACAGGAGCAGGATATTACCATAAGAAATAAAAAGAGCCAAGAGCAACTACCCGTTCAGTATGAAATACACAACAATACTCTCTTCAAATTAGTAAACCAGGAATGGAAGGTAGTATTATCAAATGAAATATTGCATAAATTAATAAAACCCATACAAGAAAGCCTAGCACATGCTTCAGCTTCGAACTGTTATTTATTTCTACGAGATGATTTTACCATTAATAATATGTTTAGGAAATTTAAAAAGGAGTTGAAAAAGTGTTATGAGTGTCAGACCGCAAAACAGCCAAATCTTTACACATATGTTGAGATGCAGATTATTCAGAAGGAAGCTAGAGTAGAGTTAGTTGTTGTGGACTTTCTGGGACCTCTACCGAGATCAAGTCGGGGAGTTAAACACATACTTGTCTGTATGGATGTGTTTTCCAAAGCAGTTCATCTGTATCCTGTTATGCGACCTACAACAAAAGCTGTACCGAAGATACTACTCAAGAAATATATTCCAGCATTTGGTAAGATGAAAAAGGTCTTGAGTGACCAAGGCGTACAATTCCAGAGCGAAGTTTGGCACCAAACATTAAGAGAAAATGGAATTAATACCATACTAACAGCTATTAGACATCCACAAGGAAATCTAGCAGAAAGGATAAACAAGGAGTTAGGTAAATATTGTTAAAACCACTAGTGTCGTGATAGTTTTACTTCGTCTCTTTCGGATGTTATATTAACGAAGTCCAAAACTTCGTAATTTTCCCGCTATCTGTCGCTCTCGTGACCTTGCCAATACCTGTCCTCTTTCTTCTCACCTGATTTAAATTAACTATTATTTTCCCGATTTTAGGCGCCAAATTGTTTGATTTAAAACAATTAAAATTTTTTCGTAACTTTTCCTTCTTTCACAATGAAACCGTATTACTTACCGCTCTGTGTTGGCTGAATTCGAAATTCGCTCTCTCGCGGCAGTATTACCAACCAATAATTCTGGTAAAAAATTTTCACTGTGCTATATGAAATAAATTAACACATAAATATTGTCACAAATCAAATAATAAACAGGTATAAATTCTTAGTATTGGTTTATTGGATAGCGATTCTACCTTTTATATTGGTTATTACAAGAAATTAATAAAATATATAAAGTTATGCTCCGGCTTTGAATGATTTACAACTAAGCGGTTGGCTATGTTTGTTGGGCCGTTGACTGAGCACCGTTGTCTAATGTCGAATGTAATTTTACTATGTTTATTCAGTCAAAAGTTCTTTGGATTACAGCAAAAGTTAACAAAATTATTCGAGAAAGTACAATCCTTCACATAGACTTAATTAAATATTACGTTTTTTCTTTACACCGCTACTCTAATTAACTAAAGTAATTGTGAGTTCAACTCGTAACTATAGGTTAAGGTTTATATCGTTGACAAAATATTTTGGTATTTTCAAATGTGTTATTATTATAATTGAACAGTTTTTTGATAATTATTATTTGGTTTATTAAAAGCCATTCAGAGATTAAGTGTTTGAACAAAGTTAATTATATTGTTCATTAGTGTTAAAGTGTAGTGAGTCCAGTCTTTAGTTTTGTTAGTTAATTAATTTTATACTTTACTCCTTCCTTAACATCGTATATTTTCATGTACGCTTGTGGCTATTGTAACAAGACCTGTTAACTGGTTACAAATAATTATAATTTCTTTGTGTATGGTTCAAAGAAAAGAAAAAAAAGTTTATTAAAAAAAATTTTGTAAAAAAATATTTTATGTTTGGTTGTTATGGTTAAAATTTAGAATTAATCCTGGTTCTGCTTTTGTTTAGATTTTAAAATTCTGTAAGTTCAATTCGGTTAATTTTTGCACTTCTGGTTGATCTTAACGAAATCTGGAGTTAATCAGATTATCTCCTTGCAGCAATCGATTGATGATTTTCAGTGCTGCTCCAGTATCTCGTTTTTGTTAAGATTTATCACCTTCCAGGAAGTCTTGTAGTTAATTAAACCTTTAAATTAAAATGTGAAATAATTTTACAATCCAAATAGTTGAAATAAATTGATTTATTAACAATAATTTATAAAAATCGATGTTAAATCGATGTAGAGCAATTGTTCGACTCTGTCACAGGGATATATCGATTTGTGATTACAGGTTGATTTTTATATAAGTATTAAAAAAGGTTCTTTCAACGATTATTTTATATAGTCAGAGAAGGGCAAGCCTAGAAAGTATAACATATACAGAAAATAATCTTAATAATTAATAATTAACAAATTGTGAATAATATATGTTAGTATATTTGATTTTTCAAACCAATCTGCAGGCTATGAGATCAGTCTAGAAGGTTGCAGTGCATCATGGCGGCTGGCTGAATTGATGAGGTTAACGTATATATGGTCGCTGGAAAATCTCACAATAAATTCACCTTTATAACTGTTTTATGGATCTCCGTAATCGTGTATACTGTCTATTATGTTGTTTGAAGTATCCTGGATGAGTGTTCAGTGTTCACTGGTGTTAATTGTTTTCAGTTAGAGGTGTTCACATTATGTCTGTTCGTGGCTAAGAATCGTTAATATGTTGTATAGTGAAATATTAATATTTGGTAGTTTTAGTGGTTTAAATAATTTGTATTATGTGGTGTATTGTTCGTTTTCACCGTTGTCGTAGAGTATTTCATAGTTTTTAAATCGAAAAGTGTTAATTTATGTAACTCCCGTTTTCCACTGATTTTAGGCTTTACCCATTACACTCCGTTATACGGTTTTAGAACGCGATTCAGCATCGACCGTTCCGTTTGAATGTTAACAAAGAACTAACTTACTTCCTTTATCTTAGGAAATATCTTGCCAAGTTAATATTGGAAAAGTATTGTTAAAATAATTTTCACTTCCCATGTACATAATTCCAAGGTACATTATATATGGAATATTTTTATTTTATTGTTCGCTTTCATGAACTATTAACCATATAATTGGTTTATTTATCTGATTCTGTTTAATTTGATATGTCATAGTCCATATTTGTTGAGATTTTTGTTAAAATTAACATATTTCTGTCTTTTTGGAAATCTAGGCCCAAAAAACCTGTTTCCGTTCTTGTACACCATTACTGCCATTTTAAGTGTTATTAATATAATTATAATAAATTTCAAATGGTCACAAAATCCTTCCCTTTCCTTAAACTCTTATAAATTTAACATTTGAACTGTCTTTTAGTGATAATTTATTAATTTACTATTTCTCCTCTGAAATATTTAATTATTACATTTCAAAAATTTTCAATAATTTAAGATATTTTTCTATATTACTCTTTTAAATCATAGGATCATTTACAGTAGTTATTTATCGATCCACGTTACATAAATCTTGTTAGTTTACATGGTTCATTGGTGAATTAACTGGTTTACATTAATTTTTGTGAATTCATTATTTGGCCTAGAGTTTAGTATTTTACATATATGGTTTTTCCAAATAAATTTAATTCTACACCTCCTCTGACTCTTAAAAGTTAACATGACATGAAATAAAATTGTTTACATAATTATTGATATGTGTAGCATCTAATTCATGCTACTGTTACAAAAAATAATATTTAACATTAATCAGCAGTCTTTAAAGTTAGACTTGTTTGCTTAAACTTTTTTGAACATTTTAATACATTTTATAAATTAATACAGCATCCATACTTAAACATTTTAATTTGTATGTATGCTGTTATATGACTAAAACATCTTACTCTAAACATATAGGTACCTTATTCTATTGGAACTCTTTTAAAAAATGGAGTTAATGGCTTTGAACAATATCAGCCATTTAAACTTCTTAACTCTATTAAAACTTAATCTATTATCAGTCCTTTCTGATTATACTATTATTATCTAACATCCCCTTGTTCAGTAAACATTTCCCTCACATACTTTCTTTATTATTGGCATTTCTATGAATGTCTTGAGATAACAAAGTGACCTTATTTAATGAAATATTGGAAATATTTTCCATTTTAATATTTCATTACTTGTTAATTATAAAATATAAAAGTTATTTTATAGCACATTGTTTAAGTTATAGATACACTACAACTTGAAGTTTATTACATTTAAAAACACTTCCACTAGTACACTTTCACTGTTGGTTCTGACTTATATTTGAGTTTTATTATTCTCAGACCAGACCTTTAGTCATCATGGACTGTGAAGATTTGTTTATTTATTTTTTTTTACCATATAGTAACTTTAGTTGGTGCACTTCTTATCATACTACTCAATACTTTTGTCTATAATTATTTACAATTTCATAAGGTTTTGGGGTGTTATACTTTCTTTAATGGTATCATGTGGTTTGGGGTTAATGGTAGTTAATAATAGGTTTTTATTGTGGTTCTTCCATCCTATTTCTTCCTTTCTTCTCGTCTTCCTTCTTGTGTTCATTCTTGGGTAAACCAAGGTATTCAGTGTTATTTTGTCCGATGGTCGGTTCGGAGTATCTTCTTTATTATCTGCTTTTAAATTTCTTCTTCCTTCTTGGGTTTGGAGTATCTTCTTTATCATCTGATACTAACTTTATTCTTCTGTCTTGATTTCGTGATATCTTGTTTATCACCTGATACTAACTTTACTCTTCTTGTTTCTTCTTGTGTTTGGGGTATTATATTTATCACCTGCTCCTAACCTCCTGGGTAATCTCCTGATTTTTTAATATGAGTTTCCTTTAATTAATTTTCTTTGACTTTTATGGTTGCATTTTTATTATTTAATTATTGTTTTTCTTTTATAGTGGTGTAATTGAATTTCATTTGACATTCTTTGAGTATATGTAATTTAATTATTTTTATGATCTTAAATGAATTAATTATTGGTGGAATATCTGTCATGCTACAGATTGCCCTTCTCCAGAAGTAATTTTTTCAGACTATACTTGCTTTGTCTGAAACAATTGCTTATGATAATTATTATAGTTTTTTTTTTCTTCTATTTCTAAAATAAAGTTTTTCTTATACATATTTGAGCTTACATCTTTCTCATTCTTACTTGATCTTCCTTGATAGTAATAATCATCTTAGTTTCATATTTATCATTATATTTTCATTTTTCTTTTTAGTATTTTATCCTTGGGATATTTCCTCCCTATCTTTCCCTAACATGTGAGCTGGTTCAGTTCAGAGAGGCACTGTACGCTACTTCCTCTGCTGTCCAATACTTCACTTCTATTTGAGTACAGAGGCAAATCATCTCTGCTCAAAAAACACATTAATACTGCTGGAATTATCTACAGACAGTTATTAAAAAAATTACATCAGAATAGTACACTTTTGTTACTATTTAAAAAATATCTTTGGATACTTCACTTCTTATATTGCTCAGAGATTTTAATATTCCTATCTCAGTTGTTCTTCTGACTCTTTAACTTGATGGTTATTTCCATTGATATCATGGTGGGAAGCTCTTCTATTAGTATAATTTTCAATTTTTCTTATCATATAAAGTTTCTGGTTATTAATGCTTTATTCCTTTCTGGTTTTTTATTACAATCTGTTTTGGTTTATAGTAGCATATATTTTATGACATTTTTGGTTTGTTTCTGTGTTTTTATTAGTTCCACTTGTTCCATGTTCTAGAACTTTCTTATAATTGACGTTATTACAATTGCCATTTAATTCATGATCATTTCATTATTGATTTGTTTAATTACATCTATATCTTTGATTCTATTCTTAAATTACTTCTCTCTTGGTTTTTATTCTTTCAAATGAATGTTTTAATTAATTTGTTAATGAGGTCATTGTTTCTCCTTATACCACTTCAAAGTTTTATTATTTTATATTTCCACATAAGTTTCTGTATTTAATCATATTTAATCAATCAAATCGTATCACTGATTTTTATTCCCTTTTGTATCATTTTATTGAAGGATTTTTACACTTTATTTATTGAAATTAGACATTATCATACTCTTTCAGAATTACTTGGTTTAATTCTAAATTCTGTTTCTTTTATTTATCTCATAAAGATTTTCTATAAATATGGTAAATATATTGTATTAGTACCATAAATATGGTATGAATTCTCTTCTTTTGATTTCACCTAGTTTTTTCATTTCTAGATTGTAGTAAGGTGCTCTTACTTAATTTTTTAATTTTGTAGGTGTTCAACCTCTCAAAATCTTCTCTTTTTATTTTCTCCAATAATTTCTTTCAAATTGTTTGTATTAAATTGTTTTTACACTGTTTTTGGAATTTATATGGTTTATTAATATTCAAAATTATTTTTATTCTATATTTCCATAAAGTTTTTTCTCAAATAATTGTTTTGTAAGGTGTGCTTACATTATTTTTGAATTTTTATGATTTATCAATATTCAAAATTCTTTTTATATTTTATCTCTTCAAAATGTTTTTCTCAAATACATGATTTGTAAGGTGTGCTTACATTATTTTTGAATTTTTATGATTATTCAAAATTCAAAATTCCTTTTGTTTTTGTTCCATAAAGTTTTTATTAATAATTGGTTTGTAAGGTGTGCTTACATTATTTTTGAATTTTTATGATTTATCAATATTTAAAATTCCTTTTATATTATATATCCAAATAGTTTTTCATAATAATGTTAGTAAGGTGATCTTACTCTGTTTTGGAATTTTTATGATTCATCAATATTCAGATTTTTATATTATATATCCAAATAGGTTTTCATAATAATGTTAGTAAGGTGATCTTACTCTGTTTTGGAATTTTTATGATTATAAAAATTCTCTCCTTCTATATTAATTCCAAAATGTTTCCTTCCCAAATCTTTGGTAGTAAGTTGATCTTACCTTTATTTTTGAATTTTTATGATTATTCAAAATTCTTTCTATATTATATATCCAAATAGTTTTTCCATAATAATGTTAGTAAGGCGATCTTACAATGTTTTGGAATTTTTATCATTTATCAATATTCAAAATTCTTTCTTTCTACATTTCCATAAAGTTTTTATAAATAATTGGTTTGTAAGGTGATCTTACAATATTTTGAATTTTTATAATTTTTGTTTATTCCATAAAGATTTTTTTATAAATAACTGGTTTGTAAGGTGATCTTACAATGTTTTTGAATTTTTATAATTTATTCAAAATTCTTTTTATAATATATATCCAAATAGTTTTTCATGATAATGTTAGTAAGGTGATCTTACTCTGTTTTGGAATTTTTATGATTCAATTCAAAATTCTTTCTATATTATACTTCTTCAAAATGTTTTTTCATATGTATTTCTTATTATTATATTTTCTGTTATACCCAGGTGGATGATTTTTATTTATCGCACAATTGCTCATATTTCCTCTGTAATGTTTAGTTTCTTACATAAATTCCTTTCTTCAATCCCCGTTTAGTTTCTTTGTTCATTCTCTTTCTCATTTCTTCTCAATTGTAATTATTTTCTTTTTCTTGGATATGGTTTTTTGCCGTCGTCGGTTATCATAACATCCGTCCCTTTTTGTGGAAATGCTTAGTATTTGATTTAACCGTAGTCTGTCATTTCAGTTGCTCTCATTGTCCGGATGACCATAGTCTTCATAATCGTTCCGTTACTAGTGACATCTCTGGCCTTTGCCTTGTATTTCATTCTTCTAGCCGTTATTCCTTTGTTGGCTACAAAGCTTATGTGGTTCCCTTTATCATATTGTTTTATACACCAATACGTCTCTGGTCCATCAATGATTAATGATACTATTGACACTCTGCTATATATTCCTAACCTTGTTGTATCCCATTTACCTCTGGTCCTTTCCCATTGGTAAACTACTGTTTGTTGGTACATTATTTCTGAGATTACCTTTAATCTCCTTCCGTAATCTCTGGAATTCCTGATTTCTTCATGGTTGGTAATTGTGATATTATTGACATCCATTAAACCATGGTTCATCATCTCCATTTCTTCCTTGGTTTTCATTAATTTCCTTGGATGCATTCTTCTCATTTCCTTTGGTTCCACTTCCATATCCTTAGCATTTTCTTTTTTTCCGTTAGTTTTTTTTCAGGTAATACTATCACTGGTTCCATTGTTTTATTGTTTGGTATTTCTTTTGATTCTGGTTTGCTATCATTTTTTATTTCTTTGGTCCTCTCACTTTTCTCATTCTGATCATCTAGTTTCTTATTGATATTGTCCAGTGTTTTATCCAATTCTTCATCCAAGGATGTGATGTTTTTATCTATTTCCCTCAAACCTTCCTTCAAGATTTGTCTGAATTCTTTTCTATCCTTTCTTTCCTCTTCCCTGTCTTCTTTCATTTCCTCATGCCATCGTCGGTTATCCTCCCTTATTTCTTCTCTTAACCGTTGGTTATTCTCGTCCATTTTCTCCTCCATTTTCTGATTATTTTCCTCCAACTTTTCCCTCAGTTGTTGATTATCGTTTTCCATCTTCCTACTGGTTTCCTCCATTTTCTCTTCCATTTTCTTGTTGTTTTTCTCCATCTTCTCTTCCATCTTCTTATTAGTATTTTCTGTTTGGTCAATCAATTCTTCTTTGGTTGATTTGAATTCTTCCTTCAAAGACTGGTTGTCCTCCTTCAAATCTTCCAATTTTTTATTTAAGGATTGGTTGTCTACCTTCCGTTCCTTACTGTTTCCTTTTTTAGTAGAGTCAATTTTCCTATTAGTTTCTTTTATTCCTTCTTTAGTGGATTTGATTTCTACCTGTGTGGAATCCATTTTCTTACACAACTGTAGGAACATTTCCATTATCTTCTCTTTCATTGTTTTAGATTTCTCCTTCTCCTTCTCTGGGACATTGACGTCCCCTGTTTGTGTTGGTACTTCGGGTTGTTCCTCTGGTGGTGCGGGTTGTTTCAGTTCCACCTGGGTTACTAACACTTCTGTATCCTCCACGGGTGTTGCCTCCTTATCCTCCATGTCGACTTCCTTTTCGGCCTCTGCCGCCCTCTTCTTAGAAGTAGCTCGTCTTTGCATTCTGCCTCTTTTTCTATGATATAATCGCTGCCAAGCTTAAATTAATTAAGCCCTCTAGTTGGACGCCAATTTGAAACAAGACCTGTTAACTGGTTACAAATAATTATAATTTCTTTGTGTATGGTTCAAAGAAAAGAAAAAAAAAGTTTATTAAAAAAAAATTTTGTAAAAAAAACATTTTATGTTTGGTTGTTATGGTTAAAATTTAGAATTAATCCTGGTTCTGCTTTTGTTTAAATTTTAAAATTCTGTAAGTTCAATTCGGTTAATTTTTGCACTTCTGGTTGATCTTAACGAAATCTGGAGTTAATCAGATTATCTCCTTGCAGCAATCGATTGATGATTTTCAGTGCTGCTCCAGTAGCTCACTTTTAGTTAAGATTTATCGCCTTCCAGGAAGTCTTGTAGTTAATTAAACCCTTAAATTAAAATGTGAAATATTTTTACAATCCAAATAGTTGAAATAAATTGATTTATTAACAATAATTTATAAAAATCGATGTTAAATCGATGTAGAGCAATTGTACGACTCTGTCACAGGGATATATCGATTTGTGATTACAGGTTGATTTTTATATAAGTATTAAAAAAGGTTCTTTCAACGATTATTTTATATAGTCAGAGAAGGGCAAGCCTAGAAAGTATAACATATACAGAAAATAATCTTAATAATTAATAATTAACAAATTGTGAATAATATATGTTAGTATATTTGATTTTTCAAACCAATCTGCAGGCTATGAGATCAGTCTAGAAGGTTGCAGTGCATCATGGCGGCTGGCTGAATTGATGAGGTTAACGTATATATGGTCGCTGGAAAATCTCACAATAAATTCACCTTTATAACTGTTTTATGGATCTCCGTAATCGTGTATACTGTCTATTATGTTGTTTGAAGTATCCTGGATGAGTGTTCAGTGTTCACTGGTGTTAATTGTTTTCAGTTAGAGGTGTTCACATTATGTCTGTTCGTGGCTAAGAATCGTTAATATGTTGTATAGTGAAATATTAATATTTGGTAGTTTTAGTGGTTTAAATAATTTGTATTATGTGGTGTATTGTTCGTTTTCACCGTTGTCGTAGAGTATTTCATAGTTTTTAAATCGAAAAGTGTTAATTTATGTAACTCCCGTTTTCCACTGATTTTAGGCTTTACCCATTACACTCCGTTATACGGTTTTAGAACGCGATTCAGCATCGACCGTTCCGTTTGAATGTTAACAAAGAACTAACTTACTTCCTTTATCTTAGGAAATATCTTGCCAAGTTAATATTGGAAAAGTATTGTTAAAATAATTTTCACTTCCCATGTACATAATTCCAAGGTACATTATATATGGAATATTTTTATTTTATTGTTCGCTTTCATGAACTATTAACCATATAATTGGTTTATTTATCTGATTCTGTTTAATTTGATATGTCATAGTCCATATTTGTTGAGATTTTTGTTAAAATTAACATATTTCTGTCTTTTTGGAAATCTAGGCCCAAAAAACCTGTTTCCGTTCTTGTACACCATTACTGCCATTTTAAGTGTTATTAATATAATTATAATAAATTTCAAATGGTCACAAAATCCTTCCCTTTCCTTAAACTCTTATAAATTTAACATTTGAACTGTCTTTTAGTGATAATTTATTAATTTACTATTTCTCCTCTGAAATATTTAATTATTACATTTCAAAAATTTTCAATAATTTAAGATATTTTTCTATATTACTCTTTTAAATCATAGGATCATTTACAGTAGTTATTTATCGATCCACGTTACATAAATCTTGTTAGTTTACATGGTTCATTGGTGAATTAACTGGTTTACATTAATTTTTGTGAATTCATTATTTGGCCTAGAGTTTAGTATTTTACATATATGGTTTTTCCAAATAAATTTAATTCTACACCTCCTCTGACTCTTAAAAGTTAACATGACATGAAATAAAATTGTTTACATAATTATTGATATGTGTAGCATCTAATTCATGCTACTGTTACAAAAAATAATATTTAACATTAATCAGCAGTCTTTAAAGTTAGACTTGTTTGCTTAAACTTTTTTGAACATTTTAATACATTTTATAAATTAATACAGCATCCATACTTAAACATTTTAATTTGTATGTATGCTGTTATATGACTAAAACATCTTACTCTAAACATATAGGTACCTTATTCTATTGGAACTCTTTTAAAAAATGGTGTTAATGGCTTTGAACAATATCAGCCATTTAAACGTCTTAACTCTATTAAAACTTAATCTATTATCAGTCCTTTCTGATTATACTATTATTATCTAACATCCCCTTGTTCAGTAAACATTTCCCTCACATACTTTCTTTATTATTGGCATTTCTATGAATGTCTTGAGATAACAAAGTGACCTTATTTAATGAAATATTGGAAATATTTTCCATTTTAATATTTCATTACTTGTTAATTATAAAATATAAAAGTTATTTTATAGCACATTGTTTAAGTTATAGATACACTACAACTTGAAGTTTATTACATTTAAAAACACTTCCACTAGTACACTTTCACTGTTGGTTCTGACTTATATTTGAGTTTTATTATTCTCAGACCAGACCTTTAGTCATCATGGACTGTGAAGATTTGTTTATTTATTTTTTTTTACCATATAGTAACTTTAGTTGGTGCACTTCTTATCATACTACTCAATACTTTTGTCTATAATTATTTACAATTTCATAAGGTTTTGGGGTGTTATACTTTCTTTAATGGTATCATGTGGTTTGGGGTTAATGGTAGTTAATAATAGGTTTTTATTGTGGTTCTTCCATCCTATTTCTTCCTTTCTTCTCGTCTTCCTTCTTGTGTTCATTCTTGGGTAAACCAAGGTATTCAGTGTTATTTTGTCCGATGGTCGGTTCGGAGTATCTTCTTTATTATCTGCTTTTAAATTTCTTCTTCCTTCTTGGGTTTGGAGTATCTTCTTTATCATCTGATACTAACTTTATTCTTCTATCTTGATTTCGTGATATCTTGTTTATCACCTGATACTAACTTTACTCTTCTTGTTTCTTCTTGTGTTTGGGGTATTATATTTATCACCTGCTCCTAACCTCCTGGGTAATCTCCTGATTTTTTAATATGAGTTTCCTTTAATTAATTTTCTTTGACTTTTATGGTTGCATTTTTATTATTTAATTATTGTTTTTCTTTTATAGTGGTGTAATTGAATTTCATTTGACATTCTTTGACTATATGTAATTTAATTTATTTTTATGATCTTAAATGAATTAAGTATTGGTGGAATATCTGTCATGCTACACTATGTCTTCCTTCTTTTATTTCTTTTCGGTTTATATTTTTATCTTCTGTAATTTCAAAATTTTATTTAATTGAATCTTGTGAATATTTTTTGCCAATCGTGTATTCCATCTTCATTAATTATTATTTGGTTTATCATTTGATTGATTTTTTTTTCTAATTATATGGAGCGGCTATTTTTCATCTGTACTCTACTGATGCTAATAATGGACTGTGAATAATATTTGTTTCGGTTTTTTGGTTCTAACTGCTAAACCTGTCATTCTCATTGGTTGAAATAATTTTGTACCCATTTTAGACACAGCTTGTGTTTTCGCCCAAAATGGATAAATATTTTCTAATTAAGTTAATTTGCTTGTATTACTATTAATACTTCTGTTATTAGTATCATTGAATAGCATTTCTGTTTAATATTATTTCGAAATCAAACATGACTATGTTCTATTCAGTATTGGCTGACTTAGTATTTTGATACTTTTGTTCTATATACTTATTTTGGCTTATAAGTGTGTTTTTGAAAGAATTTTTTTTTATTGTTCCTTGGCTCAATATATTATGTTTACCTAACTTTTTCCCTAACTGAATGTTGTTATTGGTTTATATTTTACAATTTTCTCACATTTCTTTAGGCCTGCACTTGCCTATAATGGTTGATATTGATTATAATTTAATTTTGCTCTTGTTCTTATGTTCTTATTGCTTTGTCTTAGTTTGTTTATAATTATTATGAATTTACATACATTGTGGTTTATGATTAGTAGTTCCTTACAGACATATTATTGCCTTTTACATCTATACTTAAGAAATTAACATTGCATATTTCTAGGATTTCTTCATCCTTTCAACACATTATTACTGCTTTTTAGTATTATTTTCCCAACTCAACATAACATAACTTATTCTTAAGATTCTTTTAACAATTATAATAACTTCATAGTTTTATAATACTACTGCTACCTTCTACTATTCTCTTTATAACACAACTTCAATAATTGAGCATCCATCTTTTGATGTGTAACTTTCTTTTGATAACTTATAATTTGTTTAGGGTTTGTTTATCCCTTTAACTTTAATAACTTAATATTTTAATACTAATTTCTCTCACTTAATGTTTTTTTTACATATTGTTTTTATGCTAAGCACTTGTCTTTCGCACCTTTCACTTTAATTAAAATTCTTTATTGATACTTTTTTACACATGCACTTGGGTTGCTTTGGTTTACCTAGTGTTGTTCACTTATTGTTTTTTTTTGTAACTCACTCCCTACCTACTTTATGCCCTCTTGGTTCAATTTAATATCAATGCTGTGATTATCATACTAGCTCTATCACATTTTATTGTTATATCTTTATTTATTATCATTTGATTTCATTGTCCTGTTTATTTACTATTTGTCTGCTAAACATTTAGTCGACATTTACATACATAAAATTATAACATTTCTGCTGGTGGTTTGTACCTTCAAGGTTCAATTATTTATTCAATTATTGTCAATTTTATGACATTTTTGTCATAAGTTTAATTATATTGATTTGGTCAAACACTTGGATGTGGTCATTGTCATTGTCTAGTCTAAGTTAATGTCATTTATTTTGCTAAATGACAAGTTGGTAAACAGACTTTCATAGTGTATGACGGCGTGAGAGAAAAAGAAAAGGGTAAATACCATGCTAGCTCTTTGAGAAAATTCCATTCATAAATAACTGGGTCACTAGAACGATTAAAGTGGAACAACGACTGAAGCGGATGTACCAAAATACCACAGCCACTCTACCTACAAGGGAAGGGAAATATTTGCTCAAATCCTCCAAATAAGAGTACAAGTGAAAAAAATCACATACTCATTATTAGTCGGACATAAAATAAATAAATGTGTCGATAAATAAAAACAATACCATATTATGTGTCTAATAAAAAAAAAATTAATTTGTTATAAAAATTTTTTTTTCACCAAGCGGGAAATAATGCAACGGTACAACCATTAACGGTACTGTGAATTGCAAAAATAAATGAAAAAAAAAAACGAATTAATAAACATGATTCAGGTTGCATAAAGTCTATCGTAGTTAAAAATAGGGAGCGCAGAATTTATGCATGTACACGCATTCCCGACGCACCTGTCGCTAGCGTTGTGTACACGCGTATTTTGTTTGTGTGTGTGAAGCCTGTCCGTTCCTGAAATGTAACCAACCCTTTTCAAGTAGACTAGTTTTATATTTTAGTTAAATTTTAAGGAAAATATGTACGGTAGTGTAAAACAAAAGACACCAAAGTGTATAGAAATTAAAGATGAATAAAGGGTTAAAAGACTGTGCCGAAATGACGAAAAGTGCAATTACTATACGTAAAAAGTGAATAGCTCTTTTTGTAATTATAATAAAGAAGTGTAATTTACGTATAGTAAACATATAAAGATTAGTGATCGGTTGAGCATCGAGTGATGTGAAACAAACTTCGTAATTTTCGAAGATAGGCGAAAATAGTGAATTGAACCAGACTGGGGGAATTGACGCTTCGACAAAATCTGACAAGTTAAAAATTCTTCAGACATGAGTTTTTGAACGACCTGACTATAAATACCAGGTCATGCTAATAAAGTTTCTTCTTCTCGATTCAACCGTTGCCACAGGAGGCTATGTCAGTCGACGACGCTAATTTAAATTTATAGTAAGAGGCACAGGACAAACTGAAGTCCAACCAGAGCAGCAGAGCACATACGATGAGACTATGGACACACCGCAGCATTGATGTGAGGCGTGATGACTTGTAAACCGTACATGCAGTAGAATCCGATCAGAGGACCAAGAGAACACGGAGTACGCAGATGAGGACCAAAGTAGGATCGCATTGATGATTAACCACGTCAAACGAGGTGATGAAAAAACCAATGTAATTACAGATATTTGAAAGACACTAAGTAAAGTTAGAATGCAAGACATTCAACCTGTATTAAAATAACTAATTGTATATAAATGTAAAATCAGAGTAAAATTTAGAATAATATCTCTTGTATAAAATTTAGTAATTGAGAGTAACATAAATGATAAGAAAAATATTTGATTTTTTTGAGTTAACGTAATTAATAAAGTCTTGGTTGATAAAGGAGAATGCAAATGCAGTAGAAAGTTTTAAAACTAATTAATATTAAAGAAATTGGAATACAAGTAACTTCATTATTAAAGTAAATTAATCAGAAATTGCAAAAAGATGATAACACAATGAGTAAGCCTAGAGCAAAATATATATTTAATTAATTGAAATTAGATAATAAGATTTATGTATAACCTGTGTATGTAAATTGTTAGCTATAAGTTGGGTACGAAGGAATCGTTCAAACGATATAATAATGAGTAGTAGTTCTATATGCGAAATGAAAAATTTTGTTTAATAAAAAAGTAAGTAATGGAACGATTTCAAACTTAAATAACGGATCATCTTCTTATTACGATTACACCCATGAATTCAATACATTATATAATTTGTTATGTTATATAAATTGGCCCTGAACTTGGGGCTACACAAATTAAATTATATATCAATGTTTGTGTTGTTATAGTATCTCTGAAGCTGTGTCCTGTCTGGTCTATATAGACTTTGTTACATTCTGAGCAGTTCAATTTGTAAGCACCAGGTGAACAAAATTTGTTTTGTTGTTTGTTTATAATTTTTTTAAAATTTGTGTGTGGTATTTTGTTTGCAGTTCTGTATGTGATTTTGTATCCTGCTTTTTTAACTTTGTGGGCTATTTTTTTATTGTGGTTATTGATAAATGTTAGTGTTATGAATGTTGTCTTTGTCTTTGTCTGTTGTTTCTTTTGTGTAGGAGATTATTAATTATTGTTTTATTGTACCTGTTGGGTTCTGCTAGATATCTGAGAGTGTTTAATTATCTTGGTAGACTTTTTCATCCAGTGGGATGTTTAGTCTGTGTATCATGGTTCTGAAGGCAGATAGTTTGTGTTGTATTGAGAGATTGAAGGAGTTATGTATCAGTGTATCAGTTGTAGTGTGTTTTCTGTGTATACTGAATTTGTGTCTGTTCTAGTTTTGTAATGGTGGAGTTTAGAAAGTTTATGCTATTGTATTCATATTCAGTAGTGAAGATTGTTTTTTGTATATTTTGTTGATGTGGGTTAGTTGCAAGGAACACATCTTTTACTCTCATGACTTACATTTTTGTTACACTTATTAAATTCTATATATTAGAATATAATGAAAACTGTTTATGAACCTACAGACGAAAACACCTGGCAATCATTCTTGGAGCACACGATCGTATTCAACTCAAAGACGGTACAGAACAAATGTACGAAGTCGCCAGTGTGATTCTTCATCATGGCTACCGTGCGCGCCCCGGATCATATGATTTGAATGACATTGCTTTGGTGAAAGTGGACAGGGAAATCAAATACAATGACTACATCGGACCTATTTGTCTGCCTAAGAAAGGTAATTAAAATTTTCTGCACCTCATGGTGTAGGCTTACAGCCTGTTTGAACAAAATTTATGCAAGAAATGTATACTAACCATAAAAAAGTATATTATTGTATTTAAAATGAAACATTAGTATAATTTTGTAGGTTTTTACAACCCAATACAACCAATTTTGTTATTGTAAATTACACATAAAACTTACTGTATGTTAGTTATAATTATCTAGTAAACTATACTGTACATATTATATATATTATTATATTATCTAATAATATATATTATTATATATTGCAACAGATCAAACTTTATTATTCTAATAAGGATATTGTGAGTGTGTAAAAATCGATACAAGTCTATTATGGAGGAGATGAAAAATTATTTATTGTATACACATATTGTTTATAAAGATGTATAATGTATTTTAAATTGTCATGTATTGATAATATATTTAATTGTTTGTATTGTTCGATAATATAAATCGATTTTACTTGTTTGCTGCAACGTCCTCCTCTCGTCTCGTCGGTCCCGTCTTGGCGTCCTCTTCTTCCAGTCGTCCTCTTCTACAGCTTCACTCCTTCCTGGTGTCCTCTTCGTCCTGGCGTCCTCTTCGTCTCGTCGTCCTCTTCTACAGCAAGCGGCTCCAGCGGCGATATTTCACAGAGTCTCGTAGTTATGTTGGCTGCTTCCACGATTGATTAGTTTCGTGATAAATTGTTCACTCACAATGATTTAAATTTCATTCATTCAGTTTATTATTAATTTATATTTTATAATTTCTTAATCTCAGGATTTATCTGGGTATTTACTAATGCGGTGCGTTTAATGAACACCTTCCACGATATCTTGTAGTGTCTTTAAGTTCCCTAAGCGGATATCTTAACTTACACGAAACAGCACTGTATTATATTTTAAATTTTATCTAATTATTTACCCTCTCGGTTCTTATCGCAAAACTTCGTTAAGAATTTCAAGGTTTATAGTTTATTTTATATAAGATATTCCTCTATTCCTTCTTGGTACTTACCGCAAAACTTCGTTAAGAATTTTAAGGTTTATGGTTTATTTTATATAAGATATTTTTACGATTGTAAGAGAACAACTCTCTTACCCGGGCACAACTTCCCCTTGCAACGTCGACAGACAGACTGTGTCCATCCTAGCTCTGCAACGTATGAATCTCACTGAATTTGGTGTATTTTTATAGGCCAAGCCCAAGTCACATGATTGATGGAACGACCAGATACACAAATTTCATGAAAAACTTTGTATAATTTTGCATAGTCCTGCATGGAAATTATCTACAATTTTTATTACCCTATCATTGATAACAGTTACACTTGAGTTTTGCTTTACTTAAAAAACACCATATTTCTAAAATAGTTACAAACCTCAGAGTATATACAAATCGAAGCTATTTACTTAAATAATCCTTGTCAAATTTTCATGTATATCGGTTAACTACCACTGCCGCAATAGCGATCGCAGATTATCACACCCGCACACGCGCACCAATTCATACAAAAAATACATGACAATATAGTACATCTTTTTATGAAGAGTTTGGTGTAACCTATATGCTTATCAATTTTTAAATACAAAATTTATGACTAAAAGACAAAATATTACACAAAACAAATGTAAACAAGAAAATGCTCGTCATTCATGTAGTTTGATATAAACAGCATACCTTATCATCATGTGTTCTGTTGCAATATATATATATATATATATATATTGCAACGCTACAACTGCAAATATAAATTTATTTTTGTTAGCGGAGCCCCCCACGATCTGGGACGCCATTTGTTATGCAACTCTACAAAATACATAAAAATAGGCGTGTCGGGCCTCACGTTCAAGGGCGACAAATTATGTAATAATATAACATTTAATTTGGGTTTCAGGTGTATCTGTAATAAGAATTCTATGTAACTTGTAACGGTATTTCAAATTTATTTGATATTAATAAAATTGTGCACATGGCACTTACTTCGACTTAAAACATTCTTTATTATTTCGACTCTCTCTCTGTCCAGCGTCGTATCGCTCTCTGGAACTTCTCCTCGTGCTGTTTCGGACGTCAGTTGATCTTCTTATGTGGATCTTCTTATGTAATTTTGTTACTACTTAAAAATTGTTTGTTTTACAATCCAGTTACATAACTGTATGTAACTGGAAGGATGAAACTATTTACAAAAATTTAAATATTCTGTGCGGACGGGCAGAAGCTCCCGCTGCACCGTGGATGATTTAAGAAAGAGAACCACTGTAGCTTGTGTGTCCTATTTATACCCATGTCTTGATCAACACCTGCAGTGGTACGAAATCGACATGTCAGAAACTGTCTCTGGGTTCAGTTCCCCCACTCTTTGTCAATTTCGCTATTTCTTACATTTCTGCGAATTGCAGAGTCCTGTAAGTATACTCTTATACTTATAACTATTTTTACAACACATGTTCACTGTAATTTTGGACATTGCAACTTAACCCTTTCGATTTGTACACAGTTATTTCACTATTACACTCGTACGGTGTGGCACTTTCACATGGTTTTCGTACAGAGTATTTAGTAAATTTTCTTACATTTTATTGTGTTTTTGGATTTTACTTCTTAATTATAGTTTATGAATAATTACGGAAAAACAGTAATTATGCAATTATTCATATTGGGGTGGTAAACTCGCCTGCATAGACCTGCGTTCACACACACTAGCAAAATACTGGTGTACACACTTTTAGTTACATTTGTGTGTGTGTGTGTGTGTGTGCACGCGATTCAGGTCGAAACACCTGTTCATATTTTTGTCTGAGCCAAGCTTGCAATCCTTGACATGCTTATTTCTAATACATTATTAATTATTTACAGTTTCTTAGGTATATTTAAATTTTTATATTCAATGATCAGTACATCACTTATTTGTACTGTCGCATTATCCCTCTGCTTGGTAACAAAAAAAATTTAATAAATATATTTATTAAAATTTTTTTTATTATTATTATTACACTTGTAAAAAAATGTAACAAATAATAAAGAATAATATTCGTCATTTCACCCTTAATTGGAGTGTATACAAATGTCTTACCTCCCCTCTTTATACGCTCACTGCTCGTGACCTTGTAGTATGGTGGCTTCAACAAACAGCTGATCTGACTGGTTTCATTGACCTCGTTGTTTTCATGTGTAGAACTTCCTAAATGACGTTGCGTGGAATTTACCAATTTCTTTCTTCTGTATCTCATCATATACGATGAAAGTGTGTTGTCCTACTCGCTGTCTTAACGTATACGGTCCATTATAAAGTCTGAAGAATTTCTTCGCCGTATTATCACTCCGTTTTCCCACTGTATTAGCTTTGAGTAGTACACTTTCTCCCACGTTGAATTGTTGTAGCTTGTGAGTTAGATTAAATCTTTCTACTCTCTTGTTACCTCTTTCTCTTATCCGTTGCTTTGCGTATTCAATTTTCACACTTATTGGTACAGGTACATTCTGGTTATTAGGTTTGTTTAGATACTTAGTCCAAAATCTGTTTGGCTTCTTATCTTCTTCTAATTCCATTGGAGTAATCCTGTTCCTTCACTATAATTTTCGTTGATGGCTTTTTCAAGAAATGGTAAATATTCTGCCCATTTATTGTGTTGATCATGGCAGTATATTCGTAAATATTTACCTAATTCTTTGTTAACTCTCTCAACAAGGTTTCCTTGAGGATGTCTTATGGATGTGAGTACTGGTTGTATTCCATTTTCCCTTAACGTCCTCTCTCATTTTTCACTCTGGAATTGCACACCTTGATCACTGAGTACCTTCTTCATTTTTCCATATGACGGAATATATTTCTGCAGTAGTATCTTTAGAACAACTTTGGTTGTGGGTCGCGTAATTGGGTACAGTCGGACTGCCTTGGAAAACACATCGATATATACCAATATATGCTTCACACCTCGACTTGATCGTGGTAGTGGTCCCAGAAAATCCACTGCAATTAGCTCTCCCTTGTTCCCTTCTTTTGGATGCTCTGCATTTCTACGTATGTGTGTAAATTCGGTCCTTACGCCGTTTGACACTCATAACACTTCTTTAGCTCCTTCTAATTTTCCTTAACTCTTTTCTTAACATGACATTACTTTATCTAATACATTACTTATACAATACATTAACATTCATTACCTTTTATTACATTTCTTTAACATTACCTTTCTGATCGCTACTACTTTCTTGAAATACACTTCTGTAACAGAATACTCTTTTAGCTTTATAGTGTGTCGCATGATCGGTTACAGAGGAACTGTCTTGGAAAACAACGATATATTTTCTCGAAGTCTTTAATCCTAAGTAGTCTCTGCCCTTTTTGACTTTTCATTCTTGCTTTCTTCTGTGTCCTTGTATCTTCATTAAGTTTTCGCTTGATCAGTCGTTCTAACAATTATGGCCATTATTTTCCATTCCTAACCCTTTCTTCATATTAATAACAACAATAGCATCTTTTACCATTACTTTCTTAAATATTTCTCTACATTATCATTCCTTACCATTAATAATACATTTCTTAATTATACTCTCTTTTATTATTATTAATAATTAACAGTAATAATTTTTTTATGTTTTAAATATTTATTTATTTTCGGGTATTGAGTTCGGTTCGGTGTGTCGTTAGAACTGACATCCCTCTTTTATAACAATTGGTTGTTGTACACAGAACATTTATTTTGCTCACCTTCGCGACAACTTTCCATTGTATTACTGCGACGATAGTGTGCGTGCTTACCATGTGAACGTTTGTTTTGATCGTATAAGCCAACTGTTCGTCGCTGCGTTGAATTGTTGCTGCCTTTATCGTGCGATCCATTTGTTTATAGGGTGAAAACTTTATTCTCCCTCTCTTTCTCTCGTAACGGTCGCATTCCATAATTCTCTCATTCTCTCCGCGTTGCTGCTTTTGACGAACGCATTTTTTACTAGTTCGTATGCGTTTTGCTCTCGTGCATCGCCTATAATAATCTTTGTAGTTTTTATACCTACAGTTATATTTACCACAATTTTGTGTAGTGTTTCGTCTATATAATTTATTACGTTTCCTGTTAGGCCTACAGTGATATTTATCTCCGTAAGTGTGGTGTCTTAAGTGTTTCATATGTTTCATCTAGTGTGACTTACTATAGTGTGTGTGTTTCACACTTGGAATATCGCTATTAATAAGGTACGTTTTATTAACCTTAATTTGCTTCTCTTCCTTAATGTTAATTACTTTTTTATATTTATCGTTAGTAATTACACACGTATTTTCAATTAGTATGAATTCTTCGCATATTATCTCCGTTTGTTTATTAATTATTTCACAGACATTGTCTGCGATCGTGTCAATACGTAAATTTGTATTAACAATTTTTTTTGTTAACAGTGCATTACTGTCGATTATACTTTGTTTCATTTCTATATTGTCTTGTTTCAACTGGAGATTATCAATTTTTAACTCTTCTAGACTCTCTGCGATTTTTATGGTATCTTGTCTAAAATTTTCAGTTTGTTCTTCTAATTGTTTCTTATTAGATTCTTTTAATTCGTCTATTTTAGCATTTATATTTTCCGTTTGTTTTGTGCTTATTTCATCGACCCAGGCACGCATCATCGTCTGGAATGCTTCCACGTCTAAATTTCCTGGAGTCGTCATGTTGAAGTACTATTAAAATATTTATTTAGTAGTAATTCTTTAACAATTTTTATTGATAACCGTTCCCTACTTATTTATTTATTTCTTTAATTTTATTAATAGTTATTATTAATATTCATTACAGTTACACCTGTTACATAGACAAACAATATTATTCGTGGGCGCCAGCTGTGTGATTACACAACAATTAACATTACATTCAATTACTGTTTGCTATAAATAATTATTACATATTATACATTTTTCATTTAACACACTGTTTATATTTTAGAGCACCCATTAAGCTACATAAAAAATTTTAATAGTTAAATGGTGGGGATCGGACCATACGTTCATGGGCTACAATTTATGTAACAAATTTTTGCACATAAATTTAGGCATGTCGTGCCCCACGTCCAGGGTGACATTTCTTATGCGACAATACGATTGCAAATATAATATAATTTTAATTTGTGATGCCCCACGTGGGAAGCGACATTTCTTATGCACCGCTACAACTGCAAATATAAATTTATTTGTGTTTGCGGAGCCCCACGATCTGGGACACCATTTCTTATGCAACTCTACAATATACATAAAAATAGGCGTGTCGGGCCTCACGTTCAAGGGCGACAAATTATGTAATAATATAACATTTAATTTGGGTTTCAGGTGTATCTGTAATAAGAATTCTATGTAACTTGTAACGGTATTTCAAATTTATTTGATATTAATAAAATTGTGCACATGGCACTTACTTCGACTTAAAACATTCATTATTATTTCGTTATTATGCCGTAAGGCTTATGCTATATACATCCTTCCTGACTAAATATTCTATTCTACTAATTATTGTATTAACGAAAAATCTCATTTCCAGACTACTCAGCCAATTAGTGTGTTTCAAAATATCAATATTTAAATATTTTCTTATATATTGCAATGTAACTCAAAAAAATATCAGTAGTTACTGAATTTATCTTTTGTTTCTCAGTACTGATTTATATCAAACGCTAATTTTTACTTAAATGCTTTGTATTCTTTTCACTTCAATACTGATTTGAGCTCTTGTTTACGTTAATCTTATTTCAAAAACCTCTATGATTTTAATTCAAATTTTACAATAAACATTGACTCTTACTTTTAAATAGAACAAGAATGTCCTTAATTGTCATTACGTTAATTGTTAGATTAAGAGATAAATAAGTTGTTTATCACCTTTTCGTTGTCAATCATACTCAATCATTGGATCCCTCTGTAATCGTCCTCGTCTCGAACTTCAGCATCACTCGCTCTTCTCCTCTTGTCCAGCGTCGACTCTCTCTCTGTCCAGCGTCGTATCGCTCTCTGGAACTTCTCCTCATGCTGTTTCGGACGTCAGTTGATCTTCTTATGTGGATCTTCTTATGTAATTTTGTTACTACTTAAAAATTGTTTGTTTTACAATCCAGTTACATAACTGTATGTAACTGGAAGGATGAAACTATTTACAAAAATTTAAATATTCTGTGCGGACGGGTAGAAGCTCCCGGTGCACCGTGGATGATTTAAGAAAGAGAACCACTGTAGCTTGTGTGTCCTATTTATACCCATGTCTTGATCAAAACCTGCAGTGGTACGAAATCGACATGTCAGAAACTGTCTCTGGGTTCAGTTCCCCCACTCTTTGTCAATTTCGCTATTTCTTATATTTCTGCGAATTGCAGAGTCCTGTAAGTATACTCTTATACTTATAACTATTTTTACAACACATGTTCACTGTAATTTTGGACATTGCAACTTAACCCTTTCGATTTGTACACAGTTATTTCACTATTACACTCGTACGGTGTGGCACTTTCACATGGTTTTCGTACAGAGTATTTAGAAAATTTTCTTACATTTTATTGTGTTTTTGGATTTTACTTCTTAATTATAGTTTATGAATAATTACGGAAAAACAGTAATTATGCAATTATTCATATTGGGGTGGTAAACTCGCCTGCATAGACCTGCGTTCACACACACTAGCAAAATACTGGTGTACACACTTTCAGTTACATTTGTGTGTGTGTGCACGTCGATTCAGGTCGAAACACCTGTTCATATATTTGTCTGAGCCAAGCTTGCAATTCCTGACATGCTTATTTCTAATACATTATTAATTATTTACAGTTTATTAGGTATATTTAAATTTTTATATTCAATGCTCAGTACATCACTTATTTGTACTGTCGCTATATATATATATATATATATATATATATATATATATATATATATTGTAACAATTCCCTTTGTATGGCTGTAATCAATTCAAGTCCCACTGTTTGGGCTAGCCACTAGGTCACCAGACCGCTGTATGCCGGTCGTTACAAAAGAATAAAAGGTATACGGAAAATTCACTAAAAATAGAATTTTCAAATAATAAAATAATTTTGTTTATGTTTATTGAGGTATGTATAAGAGATAAATCTGTTTTTTAAAAGGTTCTGGTAAAATTTTAATAATAGGTAGGTATTTATTGACCGTCGAGTACTTCTTGAAGATTTGCACCAAGTCTGGAGTTAAATAGATTAACTCCAGGTAATAATCGATTGGCGACTTTTCTGACTGGTCCAATATCTTGTTCAAAATAAAATATATTCTTCTCACTTAAGCCCTTCAGCCTTATAAATACCCTTAAATTACCCTGTGAAATAAGTACAGATACAAAATAATGGAAATATAAAGATTTATTGACAATTTTAAATAAATAATCGATATTTTATCGATGGAGAGCGATTATCGACTCTGTCTCAGGAATTATCGATTGTGTCATACAGAACAAAATTTTATGTTATATTATATTAAAAGACAGGTTCTTTGAGCGATTAGAATGAATAGTCAGAGAAGGGTGACGAGAAAGTATAACATTAACAATTAAAAATATAAATACAATAATTACTATTCAATAGTATTTTAAATAATTCAGTATATAATATTAGAATAAATGTTTTGTCGAACCAATGAAGACTGATGTGACGTCAGTGACTGCGATGTAGTAAGCAGATTTCGTTTTCAAGATGGCCGCTACTCGGGTTGGTCTTGGCTATTGCATATGCGTCGAGTCAGAAAATTACTATAAAATTACCTTCATCAAGGTCTAAAATGTCCCCGCACTGGTGTAATATGTCTGTTAATCTGTTTGGTGTATTCTGGTGAAGTGTTCTGTGTAAACTTGTGTTAGTTAGTTTATTTTCTATGTGTTCAACTTCTGCGGTTAAGTTTTCAAGTTATGGTTAGGAATTTCAGAATGAATCAGTTTAATTATAATGTTTTATTTGTTTTTATCACTCGTATTATGTAGTTAAGTGTTTGTTTTCACTATTGTCGTGAATGTATTATCAACTTTAGCTTTTAAAAGTGTTTAAACCGCCTAACTCTCGTTTCACTGATTTCAATGGCTAAACACTAGTATCATTTTTCAATTCGATTTTAAGAAACGTTCTTCACACAACTGTCCAGCTTGATATTCAACAAAAGACTAATTAACTTGGTCATAAATCTTGCCCAGTTAATCCTTGAAAAAGTATTGTTAACATTTTTCGACTTCCCATACATATGATAAAATATTACATTATGTATGGAATTTATCTATTTTATTCCTCACTTTTATGAATTATTAACCTTATTATTGGTTTAATCATCTCATTCCCTTTAAATTGATGTATAATAGTCCATATCTGTAGATATTTTGTGGAAATTAACAAATTTCTTTACTTTATGGAAATATAGGCTCAAAATTGGATTTCCGTCTTTATACAAAATCCCCTCCATTTAAATATTATTAATACTATTATAATAAATTTTAATTAGTCATATTCCTCTTTCTTTCCTTAAATACATATAAATTACACCTTTGAACTGGTTTTTTGTGTTAATCTGTAAATTTGACATTGCTCTTTAAAATTAATTAATTTATATATTTTGACAATTTACAAAATGTTAAGGTATATTTCCTTATTATCATTTTAATTCATAGGATCATTCCTAGTAGTGGTTAATTGTGTTATCTTATATAAATCTTGGTAGTTTACAGGATTTATAAGTGAGTTATACTATTTTATATTGGTTCTCTGATTTCACCAAATGGCCTAGATTTTAGAATTTTATATTTCTTTCTTTCTCAAATAATTTAAACTTAATTCCTCCTCTGACTTTACATAATTACAATTATATGAAAATAACATGATTTATAACTTATTGTGTTGTGTAGTAGTTAATTAACACTACATATTTAAAATAAATAATTATGAACATGGTTTAGCAATCTGCACAATTGAACATATTGCAGATATGGTTTGAACATATATCTTTTAACTATTTTTGAGCTAACATAGCATACCTATTAGAACATTATTACTGGTATGTAGGTTATTATTTATCAAACATAATTCTTTTAAAACACATAACATAAATCTTATTTTCGAATAAACCTTACAAATACATTTATTTAACACATTGATTTTAGGACTGTGAAATAACAGTCTATTTAAACATGTTACACTTATTCATACTATAATAGTACCAGTCCTTTCTGGTTTAAACCATTATTATTGTGATCCCCTACATCAGTAAACATTAACTCCCATACTCTATTTATTATCATTTTTTACAAATGTCTTGTAAATAAAGATTTACATTAAAATAATAAAATACTGGAAACCTTCCATTTTATTATTTTATTATGCTGTTTATTATTAGATTTTAAAGTTGTGATATAGCATACTACTAAGTTATAGTATCACCAACTTTAAGTTTATTGCATTTTTTTAAAAAACAACACTTACACAAATTCACTTTCACTGTTGGTTCTGATATTTTGAGTCTTATTATCTCAGACCAGACCTTTAGTAATCATGGACCGTTAAGACTAGTTTATTTTCTTTATTACACAATAGCTTTAGCCGGTGCACTTCTTATAACGCTATACAACACTTTAGTTTTCTCAATAATTACATTTTATAATATTTTGGGTATGTTATACTTTCTTTTGCATAGTTTTTGCGGGTTTGGGGTTGATAGTAGTTTATATAATAATAGGTTTTATAACGGTGTTTCTTTCATACTATTTCTTCCTCTCCTCCTGTCTTCTTTCTTGTCCTTCTTCGTATCTTCCTTCTGGTATTCAATCTTGTCCCTCTTCTAGTCTTCATTCTTGTCCCTCGTCTAGTCTTCACTCTTCTGGTCTTCCTTCCGTTCTTGGGTAAACCAAGGTACTTGGTGTTATCACGACTGAGGTTTAGTTTGGAGCATTTAATTTATTCACTGAACTGACTTTATTCTTCTATGCAGGTTTCAGGGTATTGTTTTCTTCCTGTTCACAAACTTTATTCTTCCCTCTTCTTGTTTTTGGGGTATTTTGGTATTCACCACCTTTTAATTGAGTCTCTTTTTTCTTTGATATGGTCTTATATAACTGGTTTACTGCTCTGAGCTTCCTGGGTAACTTACTGTTTTTATACTATGAGTTGATGAGTTGTTTCAATACTTTCTTTGGTTTCTTTTAACAGTGGTTTTTATATATTATGTAGTGAGGATTTTTATCTTATTGTGGTTCATTCCTCTGATTTATTTAAATGTCATTCAATATTATTATAACATTTGTTGGTGTAATTAAACTTTATGATTTCATATGACTTAAAATGGAGTGGATTTTCTGTCACGCTACAGAATGCCCTTCTCCAGAAGTAATTTTTTCAGACTATACTTGCTTTGTCTGAAACAATTGCTTATGATAATTATTCTAAGTTTGTTACTATTTTGGACTTCCTTCCATTTTAAAATTTTCTTATTTATATTTGAGTTTATATCATTCTCACTTGATCTTCCTTGATAGTAATAGTCATCTGAGTTTCATATATATTATTTCATTTTTATATTTCTTCTTAGTATTTTCTCCTTGGGATATTTTCTCCCTATCGTTCCCTACTTTGTGAGCTGGTTCAGTTCAGAGAGGCACTGTACGCTACTTTCCTCTGCTGTCCAATACTTCACAAATATTTGAGTACAGAGGCAAATCATCTCTGCTCAAAAAACATATTAATCCTGCTGGAATTATCATCAGACAGATTAAAAAAATTATTCAGAATAGTACACATTTGTTACTATTTAAAAAATATCTTTGGGATACTTCACTTATTACTTATTATACTTCTCAGAGATTTTAATATTTCTATCTCAGTTGTTCATCTGACTTATTATCTGGATGTTTCTTTCATTTGATATTATGGTAGGAAGCTCTTCTATTATTACATTTTTTCAACTTTTCTTATCATATAAATTTTTGGTTATAAATTCTTTATTACCTTCTGGTTTTTTTTTTCATTATAATCTGCATTATTTATAGTAGCATATCTTTATGACATTTTTAGACTGTTTCTTAGTTCTTAAAATTCCACTTGTTCTATTTTCCAGAATTTTTATAACTGTCATTATCATAATTGTCATTTAATTCATAAATCATTTTATATTAATTCGTTTAATTACATAAATCTTTGACATTATTTTTACATTATTCCGGTCATTGCTATTATACTTGCAAATGATGGTTTTTTTATTAATTTCATTATGAGGTTATATTTTCTCCTCATACCACTTAAAGTTTCATTCTCTCATAATTCCAAAGAAGTTTTTGTATTTTATTTTATTCAATCACTCAAATCGTATTAAAGAAATTTTTCTTTTTTATTTCCTTTAGCATCATTTTATGGAAAGGTTTTTACTCTTCATATTGAACTTAGACATGATTATATTGTCCAGAATTATTTGTTTTAATTCTAAATCTGTTTCCTTTCTTCATCCCATTATGATCCTTTGTTACCATGGTAATTATCTTCTATGCTTACCATAAATATGGTATGAAATCTCTTCAGTTTATCTCACCATAGTGTTTTATTAATAATTGGTTGGTAAGTTGTACTTATACTTGGTTTGGGAGACTTGATTTATTCATAATTCAAAATTCACTCTTCTTATATTATTCTGTGAAGTTTTCTCAAATAATTTGTATGTAAGGTGGGCTTACATGTGTTTTGGCTGGTTTTATTTCTCTAAACTCTCTTGGTATTATTGTCAAAATGTTTCTCTTCAAATAAATATTTAGTAATCTGTCCTTATTTGTTTTTGACCTTAGATGGTTTTATTTCTAAATTCTCTCCTTCTTTATTATTATATTATAGCCATAAAGTTTTTCTTCAAATATTTGTTATGTAAAGTGGGCTTACATTTGTTTTTAGAATTTGGTTGATTTACATTCAAAATTCTGTTTTATATATCTTCTTCCAAAATGTTCCTTCTCAAACAAATTGTATGTAATTGTCTTACATTATGTTTAGAATTTAGGGGTATTTAAATTCTAAACCCTTTTTCTATCATTGCCATAATATTTTCTAATAATTGTATGTAATATGTGCTTATATTTCTTTTTAGAATTTGGCGGATAATGTTTTTAAACTTCTTCTCTTCTATTCTTGCCATAAAGTTTTTCTTAAATAATTGGTATGTAAGGTGATCTTACGTATGTTTTAGCATTTGGCTGATTTTATTTTTAAACTTCTTCTCTTCTATTCTAGCCATACAATTTTTCACATTTTCCTGGTATGTAAGGTGAGCTTACATTTTTTTTTAGAATTTAGAGGATTTAAATTCTATCTTATATATCTTCTAGCCATAAAATTTTCTAATAATTGTAGATAATATGTGCTTATATTTCTTTTTAGAATTTGGCTGATTATTTCAAACTTCTTCTTGTTATTCTTCCTTCAAAATATGTTTCTCTTCAAATAAATTGTATGTAATTGGCTTACATTGTTTAGAATTTAGGGGTATTTAATCATAAAATTTCTTCATGGATGCCTGGTTAAAGACACCCTTGACTTTATTTGAACTTATTTCTTTGATTTCGTAGGTGTTGTTGTTATTGTCCTTTGAGACAATATATGGACCAGTATAGAGGAGCAATAACTTTTTTGTTATCCCCTCTAGGGAACTGGGTAATTCCCTATTCTTCAACAACACCTTCTCTCCAACGGTATAATGAATAACCTTACCCATGCATTTATTGTATTTGTTCCGCCGTTTCTCCTGATCTTCGGCCACCTTATTACAAAATTGAATTTTATCAAATCTATATTTATGTTCTCTGGGGAACTCTAAGATATCTGCAATCTCTCTAGGGGGTTGTCTCTCGTACATCGCGGAGTATGGGGTTACTCCTATGGCTGTATGGTAGGCCAGGTTGAGGAATTCTTCCGTAGCCTCCAAATATTCTTGCCATCTTCTCTGCTGATCATGGCAGTATGTTCTTAATAGGCGCCCCACCTCTCGCAAGACTCTTTCGGCCGGGTTACTGCTTGGGTGGTATACGGATGTCTTGATGTGTGAACGCCCATAGACAGCAGTGTATCCCGCCATCTCCTCCCCTTGAATTGCGTTCCGTGGTCGGTTATGATCGATACCGGTTTTCCGACGGTTGGGAAGTACTGGTCGATCAGGATATTAAGAACTTTCTTCGTAGTCGCCCGATTTGCTGGGTATAGCTTTACGAACTTAGTGTAATGGTCCATAATGATGACGATATATTTGTATCGGTGGCGGCCTCCACTGCGGGGAAATGGCCCGCAGATATCCAGGAATACCTTCTCAAGTTTAGACTGCGATGTTATTGGAATCATCTGCCCTTCTCTTTTCTCGTTTTTATTACATTTCTTGGATACATTCTCCTTTTCCTTGGTTTAATATCTTCCTGGTTTCGGTTAGTTTCAATTTCAGATACTACCATTACTTGTTCCTGCGTTTTAACATTTAGTACTTCTTCTGGTTCTGGTTGGCTATCATTTTTTATTTCTTTGGTTCTCTCCTCTTCTTCTCTTCTTAATCTGTCCTCTCTCCTTTCTTCGGCCCAATCATCCAGTTTTTTCTCCATTCCTTCCATTTTCTTTCCAAATTGTATTATCATTTCCATCAATTTGTCTAACTTCTCATCTTTTGTAAGTTTTGCCATTTTGATTTATCGCTGTTGCCCTTCTCCTGACTGGATAACCGCTGCCAGGCTTATCTATTCAAGCCCTCTAAGTTGGACGCCACTTTGTAACAATTCCCTTTGTATGGCTGTAATCAATTCAAGTCCCACTGTTTGGGCTAGCCACTAGGTCACCAGACCGCTGTATGCCGGTCGTTACAAAAGAATAAAAGGTATACGGAAAATTCACTAAAAATAGAATTTTCAAATAATAAAATAATTTTGTTTATGTTTATTGAGGTATGTATAAGAGATAAATCTGTTTTTTAAAAGGTTCTGGTAAAATTTTAATAATAGGTAGGTATTTATTGACCGTCGAGTACTTCTTGAAGATTTGCACCAAGTCTGGAGTTAAATAGATTAACTCCAGGTAATAATCGATTGGCGACTTTTCTGACTGGTCCAATATCTTGTTCAAAATAAAATATATTCTTCTCACTTAAGTCCTTCAGCCTTATAAATACCCTTAAATTACCCTGTGAAATAAGTACAGATACAAAATAATGGAAATATAAAGATTTATTGACAATTTTAAATAAATAATCGATATTTTATGGATGGAGAGCGATTATCGACTCTGTCTCAGGAATTATCGATTGTGTCATACAGAACAAAATTTTATGTTATATTATATTAAAAGACAGGTTCTTTGAGCGATTAGAATGAATAGTCAGAGAAGGGTGACGAGAAAGTATAACATTAACAATTAAAAATATAAATACAATAATTACTATTCAATAGTATTTTAAATAATTCAGTATATAATATTAGAATAAATGTTTTGTCGAACCAATGAAGACTGATGTGACGTCAGTGACTGCGATGTAGTAAGCAGATTTCGTTTTCAAGATGGCCGCTACTCGGGTTGGTCTTGGCTATTGCATATGCGTCGAGTCAGAAAATTACTATAAAATTACCTTCATCAAGGTCTAAAATGTCCCCGCACTGGTGTAATATGTCTGTTAATCTGTTTGGTGTATTCTGGTGAAGTGTTCTGTGTAAACTTGTGTTAGTTAGTTTATTTTCTATGTGTTCAACTTCTGCGGTTAAGTTTTCAAGTTATGGTTAGGAATTTCAGAATGAATCAGTTTAATTATAATGTTTTATTTGTTTTTATCACTCGTATTATGTAGTTAAGTGTTTGTTTTCACTATTGTCGTGAATGTATTATCAACTTTAGCTTTTAAAAGTGTTTAAACCGCCTAACTCTCGTTTCACTGATTTCAATGGCTAAACACTAGTATCATTTTTCAATTCGATTTTAAGAAACGTTCTTCACACAACTGTCCAGCTTGATATTCAACAAAAGACTAATTAACTTGGTCATAAATCTTGCCCAGTTAATCCTTGAAAAAGTATTGTTAACATTTTTCGACTTCCCATACATATGATAAAATATTACATTATGTATGGAATTTATCTATTTTATTCCTCACTTTTATGAATTATTAACCTTATTATTGGTTTAATCATCTCATTCCCTTTAAATTGATGTATAATAGTCCATATCTGTAGATATTTTGTGGAAATTAACAAATTTCTTTACTTTATGGAAATATAGGCTCAAAATTGGATTTCCGTCTTTATACAAAATCCCCTCCATTTAAATATTATTAATACTATTATAATAAATTTTAATTAGTCATATTCCTCTTTCTTTCCTTAAATACATATAAATTACACCTTTGAACTGGTTTTTTGTGTTAATCTGTAAATTTGACATTGCTCTTTAAAATTAATTAATTTATATATTTTGACAATTTACAAAATGTTAAGGTATATTTCCTTATTATCATTTTAATTCATAGGATCATTCCTAGTAGTGGTTAATTGTGTTATCTTATATAAATCTTGGTAGTTTACAGGATTTATAAGTGAGTTATACTATTTTATATTGGTTCTCTGATTTCACCAAATGGCCTAGATTTTAGAATTTTATATTTCTTTCTTTCTCAAATAATTTAAACTTAATTCCTCCTCTGACTTTACATAATTACAATTATATGAAAATAACATGATTTATAACTTATTGTGTTGTGTAGTAGTTAATTAACACTACATATTTAAAATAAATAATTATGAACATGGTTTAGCAATCTGCACAATTGAACATATTGCAGATATGGTTTGAACATATATCTTTTAACTATTTTTGAGCTAACATAGCATACCTATTAGAACATTATTACTGGTATGTAGGTTATTATTTATCAAACATAATTCTTTTAAAACACATAACATAAATCTTATTTTCGAATAAACCTTACAAATACATTTATTTAACACATTGATTTTAGGACTGTGAAATAACAGTCTATTTAAACATGTTACACTTATTCATACTATAATAGTACCAGTCCTTTCTGGTTTAAACCATTATTATTGTGATCCCCTACATCAGTAAACATTAACTCCCATACTCTATTTATTATCATTTTTTACAAATGTCTTGTAAATAAAGATTTACATTAAAATAATAAAATACTGGAAACCTTCCATTTTATTATTTTATTATGCTGTTTATTATTAGATTTTAAAGTTGTGATATAGCATACTACTAAGTTATAGTATCACCAACTTTAAGTTTATTGCATTTTTTTAAAAAACAACACTTACACAAATTCACTTTCACTGTTGGTTCTGATATTTTGAGTCTTATTATCTCAGACCAGACCTTTAGTAATCATGGACCGTTAAGACTAGTTTATTTTCTTTATTACACAATAGCTTTAGCCGGTGCACTTCTTATAACGCTATACAACACTTTAGTTTTCTCAATAATTACATTTTATAATATTTTGGGTATGTTATACTTTCTTTTGCATAGTTTTTGCGGGTTTGGGGTTGATAGTAGTTTATATAATAATAGGTTTTATAACGGTGTTTCTTTCATACTATTTCTTCCTCTCCTCCTGTCTTCTTTCTTGTCCTTCTTCGTATCTTCCTTCTGGTATTCAATCTTGTCCCTCTTCTAGTCTTCATTCTTGTCCCTCGTCTAGTCTTCACTCTTCTGGTCTTCCTTCCGTTCTTGGGTAAACCAAGGTACTTGGTGTTATCACGACTGAGGTTTAGTTTGGAGCATTTAATTTATTCACTGAACTGACTTTATTCTTCTATGCAGGTTTCAGGGTATTGTTTTCTTCCTGTTCACAAACTTTATTCTTCCCTCTTCTTGTTTTTGGGGTATTTTGGTATTCACCACCTTTTAATTGAGTCTCTTTTTTCTTTGATATGGTCTTATATAACTGGTTTACTGCTCTGAGCTTCCTGGGTAACTTACTGTTTTTATACTATGAGTTGATGAGTTGTTTCAATACTTTCTTTGGTTTCTTTTAACAGTGGTTTTTATATATTATGTAGTGAGGATTTTTATCTTATTGTGGTTCATTCCTCTGATTTATTTAAATGTCATTCAATATTATTATAACATTTGTTGGTGTAATTAAACTTTATGATTTCATATGACTTAAAATGGAGTGGATTTTCTGTCACGCTACAGAATGCCCTTCTCCAGAAGTAATTTTTTCAGACTATACTTGCTTTGTCTGAAACAATTGCTTATGATAATTATTCTAAGTTTGTTACTATTTTGGACTTCCTTCCATTTTAAAATTTTCTTATTTATATTTGAGTTTATATCATTCTCACTTGATCTTCCTTGATAGTAATAGTCATCTGAGTTTCATATATATTATTTCATTTTTATATTTCTTCTTAGTATTTTCTCCTTGGGATATTTTCTCCCTATCGTTCCCTACTTTGTGAGCTGGTTCAGTTCAGAGAGGCACTGTACGCTACTTTCCTCTGCTGTCCAATACTTCACAAATATTTGAGTACAGAGGCAAATCATCTCTGCTCAAAAAACATATTAATCCTGCTGGAATTATCATCAGACAGATTAAAAAAATTATTCAGAATAGTACACATTTGTTACTATTTAAAAAATATCTTTGGGATACTTCACTTATTACTTATTATACTTCTCAGAGATTTTAATATTTCTATCTCAGTTGTTCATTTGACTTATTATCTGGATGTTTCTTTTATTTGATATTATGGTAGGAAGCTCTTCTATTATTACATTTTTTCAACGTAAAATATTTTTTTTCGGCACCTTTTAACGATCTACTTACATGTGCAATCACCTTATGTTCTCCTTTATTATTTCGTTGATATAACACACCACCGATCGCGTAGTCTGAAGCATCACAGTTGAGTACATACATTCCTTCTTTTTCCGGGTGGAACACGTGTAAGTTCTTACTGTATAATTCTTTTGTAGCATTGAAAGCTGCCTCATGTCGCTCTTCCCATCTCCATTTGGTAGTCTTCCTTAACAATTCCAGCAGCGTTTCTATGGTTTTTGAATATTCCGGTGTGAAACGGCGAAAATATCCAGTCAATCCAAGGAACGCTCTGATATCTTTCACTTTCGTTGGATTTGGAAATTCCGTAATGGCCTGAATTTTCTCCGGGTCAGTACTAACACCATCTGCAGAAATAATATGGCCGAGGAACTTTATTTCTGACTTTCCAAATTCGCATTTTTCTAAGTTGAGCGCAAGGTTCGCATCCCGTAACTTGCGGAATACGATATCCAGGTGCTGCATATGTTTTTCTTATAAATTTATTCTCGTCGCTTACTTGTATTTTATGTTCATAAACGTTGGTAATTGTGTGCTGCGTGTTGAAAATTGATTCATATTTATTTAAAAGATTATTTAAATGCTTTTGTTGGCCATCCGTTATCTCCTTATCAGGCGCACCACCCTTAGCTGCTATCTTATTTAAACGATTAACAGCTGGCTTCTGTAAGTCGACGGGACTATATCGGTCAACCGAATTGTCATATTCACTTCCCTGACTAAGGGAATAACCCCACTTAATTTTATGTTTTGACTTTTTAACTGTGCATTCAAGCGTATTATTAGTAAAATCAATTGTTGCGTGTATGTTTCTTAATGTGTCCGTACCTACTATGACGTCGTACACTAGATTTTTGACTATAAGAACAGGTATTTCCATTTCCATCCCTTGTGAATTTATTTTGATAAGTGCTTGCTTATTAATAGTTTGTGAATCACCTGTGGCTGTTGTGACAAATGTATTGTTGACAGGTAAGATCGGTGTTTTGTTTAATTGGTGTTTATGTTTGTTAATGAATTTTTCGCTGATTAGAGAAATTTGCGCACCAGTATCAAATAATACATTTCCGACACATCCATTTATTTTCACTCTCACAGCAACCTCATTATCATTCTTATTTCTAACATTTTCCACATCATCATCAACCCAATTGTTATATATTAATTTATCTCTAACGTCTATAGGATATATGCCTGAAGCAATGTATATTTTCTCACTACTATTATCGTTTACATAAGATTTTCGACACTGGTGTTCGTTATGGTATGTTTTATTTATAATTTTCAATTTATCGCACGGACTCATGCCGTGCAACCCTACTCGTTTTGTGTTTGCTCTTCGCTGGTACTTGCTTCGGTAATTGCCGATACATTTCTTTGATTGCACTTTTGGAAATTAGGTTTATTTTTAAATTGTTGTGCTTGTTTTTGTTGTTGTTGTGGTTGTTGTGGCTGAAATTGTTTACGAGCCAGTTCACTATTGTTATTACTATTACTTTGACTGTCAACATTATCCCATTTTGTTAACAATAGGAGTAGTTCCTCCAATGACTTAAGACCTTGTGTAATTACGGCGATTTGAATACCTCGTCCGAAATGATGAGCTAATTTATTAACTACCTCTGACTCTGTAAATTCTGGTTCAAGATATTTCGCACGAGATATGAGTTGGATTAAATAATTTTCTTTAGACCCTTTTAAACTGGAATACCTACCAAACTCCAGCTGTACGCGTATTTTACGCTGTATTTCGCTGTTCCAGTATCTCGCCCTAAAATGTCGTACCAGATCTTGATATGTGATTATTTTATCTTGTACTACCGTGAACCACTCAGCTGCAGTACCCTTTAACCTCCTGACTACATAGTTTATTTTATCCATCTCACTCAGGTTGTCGCCTATTGTGTCCATTTCTCGCTGGCAGTTATTCAGGAAGAGAAGCGGATTTTCGGATTCCCTGCCGAAGAATTTCAACTGTGAATTGTTTTCTTGTAAAGTTCTATAGATGAACGTGGTCTGGTTCCCCGTTGTCGAGGAATTCTGGAGTCGGGTCAGCTTTTGTTCCAGCTCCTGTATTCGCTGATCTTGTTCAGCTGCGAGCTCACTCACAGTAGATGTGTGTTGAACTACTCTTTCTTCTATTCCAGTGATTTTAGCTTCACATTCACTGATGCGAGAATTGTTCGCTTCTAAAGCGGTCTCAATATTGCTGCGAATTATTTCTACCTTTTCGCCTATACGTTTTTCGGTTGACTCTAAAAGTTGTTTATTTTGTTTAGCCTGTTCATGAACGGCTGTATAAATTTTTTTATTCTCATCGTGAAGCGATTGCAGTGATCTATTTTGTTTTACTGCTTCTTCTTTACTAGATTTAATTTCTTCCGACATTTTCTGCAGATTAGATTCACTTTCTTCTGACAGCTTTTGTATATTAGATTTACTTTCTTCGGACAGCTTTTGTATATTTGCCAATAATGCCGCCAATGTATTTTGTAATTCTAGTGATTCGGCCATATTGATTATTTATTTTTAAATTTATAAAATATTATAGTTTTATTTATAGTAACGGCAATATTTTTTTATACGTATTATTTCTAATAATGTCCGTTTATGTTATTATTATTATAGTCAGTCTCACAATCAAATGTAAACACTTAATCTAACACAGATAACAATAATAATTCAACCTCCATACAGATAATAACTCTATTGTTCAAATATCTGATAAGAGAGAGTATTCCAACTTTTATCTACCCTCCCTGACAACATAGAACAGCACCTATATATAGTTCAATGAATTTAGTCTCTACACACTCAAATATATTTCTTTTTTTTTTTTAATTAATTTATTAATCGAGCCCAACGTTGGCAAGCGCCAAATATCCTTATGCAACAGATCAAACTTTATTATTCTAATAAGGATATTGTGAGTGTGTAGAAATCGATAAAAGTCTATTATGGAGGAGATGAAATATTATTTATTACATACAAATATTGTTTATAAAGATGTATAATGTTTTTTAAATTGTCCTGTATTGATTATATTAAATTGTTTGTATTGTTCGATTAATATGAATCGATTTTACTTGTTTGCTGCAACGTCCTCCTCTCGTCTCGTCGGTCCCGTCTCGTCGTCCTCTTCTACAGCTTCACTCCTTCCTGGTGTCCTGGCGTCCTGGCGTCTCGTCGTCCTTGTACAGCAAGCGGCTCCAGCGGCGATATTATTTCAGAGCCTCGTAGTTATGTTTAACTGCTTCCACGATACCTTGTAGTGTCTTTAAGTTCCCAATGCGGATATCTTAACTTACACGACACAGCACTGAATTTTATTTTAAATTTTAATTAATTACTTATCCTCTTGGTTCTTACCGCAAAACTTCGTTAAGAATTACAAGGTTTATAGTTTACTTTATATAAAATATTCCTACATTTGTAAGAGAACAACTCTCTTACTCGGACACAACTTCTCCTAGCAACGTCGACAGACAGACTGTCCTCAACCTAGCTCTGCAACGTATGAAACTCACTGAATTTGGTGTAATTTGATAGGTCAAGCCCAAGTCACATGATTGATGGAACAACCAAATAAACAAAATTTATGAATCTTTGTATAATTTTGCATAGTCCTGCATGGAAATTATCTACAATTGTTATTACCCTATCATTGATAGAGTTACACTTGAGTTTTGCTTTACTTAAACAATCATATTTCTAAAATAATTACAAACCTCAGAGTATACACAAATCGAAGATATTTATTTAAATAATTCCTTGTCAAATTTTCATGTAAATCGGTTAACTACCACTGCCGCTATATCGATCGCAGATTATCACACCCGCACACGCGCACCAATTCATACGAAAAATACATGACAATATAGTACATTTTTTTGTTAAGAGTTTGGTGTATCATATATGCTTATCAATTTTTAAATACAAAACTTATGACTAAAAAACACAATATTACACAAAAGAAATTTAAACAAGAAAATGCTTGTCATTCATGTACTCTGATATAAACAGCATATCTTATCATCCTGTGTTCTGTTGCCGGTTTAACCCCTCCACGTATAAAAAAAAAATTTTTTTTATATGGATTACATTTTTTTTTTAAACCTAAATGGACATAATTTCTTCCCAATAATCATAATCATCGAAATAATAACATAATAACTTCAAAAAATCAAAATAACTGAATAGCTTCTATCAAACAACATTTCCCCAACTGTCACTTTTTGACAACTCTAATTGTAAACAAACAAAAGCACATGGCTGCTTATCACCAAACATTGCTGAACACTGATAAGGATGTCAATATCAGACGTCATTCGGCTATATCTACAGTTCAACCATACATTTTTCAACATGATTACAATTATTCTTATTTTACATATAATTTTATACAATTGCATAACATACATACTCCTATATCCTGGCATATTAAATTCAATTATCCTTAATGTAATATTTTCTTAAAGATGATGCATGGAACTTCCCTATCACCCTGTTTGTATTTGGGTTAGTGACAATGTATGTATTTTTACCCACTTGTTCCGATAAAATATATGGACCGTTGTATAATCTGAAGAATTTTGCTGCCGTATTATCTTCCATGTGGCCAGCATTTAACGCACGCAAGAGTACCTTCTCGCCAGTTCTGAACGTTACCAGTTTGTGATCCGCATTAAATTTCTCCGTCCGTTCTTCGGCACACTTTTTAATGCGTCTCCTTGCTTCTATCTTTTTAACCAGATTTGGAATAAGCAAATTCTGCGTTGCAATCCTCCTGATGCACCCATCCCAGACACGCTTTGGCCTTTCCCCAGTTTGTAGTTCGTTAGGTGTAAACCCTGTAGTGTCATTGTAATTCCCGTTGATGGACGCCTCGAAAAACTCGAGATAATCCGGCCACATACTCTGGTTGGTATTACAATAAGTGCGAAACAGACGCCCTAACTCCCTGTTGACCCTTTCGGCAAGGTTGCCTTGCGGTCTCCGGATTGCTGTCAACACTGCCTGTATATTGTGCTTCTCTAATTCGGACTGCCATTTCTTGTTGGTGAATTGCTTACCCTGGTCAGATAGAATTTTCTTCACTGGACCATATTTCGGAATGTATTTATTTAATATAACATTTAATACTGCCATCGTGGTAGGTCGTCCAATGGCATATAAACTTACGTTCTTAGAAAATGCATCTGTGCAAACAATTAGGTTCTTCATACCCCTTGCAGCACGTGGTAGCGGACCTAAAAAGTCGATACACAGTAGATCATTCTTATTCTTGGTAATGATGTTACCCGTCTCCACATAGGTGTGTTGATTTGGGTATTTAGCTGCTTGGCACATGTGACATGTACGCAAAATAGACTTAACTTTCCTTGCCATGTTCAACCATACAAAGTCTTCTCTCATCGCCAAATAACATTTATAAGCTCCAGCATGAGCAAGACTTTCATGACAAGCCCACGTTAAATCTTCTACGAGATCATCAGGAACCATAATTTTCCATTGTCCGTCGATTATTTTATACAGTACATCCCTGTCGATTTTGTACTTCGGGTCGTCTTGCCTTTGTATTTCTTCGCTAATTTTTCTTAATTTTGCGTCCTTTTGTTGTTCCAGATTTACCAATTTCAACCTATTCTTTAAGTCATCTGGTACTGTATACTTGACTGCTAGAATTTGAGTTTCACTCCTGGTCGCGGAGTACTGTTCTTCGATGATGGGGGGATATCTACTCAGAGTATCAGCAGTTTTATTCTCACTGGCTTTACAATATTTGATGCTGAAATCATATTCTTGGATCGCCATGATCCAACGCGATATCCGCGCATTGGCCAGTTTACAATTAAGCATGAAAGATAAAGCCTGATTATCTGAGAGAATTTCAAAGTGTTGACCCACCAGGTAATATCTAATTTTACTGATACAATAAACAATTGCAAGAATCTCTTTTTCAGACGTAAAATATTTTTTTTCGGCACCTTTTAACGATCTACTGACATGTGCAATCACCTTATGTTCTCCTTTATTATTTCGTTGATATAACACACCACCGATCGCGTAGTCTGAAGCATCACAGTTGAGTACATACATTCCTTCTTTTTCCGGGTGGAACACGTGTAAGTTCTTACTGTATAATTCTTTTGTAGCATTGAAAGCTGCCTCATGTCGCTCTTCCCATCTCCATTTGGTAGTCTTCCTTAACAATTCCAGCAGCGTTTCTATGGTTTTTGAATATTCCGGTGTGAAACGGCGAAAATATCCAGTCAATCCAAGGAACGCTCTGATATCTTTCACTTTCGTTGGATTTGGAAATTCCGTAATGGCCTGAATTTTCTCCGGGTCAGTACTAACACCATCTGCAGAAATAATATGGCCGAGGAACTTTATTTCTGACTTTCCAAATTCGCATTTTTCTAAGTTGAGCGCAAGGTTCGCATCCCGTAACTTGCGGAATACGATATCCAGGTGCTGCATATGTTCCTCGAACGACTTCGATATAATAAGTATGTCGTCAACAAACACACTCACAAAATCATCGACCTCAGGCCCTAATGCCATTTCAAGACACTTAACCATAGCAGCAAGGCTGGTAACCAAACCAAAAGGTACTACCTTAAACTGGTAACATTTATTTTTATATAAAAAGGCTGTGAATTTCCAACATTCTTTGGCTAACGCAAATCTGCCAAAACCCACTTTTTAGGTCAAGACGCGACATGTATTTTACTCCTTGACATTTTACAAACAAATTTTCTGCATTGGGAGCACAATCGTAACATTTTTGTGTTATATTATTAAGATTTCGCATATCTAAGCAGATGCGTATATCGTTATTTTTTTCTTAACGACCACCATCGGGTTTAAAACATTACTATCTGCCCGTTCAATAATATTATTTTCTAACATCGTATTTATTTCACCTTCAACCTGTTGCTGATAATGTAATGGGATCGGATATGTTTTTCTTATAAATTTATTCTCGTCGCTTACTTGTATTTTATGTTCATAAACGTTGGTAATTGTGTGCTGCGTGTTGAAAATTGATTCATATTTATTTAAAAGATTATTTAAATGCTTTTGTTGACCATCCGTTATCTCCTTATCAGGCGCACCACCCTTAGCTGCTATCTTATTTAAGCGATTAACAGCTGGCTTCTGTAAGTCGACGGGACTATATCGGTCAACCGAATTGTCATATTCACTTCCCTGACTAAGGGAATAACTCTACTTAATTTTATGTTTTGACTTTTTAACTGTGCATTCAAGCGTTTTATTAGTAAAATCAATTGTTTCGTGTATGTTTCTTAATGTGTCCGTACCTACTATGACGTCGTACACTAGATTTTTGACTATAAGAACAGGTATTTCCATTTCCATCCCTTGTGAATTTATTGTGATAAGTGCTTGCTTATTAATAGTTTGTGAATCACCTGTGGCTGTTGTGACAAATGTATTGTTGACAGGTAAGATCGGTGTTTTTTTTAATTGGTGTTTATGTTTGTTAATGAATTTTTCGCTGATTAGAGAAATTTGCGCAAAAGTATCAAATAATACATTTCCGACACATCCATTTATTTTCGCTCTCACAACAACCTCATTATCATTCTTATTTCTAACATTTTCCACATCATCATCAACCCAATTGTTATATATTAATTTATCTCTAACGTCTATAGGATATATGCCTGAAGCAATGTATATTTTCTCACTACTATTATCGTTTACATAAGATTTTCGACACTGGTGTTCGTTATGGTATGTTTTATTTATAATTTTCAATTTATCGCACGGACTCATGCCGTGCAACCCTACTCGTTTTGTGTTTGCTCTTCGCTGGTACTTGCTTCGGTAATTGCCGATACATTTCTTTGATTGCACTTTTGGAAATTAGGTTTATTTTTAAATTGTTGTGCTTGTTTTTGTTGTTGTTGTGGTTGTTGTGGCTGAAATTGTTTACGATCCAGTTCACTATTGTTATTAATATTACTTTGACTGTCAACATTATCCCATTTTGTTAACAATAGGAGTAGTTCCTCCAATGACTTAAGAACTTGTGTAATTACGGCGATTTGAATACCTCGTCCGAAATGATGAGCTAATTTATTAACTACCTCTGACTCTGTAAATTCTGGTTCAAGATATTTCGCACGAGATATGAGTTGGATTAAATAATTTTCTTTAGACCCTTTTAAACTGGAATACCTACCAAACTCCAGCTGTACGCGTATTTTACGCTGTATTTCGCTGTTCCAGTATCTCGCCCTAAAATGTCGTACCAGATCTTGATATGTGATTATTTTATCTTGTACTACCGTGAACCACTCAGCTGCAGTACCCTTTAACCTCCTGACTACATAGTTTATTTTATCCATCTCACTCAGGTTGTCGCCTATTGTGTCCATTTCTCGCTGGCAGTTATTCAGGAAGAGAAGCGGATTTTCGGATTCCCTGCCGAAGAATTTCAACTGTGAATTGTTTTCTTGTAAAGTTCTATAGATGAACGTGGTCTGGTTCCCAGTTGTCGAGGAATTCTGGAGTCGGGTCAGCTTTTGTTCCAGCTCCTGTATTCGCTGATCTTGTTCAGCTGCGAGCTCACTCACAGTAGATGTGTGTTGAACTACTCTTTCTTCTATTCCAGTGATTTTAGCTTCACATTCACTGATGCGAGAATTGTTCGCTTCTAAAGCGGTCTCAATATTGCTGCGAATTATTTCTACCTTTTCGCCTATACGTTTTTCGGTTGACTCTAAAAGTTGTTTATTTTGTTTAGCCTGTTCATGAACGGCTGTATAAATTTTTTTATTCTCATCGTGAAGCGATTGCAGTGATCTATTTTGTTTTACTGCTTCTTCTTTACTAGATTTAATTTCTTCCGACATTTTCTGCAGATTAGATTCACTTTCTTCTGACAGCTTTTGTATATTAGATTTACTTTCTTCGGACAGCTTTTGTATATTTGCCAATAATGCCGCCAATGTATTTTGTAATTCTAGTGATTCGGCCATATTGATTATTTATTTTTAAATTTATAAAATATTATAGTTTTATTTATAGTAACGGCAATATTTTTTTATACGTATTATTTCTAATAATGTCCGTTTATGTTATTATTATTATAGTCAGTCTCACAATCAAATGTAAACACTTAATCTAACACAGATAACAATAATAATTCAACCTCCATACAGATAATAACTCTATTGTTCAAATATCTGATAAGAGAGAGTATTCCAACTTTTATCTACCCTCCCTGACAACATAGAACAGCACCTATATATAGTTCAATGAATTTAGTCTCTACACACTCAAATATATTTCTTTTTTTTTTTAATTAATTTATTAATCGAGCCCAACGTTGGCAAGCGCCAAATATCCTTATGCAACAGATCAAACTTTATTATTCTAATAAGGATATTGTGAGTGTGTAGAAATCGATAAAAGTCTATTATGGAGGAGATGAAATATTATTTATTACATACAAATATTGTTTATAAAGATGTATAATGTTTTTTAAATTGTCCTGTATTGATTATATTAAATTGTTTGTATTGTTCGATTAATATGAATCGATTTTACTTGTTTGCTGCAACGTCCTCCTCTCGTCTCGTCGGTCCCGTCTCGTCGTCCTCTTCTACAGCTTCACTCCTTCCTGATGTCCTGGCGTCTCGTCGTCCTTGTACAGCAAGAAGCTCCAGCGGCGATATGTCAGAGTCTCGTAGTTATGTTTAACTGCTTCCACGATACCTTGTAGTGTCTTTATGTTCCCAATGCGGATATCTTAACTTACACGACACAGCACTGAATTTTATTTTAAATTTTAATTAATTATTTATCTTCTTGGTTCTTACCGCAAAACTTCGTTAAGAATTACAAAGTTTATAGTTTACTTTATATAAAATATTCCTACATTTGTAAGAGAACAACTCTCTTACTCAGGCACAATTTCCCCTAGCAACGTCGACAGACAGATGTCCTCAACCTAGCTCTGCAACGTATGAATCTCACTGAATTTGGTGTAATTTGATAGGTCAAGCCCAAGTCACATGATTGATGGAACAACCAGATAAACAAAATTTATGAATACTTTGTATAATTTTGCATAGTCCTGCATGGAAATTATCTACAATTGTTATTACCCTATCATTGATAGAGTTACACTTGAGTTTTGCTTTACTTAAACAATCATATTTCTAAAATAATTACAAACCTCAGAGTATACACAAATCGAAGATATTTATTTAAATAATTCCTTGTCAAATTTTCATGTAAATCGGTTAACTACCACTGCCGCTATATCGATCGCAGATTATCACACCCGCACACGCGCACCAATTCATACGAAAAATACATGACAATATAGTACATTTTTTTATGAAGAGTTTGGTGTAACATATATGCTTATCAATTTTAAAATACAAAACTTATGACTAAAAAACACAATATTACACAAAACAAATTTAAACAAGAAAATGCTTGCCATTCATGTACTATGATATAAACAGCATATCTTATCATCCTGTGTTCTGTTGCAGTATTAACCCCTCCACGTATAAAAAAAAAATTTTTTTTATATGGATTACATTTTTTTTTTTAAACCTAAATGGACATAATTTCAGGTTTGAGCCCAGACCAGACTTGCAGAAAAGAATACACAATTAGTGAAAATTTAATACGTTTATTGTTCTTTCTTGTACATTTAGTATTAAAATGTTCTTTAAACGTTTTATATACAATTAACTTGTTGTTGTTAAAATTTTTACTTGAAATGTCCTTTAACAAATGCTCTCTTGCTTTACACAGTTTTATGAATTTGTTTAAATGTTCAAAAATCTTCTTTTAATAAACAAAAGTATTTAAAATTTAATGTTCTTTAAGTGCTCTTTAAAGTTTTACAATTTGAGAATGATTTAAATTTTGCTTCCCTGTTTGGTCGTCCTCTCTGTCCTCCCGGTCGACGATCTCGATCCGGCCTCCAGCGATCCGTCGTCTCGGTCCACGTTCCAGCAACCGCCTCCAGGTAATGCCTTGCTCAAGGTCTCCGTATTCCAGCCGGTACGATCAGCAAACGATGCCCAGGAACGGTAGTTGAATATCTCACACTCCGTGGTAGTTTCCTGCTGACAATCGCCGCTCACACGACTCTACGGACCCTAGGATGTATGGAATTAACGTTGGCTGGAATCGCTTCCCACTGCGACCGCCTTCGCTGAAGAACTTTCAGAGAGACTACAGAGAGTTATCACAGATTTTCAGAGAGAGAGAGAGACGAGACGACTGCCTCCTCCTTTTATAATGCAGCGGAATGTACAGCACTGCGTTGCTGAGTGACGTCACCGCCGCTATGCGCGTAGGCGTCGTTTCAATTACTTCAATGTATTTATTATCGGCCACGTGTTTCCAACATCCGCTTACTTGAATGTTCTAGAACACACCTTGTAGCATATGAATATATTCCCCTAACATTCTATTCGTTATTCACATTACACAACACTTCACTCATATGTAAAATAATATTCTCATGGTTCTACATTGTCTTATTTTCTAATTTTCTTCTATTAATTCTAATTATTTTATTGATACTATTCATTTTCAAGCATTAATTTATTCATTGGGACACTTATAATAGCTGATACACATTATTCTTTATATTCACCTATATTGAGACCATTTGTCACGTTGCAATATATATATTACGTTTAATATTTATAACTAAATTTACCTCTTGCGTCTGACGCTAGATCGCGAAGGCTGAAGATGAGAGCACGGGATCTCTCGAAACACGTTCCTAATAAGGAAAAAAGTATATCTTGAGGTAAATTTAGTTCTAAATATTAAATGTATTATATACATCAAGAAACGGACTGTAGCAGTAAGTGATTTAATATATATATATATATATATTTATATATATAAAAGGGATCTTTACAGCTGTCGCCGTTTTTCCGTCCCCAACTTCCATTGTAACATATCGTAGCATGTAAGTTCTTCTAAATTTCTTGCAACCATTGGTTCCGCTACGTCATCTCGCCAACTCCTCCGTGGACATCCTCTTTTCCTCCTCACCGGTGGTATCCATTCCAGTATTTTTCGGGGCCATCTGTCATCTTCCAATCTCTTCACATGCCCAAACCAAGTCAATTGTCTCCTTTATATTTAATCTATTATTCTCCTGTCAATATCCATCTCGGCTCTAGTAGTCCCATTTCTAACCCTGTCTAATTTTGATCTTCTACAACTCCTCCTGAAGAAGTCCATTTCCGCTGCCATCAGTTTTTTCTTATTTACGTTTGAAACGTTCCAAACTTCTTCTCCATAAAGGATTACACTTTGCACCATGCTATTATATATATGTTCCTTTGTATTTCTGGTTATACTTCTTTCCCATAGAAACAAATTCAGAGTTCTTATAACGGTTCGCCCCTTGTTAACACGTTCTTGAATTTCATCTTTGCTGCTTCCCTGTTTGTTGAAAATAACGCCTTAGTATTTACTTTTTTCAACACCTCTTATCCTGTCCACATCCAATTTTAAGTCCTTAACTTCTTCGTTGGCCACTATCAGGTACTCACATTTTGCCATGTTCATCGTCAAACAGCTGATACTACTATTATAAAGAGGTAAAATTTGTTTGTATTGTTGTCTGAGCTAACCTCAGAAACTACTGATCCGATAAAAACTTTCTTTCACCACCGTGTTCATTGAAGTTCGAGAATGGTTTTACACATAAATTTGATCCAATAACTTTAATAATTTTCAATAACGGAGATTTAAAACAGTCCCATGCCACGAAGTGTTTGTTAATTTGCATGTAATGACATTTTTGGCATGCGATAAAATTTTGTCCTGTAAAAGATAACTATATGGTGTCACAGAGTGAAATTTAGAAAAAATTACAAATTTTATTTTGTTTTTCATTCCAATAAAATTCCCCTTTTTGTTTTTGAGATATTGGCTGTTTTTAAAATATTTTATATGTTATGTCGGTCCCATGTCATGAAATTTCTTCATCATTGTCTACAGAATGCGCGCGCAGCAGACTTGCATACAATTGGTTGCATAGTGTAATAGGCTATATTTGAATCAATGCCATAAATTTGAATCAGTGCATGAAACTAAAAGTTGCACAGGAAGTTGCAAGGCTTATAACTGTTTTGTAATCGATTGCAAGCTGTGAAACCAACTGCAGTAAGTATAATACGCCACAATTAAAGCAATGCCCCACAACTTCTTTTGCAATCAGTTGTATGCAGTCAGTTGACTAGTGTAATAAAGGTCTAATTTATTTTGTCCAAACAGTGGAACGTGCACCCATTTGTTAAAATGTTTACCTGGGACATTCCAATTGTCCCATTGGTAATACACTACCTCCACCGCCTAACATACATTTCAAATCAGTTGAAGTTCAAATCTAACCTGTGAAGCTGCCGTAACTGGTGAACCAATGTCAAGAAAATAAAAACTATACACATAACTACGCCAAGTGTTTATTTATAAAATTCAAGTATTAATAACATGTTTTACCAAGTGGCAAGTGACTATAAGTGATTCAATAAGTTGAAACTTTTTGTAGTTTAATCCTGGCTAAAGATGATGATGATGATGATGATGGCCAGTAAGGAACACTGCGTTTGACAAATTGTTCTAACCAAGTGATCTTTGTCATCAAAAACACTGAGTTTTACGTATTTTATTTAGCTCAAGCTTATCTGGCTTGGACTGTAAGTCCAGTTCACAATTGTGGTTGACACCAGTGGGACGTTTGTCCAAGGTGCTGCAGTTCCTGAAACAGGGACAATCTGTTGGTATATTTTTCAATCTATACATCACAGATTACTTGTAGTCTGAATATTCCTCCACTGTGTCTCACATAGTCCAACTTGATAGCATTTATTCTTCTTTTAGCTGCATAAAAATCATTATGTAGAGATTAATTATGGAAAGTCTACAATACAGTTATGTTAACAATACAACAAATTGTCATCTACCCAACACTGTCAATCAAACTATTAGGACAAAAGCTGTATCCTTCCAAAATTCATTTCCAGTATAGCATGGTGGGCTCACTAATTCTACCGAGATTTGTGAGGACATCTCATTTTTCTTGTAGGGTTCGAAACACTAATTTCTTTGGCCATCTGGAATTCTGCATTCTTGATGGATTGACTGTAAGGGATTCTAAACTGTTTGACCTCCATTCTAATTACTGTATCAGTTGCTACTTCTGATTTCCTCATTGGGGGCCTAATCTAAAATAGAAGTTTATACTTCTTCAAAGGCAATCCATATACCAATAGTCTACACTTTAATGTCCACGCTTCAGTTCCATAAGTTAGTACTAAGTTTACTGTTGCCTATTCCTTGATTACTACTACTGAGGGATTCAAGTCTACTGAATTCTATGGTTTGTTCTGCATCTTCCTATATCTTCCTTACCTATCATACTTATTAAGTATGTAAACCCTTCTACCTGTTTTCATGGCATAACCCTTATCTAGCAATACTTTAAAATGTGTTGTTAATTTGTCACCAAAATAATTATGAAAAGTACTGTGTGTAGTCAACAAGCACATAAAGTTTTAAACCACCTGTGTTGACATTTGGATTTTAAAATGTCCACACAAATGGTTTAAAAATTACATCTATTTATTTGACCAAAACACACAAAACTTTTCAGCATTTACTGATTCACTATCACTACTGAATTAAGGATTCATAATATCCAGTGATTTTTGTTGTTGTTTGTGTTCTAGAGGACGACTTTACCCATAAGGGTGCTATAGTCGCTGGCTGGGGGAATAGAGGACACAGTGGATTTCCTTTACGATTCCTGCATGAAATCACTCAAGGAATACTGTCAGGTAAAGAATGTTCACAGTCACTAATTGGTTCCGCTTACAACGAAATTCCGGAGCAGCTGATCTGTGGATACCAACGCGACAGCGATCCATGTCCAGTAAGTTGAAATTTACTTTTTATAACATGCACGTCCACTTAGTACCATATACAGTATAATAGTAACAATAATAATGCAACATACAGTATATAATAATCAAGTCAATTTTGATCGTTGTTGTAATAAGCAGAGATTAATTTTTTTTACTACAATCACTGGGATTGTGATTTTATCATCATCTTCTCTCATTCTAGCTTCCAATTCCAATGGTTCATCCATTTGCAATACTCTAATGCTTTATTTTCTAAGGATGTTCACTTCTTTCTTCCTTGGTCTGCCTCTTTTCCTTCAATGTAGAGAAGTCAAATTGATTATTCATTTAGACCACCTCTCATTGTCCATCCTCTGCACATGGCCATTACCACCTCAATCTCTATTTACTGTCTAATTTTTTTATGATTTAACCACATATAAAAATGATAAAATAATATAGGACCACCCACAGATTTTACTGGCCCTCAGACAAATTTTCTGTTAGTACCCCACCAATAATATTGTCAGCCAACTATTATTAAAAAAAATCTTTTAGCAAATACTTGACCTAATATGTAAAGCTGTAGCTTATTGATTAATATTATCTGGTTATTTACAGTCTTATGCAAAGGTACAAACACACAGGAATCAAATTTTATAGGCCTCTTCAATTGCAGAAAAATGAAAACTTTACAGCACCCTCAAAATGAATGGGACTAGTTCAATTGCATACAACGAGAAAAGAATTTATAAAACCATTATCTGAAGTATATTAATCTATGGAGCCAAACTCTGCGAAATTAGTCAAAGAAATTAGTCGCATATTAGAGTGACGGAAATGGACTTCTGGAGACGATGTTGTGGAAAAACCCCATATTAGATAGAATACGAAGCATAGAAATTCGGGGGAAGAATGGGCATCAGCATTTATATTACAGACACAATAAAGGTAAAACACTTAAAGTGGTTTGTAATGTTCAAAGAATAGCTGGAAATAGATGACCAAAGAAGATACGCCAGTGGATACCACCAAATAGAAGTACGAAGGGAAAACCAAAACACACTTCGGAAACAGAGGCAATGAATATAGGGTTAAATAAAGGAATATGTTAATATAAAAGGCAGTAAAAACCAGGATGTGAGAGATGAGAAATCTTTGCACAGAATAATGAAGCACTTAGTTGTTGACACGACTCCATCCATTGTGTCAGTGTTAGGAGCATCAAAATGTATTGCAAACGCAAAGACATGATCACCATTTCTTACTGTGGTCACTAGTACTAGTCATAGTTTTTAATAGTACTCAATAGTACTAAAACTATTACTAGTCGTACCAATTTCAAACTTGCATGCACTAATTCAGCTCTTCTTGTTCTTTCCAATGGACATAAAATCCTCTTATAACCTGTCAAATGTCATCCTTAAATGAGGACGTTATATCCAGCCCGCAGTGCGTTGTGCACATATCATTAAACATAGAAATTCCACTTTGCAAAGACTTGTACACACAGCTTGAAGTGAGCAGCAGAGTGTTTTGTGCAGAAGAGGACACCTTGATATCCAGGGCCAGATTTAGAGTTAGTGGGCCCCTAAGCTGAATGTGTGGTATGGACCCCCAACTACCAGGGGGTCTGGGGGTATGAAATATGGAGTAAAATAGAGGGTCTGGGTCTCTCCACTGGTAATTTTGAAAAATATATCTTTTAAGCTGCAAATAAAATCATTGTTAAGTGTACAAATTAAATCAGGATGAACTTTTTTTTTTACTATGTTAAACAATTTAACGGTTTTCAAGGTATCTCAATGTACAATGGCAGTGTTGTAACCCCTCTTTCAACTTTTAGACTTTATTAAAAAAAACCTTTTTTTTTATTTTATTTTATTTTTTTTTGAAAGAGGGGCCACTGGTTATTTAAAACTAGGCCAGAGCCTAGGGAAGCCAAAACTGCGCTGGGTCCAGTATGACGTGACTTGCAATTAAACTCATTGTTTAGCAACAATAACAATTTTATTTAGCTATTTCAAATAACATGCAAGTATCCTTTCATCAAATTAAATTACATGTAGACATCAGCATAATAATAACTCCTTACATGTAGACATCAGCACAATAATACCTCCCAAATATAAATAACTATAACATCAATCAATATGCACACATAATTACACACAAATAAATAGTTACATAAATACACATGGCGGACACATATCGATATGCACACATATATATATACTACACACATGTTCACCTGGCAGGCAGCTCAGAAACATTTAACCATGTCACCGAAGAATAGCATCTTCAGTATCAGTGACCTAGACCCCCATCCCAAAATACAGTAAAGGGGTAAAGTACCCAGCCTACATAAACCTTCATAGACCAAACCATAAACCAGTCCAGTTATGACTGCTTGCAACCAAAGAATTATCACAAAATTTTAGAAAAGCTCCCCCAGATAGGACTGCGCCATGGTCAGGTCAACATGGGCGCACGGCCGTACGAGGGTATAACAGAATTTATGAATAGCAGTAAGAATCAATAGTGTACTCATATTAACAACTGCACCAGTAGTACACTGGCTATGGCAGTAGAAGAACTGAACGAAATTTCACTTATATTGAAATGTTACTGAGTTAATATAATTTTATAAAACATATAAAATGTGGTTTATGATTGAACCAATAGTGTGCTCATATTAGCAATTTAACTAGTAGTACACTGGCTATGGCAGTAAAAGAACTGAATGAAATTCACTTATATTGAAATATTACTGAATTAATATAATTTTATGAAATATATATATAAAGACCATTTTAATTAAAAAAACTTTATAACATCCGCCCCTAATAAAACACGTTTGAGTTGTTTCTACAGTGTTGGCTTGGCCACAGGCGAGGCCATGCGCACCACCAGTTTCAGCAACCTAAAACATGCTATAGACCTGTACTAACGGCACCAGCGGGTGACGTCCACAGGTTACAGCACCACCCCAAACCTTTAAATCTACAAAAAAAACGAAACCCATATAGCTATGAATACCCTTAATCAATGTGAGCATAATTCACCCCCAACAAATCAGTAAACTTAAGTCACCCACACTTTTACCCTTAAAGAAAATTTCTCAGCAAAATTCGGTAGCGCATGACCCCGTCCGGGCTCACACTTACTAAGGGGGCATAAGCCTTAATAAAATATACTGAGAAAATTTAAAAGCAATATTGTCTCGCTGGACTTGTGTCCCAACAACTTTAATTGGAGAAGTTCCAGGAAGTGAATACGGTGTTCTACATTGCAGAGGCCAAAATATAGATAAAAGGGTAAATGTCACCTGTGAATTCCGGCACAAAACCTGGTGTATTGTGCATTTCTTCCTCCCGACGGCACAGACGGAGAATTACTCGTATAATGTCATTGGTGGCAGAACTCCGGCCACCCGCTGGAGTGGATCGAGATCGTCTTAGGTCGGGAACCCTGAACAATTATATATATTGACAATTACTTAATGTTACCCAATTCACGATCCCCCTAATATTCATGACTCCAGCAAAATCACACACTACCACATGCTCAGATTAAAAGAAAAATGCAATTTTTAAGAAAGCACAGAAGTTACCTTCAGTAGAAAATTTTAGAATTAAAATTACTAGTATTTATGGACAGTTCGTCAACTTAATAAACCCTTATTACAATATCGAGATGAGTTGCAAACTTAAACAGGTTCATAAAACATATACAGTTCATATACCTCTACATTTAGTGCATAAAACATTCTCTTATGCCCCCCTATGATTATAAAGAAATTATTATGATATAATTAGGAAAAATACACAGCTATAATTACTTTATAAATGCTTTAGCTCAGCCAGTGTTAACTTTCAAGGCATGCATACACAGAGTTTAACTTGCACACGCCACGTGGTGACTTTCGTATTTATATCGCATTGCATCGGCATTACTTTAAGCTAAATAACTATCCTTTTCTTAAATAATAAATAAGTTACTTTTAACAGACTTACCGAAGAGTCGCTTAGTCGATTATCTAGTCATGATGGTTAATAGTAGAGTACAAAATCAAACTGATGTCCGCCGGGAGAAATTGGTTTCGTGTTTCGTGTTCGGCTGCCTGACGATAACTGAACTCCGTAGTCACAAGAAAAATATCTCTATCACTCCCGCCTAGAGCGCGCACGGATCGCGAACAAGACAGATAATGGCTCATACATCGCTCAAATAATTAATTCACAAACCCCCGCAATGACCGTCACCTAATTAACTAGGAAAATGGCCGAGTATTCCAAAACTCGGCACACCCCCACTCCAAAAGGGCAACATGGTTGCCCCAATTGGAACTCAGTGGTACCCTGCAGTGTACCATCCTTATATACCATACTCAAGTTGTTATCGGTTTTCCCATCAGTCATGGCTCCCAGGAGAACAGATGCACCTCACAACTGCGCCCATTCCCCATGCGACCCTACAACGATCAACAAATAATTCCATTACTATAAATAACGAAACAACAGCCACAACTTCTCCATTTTAACTTTTAGAACAAAACAGGGGAACTTACAATCTCCAGGACCACAATCTAAATGTGCACTCGCGGCAAGTCTCTCTCCTTATGGATAGGTTTTTTTTTTTTTTTTTTTTTTTTTTTTTTTAGGGCAGGAAAATTGGTGGGAAGATGAAAAGGGCAAGGATCATTAAAGGGTCCATAGCTAGGAGTAAGGGTGAGGACATGGCTCCCTCCGGAAGTAAGGATGAATGGAGGAAACCAAGGCTCGCGTGGGCAGGGACGCAACCCTGAAATAGATGAACACCACTGGGAGTGTGGGGAACATCTACCCGCTACCCGTTAACCGTTTCTTCTCACTTTTCTGTGACGGACTTTAGTGACTCGTTCCTTTCGTACACCACTCTCTGAGGGATTATTTCGTGTTGAGCTGTACTGACTTGTTTCCTCGGAATCAGGATCAAGGCAACTTACCTCACTACTTTCACTCCGCTTTGGATTATGCTCGTCGTCTAACTCCTCTGCTACAATTTCTTCCCTTTCTACAATTTCCCCTTCTTCGTCCACATAATCCAAATCAACATCCTGACACTGCACCTCCTCAGCATCTTCCAGTTGCTCCTCTGATCCATCTTCAACCGCAGCTTCCCTCAGCTCCTCACCAATTTCTTCATCACATTGGTCACCAGTTGCTTCACAAGCTTCTTCTCCAATCTCCTTGACATCCTCCTTTTCATCAACACGTTCATCATCAACATCATCGCCATCACGTCCACTACCACCATTCGAACACTGCACATCTTCATCCTCGAGTTGCTCATCTGTTCCACCTGGAACTTCTTTCCGTTCTTCGGAATCCTCAACACTACTTACAGAAGGCGTCTGCACATCTTCACACACTACATCATTCTCACTCACACACTCCACACCGCTGCCACCAAATTTCTCCTCAACTTCTACCTCATCTCCTTCCACCACACTTGCAGCATGGACATCCCCTTGTCCATCCGCAACCTCAGAAACACTTGCAGCCTGGACATCCCTGTGTCCATCCGCAAACTCAGACTCTTCAGTCTCTCTAACACCCACAACTATACTTCCCTGTGCAGCATCTGCAGATCGCTCTTCTGCCTCTTCCTTCGATTCCTCTCCTTCACCACTCTCAGCAACTACAACGTTCTCAACATTTTCCACCCTGGAATCCAGCTGTCCAGGTTCATGTGCAATTACTAAATTAATTTCTACTGGCGATGGTAAAGCGACACTCTCAAGTGACTTCTCACATCCCTGCGTAGACGATGATGATGTCACAGGATCTGGATCCCTCACGAACCGAGATGGAGATACCGGAACAAATTCTGCGGCCTCTGGATTCAACCATGACGTCCTCACTGACGCAGTATTAACAGACGTTTTCTTGTCGTCTTGTATTAATCCACTGAAGTTATTCCGCTTTTCTTCTTTCTCTTCACCTGCTTCATCCACAACTCTATTATGCACTGGTACTTCCTCTGGAACCTTTAAAGTTTCCTTACTCTCCAAATAGGAATAACTTTCTAACGGCTCCCTACTTGCCGCTATTTGTTTACTAACATGATTTCTTCTTCCCCTGTTAATTTCATACTTCTTTGTTTTGTGTGCTGTAGCTGTTGTTACTGTCTTCTCACTTGCCACCCCCCTGTAGCCTCCATTACTTCCGGAATATTCAGTTTTTCTGACTGTCTCTTGGGTTCTCCTCCAACCACCATGTTTGTCTTCTTTGGCTCTTCCTAATGAACCACTGGAGTATTGGACATCTTTAGCAGCTCTTCCCCAGGACTCGTCATTCGCCTGGACAGTCCTGGCATGCGCACACCACCGGTCCAGGTCCGCAAAAGAACGTGGAGGCTCTGCAAAAACCAGCCGGGATCTCTCTTGGGGAGTCAGACCTTCTCGTATTACCTGTATGACTTCCGTCTCGGGCAACCCCAGTCTTAATATACGGGCAGCTTTCCTTACATCATGCACGAAGTCCCCCAATGCCTCTCCGTTGGCCTGTGGTCGATAGAATAACTTAAACTTCAACTGGTCTTGTCGTCGACGGGATACGAAGAAGTCCAAAACCTCCGCATGGAAAGCATCAACCCTGTCACCCCGACGCAGGGCCTTGGTGACCAGATTAGCCAACGTACTCCGGCAATACGGGTATATAAGAGACAAGACCTCCCCATCGGACACCCCCGGGAAATCTGCCACCTGCAGGACCAGGTCCAAGAAAACCAGCAGCTGGTCCTCATCAAATCCATTCACAACCGGAAATTTCTGGAGTACGCCTGTAAGAGGGTGGGGCAACTCCTGATAGCATACCGCCGCCAGAATTGCACAATTCAAAACAAACAATCATAAAACAAATCCCCACTAAACACCTTACACAAACATAACCTATAAAAACATATTAACAAACATTTAGGAAAAACCCAAGTACTGTACTTCCTTTGAGTAGACCCCCGGGTTCCCTAGCGCTGCGAAAACCCGATCCACTCCAGAACCAACTCTCCGTCAGCCGCCATACTCAAAGAAGAAAAGACATCAGACACTAACATTAACATACAATCCACACCACTGAACAACTACCACAACATATAACAATTCAACAAGACATTTATTATAACTTCCGTGACTAAGTCGGGTCAATGACAGTCCCGACTTCCGGTCAGGCCATACCGCATCCAGTTAACATCTCACGCTATTACTTCATAACACTTTATATAACAGGCAGCCATTCCCCCGGCAACACCCCCGCGCTCTCCGGTAAGGTCCAATCTCAACAATAACAAAACTCCCAACTAAAACGCATGCCACGTGGCGGCACCAGGTTTACAATAGAAATCCCATACCATCTACCAATTATTTTCATTTTCAAATATTGCTGATGTTTGAGGTTCTTTCCAAACTGTTTCCGAGTTTGCAAGCCCCGTCACACCACAGGACCCAAGGGTTCGACCAAAGAATCGATCGCGCTCTGCTACCATTTGTAACCCCTCTTTCAACTTTTAGACTTTATTAAAAAAAAACCTTTTTTTTTTTTTTTTATTTTTTTTTTGAAAGAGGGGCCACTGGTTATTTAAAACTAGGCCAGAGCCTAGGGAAGCCAAAACTGCGCTAGGTCCAGTATGACGGGACTTGCAATTAAACTCATTATTTAGCAACAATAACAATTTTATTTAGCTATTTCAAATAACATGCAAGTATCCTTTCATCAAATTAAATTACATGTAGACATCAGCATAATAATAACTCCTTACATGTAGACATCAGCACAATAATACCTCCCAAATATAAATAACTATAACATCAATCAATATGCACACATAATTACACACAAATAAATAGTTACATAAATACACATGGCGGACACATATCGATATGCACACATATATATATACTACACACATGTTCACCTGGCAGGCAGCTCAGAAACATTTAACCATGTCACCGAAGAATAGCATCTTCAGTATCAGTGACCTAGACCCCCATCCCAAAATACAGTAAAGGGGTAAAGTACCCAGCCTACATAAACCTTCATAGACCAAACCATAAACCAGTCCAGTTATGACTGCTTGCAACCAAAGAATTATCACAAAATTTTAGAAAAGCTCCCCCAGATAGGACTGCGCCATGGTCAGGTCAACATGGGCGCACGGCCGTACGAGGGTATAACAGAATTTATGAATAGCAGTAAGAATCAATAGTGTACTCATATTAACAACTGCACCAGTAGTACACTGGCTATGGCAGTAAAGAACTGAATGAAATTCACTTATATTGAAATATTACTGAATTAATATAATTTTATGAAATATATATATAAAGACCATTTTAATTAAAAAAACTTTATAACATCCGCCCCTAATAAAACACGTTTGAGTTGTTTCTACAGTGTTGGCTTGGCCACAGGCGAGGCCATGCGCACCACCAGTTTCAGCAACCTAAAACATGCTATAGACCTGTACTAACGGCACCAGCGGGTGACGTCCACAGGTTACAGCACCACCCCAAACCTTTAAATCTACAAAAAAAACGAAACCCATATAGCTATGAATACCCTTAATCAATGTGAGCATAATTCACCCCCAACAAATCAGTAAACTTAAGTCACCCACACTTTTACCCTTAAAGAAAATTTCTCAGCAAAATTCGGTAGCGCATGACCCCGTCCGGGCTCACACTTACTAAGGGGGCATAAGCCTTAATAAAATATACTGAGAAAATTTAAAAGCACTATTGTCTCGCTGGACTTGTGTCCCAACAACTTTAATTGGAGAAGTTCCAGGAAGTGAATACGGTGTTCTACATTGCAGAGGCCAAAATATAGATAAAAGGGTAAATGTCACCTGTGAATTCCGGCACAAAACCTGGTGTGTTGTCCATTTCTTCCTCCCGACGGCACAGAAGGAGAATTACTCGTGTAATGTCATTGGTGGCAGAACTTCGGCCACCCGCTGGAGTGGATCGAGATCGTCTTAGGTCGGGAACCCTGAACAATTATATATATTGACAATTACTTAATGTTACCCAATTCACGATCCCCCTAATATTCATGACTCCAGCAAAATCACACACTACCACATGCTCAGATTAAAAGAAAAATGCAATTTTTAAGAAAGCACAGAAGTTACCTTCAGTAGAAAATTTTAGAATTAAAATTACTAGTATTTATGGACAGTTCGTCAACTTAATAAACCCTTATTACAATATCGAGATGAGTTGCAAACTTAAACAGGTTCATAAAACATATACAGTTTATATACCTCTACATTTAGTGCATAAAACATTCTCTTATGCCCCCCTATGATTATAAAGAAATTATTATGATATAATTAGGAAAAATACACAGCTATAATTACTTTATAAATGCTTTAGCTCAGCCAGTGTTAACTTTCAAGGCATGCATACACAGAGTTTAACTTGCACACGCCACGTGGTGACTTTCGTATTTATATCGCATTGCATCGGCATTACTTTAAGCTAAATAACTATCCTTTTCTTAAATAATAAATAAGTTACTTTTAACAGACTTACCGAAGAGTCGCTTAGTCGATTATCTAGTCATGATGGTTAATAGTAGAGTACAAAATCAAACTGATGTCCGCCGGGAGAAATTGGTTTCGTGTTTCGTGTTCGGCTGCCTGACGATAACTGAACTCCGTAGTCACAAGAAAAATATCTCTATCACTCCCGCCTAGAGCGCGCACGGATCGCGAACAAGACAGATAATGGCTCATACATCGCTCAAATAATTAATTCACAAACCCCCGCAATGACCGTCACCTAATTAACTAGGAAAATGGCCGAGTATTCCAAAACTCGGCACAGTGTGGAATCTATGAAAAGATTGCATTCGTTTTTGTATTACATTCAAAAAACCCCAAACGGAATAAAGGCGTAGGAAAATAGGAAAAATAAAAACAACGTATTTCTAAAGGAAAGTAAAATGGTCTCTCTATAATTATCACAAATTAAGCATATTTTTAAAAAGAACATAAAAGTAATAGTGTGCATTTACATTGAACAAATCTGTAAGTAAATCATAATTTTTCTGCATCTTAAACAAAGATTGTAGTATATTACTTTCATTGGGATTTGGCTTGATTTATTGGCACTCGCCTATATTTAATACGTATTAACAAAGGGTATCCTTGGTTCAGATTGGTCAAATGGCCTAAATCATGGATTTTCAAATAAACCTGATAATATTGTTAGTTTGACTAAAACAATAAGGTACCCACAGTCCGTTCTCGATACCGTCCCCCTTTCAAACCCTGGAGGGCAAAGAAGTGGGTTTTTCGGTTTTTATTTTTATTTATTTTTTTTATTTTTTTCATTTATTTTAATTTTATTTATTTAAAGAAGTCTTATCATAACACTTTGAAAAATTCTAAAGGTCACAAGGCCATTAAGGCCTCTAAAACATAAAAATTTGATTTTCCCAAAACATAAAATTTTTTTTATGAGTTTTGAGAAAACAAAAAAAATTTTCTGACATTTTATAGAAACTACTAAACAATACTTTCATGAATTTTTTAAGAAGTTTTTATTTTGTGCCACATTTTTAAAAATTAATTGTTTTTTAAACTTTTCCAATTTTTTCCAATTTTAGATGGAATGCACCATATATAGAGCAAAAAACTTATCAGACTATTTTAAAGCTTGTTAAAAGCGTATTTTGGTTTCTTGTTTGTATCTCTATGTTAAATCTGACTGAGATATAAATGTCTAAAGTTTTATGATTTTGTTTGCAATTTTTACTCCCATGTTCTGTAAGGAAATGAAGTATGGTGATTGCAAAAATAATTGTGTTTACAATAAGGGCTGATTCTGATTGTACTATTTGCAAAACATGAAGAAAATTCATTTTCCAAAAAATGTGTGTGTGTGTGTGTGTGTGTGTGTGTGTGTGTGTGTGTAGAATTTTTTATATGGGAAACCATAACTGCCACAAATTTAAACAGAAAGAAATAATTTTTTGCATATGTGCCCAAATTGTAGAGGACTCAAGGCCTATTGATTTTGAAGATCAGTTAAGGGGGAGGAGTAGTTCACCTGTAATGCTTTTCATTTTAACAAGAATAAAGTACTTACTTTTGATAAATGAGGTATCCTGGAATGAAGGTCAAAATAATCCACTGTAGAAAGGTAGATGTAATATCTATAAATGAAAAGGGTAGTTGAAGTGGGAGGAGGTAATTTTTTGAAAACCACCTTTTTGTTGGTGAATATAATACTTCATTTTGAAGGATAATATACCCCAGTCATTACATACGGAACCGTTACTAATGAAACTGTTACTCAATAAAAGTGTAAATACCAAAAATGGGGTGGTTTGGTTAAGAGGGAGGGGTAGTTTACCTGTAATGTTTTGTGTTGTAACGAGAGTAAAGCACTTAATTTTGATAAATAAGTGCCTCGAAAATAAAGTCATATTAATCCACTGTAAAATGGTAACTGAGATATCTATAAATGGAGAGGGTAGTTGAAGGGGAGGGGTAAATTTTTTAAAATTACTTTGCTGATATCAAGTAAAGTATAAGTATTTAATTTTGAAGGATAAGATTCCTTAGCAGTTACATATGATAAATCTATGACTCTACGAAAATGCAAATATAATGGTGGTGATTGGTAGAGGAGGAGGAATGATTATCAACAAAGTTCAGATTCTTTATAAGAATAAAATACCTAATTTTTATAGATAAAGTGACTCAAAAATAACATTATATTAAACGACTATCCAATAATAAAAAAATATCTATAAATAGTGAACATATTTTGACAGTGGGGATATCTTTTTAGAAATTATCAAACCAAATTCAATAAATGATTTTAAATATAAATCTGAGAACATGGAAGTCGTGTACTATCAGCAGTTCACCTTTACTACTGAACAAGGAATGTGGTGACGTATGCCATTCTACTGCACGCATCACTGTAATACTACATGTTTAAAATACATTTAATACAGTTTCGGTGTGACTTTACTCTCTCACAAGGTACGTCTTGTAGCAAATAAGAAAAATCGGTACGGAGAAGCATACATGACTTCAATGTTGTAAGATTTATGTTTAAAATAATTTACTTGAAATCGGTTTGCTAATTTCTAAAAAAATGTCACCCACTCTCAAACTAATTTCACTATTTATAGATATTTTTGTTATTATGGGGTAGTCATTTAATATAATGTTATTTTCAGTCACTTTATCCATAAAACTTAGGTAGGCTTACTTTATTCTTATAAAGAAACCGAACTACGCAGATAATCATCCCTCCTCCGAAGCGCTCCGAAGTCATTCATGGACCCTGAGCATCTTGCAGAGTGTTCATTCCCTAAAGACAAAACGTCTGTCTATGAACCGTTCCTCTGTAAACACGTGCAGTTACACTGCCCAGCGATCCACAGGATGCAAATCGCTATCCACGCTGGACACTTTTTCGGCTTGAACGCGTTGTGTTGGTGTGGGTTTCGGTACTTTCCATTTAAAAAGCGTGCAAATGTAAGAAAATAAACATGAGTGAGGACAGAAATAACGCGAATTGTGTGTGTGTGTGTGTCTTGCCTGCCTTTTTATTGCGGTAATCATAATAATAAAATGGAAACGTAAACATTACATAATTGAGATATGCTTGCCTGCCACGAACGATATATTTTCTATCATACATGATTTAAATTAAAATGAAAATATATAGAATTTTGTTAAAGTGAAATGAAATGTTTCCATAGAAACTACTTCTTTGTTGTCAATAACATATTACACATATAAAACTTATAAAATTTACTTCTTCCATCAACTACCATTTTAATTTATAAAAAAAATATCCCCTCCCCCTTCAACTACCCTTTTAATTTATAGATATTTCATCTACCTTTCTACAGTGGATTATTATGACTTTCTTTTAAGCCTACTCTATTTATCAAAATTAAGCACTTTACTCTTGTTAAAATGTAAAATGTTGCCGGTAAACTACCCCTTTCCCTTAACCGATCTTCACCAAAATCAATAGACCTTGAGTACTATACAAATCAGGACTGTATGCAACAAATTATTTAATTCTGTTTGAATTAGCGGCTGTTATCGTTTGCCATAGAAAAAATTCTACACACAGACAGACACACACACAGACACTTTTCGAAAAATGACTTTTTTTAATGTTTTGATGGTAGTACAATTAGAATCTGGCGTTATCTCGAACATGATATATTTCGCCATGACCATACATCCATTTCCTTATGGAACATGGAAGTAAAAATCGGTATGGAGAACCATACATGACTTCAATGTTGTAAGATTTATGTTTAAAATAATTTACTTGAAATCGGTTTGGTAATTTCTAAAAAAATGTCACCCACTCTCAAACTAATTTCACTATTTATAGATATTTTTGTTATTATGGGGTACTCGTTTAATACAATGTTATATTCAGTCATTTTATCCATAAAAATTAGGTAGGCTTACTTTATTCTTATAAAGTAACCGAACTACGCAGATAATCATCCCTCCTCCGAAACGCTCCGAAGTCACTCATGGACCCTGAGCATCTTGCAGAGGGTTCATTCCCGAAAGACGAAAAGTCTGTCTATGAACCGTTCCTCTGTAAACACGTGCAGTTACACTGCCCAGCGATCCACAGGAAGCAAATCGGTATCCACGCTGGACACTTTTCGGCATGCATTCATTGTGTTGGTATGGGTTTCTGCACTTTTCATTTAAAAAGCGTGCAAATGTAAGAAAATAAAATGAGTGAGGACAGAAATAACGCGAATTGTGTGTGTGTGTGTGTGTGTGTGTGTGTGTGTGTGTTATTATATACCTTTTAATTAGATGGTTGTAAATTGGTTTAATTTTAAATTAAAATGTTTTGTATTTAGTGGTTGCTGTTGTTGTAGACTCGTTGTTGTCATGTGGTTGTTTAGTATTTAATAGAATTAGTAATGGGTAAAATGAAATTAATGTTTATGTTTAAAAGAGGATTAAGATCACTAATAACTTGCTGTATTCACCTCCCCACTTACCATCCGTGAATGTCTTCAATCTTCTTGATGGGCGGTTCTATCTCACTGTAAATACATTTATGACACACAGATATTTCGTTTGAATATCGATAAATGCACATTAAATAAAATAACACTGATACTCAATTGTAAATTGAATATTCAAATATCAATCATTCGAATATTGCCGCCACCTTGTGAAATAATTGTTTCTAAAAAATAAGTTATTTACATCTATTTGATAGAAATGAAGACTCTATATCCACTGGTAATAAATTGAGGTTTTTATTAACATTAGTGAAATTTAGTTAAAACTCCTTTAAAACAATTAATAATGATTTTTTAAAAACAACAACAAGTTAAATAAATACTGAGACTTCTTCAGCTCAAGGCTGGTAACACTGTTACAATGTACGATAATATGGTAAGTTAGGTTATATCATGGATGTTTATATACTAACTGGATGCCCGACTGCCAACCCTGTATGCTTGCGAGACTGAAGCAAGTGTGACGTCACGCCGCCATCTTTAAAACGGGCAAGAGATCTCGAGCCCACAGTTCTACCTATACAACTGGTACATAATTGTGTCATTAATTACGCGACAATTAATTATTTTTTGATGATAAATACATGCTACGGTACGTCCTTAATAATACGATTTTTTGTCAAACCCATCAGCCCTAATGGTAATTCTCACTTACCTGTTAAATCTTTTGCTATTTCCACTCGTAATCAAAGAATTTATTAGCCGACAACGTGGGATCGTAGTGTTATGGGAACGTAAAATGAAATTTAAAAACAAAAGTTTCTCAACGAAGAATTAGAAATAAAAAGCTGTATTTCCAACTTTCATTATTATTAGGGCTATTTATCTGTATGAAAAGTTACCGGTAATCACCAGGAACTCGCGAGTTCAATTCCGGGGGAGGTAGATCGATGTAAAAGTTTGGAAAATTCCACAGAGATAAATGAAATTATAAATCTTGAGAAACTTGGGCTCAAGGAGTAGTTGTTTATAATGTATACAAACATTTTTTGTCTAATCACCTGCCAGCGGCCCCCGGGAAAAATTGTTATAAACAAATTTAAAAAAAAATTCAGTTTTTCGCTCATATCTCCGTTAATTTTACCCGTAGCTTAATTTTACAAGAGTTAAATTTTAAAGCTAAAGAAATTCTACACGAATTTCATTCTAAAAATATTTTTGTACGAGCAAAAATAAGCGCACTATAAAAAATTGTAAGTAAGAGGGGACCGCGCACCTGCCGTTCTCCATCATTCTATTATATATAATAATAGAACGTTTCCCCACCATTCTATTATATATACTTGCATAATCTCAAAATATTCATATTAAAAAGAGAAATGTATACAGAAGTTATAGATAACCATCGTCGAATTGAAATTACTAAAAGTTGCTGAACAACGCTTGAGCGTGAGACGCGTTGCATCTTCCGTCTCTCTCTTACCTATAGCGCAAACGGACGAAATTAAACTATTATTTACGGCTGAAATATTAATTTTACGAAAAAATTACTAGAGTACTTTTTTGTAGATCTCCATGAGAATAACATTTTTTTATTACAAATTTTTTTGATTGGATCAGTGATTGGATACCAATTTAATGGTATAAAATTTAATAATTATGCATGCCTTATTTATTAATTTTATTTAATAATTATTAAAAATTATTATTGCAAACACCTAAAAACGGTGGTTATTTGAACGTCACAACATGCTCGACAACACCTGTAAGTTGCAAAAATAAAATATTTTTTTATAACTTTTCCAGGCATCGATTTTTTGGCAAATTTTGGAGTCGCGCGGCTATCGGCTGAAGTAGCAACTAATTATTATTAATTATCCCAATTTAACAGTAAATTTTCATACCTATTATAATTAAATCTTAAAGGGCAAGGTTTAAGCTTTCTAAATAGCCCAAAAAGAAGTGTCCTGATTATTGCACTTATCGCATAATTATATTTTGAACTTAAGTTATTTTTTTAGTTACGATTTTTCCAAAAAAGTGGATTTTAAAAATGGCGAATCTTAAAAACTAAATTTTTCTAATTTTTTTTATTCCTTGTAGTAATCAACCAAAGGGTCTAGAAAATGAATTTATACGGGAAAGTTCATTATAAAATTAATTGTTTATTTAATTGCATATTCTTTAAAAAAACAGCATTTTGTAATTTCATCTCTTGTACAATATACACATAATGAAATCCTAAACCTTTTTTCATAATAGTCGCATGTAAAAAACTATCATTTTTCGATAGGCACTTTGTTTTGTTAAAATAGTTTAATTTAAACAAGAGTTATAACGTTTAATGAAGCGCGCGTGCCTCCGCTCGCTAGCCTCGTCCCCCACCACGACAGAGTTATACGTTATAAACATTTAGACCTCCCGCGCTTGTTTTTGCTCGCACAAAAATATTTTTAAGATGACATTTGTGTAGAATTTCTTCAGCTTTAAAATTTAACTCTTATAAAATTAAGCTACGGGTTAAATTAACGGAGATATGAGCGAAAAACTGAATTTGGTTTTTAATTTGTTTATAACAATTTTTCCCGGGCGCCGCTAGCAGGTGATTAGACAAAAAATGTTTGTATACATTATAAACAACTACTCCTCAAAAATCGAGACTACTTTGATTTTTTTGTTCAATTCAGGTTTACGCCGACAGTTTTCCTGCACTATATAAGGAGGTGGATGACAAAAAATCGCTGCAAAACAAAACATGCCATTTACGCAAAAAACTGCAAGTTCTCTCCTTTTTTCCGTCGATTTGTGCAACCTATAGCACAACAAGAGTCAGGCATTTTATCTTCTTTTCGAAGTGATAAGTCAAGCAAGCATTAAATCAATTTACACTCCTAAAGGTCCGCACAAATCAACCTAACACCACGTCTGTTTACATTTTTTTGCCCGTTTTAAAGATGGCGGCGTGACGTCACACTTGCTTTACTAGAGAGCGCCCTGTCAGGCATCCAGTTATATTAACATCCATGGGTTATATTCACTTTGGTTATTAGTACTATCAATTTTCGTGAATCCTTTGAATATACATAATACAAGATATAAAGATGTGTTAATAAATAACAATATTTACTTATTTATTATAATTAAAAAGACAAAATTTAAAAATTATTAACCTCAATACGATAGTCAATACTATCGTACTATCGTACGGTCGGCTTGTGCCTTGTGAAGCTGTGCCGTGTTTTGGAAAAAACGCGGCGGTGCTCTTTCTTTCGATAGTCGAACTACTAAGTTACGTATTTATTAACGCGGCTGTACGTAAGAATGTACGCACGCAGTATTGGACTTTGTCGTTATGTATTCTCTCCCTGCCGGCCGACCCGTGCGCGCTCTAGGCCAGATGTTCCGTACTGTTTTTTTCAGTAACCGGTTTACGCAGTTCAACTTTTGCTCTCAGCGTATTAACATCTGGCATCCGGCTGACAGAGTAGATGTACAGGTTTTCGTCTTCTAGCTGCTCCTATGGATAAGTAGAAGCCTACGCGACCTCCGGTAAGTGTGTTAACATGTATAAATTAATTATTCATAAAAACAAATTGTATTTATTTGATATTAGCTCAGATGCAGTGCGATAGGTTTTGGAGTGATTGATCACCACGTGGCAGGCACCAGGTTAAAATTTGTTTTATGTATGTTTCCAATTTTAACGCTGGTTAACAGATATTCGTAGTAATAATATAATAATGTGTTATAGTAATGTAGTAATAATCATACTCAATTCATCAAACCAGAATGGGGCGTAAGTCAGTTATTTTTCTGAAATCAGTGTACATCACGGACTTGTTAAAGTTTGCTAATTCCTGTAAGGGGGAGTTAAGTGCTTCATGAAAACTTGTGCATAACTATTAATTGAAATATTATTATTATGGAATGACTGTATTTGGATATATTATATATTAGAATATTTAAAAGGGTTATTTTGAAGCGATTTATTAGATTCAATGGTGTTCTATACTTAGTGAATTTTCGGAATTTATAAACTGGGCAGGCCATGCAATGTCAGCTGGTAAATGTGGTAGTGTGGTTTATTAAAACTTGTAAGTAATCACAGATATAATTGTGCAGGGTTTCCGATGTATACGGGAATCTGTCCCGCTCCAGAAGGAAGGCCGAACACCCGCCTCCGAGGATGTAGATTTAAACACTTCCGTCAGCTGTCAGCCGGAATGGACGGACAAATACACTCAACCGGACCCTCTACCTACACGCTGCTAAACTGGTGACATTTAAGCTTATTAAACCAAAATTTTGTGGCCGATAAACTCTTTTGAGACACTTGTGCAGACGCTCCAGTTTGGAGGATAAGTCCGGACAATGGGGGTTATACGTGACTTTGAAAAATGTTTGTAAGGCTTACGACTCATATATAAATACCAATGTCTGTCTCATTCTGAGAATTGTAACTCGGCCAGGGTCATGCAGCACCCGGGTTGAGCTGAGTTTTCTCTAAAGGGGGTCGGCACTATATTGTTTCTGTGTTGAGCATGCATGTGCAGATGTATCTGTGCCAGTTGGGAATTTGACGGTTATTTATCTTTTGTTAATTGGATTGGAGTTTTTTTTTCCTATTAATTAAAATCGGGGAGGGGTTCTAACAGGTGGACGACACCCGCAGTTGCCGTTTACTACAGGGATGTATCATGTCATATTTTGCTGGATCTCGCCCGGACGCATGACCGTGCCTGAAGGCAAGTTTTTTTATGAACACTGTAAGCATGTTTCAGTACCTTCATGCCATAGATTCTGTTTTGCGAAATGCAATTCCACTGTTCAGCTAATTTTGTAAACTTTAAATTTTGCCATAGCCAGTTAAATATTGTCACAGTTTATATTTTGCCATAGTTAAATTTTGTAACTGTTAACCTTTTATTGCTCACAATACCAGTTAAGTAATGTTAAAGAATACAAGACTAATCAGTATCAGCTATGAGCATTTATGGGTGGTCACGTTCCACTATTTTATTAAATTTTGTCAGGAATATAAAAGAAATGAGAAACGCATTAGGCAACCGGACATCCATGTTAACCTCGTGATGGCACTTATTATCATTATCATGATTGAGATCCGAATGTAATAATTAAACTTTTGCTGAGCTTGTGTGCGCAGTTCCGGCGATTTAGCCAAGCTGACTTGGGCTGTGCATATACTTATAATTTTTGGGGCATGTCTACTCTACTCCTTGGGGATGTATTAATTGAAGTTTTGGGGGTTTAGTTTTTTTAATTGAAAGTGAAGGTGGGCCGGATACTTGGTCAGAATAAGGGGGGTTGAGGGTGTATGATGACAAAATATACGCTGCTAACCAGGTGAACATGTGATGTGCTATGTATATGTAAATGTGTTTCTATGTCAGTATTTGTTGTGTGTTATGCTTTATGTGATTGTTATATTAGTATACGTGATTAGGCATATATACATATTTTTATATCATGTTAGGATTTGTGTAATTACGGGGAGGGTCGAGACTGTGCGCCATTTCACATTATTGTTATTGTTTATGCGCCACTAATGCTCAAACGCAACTATTTGGCGATGCATATGTTACTTGACTTATAATAACGATTGAGGGGTTTTGGAAGTGAGCTATTTTGAGTGTAAGGTACTTGCAATTATTGTGCTTTTTTAAGGGTGTATATATATTGTATAAAAGCGGAAAACAATAAATACTGTTATTGTTATCTTAGGTCAGAGTTTCATTTGCAAGTCCCATCATACTGGACCCAGCACAATGTTGGCTTCTCTAGGCTCTTGCCTAGTTCTAAATAACTTGTGGCCTCTCTTTCAAAAAAAAATGAATAAATATAAAATTAAATATAAATAGAAAAATAAAAAAAGGAGGAAGTTGTTTTCTATATACAAAAGGTATAAAAGGAAAGAGGGGTTACAAATGGCTTCCCAAAACAGATCAGAAGTGGAGGAGCGGAATTACTTCGTGGGATCAATACCCCATTTGTAACCCCTCTTTCCTTTTATACCTTTTATATATAGAAAACAACTTCCTCCTTTTTTTTTATTTTTCTATTTATCTTTAATTTTATATTTATTCATTTTTTTTGAAAGAGAGGCCACAAGTTATTTAGAACTAGGCAAGAGCCTAGAGAAGCCAACATTGTGCTGGGTCCAGTATGATGGGACTTGCAAATGAAACTCTGACCTAAGATAACAATAACAGTATTTATTGTTTTCGGCTTTTATACAATATATATACACCCTTAAAAAACACAATAATTGCAAGTACCTTACACTCAAAATAGCTCACTTCCAAAACCCCTCAATCGTTATTATAAGTCAAGTAACATATGCATCGCCAAATAGTTGCGTTTGAGCACTAGTGGCGCATAAACAATAACAATAATGTGAAATGGCGCACAGTCTCGACCCTCCCCGTAATTACACAAATCCTAACATGATATAAAAATATGTATATATGCCTAATCACGTATACTAATATAACAATCACATAAAGCATAACACACAACAAATACTGACATAGAAACACATTTACATATACATAGCACATCACATGTTCACCTGGTTAGCAGCGTATATTTTGTCATCATACACCCTCAACCCCCCTTATTCTGACCAAGTATCCGGCCCACCTTCACTTTCAATTAAAAAAACTAAACCCCCAAAACTTCAATTAATACATCCCCAAGGAGTAGAGTAGACATGCCCCAAAAATTATAAGTATATGCACAGCCCAAGTCAGCTTGGCTAAATCGCCGGAACTGCGCACACATGCTCAGCAAAAGTTTAATTATTACATTCGGATCTCAATCATGATAATGATAATAAGTGCCATCACGAGGTTAACATGGATGTCCGGTTGCCTAATGCGTTTCTCATTTCTTTTATATTCCTGACAAAATTTAATAAAATAGTGGAACGTGACCACCCATAAATGCTCATAGCTGATACTGATTAGTCTTGTATTCTTTAACATTACTTAACTGGTATTGTGAGCAATAAAAGGTTAACAGTTACAAAATTTAACTATGGCAAAATATAAACTGTGACAATATTTAACTGGCTATGGCAAAATTTAAAGTTTACAAAATTAGCTGAACAGTGGAATTGCATTTCGCAAAACAGAATCTATGGCATGAAGGTACTGAAACATGCTTACAGTGTTCATAAAAAAACTTGCCTTCAGGCACGGTCATGCGTCCGGGCGAGATCCAGCAAAATATGACATGATACATCCCTGTAGTAAACGGCAACTGCGGGTGTCGTCCACCTGTTAGAACCCCTCCCCGATTTTAATTAATAGGAAAAAAAAACTCCAATCCAATTAACAAAAGATAAATAACCGTAAAATTCCCAACTGGCACAGATACATCTGCACATGCATGCTCAACACAGAAACAATATAGTGCCGACCCCCTTTAGAGAAAACTCAGCTCAACCCGGGTGCTGCATGACCCTGGCCGAGTTACAATTCTCAGAATGAGACAGACATTGGTATTTATATATGAGTCGTAAGCCTTACAAACATTTTTCAAAGTGACGTATAACCCCCATTGTCCGGACTTATCCTCCAAACTGGAGCGTCTGCACAAGTGTCTCAAAAGAGTTTATCGGCCACAAAATTTTGGTTTAATAAGCTTAAATGTCACCAGTTTAGCAGCGTGTAGGTAGAGGGTCCGGTTGAGTGTATTTGTCCGTCCATTCCGGCTGACAGCTGACGGAAGTGTTTAAATCTACATCCTCGGAGGCGGGTGTTCGGCCTTCCTTCTGGAGCGGGACAGATTCCCGTATACATCGGAAACCCTGCACAATTATATCTGTGATTACTTACAAGTTTTAATAAACCACACTACCACATTTACCAGCTGACATTGCATGGCCTGCCCAGTTTATAAATTCCGAAAATTCACTAAGTATAGAACACCATTGAATCTAATAAATCGCTTCAAAATAACCCTTTTAAATATTCTAATATATAATATATCCAAATACAGTCATTCCATAATAATAATATTTCAATTAATAGTTATGCACAAGTTTTCATGAAGCACTTAACTCCCCCTTACAGGAATTAGCAAACTTTAACAAGTCCGTGATGTACACTGATTTCAGAAAAATAACTGACTTACGCCCCATTCTGGTTTGATGAATTGAGTATGATTATTACTACATTACTATAACACATTATTATATTATTACTACGAATATCTGTTAACCAGCGTTAAAATTGGAAACATACATAAAACAAATTTTAACCTTGTGCCTGCCACGTGGTGATCAATCACTGCAAAACCTATCGCACTGCATCTGAGCTAATATCAAATAAATACAATTTGTTTTTATGAATAATTAATTTATACATGTTAACACACTTACCGGAGGTCGCGTAGGCTTCTACTTATCCATAGGAGCAGCTAGAAGACGAAAACCTTTACATCTACTCTGTCAGCCGGATGCCAGATGTTAATACGCTGAGAGCAAAAGTTGAACTGCCTAAACCGGTTACTGAAAAAAACAGTACGGAACATCTGGCCTAGAGCGCGCACGGGTCGGCCGGCAGGGAGAGAATACATAACGACAAAGTCCAATACTGCGTGCGTACATTCTTACGTACAGCCGCGTTAATAAATACGTAACTTAGTAGTTCGACTATCGAAAGAAAGAACACCGCCGCGTTTTTCCCAAAACACGGCACAAAGCTAAGATCTTAAACACGTGCTTTTAACGTTGCACTATTAAAACAATATTACTGGTTTACTTGTTATTATTATTATGAACTGGAATGAGAAAAAAATGAAAAAACTCTTATTATTGATTCCATTTATAAAAATCATTTATGACAGAAGTGATTCTCTGTGACAAACAAATACGTTTTGGTTATAGGTTAGTTTACCTAGATGAGAGTAAGTAATAAGGTAGAATAGTTAATATCATATAAAAATCTTAATACTATTTTTTACAAACACTTTATTTATTAGTAATAGGATGTAGAATTAGCAGTAATGATAGTTCTCGCATAATAAGTTATTATTTTTCAAGACTGCTGAAATCATAGTCAAACAAGCGACATATTCATCGTTATCGGTTATACACTCAAGCGTGTTTACTTGACTAGTGCAGTCAACAATAATTTTCGTTGAACTAACGAGAATTATTTTATCAATATGGTTTAAAATTGTTAATGTATGATACTCCCTGTTTCCTTCACATAACATGACCTTTATTATACACTGGTCATGTCTTTTGTTTCACTATTCACTCACTACACTGTCACACGATAATAGGGTGTTCAGTATAGGTTATATATGGTTACTTTACTGGGGTACGCGCACATTTTAAAAATATGTCTTGATGACTGTCACACGCTCCTCTCGCTTCGGGTGTTGAAAGACAATTAACTCATCTCGCTAAAGCGTCTCTTTTCGTCTGGTAAAATCGAGTCATTCTATTGGTTTAGAAAGTCATACTCTCTACCCCAAAGGTCTTGGTTAAACAAATATTTTAATTTCATAGCGTCACTGCTTCGGGTTGGAGATTATTTATGACGTGAACATTGACATTCGAAAATGATCGAAAATCTTATAATGGTTATAAGTTTCTTATTATTAGTCAGATTGTCAATTGGATAGTGGGATTAAATTGCGGACACTTGCGTCTTTATTTTAAGTCCAAACAAGTAATAATTCCGTCCATTAATAATTCACTTCACTTTCTTCAAAACTCATATAGTGGTTCTTAACACAAATAAGTCCTTTTCACTATATTTTGTTGTAATTACATCTTAATACTTATGATTAAACATTTTGAGTCCATTTCTCATCTATGCTAATACATAATATTAATATATTTACAGTTTAAACAAAATGTACTAATGGCGTATAAGCCAACTATGTCCGATTGTTTATATTCACTTATATCACTATTATCCCTTATTCTATTACATATTTTTTGTACTATAACATTATTAGGTATATTTATATACATTTGCTAATACTTTATTTTGGTAAAATGTTATTTTGTTTACATATATAGTATGGTTCAAAATACATTATGCTCTCATCTCGCCATTTTGTCACTCTTATTTAGTTATCTTACTACATATTAGATACATTGTTAATAATCAAAATTGTGTACAAATGTTGTACATGGTTAGTTTAGTGGATTCACTAACTTCTTGTTATCTGAAATCTCTTTAAGTTATTGTATGGTGGTTGTTTACACCTAGTCCTATGATTGCAGTTAGTTAGTTTATTAAATTCCAGTCATTAAATTATTTTTATAATACTTGTGAGGTGTTCTCATAGTTGTATTGAACATTCCTCTAACTACTGGTAACATTTCTTACATTCTCTTTACAAGTTTTGTCAATGTTTTTTGACTAACTCTATTGTCACATTGTGGTTCTGTCTAATTGGTTTATTGTTATTATATTTAATCTGACTCATTAGTTGTGTCCTGCAGTTCATATGGTATTCATTGTTTTATATATTTATTCTTATTTGGTCTCTATTTGAAACAATTATGGATAATTACTTTGTTTAATTATTATATATGATTCTATGTTGTAGGTCGAGTTCATGTGAGGTTATGTGTCATTTGTTTGACAACAATATGCTTCATAGTTTTTACAGTATTCATCTCAAATACTGTCGTGTCATTATGGCATGTTACTACAATGGTTTATTATTATGTTTTACACATTTTGTACACATTTTACACTATATGTTTATACAATAATACTTGGTTTCTTAATCTAATTATGTTACATATTTTGGTGGGTTGTATCTAGGCTTTGGTACATTGACTTGTTTCTATTCAACAAATTAGTTTATTCACTACTTATTTGTCTTGACATTCATCTACATTTTGTCCTGTGTTGCTATGACATTCAGGCACATTTCATATCAAGGATTATAAAGCTTTTATTATTGATCTCTATGAACAATTAATTCACTTTTCTGTATCATATATTTGGTGGTCTTACTGATTATATCTGTGGTTTTACAATCTTGGACTGAACTTGGTACACTAATTGTTTGTGCATTTCTCTTGTTAATCGTTGATTCTTTCACTTATAAATGGTTATTCACTTCCCTCAGTTATAAACACTTCACTAATATTGTCTGTGCTGTTTACTTGGGGTAAATGTTATTATATCATTTGTTGTTACACTTATACTAAGTATTCACTGTCATTGTTTGTGATCACTTATTGATGTTCAACACTTGGTTTTTTATTATTAATAATCCAATAATCATTATACTTATTCTGGTCACTACATTGATTGTGATGCTTTCCATATTTTGTGAATGTTGATGTCTTGTACTGGTCATACATAATCTTCATTCTTCATGGTACATTTCTTCCTCTTCTTCTCCTTCTTCTTCTTCTGGTTAATTTTTTGTCACTTTTGGTGCTTTTTTTGGTTACACATTATTTGTAATAATTCACGTTCACTGAATATAGTTATATTCTTCCACATTTTCACTCATTATTATGATAGTCATTGTCCTATATTTATTTCATTATTATAACAAATTAGTCTGTTTTCTCACTATGGTGATTGTATTTGACATGTCTCTTTCTTATCATGATAATCACTTTCGGCATATCCCCTCACTATTTTGATCTATTGGGCCTGGATGCTAACGTATTATATTGACTCATGGTATTTTCTCTTTCTTCTTTATACTCGATGATATATTCTTATTACTCTTCTTTCTTCTTCGTTGGGTTGTTTTAATATTATTTATTCGTAGATACACTTTTTGATTTTCATTCTCCTGTTCCTTCTTCCATGCTTGATGAAATATGTTCATGTTATTCTTCTATTTGACGTATTAGACCTTTTTTATGTAACTGTTATTTTGGTACGTTACAGTGTGTGTGTGTGTCTTGTCTGCCTTTTTATTGCGGTAATCATAATAATAAAATGGAAACGTAAACATTACATAATTGAGATATGCTTGACTGATACGAACGATATACTTTCTCTCATAAATGATTTAAATTAAAATGAAAATACAGTATATAGAATTTTGTTAAAGTAAAATGAAATGTTTCCATAGAATCTACTTCTTTGTTGTCAATAACGTATTACACATATAAAACTTATAAAATTTACTTCCTCCATCATCAACTACCATTTTAATTTATAAAAAAATACCCCCTCCCCCTTCAACTACTCTTTTCATTTATAGATATTTCATATACATTTCAACAGTGGATTATTATGACCTTCTTTTCAGGATACTTTATTTATCAAAATTAAGCTCTTTACTCTTGTTAAAACGTAAAACGTTGGAGGTAACCTAACCCTTTCCCTTAACCGATCTTCACCAAAATCAATAGACCTTGAGTACTCTAGAATTCAGGACTGTATGCAAAAAATTATTTGATTCTGTTTGAATTATCATTTGCTATAGAAACAATTCTACACACACACACACACACACACACACACACACACACACACACACACACACACACACACAGTTTTCGAAAAATGATTTTTTTTCAAGTTTTGATGGTAGTACAATCAGAATCTGCCGTTATCTCGAACACGATTTTTTTTGCCATGACCATACTTTCCATTTCCTTATGGAACATGGAAGTAATAACACACTTTAACAAAATATTCAATAAATTACACTGACATATAATGTATGAACGCTCAATCTAATACAGATACACAAAATCACAACTAAATACGTCTTCTGAACGTCTGAACAATGTTTACGGAACCAGTAATACCCCACCAACACAAGCACGCACTATCATTTAGTAGAGCCCCCCGCTCCTCAGACGTCTCGGCAGCAAAGCTGGTGTGCATACAATATAGGGTTCTCCATACCGATATTTTTATTAAGATATAATTTTTGTCATTATTCATGGTATACATCGCATGTAGCTTAAAATATAAAAAGACTGTTTGTAGTTCTTAAATCAAGTTGTGCTATTTCTACCAGGTGATTGCGAAAAGTCCTTAAAGCCACAGCCAATAAAGATAAAAGGAAGAAGTTGTGCCCCCACAATTTTCAAACATCGTGATGGTGAAAAACATGTAAAAAAAGAGTTAAGTACGGTTTTGTTAAAATAACTAATATGTTATATTTTATACAGGGTATCGGTGAATAACCAATCTAGTATTTAATATATAAAGGTTTTTAAAAATATATAAACCCTTGGTACAGTTCACATTTTTTATTTAACTCTGACAGCTGTTTCAGCTTATGAAGCTATTGTCAAAGAGATCAGTGAACAACGAAACAGAGGATGTTAAGGTAGTGAACATCTGTTTAGGTCGTGTATCCGGACATGTGTGGGGTGTGAAGATGGGGGGATTGTAGGAACTAAGGAAAGGTCATGTCTCTGTAAAAACTAAATGTAATCTGAATGCAAAATATAAAAATTAACTAAACTAAGTAACCGTTTTTTATAAAGGGGATACACAGAATATATCATAGCTGTTATTGGTAAAAACGTACCAAGTATTTACATATTTAAAAAAACATTTGTATTAATATGTTTCACCAAGTGCCCAATGAGTCATCAATTAATATTTAAGATATAATGAGCTCCAAAATAATAAATATACCTCACCATTAAAATGCAAACTACAGGCTCCAGCCCAGGCGGCACTATGCATTTTTTAACAAGACCGACAGTCTGTTTATGAATAAGACGCAATCAGTGTTGTGAAATTCCCGTCGCCAAAGTGGCAAAAGTTACTAGTTAGAACCTGGTCAGCTGTTTTCAGTTGTGCATTAGTATACTGCACATCAAAACCTATGGAATTCGCAGGTGACAACTTGCGCTTTATGCAAACATAATTCGAAAATACAGATACCTCTATACTTTTTTATAATTGTCTTAAACGATTATAAAATATATCTTTATAAGTAAGTATTTTTTTAAAGAGCTGAAAAACATTTTTGTCCCCATAAGAAAAAAATTGTTTTCCTTTTCAATTTATGCAGTATGAATTAGTAGTGTTATTTAATATATATCATTACTTATTTATTGCATCATCAGAAATAAGTATAAACATACATTTTCTCTTTACTTATGTTGTTTTCCAACTAAAATATTGATAGTTTATGACATAGTTAAGGACTTTTAACCGATATTCAATAAAAAAAGCTTTTTTGTCAAGGTAAACTTAATTGTAAAAATTTACAAAAAATGGGTAAACATATGAAAAATCAGGTTTTTAAACCGAAACGACCACTCCAAAACTCAAAAAAAATTCATGGAGTTGACATACTGAAAATTTCAAAAAATCACAAAAAGAAAACCTTTCTTACATGGGCTATTTTCAGAGATTTCTTCATTTTAAAGATTCCTGAATTTTTGAGGGCCTAAATGAAGGCCCCGGACCTCTAAAACAATTTACATGAAAGATCTTCTAATCAAGTATATACCTGATTTTTTTCAAACATTTTTATGGAATAGAACGGGAGGAAAACAATAAATTATGAAAAACGAAAAACTAGGTTTTTATATTCCTGATTGTGGAGGGGGTGGGGTGGGAGGAGAACCCGAGGTATGGACCATGGTTTACCTTTTTTTTTTAGGTTCAAGAAACAATATTATATAGTTATTTTGAAATCCGCGATTATTAATGGCATTTGAACCCACACACATTAATGTATCACACCCCACACACACAACATAGATTTTTCATAAGACGGTGCCTTTGCGAAGAACAAGACGGACAAGCGCTACCAGTGGCAGCCTCTGATGAAGCTTATAATAAGAAAAAACTGGTTCAGACCATAAGGTAACTAGGAGTGTCACTGACACAAATGGGAAGAGCATTTCATATTCATAATAATAATTTATTTATCAATATTTTTACAATCAACAAAATATATACACTTTTATGATACACACTTTTTATTGAATACACTACATTATAGTATAATATATTATAATATAGTATAATATATTAATTGTCATTAGACATATTCCACAACCTTTGCAACTCATCTCTACGGTCAACCATTGATGGACTTCTATTAATTTTTAGCAGTCTATCAAAATTAAGCGCTGGTTTTAATAATAATCCTTCTAACTTTTTCACTCTTGAAAGAGCAACATACGTTAATCCAACCTGAAATTCATTGTCACCTAAATTAGCAATTGCCTTATCTAATGTTATCCTTTGCGATCTATGTATACTAACAGCATATGCTAACATTAACGGAAATTGTTTGCGAGTACAAGAAATTTAATTTTTCTTGAATGATGCCACTACTGGTACAATGGGTATTGAGTTCTCGTACAGAACTGGTCCTGTATATTTTTCGAAAGATACAAGTATACATATTAGCATGTGATAGTTACAATTTTCGCGTACAACTGCCGGGTCATAAATAATATCAGTTACTGTCCCAACTGAACCGTTGGCTAGTCTTTTTGTGACCAAAAGATTTCTTCTGAGGACAACTCGAGCACCTTTACATAAACGTAATTGGGCAAATTATCCCTGAGCATCATCAGATTTTGCTAGAAACGCTTCTGGGCAATTATGGATTGCATTGATTTAGAGCCACGGGTTGTTTATTGCTTTCTAGTTTTTCATAATTAAAGCGTTCGATTTCAGCATTTTTCGACATTATACAGACACTATCTTTGAAATTGTCCCCAATATTGTTTACATAAAATCTTTTAGATAAGAGCTGATCATCTTGTTCAGTAACTCTTTAATAATCCATTTGCGACTCTATTTAAAGTCTCTCTGAAATTTTTTTATCATCACCTTGCTGTCTCATAATCTCTGTTAAAAAGAAAACTTTATATATATATATATATATATATATATATATATATATTGCAACGAATCACAGGATCATGATAAGCGGGGCAACCTCATATAATACACAGACTATGGACATTCTTGTTTATATTGGTAGATGGTTAAATTTGGTTATGTTATCAGTTATGTTTTAATAAGGATAAGGGTTTAGGTTAGTAAAACTGAGTATTATTTATTCATGTACTGTGTTTGTGGAAATGTGCGCGCGTGCGCGAGTGGTAAACGTTTCCCGGGCTGTGCGTTAGTTAATTATCGTTGTGTTTGACATTGAACTGAACATAGACATGTGTATTCGCTACAATCCCTGTATATTTCTGACTATTATTTACGTTCATATATGATATTAGTAAAGTATGCAGTTATGCATGAGATAAGAGTATTCTGATTATCGCTATGCTCTTACAAAGTAAATGCACTTTACAGCATGAAAAGTGCATGTCATGGTGTATGTAACCATGTGACTTCCTTCCACCAATAGAATGCTGGAATGTGGTTGGAAATTTTCTTAAGCCTGTTGTTACACAGGCAGTTCTTCTCCGCCTGCTACCGCGAACGGGACGTACAATTCTTGTTCAAGATTCTGTCGCTTGCAAGAATTTGTAAAGACTATTTGTCGATAGTAACGCGTGAAGACTCAGAGTTGTTCGTGCTTTACAACTTTACACAGTGTTATTATTACAGCATTGTGTGCATAATTACGAGAGTTCTTCTCTACCGTCTATCACGATCGGGTCGCGCAGTTCTTGTTCAAGATTCTGTCGCTTGCAAGAATCTGCAAAGACTATTCGGTGATAGTAACGCGTGTGACGCAGAACAGTTGAATATTAACTATTTACACACGGTATTATTATTAAAGTATTACGTGTGTAATAAGTGAGTGTAACTGTATCACTGTGTGAGATTTTCTGCAGTGTCAGTAAAATTTAATAGATACGCAATAGTAAGTTGTTGTTTCATCAAGAAGTTTCCGTGTTAGTGCAAGATTTCCGCATAGGGTGGTCTGCTGATCGCGGTGGACTTTTGATTCGCGTGAACACTTGAAGAGTCCGGAGTGGTATAAGTTCAATATACCGTTATTGATTAAACTCACTGTCACCTGAGATACTTGTTGGTCATAAACTCTATATTAATTTAACGAGTAGTAAGATCCATAGTACCGTTGTGTGTGCGAAGCGTCAGATTCATCGTGGGAATTACAGGACACCAGCCCAGCTGTTACAGGACACCAGCCCAGCTGTTACAGGACACCAGCCCAGCTGTTACAGGACACCAGCCCAGCTGTTACAGGACACCAGCCCAGCTGTTACAGGACACCAGCCCAGCTGTTACAGGTCACCAGCCCAGCTGTTACAGGACACCAGCCCAGCTGTAAGCGTTTCAGGGTGAACGTCTGTCATTTATAAGCCACACCTGACTACCCAACTACACAGCAAAGACCTGCCCTTCTCTTTAGCAACATCATCGTGGGAATCTTCTTTATGTAACGTATCACGTCATGCGTATGAACAGTATTTAACATTTTTAAAAAAGAAAGACTATATCAAACACTATATTCTGTACATATCAAATATACCATATAAACAATTACTTATTTCTTGTGCAATAAATAATCTTAAACCCTCCAATATAGACTTTTAATTTGAGATACACATACTATCATATCCTATGCGCCAATAGTTTAGTAATTTATGTTGTCGCATAGAGATATTTTGGCGCTTAGCAACGTAGGGCACGTAAGATAGCGGTAATTTTACGCTATTATATATTTGTCTATGAGTATAAAATTTGTTGGTAAAATCCGACATATAATTATAATTAATGTAATAATTGTATGTGTATAGTCATATGAAAATCTGAGGATATAATTTATCAATTGTGCATATTCTCTTGTGTGTCATATATGAACAAATTTTATCAGTATATTGGAGGTAGATTATTAGTTGTTTGTGTATTAGATAAGGTGTATTTACATTTTGATATTTTGAACTGCTTTCTGTGTGCATATAAACTGGTTACAATACGTTCTAATCTTGTAGTAATAATAACTTTCTTTGCGTATAAATCAATAAATTTAAATTTGTTAAAATTTTAAACTAAATTTTGATCATTATGGCGGATTCAAAAGGGATAGAGAGTGCTTTAGCGGCCATGTTAGCAAAGATGGAAACCATGTCCGAAGAAATTGAAGCCAGTAATGTGAGTATACAGAAAATTTCAGCAGAAAATAAAGATGGGCGGAAAACTGATAAAGAGGAAAATAAAGCCCGTCAAGAGGAGGTGAAGATGAGTATACAGAAGCTTTCAGCAGAATCCGAGAAACAAAACAGATCGCTCCATGACGAAAACAAAAGAATATATGCTGCCGTGCAGGAGCAATCAAAACAAAGCAAACAAATGATAGAAGCGGCAGAAAAGCGTATTAGCGAGTCAGTGGAAGCTATGAAAGCGAACATAGAGGCGAATTTGGAAGCTAATAATTCACGTGTGAGTCAATGTGAAGCGAAACTCGCTGATATTGAAGAGAAAGTAGTACAACACAAATCCACGGTAAATGAAATAGTGGCCGAGCAAGACCTGCGGATTCAAGAGCTGCAACATCAAGTGTCACGGTTGCAAAGTACCTCGTCACCACTAAACTGTACCACGTATGTCTATAAGACTTTGGATGACGTCAATTCACAGCTAAAGTTCTTTGGGCGTGAGAATGAAAACCCCATGAATTTCATTAAGGTTTGCCAGCGGGATCTGGAGGCAATTGGCGACAACTTAAGTGAAGCTGATAAAATTAATTTCATAGTGCGGCGACTTAAGGGTACTGCTGCGGAGTGGTTCATTATTGTCCAGGATAAAATCAACACGTATGAAGACCTGGTAAGACATTTCAGGGCTAGATACTGGAATGAGGAGATCCAGAGGACGATCCGTGCGCAGCTGGAGTCTGGAAAATATTCCAATACCAAAGGTTCTAAAGAATCATATGTGATGCAGTTGATATCAAGAGCTAGGTATTTTGAGCCTAACTTAACTGAACCTGACATAGTAAGTAAACTTGCGCACCATTTTGGACGTGGCATACAGGTGGCCGTCCTTACGCAAGGAGTTAAGTCGTTGGAGGAGCTATTCATATTACTTACGAAATGGGAAAGTATTGACAACCCGAATAACAGTGGTAACAATAATGAAACACCGCGTAAAAATTTCCAATATCAAACCCAAACCAAGCAAACACAGTCACCACAACAACAACAACATAAAATACCAAATAGAAGTACCAATCAGAAATTTAATACCAATAAAGTAGCAGTAATGGCGGAAGATGATTCCGAGGTAGAGCAGTCAAAAAACGTGTAAGGCTGCACGGCGTGAGTCCGTGCAACAAAGTAACTAATACACATAAAGGTATGAATGAAGTTTCAAAAGCCCGTTGTAACAATAAAAAGCAGTTCAATAAATCAAATGTGAAAGATGTTAGTTATAAGAATAAATTTGTGGTGTCAGACCTATATCCTGGAGAAATTAGAGATAGTTTAATTTGCGATAATAATAATACTGAAGGTGAGAAAAGTATTAGTATTGAAAATGACACTGACCTCATTGTCAACGCGAAAATTAACGGATGTGTCGGTGAGGTTTTGTTCGACAGCGGCGCAGAAATATCGTTAATGGATGAGCGGTTCCTTGAGAGGCACAAGAAACACTTTAAAAAAATCCCGATCCTGCCAGTAACCCACAAAATCATAAAATCAGCGACGGGTGAATCTCAGAGGGTTGACCGTCAAGCACTTATAACAATATCCATTCAGGGAATGGAAATAGAAGTCACGGTACTTATTATCAAGAAACTCGTGTATGATATTATTTTGGGAGTGGATGCATTAAATAAACTGCACGCGACCATTGATTTCCCTAATAAAATATTGAAATGTGCTGTTAATAATAGTAAACACGATATCAGATTAGGACGCAGGAGGGGTAAGACGGGGTCTGGATGTGAACCGACTACAGTAGCCCGCCCAGCTGTTTAACTTGCTGATAAGATAACACATAATCTGCGGACACACAGCAGGCAAATAACGAACAGTGAGCAAGATAAACTGCAACGTGAGCTTGATAAGTTCGGATCGGTGTTTTCAAACAAACCTACCACCACAAACGTATATGAACACAACATTCAAGTCACTGATGAAAATAAATTTGTACGGAAGACTTACCCCATCCCCCTTCACTGTCAACAACAGGTTGATGCGGAAGTTAAGAGTATGCTTGAGAATTGTGTAATAGAACGAACTGATAGCAATTTTCTAAATCCTATGGTTTTTGTTAAAAAAAAAATAACGACATTCGATTATGTCTCGACATGAGAAATCTTAATTCTATTACAAAAAAATGCTTCGACTGTGCTCCGAATGCGGAGAACCTATTCATTAAATGTCAAGGGGTTAATTATATGTCTCGCCTTGATCTCAAAAGTGGATTCTGGCAGATTCCCCTTGCCAAAGAATCAAGAAAATACACAGCATTTCTATATCGCAATAAATGCTACCAGTTTAGATTAGTTCCCTTTGGTTTAATTACAAGTTTAGCGGCCATGGTCAGATGTTTGGAATTAGCTCTGGGACCCGAGGTGGAAGACTTTGTCAGCATATTTGTTGATGATATTTTGATTATATCAAAATCATTTGAGGAACATCTTGAACATCTCAAGATTGTATTTCAGAAATTGCAAGCCGCTAACCTGACTCTCAACCTTGAAAAGTGCGAGTTTGGAAAATCGCAAATTAAATTTTTGGGTCATATAATCTCAGCAGAAGGTATAACAACGGACCCGGAAAAAATACGTGCGATCATGGAGTTCCCGAAACCCACAAAACCCAGGGATATCAGAGCATTCCTTGGATTGACTGGTTACTTCCGACGTTTTACTCCAGAATATTCTGGAACAATTGAGCCGTTGCTGGAACTGCTTCGTAAGAGTACTAAATGGAGATGGGAGGAGCGTCATCAGCATGCATTCGACGCGACTAAAAATTTGTATAGCAGAAACCTGCACGTGTTCCATCCTGAGAAAGAGGGCACGTATGTCTTGAATTGCGATGCTTCAGATTATGCCATCGGGGGGGTACTCTACCAACGGAATGAGAAGGGTGAGCACAAAATAATTGCGCACAGCAGTAGGTCACTAAAAGGGGCCGAACGCAACTATTTCACATCGGAGAAAGAAATATTGGCTATTGTATACTGAATTAACAAATTTCGTTATTACCTGGTTGGACAACATTCCGAAATCTTTCGGACAACCAGGCCTTATCGTTCATGCTGCGCTGCAAGTTGGCTAACGCTCGCATATCCCGTTGGATCATGGCCATCCAGGAGTATGACTTCACAATTAAGTACTGTAAGGCAAGCGAGAACAAAACAGCTGACACGTTAAGCCGATACCCTCCAATGGTGGAAGAGCGTCATAGTCTAATAACCAGGAAGTACAAATTCTAGCTGTCAAATATAAATTAGAAGACAGTCTTAAAAATAAGTTAAAAAATATTGGTATGGAACAGCAGCGGGACACCAAATTGAAGCAGATCTGTGACGCGATACGGATCCAAGAAAACCCCAAGTACAGAATATATAAAGATATATTGTATAAAATTGTCTATGGCGGATGGAAGATTATGGTGCCTGACGCGATGGTGGAAGACCTCACCTGGATGTGTCATGAGATTCTGGCTCATGCGGGGCCTTATAAATGTTACCTGGCAATGCGGGAGGATTTTGTGTGGCTAAATATGACCAGGAAAATAAAGGCCATACTCCGCACATGCCACATCTGCCAAACAGCGAAATATCCGAACCAACATACCCAGGTAGAAATGGGTAACATTGTTGCACGAAATAAAAATGACCTTGTCTGCATTGATTTTTTGGGTCCACTTCCGCGGGCGGCGCATGGAATGAAGAACCTTGTGGTCGTTACGGATGCTTTTACCAAACATGTTAGCCTGTACGCTATTGGTAGACCTACAACGTCGGCTGTCGTAAACATTATATTTAATAGATACATGCCGAAAAATGGTCCCGTAAGGAAGATACTCTCAGATCAATGTAAGCAATTTACGAACACCAAGTGGCACTCCGAGCTTGAGAAACACGGTGTTCAGACGGTCCTGACGGCGATCCGGAGACCACAAGGTAACTTGGCCGAACGGGTCAATAAGGAGTTGGGACGGTTATTCCGGACGTACTGTAATACTAACCAGAGTAAGTGGCCGGAATTCCTGGAATTTTTTGAATCAGCCATAAATGGAAATTATAATTCTACTACTGGGTATACCCCAAATGAACTCCAAACCGGAGAAATGCCAGGCCGGGTCTGGGAAAAGCACATTGAAAGGATAGCGACGCAGAATATGCCTATACCAGTCGAGATAAAGAAAATCGAGGCGAGAAGACGCATTAAAAAGTGCGCAGAGGAGCGCACGGAAAAATTTAATGCGGAACATAAACTGGTGAAGTTCAAGACTGGAGAGAGTGTGCTTTTACGAGCATTGAATGTTGGTAGAAGGGAGGACAACACAGCCGCGAAGTTTTTTAGGCTGTATAATGGTCCTTATACCCTGTCGGAGCAGGTTGGAAAAAATACATTTATATTAACCAACCCAAATACCAACCGTGCGATTGGTAAATTCCATGCTTCCTCATTGAGAAAATATTATACAAAGGATCCATAAATCACCTTAAATAAATGTCAGGATATAGGGGTAAGAATGTGTAGCTATATAAATATGTCAGTTCAGGTTTAAATGTTGTATGTAAGATGACTCTGTGAACGAACAATAATCTAGTTAAGATAAGGAATGCAGTCTGTGTACTTTGTGACCCTGCGTAAAATTTTGTTATCTGCTTGTCAAGAACATGTGTGTTTGTTTTGGTTTTAAGGTTTCCACGTGTCTTTGATTTGGTGCTTCCGTCAAAGTGACAGTTAGGAAATGTTATGGTGATTTGAGGATGTTTATTTGATTTTAGTTTGAGGATATTAGTATTATTGTTTCAGGATTAGGAAATTGTTTTGGTTTTATCGAAAAAAAAAAATTTTTTTTTAAATTTTTGTTAGTATAAAAAAAAAAAAATTTTTTTTTATGCGGGACGGGGTTAATCCTGCAACGAATCACAGGATCATGATAAGCGGGGCAAGCTCATATAATACACAGATGGAGATTCTTGTTTATATTGGTAGATGGTTAAATTTGGTTATGTTATCAGTTATGTTTTAATAAGGATAAGGGTTTAGGTTGGTAAAACTGTGTATTATTTATTCATGTACTGTGTTTGTGGAAATGTGCGCGCGTGCGCGAGTGGTAAACGTTTCCCGGGCTGTGCGTGAGTTAATTATCGTTGTGTTTGACATTGAACTGAACATAGACATGTGTATTCGCTGCAATCCCTGTACATTTCTGGCTATTATTTACGTTCATGTATGATATTAGTAAAGTATGCAGTTATGCATGAGATAAGGGTATTCTGATTACCGCTATGCATGCTCTTACAAAGTAAATGCACTTTACAGCATGAAAAGTGCATGTCATGGTGTATGTAACCATGTGACTTCCTTCCACCAATAGAATGCTGGAATGTGGTTGGAAATTTTCTTAAGCCTGTTGTTACACAGGCAGTTCTTCTCCGCCTGCTACCGCGAACGGGACGTACAATTCTTGTTCAAGATTCTGTCGCTTGCAAGAATTTGTAAAGACTATTTGTCGATAGTAACGCGTGAAGACTCAGAGTTGTTCGTGCTTTACAACTTTACACAGTGTTATTATTACAGCATTGTGTGCATAATTACGAGAGTTCTTCTCTACCGTCTATCACGATCGGGTCGCGCAGTTCTTGTTCAAGATTCTGTCACTTGCAAGAATCTGTAAAGACTATTCGGTGATAGTAACGCGTGTGACGCAGAACAGTTGAATATTAACTATTTACACACGGTATTATTATTAAAGTATTACGTGTGTAATAAGTGAGTGTAACTGTATCACTGTGTGAGATTTTCTGCAGTGTCAGTAAAATTTAATAGATACGCAATAGTAAGTTGTTTCATCAAGAAGTTTCCGTGTTAGTGCAAGATTTCCGCATAGGGTGGTCTGCTGATCGCGGTGGACTTTTGATTCGCGTGAACACTTGAAGAGTCCGGAGTGGTATAAGTTCAATATACCGTTATTGATTAAACTCACTGTCACCTGAGATACTTGTTGGTCATAAACTCTATATTAATTTAACGAGTAGTAAGATCCATAGTACCGTTGTGTGTGCGAAGCGTCAGATTCATCGTGGGAATTACAGGAAACCAGCCCAGCTGTTACAGGACACCAGCCCAGCTGTTACAGGACACCAGCCCAGCTGTTACAGGTCACCAGCCCAGCTGTTACAGGACACCAGCCCAGCTGTAAGCGTTTCAGGGTGAACGTCTGTCATTTATAAGCCACACCTGACGACCCAACTACACAGCAAAGACCTACCCTTCTCTTTAGCAACATCATCGTGGGAATCTTCTTTATGTAACGTATCACGTCATGCGTATGAACAGTAATTAACATTTTTAAAAAAGAAAGACTCTATATCAAACACTACATTCTGTACATATCAAATATACCATATAAACAATTACTTATGTCTTGTGCAATAAATAACCTTAAATCCTCCAATATAGACTTTAAGATACACATACTATCATATCCTATGCGCCAATAGTTTAGTAATTTGTGTTGTCGCATAGAGATATTTTGGCGCTTAGCAACGTAGGGCACGTAAGATAGCGGTAATTTTACGCTATTATATATTTGTCTATGAGTATAAAATTTGTTGGTAAAATCCGACATATAATTATAATTAATGTAATAATTGTATGTGTATAGTCATATGAAAATCTAAGGATATAATTTATCAATTGTGCATATTCTCTTGTGTGTCATATATGAACAAATTTTATCAGTATATTGGAGGTAGATTATTAGTTGTTTGTGTATTAGATAAGGTGTATTTACATTTTGATATTTTGAACTGCTTTCTGTGTGCATATAAACTGGTTACAATACGTTCTTATCTTGTAGTAATAATAACTTTCTTTGCGTATAAATCAATAAATTTAAATTTATTAAAATTTTAAACTAAATTTTGATCATTATGGCGGATTCAAAAGGGATAGAGAGTGCTTTAGCGGCCATGTTAGCAAAGATTGAAACCATGTCCGAAGAAATTAAAGCCAGTAATGTGAGTATACAGAAAATTTCAGCAGAAAATAAAGATGGGCGGAAAACTGATAAAGAGGAAAATAAAGCCCGTCAAGAGGAGGTAAAGATGAGTATACAGAAGCTTTCAGCAGAATCCGAGAAACAAAACAGATCGCTCCATGACGAAAACAAAAGAATATATGCTGCCGTGCAGGAGCAATCAAAACAAAGCAAACAAATGATAGAAGCGGCAGAAAAGCGTATTAGCGAGTCAGTGGAAGCTATGAAAGCGAACATAGAGGCGAATTTGGAAGCTAATAATTCACGTGTGAGTCAATGTGAAGCGAAACTCGCTGATATTGAAGAGAAAGTAGTACAACACAAATCCACGGTAAATGAAATAGTGGCCGAGCAAGACCTGCGGATTCAAGAGCTGCAACATCAAGTGTCACGGTTGCAAAGTACCTCGTCACCACTAAACTGTACCACTATGTCTATAAGACTTTGGATGACGTCAATTCACAGCTAAAGTTCTTTGGGCGTGAGAATGAAAACCCCATGAATTTCATTAAGGTTTGCCAGCGGGATCTGGAGGCAATTGGCGACAACTTAAGTGAAACTGATAAAATTAATTTCATAGTGCGGCGACTTAAGGGTACAGCAGCGGAGTAGTTCACTGTTGTCCAGGATAAAATCAACACGTATGAAGACCTGGTAAGACATTTCAGGGCTAGATACTGGAATGAGGAGATCCAGAGGAAGATCCGTGCGCAGCTGGAGTTTGGAAAATATTCCAATACCAAAGGTTCTAAAGAATCATATGTGATGCAGTTGATACCAAGAGCTAGGTATTTTGAGCCTAACTTAACTGAACCTGACATAGTAAGTAAACTTGCGCACCATTTTGGACGTGGCATACAGGTGGCCGTCCTTACGCAAGGAGTTAAGTCGTTGGAGGAGCTACTCATATTACTTACGAAATGGGAAAGTATTGACAACCCGAAAAACAGTGGTAACAATAATGAAACACCGCGTAAAAATTTCCAATATCAAACCCAAACCAAGCAAACACAGTCACCACCACAACAACAACATAAAATACCAAATAGAAGTACCAATCAGAAATTTAATACCAATAAAGTAGCAGTAATGGCGGAAGATGATTCCGAGGTAGAGCAGTCAAAAAACATGTAAGGCTGCACGGCGTGAGTCCGTGCAACAAAGTAACTAATACACATAAAGGTATGAATGAAGTTTCAAAAGCCCGTTGTAACAATAAAAAGCAGTTCAATAAATCAAATGTGAAAGATGTTAGTTATAAGAATAAATTTGTGGTGTCAGGCCTATATCCTGCAGAAATTAGAGATAGTTTAATTTGCGATAATAATAATAATGAAGGTGAGAAAAGTATTAGTATTGAAAATGACACTGACCTCATTGTCAACGCGAAAATTAACGGATGTGTCGGTGAGGTTTTGTTCGACAGCGGCGCAGAAATATCGTTAATGGATGAGCGGTTCCTTGAGAGGCACAAGAAACACTTTAAAATAATCCCGATTCTGCCAGTAACCCACAAAATCATAAAATCAGCGACGGGTGAATCTCAGAGGGTTGACCGTCAAGCACTTATAACAATATCCATTCAGGGAATGGAAATAGAAGTCACGGTACTTATTATCAAGAAACTCGTGTATGATATTATTTTGGGAGTGGATGCATTAAATAAACTGCACGCGACCATTGATTTCCCTAATAAAATATTGAAATGTACTGTTAATAATAGTAAACACGATATCAGATTAGGACGCAGGAGGGGTAAGACGGGGTCTGCATGTGAACCGACTACAGTAGCCCGCCCAGCTGTTCAACTTGCTGATAAGATAACACATAATCTGCGGACACACAGCAGGCAAATAACGAGCAGTGAGCAAGATAAACTGCAACGTGTGCTTGATAAGTTCGGATCGGTGTTTTCAAACAAACCTACCACCGCAAACGTATATGAACACAACATTCAAGTCACTGATGAAAATAAATTTGTACGGAAGACTTACCCCATCCCCCTTCACTATCAACAACAGGTTGATGCGGAAGTTAAGAGTATGCTTGAGAATTGTGTGATAGAACGAACTGATAGCAATTTTCTAAATCCTATGGTTGTTGTTAAAAAAAAAAATAACGACATTCGATTATGTCTCGACATGAGAAATCTTAATTCTATTACAAAAAAATGCTTCGACTGTGCTCCGAATGCGGAGAACCTATTCATTAAATGTCAAGGGGTTAAATATATGTCTCGCCTTGATCTCAAAAGTGGATTCTGGCAGATTCCCCTTGCCAAAGAATCAAGAAAATACACAGCATTTCTATATCGCAATAAATGCTACCAGTTTAGAGTAGTTCCCTTTGGTTTAATTACAAGTTTAGCGGCCATGGTCAGATGTTTGGAATTAGCTCTGGGACCCGAGGTGGAAGACTTTGTAAGCATATTTATTGATGATATTTTGATCATATCAAAATCATTTGAGGAACATCTTGAACATCTCAAGATTGTATTTCAGAAATTGCAAGCCGCTAACCTGACTCTCAACCTTGAAAAGTGCGAGTTTGAAAAATCGCAAATTAAATTTTTGGGTCATATAATCTCAGCAGAAGGTATAACAACGGACCCGGAAAAAATACGTGCGATCATGGAGTTCCCGAAACCCACAAAACCCAGGGATATCAGAGCGTTCCTTGGATTGACTGGTTACTTCCGACGTTTTACTCCAGAATATTCTGCAACAATTGAGCCGTTGTTGGAACTGCTTCGTAAGAGTACTAAATGGAGATGGGAGGAGCGTCATCAGCATGCATTCGACGCGACTAAAAATTTGTATAGCAGAAACCTGCACGTGTTCCATCCTGAGAAAGAGGGCACGTATGTCTTGAATTGCGATGCTTCAGATTATGCCATCGCGGGGGGGGGGGTACTCTACCAACGGAATGAGAAGGGTGAGCACAAAATAATCACTAAAAGGGGCCGAACGCAACTATTTCACATCGGAGAAAGAAATATTGGCTATTGTATACTGCATTAGCAAATTTCGTTATTACCTGGTTGGACAACATTTCGAAGTCCTTTCGGACAACCAGGCCTTATCGTTCATGCTGCGCTGCAAGTTGGCTAACGCTCGCATATCCCGTTGGATCATGGCCATCCAGGAGTATGACTTCACAATTAAGTACTGTAAGGCAAGCGAGAACAAAACAGCTGACACGTTAAGCCGATACCCTCCAATGGTGGAAGAGCGTCATACGTCTAATAACCAGGAAGTACAAATTCTAGCTGTCAAATATAAATTAGAAGACAGTCTTAAAAATAAGTTAAAAAATATTGGTATTGAACAGCAGCGGGACACCAAATTGAAGCAGATCTGTGACGCGATACGGATCCAAGAAAACCCCAAGTACAGAATATATAAAGATGTATTGTATAAAATTGTCAATGGCGGATGGAAGATTATGGTGCCTGACGCGATGGTGGAAGACCTCACCTGGATGTGTCATGAGAGTCTGGCTCATGCGGGGCCTTATAAATGTTACCTGGCAATGCGGGAGGATTTTGTGTGGCTAAATATGACCAGGAAAATAAAGGCCATACTCCGCACATGCCACATCTGCCAAACAGCGAAATATCCGAACCAACATACCCAGGTAGAAATGGGTAACATTGTTGCACGTAATAAAAATGACCTTGTCTGCATTGATTTTTTGGGTTTTGGGTCTACTTCCGCGGGCGGCGCGTGGAATGAAGAACCTTGTGGTCGTTACGGATGCTTTTACCAAACATGTTAGCCTGTACGCTATTGGTAGACCTACAACGTCGGCTGTCGTAAACATTATACTTAATAGATACGTGCCGAAAAATGGTCCCGTAAGGACGATACTCTCAGATCAAGGTAAGCAATTTACGAACACCAAGTGGCACTCCGAGCTGGAGAAACACGGTGTTCAGACGGTCCTGACGGCGATCCGGAGACCACAAGGTAACTTGGCCGAACGGGTCAATAAGGAGTTGGGACGGTTATTCCGGACGTACTGTAATACTAACCAGAGTAAGTGGCCGGAATTCCTGGAATTTTTTGAATCAGCCATAAATGGAAATTATAATTCTACTACTGGGTATACCCCAAATGAACTCCAAACCGGAGAAATGCCAGGCCGGGTCTGGGAAAAGCACATTGAAAGGATAGCGACGCAGAATATGCCTATACCAGTCGAGATAAAGAAAATCGAGGCGAGAAGACGCATTAAAAAGTGCGCAGAGGAGCGCACGGAAAAATTTAATGCGGAACATAAACTGGTGAAGTTCAAGACTGGAGAGAGTGTGCTTTTACGAGCATTGAATGTTGGTAGAAGGGAGGACAACACAGCCGCGAAGTTTTTTAGGCTGTATAATGGTCCTTATACCCTGTCGGAGCAGGTTGGAAAAAATACATTTATATTAACCAACCCAAATACCAACCGTGCGATTGGTAAATTCCATGCTTCCTCATTGAGAAAATATTATACAAAGGATCCATAAATCACCTTAAATAAATGTCAGGATATAGGGGTAAGAATGTGTAGCTATATAAATATGTCAGTTCAGGTTTAAATGTTGTATGTAAGATGACTCTGTGAACGAACAATAATCTAGTTAAGATAAGGAATGCAGTCTGTGTACTTTGTGACCCTGCGTAAAATTTTGTTATCTGCTTGTCAAGAACATGTGTGTTTGTTTTGGTTTTAAGGTTTCCACGTGTCTTTGATTTGGTGCTTCCGTCAAAGTGACAGTTAGGAAATGTTATGGTGATTTGAGGATGTTTATTTGATTTTAGTTTGAGGATATTAGTATTATTGTTTCAGGATTAGGAAATTGTTTTGGTTTTATCGAAAAAAAAAAAATTTTTAATTTTTGTTAGTATAAAAAAAAAAAATATTTTTTTAATGCGGGACGGGGTTAATCCTGCAACGAATCACAGGATCATGATAAGCGGGGCAAGCTCATATAATACACAGATTATGGACATTCTTGTTTATATTGGTAGATGGTTAAATTTGGTTATGTTATCAGTTATGTTTTAATAAGGATAAGGGTTTAGGTTAGTAAAACTGTGTATTATTCATTCATGTACTGTGTTTGTGGAAATGTGCGCGCGTGCGCGAGTGGTAAACGTTTCCCGGGCTGTGCGTGAGTTAATTATCGTTGTGTTTGACATTGAACTGAACATAGACATGTGTATTCGCTACAATCCCTGTATATTTCTGGCTATTATTTACGTTCATGTATGATATTAGTAAAGTATGCAGTTATGCATGAGATAAGGGTATTCTGATTACCGCTATGCATGCTCTTACAAAGTAAATGCACTTTACAGCATGAAAAGTGCATGTCATGGTGTATGTAACCATGTGACTTCCTTCCACCAATAGAATGCTGGAATGTGGTTGGAATTTTCTTAAGCCTGTTGTTACACAGGCAGTTCTTCTCCGCCTGCTACCGCGAACGGGACGTACAATTCTTGTTCAAGATTCTGTCGCTTGCAAGAATTTGTAAAGACTATTTGTCGATAGTAACGCGTGAAGACTCAGAGTTGTTCGTGCTTTACAACTTTACAGTGTTATTATTACAACATTGTGTGCATAATTACGAGAGTTCTTCTCTACCGTCTATCACGATCGGGCCGCGCAGTTCTTGTTCAAGATTCTGTCGCTTGCAAGAATCTGCAAAGACTATTCGGTGATAGTAACGCGTGTGACGCAGAACAGTTGAATATTAACTATTTACACACGGTATTATTATTAAATTATTACGTGTGTAATAAGTGAGTGTAACTGTATCACTGTGTGAGATTTTCTGCAGTGTCAGTAAAATTTAATAGATACGCAATAGTAAGTTGTTTCATCAAGAAGTTTCCTTGTTAGTGCAAGATTTCCGCATAGGGTGGTCTGCTGATCGCGGTAGACTTTTGATTCGCGTAAACACTTGAAGAGTCCGGAGTGGTATAAGTTCAATATACCGTTATTGATTAAACTCACTGTCACCTGAGATACTTGTTGGTCATAAACTCTATATTAATTTAACGAGTAGTAAGATCCATAGTACCGTTGTGTGTGCGAAGCGTCAGATTCATCGTGGGAATTACAGGAAACCAGCCCAGCTGTTACAGGACACCAGCCCAGCTGTTACAGGACACCAGCCCAGCTGTTACAGGACACCAGCCCAGCTGTTGCAGGTCACCAGCCCAGCTGTTACAGGACACCAGCCCAGCTGTAAGCGTTTCAGGGTGAACGTCTGTCATTTATAAGCCACACCTGACGACCCAACTACACAGCAAAGACCTGCCCTTCTCTTTAGCAACATCATCGTGGGAATCTTCTTTATGTAACGTATCACGTCATGCGTATGAACACTATTTAACATTTTTAAAAAAGAAAGACTCTATATCAAACACTACATTCTGTACATATCAAATATACCATATAAACAATTACTTATGTCTTGTGCAATAAATAATCTTAAACCCTCCAATATAGACTTTTAATTTAAGATACACATACTATCATATCCTATGCGCCAATAATTTAGTAATTTGTGTTGTCGCAATATATATACACTAAACTTTCACTGTGAACACTTACTTTTTCGTTTGCCATATTCAAAGCTGATAAAGGTAACATAAACGTCATAATAGAAAAACAGGATTTAAATAACAAAATCGAAACATTTTTTACTTAAAACAACATAACCAAATTAAATAAAGACCCCACCCCAAAATATCACAAACAAATAAATAAAATCATTAATAACACAAAACACATAATCTCCCCAGACAACATCAAATATCTGAAACAAATTAAACCAAACCCCCCCTACACTGAATGCACTACCAAAACTACACAAACCTAATATTCCCATCAGACCACTTATAAACAACACACAAGCACCCGCACAGAAAATAGTTAGACACTTAGATAAATTAATCAAAAATAACATAAATTTCACAAACAACACCACCGTCAAAAATAATTTAGATCTGGTGAATAAAACTCAACATGTCCACATTCCACACAATTCAACACTAGCTTCATTTGACATAACAAACCTATACACCAATGTACCCATAAAAGAAACTATAACTACATTAGAACAGTTACTAAAACTAAATAACACACCTGAAACACATTAAAGAGCTCATCCATCTCACTAAAATTATCACTGAACAAAATTATTTCTCACACAATAACATGGTTTACACACAAACAGATGGACTACCCATGGGCTCCCCTATATCAGGTATACTAGCCGAAATATTCGTACATACCATAGAACAAGAACACATATTAAACAATAACAAATACACCAACAAAATTATATATTGGCACAGATATGTTGATGACATTTTACTCCTATACAACGGCAACAAAAGACAAATTGAAAATTTCCACAAATACCTTAACGCTATACACCAAAAATTAAAATTCACACTTGAATTAGAACAAAACAACAGCATAAACGTCCTGGACCTTACAATTACCAAAATTAACAACACACACACACATACAAAATATACAGAAAACCCACCACATCAGACATGGTCATACATAACTCATCCAACCACACAACTCAACACAAACATGCAGCTTTCAGCTACATGCTCCATATGCTCACTTCAATACCCCTAAACACACATGACTACCAAGAAGAATTCAACACAATCAAATATATAGCAGTCAAAAATGGATACAATTCCGATTTAATAAACTAACTACACAAACGCATCCTAAACACAAAAAGTAAAACACATAAAACCAACAGCACACAACCCAGTAAATACATCACACTCACATACTACAATTCCAACACACACAAAATTGCTAACACATTTAGGAAACTCAATTATAAAGTAGCCTACAGAACTAACAACACCATCAGGAAACACATAAATAATACTAACAAAGGCACAGCCACATACAGCAAAACAGGGGTTTATAAATTAAACTGCAGTGACTGTCACCAATTCTACATCGGCCAGACGGGAAGATCTTTTTCCTCTAGATATTCTGAACATTTAAAAGCCCTCACCACAAACTACATACAATCCACATTTGCCACACATTTACAAAATGAAAACCACAGTTACACAAACATAGAACACAACATGGAAATACTACACTACTTACCTAAAAGTAGAAAACTAAACACAGCAGAACAATTTGAAATATACAGATATCACACACTACAACCAAACAACATATTAAATGAACAATTACATTATAGATCACACATACTTTTCGATACACTGATTCAAACACAAACTTTGAATCCAAGCGCCAATTCTCCCCACCAGAAACCCCCACCACACACATCAACCCATAACCGTTACTTTGCACAGACATTCAGTATTTTAAATCCCACAGAGGAAGACGAACACTACGTCAAAACGTCTGGGAAACAAAACCAAAAAGTAAGTGTTCACAGTGAAAGTTTAATATATATATAATATTTAAAAAAGTGAATGAAGAGGATGTACCAACAAGATAAGAAAACTTTTTTGGACTGTTTGTATAAAACATTCAATTGAATGGTCTCAACATTATTATCAATATTGTAAAGACTCCTGTCACAAACCGGTGGAAGTTGGGACCAACCACCGACTAAATACACGCAAAGGCCACCAAAAGGGACAGCTGAAGAACGCTGCTTTGCTTGTTTGAGTTCTTTGAAAAACAAATTCAAATCCAACATACTGGCTTCATCAATAATAACGAACCTCACACCTTTTAATTCTTCTTCAAAAGCAATTTTGGATTCAGCTTCTAAATTTTTGAAAGTTCCTCCTGTTTTCTTTGAAGTATTTATTCTTTGAGCTGAATGAATAGTTTGTCCAGCAATATTGTTAGCTGCCACACCAGTAGGAGCCATTAAAAGAATTACATTGCAGCCAAAATATAAATTAATTCTCCTAACCATTCATTAATTACACAGCTTTTACCAGTTCCAGCTTTTCCCTGAATAATTGCAAGTCTTTGATTGCAATCACCATAGTCATTTAGCTGATATTCTAAGAAAGATAATATCTTATTTTGTTGGTCGTTGAAATTAACATTGTATGATTCATGAGAATTATACTGATTCCCAAACGTTTCTCGATTCCTTTCAAAGAAAGAGGTTTTATTCTTTATATCTGGATATTTGTAATAGGTTGCTTCCCAATTATGAAGTAAATCGATATCACAATTACCTAGACCAACATGAATTGGTAGTGCATTAGGCAGTACTGCTGCTATAGCCATCCAGTCTCTATCGTCAAAAATATCAAACGTGTTATTATTATCCTGATCAATTTCAGTTTCTTCTGTAATTAAAGACATGTGTAATTGTTCGTGAAATGGTCCAAAATTTTGTCGGGTATAAGCCATGAACAGATTTCATCTGTACTTTTCAAGTCTTCTTCATTACGCCAATGGTTATGTAAAATCACCTTTGTTTACAATATAATTCACTATTGACTGCATTGTTATTGTTGTTTACTTTAGGGAAAACTTGTACAATTCATTCTTTTCTGTTTGTGCTAATTGAATTATTTCTTCCCTTAGAAATTTTTTTAGTAAAATTGAATAATGTTATTTCTTCCATGTCTAATGGTCTACTACTATAAAACTGAATGAATGAAATACTGTCATGTTCACTGTTGGTTCCATTATTTGCAACATAGTCTTCTATTGTTATGACAAGTATTCTAAAAGTCCTGGTACACTGATACAATAGAATTCCATAGAGTAAATGACATGTTTCGCAAGCCCCGATGTCTCTTTCTCCGATTACTCTTATCATCAAACTTGTATATGCTCGACGAGATTCTTCATCTGGGGTTCTCGTTTCAACGATTTCTTGAAACATTTCCGTCAAATTTTTCGAAGCAGGTTCTGATTTTGAAGCATATTTGGATACACATTCAATCACGTGGTATAAGGAGGTGATTATACTGAAATCAGTATTTACTGTCCATGTTTGTGTGATGACAGGATTATACTGATTCAGGAGTTCATCATTCCTTATTGGTGTATATATCCAAATACTTTTCTGATTTTTCTCTAGAAGAGATTACTCTTGTAATTCTTTAAAATATTTGAACCTGCAAGTATATTCTTTGCCGTTCCATTTAAGACAATCTCCTTTGGTACATCCAGTATGTCTTTGGAATCGATTCAGTAGTTCTGAAAGAGAACGATCGTTGTCGATAACAACATCAGTTGATCTAATCCTTGAAGGATGTATAGTTGTCGGAGAAGTGAATGGCAAAGGATTGAATGCATTAACCAAATGGTCATAATACATCTTGGCACTCAAAATGTCTTCCTCAGATGAATTATCAAAAGTTCTTGGATCAGGAGCACCAGAGATCCAAAGAAGACGGTGTACATGACATGAACCATGATGCTGGAATTTGAAACGAAACCAATAATCTGAAACTGAGAATATCTTACAGACGACATTTTTTATGAATAAAGTTGCACAAAACGAAAAATAATCTTCAGCAATTGAGGGATTCCCATTTATAAGTTTTTGCCTTTGCTGAGAGATTCTAGATTCATCTAACGTTTCCTCTTGCACGAAATTACAACCCATGAGTCATGCCAGATCAGGCGACCAAAGATCAGCTGCACTCAAAGTAAAAAAACCCGTAGGAAGATTATCACATTGCTCAATCATTGATTCAAGTTCACCTCTTCGTTGAAACCAGTAAGATTTTGATCCTCTTATTTTTCCACACCAATAATATAAACTTATTATCATTTGAGGATTACTCGACAGCGTGTTCCTCAGTTGCTGTATTGTTCCATTGAAATGAGATTTTCTAGCAAATATTGTCCCTCGTTGAATACTTTGATGACGCTAAACAGTGTTCAATGCAAAAAATCTGAACCTAAGATCTTGTGCAAAACGTCGGTCTCTATATTGCATCAAAATTGAAAATATTCAAGTGCTGTAAGTTTCATACTACTTGCTCAAGTATTATCGTTTAGTTCAGCAGATCCGTAAGGTAGTAAAGCGGGAAATGCTATGCTTACATATCCTTCGCACGAGAATTCTTTTATGATATCAGTACCTTGTGGCCATGGAATTTCATTATTCACTGCAGATAAGAGTCGATCAACTTCTGTGATTTTAATATTCTCCGCGATCATACTTTCATAAATTTCTTCAGAAAAGTTCTTTTCATCTGTATTCACCTCAGGTAAATCAACAGTGGGTATCATTCCATAAATTCTATCATTTAATGGAAGTTGAGATATTTATTCCATATCAATGATGATATCACTATAGAATAGATTATTCATTTTCAAAAAATTGAGTGCTTCTAAAATTTTGTCATGTCTCACATGAAAATCCCGATGTCCATTAACACTTTCCTTTCTTACAACTATAGTGCTCAGTGAAGCGGGTGTAGGGGGCAAGGAAATAACAATCTCCGTTATATTTTGACTAATATTTATAATATTTCCCTTATAAGCATATTGACCGGGAAATCGTCTCGATTTCACCCTGTATACACGCATCACTGGTTGTACTCTTGCTATCAAGAGTTGTTCCACATAAGTGAGATCCATCAGTTCTATAGGTACATCTTTAGGATCCATACAATTAACTGCAGTAAACTTATTTGGGTTTCACTTACACTGCGGACACTAATCAAAAAATTTTTGCTGCATCAACATTCGAGAACAATTTACACATTCATAGAATTCTAGAGATTATAAATTATCTTCAAATTCATTCTGAAGATTCCTATATCCTGTGTTGATTTTTTCATATAACACATGATTCATGTTATGTTCTCCAGGGCCTTCAACAGTTGCTGGCGCAACATTTTGTCGCTCTCTCATCCGTCTTTGATTTGTAGTTAAACGAACAATATTTGGACTTCTTCTCCGTCGAGGCATACTATAAATAATACATATATATAAATTGATAAAGAAGAATGTATAGAATATGCGTGTAACAGAAAAAAATGTACGTTACCAAAAAGTACAAAATTGAATAAGAAATATAAGAATAAGTTTTTAATAGAATTTGGAAAATTGAATAAAGAAGTATAAGAATAATTTTTCAGTGAACGGTTAGTGAGGATCGGTCAAAAATAACACAAATTTTAACTTATTTGTGTCGACGTTTCGACAATGTTTATTGCCATCATCAGGACCTCTGTATGAATTCAAAAGAAATGTCAAACACAACAGAACAATTATTTGGGTGAACGTGTTCGTGTATGTGAGTGTGCGCGCACACACGTATGCGTGCGTATGAATGTATCATTGTATAGTGAAGGAGTTGAGATAATTTGTTTACATCTTCAAATGTTTTCTTTAAGAAAACGAGAAAATTATAATATCACAGAACTTAATTTATACATTATTACAATTTAATATTACAATGTTCACATGTTACTTTCATTTCCTTCAAAAGTCAAATAATGTACAAGCGTCATCTGGTTCTGTTTTATAAATAGGGCGGTTGGTTTGGGAAAATTTACAGTTGTGCTTTTGGCGTCAGCAACAATTGTAAGTGCCTCACTGATCTTATTATTTAGTATCAGCTAGGTAAACATATACCAATTCTTATAGACACATATTCTGATTAGTTTTAAACTCAGTACAGTGGTCATCTGCGTTCTGCATAATTTACACTGAGGTGATAAAAAAGAAGAGTAGATAATTGTGTTATACTTAAGTATTGAAGCTCGAGTGTGTAGTTGTGCTTCTGTGTATGTGTATGTGTGTGTGTGTGTGTGTATGTGTGTTGTGCGAGCATGTGTGTGGGGACCGGCATTTGTGATACAACAAAATCTTATCGGGCGACGGCGCCCGACGGGCCAGCGCGGATGGTGGAAGCCGCACACGCACACGCACTGGCATTTGTGATACAGCAAAATCTTATCTTATCGGGCGATAGCCAGCGATATCTATCTCTCTTCCTCTCACACGTTTAAGCTAAGATTTTTAAAAATCGTAATATCTTTTCAACCAAATAATTTAGAGAAATAAAAATTATATGTGTGCACTCTACAATACAGTCCGGCTATGTATGCAAAATTTTATAACATTCGGTTGAGTAGTTTCGGAGGAGTTCGCAGTCTAATTTGTGCATCGAGTCATGGATAGAGGGCTATGCCTGATTTCGCTACGCTCATCAGGCTCCGCCCAAAAATTTTACATTTTTACAAATAAAAAACTTTGTGTTCCGAGTAGGTAGTGTTATACTTATAATTACTTTCGAACTATTCAAAAACTGTCATACATTCATCCTTAAACACTTCTTTTGACAAACTGCATCACTCTGACGCACTCTTTTTAAATTTCACTAGAAACTTGAGGTTAACACGCTGTTCTATTTTTAAGCTAAACATTATTCTGGTAACACAGTTACAAATGATGCTTTTCTAACAGCGCTCATGACTACAGACCCCCCTCACCATATCAATTACAAATAGACTCACTCAGTTCAAAATGACTCAATCATTAATGAACTTTAATGAACAAAATGACAGTTAATAACCTATCCTCTCCGATCACTGACAGGCACACAAATAGAATCTAGTTATTTAATAGTGGCACCTCATATTATAACTACATCTATAGTAGTCGTTGATGTAATGTAATGAATGAAACGTCACTGGACACAAAACAGTAGACGTTATGTCATCAGATATTACTTTCATTATGTACTAACTGTGTACCTTTACACTGTATTCATTCATTTCTTTCTACTCCATTGTTCTCTTCTTGATGCTTTCTTCAGCTTGATAAGAATAAGTTTATATTAATTAATATTTCTCAACATATAAAAATCTTTAACTCAAATCACTGGTTCCAGGGAGACAGTGGAGGTCCATTGGTGACAAAAGCAACACACAAAATGATGGTTCTAGTAGGTAAGCTGAAAACTGAAAATTATATTTAAACACAATGACAGCGAACAAGATTTTTGTTTGTGTATGGATTGTGTTAATCAATCCATATATATATATATATATATATATATATATATTCAATCACTTTCTGCTACAGTCCGTTTCTTGATGTATATAATACATTTAATATTTATAACTAAATTTACCTCAAGATGTTATTTTATATAAATAACATCTTGAGGTAAATTTAGTTATAAATATTAAATGTAATATATATATATGTGTGTGTGTGTGTGTGTGTATGTATGTGGTACGGAGTCAAAAGTTCCAATGCAAAATTTCCAAAATTATTAATTTTCCAATTCCCTTTTTCCAACATAATTATTTTTTCAACTCCCCTTTTCTAACATAATTATTTTCCCAACATTCTTGCTATATTTTGTAAACTTAATCGAAAAATTTGAGGATGGTTAGAGGCTACAATTTATGTGATTTTATAAGTGATAAATTATTTGTACACCGCTTTTACACATTATGGCTGAAATAATAAAATCTGGAAAGACTAGTTATTTACACATAGATGGATTTTTATTTTATAAACATTCTCATAACAAAACGGTGCGCTACTGGAGTTGCAAAAGGCAAAGTCAGTGCTCGGCGCTAGCTATAACAGACGGTGATGGAGCTACACTTTTAATTCGTTGTCATTCGCTTGAAGATCATTCACATGCATCTAATGAGAAGAGGATATCTTTATCAATGAGGTTCCAGAGGAATTACTTGCCATAGCTGATTATTTTGAGCTCACATAGATCTGCGATAGACGTGCTCAAGGAAGAAGAAGAGGCGTTCCTGTACGATATGCTCCAAAGTTATGGAATCAATACAACGCTGTGCTCCAACATTTTGCGAGGACAAACAATTCTTCTGAGGGATGGCACAACCGTTTTCAAGTTGTTGTTGGACGGCATCATCCGAGTTTATATGCATTTTTAACGGATATACGAAAGGAACAAGGGGATACGGAAACTATGCTAAAGCAACTTTCTCTTGTCCAAAAAATCAAAAAACCTAGGGAGCCTCATTATCAAATGATTGAAGACAGAATATTCAACATAGTTCGAATTTTCAAGATTTCGTTGATGAAGATGGCATACTTGGACATTTGGAAACCGTCGGTTATAATTTAAATTTTTGAGAACTTTTATAAACAGATTTATAAACATTTTGGTACTAATTTAGATTGGAATAATATATTTTGAAACTAATATTGTTTTTGGAAAATATATTTTTGGAACTTTCGGATATTGGAATTTTTCTTAGCACTTTCCGATTGGAACTTTCGGTTTGGAACTTTTGTACCCCAACCATGTATGTATGTATATTCAAACAGTTTTTTCTACAGTCTATTTCTTGATGCATATATAATATATTTAAAATTTATAATTATTTTACCTCAAGATGTTTTCCCCTTATTTGGGACATGTTTCGGGAAACATATTGTTCCCATCCAAACTGAAGAGATATGTAACTAACTGGGAACCCACTGATGAAAATTCAGTAAAACTAACTGATGAAATTTAATAAATTCAATTAACCTGCATGGATACAAAAGTACAATAATATGTATATATGGAATTACTGAAGTTGAAATATTGCACACAAAAGACGTCTTTTTCAGTAAACTAAGTGATATAATAGAGGAAAGCGGAAGCACAAGAGAAGTTATCACAGCTGGAGATTTTAATGGTAGAACTGGAAAACAAATGGATAACCAAATCATAGGACCTTTTGGAGAAGATGTTATAGATGACAATGGAAACAGATTGGTTGACATTTGTGAACAACATTCCTTAAGAATTTTAAATGGCTTTTATCAGCATAAAGAAATACACAAATATACATGGCATCAGGACACATTACAGGTGAAGTCAATTATAGACTACATAATAGTTCAGCAGCAAACAAAATTAAAAGTACAAGATGTCAGGTCATACAGAGGAGTAACGCTCAGCCATCATTTTCTGGTGAACTCAAAAATTGTATTTCCTTTCAGAACAGCAGATTCTAGAGTAAAACAAATTAATGATGGGAATATTCCCCAAATTAAAATAAATACCCTCAAGTGTAATCTCAAAGGTAAAAACGAATAAAACAAAATACATGGCAATAGGTGATCTTCATCAAGACTTGATATTTAAGGAAGTCATGGGAAAGATTTCATATACAGAGAAATACAAGTATTTAGGGGTGAAAATTACGGCCAGTGTGAAGCAAGACAAAGAAATACAATCCAGAATTAATTTGGGAAAGATGACTATATCTACAGCAAATGGAATCCTGTGGGATAAGCAAATTACAGCAGAAACTAAAACCAAAATATTTGAAACCATTGTTAGAAGTATTATGACTTACGGCTCAGAAGTTTGGACTACTAATAAACACACAAGAACAAAATTAATGACAGCAAAGATGGACTGTTGGAGACATTCAACAAGAGTATCCAGATGTGAGAAAATTAGAAATAAAGTTATTAAGGACAGAATGAATGTAAAAAATTAAATTGTTGATTTTATCCAAACAAAAAGTTCAATCTTATGGACACAAGAAAAGAAATAGCACAGGATAGATTGCCAAGGAGAGTTATGGAATGGACCCCACCAGGAAGAAGGAAAAGAGGAAGACCACCTATCACCTGGATAGAAGAAATTCAGACTATATTGAGGGAACAAGAAAAAGAAGAATGTCCCAGAAAATGTGTAAACATTGTACAGCCAGAATAATAATAAAGTATATTTTTTATTGCTGTATATATACTGGAAGTACATAATTATTGTTATTATTATTATTAGATAGCATATATATTGCAGGTGTTTTGTTGGTTCATCCTCTTTATTCACGCACTTAATATTAGTGATAAATTGTAACTTTCCTTGTGAACACATACGTTTCTTAATGTCCTCGTACGTTTCGGTGTGCTATTCACCTTCTTCAGCGAGGTTTAAATACAGAATGTCTTGAAACAGTTGTAACGGATGTTTTCAAGTTGGTGGTATGTGGTGGGGGGGTAGTTGGTGGAAGGGGGTTTGCGCTGGGATTCAAAGTATTGTTTGGTATCAAATCATATCAGATCACATGTACTATTTGACACAATCATACAGAAACCAAACAATACTTTGAATCCCAGCGCCAACCCCCTTCTACCAACTACCCCCACACATACCAACAACCTGAAAAAATCCGTTACAACTGTTTCAACACATTCTGTATTTAAACCTCGCTGTAGAAGGTGAATAGCACACTGAAACGTACGAGGACATTAAGAAACGTAAGTGTTCACAAGGAAAGTTACAATTTATCACTAATATATATTGCAATAGGTAGAATTTGCATAAGAAATAGTAAGTTAACTCTGAGCATATGGTAACATATTGCAATGAAAATTTATTCAAGTAAAGACTGCGGGTTAGGACATTGTATAGTAGAAAATAAGTTACATGTTAAATGTTAAATCTCTGTTAGTTTAAGGTAATTTTTGACAGCTAAAAAAAAGAAGTAGTGCTGTGAAGTAGTGTCAAAATATGCGTAGGCATATGGAAAGTGCGTGTGTGCGGGTATATGTAACTATGATGTTATGGGATAAGTATAAAAAAAATATTAAATTAAAAATCTTTCGAGAAAATAAAAATTCTGACATGAGACATACATCAGAATATGGATAAATAAATAACCTATTGAGTGGTAATATTTGTTTACAAATTAAAAAACTAAATATATGAGTTTTTTTTATAAAGAATGTTTTATAACCCTAAAGTAAAGTAATAAAATAAACTAGCTTTTTTGCAAACTCCGCAATGTTCATAGACAATCTTTTACAAGAAGAACGCTATATTTTCTGAAGACGCAGAGGAAGGAAATATTTCAGCTAATGAACAGTCGAGAATTGGATATTGTTCTTCATATCGTATAATTCAGTCTCTCTCTGAACTCGATAACGTATCATTGCTAGTTTAGACGATTGGTCTACAAAAGCGCATGAGCACAAGTCAGAAAGTCCGTGGGTTGATGGAATATTGAGTGCTAATCCAGTATATTACAAGATCGTCCACAAAGGCATTTAAAAAAAACACTTGAAATTTTTTTAATACACAGAGTAAATTACAATTTAAATTAATTCACTACAAATTGTAGAAGTACCCAACCCGAGAACGGGCCTGAACGCTGGACAATAGGAGAAGATCGCAGAGATATCCTGCGAAGGACAGAAGGAACAGCCACAGCTGTATTCCAGGGATCATTAACATCTCATCATCATCGTAAAGGGAAGTGAAATTGTTTTTATGAACTTTATTAAAAAACACTTATAAACTTAAAGACAAAAGAACCCATAGAAATACAATATTATGTACTAGAATATAAGAGAAAATTATTTAAAAATTGAATAGTTCCCTCGAACAACGTTGTGACCATCAAAAAGTAAATTTTACAAAAACTAAATATATTGTTTATTTTAGAGCAATAATTTCTTTTTACTTTTATTGTGTTACATAAATACTTAAAAGTGAATAGAATAAATAAACTGATAAATTTCTACTTAATTTATAAGCTAATTTTGAAGAAACAAGAAGAATATTAATTATAAAACAGGAAACACGTTGTAACCAGCGATACATTATGTTGGTTACAACGTTGTTCATTCAGTAGGAAAGAGGAAAGGGTTTTATAAAAAAAGGTGATGTTCAATTTTTTAACTTGAAAACATACTTTATTTGCCACATAAAATATAATATAAATGTATGAAATTCAAGATATACGCATTTTTGATTTTCAGTATTACATTTTTGTATACTTCAAAATAGATTTTTTATTCAAAATAAAAATATACCTTTAAAATGTAATTAGTTCTTAAATAAAAATATTACTAAAAATATTTATTGAAAATTAAAAAAATTTTACTGAGGAGAATAAGAAAATAATATACATTAACTATACTGTATTGGTAAACAACTTGTGAAAATTAAATTATAATCTACTGGTAAATTTAAATTGTCACTTTCATTTCTATATGAAGTTAAATTACTAATTTCCAATTTTTTACTGTCACGGTATAAGGAAACAACAGCTCATGTTTCATCAGATAACAAATTTTCATAAATAATTCTGCATTCTTTGGGAATATAATTGCACTGGGCCATTACATCTTTTTTGTAGCAGCCTTTATTGACAGCGGGCCCAGAGTACAAACTTGGCAACTGAGCCACACAGACAGGAGGATTATTTCCGGCTGTTCGTCCTTTTATTTTTTTGGTTAAGTGATGTATCATTCAGCTATGTAAAACACTGTGGCTTGTCCTAGCTCTGAGAGTCGTTGGATCATCTGATGTCATCTGTAGCCAAACATATTCAGTTATCTTGAATTTATATTTGTACAGAGAATTTTCGGTAATACTCATGTCCTTGAAATCATCAGTATTCATTATGCAAACTGAAAACTTCAGGTGACCATTTACTTATGACCTCAAACCAGTTTTTTGGCTCATAGATTAAAAATATTTTTTGCTCTTTCAGTCAAAGCAAAGCCTCTATCACAGGGCAGAAACTGTGCCCCTGTTATTAGGAACTTCTGTTCAACAGTCGTAAAAACATTTTCATGATTAAGTGTTGTAGTAGAGCCACCATCCGCCAATTTTTATTTTGGCCAATACATCTATCCGCTCAAATTATCAAATGTCGTGATTTACCGTGAAACAAAGGTGTCAATTTTTCATTGATGTATTTCAAAATTGAGGATGATATTTCTGCAGGTCCCCTTTTTGCAACACTCTGATGCCAAAAACAAAAGAATGCTTGATTAACTGCACTTTCATGTATTTCCAAATTATAACAAGAATATTGCCTCTGACAAAACATTTTAGAATAGGGTAACTGAGGACAAAAAAAGCACTTGTTGCAATTCTACACATGTAACCACAACATCTGGGTTTTGAGCGCTTATATGCAGCATCAGCCCTTGCATGGTGAATTTTGCTTTCAATTTCTAGGTTTTTTTATTTGGTCATCTGATTCTGCACTGCAGATTTTCAAAAATAAACGATCACAATAACTACAAGTATCCGAGCGCGGAAGTCCAAATCTTAACTTATAATCTGATTTAAATATGACTCTATCCGTATGTTCACTACACTTGACATCAGGGTGAGCGTCACAAAATAATTTATACATTTTACGTGTGTTTAGTTCAGCACTCAAATAATATGAGTCCTCGTTTTTCCCCGCGAATAATGACTGTCCTGTTTTGGAAATAACTCAATGTGGCTCTTAATCAAGGCAATGACATTTTCAGATATTTTGTGAGGACGATTACAATGTTTCCCACGTTTGTCAGTAAGACTTTTATTGAACTTAATCTTGTTTTGCAGACGACGAGAGGTAATTTTCAAAATATCACATACTGTTTTTTGGCAAATGCGTATCATAACATTTTCCAGTGGAGTGTAATAAGTAACACTACAATGTCGGTGAGAAATATTTTCTTTGGTATACCGTCTTTTCACTTCAGACACGTCCAGACACTGCGATGCCAAAGACAGAGATTGGTTATCATGTTTAGACACACTTAGTCACTGTTGCTTACGTTGATGTTTATGGCGCAACACACCCAATTAGTAATTGTAATTAGACGTGTCATAATCCATTTTATAAAATTCAGCAAAAGCAACCTTTTTATTTTCTGCAGTTAGCTCTCCACATCTGTACTGGCAGTGGCAAACTCGTTCATGAAATCAGAGAAATTATATTACGGACAATTTGTTATATTTAAAACAAGTAAACAGTACTGAACATTTTTTGTATTTACTTATAGGAACACTAAGTTGACATAACATAACCTAACAATTTATACATACAAAATTATATTTTAGAAAAAATATAGGAATAAATAGACTACAAAATAACTATAACGTTGGTTACAACCTTGTTTCACTTACCGCATTTGCTGGTACTTTCCCAGGTATAGGTTTCTTTCTTTTCGATATGTATGGCATTCCAGCATTCCTGATTGTTTTTCGGTGTTCATCTTTCCATTTACTCATCTGGATTTTTCGTCTTCGGCCTTTATTCAGTCGTTTTTCAGCTGCTGTTGTGGAACACGTACTACTGTTGGCGTCCATCTTGCCGTGTGGTTACAACGTTGTTCCACAAAGTGCGGTTTTGTTTGTTTTGCAGTAACGCCAACTGAAGCCGTACAGTGATAAATATACCTCTACATAATGTGTAATGTTGAATACGACGTTGTTCCACAATTTACTCACTTTATGAAAAAGTGTGGGTTACAACGTTGTTCGAGGGACCCATTCAATTGTTAAAAACGTCAACAGAGACAGTATAATTAGTTTTATTCCGTTATTATAAACAGTATTAAATTATTAGAGCAATTAAAAAAAATTATTAATAAATCCAAATCATTCCAATACATGATATAACCAACTACTTATTCTATGCAACCCTGTACATTGCAATATATATATAATATACTAATTCTGCAAGAAACATCAAGTTACCTACAAAGAAAAGACAATTAACAATATTCTTGTAACAAAAGGCCCTTCTTGTCTCCTTTATCACTACACCTTCTTCTGCTCAACAGGACAAATACCACAGTTGAATACTTTTATATTACCTAGATCAATTTTGTTTTTGTTTTTTTATCAACAGGAGTCGTGTCATTTGGAAGAATTTGTGGAACACCTGGTTCGCCAGGTGCCTACACACGTGTCACTCATTATCTGGACTGGATCGAGGAAAATACAAAGGATGCAAGCTATTGCACTGGATTTACAGACACTCAAATGTACAAAAAGCTGTTCCAACGTGTGGATACATCTGATAGTGAAACTAAACCCAGATCTAAACCTAAACCTTAGCCTACACCCAGGCAAACCAGAAGGAATAACAAAATACCAAGAATGTATCAAGGAATGGATTGAAATAAGAATAAATACAGAATAATAATATTAAATATGTTTGCAGGATACTAAGAAATAAAATTACAATTTAAAACGAATTTTTTCATGTTTTTATTGTGAGTGCATTTTTAATACTTTTGCAGGCACACATGGCATTTTTTCAGGCTGACTTTTGCATTGAATTGTTAAAATTCTTCTAGAAAAGGGTTTTGTCAATATATCCCAGCAGATTGGTGTTATCATCCTTATGAGTTACTTTTTTTTGTTAGTATCATGCATATTACTCCCTATAGACAGAAAATACTTGACTGCCTTGCTGTAAGAATATTATTACAAATTAATCAACAGTATGCTGAGAATAATATGTACGTATATTCTGCTAGAAAGTATATCATGGTTAAAGGGCTGTACTTTAATATTATTATTAATAATAGTAGTAGTAATATTATAGTCACTAGCTCTAGAGCGGAAGCATTGGAAGGGATGCCGCAAAGCATGAAGCCAGGGAACTCACTCTCCAGCACTGGCAAGATCCTTGGGATAGAGAGGATAGAGGAAGATGGACCGCAATGCTCGTACCAAACGTGAAGGAAGGGATCGGCTGCCAACATGGTGAGGTCAACTACCATCTGACCCAGTTTGCTCAGTGGCTACAGCAATTTTAAATTTTATTGCTTACCTCCAATACAGTGACTCTCCCCATGAAGATGCATCGCACACGTTTTCAAGTGCTGCAGATTCACAAGACAGAGAATAGTACTGGAAATGGAGTTCGGGGAGTTTATGCCTGAGAGCGTAGTTTCACTTATTCTTCATGGTAAGGCGGAATGGGACCGCATCAATGCATTTATTCAATGGGTTCTATTAGGAAAAAAAGACAGGCCCAACTTGCAGTAGAAGATGAGGAATAACTAGAAGGAGCCCGATAAGGGCGCAATAGGCTCCATCCTGAAGTAATACGCTAAGTGGTTCCAGGATGGATATGGATGCCTGAATTAGAAGTGAGTTTCTTAGTGGGTGAGAGTCCCACATACCAGAGGAAGCAGGGCCTCCTCTGACGGTGCATAAAGCATTTTTCCCCCTCTATAAAAAAATATTATTGTTACTGGCTACTAAGGCTTAATATGTCTGGCATGTCTGTTGTGACTGGTTGAAAATTATATAATGTTTTCAAGCTGAATTTTAATTTCCTTACCAACATATGAATATAAAATCAGTTATTGCAATACTGAAGAGATTCTCCTTATTCATTAAAATAGCAAATGAGAAAATTAAAGAAGTGACAGTTTTTAAACATATGGAATGTGTAGTTAGAGAGGACATGTGTTGTAGTCAAGAGGTGAAACACAAGAGGCTAAGGATGCCCTTAATATCTCTCTTATCTCTTCTAGGTTAGCAGCCCATAGGCTGGTTGGCAGCAGCTCACCATTCTTCATGCTTCTCTGATTTTTTTTTTCAACTCACAATATGATATGCAGTTCATATCGACCATAAGCTGTTTCATATAGTCTAAACGAGGTTGTCCGTTTAGACTGTCATTCTTCCCTTCAATTGTTCCTTCTATTACTCTCTTAACCAACGCATTGTGTCGTAGTATATGCCTTATAAACTTAGTTATATATACCCTAGAAACTTAGCTTATAGTATATGCCCTATACCCTTAATATAAAGAAAAGATTATTGTGCAGGTCACTACACGTCTGCGGTAGGTGGGAACAAGGGTGGATAGAATTGCAGGCAGAGTTGCCTTGGCTAAGGATACCCTTAATATAAACAAGAGATTACTGTGGAGTTCACTAGACATAAAGCTGAGAAAGAGAATGATGAAGTGTTTTATTTGGAGCATGCTCTTATACAGGGCAGAAACTTGGACATTGACAAAAGAAGAGAGGTGGTTAGAAGCGAACAGAGATGTGGACATGGAGAAAGATGGAAGGGATTTCTTGGTAAGACAGAATGATGAAAAATGAGGAGGTGCTTGGAAGAGTAGGTGAGAAAAGGAAAGTGTTGGATATGAGCTGAGGCAGGAAGAGAAATTGTTGGGGGCTGTATGTAGCAAATGCAAGGTAATGTGATGGTAGAAACATTGGAGGGGCTTGTAAATTGAAAGTGGAATAGTTAACAGAGGAGAGGCCAAATGATAGACAATGCACAAATGCAATATCACGAAATGAAGTAACTAGCCCAGGATAAGAAAGTGATGGAGCGGCATACCCTGTAAGACCTGCCTTTATGCAGAAGACACATGATGATTATAACACTTCATTATACTAACACAAATATACAAATTTTAGACAACAACAATGCAAAAAAATTGACACCCAAGATAAAAATAAGAACAAGTTCATAAACTGCACCCTTAATATAAACCAAAGGTCAGTTGAATGTGTAAGCAAATTTACATATCTTGGTACTTTAGTCAATGAACAATGGGACCGCTCTCAAGAAATAAAGAGCAGAATTGAAAAGGCAAGAGCAGTGTACCACTAGAATGAGCAGTTTATTCAAAAGTCATGAGTTAACAATAAACACAAAGACGAGACTCTTACACTACTACATATTCTCGTCCTCTTCTACAGTGTAGAATCTTGGATTTTGACTGAAGCTACAAGTAAAAAACTGGAATCTTTCGAAATGTGGCTTTACCGTAGAAAACTGAGCATTTCATGGACAGCACATATACTAATGTTGAAGTTCTTAGAAAGATGAAGAAAGAAAGGGAAGTTATTAACACAGTGAAGATAAGAAAGCTTTAGTATTTGGGACATCTCATGAGAAATGAAAAGAGATATTACTTATTGCAGTCCATACTACAGGGAAAAGTACTTGGAAAGAGAAGAGTTGGGCGACCGAGAATCTCATTGGTGAGAAATTTAAGGACCTGGCTTGGCTTGAATACAACTGACTTATTCCGTACAGCAGTGCAGAAAGTTAAAATAGCCTGTATGATAGCCGACATCCAAAACGGGTTGAAACTATAAAAACAAGAATAAAAATAAGGAAAGAATAATCATATACCAAATAATAACTGGAAAAAAACAATGTTATTGAATTATGGTTCAAATTATACAGAAAAATACAAAGTACAAAATTGAACCAACAAAAAAAAAAAGGAAAGTGTACAATAAAAAGTCAACACAAAGAAACCAGTTTTCAATTTTAATAGTATATAAAGTTTGTTCATTCTTAGAATGGGCCCATTAGTGATACAAAACACAAAGGCATGTACTGTAGAAACTTAAAATTTTCTTAACACTTTTGCTACCACGTGTACCGTTTTTGGACACATAACACTTTTACTAGAGTCCGTGTGTACCATATCTGGACACATTGAATTTTCCGTACAGCCCACGTGTACCAAAGTTGGACAAATTGCGTGACCGTGTTTTGAAAGTTTTGTCAACATGTGGACACAGATCAGTGCTATTGGATAGAGTTTTACATTCTTCTGCACCAGAGTGAAAGAAATATGCCCTTGGGTTAAGTTGGCACTACTGTACTGTCAACAAAATCAGCTATTATAACACATATATAAGAAAACATATCTGGGCCGAGGGGGAAATTTACACTCGAGTCTGCAGACAAGCGTGAAACCGCTCGGGCAACTTCGTTACTGTTCGACCGCCGCTATTTTCTAGTCTCTCGTCAACCCGTTCACTCCACACTTACATGTATAATGAAATCCACGTATTTTTATCCAAATCGGGTTTTGCCTGTGTGCATAGCGGATGCAGGATTGACTATTAAAATGAATATTGATTGTAGTCACAGTTAAATATTAAAACATAATATACAATTAATATAACCATATCGTTATACTCCATTGATTACTCTGAATTGTAGTTGTTGTTTTAACCTTTGTTTCCTCCAGAAAAAAAAAAAATTTCAGTGGCTCCCCAGATAAATATGAACCTTTTGACTACATCGTCGCATTAGTATATGAAATATACGTTTATTAAGAAAACTTATTTTATACCGTTTTGCCAGTTTTTAGGTTCAGTTTTTTGTACTCACAATGTTGGTTTAGATATATATTGCTGTAATCAGTTGTGGTAAAACTCCTCTTTACCTGTGCACTAACTTCGCATGTTGGTTTCATATTTATCTGGAGTCAAATTAATCAATTATTTTTGTTTCTGGAGGGATAAACGCTGAAACAAAATGTGGTAGTTGCACTCAAGGAAATAGATAATACCAGGGTAGTAAAAACTGAAAGATGTCCACAGAACTGGCAAGAAAGCTAGACAGATTAGGCAGGTGGTGAAAAAGAAGTTAGAATACTATCAATACTATCTATAAAACCCAGATGACCCACAATATGCAGTTGGTCTGATCTATTTTGATATTGTAAATAAACCAAATACTAACTGAACGCTAATATAAGTAAATTTTAATTACGATTTCTCAGCAACACAGTTTTTTATATAAAAGTCACGTTTTCTGTGAAACTGTTTAACACAGGAAGTTAAACTTTTTACCAGTTATTCTACTAATAACATTTTTCTATGATACTAGAATTATAAAAAAGTTTTAAAAACTGACCAAAATAAAAAAAGCTTTTTATTTAAAAAATATAAAGAAATTATAAAATTATAAATTTTGTAAATTTATAAGTTTTTAATATACATTTGATATTATAGTGCCATAACAATCTGAAAGTGTGATGAATAACCTGTACAAATTTCAAGTCTGTAGCACAAAATAGATGCTGAGAAAATGAGTCATTTATTTGTAAAACCAATTTTAACACGGCATTTTAACATATACAGTTCCCACCTCCCTTAAATTGACAAGACCCCTTTGAAATGTTACACGAACTTCACATTGAAGACTTACAGCGCGTGTACCTAATAAAAACTGTTACACTAAAAATAAAATGACAATTAAAACTTTAAAATGAAACATCGAAATGCTTACATGACATGTATATGTAGGTTATACACGAATACACACAGACACTTGAATACACGAAACTAAAGTCAATGTCAGTAGCGATTATTTCTGTCTTGATGCGTTTACATATCAAATTTCTAGAGTGTGGGAAATCGAAAGTGTGGAAGCATCACGTTTTTCGATGACGTTACATTTTTGTGGAATGACCCCCAGCCTAAAAACTCTCTCTCTCTCTCTCTCTCTCTCTCTCTCTCTCTATATATATATATATATATATATATATATATATATATATATACCTCTCTCTATTTATGCACCTAAGCATTTAAGGAATTTCGACGAAACCGAAACATCGAAGCATGATAATGTTTTTAGGCTTTTGAAACGTATAATATTCTATTCAATGGGGATTTTTCTAGGGGATTGTAGAAAGTCTCCATGGATTTTCGTTAACTTTTTTTATTGTCTTCCTTAAAACTTATAGAAAAAAGTTAAAAAAGAATTTTTTGCCGCTTTTGAATTTAAGGGTGGTTTTTCAAGGATAAAAAGAAAAATTAAACTGACCACAGAAATCGATAGAAAATCAAATTCTAAGTAAATAATATAGAATAAAGTTTTTGAAAAAATGAGTGGTTTTTTAGTTATTCAGACTTGAATATTGCGTTTTTTTGCGAAAAATTCGATGTTTTTGGAGCGTTTTTCGTACTTTACTCGAAAACTATTAACTTTTCGAAAAAACTTATTAGAATAAAAATAAAAGCTAATTGAATAAAGAACAATTTTCACCTTGCTTCGTCCCCATATATTGAATCGTTATCGAGATATGCTATAAAAGTATCAACTCTTAATTTTTGAACTGAAGAAGTGAACTTTAACTTAATATTTGTCAATGAAAAATAACGCAACTTGCGACGATATTATTACTAAATGAGAGCTCTTAAAATTTCCTATAAAATGGTAAGTCGATATTTTGCATATCTTGAAAAAACAACAATGTTACAGAGCGAAATATTAAAAATTAAAAAAAAATTTGTTTAAATGAAAAATAAAATGGTCGCCATTTTGTCAGTGTTGCATATTGGTGCGAGATGTTGTAGATTTAGATTGTCTATTATATTAGGAATGTCCTCAATTTTTTTTTATGTATTATAGATTATAAATGCGTACCGTTTTCGTAAATTTTAATTTTTTTGATTTCAGAGAAAATTTGTCGTTTTCAAAAAATATCTTGAAAACAAAGCGTTTTATCAAAAAATTGATATTGATCAAAAACATAGCTCATAAGAAGGCGAATACTTTTATTCTTATTTCATGTTTTTTAAAGTATTTTTCAACAAGTTACACCTGTTAAAATTGTGTTTATAAGATTTTATGATACAATTGTTTTGTTTATAAGTACAATATCTTAGAAACAGTAGGTTTTTGACTATGGTCCATCCCAAAAAAGTTGTAGCCCTTTCAATTTTCTACAAAATGCATTTCCTTTTATTTTTTATCTTTAAAATTAACCGAGTTATGGTCAAAAAATGTGAGCGCTCAACGATGATAAAATTCGGTAACTTATTATTTTATCAACGGCTACTAAGTGGAAGTCGAAAATAAATAGTAAATATGAAGTATTTTGTATATTATACTTTTTAAGATTAAAATATTTTTTTATTATTTGTAATTTTTTCGCGGAATTTGAATTTTAACCTATATATACCCATGTCGAGAGCTTTCGAGCGAAATATTATGTTATCAACCCCTAATTTTGGCTATTTTCGCCCTCGAAACCACTCCTTTGCACCACAAGTGCAGTCTGACCTCGGAATCGTGATCAGCGACCCAAAAAACCTATATATACCCATGTCGAAAGCTTTCGAGCGAAATATTATATTATCAACCCCTAATTTTGGCTATTTTCGCCCTTAAACCCCCCCCTGCACCACACGTGCAGTCTGACCTCGGAATCATGATCAGCGACCCAAAAAACCTATATATACCCATGTCGAGGGCTTTAAACGACGTCCTAACGTTTTTTTACATTTTTAACCCTTTACGGGCGTTTTTCAACCCATTAAGGGTGAGAGCGGTCAAAAACGTTTTTTTAACTTTGCTGTATAAGTTGTAGGAAGACAATAAAAAAAAATTACGAAAATCAATGGAGACTTTCTACAATTTCCTAGTTTTGCCGATTTTTACGCCTCATTGAATAGACTATAATGTGGATTACGTTTCGTGGATTACGTAAATAATTTCCAAACCACAGACGATCCACAAACAGAGCATGTAAAACCAAATTTATTCTCACTAAAACGTTTGCTAAACTCAATGTCAGCAGCGATTATTATTTTCTGTCTTGATGCGTTTACATATCAAATTTATAGACTGTGGGGAATCGAAAGTGTGGAAGTGTCACGTTTTTCGATGACGTTTTTGTGGAATGACCTCCAGCCTAAAAACATTATCATGTTAAAATTTACACTTGAGTTTTAGTATTTGAAGAGTGAACTCGATAAAATTATTGTGCTAAAATAAATACACAAAACTTTAACCAAACGTTTACCTAACTCACATCTGACAACAGAATATAGGCGGGTATTGCTGAGAACGAAGGTAGCCGAAGTTGCCCGAGCGGTTTCACGCTCGTCAGTCTGCAGACTCAAATGAAATTTACTCTTCACAGATCTGATAGCGAGAGGTTTTCCTGTCACCGGTGTCTGGGAGCAAAAGTGTTAATACGACAAACATAACCTAAACAAGTTTACGATCACTTACTTTATTCTTAGTTGTACTAATTCCCAATTATATTCAATAAGATTTTTGATAAATTTTAAATTGATTATTACTAATCGATTGCAAACTAAGTTGTTTTTTTTTCTAGCAGAAGATTTAATGATGTGACCACTAGTCTAACCAAACCAGTTCAAGTACAAATACATGGTTTTGTTTACAACAGGAACCTGGCAAAGAATGAACTTTGAAAATGTACACGAACTTAAATAAACTGTTAACCATGCATTAACCATATAACCAGTGTACAAAATTACAGTATTAAAACTGTATTAAAATACTGTTCAATCGTCTCACTGATTGTCGTATGGTACGGTGGAAAACAAAATACAAGACACCCATGAAGTCACTTACAACCAGTGGCGGCCGGTCAGCCTGAGGATGGGGAAGCTACGAGCAGTCACCTGAGCCGTGCCCCCCCCCCGCCAAACCGACATTCGTTATTACACTGTTAATTATGGTAGAGCTATCTGATTTGTACAGCATGCACGTCTTGTTAGAAATATACGTGTATCTTTAACAAGATAAACTGAAGATTAATTTACTTTTGTTCTAACAAAGAAGTTAACTTCTGAGTACAAATATATTTTGTAAGCTGTGAATAAAGCGTTGTTTTTTCCAATCAAACGTCTTAACTTTATTTTTATCAAAATTATTAGTGTACAAGTCCAAAACAATAAAATCGAACTTTGTGTTTTCAAAATTCCCGCCTTATATAAAAATCCCTCCTTAAATAAAAATACTTACAATTACCTTTTTTACCCAAAAGTTACAAAATTCCTTCGTTAAGAAATAAATCTCAGCATAAACAACTAATAAACGACCTTGTTTACAAGTCCAAAACAATAACATCGAACTTTGTGTTTTTGAAAATTCCCTCCTTCTAGCCGCAGCCGCAGGGTCGCAGCCGCAGAGGAACCGCACATGTGAAAGCACTCTAAGCCTGCAGTGCCATTCGGTCATTGTACTTGTCACGTGATATTCGGCCAGTGAATACTAGGCAAACCTAACCTCTTTAGTCCAGTTCAGTGGTTGATATTGAGAAGTTCAGCGTCTGCGTTGATACTGATTTGTGTTTGTGCAAGTGTAGTTTTATTTATTTTATTTTTTTCAGAACTTCGTTTTTGCTTTGTGGAATTATGACACTGTGGTCTAACTATTTCGCTCTAGAACTATGTTAGGTAAACGAAAAGGCCAGTGTTTAATATCTGATCTTTTTAAGAAAAAGACAAAAGAAGACGATTCATCAAATGTACTAACTAAACCAAGTGTTTCTAGTCTTCAATCAGAAAGTTTACCTCCGTCGGGTCTCGTAAGTAGGCCTACTGTGAGTGAGGTTAAGCCGATTGAAGTAACGCCTGTGAATCACGGAAAGTCGTTTAGTCCTTATGACATAGGGCTGTTTTTACATAAACCAGTGCCAGACGAAGAAAAAATAACCGTGCTTCAGAACTTTTGGCAGCCCTCAATCACGTACCAGTTTCCTGTTTTGGAAAAGTTCCAAAAACGTAAGTTGAAATTTCAGTTTTTATGGTTTAACGAGTTCCCTTGGCTAGTGTACTCGGAAAAAGAAGAGGGAGCTTTCTGTAAATATTGTTTCATGTTTGGTAAACATGGGGCAGGTGTAAACAGCCAGGAGCTTGGTTCTTTAGTTAAACACAAATTCACAAATTGGAAAAAAGCTAAAGAGATTTTTAGGAATCACTCTTGTACAGATTATCATAACAACAGTGTGATTGACTTCAAAATTGCTATACATTTTTCAATACACCCAAGAGGCAGGAAGTTCTTAATAACGCAATTGAAAAATCAGAACTTGACCCAAGAATCAAAACTTTAAAAAGACTGTGTGCTACACGTTGGGTTGCAAAGTTTAATGCAGTTCGGGATTTTATGCACATATTTGATTTTGTGGTAGAGGCCTTTGACACAATTTCCTCTTGGAAGGACAAGGACGGTTGTGAATCCATCAATTTGAAATAGGCACTGTTAAACACTGAGTTTTGTGTTGCTGTACACGTTATTGCATACGTGTTTGCTTTTGGGATCCCATTGTGTAAGGAACTTCAAAAAGAAAATTTGGACTTAAAAGAAGCTGTTTCGTTGGCCGATATTTGCCAATCAGAGTTGCAGCTCATACGTAAAAACGGTGAAAAAGAGTTCCATGAAATGTTTACCCAAGTCAAGGCTGTAGCAAGTGATAATAGTATTGAGTTAAAAATTCCTAGGACGTGCAAAATACAAAAGAACAGAAGTAATGCACCATGCACATCCCAGGATAATGGTGACGTGAGTGTAGGCCTACTGGACAGAATTGAGCAGCATTTCAGAATAAACTTATTTGTGCCATTTCTTGAATTTTTCATTTCACAGTTGAAAGAACGATTCAAGAAACATAAGTCAATTTTTGAAGGATTCCAGTGTTTGTTTAGTTCTGAACTAACAAATAATTGCAAAATCAAATTGGAGGCTTTGGTCCAGTTTTATGCTACTGATGTGTATTCTATTAGTGATGACATTTTTGTTGAACTGAACGTATGGAGGAAAGAGGTTGATAGAACTGGAAACAAGGAAGTTTTGAAGTCTGCTATAACCAGTCTCGATTCATGTGATCCTACATTGTATCCTTCTATCTACCATCTGTTGAAAATTCTGTTCACGCTGCCTGTGACGACCTGTACTCCAGAGAGGTCCTTTTCGACATTGAAGAGAATAAAAACTTATCTCAGGAAATCTACTGGACAAGTAAGTGTGGAGATTTTATCTCTTAATTATTATATGAATTTCTATTTTATTCATTTATTCATGCTACTTTTAAGAGAAAAAGGAATGTTGCAAAGTAAAATAATTGTTTTTTGCTACATTTCTTGCAAGAGAAGTAACTTGTTATAAAATTGATTAGTTTTGAAGAGTTGTTTCACTGCAATAAAGTTCCAAAAAACCTTAAATTATTACAACAAGTAACAAGATAATAACAATAAACAATTGATGAGTAAGTAATTGTTTTACGTTATGTAAGTTTACTAGCTACATTTTTGTATATTATTATTTTTGTAGCTACAAAAATGTAGCTAGTAAACTTATATAAATATAAGCTAAACCATTTAAGAACTAGAAAAGCTGTCAACATCAGCTTATTCTTAAAAGTTACCTGTCTCAAAAACTGAACCTTTTTATTTAATTACAGGCAAGACTGAATGGCCTTGCGATGCTTTCGATTCATCGAGAGATAAAAATAACAGTTGATGAGATCATAGAAGATTTTGCTAAGAAACCCAGGAAGTTAGATTTTGTCCTATAATCTAGCTACTACTCAAAGTATTAATTATTATTAATGTATGTCAATAAACACGTTTAAATACAAAGGTCAGTGGTTTATATTCATTTTAAACATCATCTTCTCTAAAAAAACGTATACTTATACTTACACTGTATTTAACATTTTAGGATCATTAGTAGTTAATTTAACCGTTATTACTCTTTTACTGTATAAAGTCCTTTAGTTCGAATTTTTTTAATAAGTTTTGTCAACAAAATTAAAGTAATATAAAGACTGGTTTTCAATCTTGTTTACAAATATTTAACTATCATACTCCTTTACTTACAAACTTATTTTATACAAGATTTTGCTACTCTATAACTTAAACAAACTGTTTAGTGTGTGTCAGTAAAATCTAATGTCTAGCACAAACCGTTTATGATATTTTCTCTCAAAACTAGCACCAGTAGGCTCTAAAATGTTGAGTTTACAGGTCAATTTTTCAAAATTTTCCGGGGAAGGACCCCGGACCCCCCGGTAGAGTCTCCTACAATCTAGACGGTCCCCCTAAAAGCTAATCCTATTTACGCCACTGCGAACCATTAATTAAACCGTAATTATGAAAAATTAATGTAACTGGCTGACCACACTAGATGCAAGAAGTGTTAGTGAATTATTCACAATCTCAGATATAATAATGGGAGACTAACCATCATAAAACATTCTTTAGACTATAAAGACCATTTGTACAAAAAAGAACCACTTATAATTGAGTATATTATTAACCATGAACCAAATCATAATGACCCATGGCATACCAAAACTATAAATAACTAATAAAACTAAAAACCAGAAATTAACTATATTTGAATAAGAGCTGAGGTATCCAGACGTTGTAATGGACATCTCAGAATGATTATATCACAGTAAAAAATGAACAGAGCCAATTATTAAAATAAAAAGAGTGAATCAAATTAACTATGCTCTAGGCCAGAGAAAGCATAGGCCAAATATTGTAATTTTTATTAATTTAAGACAATTATTGTAGTAAATATTATCATTAAAGAACTTGGGAAGAAACATATGGATGAAATGTAATCACCTTTTGTTCAATTTCCACGACTAAACATGTAAAATCATAAGAAATATGTCATAGTCGTAAGTGAAAAACTTAAACTTTTTAATTAAAGCACCAACATATGGCTTGTGAGGACTTGTTTTAACGAGCAAATCAATTATAATAACTTGGTGTGGCTATATAAAGTATTACTAGTAACGCAAGGACGTTAAACCAATTTAAAAATATTTCTTTTATTTTGGACAAAAACCAAAGCATCATTTCTATAGCCTCAACACCAAAGTCATTAACATTTTATAAAAATTAATTGTGTTCACCGAGGGAGTGACCTCGCTCAAAGGAATGGCAGCAATCTCTAATCCAATGAAATCGATTAAAATCAACAGGGGAGTATGTAATCCCAAAATTGGAACAGCGAGAGAGACGCCAATTTCTTCACACTTCATATCTGACGAGCGAAGCAGTAACGACAGCCATTTCTGTGCGCGAGAAAAGTCGAGTGCGGAATTGAATCAGCTGTTCGGGTTTCAATGTAAACAGTTGGTCGCATGACCAAACATTTTTTAAGTATCGAGTTTAATGCATAAATGCAAATGCAATAGTGAAACAACATTTCAGAGTGTGCAGTAGGCTGCAATTAAGTGAATTTCAGGGAGTATAGTGATTAATTATACTTACAAAATTTTAACCTGAATAACAGTAATTTTATGAATTGACAATGATTAATGAAAATAAACAAACTATTATAGCTTTTTTGAAACATGAATCCATAAACTAATTGACTTTGATTCATGAATTTTAATGAATATGATTTGAACTTTAAACAAAAGTAAATATTTTGTACTTACCTTGTAAAGGTTATCCAACAAGTGATATAGACATTAAATTAATATGAACTCAAAAAGGGGTTATCTAACCTTGTAATTATTATATTTTCGCTACTTAAACAATCATTAAATATTTTAATGAACTTAAATTAAGGGATATACTGTAGTTAATTAACTGACGAGAAATCAGTAAGCAATGGACTTGACGATTGATTAATAATGAACAATAGATGAACTTATGACTTTAATTATTTATGTATTTGTTTTGTAAAGGTTAAGAAGTTACCTTGTTTTAAAATAGATGCACCTTTGTATCAGCTCAGCATGCCTGAATTAACCTCAATATTGACGATAGTTGAAACTTTCAATACTATGTTACTAATTTAAATTTTTTGGATGTTATTTCATTTATATAACTCATCTCCTACTACTCAGTTTAAACAGTAGTGTATATGTTTTCTGTTATGTATCTTGCAGTCTCAAAGAAACCATGAAAATTGTAAAAGTAATTAACAAAGTTTCAATGTTATATTCTAAAAAAGAAATAGTTTAACTACCCTGAGATTTAGAGTCAGTAATAACTAATGTTAATTATGAATGAGGCAAACAACCAGTTATTTATCAATCAATAATTTCAATTTATTAAAATTGTTGATAAATCACGTAAAACAGTAAAAGAGTTGACGAATTTTATTTACTAGACAGTACGAATACATGTTAGGTAACTATGAGTACTCCTACAGGTGGCACGAATTAACTCAAATACTTTGAATTAGTTGTCTACTCGCATGTTAACATGGTTGTTGACAAATCAGACCTTCAAATTTAGTAAGTAACAGATGAGTAAATAACTTGTGTTTATTCCAGCAACAATTGAATCTACGGCGAACTACACTATCCACATGCGCCTGCGAGGGAGTCAACCCAACCAATTCGTATCTGAACTTCAATTTTAAACAAACCACATAATGCAAAGAAGAGAAATTAAATATTTTTTATTAAACATTATTAAACCATTTAGCTAATTGAATAATTAAATAAAATTAAACCACGTGTGGAACACGTACGAAACAAAAAGTTTAATTAGAAGATGGCGCCCAACCTGAAGGGCTTGAATAGGCAGAATATACCAGATTAATTGTAAATAAATAATAAATAAAGAATAATTAAAGAATAAAATAGCCTAATTTTGAGCAACAGCCGCAATACAGAAACAGAAAATGCAAAGGAAAGCTACGTCGAAGAAACGTGCGGCGGAAGCGGAGAGAGAAATCAACATGGACGACAAAGAAGCAACTACGGTTGAAGAGATAGAAGCGATATTACCTCCCGCGGAACCGAACCGACCCGCACAACCAGAGAACGTGAGTCTACAAGATATAATAAGGCTTATGGGCGGGTTTAGCGAAACATTGAAAAATAATAAGGAATGAAAGAAGGATTAAATGATACCAACAAAAATATTGAAGTAATAAAAGAAGATAACCAGAATTTTATAGTGGAACAATTAAATAAACACAAAGAAGAATTAAAGGAAGAATTAAAAGAAAACAGTAAGAAGCTGGAAGAGAAAATAGAAGAATCAAAACAAGATAGCCAGAAAAATATGGAAACCTTAAACGAGAAAATTGATGAAAACAACGAGAGAACAAATCAGAAAATAGAAGAGCAGATGACAGGGATTCGACAAGAAATTTTGGAAATAAACGAAAAATGGGAAAACACTAGTCAGAAACTACAACGAACGAAGGAAGACTTCGGTATCCAAATGACCAATCTTGAAGAAGACAGCCAGAACCGAATGGAGTCAATACAAAAGGCGACCGAAGAAGACTTAAAACAAGTACGAACGGAATTCGGGAAAAGATGTCGGGACATTTACACAGCCGTAAATGAAGTACGCGGGCAGGAGCAACACAACCATGAGAAGATCGAGGAAATTCAGCGACGGCAGATCACGAAGATAAGAGAAGAACTTGAAACAATCAATAACCGAAACCATGATTTCGCATCTCCAACACATGGACAACCGGGAGGCTATCAATTTTAAATTATACAAAAGGAACCCAATGGAATTTCTGGAACGAGTCGAGGAGCAATTAACGAGGAATCGGGAGACCAGATGGGCAGTAATCCGCGGGTACATAGACGAGTATTTCAAAGAAATCAATGACAACTGGTGGACGGCTACAAGACACGATCTGCAAAGTTACGCAGAATTCAAGGCGGTATTCAAGGGTAAGTACTGGTCGGAGGCCACCCAGAATATTGTGAGAGATAATATCTGCCACGGGAAATGCGATGCTAACCGAGGAACTACACTCACAGCTTATTTTCTAGGGAAAGTGTGCTTAGCAAGAAACCTTGAGCCAATGATCCCGGAGGAAAGCCTCGTAACCAAGCTAGCCTACCACTATGAAGAATGCGTATCCAGAGCACGATTAGGCGGACAAATCAAGACAGTGCTGTCCATGGCAGCACTACTTGAGGACTACGAGCGTGAGGGATATTACAGGAGGAGTCGGCAAAGGAACGACAGGTATGAGAACCGGAACACACAGAATAACAACAACGGTAATTACCGGTCCAATTACGCCAACCGTACTAATAATAATGAAACATACAACCGACCAAATAACAACAATCCGGTAAATAACGGGAACAACAACAAGACTCGGCCAAGTATTCCGAACGATCAATTCAACTGACCGAATAACCCTAACTACAATAACCAAAACTACCATAACCCGAACTATAATAACCGCAACCATAATAATCAGAACCGAAACTACAGGAGGGTGAACTACGTGCGAGCCGAAGGCAATGGTAGAGGAAGGTCATACTACCAAGGACGCCGGAGTTTCAACCGCAATGCGTACGGGAATCATGACAACAACGATAACGGAAGAGATACCCGAGCAAACGGAGGTAGAAGTCGAAGCCATGAAACATACCGACGAGATCATTACGAGGAGGACCATCGCCAGCCTGAACCCAGACCAACAGGAAATGGAAACCCACCAATGAATCAACCGGACAGACGGGATGAAGAGTCTAAACCGTCTTTAAACTCAACGCGGCAGTGAAAACGCAAACAGGACCCTCACTGAACCAGTCTATTGGGTTTAATCACATGAGAAATAACATAAGAAGAGGACAAACAATTACTATAATACAAAGCAATTACCTGAAAAATTTAAGGGAAGAATTATTAGAAGAAGGCGACAACGCTAATGATAACAACAGTGAAATCGCATACATCACAGCGGAAATTAACGGAGTACAGACAAGAATAATGATAGACACTGGAGCCAACGTATCATTAATCGACGGGATCGAACTAAAGAAAATCCGATAAGTAACAGTACCGGGGGACCGAGCTTAGCTCGGTTTCAAATAAAAAATAATTTTTTTAATAAGATTTTACATTTTTCTTTTTACATAACAAAACAAAAACAGATTTGCATTTTACAATATTAATTTAGAAATTGGAAATGAATTTTATGAAATTGGGAAACTAAAATAGTAATCTTATAACTCATCATGTAGGTTAACAAACATAATATATTAAAAAAAAATATATATAGCAATATATTTAAAAATTTAATTTTGTACAATATTTTATAAAAAAGTCATGTTGAAATCATCCAAGTTGTCTGGAATGTCCAAAAAAACGATGTTCATCATCAATATCCATTATTATTTTGTACATTATTATTAGAATCAATATCATTCAATGTTTCTTTCCACACTATATTACGAGTGTGTCGAGGATTTTCTTGTGGTAGCAGAACTTTTAAACTGCCTTTCCTTTTAACTCGGGAAAAAGCGACGTATAACATTCCATGCATAAAAACTGGTGTCCGTAAGTCAACACCAACGTACTCAAATGTTTGACCCTGGACCTTGTGAGCTGTCATAGAAAATGCCGGTCTTACGGGAAATTGATGTATTTGCATGGTACACCCGACCTTTGTTAGAATCCAATGTAATTCTTGGGATATGTACCTCTCGACCCGATTTTTCTCCAGCAATTATCTTAGCTTTGATAATGTTATTGCACAACTCTGTAATATTTAATCTAGTTCCATTGCAAAGCCCTTCTGTAATGTCTAAGTTTCGTAAAAGCATTATTATAGTATCTTTTTTCAAATTAAGTTCATGTGGCGGTAAATCGGCTATGTCAACAGAATTAAGGAAATCTGAAGTGAATTGGAGAGCTCCTTCTGGTTGATCTTTTACAGAGTCGTAGCTGTGATAAATTTTGATATTTCCAGGTAGTTTTTCAATGATCTCAGCATTAATTTTTGTTACGTCTCTGTTCAAAGGAGCAATTTATAGCTCTGTCTTTTATATCTTGAAATCTATTATTAGTAATACAGTTTCCAAAGACTTCATCAATTAGATTTCCATTAGAAAGTATATCTACTGGTAGCTCAATTTCGTCCATATTATTTACAGGCAACTCTCCGTTCCCGACCTTCAACAAATATTCAGCAAAATCTCTTTGCTCTGGATCTGCACGCATATTTTCAGTCAAAGAAGAGATGGAAATGTTGCCAAAGGTTACTTCTTTTTATGCATAGATCTATCAGTTCACTTTTGTTGGCACGTTGTTGAACAGGCAAGCACTGTCGAAAATCTCCTCCAAAAACAACAATTTTTCCTCCAAATGGTAAATGTGGATTGCCCAGAGCGCGAAGCAATTGGTCCATATTATGCATTCCATACTTAGGTAACGTGGGTGCTTCATCCATTAAAAAAACTTCAACTTGAGCGAGTTCCCTGCCTTTCGAAGATCCTGGTTTTATATTTGAAACAGATTCAGCAGTTAAAGGAACTTTAAGTCCAAATGTTTTGTGGGATGTTCGACCATTAGGAAGTAAGATAGACGCAATTCCAGTGAACGCCATGCACTTTACAGTACAATTTCTTCCAGAAAGAATGTGGAATAGTGTCTTATAAATAAAAGTTTTTCCCGCACCACCAGGTCCATCAATAAAAAAACTATCTTTGCTCAGATTGACCTTCAGCAGCACTTAAAATTCGATCCACAATTTCTGATTGTCTTCCTCGAAGACGTTGATACATGCTTTCCCCAAATTCTGCGTATTCATCATCGTTTACTATTTCTTCATTCAACTGATTTTCGTAATTGTCTATATCGTCCATATTGTATCTCTGTACCCAGAAGCGGAAATTTTGACCTTCTGTAGCTTCTGTGTTCAATTTGTAACCAATGCTCCGATAACCTCTTTTTATCGCTTCTTCAATAGAAGTGTTATTAAGTCTGGCCTCTCTAATAAAGTCTTCGGCCAATTCTTCTTTGAACATATCCCATAAAGCCTTAGGATTTTCAGGAGCGCCAAGAATAAGAATTTGTGTGAATAGTGTTCTCATTACTGAAGGCATTTTTGACATGGCAGATTCTCTCAAACCTTCGACCCATTGTTGATCATCATATGTTAGTCCTCTAGCTAGGCAGGCTTGTTTATATGTAGCGTATCTTGTTCCTTCTACCAATAAAAGGTCATCGAAGCATCCTTGACGTGGTAGAGCAATAGCCGTAGATGGTAAAATTCTGGTTGCGAAACAAAGTTTATGCTGTAACTCTACCAATAACTCAAAGGCGCCTGACCCTGGGCTGCCATTCACTGTTACTTCCTATCCACCTAAAGTGATCTGGCATCTGCCAATAATAATAATAATAATGTATTTCTTGTTGATTTTCATTGTGGACTTGATTTTGTTGTTGCTGCTTCGAATGTGAATTATGTCAAAAGTAAGCTTCTAAAGTTGTACCTCTTTGACCTACGTCAGCTAAATCTTCCTGCGTCTGTTCAATATTTGCCATTCGATATTGTCTAGGTAGATGAATATCTAAACGTTGAACAGTGTGACTTTTTTTTTGGATTTCATAGCCAAAGAGATTCCAGCATGCCTCTGGAGGTGTGATGCATCGACCTTGCACATATGTTTCTGCTTCATTGTAATTTAATGTTCGTTGATCTTGAATTACCTTGACAAATGCACAGTCATGTCCCTTGTAAACATATTTATAAAGATATTTAACTGCTTTTATACTACCAACGTATTCTACATTAATATGGCAATTAAATTTTTTTAAAAAGGTAAGCGTTATATGAAGCAACATGGCGATTGTCTCTTGTTGTTCGTCTACCTTGACTATCCTTACGATAAACAGCATGATGATGTGAAACGTCTGGACTGTTTGGATCCATTCTCGAATCATAACGAGGTCGATAATTGGTTTTTTCATCTTCAACTAAAGATGTAAATTCTTTGAATGATTTTGGAAATCCGAAGCGACACTTCATTTTTCCATCTTTATTGATCATACATGGAGCTTCTTGGTTATGCTCTCCAAACGGATTATGTATCATCCATTTAATCATCAAATCTCGCAGTATTGGGTCGTCGTCAGGAATTTCAGCAGAAATTAAGTCATCAAGCTCCTCGACGTTATATATTTTGTCTTGAGAAGACATAATCAGTAGCAAGTGCATGTGGGGAAGACCTCGCTTTTGAAATTCTATAGTGTACACATAAGCTGCAAGTTTACCAAAAATTTGTTTTTTATCCAAATCATCAATTAGTTCATGACATTTTTTTTTGCGACCCTTGCAACGAGGTCAGGTCTATCTTGACCTGGTTGATTTAAAAGACTTTGATCATGGAATTGTATTCTTGCTGCTTCCTTAATTTCTGACCAATCAAGATTGCATGTTATCGTAATGAAATAATCCGGCGATCCTAGACGACGAACTAAGGCCATAGCATCTTCAAAATGTTCAGCGTAATATCTTGTAGATCCAGGAAATGAAGAAGGTAATATAAGTTTTTCCCCAACAGTAGCATTTTTTTGTTCAGCAAGTTGGTTTATGAAATTGGTAACTGAAGCGTAATTATCAGCAAGAATTTTTTTTTTTTAGCTTTAATCCAATCAATTCGATCTTTTATAACTCTTATAGCAGTATCAACGAGATACTGTTGGAAAAGTTTACCACCATAATGTAGAGCGTTAAAATTTAGGAGACGCAGATCAGGACTTCTTACAGGATTCTCGAGTGGAAGAAATTGAGCAAATTGTGGCCGAAAAGCAATTCTACATTGAGCCAATTCAAGTCTTGTAAGGTGATGACGACTCGCATACGGAGTTCTTAATGGTAGATCTATGGAATATCCAAAAGTACCTTTGGGATAAAATAGAGGGTAAGTGAATGGCTCAACCCGTTGGTCGATGTTCCTCATTGTAACAATGGATTTACCTCTCTGTCGAATAACTAATTCATTATCTGGAAAACTTTGATCGGCATTCAAAGTGACCACGGCGCAAACATCATTTTGGAATGGAATGTTATACCTTCTGTGGTCTGCACCCTCGGGCAACGCAAAGAGAAGTTTCACGTAAGGTGGTTCAGTTCTTTCCTCAGCAGCACGCTGGTTCACTTCTTCTTCAACCTCTCGCATCATCATAAAACCTTGTACAAATGGATTTTGTGAGCGGATAATTCCTTCCAACAGGTTCATTAATGGGACACTAATTCCGTTATTCAGTGGAATGTTGACACGTTCATTGACAGCATCTTCATTATCGAGGAAGTACATCTGTCCATATCGAGGTCGTTCAAACTCACCTTGTGAATTTTGAGTTGGATGAGCAGCCACGTTAATTTTATGATAAACATTCCCTGCTGCAATAAACGTATAAATCCCTCGATTGCTTATGGTTCGATTATCATCCACGGTTAATGAAGCCATTGCAAAACATGCATTTAAATTACGTATTCTTTTATGAAATTCATCAGTTAATGGATGACAATGAAGAAATAGTCGCACCAACTCATTTGGAAATTTAGGTGGATGCAGCTCAATGCGGCCATGCAAACAGCAGTCTCCGAAAGAATTTCTATGCGTTCGATTGCTAACACGTTCTTCTGTAAAATGCAAAGCGCCACAATGCAAGCAAGCAACATTAAAATTTCCTAATGTGTGATTGGATACATCAGAAGTGACAGCTAATTTGTATGTTCGTAAAGGGTTCAATAGCAGAGCTCTTTGACGTCTTTCATTCCGGCGACGTTGCTCCTCTAATCGCTGCTGACGTCTTTCTTCATTTTCTTCAGCTCTTCTTTGACTTGCTCGTAATCGAATGATCAGAAGCCGTTGAGCTCTTTGCTCTGGTGACTCTTCAGCTCTCCTTTTACTTGCTCGCAATCGATCGTTTTCTTGCCGTCGTTCACGCTCTTCTGTTGATTCTGCCAATATTCTACGTTTATTATTTATCTCCCCTATTTGCTCACGTAATTCTTGCGACTGGTAATCGTTAAGCTCCCTTAATACTTCATTTAGTCTATTCATACGATCATTCTTGGCACTTCGCACAGGTCTAGAAGTTGACGCCTGATTTTCATGAATGACGTTGTTAGTATTATTTTGAGGAACTTGTTTTCGGGCATTTGTTACTTCGGGAAGGGGAAGGGGTCTTGAAGTGGATGCCTGATTTTCATAAATAGCATTGATAGGATTATTTTCAGAAAGTTCGTCTCTGACATTCGTTATTTCCTGAAGAGGCTGTGGTAACTCATTTTCTTGCTGTCTTTGTTGCGGTGGCCTTAAGTTATTAAAAATTCGCCGTTTAGGAGGTCGTCCGCGAGGCATCTAAAAAATAACATTTTCAAATTGCATTTTTCTGCCAAAAATATTTAAAAACACTTGAGCATAAGACTGGAAGTATAAATAATGTTGCACAGTGTCCAATGCTTGGTGGGTGTGCACAGAATAGTAATATGTAACCTAAAGTGATGACACTTACCTTCTTAAAAAACTATATAAATTACCAACCAAGCAAGAATTTGAGTCGCTTTGCACTTGCACAAACACTGTAATGGTTTTTTATTGTAAATAGATCACTGAGCAGAGAAAAATTGCAATTACTTTTTTTTATTTTACTGAGCAGATCTAACACTAAATAACTGATTGGAATAAAATCACTGTAAAAGACAAAGAAAATGATCACACAAATCGATTAATTTCTGAAATAGCTCACCTATAATTTTCAAATAAACCTTTGAATAAACAAACAGACACAACGTTTTTGAATAATAATGTAATGAAATTTCGGTAATGTAAAAATTTCGAGAAAATTCCTCGAGCCGTTACGGGAAAAAAATTTATAGACGGACGGACAATTATTGCTCGTCTCAACTCTTATTTTGTTTATTATACTTGATCGCAACAGCTATATATTCTTCTTCATATATAAACATATCGATACTGCGCCGTTTGCATTTATCGACGGTTTCTGTAATTTATTTATCTGTACGGTAAGAAAGCTTGTTAGAAATTACAGTTGCCTAGCAATAATTAATTGTCGCGCGGTATCGGTCCCGCGATATTTTAAAATAGAGGCCCTCAGATGTGGCCCTTAGACGAATTTTGCGGAAAATGAGACCGAGTCCAATCGATTCCTGTTATCAAAATACCCTTAAGTACCAACTTCTGAGAAAATTCCTCGAGCCGTTTCGGAAAAAAATTTACAGACAAACAATTATTGCTCGTTTAATAGTATAGGATAATACTCGTGGGAGCGACAGGGCGTCAGAATAAAACCGTCCGGAGACAAGTAAGACTGGAATTGCCAAGCAACGGCAAAACCATTCCTATGACGTTCTTAGTAGCCAGTGGATTACCATTTCAAATGTTAATTGGTTGCGATATGTTGAGGCAATACTCAGTGGTCATCGATATGGATAGAGAGAAACAATTTCTGATAGCAAATGGTATATAATGGACAGCGGACTTAACCGGTAGCGACAGTGCGCCTTCAGACCGAACCATCTATCACATTCAGGAAGGTCAAGATCGTAGAGGACATACACAAAATGACAAGATATTTTATGAAATGGACAATGAACAATTGTGGAATGAGAAGATCAACGAAATACGTACATTCAAGAGGAAGAAGACGAGCGCTAAACTGACTGAAGAACAAGTAGAACAGCTCATCAACGTGTACAATCGATGCTGACACGTATTTTCGGTTACACCGGGTAAAGTAAGAGATTACCAATGCAAAATTGAATTTAGAGAGCCCGTGAATTTCAACGAAAAAATCTTACCCGATCGCATACTCGCTGAAGGAAGCAGTGAGGACGGAAATCAACAGATTACTGGATGAAGACATTATCGAACCAAGTTATTCCCCTTACACCAGTCCTATTTTAGCTGTCCCAAAGAAACACGGGAAGGTGAGAATCTGTTTAGACGCGCGAGAGATCAACAAGACTATAGTGAACGACCGAACATCTCCGGGAGAGATAGAAGAAATACTTAAGAAGTTCCTTGGAACCAGATTTATTAGCACGTGGGATACTGTCTGCGGGTATTGGCAAGTCGAGTTACATCCAAACAGCCGGAAGTACATGGCGTTCATTTTCGAAGAACGGAACTACCAGTTTAAACGACTACCCTTCGGACTTGTTAATTCCGTAGCCGTGTTTGTTAAGATCATGGACCAGATTCTCGGACAAGAGGCACTACAGTTTACGACGGTCTACGTGGACGATCTACTAATTACATCAACCAGTTGGAATCACCATTGTCACCGAATAGAACACGTGTTGAAAAAACTATGTGACAACAATATAACACTCAAACTAGAGAAGTCCAAATTTATTGCGGACGAGGTGCAATTCGTAGGATTTAACCTATCTGAACACGGGATCATTCCATCCCAAGACAAAATTGAATCCATCCAAAAGTTTCCTACACCAAAGATCAAAAAAACAACTCCAATCCTTCCTTGGCATATGCAACTACTACCGCAAATTCCAGAAGAACTACTCAGAACTGACATCAAAATTCTCCCATCAGTTATCGTCGAAGGACAAGTGGACATGGGGAGCAGAACAAGACATAACACTGCAACTAATCAAAACCAGATTCCTGGAGTCAGCAATGTTACACCACCGTAACTTCACTGAAACATTCTACATGAACTGCGATGCCAGTGACGTCAGTTTAGGATCCGTCTTATACCAGGAGGATGACGAGGGAAATCACCGTGTGATTAGCTTCGCCAGCCGAGTCCTGAATAGCAGTGAAAGAAATTATAACGTAACTGAAAAGGAACTGTGAAGCGTCGTATTCGCCTGTAACAAGTTCAGGACATATAACTTGGGATACCGAATCACTGTTAGGACTGACCACAAGTCGATATCTTTCCTCAAGAATTGCAAACAAACCACGGAAGATTAACAAGATGGAGTCTAGCGCTACACGAGTATAATCTCAATTGGGAATACGTCCCCGGTAAGAAGAATATCGCAGCAGACACCCTATGCAGGATTAACATCAGAGATCAAACATTCGAAGGAGGGAAGGAGACCATAATCAAATTGTATCACATAATCAAGAGTAGATCTGATTTAGCCAACATCATAAAAGAACTTGGACAACAAAAACAGGATCTTAATCTAAATAGAATTCAACAGAGACTGGTAGAACAAGACAACCGTATAACACCATTTTATTGCATACACCAAGAGATACTATTTATCAAGACACAATACAGTTATAACACATGGAGAATAGTGATACCACGTACCATAGAGAAGGATATGATTCTAGATTACCACATCAGATATGGTTACTTGGGGGCATTGAAAGTAGTGAAGGCACTCCAGGAACATGTTTACATTAAAGACATCTTTTTTTAGTGGATGGTTAGTGAGAGGATCAGTCAAAAATAACACAAATTTTAACTATTTTGCGTCGACGTTTCGACAATATTTATTGTCATCTTCAGGACCTGTGTATGAAATACAAAAGAAATGTCAAACACAACGGAACAATTAAATATTTGGGTGAACGTGTTCGTGTATGTGAGTGTGTGCGTGTGTATGTATGTATCATTGTATATGTGAAGACTTGTGATAGTTTGTTTACATCTTCAAATTATCTTTAAGAAAACGACCAAATTATAGTATGAGAGAACTTAATTTATACAGTATTATAATTTAAATTACTAAATGTAATGATACATTAATTAATTAAACAAACAGCAATCAACAATTGGATATTAGATTGGTACATAAATTGTTTATACCTACAGTAGTCAACATATAGCAAAATAAAATAGATTACCTATAACTAAAACAGATTAGTGGATGTTCACTACGTAATCTGTACATCCCCTAGTGAACATCCCCAATAATTTAAATCATTGCTTGGATGACTGACGATTAATATAATAAATTTAAATTTTCATTTAAAGCGTGTATAGTAATCAGTGAATAATAATACACGCAATGTATAAAGTAACGTAGTTGGAAGTATAGAAGAAGACTAACAATTCTATTAGTCAATTTAAAATTTTATAAAGCATTAAGATGTATGCAATGCATAGAGTAATGTAATAAAGAAAAAATATATAAAGCAAAGAAAACAAGACTGCAAATAAAGCACACAGTCAGACTGAGCGGTCGAGAAATTTTAGAGTAACAAACAAATGTTTAACATAGATCTTTGTGAATAGGCCTACTAATTAAGATGCATTAAATGTATAAATAAAGCTAAATAGCCTAATGAGTTATTCTTAGAAGACATCATTAATCTTCTTGGTAATGGTGTAAAAGCCTTCCCACAGTGGTTGCAGGTTCGGGCTGATTTCTTTCTTCCTTATCATGTTATAGAACTAAGCCTGGCAGCAGGTGTCAATCCTGAAGAAATTGCAACCAGTCTTCATCTTTGTATTTGCCAAAATAAAGTTGGTCTGAGCCAGGTCATTTAAATTCAGGTTAGGCCAAATTGCTCATTAGACTTTGTCTAAATTTTAAAGATATAAAGTGTTGATAAAGATTTTAGGACCATAATTTAAAAACATTGTTTGCACATATGAGTAGGAAGCAGATGTATTAATATAAATTGTTACCCAACAAGATACAGGAACAATTATGTATATTTAATTAAGTAGTTAGTGGACTTAAAACCTGCAGTAGAAACTCCAGTTTTTATAAAACAAATAGGGAGAGAATTGAAGATTTCATGTTTGTAAATGTTAGACCTATTTTCTTCACAAGTAACTAATGGCTGGTTATGATTTGTAATCACGTTTTCTCATAATGTATGTTGTTAATGACCTTTTCTTAAGAGTATGAAAAAAACAATAGACATCGGTATCTGAAAAAAAGTGAATTTTATTGGTACATACTAAAGTATAGAGTCCCATTTGTTTCTATTCATTAACAATGGTCCGTACTATAATGATTTTGTGTGTAATATACAAGCATTCTTTAATATGTTTACGAGATTCTTCAATTTTATTTGCATTAATTCAGACCGTAGTAACATTAAATTCTACTCTAACCCATTATTAATACTTAATCATTTGCGTGTTAAGAGAAACTGCACATTGCATTTTATTGCATTATGTTGAAAAAAGGATTTTAATGTACTTGTTTGGTTATACGTTAGATTGTACTGGGTTCTAAATTGGAAGTAGGTTTTAATTCCGGTACTTCGAATAAATACACCCTTTAATGTTATATACAGCCTTTTATCCATACAATAAATACAGCCTTTGAATGTACACTAACTAAGGAAATGTTTGTTAAGTCTAATTAATTTTAAAAATCTAAAAGGTTAAGTTATATTGTTAAATGTAGACACAACCTCCCAAAATCGTCTCTGTACCATAATTATGTGCGATAAATGGAAACTAATTTCTGTACTTCCAATAAATACACCCTTTTAATAAAATATGTACCAATAACGAAGCCTACTAGGTTATACGTTCTAAATTCGAAGTAGGTTTTAATTCCGGTACTTCGAATAAATACAGCCTTTTAATGTACACTAGGAAAGTAAATTTTATTTACGTTACATTGGCGTACATAACCTCCATAACCTGGCATTAGTTACTTGTGAAGAAAAGAGTTCTAGTACATCGGACATCGAAATAAAGTTCAAACGCGGAGACGGAAGTTTGATTTTGCCCCAGGAAACAGTGAAAGACCCGTTGTTTTTATTTGTAAAATTTTGTCTATTCTCATTCACTCTTGTGGCTTACTGTTATGTTTTTATTATATGTTTCTGATGTTTTTCCACATTATTTGTTGTGGTATTAGGTGTAGGCCTACTCTAAATTATTTAATTGCCCCGAGTTTCGCAACTGATTTCTCTAACCAATGTTAGTTTGTTTACTCCTTGTGAAAACTTAAATTGGTATTCCCAAAGGGAGATAGGCCTATAAATTCTCTTGTTTCTTATTTTCTTTTAAACAGTAATAGTTTAATAAAGTCACAGTATAAAGTAACACTGTTAGTACTTTTAGTTTCAATTTATTTCTTATAACCAATTATATAGTATAGGTTATATAATATCTTCATTATATTAGTTTTGAGGAACTTGTTTTCGGGCATTTGTTACTTCAGGAAGGGTAAGGGGTCTTGGAGTGGATGCCTGATTTTCATAAATAGCATTGATAGGATTATTTTCAGAAAGTTCGTCTCTGACATTCGTTATTTCCTGAAGAGGCTGTGGTAACTCATTTTCTTGCTGTCTTTGTTGCGGTGGCCTTAAGTTATTAAAAATTCGCCGTTTAGGAGGTCGTCCGCGAGGCATCTAAAAAATAACATTTTCAGATTGCATTTTTCTGCCAAAAATATTTAAAAACACTTGAGCATAAGACTGGAAGTATAAATAATGTTGCACAGTGTCCAATGCTTGGTGGGTGTGCACAGAATAGTAATATGTAACCTAAGGTGATGACACTTACCTTCTTAAAAAACTATATAAATTACCAACCAAGCAAGAATTTGAGTCGCTTTGCACTTGCGCAAACACTGTAATGGTTTTTTATTGTAAATAGATCACTGAGCAGAGAAAAATTGCAATTACTTTTTTTTATTTTACTGAGCAGATCTAACACTAAATAACTGATTGGAATAAAATCACTGTAAAAGACAAAGAAAATGATCACACAAATCGATTAATTTCTGAAATAGCTCACCTATAATTTTCAAATAAACCTTTGAATAAACAAACAGACACAACGTTTTTGAATAATAATGTAATGGGTAATGTAAAAATTTCGAGAAAATTCCTCGAGCCGTTACGGGAAAAAAATTTATAGACGGACGGACAATTATTGCTCGTCTCAACTCTTATTTTGTTTATTATACTTGATCGCAACAGCTATATATTCTTCTTCATATATAAACATATCGATACTGCGCCGTTTGCATTTATCGACGGTTTCTGTAATTTATTTATCTGTACGGTAAGAAAGCTTGTTAGAAATTACAGTTGCCTAGCAATAATTAATTGTCGCGCGGTATCGGTCCCGCGATATTTTAAAATAGAGGCCCTCAGATGTGGCCCTTAGACGAATTTTGCGGAAAATGAGACCGAGTCCAATCGATTCCTGTTATCAAAATACCCTTAAGTACCAACTTCTGAGAAAATTCCTCGAGCCGTTTCGGAAAAAAATTTACAGACAAACAATTATTGCTCGTTTAATAGTATAGGATAATACTCGTGGGAGCGACAGGGCGTCAGAATAAAACCGTCCGGAGACAAGTAAGACTGGAATTGCCAAGCAACGGCAAAACCATTCCTATGACGTTCTTAGTAGCCAGTGGATTACCATTTCAAATGTTAATTGGTTGCGATATGTTGAGGCAATACTCAGTGGTCATCGATATGGATAGAGAGAAACAATTTCTGATAGCAAATGGTATATAATGGACAGCGGACTTAACCGGTAGCGACAGTGCGCCTTCAGACCGAACCATCTATCACATTCAGGAAGGTCAAGATCGTAGAGGACATACACAAAATGACAAGATATTTTATGAAATGGACAATGAACAATTGTGGAATGAGAAGATCAACGAAATACGTACATTCAAGAGGAAGAAGACGAGCGCTAAACTGACTGAAGAACAAGTAGAACAGCTCATCAACGTGTACAATCGATGCTGACACGTATTTTCGGTTACACCGGGTAAAGTAAGAGATTACCAATGCGAAATTGAATTTAGAGAGCCCGTGAATTTCAACGAAAAAATCTTACCCGATCGCATACTCGCTGAAGGAAGCAGTGAGGACGGAAATCAACAGATTACTGGATGAAGACATTATCGAACCAAGTTATTCCCCTTACACCAGTCCTATTTTAGCTGTCCCAAAGAAACACGGGAAGGTGAGAATCTGTTTAGACGCGCGAGAGATCAACAAGACTATAGTGAACGACCGAACATCTCCGGGAGAGATAGAAGAAATACTTAAGAAGTTCCTTGGAACCAGATTTATTAGCACGTGGGATACTGTCTGCGGGTATTGGCAAGTCGAGTTACATCCAAACAGCCGGAAGTACATGGCGTTCATTTTCGAAGAACGGAACTACCAGTTTAAACGACTACCCTTCGGACTTGTTAATTCCGTAGCCGTGTTTGTTAAGATCATGGACCAGATTCTCGGACAAGAGGCACTACAGTTTACGACGGTCTACGTGGACGATCTACTAATTACATCAACCAGTTGGAATCACCATTGTCACCGAATAGAACACGTGTTGAAAAAACTATGTGACAACAATATAACACTCAAACTAGAGAAGTCCAAATTTATTGCGGACGAGGTGCAATTCGTAGGATTTAACCTATCTGAACACGGGATCATTCCATCCCAAGACAAAATTGAATCCATCCAAAAGTTTCCTACACCAAAGAACAAAAAACAACTCCAATCCTTCCTTGGCATATGCAACTACTACCGCAAATTCCAGAAGAACTACTCAGAACTGACATCAAAATTCTCCCATCAGTTATCATCGAAGGACAAGTGGACATGGGGAGCAGAACAAGACATAACACTGCAACTAATCAAAACCAAATTCCTAGAGTCAGTAATGTTACACCACCGTAACTTCACTGAAACATTCTACATGAACTGCGATGCCAGTGACGTCAGTTTAGGATCCGTCTTATACCAGGAGGATGACGAGGGAAATCACCGTGTGATTAGCTTTGCCAGCCGAGTCCTGAATAGCAGTGAAAGAAATTATAACGTAACTGAAAAGGAACTGTGAAGCGTCGTATTCGCCTGTAACAAGTTCAGGACATATAACTTGGGATACCGAATTACTGTTAGGACTGACCACAAGTCGATATCTTTCCTCAAGAATTGCAAACAAACCACGGAAGATTAACAAGATGGAGTCTAGCGCTACACGAGTATAATCTCAATTGGGAATACGTCCCCGGTAAGAAGAATATCGCAGCAGACACCCTATGCAGGATTAACATCAGAGATCAAACATTCGAAGGAGGGAAGGAGACCATAATCAAATTGTATCACATAATCAAGAGTAGATCTGATTTAGCCAACATCATAAAAGAACTTGGACAACAAAAACAGGATCTTAATCTAAATAGAATTCAACAGAGACTGGTAGAACAAGACAACCGTATAACACCATTTTATTGCATACACCAAGAGATACTATTTATCAAGACACAATACAGTTATAACACATGGAGAATAGTGATACCACGTACCATAGAGAAGGATATGATTCTAGATTACCACATCAGATATGGTTACTTGGGGGCATTGAAAGTAGTGAAGGCACTCCAGGAACATGTTTACATTAAAGACATCTTTTTTTAGTGGATGGTTAGTGAGAGGATCAGTCAAAAATAACACAAATTTAACTATTTTGCGTCGACGTTTCGACAATATTTATTGTCATCTTCAGGACCTGTGTATGAAATACAAAAGAAATGTCAAACACAACGGAACAATTAAATATTTGGGTGAACGTGTTCGTGTATGTGAGTGTGTGCGTGTGTATGTATGTATCATTGTATATGTGAAGACTTGTGATAGTTTGTTTACATCTTCAAATTATCTTTAAGAAAACGACCAAATTATAGTATGAGAGAACTTAATTTATACAGTATTATAATTTAAATTACTAAATGTAATGATACATTATTAATTAAACAAACAGCAATCAACAATTGGATATTAGATTGGTACATAAATTGTTTATACCTACAGTAGTCAACATATAGCAAAATAAAATAGATTACCTATAACTAAAACAGATTAGTGGATGTTCACTACGTAATCTGTACATCCCCTAGTGAACATCCCCAATAATTTAAATCATTGCTTGGATGACTGACGATTAATATAATAAATTTAAATTTTCATTTAAAGCGTGTATAGTAATCAGTGAATAATAATACACGCAATGTATAAAGTAACGTAGTTGGAAGTATAGAAGAAGACTAACAATTCTATTAGTCAATTTAAAATTTTATAAAGCATTAAGATGTATGCAATGCATAGAGTAATGTAATAAAGAAAAAATATATAAAGCAAAGAAAACAAGACTGCAAATAAAGCACACAGTCAGACTGAGCGGTCGAGAAATTTTAGAGTAACAAACAAATGTTTAACATAGATCTTTGTGAATAGGCCTACTAATTAAGATGCATTAAATGTATAAATAAAGCTAAATAGCCTAATGAGTTATTCTTAGAAGACATCATTAATCTTCTTGGTAATGGTGTAAAAGCCTTCCCACAGTGGTTGCAGGTTCGGGCTGATTTCTTTCTTCCTTATCATGTTATAGAACTAAGCCTGGCAGCAGGTGTCAATCCTGAAGAAATTGCAACCAGTCTTCATCTTTGTATTTGCCAAAATAAAGTTGGTCTGAGCCAGGTCATTTAAATTCAGGTTAGGCCAAATTGCTCATTAGACTTTGTCTAAATTTTAAAGATATAAAGTGTTGATAAAGATTTTAGGACCATAATTTAAAAACATTGTTTGCACATATGAGTAGGAAGCAGATGTATTAATATAAATTGTTACCCAACAAGATACAGGAACAATTATGTATATTTAATTAAGTAGTTAGTGGACTTAAAACCTGCAGTAGAAACTCCAGTTTTTATAAAACAAATAGGGAGAGAATTGAAGATTTCATGTTTGTAAATGTTAGACCTATTTTCTTCACAAGTAACTAATGGCTGGTTATGATTTGTAATCACGTTTTCTCATAATGTATGTTGTTAATGACCTTTTCTTAAGAGTATGAAAAAAACAATAGACATCGGTATCTGAAAAAAAGTGAATTTTATTGGTACATACTAAAGTATAGAGTCCCATTTGTTTCTATTCATTAACAATGGTCCGTACTATAATGATTTTGTGTGTAATATACAAGCATTCTTTAATATGTTTACGAGATTCTTCAATTTTATTTGCATTAATTCAGACCGTAGTAACATTAAATTCTACTCTAACCCATTATTAATACTTAATCATTTGCGTGTTAAGAGAAACTGCACATTGCATTTTATTGCATTATGTTGAAAAAAGGATTTTAATGTACTTGTTTGGTTATACGTTAGATTGTACTGGGTTCTAAATTGGAAGTAGGTTTTAATTCCGGTACTTCGAATAAATACACCCTTTAATGTTATATACAGCCTTTTATCCATACAATAAATACAGCCTTTGAATGTACACTAACTAAGGAAATGTTTGTTAAGTCTAATTAATTTTAAAAATCTAAAAGGTTAAGTTATATTGTTAAATGTAGACACAACCTCCCAAAATCGTCTCTGTACCATAATTATGTGCGATAAATGGAAACTAATTTCTGTACTTCCAATAAATACACCCTTTTAATAAAATATGTACCAATAACGAAGCCTACTAGGTTATACGTTCTAAATTCGAAGTAGGTTTTAATTCCGGTACTTCGAATAAATACAGCCTTTTAATGTACACTAGGAAAGTAAATTTTATTTACGTTACATTGGCGTACATAACCTCCATAACCTGGCATTAGTTACTTGTGAAGAAAAGAGTTCTAGTACATCGGACATCGAAATAAAGTTCAAACGCGGAGACGGAAGTTTGATTTTGCCCCAGGAAACAGTGAAAGACCCGTTGTTTTTATTTGTAAAATTTTGTCTATTCTCATTCACTCTTGTGGCTTACTGTTATGTTTTTATTATATGTTTCTGATGTTTTTCCACATTATTTGTTGTGGTATTAGGTGTAGGCCTACTCTAAATTATTTAATTGCCCCGAGTTTCGCAACTGATTTCTCTAACCAATGTTAGTTTGTTTACTCCTTGTGAAAACTTAAATTGGTATTCCCAAAGGGAGATAGGCCTATAAATTCTCTTGTTTCTTATTTTCTTTTAAACAGTAATAGTTTAATAAAGTCACAGTATAAAGTAACACTGTTAGTACTTTTAGTTTCAATTTATTTCTTATAACCAATTATATAGTATAGGTTATATAATATCTTCAAATAAATACACAGAAAGTAGGTTTATTAATATAATAATAGGTTTATCTAGGTGAAAATAAACCTACTTGCAGTGTATTTATTTGAAGATATTACATAGGAAACCTGCAGGCAACTCAAAACGAGTTACTTACAAAGGATAATATAGGTTATGTATAATTAGTATGTAATAACAGGTACTTGTACCTGTTATTTTTTTGAAACGGAATTTTCATACCTATTATTTAAAAATAACAGTTTAGCCCACCTCTAATGGTGATTGTGGATATCAGCTTAGCAACCCTGAGAATACAAAAGAGAGTTTCATAAAACCAACCATAGTGTAAAAATGAAATATTATCAATTAATAATTATTCAAAAGAATTTCATAAATGTTATTGAAGAATAAATTATCATGTTAACAGATAAAAGGAGTTGACAAAATTTATTTTACTAGACTAGACAATTTCAGGTTGGCGAGAGAGAGCTCGCAATAGTTGGCAACACTCTTAGCGGCAATTGAGACGATTTGAACAGTTTCAAATGTAAATTGTCATCTCAGATCAGTTTCCTAAAGTTCTCCTTGTTTTCCTCATTGGTTTGCTTTGAGTTTTCCTCCTGTTTCCTAAAATTTTCATCTATTTTATCATTGGTTTGCTTTGAGTTTTCCTCCTGTTTCCTAAAATTTTCATCTATTTTATCATTGGTTTGCTTATTTTGTTCCTTTGAAGTTTCCTCCTGTTTCCTAAATTGTTCAGCCATAAATTTCATCATGTCTTGCCAATTGGGTTCTTCTCTGGCTACCGCTTTATCTGTTTGGTCCCCTTGAGCATCCTCTTCAACTCTTTATTTTTCCGTGTTTTGTGACTACTTCGGTTTCTTCTTTATCACCTGTTGGTTGTTCCATTTTACTGTCTGTGATTACTTCTATTTCTTGTTCCTGTCCACCTTCTTCCTTCTCCTTTCCTTCTGCCCTCTTCTTCGATCTGCCTCTGGTATTATGCATTTCTTGTTTTCTCATAGCTGCCGACGATAATTAGGTTTTTTGTTATATTATTTTGTCGAATATCTCAAAATTCCTTTCCTAATTAAAGCCCTTTTACGTTGAGCGTCATTTTGTAACGTCCCTCTCGCGGTTGTTGTTATTATATCAGAGCCCTTTTTATATGTGTGTACTATCGTTAATTAAATCTAAGTTTTAATGGCTCTTCGAAAATCTCGCTTTCATGAGAGTCACTGTTAATCCTTTATTGATTGTATTTTCAAATGTTCAGTGTCGGTTATAATTTATGTTTACAGAAATAAAAAAATTGAAATCGAGTGTGTGTGATTTGGGAGAATTCAATGAAGTTGTTTGACCGTAGTTAGGAGAGAGAGAGAGCCAAAGGTATTATCCCCGGAGTATACAATTGCTTAATTTAAATTTTCGCCGCTCATGAGAACAGCTGATTTTGACGTCTGCAACCCAATTTGAGGTTAAATTAACACCAATTGTCGGTAATATTTTTCCGGCTGTTCGTCCTCTTCTTTGTCTCCTGAAACTGTAACAACTACCCTCTACGAGAAATAATACACATTTTATTATTTATAACAAAGTATTCAGGGTATTTATTTATTAAATACACTGATTTTTATCTTCTCCCAACACAAAAAGTTATAATCGATTCTCCCGGTCAACACAACATTGGTTCGATCTTATTGGGTAAACATAGAAATTATAACAAAATATTTTTTTTTATCCTTGATAAGATATTAAAACAACAAAGAATTAATTTATTACTTTCCCAGGGTTAATGGTAAGTTCTTTGTGTTATCAGACGGTCAGAAATGAATAATAAAATACTAAGCTTTACAAAGAAAAATAGATTATATTTGTTTTTCTTTATTATGTAGTTCCGGGTTTATCCGCCAGAGTACAGGTTATGTTCTTTACTACAAACACGAAATTATTTAATGGATGCTGAAAATGCACAAAGATCCGTCATGAAGGTTTTTTGGTTAACAAAAATTAATAAAGTTTGTTTCACCTCTTTTCTTGAAGTGTTTACTTGTATGGTGCTGTTTCTAGTGTTGAAGTTATAGTTGATTTGTAATTTAATTAATTTTTTCTAAGATACGGTCTAACCAAAAATCTCGAAGTGCAGTCAAACTAGGCCTGAACTGGTAGTTGGATTATTTCAAAGTTTCATCGAATAAAGGACGTGAATGTTGATACTTGATGGAGTTCTAACATAAGGTTGACATCACTCGTTAATTTTTATTAAATTTCGCACTATTTCCAAAAGTATTCATTAGGTTTTTCAAATTTAAATTGGCATTACACTTTTTTCAAACGTTCTTTTTCCCAATCGTTTTAACAATTAAATTATATCTTGTTAGTTGGTTACTCGTAGTAACCAAGAATTTTTTAATGATTTTTTATTGGTGAATCTATATACTTTTGAGTATATAGGCTGTTTTTAATTATTATAAATTTATTTCTTATTTATAGAAAAATAATCCTTTTTAACTTTTGTTTATAATCCAATTTAATTTATATAAGGTTTTTCTTTCTATTTCCTCTTAAATTTATACATAGGTCTTTAATATTTTTATTTCCTTCAATTGTATTTATTTCTTATTTATTATTTGCTTATAGTATCCTTACACTAAACTATTTTCCTCGGCCATTTTACTCATCCAGTATTATTTTATGTTATTATTATTTTATATCTAACCCTGGGTTATCTTATATTTAAACACAATTATTATATTAAACATAAAATTATACCTAGGTACAAAATCTTTGTGGCCTACACAATACAAATTATACAAAATATAAACAAAATACAGAATTTGTCAGTAGCAATATAGTCTACTGCTACACTTAATTGTTTCTCCATCTACAGCATAAATCTGTGAGATGCTCCTTTTATACCACTTACTTTCTCACTGTGTACACTATATCTCACTTTGTACCCTATATGTCACTTAGTTATAGTTTATAGTGTTTTGTAATACAAAGTAATCTATAGCTAGGTATATTATACCCATTTCTGACCTTTATAGTGGGGTGATTACGTTATCATTTTTGGGCATGGGTTATGTAACGTTACAATATATTGTAACGTGACAATTTGGCAAATTTAATTTAATTTAAATTTGTGGAGTCCCTCGATCTTGCAACACCAAATTTAAACAACGTTACGTTACATAAATAGGTGTGAACGGTCTCACGTTCAAGATTGACAAATTCTTTAAACATATAACATTTAAATAGGGGGTCAGGTGTATCTGCAATAAGAACTCTACGGAACTTGAAACAGTAATTAAAATTTATTTGATACTATAAAAAAAAATATGTGCACATGGCACTGACTTCGATTTAAAAAACATTAGTTATTATTTGTTATAATGCCGTAAGGCTTAAGATATATACATCCTTACTAACTAAACATTCTATGCTACTAAATAGTATATAAAAGAAAAATCTCATTTTTAGACTACTCAGTCTATTAATATGTTTCAAAATCAATTTTTAAATCTTTTTTCTATATATGGTACGTACTCAAAAGATTAATAGTTATTACTTCTCAGTACTGTTTTCTCAAATACTAATTGTTTTTATTTATATTCTTTGTAATCATTTTATATCATATTAATTTGAGCTCTTGTTACGTTAATCGTATTTCTAAAACATCTATGATTTTTAACTCTACTATACAAGAAATATTACTCTTATTTTTAAATAAAATATTAATGTCTTTAACTGTCTTTGTATACTGTGTATGATTAAGATATGAATAAGTTGTCTATCACCTTATTGTCGTCAATCATACTCGATCATTTTTGTTCCATCGGTGTTCATCTTCGTCTCGCCTCCAGCGTCGGCTGTCTCTCTTCTCCTCTTGTCCAGCGTCGGCTGTCTCTCTTCTCCTCTTGTCCAGCGTCGGCTGTCTCTCACTCTCTCGTCCTCTCCTCTTGTCCAGCGTCGTATCGCTATGGAACTGCTTCTCTTGTCCAGCGTCGTATCGCTATAGAACTTCTTCTCTTGTCCAGCGTCGTATCGCTATGGAACTTCTTCAGTAGTGCTGTTATTAATTACAACGTTTGTCTTATAGCTTGGTTACGTACTTGTACATAACTGGCAATTTAAACTGTTTATAAAAATATTAATAAATATGCCGTGCTGACGGGCATAAGCTCCCGCTGCATCGTGGATGATTCAAGAAAGAGAACCACTGAAGCTTGCGTGTCCTATTTATACCCATGTCTTGGTCGACACCCTTCAGTGATACAAAATCGACATGTTAGAAACTGTCTTTGGCGTCAGTTCCCCCACTCTTTGTCAAATTCACTATTTTTTATATTTCTGCGAATTGCAGAGTCCTGTAAGTATTTTTTTATACTTATCTTATAACTAATTTTACAACACATGTTCATTGTAATTTTGGACATTGCAACTTAACCCTTTTGATTTGTACACAGTTATTTCACTATTGCACTTGTACGGCGTGTCACTTTCGCGTGGTTTTCGCACACAGTATTTATTAAATTTATTTACATTTTATGGTGCTTTTGGATTTTAATTCTTAATTCTAGTTTATGAATAATTACGGAAAAACAGTCATTGTGCAATTATTCATACTGGGGTGGCAAACTTGCCTGCAGAGACCTGCGTTCACACACACCAGCAAAATACTGGTGTACACACTTTCAGTTACATTTGTGTGTGTGTGCACGTTGATTCAGGTCGAAACACCTGTTCATATTTTTGTCTGAGTCAAGCTTGCAATCCATAACATGCTTATTTCTAATATATTATTAATTATTTACAGTTTATTAAGTAAATTTAAATTTTTATATTTCATGCTCAGTACATCACTTATTTGTACTGTCGCATTATTCCTCTGCTTGGTAAAAAAAAAAATTTTAATAAATTTATTTATTATAAATTTTTTTTTATCTATTTATTTATTATTATTATTTGCAAAAAAATGTAACAAATAATAAAGAATAATATTCGTCATTTCACCCTTAATAGGAGTGTATACAAATGTCTTACCTCCCCTCTTTCGTACGCTCACTGCTCGCGACCTTGAATTAGGGTGGCTTTACAAACAGCTGATTTGACTGGTTCCAATGACCTCTGTTTTATGTGTAGAACTTCTTAAATGACGTTGCGTGGAATTTACCAAATTCTTTCTTCTGTATCTCATCATATACAATGAAAGTGTTCTGTCCCACTCGCTGTCTTAACGTATACGGTCCATTATAAAGTCTGAAGAATTTCTTCGCCGTATTATCACTCCTTTTTCCCACTGGATTTGCTTTGAGTAGTATACTTTCTCCCACGTTGAATTGTTGTAACTTGTGAGTTAGATTAAATCTCTCTATTCTCTTGTTACCTCTCTCTCTTATTCGTTGCTTTGCGTATTCAATTTTCACACTTATTGGTACAGGTACATTTTGGTTATTAGGTTTGTTTAGATATTTAGTCCAAAATCTGGTTGGCTTCTTATCTTCTTCTAATTCCATTGGAGTGTATCCTGTTGCTTCACTATAATTTTCGTTAATGGCTTTTTCAATAAATGGTAAATATTCTGCCCATTCATTGTTGATTATGGCAATATATTCGTAAATATTTACCTAATTCTTTGTTAACTCTCTCAGCAAGGTTTCCTTGAGGATGTCTTATGGATGTGAGTACTGGTTGTATTCCATTTTCCCTTAACGTCCTCTCCCATTTTTCACTTTGGAATTGCACACCTTGATCACTGAGCATCTTCTTCATTTTTCCATATAACGGAATATATTTTTGCAGTAGTATCTTTAGAACAACTTTGGTTGTGGGTCGCATAATTGGGTACAGTCGGACTGCCTTGGAAAACACATCGATACATACCAATATGTGCTTCACACCTCGACTTGATCGTGGTAATGGTCCCAGAAAATCCACTGCAATTAGCTCTCCTTTGTTTTCCTTCTGTATACTCTGCATTCCTACATATGTGTGTAAATTCGGTCCTTAATTTTACATTAACTTACTCATACATTCTTACCTTCGCTTCTAAACTTCCTTAGCTCTTTTCTTAACATGACATTACTTTATCTAATACATTACTTATACACTACATTAACATTCATTACCTTTTATTACCTTTCTTTAACATTACCTTTCTGATCGCTACAACTTTCTTGAAATACACTTCCGTAACAGAATACTCTTTTAGCTCGTAGTGCGTCGCATGATCGGTTACAGAGGAACTGTCTTGGAAAACAACGATATTTTTCTCGAAGTCCTTAATCCTAAGTAGTCTCTGCCCTTATGACTTTTCACTCTCGCTTTCTTCTGTGTCCTTGTATCTTCGATAAGTGTTCGCTTGATCAGCCGTTCTAATAATTATGGCAATTATTGCTCATCTTAATCATTTCTTCATATTTATAACATATCAATAACAACATTCCTTACCATCAATAATACATTTCTTAATTAAACCTTTCAAATAACATTCCTTATAACATTTCTTAATTATACTCTCTTATATTCTTACACATATTATTTCTTATTATTAATAATTAATAGTTATATTATTTTTCTCATTTAAAATAATTATTTATTTTCATTTGCCTTGAGTTCAGTGTGTAGTTAGAACTTACACCCCTCTTTATAACAATTGCATTGTCCATAGTCTACCGGACGTATATTGTTCCTTTGTAGCGTAGTCGCCGCGTTTACTATTATTCTCACCCTCGTATAAACAACGTCTGCGTTCCATTGTATTATACCCTCGTTTGTGTGCGTACTCACCTTGCGAACGTTTGTGTTTATCGTAGAAGTCACCTGTTCATTGAGCAATGTTTTCATCTTGCCTCTCTTTCTCTCGTAACGGTCACATTCCATAATTCTCTCATCATGAATGCATTGCGTATGTTCAGTCTGCTTGAGGCCCATATAAACAGCTGTCGACGGTTTTTTCATACGTCGTTTATGATAACCTCTGTAGTTTTCATACTTACAGTTATAATTATCATTATTATAATTATCGTGCGTATATCTAACATCATACTTACCACAATTTTGCGTAGTGTTTCGTCTAGATAACTTACTACGTTTCTTGTTAGGTCTACAGTGATATTTATCTCCGTAAGTGTGGTGTTTTATGTGTTTCAAATGTGTCATCTTGTGTGATTTACTATTGTGTGTGTGCCTCACACTTGGAATATCGCTATTAATAAGGTATGTTTTATTAACCTTTATTTGCTTCTCCTCCTTAATGTTAATTACTTTTTTATAATTATCATTAGTAATTACACATGTATTTTTAACTACTATGGTTTTTTCACCTTCTACTGACGCTATGTGCGTATTTGTGTCTCTAATTTTCTCTTTTGCTATCCTTTCTTCTCTTAATTCTTCGGTCAGTTTCGTAAAAAATTCTGTTAACTCTTGTATTTGAGTTCTAATAGTATTTTCTTTTACTTTTTCTGTTTGTTTGTTCTCTACTTCACCAAATACAGCTTGCATCATGGCTTCAAGTGCTTCTCCCATCCTCGAACTTCCCGATATTGCCATGGTGAATTATTATTAAAATATTTATTTAATAGTAATTCTTTAAAAATTATTATTGATAACCGTTCCCTACTTATTTATTTATTTCTGTATTTTTATTAATAGTTATTATTAATACTCATTACAGTTACACCTGTTACATAGACAACAATATTATTTGTGGTGGGCGCCAGCTGTGTCATTACACAACAATTAACATTACATTCAGTTTTTTTTTTGTACATGAATGTAGGCATGTTGGGCCCCACGTGCAGGGCGACATTTTATGCAACATTACAACCTTGCAAAAGTTGCATAATATTATATGGTATGTGTACAAATTTTTGTACGTAAATTTAGGCATCTCGTGCCTCACGTCTAGGGCGACAAATTTATATAACGTGACAATTTTGCAAATTTAATTTAATTTAAATTTGTGGAGTCCCTCGATCTTGGAGCACCAAATTTAAACAACGTTACGTTACATAAATAGGTGTGAACGGTCTCACGTTCAAGATTGACAAATTCTTTAAACATATAACATTTAAATAGGGGGTCAGGTGTATCTGCAATAAGAACTCTACGGAACTTGAAACAGTAATTAAAATTTATTTGATACTATAAAAAAAAATATGTGCACATGGCACTGACTTCGATTTAAAAAACATTAGTTATTATTTGTTATAATGCCGTAAGGCTTAAGATATATACATCCTTACTAACTAAACATTCTATGCTACTAAATAGTATATAAAAGAAAAATCTCATTTTTAGACTACTCAGTCTATTAATATGTTTCAAAATCAATTTTTAAATCTTTTTTCTATATATGGTACGTACTCAAAAGATTAATAGTTATTACTTCTCAGTACTGTTTTCTCAAATACTAATTGTTTTTATTTATATTCTTTGTAATCATTTTATATCATATTAATTTGAGCTCTTGTTACGTTAATCGTATTTCTAAAACATCTATGATTTTTAACTCTACTATACAAGAAATATTACTCTTATTTTTAAATAAAATATTAATGTCTTTAACTGTCTTTGTATACTGTGTATGATTAAGATATGAATAAGTTGTCTATCACCTTATTGTCGTCAATCATACTCGATCATTTTTGTTCCATCGGTGTTCATCTTCGTCTCGCCTCCAGCGTCGGCTGTCTCTCTTCTCCTCTTGTCCAGCGTCGGCTGTCTCTCTTCTCCTCTTGTCCAGCGTCGGCTGTCTCTCACTCTCTCGTCCTCTCCTCTTGTCCAGCGTCGTATCGCTATGGAACTGCTTCTCTTGTCCAGCGTCGTATCGCTATAGAACTTCTTCTCTTGTCCAGCGTCGTATCGCTATGGAACTTCTTCAGTAGTGCTGTTATTAATTACAATGTTTGTCTTATAGCTTGGTTACGTACTTGTACATAACTGGCAATTTAAACTGTTTATAAAAATATTAATAAATATGCCGTGCTGACGGGCATAAGCTCCCGCTGCATCGTGGATGATTCAAGAAAGAGAACCACTGAAGCTTGCGTGTCCTATTTATACCCATGTCTTGGTCGACACCCTTCAGTGATACAAAATCGACATGTTAGAAACTGTCTTTGGCGTCAGTTCCCCCACTCTTTGTCAAATTCACTATTTTTTATATTTCTGCGAATTGCAGAGTCCTGTAAGTATTTTTTTATACTTATCTTATAACTAATTTTACAACACATGTTCATTGTAATTTTGGACATTGCAACTTAACCCTTTTGATTTGTACACAGTTATTTCACTATTGCACTTGTACGGCGTGTCACTTTCGCGTGGTTTTCGCACACAGTATTTATTAAATTTATTTACATTTTATGGTGCTTTTGGATTTTAATTCTTAATTCTAGTTTATGAATAATTACGGAAAAACAGTCATTGTGCAATTATTCATACTGGGGTGGCAAACTTGCCTGCAGAGACCTGCGTTCACACACACTAGCAAAATACTGGTGTACACACTTTCAGTTACATTTGTGTGTGTGTGCACGTTGATTCAGGTCGAAACACCTGTTCATATTTTTGTCTGAGTCAAGCTTGCAATCCATAACATGCTTATTTCTAATATATTATTAATTATTTACAGTTTATTAAGTAAATTTAAATTTTTATATTTCATGCTCAGTACATCACTTATTTGTACTGTCGCATTATTCCTCTGCTTGGTAAAAAAAAAAAATTTTAATAAATTTATTTATTATAAATTTTTTTTTATCTATTTATTTATTATTATTATTTGCAAAAAAATGTAATAAATAATAAAGAATAATATTCGTCATTTCACCCTTAATAGGAGTGTATACAAATGTCTTACCTCCCCTCTTTCGTACGCTCACTGCTCGCGACCTTGAATTAGGGTGGCTTTACAAACAGCTGATTTGACTGGTTCCAATGACCTCTGTTTTATGTGTAGAACTTCTTAAATGACGTTGCGTGGAATTTACCAAATTCTTTCTTCTGTATCTCATCATATACAATGATAAAGTGTTCTGTCCCACTCGCTGTCTTAACGTATACGGTCCATTATAAAGTCTGAAGAATTTCTTCGCCGTATTATCACTCCTTTTTCCCACTGGATTTGCTTTGAGTAGTATACTTTCTCCCACGTTGAATTGTTGTAACTTGTGAGTTAGATTAAATCTCTCTATTCTCTTGTTACCTCTCTCTCTTATTCGTTGCTTTGCGTATTCAATTTTCACACTTATTGGTACAGGTACATTTTGGTTATTAGGTTTGTTTAGATATTTAGTCCAAAATCTGGTTGGCTTCTTATCTTCTTCTAATTCCATTGGAGTGTATCCTGTTGCTTCACTATAATTTTCGTTAATGGCTTTTTCAATAAATGGTAAATATTCTGCCCATTCATTGTTGATTATGGCAATATATTCGTAAATATTTACCTAATTCTTTGTTAACTCTCTCAGCAAGGTTTCCTTGAGGATGTCTTATGGATGTGAGTACTGGTTGTATTCCATTTTCCCTTAACGTCCTCTCCCATTTTTCACTTTGGAATTGCACACCTTGATCACTGAGCATCTTCTTCATTTTTCCATATAACGGAATATATTTTTGCAGTAGTATCTTTAGAACAACTTTGGTTGTGGGTCGCATAATTGGGTACAGTCGGACTGCCTTGGAAAACACATCGATACATACCAATATGTGCTTCACACCTCGACTTGATCGTGGTAATGGTCCCAGAAAATCCACTGCAATTAGCTCTCCTTTGTTTTCCTTCTGTATACTCTGCATTCCTACATATGTGTGTAAATTCGGTCCTTAATTTTACATTAACTTACTCATACATTCTTACCTTCGCTTCTAAACTTCCTTAGCTCTTTTCTTAACATGACATTACTTTATCTAATACATTACTTATACACTACATTAACATTCATTACCTTTTATTACCTTTCTTTAACATTACCTTTCTGATCGCTACAACTTTCTTGAAATACACTTCCGTAACAGAATACTCTTTTAGCTCGTAGTGCGTCGCATGATCGGTTACAGAGGAACTGTCTTGGAAAACAACGATATTTTTCTCGAAGTCCTTAATCCTAAGTAGTCTCTGCCCTTATGACTTTTCACTCTCGCTTTCTTCTGTGTCCTTGTATCTTCGATAAGTGTTCGCTTGATCAGCCGTTCTAATAATTATGGCAATTATTGCTCATCTTAATCATTTCTTCATATTTATAACATATCAATAACAACATTCCTTACCATCAATAATACATTTCTTAATTAAACCTTTCAAATAACATTCCTTATAACATTTCTTAATTATACTCTCTTATATTCTTACACATATTATTTCTTATTATTAATAATTAATAGTTATATTATTTTTCTCATTTAAAATAATTATTTATTTTCATTTGCCTTGAGTTCAGTGTGTAGTTAGAACTTACACCCCTCTTTATAACAATTGCATTGTCCATAGTCTACCGGACGTATATTGTTCCTTTGTAGCGTAGTCGCCGCGTTTACTATTATTCTCACCCTCGTATAAACAACGTCTGCGTTCCATTGTATTATACCCTCGTTTGTGTGCGTACTCACCTTGCGAACGTTTGTGTTTATCGTAGAAGTCACCTGTTCATTGAGCAATGTTTTCATCTTGCCTCTCTTTCTCTCGTAACGGTCACATTCCATAATTCTCTCATCATGAATGCATTGCGTATGTTCAGTCTGCTTGAGGCCCATATAAACAGCTGTCGACGGTTTTTTCATACGTCGTTTATGATAACCTCTGTAGTTTTCATACTTACAGTTATAATTATCATTATTATAATTATCGTGCGTATATCTAACATCATACTTACCACAATTTTGCGTAGTGTTTCGTCTAGATAACTTACTACGTTTCTTGTTAGGTCTACAGTGATATTTATCTCCGTAAGTGTGGTGTTTTATGTGTTTCAAATGTGTCATCTTGTGTGATTTACTATTGTGTGTGTGCCTCACACTTGGAATATCGCTATTAATAAGGTATGTTTTATTAACCTTTATTTGCTTCTCCTCCTTAATGTTAATTACTTTTTTATAATTATCATTAGTAATTACACATGTATTTTTAACTACTATGGTTTTTTCACCTTCTACTGACGCTATGTGCGTATTTGTGTCTCTAATTTTCTCTTTTGCTATCCTTTCTTCTCTTAATTCTTCGGTCAGTTTCGTAAAAAATTCTGTTAACTCTTGTATTTGAGTTCTAATAGTATTTTCTTTTACTTTTTCTGTTTGTTTGTTCTCTACTTCACCAAATACAGCTTGCATCATGGCTTCAAGTGCTTCTCCCATCCTCGAACTTCCCGATATTGCCATGGTGAATTATTATTAAAATATTTATTTAATAGTAATTCTTTAAAAATTATTATTGATAACCGTTCCCTACTTATTTATTTATTTCTGTATTTTTATTAATAGTTATTATTAATACTCATTACAGTTACACCTGTTACATAGACAACAATATTATTTGTGGTGGGCGCCAGCTGTGTCATTACACAACAATTAACATTACATTCAGTTTTTTTTTTGTACATGAATGTAGGCATGTTGGGCCCCACGTGCAGGGCGACATTTTATGCAACATTACAACCTTGCAAAAGTTGCATAATATTATATGGTATGTGTACAAATTTTTGTACGTAAATTTAGGCATCTCGTGCCTCACGTCTAGGGCGACAAATTTATATAACGTGACAATTTTGCAAATTTAATTTAATTTAAATTTGTGGAGTCCCTCGATCTTGGAGCACCAAATTTAAACAACGTTACGTTACATAAATAGGTGTGAACGGTCTCACGTTCAAGATTGACAAATTCTTTAAACATATAACATTTAAATAGGGGGTCAGGTGTATCTGCAATAAGAACTCTACGGAACTTGAAACAGTAATTAAAATTTATTTGATACTATAAAAAAAAATATGTGCACATGGCACTGACTTCGATTTAAAAAACATTAGTTATTATTTGTTATAATGCCGTAAGGCTTAAGATATATACATCCTTACTAACTAAACATTCTATGCTACTAAATAGTATATAAAAGAAAAATCTCATTTTTAGACTACTCAGTCTATTAATATGTTTCAAAATCAATTTTTAAATCTTTTTTCTATATATGATACGTACTCAAAAGATTAATAGTTATTACTTCTCAGTACTGTTTTCTCAAATACTAATTGTTTTTATTTATATTCTTTGTAATCATTTTATATCATATTAATTTGAGCTCTTGTTACGTTAATCGTATTTCTAAAACATCTATGATTTTTAACTCTACTATACAAGAAATATTACTCTTATTTTTAAATAAAATATTAATGTCTTTAACTGTCTTTGTATACTGTGTATGATTAAGATATGAATAAGTTGTCTATCACCTTATTGTCGTCAATCATACTCGATCATTTTTGTTCCATCGGTGTTCATCTTCGTCTCGCCTCCAGCGTCGGCTGTCTCTCTTCTCCTCTTGTCCAGCGTCGGCTGTCTCTCTTCTCCTCTTGTCCAGCGTCGGCTGTCTCTCACTCTCTCGTCCTCTCCTCTTGTCCAGCGTCGTATCGCTATGGAACTGCTTCTCTTGTCCAGCGTCGTATCGCTATAGAACTTCTTCTCTTGTCCAGCGTCGTATCGCTATGGAACTTCTTCAGTAGTGCTGTTATTAATTACAACGTTTGTCTTATAGCTTGGTTACGTACTTGTACATAACTGGCAATTTAAACTGTTTATAAAAATATTAATAAATATGCCGTGCTGACGGGCATAAGCTCCCGCTGCATCGTGGATGATTCAAGAAAGAGAACCACTGAAGCTTGCGTGTCCTATTTATACCCATGTCTTGGTCGACACCCTTCAGTGATACAAAATCGACATGTTAGAAACTGTCTTTGGCGTCAGTTCCCCCACTCTTTGTCAAATTCACTATTTTTTATATTTCTGCGAATTGCAGAGTCCTGTAAGTATTTTTTTATACTTATCTTATAACTAATTTTACAACACATGTTCATTGTAATTTTGGACATTGCAACTTAACCCTTTTGATTTGTACACAGTTATTTCACTATTGCACTTGTACGGCGTGTCACTTTCGCGTGGTTTTCGCACACAGTATTTATTAAATTTATTTACATTTTATGGTGCTTTTGGATTTTAATTCTTAATTCTAGTTTATGAATAATTACGGAAAAACAGTCATTGTGCAATTATTCATACTGGGGTGGCAAACTTGCCTGCAGAGACCTGCGTTCACACACACTAGCAAAATACTGGTGTACACACTTTCAGTTACATTTGTGTGTGTGTGCACGTTGATTCAGGTGGAAACACCTGTTCATATTTTTGTCTGAGTCAAGCTTGCAATCCATAACATGCTTATTTCTAATATATTATTAATTATTTACAGTTTATTAAGTAAATTTAAATTTTTATATTTCATGCTCAGTACATCACTTATTTGTACTGTCGCAATATATATATATATATTGTAACGTCACAGAACGTTCCATGAAGGAAATCATTTACATAGCAATTTATCATAAGAGGAGAATAAGGTGAACAGTATCGAACCCAAGTAGTCCTAAAAAATTGTGTAATTTTGTCTAATAATTATTACTACTAACATGAAAAAACGACCAAACTGTGACTAAGACACAAACCCCATATATATTATTAAAGTGAAGAACAGTGAAAAAACCATAAGATACTATAAGAGAGACAAATAATATCAGGATCAACCAAAATAAAGTCATTAATTATTGAGTTCAGTAACTCTGAATAGAGTATAACGAACTATTTATTGTGAATGAATGGACATGATCCATTATTATATTATGTAATGTAAATAAAATAAATGTATTAAATGACTTAAATACATTATTAGAAAGAATCTAAGTTACAATAGAAATTATATAATTGTTATGACAAAAAATATTAATGTGTTGGATTTGAGACCAAACACTCAGATTTCATGTAAAAATTAATTATTATCAATTTGAAATAAAACTATATGTAATTGTCGAGCAGAAAAAAGTGAACAATTTATCTTAGATAAATAAAGCTGTCAAATGAATAAACGTCAGTCAAAATAGCCAAAAACAGTACTAACTAAAAACATGTGGTAGGCATATAATATTGTATGATTTATGGATTTAATGTTGCCAAAATGCAACCAAATTGCATTAAAAAGTTGAAATATAATATAAAGCGACTATAATAATATATTTGACTAACATTAACATTGTAATAATCGAGTTAGCAAAATATTTACCTATACCATGTATGGCTGGGACCAATCAACCAGTACAAAAAATAGTCATATCTGGCTAAATATTTACAAAATGTTGACAAAAATAAAAGAGAATGCTACAATACTTCAGTATACCATAAAAACGGACAGACTCAGTTAAAAATAAGATCAATTATGAAAGAATTTAACTTATAAGAGTGAGATTTGTCACACTTTGAAAAAGGACATCTCAAGACCAACCAATATGATGCTATGTTATCCTGTAATAAAAATAATATGTGTAAAGAGTAACCAGGTATCACAAAAGACAGACAATATAATAAACTCTGAGTGTACACTAGTGAAATACTACATATGTTAAAGAAAGAGACTAATTATTGTGTTATAGCATTGACAACAACCTAGGCCATGGGCATGGGCCATGTAAAATTGAAATTATCTATGTATTATATATGTTAAAATTTGTTTGTTTTGTTATAGGAAGATAGTAATGTTATGTGTTCATATTGTGGAAGAAACATAATAGTTTCACAACAATTTTTTGTTCTAAAAAATTGAATTTCAATGACAACAACCCAAGGTGAGAGTTGTATATTGTGTTACTTATTAGAGTTAATTTATTTAAAAAACCAATCATAATTAGTATCACTAGATTCAGTTGAAAACAGAGAATCTAAATGTAATAATGGCATGCAAATTGTGAGTACTAATGTAAAACTGTTTGATAAATACCAGAGTAATTTTTGAAATATCCTTAGTATGAAGAATAAGAAATTTGTTCTAAAAGCTTCGACGGAAATTAAATTTGTTCCATGACGTTCCATTTCGTTTATTCTCGAACATTCTAGAAGGAATTTTTACACAGATATACCGGAAGTTCACAAACTCAATCAGCCTGACTTAGTATAAAAGAGAGACCAAATTCGACCCAAAAACACTTGAAGCTTGAACTCCAGAACAGATGCATCACCCACGACACTGATCAACGCAGCTAAGGCGAAACCGAGAGGCGAGAAATCGACACAAGACCCGAAGAAAGGCTTTTCCCGTACATTGACAAACAGACTGACTTAACCTCTACAAGAATCTACGCCAATGTGTTGCTGAAATAGAGCAGCAACACGGCACATTTTAATAGAAATCACGCAGCCAGAACGTCAACGGCCCAGGAGGGACCAAAATTTTAAATAGAGAACCAATTCTGCTGTGTTCGCATAGACAAACTGACTTGACAATAACTCCCTTAACGTAAACAAACAAATACAAAGCCTTTCTCGATACTGCAAGGGTATCAGCGCTGTGACGGCCAATTTGGTAACCAACGCGGAGCAGCTGATTTGTAACGGCGGGGTTTGAACGAGAATCTACTGCCAAACTGTTTCACAAAAGTGCGGAAATTGTAAATGATCGCAATTTTGACTTAAAATAGATTCAGTGCACACATGAAGAGGCGAGATTGAAAAACTACCCGAGAGGAGTGTCCAGTGCGAGATTAATTAACCATTGGAACGTGGGTTACTAAAATTAAAGTCATTTTTTTACCTGTTTACATTTGTCACACAGTTGTACTACACATGCCACACACACCTTCAAATCACTTAATTTTTCTTGTAAAGCATCTTATTGATATGTCTTGGTTGTTCAAAGGAGTCACGTCCTGAGAGTAAAGATTTTTTCACGTATTAAACTCATGCTTTTCAACTGAGTAAAAAATTGAAAATACTAGCCGATACTTGATTGGATAAATAAAATTGTCAATAATAATAATAATAACAATAACTTATGAATTTTTTCTTTTGTAACTCTGCAATTTTATAATTTTTTTATGAATGTTAGTTCTTCAGACGATTGTTTGTTTTTGAAGAATCATTAAACTTACCTTACTTTTTCAAGCTAAACTGACTTGTTTATATTTTTTCATAGAAGTAAGATTTAAAAATTTTAATTTCTTTAATAATCACATTTCTTTCTTGGAACAAACGATTCCAAGTGGCGCCCACAAAAAACATAGTATTAAGTTGTGTTAAAGGACTACATCACCGCAGAGGATCCAGTCATCGGTAAGTAACAAAAAGTGCGCGGACGTAACGCCCGACATCATACAACACGAACAACACTTTTACACACTTTTTATTTTTGTTATAATATATATATATTGTAACAAGACCCTGTATATGGCTGTAATCAAATCAAGTCCAACTGTTTGGGCTAGCCATTTGGTCACCAGACCGCTGTATGCCGGTCGTTACAAAAGAATAAAAATAAAATGGAAAATTCAATAATAATAGAATTTTCAAATAATAAAAAAATTTTGTTTATGTTTATAGAGGTATGTATAAGAGATAAATCTGTTTTTTTTTTAAAATGTTCTGGTAAAATTTTAATAACAGGTAGGTATTTATTGACCGTCGAGCACTTCTTGAAGATTTGCACCAAGTCTGGAGTTAAATAGATTAACTCCAGGTAATAATCGATTGGTGACTTTTCTGACTGGTCTAATATCTTGTTCAAAATAGAATATATTCTTCTCACTTAAGTCCTTCAGCCTTATAAATACCCTTAAATTACCCTGTGAAATAAGTACAGATACAAAATAATGGAAATATAAAGATTTATTTACAATTTTAAATAAATAATCGATATTTTATCGATGGAGAGCAATTATCGACTCTGTCTCGGGAATTATCGATTGTGTCATACAGAACAAAATTTTATGTTATATTATATTAAAGACAGGTTCTTTGAGCGATTATGGATTAATAGTCAGAGAAGGGTGACGAGAAAGTATAACATTAACAATTAAAAATATAAATAAAATAATTACTATTCAATAGTATTTTAAATAATTCAGTATATAATATTTGAATAAATGTTTTGTCAAACCAATGAAGACTGACGTCACTGCGATATGGTTAGCCGACTTCGTTTTCAAGATGGCCGCTACTCGAGTTGGTCTTGGTTACTGCATATGCGTCGTGTCAGAAAATTACTATAAAATTACCTTCATCAAGGTCTAAAATGTCCCCGCACTGGTGTAATATGTCTGTTAATCTATTTGGTGTATTCTGGTGAAGTGTTCTGTGTAAACTTGTGTTAGTTAGTTTATTTTCTATGTGTTCATCTTCTGCGGTTACGTTTTCAAGTTATTGGTTAGGAATTGCAGAATATATCAGTTGAGATATAGTGTTTTACTTGTTTCTATCACTCGTATTATGTAGTTAAGTGTTTGTTTTCACTACTGTCGTGAATGTATTAACAGCTTTAGCATTAAAAAGTGTTTAAACCGCCTAACTCTCGTTTCACTGATTTCAATGGCTAAACACTAGTATCATTTTCAATTCGATTTTAAGAAACGTTCTTCACACAACTGTCCAGCTTGATATTCAACAAAAGACTAATTAACTTGGTCATAAATCTGGCCCAGTTAATCCTTGAAAAAGTATTGTTAACATTTTTCGACTTCCCATACATATGATAAAATATTACATTATGTATGGAATTTATCTATTTTATTCCTCACTTTTATGAATTATTAACCTTATTATTGGTTTAATCATCTCATTCCCTTTAAATTGATGTATTATAGTCCATATCTGTAGATATTTTGTGGAAATTAACAAATTTCTTTACTTTATGGAAATATAGGCTCAAAATTGGATTTCCGTCTTTATACAAAATTCCCTCCAATTTAAATATTATTAATACTATTATAATAAATTTTAATTAGTCATATTCCTCTTCCTTTCCTTAAATAAATATAAATTACACCTTTGAACTGGTTTTTTGTGTTAATCTGTAAATTTGACATTGCTCTTTAAAATTAATTAATTTATATATTTTGACAATTTACAAAATGTTAAGGTATATTTCCTTATTATCATTTTAATTCATAGGATCATTCCTAGTAGTGGTTAATTGTGTTATCTTATATAAATCTTGGTAGTTTACAGGATTTATAAGTGAATTATACTATTTTATATTGGTTCTCTGATTTCACCAAATGGCCTAGATTTTAGAATTTTATATTTCTTTCTTTCTCAAATAATTTAAACTTAATTCCTCCTCTGACTTTACATAATTACAATTATATGAAAATAACATGATTTATAACTTATTGTGTTGTGTAGCAGTTAAGTAACACTACAGTTATTAAAATAATTAATTATGAACCTTGTTTAGCAATCTGCACAATTGAACATATTGCAGATATGGTTTGAACATATATCTTTTAACTATTTTTGAGCTAACATAGCATACCTATTAGAACATTATTACTGGTATGTAGGTTATTATTTATCAAACATAATTCTTTTTAAAACACATAACATAAATCTTATTTTCTAATAAACCTTACAAATACATTTATTTAACACATTGATTTTAGGACTGTGAAATAACAGTCTATTTAAACATGTTACACTTATTCATACTATATTAGTACCAGTCCTTTCTGGTTTAAACCATTATTATTGTGATCCCCTACATCAGTAAACATTAACTCCCATACTCTATTTATTATCATTTTTTACAAATGTCTTGTAAATAAAGATTTATATTAAACTAATAAAATACTGGAAACCTTCCATTTTATTATTTTATTATGCTGTTTATTATTAGATTTTAAAGTTGTGATATAGCATACTACTAAGTTATAGTATCACCAACTTTAAGTTTATTGCATTTTTTTAAAAAACAACACTTACACAAATTCACTTTCACTGTTGGTTCTGATATTTTGAGTCTTATTATCTCAGACCAGACCTTTAGTAATCATGGACCGTTAAGACTAGTTTATTTTCTTTATTACACAATAGCTTTAGCCGGTGCACTTCTTATAACGCTATACAGCACTTTAGTTTTCTCAATAATTACATTTTATAAGATTTTGGGTATGTTATACTTTCTTTTGCATAGTTTTTGTGGGTTTGGGATTGATAGTAGTTTATATAATAATAGGTTTTACTACGCTGTTTCTTTCATACTATTTCTTCCTCTCCTCCTGTCTTCCTTCTTGTCCTTCTTCGTATCTTCCTTCTGGTATTCATTCTTGTCCCTCTTCTAGTCTTCATTCTTGTCCCTCGTCTAGTCTTCACTCTTCTGTTCTTCCTTCCTCATTCTTGGGTAAACCAAGGTACTTGGTGTTATCACGACTGAGGTTTAGTTTGGAGTATTTAATTTATTCACTGAACTGACTTTATTCTTCTATACAGGTTTCAGGGTATTGTTTTCTTCCTGTTCACAAACTTTATTCTTCCCTCTTCTTGTTTTTGGGGTATTTTGGTATTCACCACCCTTTAATTGAGTCTCTTTTTTCTTTGATATGGTCTTATATAACTGGTTTACTGCTCTGAGCTTCCTGGGTAACTTACTGATATTATACAATGAGTTGATGAGTTGCTTCAATACTTTCTTTGGTTTCTTTTAACAGTAGTTTTTATATATTATGTAGTGAGGATTTTTATCTTATTGTGGTTCATTCCTCTGATTTATTTAAATGTCATTCAATATTATTATAACATTTGTTGGTGTAATTAAACTTTATGATTTCATATGACTTAAAATGTAGTGGATTTTCTGTCACGCTACAGAATGCCCTTCTCCAGAAGTAATTTTTTCAGACTATACTTGCTTTGTCTGAAACAATTGCTTATGATAATTATTCAAGGTTTGTTATTATTTTGGACTTCCTTCCATTTTAAAATTTTCTTATTTATATTTTAGTTTATATCATTCTCACTTGATCTTCCTTGATAGTAATAGTCTTCTGAGTTTCATATTTATTATTTCATTTTTATATTTCTTCTTAGTATTTTCTCCTTGGGATATTTTCTCCCTATCGTTCCCTACTTTGTGAGCTGGTTCAGTTCAGAGAGGCACTGTACGCTACTTTCCTCTGCTGTCCAATACTTCACACATATTTGAGTACAGAGGCAAATCATCTCTGCTCAAAAAACATATTAATCCTGCTGGAATTATCATCAGACAGATTTTAAAAAATTATTCAGAATAGTACACATTTGTTACTATTTAAAAAATATCTTTGGGATACTTCACTTATTACTTATTGTACTTCTCAGAGATTTTAATATTTCTATCTCAGTTGTTCTTCTGACTCATTATCTGGATGTTTCTTCCATTTGATATTATGGTAGGAAGCTCTTCTATTATTACATTTTTCAACTTTTCTTATCATATAAATCTTTTGGTTATAAATTCTTTATTACCTTCTGGTTTTTTCATTATAATCTGCATTATTTATAGTAGCATATCTTTATGACATTTTTAGACTGTTTCTTTGTTCATAAATTTCCACTTGTTCTATTTTCTAGAATTTTTATAACTGTCATTATCATAATTGTCATTTAATTCATAAATCATTTTATATTAATTCGTTTAATTACATAAATCTTTGACATTATTTTCACATTATTCCTGTCATTGTTATTATACTTGAAAATGATGTTTTTTTTTTATTAATTTCATTATGAGGTCATTTTTTCTCCTCATACCACTTAAAGTTGCATTCTCTCATAATTCCAAAGAAGTTTTTATACTTTATTCTATTCAATCACTCAAATCGTATTAAAGAATTTTTTCTTTTTTATTTCCTTCAACACCATTTTACGGAAAGGTTTTTATTCTTCATATTGAACTTAGACATTATCATTTTGTTCAGAATTATTTGTTTTAATTCTAAATCTGTTTCCTTTTATTCATCCCATTATGATCCTTTGTTACCATGGTAATTATATTCTATGCTTACCATAAATATGGTATGAAATCTCTTCAGTTTATCTCACCATAGTGTTTTATTTATAATTGGTTGGTAAATTGTACTTATACTTGGTTTGGGAAACTTGATTTATTCATAATTCAAAATTCACTCTTCTTATATTATTCCATAAAGTTTTCTCAAATAATTTGTATGTAAGGTGGGCTTACATGTGTTTGGCTGGTTTTATTTCTCTAAACTCTCTTGGTATTATTGTCAAAATGTTTCTCTTCAAATAAATATTTAGTAAGCTGTCCTTACTTGTTTTTGACTTAGGTGGTTGTATTTCTAAATTCTCTCCTTCTTTATTATTATATTATAGCCATAAAGTTTTTCTTCAAATATTTGTTATGTAATTGGCTTACATTGTGTTCAGAATTTGGATAATTTTACATTCAAAATTCTGTTTTATATATCTTCTTCCAAAATGTTCCTTCTCAAACAAATTGTATGTAATTGGCTTACATTGTGTTTAGAATTTAGAGGTTTAAAATTCTAATTCTTCTTATATTCTTGCCATAAAATTTTCTAATAATTGTAGATAATATATGCTTATATTTCTTTTTAGAATTTGGCTGTTTATTTCAAAATTCTTCTTGTTATTCTTCCTTCAAAATATGTTTCTTCTCAAATAAATTGTATGTAATTGTCTTACATTATGTTTAGAATTTAGGGGTTTTAAATTCTAATTCTTCTTATATTCTTGCCATAAAATTTTCTAATAATTGTAGATAATATGTGCTTATATTTCTTTTTAGAATTTGGCTGTTTATTTCAAAATTCTTCTTGTTATTCTTCCTTCAAAATATGTTTCTTCTCAAATAAATTGTATGTAATTGGTTTACATTATGTTTTTAGAATTTAGAGGTTTTTTAAATTCTAATTCTTCTTCTATCATTGCCATAAAATTTTCTATTAATTGTTGATAATATGTGCTTATATTTCTTTTTAGAATTTGGAGGTTTTAAATTCTAACTTCTTTTATATTACTGCCACATAGACCTTTCATAAATGATTGTAATAGTTTTCATAATTATATGGTAAACATATCATATTAGTTTCATAAATATTGCATGACTCTTTTCTTGTCTTTATTCAAACGTATTTCTTATTATTATTTTTTCTTTATACCCAGGTGGATGCTTTTTATTATAGTGCATTGTTGCTCATAGTTCCTTTATAAGGTGTAGTTTCTTAATTAATTTATTTCTTAAATTCCCATTTTGGTTCTTTGTCCCTTCTTCTTCTCATTTTTCCTCAGTGGTAATTATTTTCATCTTCTTTGTGGTGGTTTTGCCGTTGTCGGTTATCATGACATCCATCCCTTTTACCACCTCATTATGTATCCGTATGGATCCTTATCAGATCCCAACTATTGCTCCTACGCGCCGGATAGTACCTCGGTTGGTCCCGTTCTAGGCTCCTCCGCCTTTCTTCGTATCTTCGGTAACTGCTTCGTCGATTGTGGTTGAATCCTCGCTGTCTTCCTTCTGTGGCTCGTATGAAGTTCACTTTAGGGCGAGGATACCTATTATTATTAAAATTACCATTATTGGGACCCGCACGATTGGTATTATTATGGTAAGGACTATTACCATAATTGGGGCTTCTCTGACTATTTACGTTATCAGGGTAGAGATTGCGGTTACCCTGATAACCATTAGAGGGTCGATTCGAGTTTGATAATTTGGACCAGTATTATTATTATCATGGTAATTAGTATTGTTCCCATTATTATATTGTCTTATATTCCAATATGTCTCTGGTCCATATGCTGTATGACCTGAAAAATATCTGTGAGGGTCTTCATCTGGTTTATCAAATATTTGCTTCTCTGAAGCCCCATAATCTGGTTCATCATCACATATCCATCCGGAAGGTATACATTTTCGTGTAAGTGTACACTGGAATAGTTCTGGATGGCGCACTAATGAAACACACTCTGGTGATTCACCAGTGCCATCGTCACAGTCTGATAAGATGTTATATTTCCATCTTTCTGAAATACACTGTTTAGTTCCGCACTGGAACTGATCTAGTCCACATGTAGTATTCCGTTTACCTCTGGTCCTTCCCCATTGGTAAACTACTGTTTGGTGGTACATTATTTGTAATATTACTTTTAATCTCCTTCCGTAATTTCTGGAATTCCTGATTTCTTCATGGTCGGTAATTGGAATATTATTGACATCCATTAAACCATGGTTTATCATCTCTATTTCTTCCTTGGTTTTCATTAATTTCTTTGGAATTGTTTTCCTCCTTTCCTTTGCTTCCACTTCCATAGCTTTAGTATTTTCTGTATTCCCGTTAGTTTTCTTTTCAGGTAATACTACGACTGGTTCAATTGTTTTTTCGTTTGAAATCTCTTCTGTTTCGGGTTTACTTTCATTTTTTATTTCTTTGGTCCTCTTCTCTCCAAAATCTTCCCTAAACAGTTTATTATCATTACTTATATCATCCAGTTTCTCCATCACCAATTTGTGTTGCTTCTTCCTTTCCTTATTTTCCTCTTCCATGTTCTCATCCATCTTCTTGCAGAAATTTCCACCAAGGATTGATTTAACCGTTTTTGCTCGTCCACAAATTGTTGGCACATTTCTTTTATCTTATTCATCATCTCCATTTCTTTTGGTGTAAATTCTGCCATTTTGCTTGTCATTGTTGCCCTTCTTCCTGACTGGATAACCGCTCCCAGGCTTATCTATTCAAGCCCTCTAAGTTGGACGCCACTTTGTAACAAGACCCTGTATATGGCTGTAATCAAATCAAGTCCCACTGTTTGGGCTAGCCATTTGGTCACCAGACCGCTGTATGCCGGTCGTTACAAAAGAATAAAAATAAAATGGAAAATTCAATAATAATAGAATTTTCAAATAATAAAATAATTTTGTTTATGTTTATAGAGGTATGTATAAGAGATAAATCTGTTTTTTTTTTTAAAAGGTTCTGGTAAAATTTTAATAACAGGTAGGTATTTATTGACCGTCGAGCACTTCTTGAAGATTTGCACCAAGTCTGGAGTTAAATAGATTAACTCCAGGTAATAATCGATTGGTGACTTTTCTGACTGGTCCAATATCTTGTTCAAAATAGAATATATTCTTCTCACTTAAGTCCTTCAGCCTTATAAATACCCTTAAATTACCCTGTGAAATAAGTACAGATACAAAATAATGGAAATATAAAGATTTATTTACAATTTTAAATAAATAATCGATATTTTATCGATGGAGAGCAATTATCGACTCTGTCTCGGGAATTATCGATTGTGTCATACAGAACAAAATTTTATGTTATATTATATTAAAGACAGGTTCTTTGAGCGATTATGGATTAATAATCAGAGAAGGGTGACGAGAAAGTATAACATTAACAATTAAAAATATAAATACAATAATTACTATTCAATAGTATTTTAAATAATTCAGTATATAATATTTGAATAAATGTTTTGTCAAACCAATGAAGACTGACGTCACTGCGATATGGTTAGCCGACTTCGTTTTCAAGATGGCCGCTACTCGAGTTGGTCGTGGTTACTGCATATGCGTCGTGTCAGAAAATTACTATAAAATTACCTTCATCAAGGTCTAAAATGTCCCCGCACTGGTGTAATATGTCTGTTGATCTATTTGGTGTATTCTGGTGAAGTGTTCTGTGTAAACTTGTGTTAGTTAGTTTATTTTCTATGTGTTCATCTTCTGCGGTTACGTTTTCAAGTTATTGGTTAGGAATTGCAGAATATATCAGTTGAGATATAGTGTTTTACTTGTTTCTATCACTCGTATTATGTAGTTAAGTGTTTGTTTTCACTACTGTCGTGAATGTATTAACAGCTTTAGCTTTAAAAAGTATTTAAACCGCCTAACTCTCGTTTCACTGATTTCAATGGCTAAACACTAGTATCATTTTCAATTCGATTTTAAGAAACGTTCTTCACACAACTGTCCAGCTTGATATTCAACAAAAGACTAATTAACTTGGTCATAAATCTGGCCCAGTTAATCCTTGAAAAAGTATTGTTAACATTTTTCGACTTCCCATACATATGATAAAATATTACATTATGTATGGAATTTATCTATTTTATTCCTCACTTTTATGAATTATTAACCTTATTATTGGTTTAATCATCTCATTCCCTTTAAATTGATGTATTATAGTCCATATCTGTAGATATTTTGTGGAAATTAACAAATTTCTTTACTTTATGGAAATATAGGCTCAAAATTGGATTTCCGTCTTTATACAAAATTCCCTCCAATTTAAATATTATTAATACTATTATAATAAATTTTAATTAGTCATATTCCTCTTCCTTTCCTTAAATAAATATAAATTACACCTTTGAACTGGTTTTTTGTGTTAATCTGTAAATTTGACATTGCTCTTTAAAATTAATTAATTTATATATTTTGACAATTTACAAAATGTTAAGGTATATTTCCTTATTATCATTTTAATTCATAGGATCATTCCTAGTAGTGGTTAATTGTGTTATCTTATATAAATCTTGGTAGTTTACAGGATTTATAAGTGAATTATACTATTTTATATTGGTTCTCTGATTTCACCAAATGGCCTAGATTTTAGAATTTTATATTTCTTTCTTTCTCAAATAATTTAAACTTAATTCCTCCTCTGACTTTACATAATTACAATTATATGAAAATAACATGATTTATAACTTATTGTGTTGTGTAGCAGTTAAGTAACACTACAGTTATTAAAATAATTAATTATGAACCTTGTTTAGCAATCTGCACAATTGAACATATTGCAGATATGGTTTGAACATATATCTTTTAACTATTTTTGAGCTAACATAGCATACCTATTAGAACATTATTACTGGTATGTAGGTTATTATTTATCAAACATAATTCTTTTTAAAACACATAACATAAATCTTATTTTCTAATAAACCTTACAAATACATTTATTTAACACATTGATTTTAGGACTGTGAAATAACAGTCTATTTAAACATGTTACACTTATTCATACTATATTAGTACCAGTCCTTTCTGGTTTAAACCATTATTATTGTGATCCCCTACATCAGTAAACATTAACTCCCATACTCTATTTATTATCATTTTTTACAAATGTCTTGTAAATAAAGATTTATATTAAACTAATAAAATACTGGAAACCTTCCATTTTATTATTTTATTATGCTGTTTATTATTAGATTTTAAAGTTGTGATATAGCATACTACTAAGTTATAGTATCACCAACTTCAGGTTTATTGCATTTTTTTAAAAAACAACACTTACACAAATTCACTTTCACTGTTGGTTCTGATATTTTGAGTCTTATTATCTCAGACCAGACCTTTAGTAATCATGGACCGTTAAGACTAGTTTATTTTCTTTATTACACAATAGCTTTAGCCGGTGCACTTCTTATAACGCTATACAGCACTTTAGTTTTCTCAATAATTACATTTTATAAGATTTTGGGTATGTTATACTTTCTTTTGCATAGTTTTTGTGGGTTTGGGATTGATAGTAGTTTATATAATAATAGGTTTTACTACGCTGTTTCTTTCATACTATTTCTTCCTCTCCTCCTGTCTTCCTTCTTGTCCTTCTTCGTATCTTCCTTCTGGTATTCATTCTTGTCCCTCTTCTAGTCTTCATTCTTGTCCCTCGTCTAGTCTTCACTCTTCTGTTCTTCCTTCCTCATTCTTGGGTAAACCAAGGTACTTGGTGTTATCACGACTGAGGTTTAGTTTGGAGTATTTAATTTATTCACTGAACTGACTTTATTCTTCTATACAGGTTTCAGGGTATTGTTTTCTTCCTGTTCACAAACTTTATTCTTCCCTCTTCTTGTTTTTGGGGTATTTTGGTATTCACCACCCTTTAATTGAGTCTCTTTTTTCTTTGATATGGTCTTATATAACTGGTTTACTGCTCTGAGCTTCCTGGGTAACTTACTGATATTATACAATGAGTTGATGAGTTGCTTCAATACTTTCTTTGGTTTCTTTTAACAGTGGTTTTTATATATTATGTAGTGAGGATTTTTATCTTATTGTGGTTCATTCCTCTGATTTATTTAAATGTCATTCAATATTATTATAACATTTGTTGGTGTAATTAAACTTTATGATTTCATGTGACTTAAAATGTAGTGGATTTTCTGTCACGCTACAGAATATGTATATATATATATATACATATTACAACGCTCCCTTTCATCTAACACAATTATCTAATATTTGTGATGTTAGATAAAAAGTTAGTTACCCGTGATTTTACTTTACCTGGGCGCCAGAACAAATCCCAGATACAAATGACACGGTTTCAGCTTAGCTCAGCGCATGGAGACACTCTTTCTCAGGATTCGTTCAGTGATTGTGGTTTTCAAGGGGAATCGTTACAAATAACTCTTTAAGATTTGCTTGATTATTAATTTTAATGTTTTAATAAATGATTTTGAAACTTTAACTTGTTAATGGTAAGACTTAATTCTACCATAACCTTATAATTATTGAGTGAGTGTGGAAAGTAATGGTTAAGACGCTCAAACGACCTCTAGCTCTTATCTGGTCTGATTAAGAAATTTCTATCTCCAAAACCAGTGCTAAAGAACAGGTCTACAATAATTTGCACGTCCAATACTACACACTATTTTCCATTCAACACTCTTATACTAAATTAAAGCTAATCTTACAGTTAAAATACAATGTGTGCGTTTCTTAGTGTCTTTTTAAAATTGTTTATTGTTTTATTATTTGTTTAGCGCTTATATCATTAATCAATGAATCTATTTCTTACTGTTTTGATGCGTTGACCGAAGATAGGAATCTGTAGAGGTCCTCCTTTCGATGGTGTTGCACAGAAGAATGGGTTGATCAATGTTGTGGAAGATGCCCTGGCAATTACAGATGCTGTAGTCTTCTGTAGCACAGGTCCTTCACGGCTGATGGATTAATTAATTACCTAATTAATTAATTAACGGTGATTTTACGCAGTTAGTGTTATTGAATGTTGTTAATTCATCTACACTGCGGACTACTTCTCGATTTAGAACTGAATTTGCACTGTTGTGTAATTTAAAAATTTCTGTATGCGAATTATACACGTCTAGTGTGTTTCAGTACCGAACGAAGAATGATGCTACCCCTCGCTTTGAGCTCGCGTCTGTTTTAAATACGGGCTGCTGATTGGTTGTACAAATAAGTCAGGCGTTTTTCCAGTTGTGACAATCTCGAACAGGTCGGTCTTATACGCGGTGACAGGTTCCAAACGGCAGAGAAATTCTTGTCAAAATCGTACTTCCTGTATTTGCAAATCGATTGATTACAGGTATTTGCAAATGTGTTTCCGAAGATCTGACCACAGAATATTGTTGCTTAGGTCTTTGTCTGTGTGTGTGTGAAAACACCTTATTCCTACATAGCATAATTTTCTCGTTATTCCTGTTGGCGTGCGTCATCCGTATAACTTCTTTATTTGTTAATTATATTAACTGAGCTTGCGGCTACTTATAAAGCTTTTCTTGCTGAATACAATGCTGTTTTCAGAATTGCCGTATATTTACAACTTTTGAAGTTATCGCAGGTTGAACTGATGATTCGCTTTGAGTAAAATTACCTGTTTGAACTGGATTCTATTGTCGCTGTGACGCGGTTAGAGTGAGATGGCTGCTATTATACGTTCTCTCTCTTCCTTACTGCGTTACGCTCGTACTGTCTATAGCTTTCATATAACACTCTGATAGGACGCTATTATGAATCGTCATTATAATATATATATATATATATATTACATTTAATATTTATAAATAAATTTACTTTAAGATATACCTTTTTTTTCCTTATTAGGAACATGTTTCGGGCGCTATCTTGTACCCATCCTCAGTCTTCCGGGTTTTTTGTCTGGTGAAGTACATATGTGTTGTTGGTTGACTATTATTATTGTGGCTTCCTGTTGGCTTCTGGTATTTCAAATTGGTTTTATTGTGTGTGATTGTGGTGTATGTGTTAGTTTTTTGTGTATTTTCAATGTTGTGATTAAAACTAAAACAAAATTACTTTGAATTCAATAGCAAAATTTATCAACAGAAAGAAGGTTTAGCAATGGGATCACCATTATCAAGCATAATAGCAGAAATATTCCTACAACACATAGACACCAAAATACAAAATATCATAAAATCACATGACCCAAATGGCATATGGATAAGATATGTAGATGATGGGCTATATGTATCAAATAACAAAAACACAAATGCAGAGAACATACTGAAACAAATCAATAACATACATCCCAAAATACAATTCACAGAAGAAAAAGAAAAACATAACAAAATCAACTATTTAGACATAACCATCACAAGATACAACAACCACATACAATATGCGATATATAGAAAACCAACTTCCACTAACATCATTATACCTAACCATTCTGACCACCCACCACGACATAAAATGGCAGCATTTTATTCGCTATTTAACAGAATGTACAAAATTCCCCTAAACAGACAAGAAACTGACAAAGAAAGAAATATAATATACCAAATTGGTTATGAAAATGGATACAATAAAAATACTATGATCAAAATAGAAAATAAAATCAAATACAAAATAAAAACTGAACAATTAAGAATTAATCAAACTGAACAACACATAAATAATAACAACAACAAAAAATGGGCCACATTCACATATATAAATAATAAAATGACAAAACTAACAAAACTATTTAAAAACACAGATATAAAAATAGCATACAAAACTAATAAAAATAAATTACAAAATCTAAATAGCCCACACAACAAAGATAATACAACAACCAACGGTATATACAAAATTGAATGCCAAGATTGCAATAAATGTTATATAGGACAAACAAAAAAACAGCTGAAAAAACGTTATTTTGAACACCTAAATGCATACAAAAAACCAAATATATATAAATCCAATTTAGCCACACATGCAATAAACACAGGACATGAATTCCCAGACATAACCAATGTAACACTAATAAAACATATACCACACAAAGGCACCATAATGAACATTTGGGAAAATTTACAAATATACAAACATAAAACAGAAAACAAACTAATACCTGAACAAATACAAATCAATACAAAACATGACACAATATTCAAAGCACTCAACATTGAAAATACACAAAAAACTAACACATACACCACAATCACACACAATAAAACCAATTTGAAATACAAGAAGCCAACAGGAAGCCACAATAATAATAGTCAACCAACAACACATATGTACTTCACCAGACAGAAAAACCGGAAGGCTGAGGATGGGTACAAGATAGCACTCGAAACATGTTCCTAATAAGGAAAAAAAGGTAAATTTATTTATAAATATTAAATGTATTATATACATCAAGAAACGGACTGTAGCAGAAAGTGATTGAATATATATATATATATATATATATATATATATATATAAAACATCAGTTTATAGCATCTGTCGTCGCTGTCCGATTTCCAGACTTTCTCTCCAATATTTTTTGTCCTGACAATGTTTTGTCAGATTCCTCACACTTAGAGCTTTGTGGATACTCTCCCCATGATCGTCTGGGTCTTCCCCTCCTCCTTTTTTCCGGGGGTAACCATTCCAATATCCTTTTTGGCAACCTTTCTCCTCCCGTCCGTTTAACATATGTCCAAACCAAATTAACTGTCTTCTTTCTATTTCGTCTACTACTGCATGTTTCACATTTATCATTTCACTAATCTGTTCATTTAGTTATTAAGAGAAGTTATTAAAATTTTACACAGTGATGTCCATTCCAAGCTGTGTGTATGGTAATGAAACACGGACAATGAAGAATGGATATGAAAGTCGACTGCAAAGTGAAGAGACGATCAGTAAAGTTTCCTTAGACCATTAGCTGGGTTTACCATGTTAGACAGGAAAAGGAATGAAGGCATCCATCATGAGTTAGCTGTTCGACCAGTGAATGACATGGTGAGGGAATATAAACAGAAATGATTGCTCACATAGAACATTAAGAATACATTGATTACCCCAGGAATACAACGCATAAGTGCAAAATATATACCTAAAGGTAGAAGAAGTCTGGGAAAGCCGATGAAAAGATGGAGAGATTAGCTGAAACAACAGATGACAGGCTTGGAGCCTTGTACTTGGAAAGAAGAAGTTTTTATATGTTTCTGTAGATACCTATAGACTCTTCGCCCATATGTAGTGCCTGCTCTAACATGAGACATTCACAGTCATCATATGCTATGCTGTCTCTGCTGGGATGAAATTCAGAGCATGGGAAACCATGAGGTACGCAACGCTTAAAACTGCGGGAGCCATCCGCTCTGAAGTGACAACCCATCGTTACAAATGACTCGCCTCTGGGCAGTCTAGCCTGTCGACTACACCAGCGCGTTTAAGCTCCTGTGGGTGATGCCTTAAGAGGGCCATGGAGGCACACCTCAGGCCTGGCGACACTGGCTGGAGCAATTCATTCATGGACGTCCCCATGCTATACACGGTTATCGTGTATTCGTGGACCTCACTCTAACCTTGTGCCGAGCGAACGGCCGTGCTTCACTGTTTGAACCTGGCGTTCATCGGGCTCCGGCCTGTACAACACAAACAAACCAGGGTGTGACACGCCCCATGCATCTTCTGTCTGGCTGTCTAACGTTCTCAGTTGTGGAATGAAAAAAACTGTTATCCTCAATGAAAATAAAACTTCCATCACTTTTGTTCTTGATAGCGGAAACACAGGGACGAATTTACAGCTGTAGATAATGTAGCAGGTGTTTAGTAGTAGACTAATGTATACGGTATGGTGCTTGTTGGTTTGTAAACTACAGGTCCCAGGTTTGTATCACTGGTGTTACACAAAATCAGTGGTACTTTTTTCAGCCCACAGGTGGACTCAACCTGCGGAAACGAGTACCTGGGATAATATCCTGGGTGGCTGAAGCATAGTGCTAAGAGAACGGGTAAAAGAATATTCTAGGACAGACCAGAGGGAGAAGGCGGGCAAAAGGAAAAGTGGCTGGACAACTTCGAGGAGGACCTCAGAAGATTTGGTGTCTGTAGAGGGAGAGGAGAGTGGCGGAGGACAGTAGAGCGTCTGAGGTTTGAAGAAGACGCGTACCAAGAGTTGAGTTGGAGAACCTACTAAAAGAGGAGGAACCGGGTGTGGCCCACCAAAGTCCATATCTTAGAACAGAACACACACACCTAAACTCCTAGAAAGACCCGTTTTACAGGAAATCTACCCTATCTGGGTCAACAACAGCCACCATGAAACCATTCCTCACCTTGTGGACACTGGGGAGACAGGACCCCCAGCTGGGCTGGATCACGGTCCCGTGGTGCCATTTTTGAGTACGTCGCTGATCAACACGGTGAGCCCCGAAGCCCAGTATGGTCAATCCAAAGGATCTCCCTCTTAGTTCTACGACGTTTCCTCCACCTTCTGGTGGTGGCAGGGGGCCATTACCCCCACCAGACCAGTGGTAAGGCAGGTTGCCGTATCCTCCCCTCGCTCGGTCCAACGCAATCAAAGTGGTGCGCAGGACAGAAGGCGATTGGGGCGTGTTCTGAAAGAAGCCCAGGATCTATGTGGGCTGGATGGATAGATGGAATGTAGTGCTGGCTACACAGTCTTCTTTGTATGGCCAACGGGTCACATAAGGCAGTCTACCTTCCACAACTCCTACACTGCTTCTGCGGTAAAAACAAAGCCATAATAGTAATAATAATTTTTTTTATGACGGAGGCTGGACACACTAATGTTTGATGCAGGAGAATCCACAGTCCTACGGTGTGTGGGACTCACACCCACCAAAACCACAAACCATTTTGCTCATGGCGTGGATCCACCTTGGGACTCGGCTTTTGCAATATTTCAAGGTGGTGCCATTTGTTCTTCGTCCTGTGGACGTTCATCTGTTTTAAACCTTCAGCGGGTCCACATTACCTGTTTTCTACTATTTGGTTAGCAGCCCTACCAAGATCATCTTCGGCTGCTTTCTTCTTTTGCCTTAGTACCTTCTCTATGTAGGCTGCTACCTGATCCCAATGGTGTTCGCTCTACAGCATTATTCTGGTGATATTTTCGGGCAAGATCTGTCTCCCACTACATTTTCTAAGGCCCGACAGAATTAATATTTTTGTTTTTGTTGATGAGGTGAAAATGCTATTTACGTATATGAGCCAACAGCCCATAGTGTCGGATTACCGACTAAAAACAATTCTTCAGCACTAGCCCAAGACCGTTTGTCAGGCTGGGCCTTATCTTTGCACCTACAGCGTCCTTTTGATGTATTTGTTTTCTTCTATGTGCCTCTGTTGGCGCAGAAACTAGGTGCACTAGAGTTTGAACATTAATTCCAAGTTAACGGTTACACTAATCATAAATATAATTACACAAATTTTTAGTTTAATTCATTGTGCATGTGTTCGCTCCTGTGTTGTCACAATGAAGTTTACTAAAGTAGGGGGAAAATGACAGTTCATTGCCGGAAGTGACGTCACACGGCGGGAAATTCAAAAATTGTGGTGGTGGGGGTAACCATGCGGTAGTAGTCTGTCGGCCATGTTGTCGTCGTCGCCGCCTAAAGTGGGGTTATGTGTGCGTTGATTGGCGGAGGCGTGGCTATGTTCGCCGTTCGCCGTTCGCCGTTCGCCGTTGACGTCGTCGTTGACGTCGTCATCGTCGCTGGGCGGCGGCCTGGTGGTGGCTTGATGGCCGCCCGTCGTGGTTGGGCGACGGCGGCCATGTTGGAAAAGCTGCGACGTTGTCGGGTTGTGGATGTGTGTAGTGGTTAAGGTACGGCCGGGTTGCCGATTCGTGCGTGTGTTATAGTGTATGGGTATGTATATGTAAGGGGTTTTTCCGGAAGTTCGGCCATGTTGAAAAAGCGTCGATGCGGTGTTGCTAACTGTTGTCGGCTCGGTGTTATAGTGTACGGGTTGAATGTATGTTTCGCCATTGTTGCCAACTCGGTGTTATAGTGTACTGGTTTCGTATATATTTACCCTGCCGTGCCGATATCGTCGATGTTGTGTATAAACAGATTGAAAAAAAAACATGGTTACTCCCACCGCCACAATTTTTGAATTTCCCGTCGTGTGACGTCCAGCAATGAACTCTCATTTTCCCTGTACATAAAAGAAAAAAATATCTACTTTACAATTAATATTTACAAATATATAAACATAAAAATATTATACGATAAAAAAAATCCATGCTTTTCACATGTGGAGTTATTTTTTACAACAGAATGCTGACAGACCACTCGTTATTACTGGTGTGTATGTAATATAATAGGGACAAGCGGTAGTTGGCTCCCACATGCATTTTTTTTTTAATGTAGCAGTTGACTCCCACGTGCATTTTGCAGCTGTCTAGACATCTGTTTAGCGAGTCGCTAAATTAATTGCATCCGGCTGTCTGACCGTAGAATTAATTGCCGCCATCTGTTAGTTGTCGCCGTCTGTCTGAGCGTATAATTAATTGTCGCTGTCTGTCTGAACATATGTTAATGTTGGGTGTGAACGAATTTAAAGGCGTACATAAATTATTGTGTGAACAAGCCAAGCTAAGTATGCGTGGCAGCTGTTACTTTTTTTGTTGATGATGTAATCGGCTCCGTCTGTATGACCATCTGTTTATCGCAGCGTGTGAACGTGGTCGTACATAAAGTTTTTTTTAATAAGAGAACAAACAGGATGTCTGACACCATCTGTTATCACAGCGTGTGGGAATTAGAACGCAGACCGAGCTAAGTGCGTGTTCATGACTTTGTGTGTGGGAGCTTTTTTTGTTGTTACCATCTCTTTCGTGTACATCCTTGAAATACTATATATAAGCCTGTACGAACTGCTCTCCAAGACACATAGTTCGTCGCGAGACTCAACTGGAACTTGTATAAGGTCAGTTTGATTTTTAAATATTCTTTAATTTCTAAAGTATATTATAATCATACACTTGTTGTTTAATAAAATTGATTTTTTTAGAATAGTGTTAATGTTCCAAGGAATTTTGAAATTAAAAAAAACAATAAAAATGTTAAAGCAATACTGTTTAATTACAAATAATTAAAATACATGTAATCAAAATATATTACAATTTAAAATACATAATATGTAAACGCACACAGTAGTGAAAGTAATCAAAATATATTACAATTTAAAATACATAATATGTAAACGTACGCAGTAGTGAAAATTACAAAATGTAAACATGTGCACTATGACATGACAAATATGTACAAAAAATGAAATAAACACACACAGTAGTGACAATTAAAAAAAATACAATTGTATACAATTATATCAAATGAATTATGTGTAAGCACATTATTTTAAATATTATTGGTAAACGTGTGCAATGACAATTATGTACAAATATATTTGTTAATTCTGAAGATGTCTAAAGTGTACAACATGTAAGCCTTGTTTTATTATCTAGGCATAATCAAATGAAATATGTGTAATCACATATATTATTTATAATTAAATGAAATATAACTAAGTACATGTTAATATATATATATATATGTAATCGTACGTGACAAATGAAGATGTCCATTCGATACTACTGTACAATTTCTACTATGTAAGCTCTATCCTTTTCTCCGCGATAAATTAGTTGCAGCGAGCACGGTAATAAATTTTTTAATTCCTCATCTTCAAAAACACCTGCGTATCTCTTTGGTAGATATACACGATATTTTAGTCTAGGGTCTTTGTAATCTTGAAGAGTGACGAGTATAGATTTACCGTATTTTGCGTCTATATTTTGCATTTCTTCTATCGGATATTTTACACCGATTATCAATTCCTTTATTTTTTTATACTCGATTGCGCTAATAGTAGCAAACTTTTCAGTGATTGATGCCATTTTAAAATAAAGAACTTATAATAATTTGCGGCACGTCTCTCAACGAATGAACGAATAACGCTTGTGCGCAGTGGAATATATAGGGAGGTAGTTGTGGAGGTGGAAACCGGAGAGGGGGGAAACCACTCAACGCACAGTAAGCGTTTATTTTTAACCGTGTGAACAGGTCACGAGTTGATTTCTCACGGCTCGACGGGTAGGTGGGGAAGAGGGGAGTCGGTTATTTTTTTATACGTCTAGACAGCACTTGTGCTTGTTCGAACATGTCGCCGACGTTAATTTATTTTTAACTGTGTGAACAGGATGCAACTTGATTTCTCACGGTTCGATGGGTAGGTGGGGAAGAGGGGTGTCGGTTATTTTTTTTTATACGACTAGACAGCGGTCGCGCTTGTTTGAACACACTAATTTATTTTTAGACAGATGATGTAATCGATAGAAAGGCGACGACTGTTTTTTTTTTATGTAAGCGCTAAACAATAATTTTAGTAATTTATCAGAAACGTATTGACTATTCTAAAATCTGACACAACCCACTCGCGTAAAGCGTGTACTCTACTATTTGTACATATTTCCGGACATAAGCGGTGCGTGAGACAGGCTGTTCCGTGTATTGATTGTAATTGATCGAGTTTGGGACATCCGAAATCTTCTAAATTTATAATATTAAAATGCACGATACGCTTCTGTAGAAAACTTTTTTTTTGCAATCCTTTTACGAACACGAAGTTAAAAGGAAACGTATACTTTTCTAATATCGGTACAAGATGTTCGTACGATGTGTCCCCGTCCGTCCACGTTAGTCCATGATAATGGTCTGTTAACCATCTGTTTGTCCTCACATGCTTGTGATTCGAAACAATCGTCTTTACTGGATGTGTAAATATCCAATGCCTGCTGGCAAATGCAGTGACGTCCATAACGGCTAGTTCCTTAACGAGTTCGTTTCCATCGTTGTCGATAAAACAGTGAAAGTCAACTATGACTGCTAGTTTATCCTCGCACATCCTTTTTTCGTTATATACAACGTGTTTGGTTTTACTAGGAACGTTGCAGATCCGTCCGTCTTACGGAACAGACACGTTGTATATTGTGAAACGCCCGTAAAGAATTTGTTCGGAACGTTTATTTTGTACTTTATATTTTCGTCACGGATCAGTGCAACAAATTTACATGTCAGAACGTTGTATACAAAAATTTCTATAGGGTACAGTACTGTATGCTTTAAGTCACTGCAGCGTATGCACTCGTACGGTGATAGCAGCTCCATGCGTCCGTCTTCAACGCGTGCTGTTCAAACACTGAGGTATGCGATATTAGCGGAGGTTGTATAAAACACTTTTGTCACAGCAGCATATATATATTTTCAAACCTGGTGTTCAATAGACGCGTGAAAACGAACTAGAAATACGCTCTCATGTAAGCAGTGTATGCGGTTCTACATAAGGGACAATTATGTAGGGTTATGGCGCAATTCACACATGTAATAAAATGTCGACAGGGAATAAGTACAACTTCCACGTTTTGTGTGTAACAGACTTTGCACATCGTATCACGATTCGAGCTTTCTTCTACGTTTTTTATATTCTCCTTGATCGTGTCGGTGCGTTGTTCGTTCTTTGCTGTCACTGCTACAGCTGTTGGTGCTTGCGCCTCGGTAACAATACCCAGTGCCTTGAGGATAAAATTTTTATCTTTCATTAACATTACGTAAGAGCACGCAGGGAAATGTCGTGCGTGTTCCATCCAAGCATATTCTCCACGTTCCCATTTGTTTAATCCGCCTCCACAGCAAAAACAAATCACTCTATCGTTGCATCCGGTGTAAAAGAAACCCGCTTCTGATAATTCTTTAGGTGTTATCGTTAACGATACAGGCCATTCTTTAAAACTCTTTAAACGGTTTTCCAAGTTTATGTAACGCGGGTACGGAGATGTGATTTTTTGAATTAAGATGACCTGTACTTCTTTATCGTCCGGTGATAAAGACTTGATTGATGTAGTCGTTGCCGCTTCACCGCATTGTTTGAAATAGCGGTTGTTGCTGTTGTGATTGATATCGTCAACATAGATATCGTGTGAAAGCATCTTGTACGTCCACTCGCGACTCGTGCTGATGAAACACTGAACGAAGAATAGGGAGAAGAGAAGAATCGTTTTCCCCCTCCACAAAAATAAAATACACGAAAATTGATTACATTACATTCTATTTACAATAAAATAAAAATACATGAAAATTGATTACATTTTTTTTAATTAAAAATTACATTCTAAAAAAGCAAAGTTCTATTTACAGTAAAAAAAAAAAACATTAATATATAGGAAGCGTTTAATTGTGTCTGCGCACCGTGTTGGATAACGGAGTGTACACATTTATTGAATCATGCAGTATCAAGCAGTAGGCCGCTGTCTGAGCGGGGAAATTGGTCGATGACTCGAATTCCAATCTGACGTCGACTGGTGATGACTTGAGCGATTCGTCCTGTCTGCTACAATCGAAGACGAATAACGGTGCTTTTGCTATGAACTCTGTAGGTGTTAGAAGTACGTTGGGTTGACTTCTGTGGTAGTACGATTTTTGAAATCGTGTATACATGTCGTACAGCAATGCGTAACGTCCGTTATCGATATCCAGGTTCAGGTTATCGTACGGGTAGTATTTGTCGTTCAGAAAGAGTGTCGCGTTTGTCACATTGCAGTGATCGAATTCACCTGCGTGTTTATTCAGATTGTTTTTTCTGGCGGTCTGAAAGGTGAGTATCACGTACCGCGGTTTCTCCAGTTGTGTAGTTGTTTTCACTGTCCAAGTCTGTCGGTCGTCGGTAAAGCCGGATACTCGTGCAGTTCCCAACTACGAAACGGTAAGAATAGCGGTATGTCCTTGCGTATGATATCCAACAATCGTATCCGTACTTCGTTGTTCACGTACACGAACGGAATCATCCAAGAGATTTTGGTCAGTTCTATATTGGCGTTAGCGGGCGCATCCGTGGACGAGAACAAAGCTGGAAGTGCGCAACAGTATAAGTTCCTGTTTCATGTTTAAAATAACATGCGTGAAATCCTCAGCGAATCCCATCAGCATCCTCAACGGTATGCAAAAGTTGAATTCCTCGTGTTGGCCGGTCGGTGTTATCTCGTTAGCTGTAGGAGCAACCCAACCGGCGTTTTGCATCGAAACAATGTCCTGCTTGCCGGCAGATAGCATGGTTTTAATAGTGGACGTGATGCCGACGCTCTTGGTACGATCCACTTCCACACCGGCCAGTTCGTAACGGATTTCTTCGAAGAGAAACGCGATCGCGTTGTTGATCATATTCACGTTCACACTACCGGTGCTGTCGGTCTTTTTGCTCAATTTGCCTTCAACGTACAGGAAACTTTCCATCGGTAAAGTGAAGACTTCCTGTTGCAGTATAGGTATGCGTATCTCATCGTTATTTCCGTATCGTGACGCTGACGCGTACGGTGCATGAGTATGATATTCGTAATGCGTGATGTTGTCTTCGAAGAATGGTCGACGTTCAACCGATAAGACGATACCGCTGTCCGCCATATTACTTGTTTTTCTTGACTTTGAATCCTAATGAAATCAGGTAGCGTCGGTTAGTTGCTGTTAACCGTGTCAACGACGAACGTCTACTGATACCTTTTCCAAAAGTGTTGACCTCTTTTATCTCGTGGTGCGAGCCGCCGCCGCCACCGCTCTTCATCACGGGGGTATCGGTGAAATAAATTCCCATGATTACTACACACGTTTCAAATGTATACGTGCGGTGATGACTTCGCCTTGAAAATTCACAATATCACCGTCCTGATCGTGTACGGACAGTGTAACGTTACGCAAGTGTAGTACGTTAAGTGGAAAATAAATGACGTTTCTAGGCGTTTCTACTATCTTGAATCCTGGCTCAACCGTTGGATAGAACGAGTGCAGTATATGCTCGTTTCGTCCCGTCTTGTACGAGCCTTGTACAGCGTTACCTTATCTCCAAAACGTTCACTTTGTTAATGTTTACAGGCACGTCCGACGTGTGTAATATATACGCTTCTAACTTTCGGTTCTTGGAAAAACCGAACATGGTACCGATCGTGTGTTCCGTACATCCGAAATCGATATCGTATGAACAATAAATTTCACATTTCAACGTGTTGTTGTTGGGTCGTAGAGAAAATTTTGGGTCTGCTAGTTCTTTCTTCAGGTATGTTTCGATATCACTGATTTCGTACACACCGGTCGGTATATTGACGAGTTCTAACGTTTTACGTGCTCCCTTTAGTACGGGAAAGATGTTGTTTCTTCCGCTTTCCACGTTCGGTATAGAGTTGTACGTGGTAAAGTCCAGCAGTCCCGCGTACCATTCACCGTTCGTCAGTTCAAGCGGTGGAAAAAAGTCACAAACCAGTGCGCTTGGATCCGTTCCTGTGACAGTGACCGTAAGCGAAGACATCTTGTCGTTTACTGATCGTTCGATGTCAAAAACTCTAAACATAAATGTCCGCAGATGACCGTGTTCGATGGCTGTTTCTGTGCGTAATTGTAATGAATGTCGGTCACGTTCGATCCAAAGTACCGTATTAGCTCGACAGGAGGGCGCAGATTGCCGAATCCATCAAAGTACCAGACTCTGTCGTCTCGCTTCTTGTAGCATACCCAGTGCGTGCCCGGTCCGGTAGCGTCGTCCAGATTCACGATTGCGCTTTCGTTCTCCCACGGTGATGTACTGGGAAGTGTGTCGCGCATGTACACGCCTCTGAAATAAGGTATACGCAATAGTTTCGTGTACTCATAAAGATCTCGATCGGACAACGGACGCACGGGTATTTTGATTAGTTTTTTCGGTACGGTCGAAGGTATAGTCCCGAAGCCTTTTTACCACTGGCCCGTTTTCGTCGACGTCCTGCCCCAGTTGTCGTTGTCCTCCTCCTCCTCTTCCTGATTATCGTGCGTCGAACCGGCTTGCGTCGTCTGGTGCGACGTTTACGCACACCGCCACCGCAGCATAGCCCGCTGCCTAACGCTGATTTCGCCTTCATCGCTGCTGCTACGGCTGCCGCGTACGCTCTTTCACTGATGCCGGAATTCAAAGCTTTCACTCGTTCCCACGCTTTACCGGCTAGCACACGATCCGCTACACGTCGTCGTTCGTTGTCCTTGTACTTGCTGTAAGCGATATCGTGTTCACGACAAGCTTCGTCCAACTCGTTGATTCCTCGATCACCGCGAGCCAATCTCTGCTCTAGTTTCGTTCCGGGTCCACAGAACTTGTAGCCGGGCAGATGTAGTTCCACCGGTAATACGTCCACCGCTCGATTGATCAGTGTAGGTACTGACTTCGCAACGAATGGTACCGCGCTTTTAACTATTTTTCCGATAAGACCACGCCCTCCCTTTTTTTTTCGGCTACGTAGTTCGTACATGATTACTGTTTCGCTTGCTCTCGATAAAGGGATCTCCAATCGTGCTCGTCCTTAGATTTGTCCAGATCACTAATCAACTCGTTCGTCTTTGCCTTGTTCGTAAGTAGTAAGTCCGCCTCTTCGGCACCAAGTGAAGTACGCGCTGCGTGCTTATGCAATTTATAGATATACGATACCACTTTCTCCCAACGATGTTGGAACACTTTTGCGAGTTTGTACGTTTCGCTCTTCGCGTACCGCTTCGCCTCCTCCAATTGACGTGCGTTCACCGCGTCCGTAGCCCGTGCGCCACCGTCGCCGACGTTTAGAATAGTCTTTCCTTGTGCGTTGAAATAAGCGTCGTTTACCGCGGTGATCGTGTGTCGGTTCAAAAATTCCAAATTCGCCGCGTCCTTGTTGTTGACTGGCGGCGCTAACTGTGTTATCCGCACGTTGCCGACCATTAGGTTAGAGTTCGTATCCTTCGGTATGATTTTCGAGTCCACGTATACTTTGGTCGCAGCGTCTCTCGCACGAATCGGTTCCCTCAGAGACTGTATGCGATGGTCCCGCGCGTCGACGACAGCTCCGTTCTTCTTGTTCGGTACCAGCTGTGTGAAACGTAAGCACGAGTAGTCTACGTACTGCTTGTTGACAGCGTCCCCGAGATCGACGGGAGCGCCGACGTTGACGAGCTTACGACCTTTCGCGTCTATTCCTTGCGTCGTCGTCGTCGACGACGGATCGTCGGCAAACAGACAGTGGTCACGCACGAAGCGCAGTGGAACGGCATCGTTACCGTCTTGCGGTTCGCCCAAGTTGTGTATTTTTTTCCCCGCTACGTCGAAGTGCCCGTCCTCGGTCATCGAGATACCAATATCCTCCCGTAGACTGCGACGCGTCTCCCTTCGCGCTCTGACAGCGCTCTGGTGTCTGCCGAACTTGTCAACACTCATCTTGTGAATGATGCGTCTCGTCCGTTGTTCGCGGCATTTATACGTACTCGCGTAATAAATCGATTAGTTTTGATACGATCGTACTGTCTATGCATTTTATTCCGACAACGGAGAGTCCGTCGCTATGTTTTCCTTTTACGATCGTATTTAGAAATTCATCGTACACGTATACGCGTGCGTCTTTGAAGAAATAAATCTTTCCGTCGATGTATCGGAACGCACTGTCGACGGCTTCTGGTAAGCCGACAAAACGATCTTTAACGTATCCGTGTTTCTTGATCGTGAACGTGCACTCGTCTATTTCGCCGTAATACATATCGTTGTACAACAGAAGAGTTCGACCCGTGTACGTGTGTATCGCAGCGTTTATTTTCGTCATCGTGCGAACACCGAGCGTTGTGATCGAACGCGGATACCCGTTCAGCGGTTGCAGACTGTGTATATCGAACATGTATACGTAGTTGTCTATGAATAGCACCACTTCTTCGGTTCGCGGTCTCTGGTACATCGCTGAAACGTTGGTGAACGTCAACGGTAAGAAAGTCAACCAATCCGTCAACAGAAGCGGCGACGACGGACTCGATCGCTTCGACTCGAGATCCAATGTCCACAAAAAGTTATCGTGCACAATATACAGGTGTCTGTTGATTATTAAAAATTGATTAACGTTCTTTAGCCGACATAAATCCGTCGTCCGAACGGTGTCGTTCGTTGTCGTCGCCGTCGTCGTTGACGTCGTCGTCGTAGCTGGCGGCGGCTTCCCGTACAAGCGTTGAATGCCTTTTATATCGTCGTCTCTCAGGTCGAACGTTCGAGCGTGGTACGTAGAACGGGTACATGATCGAATCCTTCTCGAGGGAATGAGACAGTCCTAACGCGTGTCCGATTTCGTGCGTTAACACCTGAAGAAAACTGGTCTGATCGTCCGGTATTTCGGTTGCGTTCGTATAATTCCACGATTCGTAGTAGTCCATGTGTATTTCGGTAGTGTTATACGGTAAATCGGGCGGGTAGTAAGCGTGAGCGAGTATCCCTCCTCGTCCGTCCAAATCGTACCCGCAGATCGTGCACCTGGAAGTCAGACACCTGTGTTTAAAATATTTCATAGCAATGACCATGTCGGCGTTTATGTCGTTGGGTCGATATTCGAATTCCAGGTTCGAATGTTTCTGCCATACAGCGAACGCTTGTCGCGACGCTTCTATAGCGCTGGCGCTACCGTGAAAGAACCGCCACGACAAACGTCTCTTGGCCCACGGTGTTCGTAAGGTGTACGACACGAAATCTTCGTTACCGCATCTCCGCGCACGCATCAGATTCATCGTTTCGTTGTTCAATTCTCCATTTACGGTTAAATTGTAATTCACTTGAAACGTGCGAAGGTAGGCGTCCATATCGATGGTGGCGTTGTCCGTGAGTCGTAAACTATCGTCGGGCACGTATCCGTATCGCACCAAGTAATCTATAGCGAAATCAACATCGTTAGCGTTAAAGCTCGATGCGACAACGGCACTTGTGCACACGATAATAAACAGTAGCACGATATCCATGTTGTCACAACCAAACGTGGAATGTCCCCGGCGCATGTACGACAGTATTATTTATACACTTTATCGGCTTTCAGAATCGAACCGCTCTTATTATACGATTATGCCTGCTTCACGTAGTTCTTCCACTATGGAGACGATTTCGTTCGTGTGCCCACTGTTTCCAACACGTTGTGATGCCATTAACAGTCGCAATCTGTCCACCAGTTCGTTCGGATCGCCCCAGTGCACGTAATCGATTTTGTCTTTTTTTCTCGTTAACGTCATATACGATGTATCAATATTATTATGCCCCTGTCCTGTACGTTTCGGTGGAAACAGTTGCGATATTATTCGTTTATACTTTACACCTCTGTTCGCGTTTACCTGTGCGTTCGCTAAGTAATACTGCTTATGCGCGTTGGTGTTACGCAGTATATCTTTGTACGCTTTCAGATCTGATTCCTTGTAAATATTTTCATTAGGATGCTTCATGAACACTAGTTCGTAGAGTCCTGGTGTACCTTTGTATCGTTTACCGTTGATAAGAATCGAATCGTCCGTATCGATTTCGAACTGTGAATCACCGATCATCCATTTTCCGTTTTCGTGTCTTACACCGTACGTATAGTCCATCAGACGATCGCGTTCGGACGAAACGATCATACGCATGTACTTGTTCGCTAATGATTCACTGTCGTATTTGTCCTGAAAATATCTACGCGCTTCACGTCTTCCTTCCGGTGTGTCTAGCATTTTTTCAATGTTGAGACTGGGATCGCCCTCATCATCATCATCATCATCGTCCAATGTTTCGGCTATCATGGGCGTTTTCAAGAAACGCGGTGGCTTTGTTCGGGAACGAGATGGTGTTCCCGCATCGATTTTACTAATTGCACCTGTCGGATCCTCTTCCTTCTCCTCTTCCTCATCCTCTTCACGTTTCATCTTTTTCACTCTTGAAGGCTTTTCATTTGTTGATTTACGTTTCTTTTCAAGCAACGCTTGCGAAATATTTTGTAACGGTTCTAGAATCGGTTTGTAACTTTTGGATAACGATGCTTCTTCTTCACGAATCCCATGTTTTAACGCACGGTATTTCTTCCGTATATCATCACTGATCGTGTCGATATCACGTGCTAGTCGTTTCTTCTTGTCGTCCATCTCGATAAACGGCAGAACATCAACTAAAGTCGTTGACAGCAGGTCATGTGTATTTAGCTGAACGTGTGACTTTTTTTTGTTTAATCGTTAGGCGCGACTACTATGAAACGGTCAAAACCGACTCTATACCTGCCAGCGTCGATAGAAGAATCCTTGTCCACAACGAGAAAGCCGTAACGATCTTTCCACGCCTCAGCGCACATATTCTTAAACGTGTCATATTTCATGTCCGTGTTGACGTGATCGTTGTACGCATGTTTCAAGTTGCGATCGTCCTGTTTGAACAACACTATTAGATTGGCATTGTCACGAACCAACTGTTTTGGCACTTGACTGTACGTCTGACAAAGGTAAAACGCGCCACACCGTTGTGTCGTCCCATAGAGAAATACTTGCGTATGTTGTGTTGCCTTTCGCAAGACACGTCATCGAACACCATAATAGAATTGGGATCGACCTCGTCGGGAGGTGGTACCTCTTCGTTATCGTTGTAGGCGTGATAACCCATTCCTTCGCCGGAAAGTCGTGTCATCAGGGTCTCCAGCATCTGATATTTGGGTTGAAATAGTGATTTAGAAAACACGTATAAGTTCGCGAATCTCAATCCGTTTACATCGAACAATCAGTTTACATTGAACATGACGTTTGTCTTTCCGCACGCGGAAGGTCCGCAGATGATCGAACGAACGGTATCGGGCAGAAGACGTCCGTGTTTACGTTTTTTTCTGCCACTCCCACCATCGTCGCACAATTTCGAATAGTCCACGTCCTGTATTTTTAGTCTGTGCGCTTGTTGCAATATTTTCATGTTGTCGTTCTACGCACAGTCTATTTAATAGTCGCACTATATCGTAGCAGTCGGTAGATATGTAACTGCATACACATGTGTCCGGACCCGTTTCACAGTTCGGATCCGACCAAACACATTCTTTGTAGTGATCGAATCCGGTGCCGGTTGGTACTATTTCGCTGAGTCGGAACCTCGTCACGCGATTGGTAACCCGTTGCCAGTATTCGTACACCGTCAAGATCCTGCGCATGCGTTCAACGTCGTTTGCGCTCGTGTTCACGATGTACTCATCGTAACCAGGATGTGACACAATGTCTTTTACACTGTACACAGCGTGCATGTTGTCATCGTAACGCATCGACGCATACTAGTTCTATTTCCTCGAGTCGAATCGTTGTTATACCAAGTTCTTCTTGTGTATCCACGAATCGTGTTTACCATCGAATCCTAACCATCTGACTTTCACACGATCGCCTTTACGTTGTACGATCTTTTCTACCAAGTACACGTCACCAACGTTCGATTTACTGATTTCGTGTTCATAAAAACCACCTTTCAACACTTCTCCTGTATGATCCTTTAGCGAATAAGTGACGGGTACGCTGCCGGTACGCACTGTGTGAACGAGGAATATCTCGTTTGTCCAATTCGGTGTGTATCCTTTAGCGAACGTCATTTTGTGTTTGCTTATACGCACACGATCGCCTACTTTGAACTTCGGTCGTTTATAATCGATGCTCCTCGCTGTGTTCACACGAATCCTGCGTAACACTGTAAGTTCGTTGGATTCGTTCACCTGTTGCGGTTTAATTCCAATCGTTCTGTGCACAGTGTTGTTATACGTGCTGACTAGTTCCGGTAACATATCCAACCAACGGTAATGACCTTGTTCGCTGAACGCGCGATACATGTGCGTTTTCAACGTACGGTTGAAGCGTTCCACAATGGAAGCCTTTTTCTCACTGTACGTGGAATAGAGTGTGACACCATATCTGCTCAGCAATTTTTCTACGGTACTGTTGTAGTACTCTTTCCCGTTGTCCGTCTGCAGATATTTCATTTTATTAGCACGCAGAATCGGTTCCAGAGCTCGTGCGACCTCTACACCCGTCTTCGTTTTCAATGGAACGGCGTACGCGTACTTGCTAAACGCGTTAATCATCGTCATAAGGTACTTGAATCCCTTGTTCGCCTTTACGTGCGGTATCATCTCTACCAGGTCTGCTTGGTACAAGTCGTGAAGTCCCTTCAACTCGACCGCGCGTCTCGGAAAATTCCTTCTTACCGGTCTGTGCAACTCCGTCGCGATAGTCTTGCGAACGCTCTGGTGTATATTCTTCACAGCTCGTTTCATTCTCGTGTCGTCGTGCGAACCGTGATTCGCAATACTCTGGAATGTAGTAAACTGTCGGCTCGGTGCTGAAGGTAATTCTCATCGATGCCGTTCTGGCACGTCCACCTTCCATCACGCGACTGTCACACCGCCACCGCTCCACACCCGCTTATATCATCTCGACCGAACGGAAGAACATCGCGTTCTTTTTCCGATTGCGCAAGTACGTTAAAACATGAGCTAAACTGATTTTCATACGCCCATTACGCACGAGGCTCATACCGATGTAGTATCTTGGGAGCGCGTGTTGTTTCGAGTCCAACGCTCTTACAGTCTTAACAGAATTCATGTCTTTGAACATGACGCTACGTATAACGTTGTCGCGGTACTCGTGCATTTCCGCGACTATGACGTTATCGTTCTCAGGTAGCCACTCGCACATGTGTTTAGCTTTGAGTTCAACGATTGGGCGTTGACTTCTCGATTCCGTATGCAGGTGTATCAGATACCAGTTCAACAACCAAAATTTGTCCGCCATAGAGCCTGTGCAATGCTGCCACTGTTCGTACAAACGCTGGTCTTTCACTGTGTACCCTTGTTCGTGCGAATACCGCAGACCAAAGTATTCGCAATACTTGCGGAGTGTAGGCAATGCCTCCTTCAGAAAGGCTACCGAAAATAATCCCTGCGCCTTGTTGTTCACCAACGCGAACTGTTTCCCTCTCGCTAGTGTCGGTAACGAGGACGGTGGGCAGTGCAGGTCAAAACTTACGTTGTAGCTAGGATCCAGTGCGCACTTTGGCACTATCATCATCACGCTTCTGTATATTTCCATCGGTGTGCGTATCGGAATAGTGCGCTCCGTAAGGACGATGCAACAAGAAGCGTGTGGTATCGAACTTCCGTAGGTGAGCATGTCCGTGTATACAGTAGCGTAGTTCATCTGTCCGTGTGAATCGTGTAAGCCGTGCACACGCTGAACAGCGTTATAGAGTTCAGGAATCGGACGGAAACGTGAAAGAAAATTCCATCCGTGACGTACGGTACACTTGAACATATTCTTTTCGTAAACCACAAGTTCTATCGGTACGTTATTTTGTTCGCACTCTACGATAAATTGAAGCCACCGTGATTTGTTGTGTATACGATCGGATACTATCATCAACAGCACGATCGCCGGCAAATCACTGCGGTGTTTTTTTATGTGACGCCAACAACGTGCGTGATATTTGTCAACGCCGAATTTGTAACGTGTACAGTAGTTGCCGCAAAATCGTCTTTTCTTCACAAAATACACGGAACATAAGTTGGACCGTATCGCGCTTCGTGAAGCTTTGGTTATTGTGAAATGTTTCCCATCATCATATCGATAGACGTCCATCGTCTCGATGATCTGCGATGTGAGTGATACCCTATTAATCGTGATCATGATATTTATAGTGTATACGCATATTGTTTGAGTAATTTTTTTTTATGTGTCTTCACTCACACTTTTGGAGTGAATACTGTCGTTCGGTAGTAGTAGTAGTAGTAGTAGTACTAACACCTAGTACTACTAGTACTACCCAAACGGGTATGTTTGTACATGAGTTTATGTTGGCTCTGAAAAGAGCCGTTTTTGCGTGCGTCGACTTCTACAAGTGTTCACGAACGAAATCGCATGCGGGCATTGACGCCTTATGGACTTGGGCGGGATCATCACCCACTGCCCAATCCATAATTCGTATTTTACACTTGCAGCATCTTACAACATCACCATCGTCTTCGTAAATAAACCCAGCTTTGGCTAGGTCAAAAATTTTTACGTTCGCATTCGGAAATTTATGAACGAAAAATTTAATGTTACCACGACGACTGATGTTGTAAAAGCTTTTTAATCGGCTTGCAAAAGAATATGTGGACACATCCATATCTGAAGCAAGAATGTTGGTTTGTCGCGTTGCATTTCACCTCCTCAGCGATAGCTGCGCGCGCATCCGTAGTGGGGATGGCTGTCGTCAATTGGTCGGTATGAAATAAAGCACGGTAGTGGGAGCAGATAGCTGCGCACGCAATTGGTAGTGGGGGATCGTCGGCGGTAATAGTTCGGTAGTGGGAGCTGATAGCTGCGCGCGCTACTGTCATAGATAGTATAAGTAGAGCGACGATCACTGCCAGCGTTCACCTTCAAGTCTCGCGCAGTGTAACTTTCACGTGTCGCATATAAAATAGTGCTTATTTTCTAATTTCGTATCAGTATTCAATTGTTCTTCAAGGGAGCAAGTAATTGTTAAAGTTTCGTGTTTTCATTGTTGTTGATAATGCAGTCATTTGCTGTTGAATGTAAATATTCGTTATGTGGCGCGTTGGTATTGCGCGTTTACACGCCTATCACAGATGACGAAGAATGTGTCAACGATGTCATAACCTTTTTTGATGAAATGCACGATACGTTACGTACGGATATTCTAAACGAACTGACACGTTTGCTTTCTATAAAGTGGCATATAACGGTTAAAGCGAGATTTGTCAAGTACATCGTAAACGCTGACACGGACCAGGACGAAGAAGTGACGACTGAAGCTTATTTTCACGGACGATGTCATACGACACTGATCGCTGACCAAGATTTATTGCCCGATCGTTTAGAAGCTTCATACGAAAAGATCATTGAATCGATTGATAAATTCACACGCGAGGGTAGCGGTTGGGTGTTAGACCGCATAATCTCCTTAGAACTCGTTCTCTCACGATACCAACCGCTAACCGCCTCCAGTTTCATTCGTACACCTCCTGAATTGTCTCGTACTAAATCCATCATCAACGTGAACAATACAGGCGATCAAATGTGTTTCGTATGGTCAGTGTTGGCCGCTCTGTTTCCACAACAATCAGACCACAAAGATCGTGTATCCAAATACAAGCCGCATATCTGCAGTATCAATACTTCTGGTATAACTTACCCCACCCGTCTATCCGACATTGTGAAGTTCGAACGAGACAATCCTAACGTTTCTATAAATGTTTTCAGTTACGAAAAAATATGAAATTTACCCTTTAAGAATAACTCCTTCCAGCGGCAGACAACATCACGTTAATCTATTACTTCTTACCGCTGACGACCGAAAACATTACTGTTTAATAAAAAATACAAGTCGCTTATTCTCTTCACTAAGCAACCACGACGGGAGTTCTTTCTATTGTAATTACTGTCTGCATAGATTCTGCAAAGAACGACTCCTTACCGAACATATCCCCCACTGTTCACCATATGGTGAACAGAAAATTCGTTTACCCACGACAGCGGAGGAGGAGAATGTGATGTGTTTCAGAAATTATACATACTGCCATAAGGTCCCTTTTGCGATATACGCAGATTTTGAATCATTTATCGTCTCTTGCCATCGCTGCGACGCTCCTCCGCACACATCGTCCACCACAACGGAGTCGTTACATCTTCCTTCAGGTTTCTCCTACCTCATAGTCGACTACGAGCGTAACATTTTCAAACCCCAGGTCGTTTATCGCGGTAGACGTTTTTCTCAATAGACTGGTCGCTGAAGAGCGAGAACTTTTCAGAATCATCCGATCCATTGTCCCTATGACTATGAGTGACCGTGATTTGTTATCTTTCGCAAATGCCCTCGTATGTCATCTCTGTGAAGAACCACTGAACGAAATCGACAAAGTGCGCAACCATTGTCATCTGACAGGACGATACCTAGGCGCAGCTCACAACATCTGTAACCTTAACTTCAAGACTCCACGACACATACCTGTATTTTTTCACAACTTACGAGGTTACGATGCACATCACCTAGTACAAGGGTTGGGTAAATACGACGATCTCGCTTGTATCGCTACCACTAGCGAACGCTTCGTATCAGTCTCGTTGGGTCGTCTGCGTTTCGTAGACACGCTTCAATTTCTGAACACGTCCTTGGACACACTTGTTGGAAACTTGCACGCGAGCGGTGCGGATTTCGATTTAACGAAGCAATGTTTCGAAGAACACTTCGAGCTACTCTTACGTAAGGGCGTGTACCCTTACGATTACATGACGTGTAGCGAGAAATTCAACGAAACACGTCTGCCCGCACGCGAACACTTTTTCAACAGGTTAAGTGAATCGCCAGTATCTGACGAAGATTACGCTCACGCGCACAACGTGTGGCGTACTTTTGGAATCAGTACACTGGGCGAATATCACGATCTGTATCTTAAAACAGACGTGCTGCTACTGGCCGACGTCTTCGAGGCGTTCCGTGAGATGGCCATGCGGTACTACCAGATCGATCCGGCTCATCTTTACTCGCTTCCTGGTGTCGCTTGGCATGCGATGTTAAAGATGACCCGTATGCGACTGGAGCTGTTGACGGATATAAATCAGCATCTCTTTATAGAATCGGCTGTTCGCGGTGGCGTTAGCATGGTACCCAACCGCCACGCCAAGGCCAACAACCCACTAATTGTCGATCAGTACGATGCTTCAAAGCCAACCTCTTTCATATTGTACACGGACTGCAATAACCTTTACGGTGCAGCCATGTCACAACCGCTCCCTTACGCCGACTTCAGATGGTTAGATCGTAACGAGATCAACTCACTGGACGTGCGTACTCTGTGCGATGACGGTGACATGGGCTACATACTCGAGGTCGACTTACACTATCCACCTGAACTTCATGACCTCCATTCCGATTATCCATTGGCACCCGTCCGTTCCTGTGTCCATCCTGACGTACTTTCACCGTACTCTCGACGACTCCACACACGACTGCACTATACAAAAGGGTATAGCGGATCGGAAACGCCTTCGTCGTCCGTTCCCAAGTTGCTGACGACTTTGGACGACAAGCAAAATTACGTTCTCCATTTTCGAAATTTAAAATTGTATCTGAGTCTCGGTTTAGAATTGAAAGCGATACATAGGGTGTTGAGTTTTAAACAGAGAGCGTGGATGAAACCGTTTATCGATTTCAACACGCAAAAGAGAGCAGCAGCCACCAACAGTTTCGAAAAGGATTTTTTCAAACTGATGGTCAACGCCGTCTATGGCAAATCGCTGGAGAACGTGAGGAAACGAATAGACTTCCAACTAGTCTCTAACGAACAACGGCTGCAGAAAATTGTTTCCAATCCTCGGCTAAAGCGTATGATCCGCTACACCGATAACTTGGTCGGACTGGCCTTACGAAATAAGACGATATTCCTTTCCCGTCCGGTGTACGTCGGCTTCACAGTACTCGATGTCAGCAAATTGATAATGTACAATTTTCATTATCGGTACGCTGTCGCCAAGTACGGACAACGATTGACCTTACTAATGACTGACACAGACAGTTTGCTTTACAGCATTCAGACTGACGATTTGTACTCAGATATGAAAGAGGATCTCCACCTTTTTGACACATCGGACTATCCCGTGGATCATCCTTGTCATTGCGACGACAACAAAAAAGTCGTGGGGAAGTTCAAGGATGAGACCAATGGAAAACCCATCAGGGAATTTGTCGGACTCAGGGCGAAGTGTTACTCGCTCTTGTTGTCCGACCGCACCGACAAAAAGGTGGCGAAAGGTTTGCCAAGGACGGCAATAAAAAAAGGTTACGACATCAATTGTACAGCGAGTGTCTTTTTGACAGTCGTACCGTATTCACCTCTGCTGACTGTATACGAAGCAATCATCATAAGCTGTACACGCAACGTATAACAAAACTTTCCCTGTCTCCTTATGATGATAAGAGGTATGTACTGGACGACGGTGTAAGTACACTCGCGTACGGGCATTACATGATAGCCGCAATAACCAACGACGCTGCTGGTCCTAAGGCAAAAAAGAGAAAGTACACGGACCGATAACTAACGGTAAAGATGATGTTCAGCATTACACACACACACACACACACACACACACACACACACACACACACACACACATTAACTTTATGTTTTTTATTTACTTCTTTTACAACTTTTGATACGTTTTACAGAATGAACAACAAGAAAATTATGAAAAATAGGACAGCAGAGCAACGTCGAGTACGATGGTAAATATAACATTTTTTTTTCATTATTTATAATGCACAAAAAGAATATTCCATTCGATTGATGTGTGTTTTTTTTATAGTTCACAACGGTTACGTCGTGCTTTGTCAGGACCCGGCTCGAGTCGGTAAGGCCGTTTTCATTAATAAACTCTTGTCCTAATGCGTTTACCTCCGGTGTTCAATTATATATATATTTTTTTTTATTTCAGTGATACCGACGAGGCACCTGTCACCGCTGATACTAATATGGATTCTCCCGTATCTCCAGAACCCGATTCGAGTCGGTAAGACAATTGTCATTTTAATAAACTTTTGTACTTTTGTGTTTTTTTTTTTTTACCTCCGGTGTTCAATTTATTTTTTTTTTCAGCAATGATGATGCTGCTGCTGCCGCTGCTGCTGTAATTCGCCCCCAATCTCCGCAACCTGTCACGAGTCGGTAAGACAATTTTCATCAATAAACTCCTGTGCTCTTACGTTTTACCTCCAGTGTTCATTTCATACATGTTTTTTTTTTTTTAAGTGATGCTAACGCTCCGACTGGTGCTGTTGCTGCTGCTGCAGATTGTCGTTGTCCCCTATCTCCAAACAGCCTGCAATGTTTTAAACGCGCGTTATTTCGATTACAGGCTAGTGTGTTGCGGTAAGTCAGTTTTCATTAACAACAAAGTCTTACACTATTGCGTTTACCTCATGTGTTCAATTTATACTTTTTTTTTCAGCGATGCTCTAGCTGCAGGAGTGGCGGTATTTCACCCTCGACCCGGTACGAGTCGGTAGGTTTGTTTTTAATTAACATTCAATTGTTCTCTTACGTTTAAATCTGGTATTAAAATTGTTCCTTTTTTTGTTTCAGTAATGTCGAGTCCACAGAAGGTGAAGTTATGGAGGAGGACAATCAAAGCGATGCTGATACGCTTGAATTGAATCATAACGGTAATGATGATAGTGACAGTGATGATGGCGATGTAGAAGTCCTCGACATAAATATGTAAGTCATCTTCTTATGCGTACATACTGCTTTGTTTTATTTGCGATTATACATAATTTCTATGTTGTCTTTTTTTTTAGTGACATTCGCCCGATACCAGCGCCGCCACCTCCACAACCACAACCGATTACGCCACCGCAATCACCACCACCGTCACCACCACCGCAGATGCAACCTCAACCACGCCCACAGCCCATTTATCAGCAACAGCAGCAGCAACTATTGCGCAGAGATCCCCGTTTGTGGACCCCTCCAGAAGACGCGCTACCCGTCTTCTTTGAAGTGCTACACGCAACCGAACCGAGGACGCACGATGACCCAACAACATTGAGACTCCTTCTTAGAAGGAGTCTACCGACATGGTGTTGGCGTCGCGGTGAGCCCTGTCCTGTTCAAGGTATGATTCCTCCACACAATACATGCAGTATATGCATAGAATCATACAATGACGGGCAGAGGCTCCTCGGTTTGGTATGTGGCCATACATACCATTACCGATGCGTCCTCAATTGGTTCCAGGCGGTAGCGATGGAGGGGACACCACCCGCATGCCCACAATGCAGGATGTACGTATTCGGAAAGCCGAATTGTACGTTTTATGGGCGTATGCATATTTAAGGTATATTACAGTGTTAATAAAGGTTTTAGTAATCCATCCTACTTGTAACAACCACATGTCACTAATACTCTTACTTTTTTGTTACAGATGAAAATTAACCACCGGATGGAGACTTGTAAAAAAAAAAAATACCTGATTGTGAAATGTATAAATTTGTATATATTTTTTTTTATCATATAATATTTTTATGTTTATATATATTTGTAAATATTAATTGTAAAGTAGATATTTTTTTCTTTTATGTTTATATTTAATAAACTTGTACATATTTTTTTCATTGTATAAGTGTTTATTTTCAACTATCCTTTTCGCATACTACAATTTACTTAACACATAGACACACACAGTTCTCAACAATGCAATCGTTCAGATAAGTGAATCGAACACTGAATATCATGTGTGTTTCTTACAGGGAAAATGAGAGTTCATTGCTGGACGCCACACGACGGGAAATTCAAAAATTGTGGCGGTGGGAGTAACCATGTTTTTTTTTCAATCTGTTTATACACAACATCGACGATATCGGCACGGCAGGGTAAATATATACGAAACCAGTACACTATAACACCGAGTTGGCAACAATGGCGAAACATACATTCAACCCGTACACTATAACACCGAGCCGACAACAGTTGGCAACACCGCATCGACGCTTTTCCAACATGGCCGAACTTCCGGAAAAACCCCTTACATATACATACCCATACACTATAACACACGCACGAATCGGCAACCCGGCCGTACCTTAACCACTACACACATCCACAACCCGACAACGTCGCAGCTTTTCCAACATGGCCGCCGTCGCCCCACCACGACGGGCGGCCATCAAGCCACCACCAGGCCGCCGCCCAGCGACGATGACGACGTCAACGACGACGTCAACGGCGAACGGCGAACGGCGAACGGCGAACATAGCCACGCCTCCGCCAATCAACGCACACATAACCCCACTTTAGGCGGCGACGACGACAACATGGCCGACAGACTACTACCGCATGGTTACCCCCACCACCACAATTTTTGAATTTCCCGCCGTGTGACGTCACTTCCGGCAATGAACTGTCATTTTCCCCCTACTTACTAAGCTGTCATGAATCCACCATGACAGTTTAGAATTCTAAAGCCATCTAGGGAATAGGTATAAAAAAGGGAACTTCTTTTATTTGGACCAACGAAACGCTGACAAAAAGAGGAAAAAAATTTTGATTACCACCATTCAACACAGTATCAAATAAGCTAAAAACTGGTATAATTTCGTTTAAGATTAGTGTAACTGTAAACTTGAAATTAAGATTCAAACTCGAGAGCACATACAGTAGTTTCTGCATCAACAGCAGGTCACACTACGGTCTAAGTCGGCCTTCTTCACTTGTAGGATTGCCTTGATGTAATGTGACATCCGGTCTCAGGAGGTTTCCTGTCTGAGCATGATGATGTCAACTATGACCTCCGATGTTAGATGACCCAACTCTGCCTGCAATTCTATCCACCCTTGTTCCCACCTACGACAGACGTACAGTGACCTGCACAATAATCTTTTCTTTATATTAAGGGCATCCTTAGCCAACTCAATTCTGTGTTTCACCCCTGAACCACAACGCATGTCCTCTCTAACTAAACATTCCATACGTTTAAAAACTGTCATTTGTTTAATTTTCTCATTGGCTATTTTAACGAGTAAGGAAAACATCTATACAGAGTTATAATAACAGATTTTATATACACATGTTGGTAAGAAAAATTAAAATTCAACTTCAAAACATTATTTAATTTTCAACCAGCAACAACAGACATGCATTAAGCCTTAGTACCCAGTAACAATAATATTACTACTACTATATAATAATAATGTGAAAGTACAGCCCTTTAGCCATGATATACTGTCTAGCAGAATGTACATATTATTCTCAACATACTGTTGGTTAATTTGTAATAATATTCTTAAAAGCAAGGTGGTGAAGTATTTTCTGTCTATATTGAGTAATATCCATGATACTAACAAAAAAAGTAGTTTGTAACAATCGCAACACCAATCTGCTGAGATATATTGCCAAAACCCTTTTTTGGAAAAATGTTAACAATTCAATGCAAAATTCAGCCTGAAAAAATGCCATGTGTACCTGCAAAAAGTATTAAAAATGCACTAACAATAAAAAACATGAAAAAATTCGTTTTAAATTGTAATTTTATTTCTTAGTATCATGCAATCATATTTAATATTATTGTTCTGTATTTCTTCTTTCTATCCATTCCGTGATACATTCTTGATATTTCGTTGGTTGGGTTTTTTGTTATTCCTACTGGTTTGCCTGGGTGTAGGCTTAGATTTAGGTTTAGATCTAGGTTACTCTTCATTGTCAGATGTATCCGCAGGTTGGAACAGTCTTTTGTACGCTTGAGTGTCTGTAAATCCGGTGCAATAGATTGCATCCTGTGTATTTTTCTCGATCCAGTCCACATATTTAGTAAGGCGTAAGTAGCCAGCTGGCGCTCCTGGCGTTCCACAAGTTATTCCAAATATCACAATTCCTGTTGATAAATAAAAACAACTACATTTATCTAGGTAATATAAAAGAATTCAACTGCCACAGTTGTCCTGTTGAGAGGAAGAAGGTGTAGTGATAAAGGAAAGGGGAATGGCCTTTTTTTATGAGAATATTGTTAATGGTCTTTTCTTTGTAGGTAACTTGATGTTTCTTGCAGATTTTGTATTATATATCCATATACGTACATATATATATATATATATATATATTGTAGCGCAACGAAGTTTTTACCTCATTTTACAAAATAAGATCATATAGGAAAAAAAAAGGGAAGAAGTCATCTGGAAGGAGTAATATCAACTTAAATAAAAGTAGCAGAGAAAAGTAATTACAATCATCAATAAAAAAACTTAACAGAACTAAACAAATCGATTCAAAGAATTTATATATAGTCAACTTATAGCCAAAAGGTGTTAAAAAACAAATAGTATGAATATCATGTCAATAAAATAATTAGTAGACCCAGTAAGATACTGAGTAGTGAGGAGTAACAGCCCAGAATAAATAAATTAAAATGACAGTCTTCAAGATATGAAGTAGTGAGGAGCAACAGCCCAGAATAAATAAATTAAAATGACAGTCTTCAAGATATGAAGTAGTGAGGAGCAACAGCCCAGAATAAATAAATTAAAATGACAGTCTTCAAGATATAAAGTAGTGAGGAGTAACAGCCCAGAATAAATAAATTAAAATGACAGTCTTCAAGATATGAAGTAGTAAGGATTAACAACCCATAACCAATGAATTGAAATGGAATAATAGCAAAATACCTAAAAAACCTATTGTAAAGACAGAAACCTCTATAGCACCAACCACACAAATTGAAGAACTTAAACCATATTAGCTATACCAATTTAGAACCAAAACTAATAAAATAAGAGAATCCAATACAAATAATCAGAATAATGTAAACTTAATTATAATTAAAGTAAATTTAATTAAGGGGAACACCCCAAACCAGTTTTAAAAAAAGACAACAAAAAGACAATTCTCAATATACAGTTTTAATGTGTTTATTTATATAATTATTTTGTGTTATTATTTTTGTGTATACTAGGAAATACTAGATGATAGTATATAAGAATTTATTGTATTTGAACCATGTTAATTAATGTTGTATTTTTGTACAACCAAGATATATGATGAGTTTACAACAGTTATAAAAGAATATAAAATAAAGTGACTAATAATATAATAACGATCAGTGAAACCTTAAACTAAATGAACCAATACTAAATAAAGCTGTCACTACATATAGACACGACTGAAGAACCAAATTGAACTCAGATAACCAGACACCGAGTGAAGGGAACCTTTTTGACATAACACTACTATTACCGAACCAAAATCTAGTGGGTGAATACAACTACACTCTACAACTTGTGGATATTCCCAGAACAACATCACTGAAGAGGAATTAACTAACGGAGACGTTTATTTGAAGGAAAATCTCGTAGGTGAATTCACATCGTAGATCAACTCATTAAGGCAGCCATCTGGATTCCATTCGAAGAGGCTGGTGGGAACGTGACGAGTGACGTCAGAGGAACCATCTGTATCGTAATATTAACATTTTATATACATTATACTTTATTATTTTGTCTGTTTAATGAATAAGTTTTTAATAATTTGTAAGTATTGAATTCTCTTGCCTTTCCTGACTATTTCTACAGTTAAAAGAACCCTTATACTATTGAATATTTATTTATATGTAATAATCGAACTGGAACTTAATCTCGAATCAGACTCGAGCCAGTCGCGGCAATTCAAACCTTTACTTTGAACCTAATAAACTTAATTATTGTTTAAACGTTGTTTTATTGATGATTATTTGAGTCATAAATTAAATTATGTTAATTATTAAATATTAACGTTGTAACGTCACAGAACGTTCCATAAAGAAACCATTTACATAGCAATTTATCATAAGAGGAAAGTGAGGTGAACAGTATCGAACCCAAGTAGTCCTAAAAAATTGTGTAATTTTGTCTAATAATTATTACTACTGACATGAAAAACGACCAAACTATGACTAAGACACAAACCCCATATATATTATTAAAGTGAATAACAGTGAAAAACCATAAGATACTGTAAGAGAGACAAATAATGTCAGAATCAACCAAAATGAAGTCATTAATTATTAAGTTTTATAACTCTGAATAGAGTATTAAGAACTATTTTTTGTGAATGAATGGACATGATCCATTATTATATTATGTAATGTAAATAAAACGAATGTATTAAATGACTTAAATACATTATTAGAAAGAATCTAAGTTAAAATAGAAATTATATATTTGTTATGACAAAAAAATATTAATGTGTTGGATTTGAGACCAAACACTCAGATTTCATGAAAAAATTAATTATTATCAGATTGAAATAAAAACTATATGTAATTGTCAAGCAGAAAACAGTGAACAATTTATCTTAAATAAAGAAAGCTGTCAAATGAATAAAAGTCAGTCACAATAGCCAAAAACCGTATTAACTATAAACATGTGGTAGGCATATAATATTGTATGATTTATGAATTTAATGTTGCCAAAATGCAACCAAATTGCATTAGAAAGTTGAAATATAATATAAAGCGACTATACTAATATATTTGACTAACTTTAACATTGTAATAATCGAGTTAGCAACATATTTACCTATACCATGTATGGCTGGATCCAATCAACCAGTACAAAAATAGTCATATCTGGCTAAATATTTACAAAATGTTGACAAGAATAAAATAGAATGGTACAATACTTCAGTATACCTTAAAAACGAACAAACTCAGTTGAAAATAAGATCAATTATGAAAGAATTTAACTTATAAGAGTGAGATTTGTCACACCATGAAGAAGGACATCTCAAGACCAATCAATGTGATGCTATGTTATCCTGTAATAAAAATAATATGTGTAAAGAGTAACCAGGTATCACAAAAGACAGACAATATAATAAACTCTGAGTGTACACTAGTGAAATACTACATATGTTAAAGAAAGAGACTAATTATTGTGTTATAACATTGACAAAAACCTAGGCCATGGACAGGGGCCAGGTAAAAAAGTAATTCTTCGTATTGTTTAAATTAGCAGCCATCCTTACTATTTCTTTTATGAATTTGCTAACTGCTATAATTTTTTTATTGTTCGACTAAGCTTTTCGTCATTACTGACATCTTCAGGTCTTAAACAACGACTTGTTTAACAATAAAGGTTGTTTAAGACCTGAAGATGTCAGTAATGACGAAAAGCTTAGTCGAACAATAAAAAAAATTATAGCAGTTAGCAAATTCATAAAAGAAATAAAAAAGTAATTATCAATGTATTATATATGTTAAAATTTGTTTGTTTTGTTATAGGAAGATAGTAATGTTATATGTTCAGATTGTGGAAGAAACATAATAGTTTCACAACAATTTTTTGTTCTAAAAAATTGAATTTCAATGACAACAACCCAAGGTGAGAGTTGTATATTGTGTTACTTATTAGAGTTAATTTATTTAAAAACCAATCATAATTAGTATCACTAGATTCAGTTGAAAACGGAGAATGTAAATGTAATAATGGCATAAAAATTGTGAGTACTAATGTAAAACTGTTTGATAAATACCAGAGTAATTTTTGAAATATCCTTAGTATGAAGAATAAGAAATTTGTTCTAAAAGCTTCGACGGAAATGAATTTTATTCCATGATGTTCCATTTCGTTTATTCTCGAACAATCTAGAAAGAATTTTTACACAAATATACCGGAAGTCGATGTAAACAATCAGCCTGAATTAGTATAAAAGAGAGACCAAATTCGAGCCGAAAAACACTTGAAACTTGAACTCCAGAACAGATGCATCGCCCACGACACTGATCAACGCAGCTAAGGCGAAACCGAGAGGCGAGAAATCGACAAGACCCGAAGAAAGGCTTTTCCCGTACATTGACAAACAGACTGACATAACCTCTACAAGAATCTACGCCAATGTGTTGCTGAAATAGAGCAGCAACACGGCAAATTTTAATAGAAATCACGCAGCCAGAACGTCAACGGCCCAGGAGGGACCAAAACTTTAAATAGAGGACCAATTATGCTGTGTTCGCATAGACAGGCTAACTTAACAATAACCCCCTTAACGTAAACAAACAAACACAAAGCCTTTCTCGATACTGCAAGGGAATCAGCGCTGTGGCGGCCAATTTGGGAATCAACGCGGAGCAGCTGATTTGTAGTGGCGGGGTTTGAACGAGAATCTACTGCCAAACGTTTTCACAAAAAGTGCGGAAATTGTAAATGATCGCAATTTTGACTTAAAATAGATTCAGTGCACACATGAAGAGGCGAGATTGAAAAACTACCCGAGAGGAGTGTCCAGTGCGAGATTAATTAACCATTGGAACGTGAGTTACCAAAATTAAAGTCATTTTTTTACCTGGTTACATTTATCATACTGTTGTACTACACACGCCACACACACATTCAAATCACTTAATTTTTCTTGTAAGGCATCTTATTGATATGTCTTGGTAGTTCAAAGGAGTCACGTCCTGAGAGTAAAGATTTTTTCACGTAATAAACTCATGCTTTTCAACTGAGTAAAAAAAAAAAATTTTGAAAATACTAGCCGATACTTGATTGGATAAATAAAATTGTCAATAATAATAATAATAACTTGTGAAATTTTTTTAGTAACTCTGCAACTGTATAATTTTTTATGAATGTTAGTCCTTCAGACGATTTGTTTGTTTTTGAAGAATCATTAAACTTACCTGATTTTTTCAAGCTAAACTGACTGGTTTATATTTTTTCATAGAAGTAAGATTTAAAAATTTTAATTCCTTTATAATCACATTTTATTCTTGGAACAAACGATTCCAAGTGGCGCCCACAAAAACATAGTATTAAGTTGTGTTACAGGACTACATCACCGCAGAGGATCCAGTCAACAGTAAGTAACAAAAGTGCGCGGAGGTAACGCCCGACAGCCTACAACATTTTTACATTACATTACACTATATATATTTTTTTCTTTTGTTATAACGTGAACTTCTGAAGGAAAGGAACGAGCAGAAGAAGAAGTACAGATACTGAATCGGCCGCTACATGCAATCGGTTTGGCCACGATAATCCATTTAACGTGAAGAAACAAATAATTCTTCATCAGAGCTAACACAGTCATTAAACAGTATTTTTTATTAATTGAACATAAAGCAATTAAAAACAATTAAACCAATTAAAATTAATTAAATACATAATTAAATATAATAGAAAAATTAAACTCCATAATAAAATTTTATTTTTATTAATTATTTGTAATTAAAATTTTGTTTTATTACAAATTGGCGCTCAACTTTAGGGGCTGAAAATAGGAATTGGTAGGCCTATAAGATAAAGACGAGTTGCTATTTTAGCTTGGCAGCTGTTAACCAGTCAGGAAAGTCATCAAAATGCCGAAGAGATCAACATTGAAGAAAAGGGCGACAGAACTAGAAAAGGAGATAGACATGGAGAACAAGGAGGCGACTCCAGTGAAAGATTTGAAGATGTTATTACCTCCGGCGGAACCTAACCAACCCATACAACAACAAGAGGAACAACCGGAAAAACCAAAACAAACAGAGAACGCAACTATGCAAGAAATGTTCCGGATAATGATGGAAAAAATGGAAGAATTGAAAGGAGACCACCAATTCACAAAGGAAGACTTGGGTAACCAAATTGGAGAAACCAGTAAGAAGATGGAAGAGAAAATGGAGGAGAATAGTAAGAAGATGGAAGAGAAAATGAAGGAAAATAGTAAGAAAATGGAAAATGACAACCAACAGTTGAGGGAAGAGTTATGAGAGGATAATAAGAAGATGGAAAAAAATATGGGGGAGAAGTTGGAAGAATTGAAGGAGCATAACCAACTATTAAGAGAAGAATTAAGGGAGGTTAACCAGGAAAATATGGACAGGTTAGACGGAAAGATAGAATCATTAAAGGAGGAATTGAGTCAGAAGATGGTAGAGAACAATGAAACAATCAGCAAGAAGGTAGAAGAGGAAATAACAGTAATAGAACAAAGGATTACAAAAGCTGACGAAAGATTTAGTCAGACTGAACGAGAAGTACAGAATCTTGTAGCAGAAATAAACACCGAAGTACAGAGTCTTAAAGCAGAGGTAAACACCAAGGTTACAAATATAGAAGAGAAACAAAGGGAAACGCGTGAAGAATGGGAAAAAGTGCAAAACCGATTCACAGAAAAGTATGACGGAATAGAAGCTGCCGTTACCAATATAAATGGCCAGGTTCGCCAGAACCAAGCGGACATAGAAACTTGTCTGAACCGACCGAGTAACATTACCCATTGTTCCACTACAGAAAACCGAGAAGGGGTTAATTTCCGGTTAAGAAAGCCAATGGAATTTATATCTCTAATAGAAGAACATTTCGCGAAACATAGGAGTAACCGCTGGAATACAAATAAAGAAGTACTCGATGAGTCATTTAAAGAGATGACCGATAATTGGTGGATGGCCATTAGAGATGACGTCACTGACTACCAAATGTTTAAGAGATTGTTTAAGGCCAAGTATTGGTCAGAGTCGACGCAAAATATAGCGAGAGACAATATATGCCATGGGAAATATAACCCATATTGGGGTAACACTTTGACCTCATATTTCCTGGGAAAGGTGTGCATAGCCAAACACCTACAGTAGAGCCTCAAATACCCGAGGAGTGTCTAGTCAGCAAGCTATCCTATCACTACGAGGAGGATATAATTAGGGCACGTAGGAGTAGTCAAATTAAGACCGTACAAGCTATGACGGAGTTACTCGAGATGTACGAGCATGAAGACTATTACCGACAGAGTAGAAGAAGAACTGATAGACCAGAATCGAGGAATATTAGTAGCTATGTGAATAACAATCAAAATAACGTAAATAACAATCAGTTTAACCCTTCGAACCGGAATAATAATTACTATAATAATCGCAGTAATAATAATAATAATAATCATAATAACCACAATGGTGGAAATGACAACCTCCAATCAAATAGAAATACCTATTATCATAACGGTGAAACTAATAGAAATAGTCAGATAAATTCAAATCAAAATAATAATTACCCTTATCAAAATAACAATAGAAACTATCAACCAGGTAGTAATTATAATAATAGAACGTACCGACCGAGAGTGAACTATATAAGAGCAGTAGGCAGTGGACAACGGAGGTACCAAAACCAAAGGAGGAATAGTTTCCACGACTACAGAGAACAACAGGTAAACCACGAAGGGGATGATCGGGGAAGTTATGTACACAGGCGAAGTTCCAGCCTGGAGGACCAAAATCGACAACGGAGGAGTGAAGTGTCATTTGATGATCACGTGGAGCGACAAAAACCAGCCCAAGGTTTTCAGACCGACGTTCCAGTCGGCCCAATAAGCGATAATACTCCACCTTTAAACTAGAGGAGGCGGTGATAGACAATCACAACCCTTCACTGCTCCTATCTACTGGGTAAGAACAAGAGTTAAATGAACAAAACGAGAATAAGGAATTTACAATTATTTACAATAATTATCTTAAAGATATCCGAACAGATATATTAGAAGAAAACGATATACAAATGAATAATCAAAATAATGAAATAATATACCTAAGGGCAGAAGTAGAAGGTATTTCAGCACAAATCATGATAGACACCGGAGCGAATGTCTCAATAATTAGCAATAACGAATTAGACCGTATACAACAAGAATGTCACCGAACATTACCGGTATTACCAATCAATAATGTTGTACTTATAGGCGGCACTGGTCGGCAAAATAAAACGATACGTAAACAAGTATCATTGAACGTTACATGTAAGGGGGTAAGTTTGGACATGGTGTTTCTCATTGCATCCGGGTTACCATTTAATATCTTGATAGGGTGCGACCTGTTGAGAAGAAACTCTGCTGTTATTGATCTGTGCAGAAAGAAGGTGTCATTGTTTTCAGGAGATTCAACGTGGATAGCGATTTAATAAGTAACGAAATAATAAATTCCGAACCGGGTCACAACTGACAGATTGAATTAAATTATGTAGCGGATAAATCAGCATACAATAACTTAGTATACCGGGAGACTGAAGATAGACTGTGGACGCAGAAAATACAGGAGATACGAGATTTCCAGTGCGAAAACACGACGGAAAAACTAACTAAAAACCAAGTAAATCATCTGATAGGAATATACGAAAAATATCGCACCGTATTTTCTGATGAGCCAGGAAAGATCAAGAATTATCAATGTAAGATCCGATTTAGAGAACCAGTAGAGTTCAACCGTAAATCCTACCCGATAGCGTAATCACTGAAGGAGGCGGTCCGAACTAAAATTAATAATATGGTAAGCCGTGATATAATAGAAAGCAGTCAGTCACCATTTACCAGTCCGATTGTGGCTATTCAAAAGGAAAACGGTAAGGTCCGACTCTGTCTAGACGCACGAGAAATTAACAAAATGATTGTAAACGATCGAACTTCGCCCGGAGAAATCGAAGAAATCTTAAAGAAATTTCATGGTACTAAATTTATTTCAACATGGGACACCGTGTGCGGATATTGGCAAGTGGAGTTGCACCCACAAAGTCGTCAATATATGGCATTTATCTTCGAAGGGCGCAATTACCAATTTAAGAGGTTGCCCTTCGGTTTAGTAAATTCAGTAGCCATCTTTGTGGCCTGCATGGACCAAATACTCGGCCCAGAAGCACTCCAGTTTACAACGGTATACGTTGATGATTTGTTAATAACCTCAGCCAACTGGGAAGAACATTGCAACCGAGTGGAGCATGTATTAAAGAAACTCGCCGATAATAATATTACGTTAAAATTAGAAAAATCCAAGCTTATAGCCAAGGAGGTTCAGTTTTTAGGATTCAATCTGAATAACCAAGGAATATCCCCATCCTCAGAAAAAGTATACGCTATACAGAAATTCCCTCAACCTAAAAATCGAAAACAATTACAATCCTTTTTGTATATAATTTACCTTAATTTCCGTCCAGTGACGTCAAGCGTAATTTGTATTTGGTTACACGTTTCAGGCCATGTGGCCCATCCTCAGACCATCACTCCAAGAGGAGTTCGTTAAAAAATAAAAAATCCACAATAAACCAACACATAATAAATAAATACAAAAATATATTAAAACATATAAAGGCGTTCTATTACACGAACACGGTGCACCGCGTGTAGCATGCCTGAACTGCGTCAATGGAACCTGTTATCTATTATTATCTGTAATCGATCGCAGCGCGGTATCATACAGTGGGTTGGACTGTATGTCCAAGTCCAAGTCCAAGCATAATAATGTGTTGTTTATAAAGCCATCTCTTGATGAGGAAATATGGAAGATAATAATCCCTACTGATATTGAAAAGGAAATCATCATGGACTACCATATCCGGTACGGCCATATGGGAGCCATGAAGGTAGTAAAGGCGTTGGAGGAGAATTGTCACATAAAGGACATCAATCGGGAGGTAAGGAGGTATATCAAGAATTGTTTTATTTGCCAGCTAGTAAAAACCAATAAAGATAAGGAGGGTGTTATGATACCTATAACCTCACAGAAGAAATTGGAGAAGATTTCCTTGGATATATGCTGGCCATTACCCGTAATGGCGGACGCCATCGGTATAAATATATCATAATAATGATGGACCATTTTACTAAATTCATAAAATTATATCCTGTGAACCGAGCCACCACTTTAAAGGTTTTGGGAGTAATTACAAATCAATATCTTCCTGAGGTAGGAAAACCTATATCAATAATTACAGACCACGGAACCCAATTTAAAGGTAAAAGGTGGAAAGATACGTTATTGGCGCTCGGTATAAAGACCTATAAAACATCTGTTTACCACCCAAACTGTAATCCAGCAGAGAGAGTGTTGAGAGAGGTAGGTAGGATACTTAGAACATACTGCCACCATCAACAGAAAAAATGACAAGAATACCTATTAGCCACCGAAGAATTTCTCAATCTAGCACATCACCCAGCTATAGGGATTACCCCATATACGGCAATGCATGAGAAATCACCCCCCCGAGCGATACAAGAAATTATTGAATTTCCGACCCACAAGGAATATAAATTTAATCAGATAAGATTTTATAATAAAGTAGCCGAGGACCAGGAAAGGCGAATTAACAAGTATAAGAAATCAGTTTAAAAAGTACTAAAATACCAAATTGGAGAAAAGGTGTTGCTTAAAAACCGGGAACTACCCAGTTCTATGGAAAGGATTACTAAAAAACTATTACTGTTGTATACGGGACCATACGTGGTTTATTAAGGATAATAAAAATAACACGTACGAGTTGAAGGAGATTAATTCACCAAAGATAAAAGGTACCTATAACCAATTATCAATAAAAAAATATTTTAATGAAGGAGAAACATAAAAATTCTAAAATGAGTAAGGACATCTTACAGCTTATCTAGAAGAAGATATTTTGAATTAAATAAATAACATAAAAATTCGAAAATGAGTAAGGACATGTTACAGATTATCTAGGAGAAGATATTTTGAATCAAATAAATGGAAACATAAAAATTCTAAAATGAGTAAGGACATCTTACAGATTATCTAGAAGAAGATATTTTGAGTTAAGTAAATACCATAAGAAAATTCTAAAATGAGTAAGACCATCTTGCAGTTAATATCAGGGAAAATATGTTGAATCAAATAAGATAAACCATTAGATTCTAAGAATAAATAAAGACATCTTATAGTATATATCAAGGAAATTATTTTAAATGCAACAAGAAAAGAAAATAAATAAATTATCTCAATACTAAAATAAATAAAACAGTTTACAGAATACATTTCAGAAGTACTTTGTTGTGTATCAATTAATAAAGAGAAAGAAAGAAATAAGATATCAAAGGCTTAAAAAAAATAATAAGTACAACATAGTTAAAGAGATTGAATTGAAATAATTTTACCAAGAAATTTGTATCACAATTTTGAAGGCTGAACAAGACTACTCGAACCAAAAATATAAATGAATTACTTATCGAAACAATAATGTTACAGAACTGTTAATTAAAAAGTAAATAAGAATCCATATAGTGTATATATTTTCGATGTAATAAGTTGATGAAACCCCAAAACAAAATAAAATCATAGAAGAATAAATAGGAGAACCATTTAACCAAAGCAGATAAGGAAAGGATATTAAAACCAGACATTATGCCATGAGCAATAACATAATTAATAAAACAACAAATGAAAGAAAAAAAACTATATACATAAACATGTGCTACCCAAAAAGGAAACGAGAAACAGGCTATGCCAACAACTAACTAAAATAGTAGAATTTCACCAAAAGGAAGGCTGGAATGGATATTATGACATGTACCTAGTGATAAGTAATATAGAATGAGCTTTAAAAATATAAGGATAACCATATGGATAGAAATATTAAGTAATCTGAATAATTATGAAGTGAGGAATCTAAATATATTTATTATTAGTCAAAATGGACTACTTTTTATAATTGATATTTTAATAACTGGATGTAGATAATTCCACCAGTTTTTTATTATTGAGCAGAGATGATAATTCCTCTGAGCTCAAATGAGTGAAGTTGATCAGCAGAGCATGTAGCCGAAAAAGTGCCACTCTGAACTGTTCCAGCTCACATGTTAGGGAATGCTAGGGAGTAAATATATAAATGAAGAAACACTAAATAAGAAGGAAAAAAATATATATATTAAATAATAATAGGATAAATAAGATTAAAAGGAACTATCTCATAAGAGTAAAATAAAAAGTAAAGACAGCAAAAATATATAGCAAATTAGAGCTCAACCAAAAGCAACAGGTATATCTGGGTAAACCAAGCCAAGAATATAACAAAGACGAATGTCAGAAGCAATTAGTTCACCCACACTAAAAGTATGAACTGGACTAATCACTTTTACAGGGGGGCATTTGTAGCACAACGAAGTTTTTACCTCATTTTACAAAATAAGATCATATAGGAAAAAAAAGGGAAGAAGTCATCTGGAAGGAGTAATATCAACTTAAATAAAAGTAGCAGAGAAAAGTAATTACAGTCACCAATAAAAGAACTTAACAGAACTAAACAAATCGATTCAAAGAATTTATATATAGTAAATTTATAGCCAAAAGGTGTTAAAAAACAAATAGTATGAATATCATTTCAATAAAATAATTAGTAGACCCAGTAAGATACGGAGTAGTGAGGAGTAACAGCCCAGAATAAATAAATTAAAATGACAGTCTTCAAGATATGAAGTAGTGAGGAGTAACAGCCCAGAATAAATAAATTAAAATGACAGTCTTCAAGATATGAAGTAGTGAGGAGTAACAGGCCAGAATAAATAAATTAAAATGACAGTCTTCAAGATATGAAGTAGTGAGGAGTAACAGCCCAGAATAAATAAATTAAAATGACAGTCTTCAAGATATGAAGTAGTAAGGATTAACAACCCATAACCAATGAATTGAAATGGAATAATAGCAAAATACCTAAAAAACCTATTGTAAAGACAGAAACATCTATAGCAGCAAACCACATAAATGGAAGAACTTAAACCATATTAGCTATACCAATTTAGAACCAAAACTAATAAGATAAGAGAATCCAATACAAATAATCAGAATAATGTAAACTTAATTATAATTAAAGTAAATGTGATTAAGGGGAACACCCCAAACCAGTTTTAAAAAAGACAACAAAAAGACAATTCTCAGTATAAAGTTTTAATGTGTTTATTTATATAATTATTTTGTGTTATTATTTTTGTGTATACTAGGAAATACTAGATGTTAGTAAATAAGAATTTATTGTATTTGAACCATGTTAATTAATGTTGTATTTTTGTAAAGTAAGGAAAGGTAAAATAATAATTCAAACGACCCAAAAAGAGTACATCAAAAAAGATAAAACTAATAAGATGAATTCATAATATCATTGCTAGTAAAATTGAAAATTGATGACAAAGACAAATTCTACTTTGACCATATAAACTAAATCAGAGAATATAAATTTATAGAACCTAGATTAAATTGATATAAATTATCATCTTCAGAATACAAATATTTTATCCTAATAATAACAACGACATATAATAGTGATTAAAGGAATCAACAAGTAAAATTGACTTAAATGGTGATTGCACAAGAGAAGGCCTAACAGCAGTAAGCCAGCACTAGTAAAATGCAAATAACTTGTTAAATATTTAAAATAATAGCCAGACATAAAAGGTAAATTACCAGGGTTTAATTAGTAATCAAGTGTGAGTAAAATTGTAACATAAAACCTATTGGAAACCATTTACTAGGTATTTATGTGAATCAAAATAAGGCCTATAGATAAATTTCAAAGAATGTAATTCTGAAGCTTAATTCAAACCAAACCAGATCAAATTTAGTATTAACTTGTGTAAAATAAAAACAGGAATATTGTTCTATAATTAGAATTACATAAAAGTACTAAACAAATAATTTATAGCCAATTAAATGTAAAATATGACAGTTTTTTCAATAAGATTGAATTATTTGATAGGAACAGCTAATTCATAAACAATGAGAAATGATACCAAAATCTTATGGAATTTTATATATGAAGAAACAAATATCAGTTAGTTGATTGTTAAAAGCCAAACGAGACAGACGTGTCAGAATACATCTCAGAGAATTGTAAACGGAAATTTTTGATTAACACAACCAAGATATATGATGAGTTTACAACAGTTATAAAAGAATATAAAATAAAGTGACTAATAATATAATAACGATCAGTGAAACCTTAAACTAAATGAACCAATACTAAATAAAGCTGTCACTATATATAGACACGACTGAAGAACTAAATTGAACTCAGATAACCAGACACCGAGTGAAGGGAACCTTTTTGACATAACACTACTATTACCGAACCAAAATCTAGTGGGTGAATACAACTACACTCTACAACTTGTGGATATTCCCAGAACAACATCACTGAAGTGGAATTAACTAACGGAGACGTTTATTTGAAGGAAAATCTCGTAGGTGAATTCACATCGTAGATCAACTCATTAAGGCAGCCATCTTGATTCCATTCGAAGAGGCTGGTGGAAGCGTGACGAGTGACGTCAGAGAAACCATCTGTATCGTAATGTTAACATTTTATATACATTATACTTTATTATTTTGTCTGTTTAATGAATAAGTTTTTAATAATTTGTAAGCATTGAATTCTCTTGCCTTTCCTGACTATTTCTACAGTTAAAAGAACCCTTATACTATTGAATATTTATTTATATGTAATAATCGAACTGGAACTTAATCTCGAATCAGACTCGAGCCAGTCGCGGCAATTCAAACCTTTACTTTGAACCTAATAAACTTAATTATTGTTTAAACGTTGTTTTATTGATGATTATTTGAGCCATAAATTAAATTACGTTAATTATTAAATATTAACGTGAACTTCTGAAGGAAAGGAACGAGCAGAAGAAGAAGTACAGATACTGAATCGGCCGTTACATGCAATCGGTTTGGCCACGATAATCCATTTAACGTGAAGAAACAAATAATTCTTCATCAGAGCTAACACAGTCATTAAACAGTATTTTTTATTAATTGACCATAAAACAATTAAAAACAATTAAACCAATTAAAATTAATTAAATACATAATTAAATATAATAGAAAAATTAAACTCCATAATAAAATTTTATTTTTATTAATTATTTGTAATTAAAATTTGTTTGATTACAATATCCATCATTTTCTATATCCGTAACTCAAAGTTTCTTGCAGCAATTATATAATATTGTGATATTGTTCAATGTTTTCTTCTGCAAGCAGACATTGTATTTTTGTTTTTCCAATACTTTAGACACGTTTACCTTGCAACAGAACATAGGATTGAAGTTCATATAATAGGGATACTACTGCTATAACACATTTTCTGACGGCCATAGACACGTTAAAAATTGATTTTGTTCTTTTCTTTGTAAAGTAGTCATACGTTTTGAACCAAGCTATGTTTAAAAAAGTATATTATGTCAAAATGTTCATAATTTTGTACTCTTTTATGTCATATATTATGTAAAATATTTGTGTGTAAGTGTGCGGGTGCGCGTTTAATTTACATTTTATTTAATAACTTAGTTGAAAATTAACATTTCGTTCTGAAACTTGGACAGGGTATTCTCATGGTTATAAGCTACATTTTCAATATACTCATTTCTCCACAACTAAAATTTTTATGTTTTTAAAAAAATAAAATCCGTCTTCTTTTATTTTCGTTATTTCCAAGAAAGTAATAAAATTTGTAGATTAAATCTAGACAGGCCTTTGCAGACTCGGACAGAGTTTCAACTTGAGTTCGGTCTATCAGTATGAATATCTATGATGTGCTAGATTTTCCTCCAATCAGAAGGTCTAAAAATTATTTGAGTCGGTCACTGAGAGCTGATGGTTCAGTTCCTTCCAAAGTCTTCCCATTGAAAGACGTACTGACTGTCACGAGATTTTTGTGACAAGACAAGTCGATTTCCATACGACTTAGAAGTTGGTTCACGGTTCAAGTTCTTCTTAACGATTGCCACTTTATAGTACTCAATTAATAAATAGATCATTCTAGTGCTTTTTCGCGTAGAGTGGAAGATTTCCATTAGGTGCATAATATCTACCGTGATATTTTGAGTATTAACGTGAGAACACTTCAAAAGCCGGATTTGTGTAAGCATAATACGTGAGCTATTTTTACCCAGTTTGGATCCCTGAGATTAAGAGTATTTAAGTTATAAACAATAACAGTTTCATATCGCAGTGCGTGTATGCGCAGAGACATAGTGTTTCAACGGGCTGATCTTTGGTCGGTCGACATGCAGACAAGCAACGAGGAGAGCGCCTGGTGTCTACGCAAACAGTTGGAATTCTAGTACAAGTAACTTATGTGTAAAACAAGCCAATAGACACAACTTTTTGACTTAACTTTGTTGACAAACAATTCTTTACTAAACAATTTTTTATTATAAGCCATAAGACAATAGTAAATTTTAATGTGTTAATGAATAACATTTTCCTACCTCCAGATATAGACTCTGTTGTGGTAATTTCAAAGTAACCTATCTGTGCAGTCATAATTTGTATCGTTGCAATAAATTTTGATAGTTTTGTTAGCTTTGTCATTTTATTATTTATGTATGTGAATGTAGCCCATTTTTTTATTGTTGTTATTATTTTTGTTTTGTTAATTTTGATTAACTCTTAATTGTTCAGTTTGTATTTTATATTTGATTTTATTTCCTATTTTGTTTACAGTATTTTTATTATATCCATTTTCATAAGCAATTTGGTATATTATATTTCTTACTTTGCCTGTTTCAGTTTGTTTAGGGGAATTTTGTACATTCTGTTAAATAGTGAATGCAATGCTCCATTTATGTTGTGGTAGTTGGTCAGAATGGTTAGGTATAATGATGTTAGTGGAAGTTGGTTTTCTGTATATTGCATATACACAAAATTACATATATTTGCATATATTGCAAAATACTGTTTAAAAACACAGACATTAAAATAGCGTACAAAACTAACAAAAGTTATCTACAAAACTAAATAACCCACATAACAAAGATAATACAACAACCAATGATATATACAAAATTGAATGCCAAGATTGCAATAAATGTTACATAGGACAAACAAAAAAACAACTGAAAGAACGTTATTTTGAAACACATACAAGAAACCAGAAATATATAAATCTAATTTGGCCACACATGCAATAAACACTGGACATGAATTCCCATACATAACCAACATGACACTAATAAAACACATACCACACAAAGGCACCATAATGAACATTTGGGAAAATTTACAAATATGCAAACATAAAACACAAAACAAACTAATACCTGAACAAATACAAATCAATACAAAACATGACACAATATTCAAAGCACTTAACATCGAAAATACACAAAATATTAATACATACACAACAATCACAGACAATAATACCAATTTAAAGTACCAGAAGCCAACAGGAAACCACAATAACAACCAGCTAACACACAACTATTTCACCAGACTCAAAATCACGAAGGCTGAGGATGGGAACACAATGGTACCCGAAATATTTTCCTAATAAGGAAAAAAATATCTTGAGGTAAATTCATAATTAATATTATATATATATATATATATATATATATATATATATAGGCCTACACACACATACATACATAGTTACTTAATGCGGAAAAGGGTTACGCCATTATACCACATTCTATGTGTTTTTCGGCTATTCCAGTGGAACCTGGCTGTAATGTTGTGTGTGCGTACGTGATTCTCAACATGCGTTGGCGAGACAGTTCCAGACTACGCTGGCCGCGCCCACTGTGTCAAGGCCGCAAGCAATTACGCTCTAGTGTAGAGTTGACACATATTATGGATTATTCTGGAATCTCAGTGGGGCATAAATATGGGCATTCAGTTTTGCTTAGTTCAGTTTAAGTGGCAATTTATGCCAGTGCGGTTCGAAGTATTGTGGCAAAGTGTTATGTGTTTTATAATTGTGCGAGACTCTATTAGTTGGCGTTATTATTGTGTGTGAACAGTTTTTATTTGATTTGTTGTAAGAGACTATCTTGTTAATTACAAACTGTTTAATTGTGATAATTAAAGCTTGTGATTAGTGACTTAATTGGTGTCTTGTATTTTGTTTTTCCACTGTACCATATGACGATCAAGTAGACCGTCATAAATAAATAAATATATTGGAACAATACATATATTTGCATATTTGCCCAGAGAGGTATGTTTGTAATTATTTAGCATAGAAAATATATGATGAACAGTTTTTAACAATATTATGCAGGATAAGGATTGTCAGAAAGCGTACACCTGCCCCGCGTGAATACAGTGCTTGTGTGTGTGAACGCAAGCTACGACAGGAAAAGATGGGGTGATGCGTACATCTGTAATCAGGTTCAAACTGGATAAAAAATAAACTAATTAATACGTTTTAAACCTGTGAACAAAGACTTACCCCAATTATAAAAACACCATTACATTAAGGAAATTTTAACTAATATAGTGATGTAAAAGTATTGCAGAAATTTGCAATAACAATGATGCTAAGTAATTTAATGTTAATTACTAGTGTAATTAAATAGTAATTAATAAGTGTGTTATATGTGAGTGACCAGGAAAAAATTATGCAAACAATGATATCGCTTATACTACTAGTGTGTTCACAAAATTGCTAAAATGAACCAAAAAGTGATTTGTAATTTAAAAGACGCTTTGCACGATGTGGCAGTATATAACAGATCGAAAACAGTCCTGGACTTGTCAGATTGCCGTCCAGTATAAATACCACCAGCAATTTTGGGGCGGTCTCAGAGACTCAAGATATCTTCACACAATTTCACGCAGCTGGTCTGCCGATTGACCGATCATCGTTACCACACACACCAAGACTTATGGAGGAACTCTGGACCATCACAAACAACAACCCGTAGAGACAGAGAACACAGCATCCGCATAATCATCATCATCATCATCATCATCATCATCATCATCATCATCATCATCATCATCAAATTCTCAGGATTCAGGATACCCACACACACGCAACGGTAACGGCAGCAGGTATGCTGGTGATGAATAAACAATTATATTTTTGTTTGTGAAAAGAACTTTCAAAAAGAAAATTATACATGAACAGTAAAGACTTAAAGTTTTAAATTTAAATAGTAGTTAAATTAAATAATTAAATTTAATAAGAAAATTTAAAAATACTAATCTTCTCTTATATTTTAAAATTTGGGTGTGTCAGTAGAATTAAATAATAGGTTGAAAGTAAATATTATTATTGTAGTCTGTTTATAGCGACAAGTAATTTTAATCTTGAGTTTAATATTATTTATGTTTGTATATGAGTTGCCATTATTATTTAAAAATTGGAGTAAAAGTCTGACACACTGAAGTAAAAAGGGTTTAGATAATTTGTTTAACATGTCTGTTTAGCTAGTAAGATTATATAGTTGTTTATTTTAAAATGTCATGAACAGCAGAGAAGGTTATATGGTACTTTATGTAAACTTATTAAAGACAATATTTTTTTATAATTCTAAATTTTAATATTTTTTCATCTTTCAATTAATATTAATAAATCTTAGTATGATTATTTTGAAACGGTTTTAATTAATTATTTCATGTCAACAACATCTCATTCTTTTTGAAAAGTATTTAATAATGTGCAACTACATATACTTGACCCAACGAGAATAAAAAAAATCCTGTGACCTGGCCGGTATAATACACTTCATAGTTGCGTTGAGTACATGGTAATGTATTTTTGTGAATTTTTAAATACTTGTAACGTTGCATATATTGTAACGTGTATATTTTCTTTACCTGTTTTAATTGTACCTTGCTTATATCTTGGTTATTTAATGTATATACTTTGTTAATAGTTTATAGGATGAGTATCTGGTCAGGGTAATATTTGTTGAGCGCCAATTTGCAATCACCGGTTGCAAATAAAATTTATTTGTAAAATATTAATTATTAATTTTTATTAAAAAAATGAACATATTATATGGTTCCTTTATCAGCTATAATTAAATTTCTTTTAATCTTTTCTTTAATAGATGAATGTGATAACTAAAGCTCATCCAAGCAGATTTGAATAGTCTGCCATTTCTTTCAAATGAGGAGTGTTGCCAACTTAATCTAATTGCTGAAGCCAATTCACAGTCCCAGATACATTGTTTAGAATATCATACCCATTTTGTATTCATTAAATAAAGAAACGAATAAACCTTTTATCTGTATTTATTACGCTCAAAATCTTTTATTATTTTCTTTAAATTGTTTTTTAAATAACATATATAACCATTAACAAAAATCTAACCGGCTGTTCTTTACATATGCTCAGTATGGCAGCAGTAGCATTAAGAAATTCTTCATCTCAAGGCCCATACTTATATTTATTAAATAAAATACAAATATAGTGTGTTACGTTAGGTCCTTTTGACTACGTTATAAACAACAGTTATTGGAGGGAAAGTACCAAAATACATGGGATTATAAATAATTACAAAGTACGTTAACAGGATTATATGAATAGTTTAACAATGTTCAGTGTTTAGGTTATGTTAGTTAAATGTTTTTTAGATCTAGTTCATTTTATATTATAATAATACTCTACACTAATAGTTTTTCATACTGATGGTAAGATTATTCATTGATATTGTTCTCAGTAAAAGTTCCAAATTGTTCTTATTAAAAGTGTAATCAGTGTCTTTGGAAACTATGGCCTAGGCCTATAATGGAATAGTTCAGTTTAATTATATATCAAAATATACTTCTCTTCCTGTGTAATTGATTGTATTTTTTCAGAGATTCATTGGTTTACTTCTTTCTAGTAATGTAGCACTTCATTCTTCTATTTAGTCTAGTTGAAGAGGATTATTTATCTTTTGATTTTAGGTCCACTGATATGAACTGTATAATAATTTAATTTAGTCGCTATCTGGTGTTTAATTCAACCTTTCTCGTTCAGATCCAATAATACAATTCTTATTTCATTTATTATAACATTTTAGTTGCTAAGGCCTATATCAGCTCTTTTATTGGTTTCTAATGTAACATATTATGTCGCCCTGGTGATATCATAGCATTAACATAAACAAACTCTTACTATTTTAGCTTTCATTTTCTTTAAACTGATATACCTTTTTTATAAGAGCTTTGATCTTCACTTTATTGGTTTCTTTATCTTCTGATGAAACACTGATTATTTTGACACCACTTTTGACTATCTTCTGTTATATATTTCTTGAGTTATCAATTTACACTTTTTATTTTATTTGTTCCAAACTTATTTATTATTAGTTATTCTTGTACTTTTCACTTTATTAAACTTATTTGACACATTTAGTAATCCTATAACATAACCTGACATTGTTTCATTATCATTTTAATAGAAATTGTTATTCATATACCTTAACTGTCTAAGCTCAATACGCCTAGTTTTACAAAAATCTATTACTATTATTTTGGTACTTTCTTGTTAAGATAAACATTAGTATTATTAACACTATCATATATAATATTAATTAATGTGATCCAAACTAATTACTAATAACTCTTAGTAATATATAACAATTCCACTTAACTTACTGTATTTATAAATTTACAGTTTTTATAAATAAAAAAAATTTCATAAGTAAGTTCCTTAACATTGTCCTCCTTACTTATCATTATTGACATTATTTTAACTTTGATAAACATAATTATTACAGTCTTCGTTATCATGAATTAAACAATAAAATAAACAATATTTAATTAAGTCTTTAATCACTTATTTCTTGAAACTCTTATGTTTCTTGGTACTTTTGGGTAAGATTATTAAAGCATATTTATGTTAAAATGGCATGGCAAAATGTCATGTAACAATATATAAATATTGCAACGATATAGCCATATGCTGTATTAGGCATTAATTTGAATAAGTATAATATTTGTAGAATTATTATAAATTAAGGGTAAATGGGCAGGTCTGAGATTGAAAAAATATTTCATTGTTAGATTAGGGGAGAAATTAACCTGTTCCGACAAGCAAAGAACACCTGCTCAATTGTATGTGTGTTACGCGTGTATCCTGTGTGTGTTAGTGATGCATGTACAGACAGGAATCTCAGTAACCCGCCCCAAGTAATTAATAAAATAATTATTTTAATTCACTGTGCGAAAACTAATTAGTGTATAACTTGAAAATACTCGTATCGGCTAGTATTAAATAATTTGAACAACGAATTGACTTATTTAAATAGAATTAAATAAATAATTAAATAATAAAAAATAATAAGAATGAAGAGAGGAAGATGAATAAGTTTGATGTATTACAATATATATGAATATATATGTTGTAGTAGGTTTTTGGGTACCTCCGTGTATGTAATGTTTATAATGCCGCTGTTTCGTTCCGTAATCCCGGAACATGTTCAAGGCATACAGATGTTAATTCAACTGCGGCGCTAGATTTATATCTTGCTTCCCTTGTGATTTTTTTCAGTGGGAGGGTTAGAACATGAGGGTGAGTGTGTTGTGGCCATATGTTGCTTGTTATTTTGTAAACTGTCAGTTAGGAATTTCCAGTTTACAAATTAACAAGCAACATACGGCCACAACACACTCACCCCCATGATCTAACCTTCCCACGGCAAAAATCATAAGGGAAGCAAGATATAAAACTCGCGCCGCAGTTAAATCAAACTTGAAGTGTTCCGGGATTACGGAACGAAACGTCGGCATTATAAACATCACACACACACATGTACCCAAAAAACTACTACTACAGATGTTCACCGTGAAAGCCTTTGCACAAGCATATAAAATATATATATTGCAACAATACATATATTTGCATATATGCCCAGGGCGGAATGTTTGTAAATAGTTAGTATAGAAAATATATGGTGAACAGTTTTTATCAATATTATGCAGGCTAAGGATTGTCAGATAGCGTACACCTGCCCAGCGTGAATATAGCGCTTGTGTGTTTGTGTGTGTGAACGCAAGCTACAACAGGAAAACGGTGGGGTGATGCGTACGTCTGTAATCAGGTTTTAACAGGATACAAATAAACTAATTAATATGTTTTAAACCTGTGAACAAAGACTTACCCCAATTATAAAAACACCATTATATTAAGGAAATTTTAACGAATATAGTGATATAAAAATATTGCAGAAATTTGCAATAATAAGGACGCTAAGTCATGTTAATTACTAGTGTAATTAAATATTAATTAGTATTGTAACGTAACAGAGTTGAGGTTCCCCCACGTTACATAAAAATTGAATGAAACATGGTCAAGGACCGTACCCTGAATTAAGGTTGCTCAGTAGTTAATATATCTGAGAAGTACCTCAAGTCAAAAGAGGCGATGACTAATGTTAAATATAAAAAACCAGACCAATGAATAGTTAAATATAATAAAATGCTTGTTTTTATACTGTAACTTAATGAGGTTTACAGAATATTTATGTTATATTTTGAGTAGTGTAGAAATGAACTGATGTTGTTTAATAGTAATACTTCATCAAAGATTATGGTTGTATTTATGTTAAATTTGTCTTTAGACAATCAAGTATAGTTACCAGTATTAGGCATTATACTAAGCTTAAAGTATTGTCTAAAGTTGAATAATACTGTTGTTTTAATTAATGTTTGTAAACTTGGCCAGGAGGGTGATCAGTGTTTCATGTTTGACAAGTAGTTCTGACAATTATATTATAAATTAATGAAGGGTTCCAGAACCAGTTAATTAATGTAATAAAGTAACCATCAGTAAATTAAAATTAATGTAATTAACCATGTAACCAATAATTAATTGTACAGTAGGTCAGGTAAAAGAAAATTAAGTTAAAGAACCAAATAATGTTATAACGGTTGTAAGAAAAGCTATAGGCCTAAATTCCATATTAGTGAAAGGAAATTAATACCTTTTTAAGGAGTCCAGTCCAACGAAACTCTGGTAAAACATTTACTGTTTAAGAAGGAAGGTTAGGGGAGAATTTTAGGTAATTTAATATTAATCCAAGCATGGAGTATTTTATTGGAAAAGAGTAGTAATATTCTATAATGCCGGCTCAAGGATATTTAGAAAACGTGGTTGTTAAGGCAACTGAAATGTACAGAAGTTGTTGATTTGGATTTATTCGTTCTGATTGTTACAACCTATTGGGTTGAGATGGGCCGATATGTTTAAAAAATATGAATAATAAATCTGGAAGAAATATGAATAAAAATTGAAAAACCCTTGTTGAAAAATAATTATAACTTAATGCTGATGAGTAATAAAATTAAATAACCTTCCAAATTGTAAATGAATACATTTAAAAAGAATTGAAAGCCTCTCACCTCATTCACCAAATAATTCCGCTGGATTCGGTATTAAACCAATTCCTACTATAAACAGAAGATCAGTTAAAAGAATTAAAGCCTGAACTAACGGAATTATTGAAAATACCAGAAGACCTAGTTTGGCAGAGATAACCTTTACTGGCAGCAGAAGAAGCTGGGATCCTAATTTCATTTCACCGGGCCCGAGAATTAACAAGATCATAGAAGATCAGAAGTCCGAAGAATTCCTGAGAGCTTCCCATTAATCTCCACAATCAATTTTATTAAAGGCAGAACACTTTTACTGGATGAAGACAACTTAATCTGAATCTTGGCAACTGTTTACAGACGTCCACAGCCAGTCGAAGCTTTCGTCGACTCGGTAAAAAAAACAACCTATTTTAATTTCACTATATTTAGAGTAAATAATTTTGTTTTTTAATACTTGAGTAACCTTAATTATGCATTTTACCTGGCCTTACTAATGGTTCCAAGAACTTTACGAACCCTGGGATAAGAACTATTTATTATTATTTTTCATTTGTATAAGTCTATGGAATTGGATTGATTGGTAATCGATATATTTCTGTGTGATCGATTTGATCATATTGTTATTTTGGAAATCACGGTTACTGTGAATTCATAGATAAAATTAATAAAGCATCTTGATTGTATGAGATTATATTTGAAGTTATTGCAGAATAGATACTATAAGTAGTGGTTGTAATAATTTACAATAAAAGGTTTATTCTAACCCGAGGAACAACTAACCTCTAAGTACGCTTATTACAAGTGGCAGCGCTAAATACTCAGCTGGTGGAACGGGAGATCGAGGAAATAGCGCGCTTTCAGTGCAAACTTTGAACAGAATTTCCTGACGTCGAGTGACTAGGGTTGACAAAAATATTCATTACCTTCAGTTAATACACGATACATACCGTTAATATTATCCAACCACTGAATACTAAGTTAGATCTATATCCTAGTACGATTATAAGTTAAAAACAAACATTATTATAATCATATTTGTCTAATAACATATTTTCAGGAGGTTTCATCGGTCACAACAGAAAGACATATTCATTAATAAATAAATAATTAAAAACGCAGAGAAAGCTTTACATTACAAATTGGCTCAAACCAAAGTGGGGCTGGATTGAACCCCAGTATACACACTCACATACTTGTAAACGTGGTATTCCAAATTGGAATCCAACAGTGGTGCTTCCACACATCTTCATTTAAATAAATAAAATATAGTAACACGTTTAATTACAAATTGACGACTACAACTTGGGCTGAAATAAGAAGTACTCCCTTATAAAGTTATTCATTACAATTTGACGCTTCCAGCGTGCAGTATATAATATAATATACGTACTTAAATACTATTCGTTACAAATTGGCGCTTACAACAGTGGGCTTGAATAAGACGGACGTTTCGCTAGTACCTCATAAGTGGTTATATTACAAATTGGCGCATAACAACGTGGAGCTTGGTCAAACCTCGAAACCCAAAATAAATATTTATTGATCACAATAACTAGTTTTATATCAATATGTGTGTTATATATGAGTGACCAGGAAAAATTATGCAAACAATGATATTGCTCATGCTACGAGTATGTTTACGAAATCACTAAAATGAACCAAACAGTGATTTCTAATTAAAAGGTCGCTTTGCACGAGTGACAATATCTAACAGGTCGAAAATAGTCCTGGACATGTCAAATTGACGTCCAGTCAATACCACTGGCAATTTGTGGGCGGTCTGAGACTCAAGAAATCTTCACACAACGTCACGCTGCCGGTCTGCCGATCAATCAGGACCACACACACCAAGACGTATGGAGGGACACTGGACCATCACAAACAACAACCCGTAGAGACAGAGAACACAGCATCAGCATAATCATTATCATCTTCATCATCATCATCATCATCAAATTCTCAGGATTCAGGATACCCACACACACACACACACACACCCACACACACACCCACACACACACACACACACACACACACACACACACACACACACACACACACACACACACACACACACACAACGGTAACGGCAGATGTATGCAGGTGATGATAAACAATTATATTTTTTTGTTGGTGAAAAGAACTTTCAAAAGAAACTTATACATGAACAATAAAGACTTAAAATTTTAAATTTAAATAGTAGTCAAAGTAAATAATTTAATTGAATTAGAAAATTTAAAATATACTAATCTTCTGCTATATGTTAAAATCTGGGTGTGTCAGTAGAATTAAATAATAGGTTGAAAGTAAATGTTATTATTTTATTTTTGTTTATAGCAACAAGTAATTTTATTCTTGAGTTTAATATTATTTCTGTTTGTATATGAGTTGCTATTATTATTTAAAAATTTGAGTAAAAGTCAGACACACTGAAATAAAAAGAGTATAGATAATTTGTTTAACATGTCTGTTTAGCTAGTAAGATTATATGGTTATTTATTTTAATATGTCATGAATAGCAGAGAAAGTTATATGGTATTTTATGTAAACTTATAAAAGAGAATATTTTATTTATCAAAGATTTGAAATTTTAATAGTTGAATATTTTCAATTAACATTAATAAATCTTAGTATGATTATTTGGAAACGGTTTTAATTAATTATTTCATGTCAACAACATTTCACTCCTCTCCTTTAATATAAATAATGTTAAATAAAAAAAAAACCAATAGAGTCGCGGTTTACCAATAATAATTAATAAAGAAAAATATAATAAAACGAATTTAAATTTTACACAGTGGCTACACTGCAGAAAGGAGTTGATATTGAGGCTATGTTTAGAAGGCTCCAGGAACAAATGGCAAAAAATAATGAAAAATGCAAAAGAATAATGAACAAATGCAAAAGAATAATGAAGAAGATAAAGCTGAATTAGCGAAAACTAATGAACAAATACAAAAGAATAATGAAGAATTAGCTAAAAATAAAGACGCAGTTAAAGCTGAATTAGCGAAAAATAATGAAGAAACTAGGGCCGAATTTAAAGCTGAATCCAATAACCTTAATGAACAGTTGACTACAAAACTCGAAGAAACTAATACCAGAATAGAAATATTAGAAACTAGAGTAGAACAGTCACTAAACGAACAAGCTTTAAAGATGGAGAATAGGCTTAAAGAACAGAAAACAGAATGGTCGAAAGAATTAAAAAAAAGTATTAAACAATTAGCTGAACACTGGAATGAAAAGTTTAGAGTTTCAAAGCAGAAACAAGATGTGAGGATAAAAACAGTTAGTGAACAAATCTGGAAAAACATTAATGAAACGCAGGATTTAGAAGCCAGAACGACGATGTTGGAAACTGCTGTAGTAGTGTATGCAAAATCCACCATGGACTACTCAGGTGAAATGAACACACTTAAAGAAGATCTACGCGGAGAAGTAGAACGTCTGAGAACGGAGATCAAGAGACGACTGGCACAGATGATGATGTATCCAACACAGATAGAGGAACGAGCCAAACTAATATTCAAAGGTTTGAAAACAGAGAACCCAGTTGAATTTTTATTAAATTGTGAACGGGAAATGGCATTAATAGGTAACCCTATAACTAATAAACATAAAATTGATTTTATTAGTAAACATTTCCAAGATTGTGCTGCTTGATGGTACACGATTGCTCGAGATAATTTAATTACTAATGAACAATTTAAAAACTCATTTGAAGGTTGCTATTGGAATATTCACACACAAAGACGAATATGAGACCAATTAGAATATGGTAAATATCAAGGTAAAGATACACTCACCGTTGAGGAATACGTCGTAGTTCAGCTGATTGAAAGGAGTAATCACTTAAAACCCACATTTACACAACACGAATTGGTACTTAAATTAGCACATCACTTTCACAGAGATAGTAGATTAGCCATTTAAACACAAGGAATAAAAAGATTGAATATTTATTAATTTTTCTCGCACAATCGGAGCACATAGTCAACAACTCACACACTAACTGACCCGAACTGTAAGAGAGAAGTGTAAAGGTTGTACAGACAGAAGAGAATTATTGTGAAGAGAAAAATACAACGTACTCTCTGAATGCAGGTAGGAGCGAAGAACCGAGAGAGACAAACGCAAGTAAGTATGGAGAACAGCGAGTTAGGAGAAACAGTATGGGAGTGGTGAGAGAGAGAAACAAAACTTTGTAGTATTTTTAATTCAACTGATTCTCTTAAATATTTAGAGAGGGGGAAACCAGGAGAGAGAAGAGAGAGAGAGAGAGAGAGAGAGAGAGAGAGAGAGAGAGAGAGAGAGAGAGAGAGAGAGGGTGAGAGAGAGGGAGAGAGAGGGAGAGAGAGAGGGGGAGAGAGAGAGAGAGAGAACAACACCTTATGCATGGCAGAAAAGGAAACGTAGTAGCGGCATAACAATACACAAAGAGTACAATAATCATTGTTATGTACACAGAAACAAGTGTAATGCAGGATGTCTATCGTCTATTATGATGAAAGCCAATCCACAGGGAGAAGGAAATATAAGCTGACAAAATGTACAGTGAACAAGAGTGTCTTTAAACACAACAATAGAAAACAGGATGTAAGTATAGATGGGGGAAAGAATTTTGTCACCCACCACACAGGGGAATGTTTCTTACATATCGATAAGAAATATTTACTTTTATAAGGAGTTTTAAAAACCAATTGTAATGTAGATAATAAGATGTAATTGTAATTATAAAGTACACATATATATTTGTGTAAATAAAATTTGAACAACAGTCAAATTTTATTTAAACCCACCTGGGGAATATATGCAACAATACATATATTTGAATATTTGCCCAGGGCGGTATGTTTGTAAATAGTTAGCATAGAAAATATATGATGAACAGTTTTTAGCAATATTATGCAGGCAAGGACTCTCAGATAGTGTACACCTGCCCCGCGTGAATACAGCACTTGCGTGTTTGTGTGTGTGAACGCAAGCTACAACAGGAAAACGATGGTGTGATGCGTACGTCTGTAATCAGGTTTTAACCGGACAAAATAAACTAATTAATATGTTTTAAACTTGTGAACAAAGACTTACCCCAATTATAAAAACACCATTACATAAAGAAATTTTAACGAATATAGTGATATAAAAACATTGCAGAAATTTGCAATAATAAGGACGCTAAGTGATTTAATGTTAATTACTAGTGTAATTAAATATTAATTAATATGTGTGTTATATGTAAGTGACCAGGAAAAAATTACGCAAACAATGATATCGCTCATGCTACGAGTATGTTTACGAAATCACTAAAATGAACCAAACAGTGATTTGTAATTAAAAGGACGCTTTGCACGAAGTGACAATATCTAACAGGTCGAAAACAGTCCTGGACATGTCAGATTGCCGTCCAGTATACATACCACTGGCAATTTTGGGGCGGTCTCAGACTCAAGAAATCTTCACGCAACGTCACGCTGCCGGTCTACCGATCGATCAGGACCACACACACTTTACCACACACACGAAGACGTATGGAGGAACTCTGGACCATCACAAACAACAACCCGTAAAGACTGAGAACACAGCATCAGCATAATCATTATCATCTTCATCATCATCATCATCAAATTCTCAGGATTCAGGACACCCACACCCACCCACACACCCACACACACACACACACACACACACACACACACACACACACACACACACACACACACACAACAGTAACGGCAGATGTATGCAGGTGATGAATAAACAATTATATTTTTTTGTTGGTGAAAAGAACTTTCAAAAAGAAACTTATACATGAACAATAAAGACTTAAAGTTTTAAATTTAAATAGTAGTTAAAGTAAATAATTTAATTGAATAAGAAAATTTAAAATATACTTATCTTCTGCTATATGTTAAAATCTGGGTGTGTCAGTAGAATTAAATAGGTTGAAAGTAAATGTTATTATTTTATTTTTGTTTATAGCAACAAGTAATTTATTCTTTAGTTTAATATTATTTTTGTTTGTATATGAGTTGCTATTATTATTTAAAAATTGGAGTAAAAGTCAGACACACTGAAATAACAAGAGTTTAGATAATTTGTTTAACATGTCTGTTTAGCTAGTAAGATTATATGGTTATGTATTTTAATATGTTATGAATAGCAGAGAAGGTTATATGGTACTTTATGTAAACTTTAAAGGGAAAATTTAATTTTCAAAGATTTGAAATTTTAATATTTGAATATTTTCAATTAACATTAATAAATCTAAGTGTGATTATTTTGAAACGGTTTTAATTAATTATTTCATGTCAACAACATCTCACTCCTCTTTGAAAATGATTTAATTATTGTGCAACTACATAAAAAAAATCCTGACGCAATAAAATATTGACGCAACGAGAATAAAAAAATCCTGTAACCTGGCCGGTGTAATACACTCTATAGTTGCGTTGAGTACATGGTAATGTATTTGTGCGAATTTTGAAATACTTGTAACGTTGCAATATATGTGTGTGTGTGTGTGTGTGTGTGTGTGTGTTTGTGTGTGAGTTTTATCAAATAATAATAACAATAATTATATGCTTCCAATATAAATACAGCGATAAAAATTATACTTAATTTCTCCTTTTGTATTCAAGCCACTGATTATAACAATAATAAATAATTACTTTAATTAGTTTTTAACATTTACTTTCAATGTATATTACGCGGACTTTCCATCAGCACAACGTAACGCTCCTTTGAGGCCAGTAGCTTGAAATACATTTTAAAACATGTACACGTAATGTAGATTTTATGTTGTTGGTTTTACGTTGAACTGGGCCAGGGCCAGGCGTAATCGAATAATGTTGTCAAAGTGTGCACCAGGCATCACATGTGTCTTTAAATAGTGTCATAATATTGTGCGTAGATGGTTTTAAATATAATTTTACATTATTGCTAATGATCTTGAAAGAACATTAATCTGATGCTAGAATGTATACATTGAGAACATAAGTTAGAATATGGATAAAAGTAATTATTTATTAAAAAAATATGCTTCCAGAAGTTATTATTATTTGATAAAAAAAACACACTATATGTACGCATATATATAGTTGATTAACACAATCCATACACAAACAAAATCTTGTTTGGTGTCATTGTGTTTAAATAAAATTTTCAGTTTTCAGCTTACCTATTTGAACCATCGTTTCGTGTGTTGTTTTTGCCACCAATGGACCTCCACTGTCTCCCTGGAACCAAGTAATGATTTGGATTAAAGACAAACATTATCTTTATTTATGAAATATTAATCAATATAAACTTATTCTCATCAAGCTGAAGAGAGCATCCAGAAGAGAACAATGCAGTAGAAAGAAAGAAATGAATACAGTACAAAGGTACACAGTTAGTACATAAATGAAAATAATATCTGATGACATAATATCTACTGTTTTGTGTCCAGTGACGTTTCAGTCATTACATTACATCTACGAAGATTGTTTAATAGAAACATGTTCAGAGGCTGTAAAGCATTTTTTATTCAACAATTTTAAAAGAAGTGTCCATTAACATTAAGGTATGAGGCTCACTGTTGCACTAATCTGTAGATTCCCTGCTGGTAAAATTCTTGTGGCCGTTTGCGGAACCATTCGCTAACAGCAAACTCTACCTCAGCGTCCGATTTGAACTGCCATCCTGTTCGAGATTTCTTTAATGGGCCAAAAACATGATAATCACACAGGGACAAGTCGGGACTGTAAGGTGGATGTTGTAAGACTTCCCACTTCATATGACCAAGCAGATCTTGAGTCGAGCATTATCATGCAGAAGTATGACACCATTTGTGAGCTTCCCGAAACGTTTATTCTTGATGCTGACCCGTAAGCATTTTAAGCTGTCTGCATTTCGCTCAGTGCTGATGTTGACACTAGGTTCTTTAAAATCTAAGAGCAGTACATCCTGATAATAAAAAAATACAGTCACCATTACTTTTCCTAACGAAGGTTAGGACCGACATTTTTTCGCCTTCGGAGATTGTGCATGCTTCCACTGCATACTCTCACGTTTGGGTTCTGGTTTGTAGTAATAACACCAAGACTCATCACTGGTAACAGTTTGGTGTAGAAAGGCATTAACTTGTTGTTGATAGCGGATCAAATGCTGTAATGATAAGGCGGAACGCAAATTTTCTGCTCATCAGTAAGCAGTCGTGAAATCCACTGAGCAGCATCTTTGTGATAGCCAAGACTATATTAATGATGGAATGAACAGTTCACACACTGATGCTCAACATTTGAGAAAGTTGTCTAACTTTGATGCACCTATTTGTGTGTAAAGCAGTTTCCAGCCGTCTCACATTTTCATCTGATGCCGCAACACATGCAGGTCCGGGACGGGCCAAATCTTTAGTGGATTCTCTTCCTTGTCGAAATTTATTGCACCATTCAACCACTGCCATATGAGAATAACTATAGTCACCATATACAGCTTTCATTCTCATATAAATTTGTATTTGCTGATGCCTCTCAGTGGTTTTGAGTGGTACTAAAGATTTAGTGAAGTTCAGGAAGAGGTGGAATACAGTGAACGTCTAGGTTGGCCATCATCAAGTACTGATGAAAACGTATAAAAATATCAATAGAATTGTATGAATGACAATCGCCTGAGTATTAGAATGATCGCTGAATAGTTAATGTAGACAAAGAAGTAATCAGACAGGTATTGCGAGAAAATTTCAACATGAGTGAAGTCTGTATGAAAATTGTTTTAAAATGCTAATGTTTGAACAGAAGGAGCTTCATAAAAATGTATGTTCTGACTAAAAAAAAGAAAAAAACTTTAAATGCAGCAGAACTTTCTTGAAAGAGTTATAACATTTTATAAAACGTTAAAAAATTTTATAAGAAGACTATAAAGACGAACTAAACCAATAAAATATCTAGCAAAATCCAACGGATACAACAGAACAATAGTCAATAAACTCCTACACAGAACACAAAACAAACAACAGACAAAGACAACAAATTCATAACACGAACATACATCAATAACCGCACTGAAAAAATAGCCCACAAATTCAAAAAAGCAGCATACAAAATCGCATACAAAGTACAAAGAAACAGAACACACACAAAGCACAAAACAAATGTAGTCTACCCGGCGTTTACAAACTAAATTGCTCAGATTGCAACAAATTCTACATAGGCCAGACAAGACGTTGCTCCAAACAAAGAGAGATTGAACATACAAAGGCACTACACTCCACTACCGAATCTTTGCAAACCACCTCATTGAAGCAAGTCACACATACACAAACATAAAATGCAACATGGATATTCTACACATACACACAAAGTGCCAAAAACTAGACACTCTTGAACAATTGGAAATATACAAACACATAAAAACGACATCCTAAACAAACAGACACAATTCAAATCATACATATTATTCCTATAATCACACATATTTACATTTTTACTTATAATAAACTTTGTGTTCCGGAGTTGGTAGTGATATACTTATATTTAATTAAACATCAACAGTTAGCCAAGGAAAGCGCAAAAAAAAAATTTGGAAAATATACGTCACTGATTCGGAAGGAACTAAAAACTGACAAAGAAAAGCATCTGGTGCTTCATTTCACCTTAATACAGGTCACAACTATCATGCTGCTCGTCTAAAAAAAATCTGAAACTCAGAAGATTGAAAAATTTCCGCTGTACCTAAGACCATTTCTACTACTGTCAAAAACTTGACATAAATCTTGTAAATTCAAATACGTATATCAGTCAACTATGTATGCTAGGATTTGGTGGTCCAAGACCATCTCGAACAGAGATCTATGAGAGGCCACAAGTCAGAGTCCCATCCAACAACAGATAAAGAGAAGAAAATGGAGGTCAATCGGGCACATCTTGAGAAGACCACCAGAATATCGCTAGACAGGCACTGAATTGGAATCCTTAAGATGTGGAAGACCGAGGAACACCTGGAAGAGGACTGTGGAAAAGGAGCTGGCTGGTGTCAAGACATGGATGGAGGTGAAGGCCCTGGCAATGGACAGAACATGCTGGAGAAATTTCGTCGAGGCCACCTAGGAATTTAAAGACTTAAGAAGGAGAAGAAGATGCTAGAATGCTGTGGATAGGAGTCCAAGCTAGCCGTAAGCTATAACAACAACATTATGTTTACTAATGAAATGTCTATCATAAAAGTCCAGCAGTACATAATGTCTGTTTGCCTTGTGACTACAAATTTAGATTTTGGCTTGCACATCTGTGTGAATAAAGTGAAATGAAATGACGTTTTAAATAGGATATTTTTAACAGTAATGTCAGTTGTGCATAGGTTCTTATATATGTTAATTTTCCTCTTATGTCTCCTTGTACCCTATAACGTAGTCACCTTAGATAAACTGCAGTTCCCCCATTGGGAATTGTTAGCTTGATAATTTCCCACCATTGAGTCTACTTTCCTTTGATTTATTTGGCTGAAAATTTTTAATGGATGTTGCATACACTGATGGACAAACACAAGCAGGGCCGGATTTAGGTGTCCTGCCACCCCTAGGCACTATTGTTAGCACCCCTCCCCCCACATGTAACTTCTATATATTCAGTTCTGACTGCTGAAAAAAAGTTGCTGAAAATAGTCATTTCAACTATCTCTATTGCAAATATCTCATTAGATTTTAAATCTAAAGGGGAAATGTGGTGGAATTGTAAAAAAGACTATTTTTTAACTCTTATTAAGATTTATTTACGTGTACACTTTAGTAACACATAGATTAGTTTTATAACAAGTAATATACGTAGGCATACTTTCTTTTTATAGGTTTATTTATAGACCTACATGGTTTGGTTTTATCACAAAACACAGTAAAATCAATTAAAGTAATGTAAATTGGATAAATAGAACAAATAATTTTAGGATGATTGAATAAGATCTCAAATTACACAAATGGCTTGTTTTTACATTGGCTTTCGTCTTGCTTTGATCAGTGAAAATTCTTCAATAAGGCCTTCAAAGTTCATTTGTTCACTGTTTAAAAGTTCTGCCTCAACATGCAAGGTTGAGAGTGAGTTGAGTTTTTTTCTCATTCATTGTGGATCTAACACATGATTTAATTCTTTTTAAAACAGAAAACGTACTTTCTGCCGAACAGTTAGAGATAGTTGTACACAAATACTTACGAAGAGCTATTGCAATATTTGGAAATGTTGATTGAAGTTGGTCTTGTCGCATGAATAACATCATATGCAGTGGGGTGTTCTTAATATCAGCCTTTTTTATTAGTCAGCAAAGTGGACACATTCATTAGCAAATGACTCTTCAAGATCATTTTTATACAAAGATCGAAGTTTATTAGCACACTCAATGACAGTTGCAGATGGCGGGGTAGACAGTTCCTTAAAAACTACAAAATTTTCTGCTATTGAATCATAGGCATTTTTTCTTCTACGCAACTCAAGATTCTATTGTCCTGACCTGTATATACGACCGTGCTCCGCTCCGACCACTGCTATTGATAGGCCCAGTGTCAATACCGTGTTATTCAATTATATAAATAAAGGTTATTTCAAAACCATTTTCATCAATTTGGGCATAATGCAAGTGCCCAATACAAATACTATAAATAAAAAACCGAAAACATGAAATTTTAACAAATAATTTTTCACCTCGTGCCGTCCCCCTGAGTCTGCCGCCCCTAGGCACGTGAAGTTTATGGTATAGGTGTGTTCGTATTCGGCAGTAAAGGTTATGTTTTTATGTATTTTGTTTATGTGCGTTTGTAACTGTTCACATTGTCTTTTGTTTCCCCTGTACAAAACGACATCCTAAACGAACAGACACAATTCAAATCGCACGCATTATTCGAACATATCTCACCCCACACAAACAACATCGATCTTTTGAAATTCGATTCCGTCGCCCACAACAGAACGGACAGCGCTACCAGCGGCAACCTCTGAAGAACCTTTTTAAAAGTGAAGACCGGTTCAGGTTGTAAGGTAGAACTTTCTGTTTTTACTCATAAAAAACTTTGTGTTCGGAGTCGTTAATGAAATAGTTGTATTTAGAGAGAAGATGATGGTAAAATCACCACAATCAATGTGATCTTACTAACAAATTAATCTTAGCTTATTACAACAAAGTTCAAAATACTGACTTGATTGTTGTATATAATATACTGTACATGGTACTAAGTGAATGTACATGTTATAGAAAGGAAATTTCAACTTACTTGACATGAATCGGTGTCACGTTGGTATCCACAGATCACCTGGTTCGCAATCTTTTGGTAAATCCAACCAATTCTTGACTGTGAACATTCTTTACCCGACAGTATTCCTTGAGTGATTTCGTGCAGGAATCGTAACTGGTGTCCACTATCTTCTTTTCTACCCCAGCCAGCGACTATAGCAGCCTTATGGGTAAAGTCGTCCTCTGGAACACAAACAACAAAAATAATCACTGGATATTATGAATCCTTAATTCAGTAGTGATAGTGAATCAGTAAATGCTGAAAAGTTTTGTGTATTTTGGTCAGATAAGAAGATGTAATTTTTAAACCGTTTGTGTGGACATTTTAAAATCCAAATGTCAACACAGGTGGGTTAAAACTTTATGTGCTTGTTGACCAAACTCACAATACTTTTCATCATCACAAAAATATTTTGGTGACAAATTAACAACACATTTTGGAGTATTGCTAGATAAGGATTATGGCATGAAAACAGGTAGAATGGTGTAAATATTTAGTAAGTATGATAGGTAAGGAAGACATAGGAAGATGTAGAACAAAGCATAGAATTCAGTAGACTTGAATCCCTTAGTAGTAGTAATCAAGGGATAGGCAATAATAGACTTAGTAGGCCTACTAACTTATGAAACTGAACCGTGGACATTAAAGTGAAGACTATTGGCAGTAGATATGGATTGCCTTTGAAGAAGTATAAACTTCTATTTTAGATCAGGCCCCCAATAAGGAAATCAGAAGTAGCGACTGATACAGTAATTAGAATGGAGGTCAAACAGTTTAGAATCCCTTACAGTCAGCCATCAAGAATGCAGAATTCAAGATGGCCAAAGAGATTAGTGTTTCGAACGCTACAAGAAAAATGAGATGTCCTCACAAATCTCCATAGAATTAGGGAGCCCACCATGCTATACTGGAAATGAATTTTGGAAGGATACAGCTTTTGTCCTAATAGTTTGATTGACAGGGTTGGGTAGATGACAATTTGTTGTATTGTTAACATAACTGTATTGTAGACTTTCCATAAATAATCTCTATGTAATGATTTTTATGCAGCTAAAAGAAGAATAAATGCTATCAAGTTGGACTATGTGAGACACAGTGGAGGAATATTGATATTACAAGTAATCTGTTATGTATACATTGAAAATTATACCCACAGATTGTCTCCTTTTCAGGAACTGCAGCAGCTTGAACAAAAGTCTAACTGGTGTCAACCACTATTGTGAATTGGACTTGCAGTCCAAGCCAGATAGGCTTGAGCTAAATGAAATCAGTAAAACTTGGAGTTTTTGTTGACAAAGAACACTTGGTTGGAACAATTTGTCAAACCCAGTGTTTCTTACTGGCCATCATTATCATCATCATCTTTAGCAAGGATTAAACTGAAAATAGTTTACACTTATCAAACTGTTCATTCAAGGTCGTTCGGCACTTGGTAAAACATGTTATTAATACTTGAATTATATAAATAAACACTTGGCATAGTTGTGTGTATAGTTTTTATTTTCCTGACATTGGTTCACCAGTTACGGCAGCTTCACAGGTTAGATTTGAACTTCGACTGATTTGAAATTTTAAATGTATGTTAGGAGGTGGAAGTAGTGTATTACCGATGGGAGAATTGTAAAGTCCCAGGTAAACATTTTAACAAATGGGTGGATGTTCCACTGTTTGGAACAAAATAAATTACCATTACTGGATAATTATAAATTGTATACAATACGCTTTTGTGTGAAGAAAATTTACAAGCAACTACTTTGTTAATATTGTAACAACTAATGCAAATATTTTACTGCTGTAAAATACACCATTACATACTTATGCCTAAATCTGTATAGAATCGAAAAATTCATAATTTACAACTTAAAATTGGCTGCCATATTGAATGTAGGCTATGTTAAAAGCCTGGGACCAAGCTTCAGCTAGGTATAAACATTTATGTGTAAAACAACTAATTAAAACCCCAAATTTATTGTAATTATTTATAAAACTTGTTAATAAGTTAAAATTAATCAGAAACTGTTTTAAATAATATGGAATTTATTTATAAATTGTGTTTTGATAGCATGTCATAGAAAATATGGAACATATCAATTTTACTTTTTGAATAACTAATCAAGCTTGTCTATAGTTTGTGAACAAATTTTGTATATTATAACAAATTGATAAATCACTCAATATGTGATAATTAAAAGTAAACGGACTATAACGATGTAAAATTCAGTAAGGTTAAGATTTTTAATGAATCCAAGACATTAATAATCTCTAAATATGCGAAATTATAACAGTGATTGTTGGTAAGAAAAAATGTAAAGTTTTATATTTCGGGAACGTTTTATTAGACGCGTTGGTGGAAAGCATCACTCTGGTCTTGACTTTCATTCAGTGGAGACGTATTGTTAAGCAGTGAAATAATAATTACAGTATTCTGTAGCCTACCAGTTAATAAAAAGTCCAAGAGTCAAATAAAAATAAAATAAGTAACTCAAGAATATAACCACGAGAAGAAGAAATTAAAAAACGAATATTAAATTTAATATTGAAGTAAAGTGGTACTCACCTGACAGGTAACATTAAGTGTTTATCTATCTTCTATATTATCTTCTATATTAATAAATCTCTAGAGGGGTCTACGTTTGTCAGCGGTAATCTCAGAATCTACTGAAACGATTTCAATGAAACTTTGCACGCTGATAGCAGGTACCCAAAGGAAGGTTTTCCACTTTATTTGAAAATGATAGGTTAAAAAGAACCGAAGTTATTGCAAAAAAAACTCATTTTTTTAAACCCGCGGCTTCGATCGCTAATAACGATAGGCTAAAAAGAACCGAAGTTTTGCAAAAAATACTCATTTTTTTAAACCTGCGGCTTCGATCGTGAATATTTGTATATGATTGTTGTGGCAACTGTCGAGTTGGTAAATTGCTAATGGTACATCTATATTAATAATATTCTTATATTGTAAGTTATGAATATCCAAAAAATGTGAAGCAATAGATCCATAATTCATGTTTCCTCGATACGTAAAATCAAAATTTGATAATTTAGTAGAAATTTACAAACATGTAGTAACACAATTAGATGAAATGTTTATTCGTATAGAATAACACAAATAGTGTATACATAAGTATATTGATATCAGTTAGTCCATTTGAATATTTACATTTTAGTAGGGATATGGAATTCTTATCAGCATATGGAATTCATATAAACAATACAATAATTCATTGTTTGATTATATTGTAACATTGATTATATAGTACACGTTGATTCTGACAAACCATACTCTTCGACATTTGAATATTCAGTAGGCCTATGTGCAGTAGGAATAATTAATTGTCGAGAATTATACTTAACCTACTTCATCGAGAACTATGCGATGAGCGTCAGTGATGTAGTACCAGTGCCTTTTTTTGTTAATTTTACGTCATCGGTAAGTAATATGTGCAATATGTATTGTATTGTATAAATTATTAATTGCCCCCTATAGATTTATTAGTATAGATCAAATAAATACATTTCCACTTTTTTTAGCTTTGCAATGCCAAAAAGACGATCATGTTTGGGAAGATCTACTGCTGCTGCGGAAAGAAAGAGCCGTCTTAGAGCATCTGAAAATGACGTCGAAGGTGTCGAAATGCAATCAGCTCCTGGAAACTCTTCAGAAAGATCTGGATTAGAAGAAGTCTCACTGGTTGAAAGTCCTGCGATTCGTGAAAATAGATTAGCAGCACAAAGACACAGGCAAGCGACTCTCAGATCACGAGGTCCTACTTTACGATGGAATGCAAAATTAAATAGTGGTTTCAATTATAATCCAGTTATTAACTACGCAAATGAAACAGATATCGGGTTACCGAGTATGGTTTGCCCTCATTGCAAAGCTTTAAAGTGGAAAAATGAATCACATGGATTATGTTGCTCTGCAGGAAAAGTGCGATTAATTCCCATACTTCCTCCTCCAGAACCGTTAAAATCATTATTAAATGGAGAATATATTTTATCGAAAAAATTTTTGAATCCATTAAGATTATACAATCCAGCTTTTCAATTTACATCATTCGGAGCCAATGAAATAGTCGAAGGGAGCTTCATGCCTACTTTCAAAATTCAAGGGCAAGTATATCACCTCATGGGATCATTACTCCCCACACAAAACTAAGTACCAAAATTTCTACAAGTGTATTTCATAGCTGATTATTTACAGCAAGCTGAAACAAGAATGGATCATATTCGTAACTTGGATAAGACATTAGTAACAGAACTTCAAAATTTACTTCACGCAATCAACCCATATGTTAGTGAACTGAAAAGTGCGTTTGAATTTGTAACATCTGCGAATAATAATCAGTACAATATTGTGATTCATGCTGATCGAAAAGAAAATAATGAAGAGCACATGGGTCGCTACAATGCGCCAACAACTAATGAGGTGGCAGTAGTTTTAGTTAACCAGGAATGCAATAAACGCGATATAATAATCCGTGCGAGGGATCATAGGCTACATCGAATTGCAGAAACACATCGAGCTTATGATGCTTTACAGTACTCTTTAATGTTTTGCAGAGGAGAAGGTGGTTATCATTTTACATTAAAATTAGTCGATCCTCAGACTGGGTTACAAACTACTAAGAAAGTATAATTTTATTCTTACAGACTCATGATGCGAAAAGATGAGTACAATCATTTAATTTATTACAAACAGCTTCTGAATCAATACAGTATATTGTTGATATGTATGCTAAGATAGAGACGGAAAGGTTTATATACATCCGTACTCATCAAACTCAGTTAAGAGCTGAGAATTACATAGATTTGCAAGATGCATTACGAAATAATGAAAGTTTGGATAATTTAGGCCGCTTGGTCACATTCTACCCTCAAGTTTCACAGGAGGTCTACGATATATGTATGAGCGAACGCAAGACGCTTTTTGCTACGTACGCAAATACTCGCGGTCTGATTTATTTATTACGTACACTACAAATCCTACGTGGAAAGAGATCGTCCAGGAGTTCCATCAAGGCTTTTCAGCTCAAGACCGACACGACTTGGTTCCACGCGTATTTCATCTGAAATTGAAGAAATTAATGGATTTCTTAGTAAAAGGTAAACTTTTTGGCTCAGCTGTCTGCTACATGTACAGCGTAGAGTGGCAAAAAAAGGTTTGCCGCATCCGCATATTTTACACTGGTTAGAAGAAAAATACGACCAGATCAGATAGATTCTGTGATTAGTGCAGAGCTGCCGGACCCTGATAAAGATCCAGAGCTTTATGATATAGTTAAAACACATACGATTCATGGGCCATGTGGAACAATTAATGCACAGTCACAACGTATGAAGGAGGGTCAGTGTACTAAACGATATCCTAAATCGCTTACAAAAGAAACGATGATAAATGATGACAGCTACCCTAATTATTGCCGACTAAGTCCTGAAGATGGAGGTTTTCAGTGTGAAATCCGTTCGAGAGATGAGATTTTGATAGTTGACAATAGATGGGTAGTTCCATACTCACCGGTGCTTTCACAAGCTTTTGGTGCTCACATCAATGTTGAATTGTGTAGTAGTGTAAAATCCATTAAATATATATGCAAATACGTCAATAAAGGCTCCGATCTAGCTACGATTGGTATACAAAATTCTTACGATGAGGTATTACAGTTTCAAAATGGTCGATACATAAGCACATCTGAAGCTATATGGAGAATCTTCTCTTTCCCTATATATGAGCGTTTTCCACCTATTATTCATCTAGATGTACATCTCGAAAATGGGGGGAAAGTTTATTTTCGTGAAGATAATTTGCACGGAAGAATAGAAAATCCAAGAAACACCACTCTCATGGCATTTTTTTTATCTATGTCGGGAAGATGACTTTGCCAAAACTTTGTTGTACGAAGAAGTACCAGCATATTACACTTTCAATAGGCAGACAGGAAAATTTCAACGTAGATGTCGAGGAGTCTTATTAGAAGGGAGCGAGAACGTATATCGTGAACACGTATTGGGTCGAGTGTATACAGTTCACCCAAACAATCATGAATGTTATTTTCTTCGTTTACTTCTGCACAATATGTGGCCCAACTTCATTTGAAAATATCAAGACTGTCGACAACGTAAATTCATCCAACGTTTCAAGCTGCATGCCAAGCTCTTGATCTCTTAGAGAATGACAATCATTGGAACGACACATTGCCAGAGGCAAGTTTATTTGCTAGCCGTGACAAAATTAGAGAATATTTTTCAATAATGTTGGTGTTCTGGAGTATTTAAATCCCGAGTGCATTGTGGATTAAATACAAAGACCACTTCTCTGAACACTTGATTCGAGATATTATGCGTCGAATTCCTGATGCTGATTTGAGTTTATACAAGGAAAGCATTGAAAGTAGTTGTTCACTGCTTTTACAAGATTTTGTTACTTCTGTCGGTGGTAATCCGATAGCTCAATACGGATTACCAAAACCACAGTCTACCGTGCAAAACATTTCAAAGGAATATCTTTCTGAAACCACTTATGACACACAACAGCTACTTTCTTCAGTTGAAGAGAATGAAATATTACTGACAGACGAACAAAGAAATATATATCAACTCATTCTTCAAAGTGTTTACTGTAAATCTGGAAATGCATTTTTTCTTGATGCACCAGGAGGCACAGGTAAAACATTTTTAATCAAATTGACTCTTTCGAAGTTAAGAAGCGAAGGCAAGATCGCATTAGTAGGAGCTTCCTCGGGAATCGCTGCTACATTATTACCTGGCGGAAAAACGGCTCATTCCTCATTCCCAGTGTGCAATATTTCCAAAAATAGTGCTAAAGCAGAATTGATTAGAAATGCAGACTTGATTGTTTGGGATGAGTGCACTATGGCCTTTAAAAATCAGTAGAAGCTCTCGATAGAACTCTATGTGATTTGCGCAATGACAACAGATTTATGGGTAGAATAACTTTTCTCTTTGCCGGAGATTTCAGACAAACATTGCCCGTAGTTACGCGAGCTACCAGAGATGATGAAGTAAACGCTTGCGTCAAACGATCGAATATATGGCGTACCGTTCAAACAGTATCACTCACAATAAACATGAGAGTCCAACTTGGAGGTGATGCAGATATTCACGAATTTTCTACTACTTTATTAAACCTTAGAGATGGTAAGATTTCAGAGACAGACGGTGCGATATGTTTGCCGCCAAATATTCGCGTGCGAAGCCGCGAGTACCTGCTAGTAATAAATAATATTATTGAAAGACTTCATAACCTATCATGGTAAACGAAAGTGAAATTAATCGCACAACACACAGTAACTCACATCCTGTGTAGGCCTAATATAGATAGAAACGATTTTCACAAGTAAGAAACGTACACAAACTCGTAACTTATAGAATAGTATTTATCTGAAAAGAAATAACTAGAAGCCAATGACCATTGTACAGTCTAGTGCAGTTTATTCCCCGGCTAGAAACTAGAGATGGGCCGATATGCCTATAACAGGTATTTTGCAACTATATTTTTGTGGAACGGATGTAACAGTGACTGAAAATTTAATGAAGAAAGTTGTGTTAGTGGTTAAAATCACAAACAGAATTATCACTGTTGCACACCACTATAGAAAAATTATTCTGATTAGCACTTTCAAGCTTCTCAGCTCATCGTCAGTTGTACCGATCTGACGATGAGCTGAGAAGCTTGAAAGCGCTAATCGGAATAATTTTTCTATAGTGGTGTGCAAAAGTAATAATTCTGTTAGTGATTGAAAAGTTGAAATACTTGTTATTCGCTGCCTCGCTGTTCTAAGTTGAAGGACGCCCCTACGCAACTATGGCTTGACCAGAGACAAAAAATAGTTGGAGTGGGGACTGCCGCCATAATAGCGTTACAACGAAGGGGGAATGTTACCCCCTCCATTGTCATCAGTCACACTTATTACTGCAGTATTTTACACGTGTTATTTATATACCGGCAACGAAATGTTCTTCGTGTGCGAAAGCGTACGCATGGTATTAATTTGTAACAGACTATTCAAAGTAACAGATCATAAATTAATCATGCACGTTTCTTTAAAATTCACAACAAACAAATTCTAAAATCCTTAAATTTGTATAGACTCTACTTAATTTGAGTAAAGCAGAACTCTACTTAATTTGAAAATAGTATCTGCAGAACCTAACCCCAACATTTGTGAAAGGCATGGTTTAAAAACATTTCTTATGCTACATAAAGCAACCGCCTGTGAAAATCGAGATGCCTACTGCTGTACTAAAAATTAATGTTATTAAACGTTTTTAACAATAAATAATGTTAATTATTATAATTAATTATTAATCATAAAAAATGGTAAATATTTATGGTGTTAATTTTCCTTACCTATTCGTCTTCTGAATCTTCACTTGCATTTGAATCTGAATCTTCTCCCACAGAAATAATTAATTTGTCCACTTCTTCGTCCATAATATGATCCGTAATCCAGTACTGTTCTTCAATTTCTTTTGTATGTTCACAACACTTCTTCCACTTTTCAATTGTAAAATTATCAACTATTTTTTCGCAACCATTTTTCTTTTCATCTAAAGATAATCCACTATAATTACATGCAAGTTATCCTTTAATATCTCCCCAGACCAGTTCTATAGGATTCAGATCGGGATGGTAAGGTGGCAGATGAAGTGGAATATGTCCTTTTGCACGAATTATTTCATCGACAATAAATGTTTTTTTACAGTTAACTGAGTTCACTTTTTCTAGCAGCTGAGATTTCATGAATATAAAATCTATTGTAACACCATGATTCACAAGCCAGTCAATTATTTCTTGTTTTAGTAAGCCCGAGGTCGGCATTTTATCCCTTTCTACACAATGATACTTGGCATTGTCCCTCACTATTACAGAGCTCTTTGGGAGATTAGGTTGTAATTGTTCTGATAGCCCCTTACCGAAGTTATTAAAATTCATAGAGCTATGGTAGTCTCCAGGTGTCGACGAAGACTTAAATACTAACAGAGCATTTTTAACAAAACCAGCCTCTCCCCCACCGTGAACTATAATAAGTCTATTACCTTTCCCAATTTTCGTTGTTATCGCGACCTCTTCAGAAGATTGCCAACATGAAGATACTGAATGTGATGCCTGAACATGTTTCGTCAATGTAAACAATATTTTTCCCTCTCGTCTGCATTTATTTACATCACTTAGATAGTGAATTCTCCAAGCAACGATATCACTTCTTTCTATTAGGAGCCTTATATTGAATTGACAACGAGTCCATTTAAATCCTAACTTTTTAAGTCGTTGTCTCAAATATTCTTGTTCATATTGAATGACATCATCTTCCTTTAGAGATTGCAGTAAGCTCTTTATTGAGGGTGAGACTTTTTTCCCTGCATAAAATTCGTGCACCTTTCTCCTTATTATGCAATATCTGTGAAGGAGTCCACTTCAATCTTTTTTTTTATGAGCCTGCAATTTTGCTTTTGGCGTAGAAAACAGATTTTTTCACAACCAGAAGTTGACGATTTCTTGACGTCTTAAAATTTTGTACACAGTAGCCTTAGAGACTGCTGTTGCTTCACTTGTACTGGCGGCAATATTATAACTTAAGTTGTATTCCATTTTTTGTTTTCTTAAATATTCTGCCACGTTGAAAATAATTTCTCTGGCTTGACATGTTAGAGGTCTCCCAGAAGCTAGCCATTCGATGACAATGCCATTTATAAAAGAAAAATATCACGCTACGGTAACGATATGACAATGAATGGTAATTTGTTGGCAATTAGTCAGCATAAACTAAAATACACAACACACTGTAAGTTCCGGTTCTAATGATTATCACAACACACTGTTAGTTCTAATGATTATAATAAAATACTAAACGAAAACTAAATATAAATCGTATATATACAATTATATTAAACGAAAACGTAAAGAAATCGTATAAAGGAACACAAATCGCAATTTATTCATAAATACGCATACGCATCTAACTGAATAACATGCTGCCCGCTTAGACAGCTTACACAGCCGTCAACTTTGTTGACGGACATGGTGGGGGTGACAGCCTTCTCCGCCGAGCCAGAGCATGCGCACTGGAACATTTTTTTTGTCTGTGGTACCACTATAACGAGTACACAAGTAAAAAGTAAACGAGTACTACAATTACTAGGTGTGTCACCGGTACACAAGGAACAACAAGTAAACGAGTGTTACAAATAGGCCTACTAGGCGTATCACCGGTACGCAAGGAACAACACGTAAAGGAGTATTACAAATATTAGGTGTATCACTGGTACGCAAGGAACAACAAGTAAACGAGTACAAGTATTAGGAGTATCATGAGTATTTCGAGTAAACGAGTACGAAGCCACTTTCTGGTGCTGAATACTTCATTATGTGCAAAGAGACGAAGCTGTTTTTAATAAATGAAAAAATTCATACTGATGTTACATTTATTCCTGTGTGTTATGCAGATGTATAATACAGATTATAATAAATTATATATTATACTAGTCACCAACTTGGTAAATTTTGAAACAACGAATTATATTGTGTTATAATCTATAGAGTGGCTGATAGTTGATAGGCCATATTATACTTTTTGTTAATGTGATTTTAATTTCACTGCACATCTCACGTAAGTGATGAGATTATTGTAATGGACATTTATGCACTTTATCTAGTCCTGTTCATTAAATCTTTACTGATCTGATAAGGTTGCCATAAAACATAGGGTGTTTTCGTAAATTTGTTCCTTTTCTCTAAACTGCTGATTTTGAATTTTCATCTATCACTTTACTTATTATTTGACTAATAGTAGTTTCCACTTAGTAAAGAAATAAAAATAACAAACTCCATAACAGATAACAAAATTAGGTGTAAATGGCCAAACTGCAGCCTAAGATAAATACACGATCTGATGAAGATAAAAATTTACTAAACTTATTAGAAGGCCATCAATAAAACAAGGAGGTGATAAGAAGAGAAAGCTACAAGTTTATCTGAATTTCTTGGAGACTGTAAAACATTTACGATTGATGTATGATATGGCTCGAAGTTTCCATAATTTGTCCAACTTGTGCTTTTGCCAGGACCTATCATTGCACAGTTGACCTACTAGCAGTGGTTCCCAACCTTTTGGGACCCGCATACCACTTTGGTCTTCCACATTATTTTCGAGTACATAAGAAAATAAAATAAGAAAAGAAGAGATATCTAATGAAATTTTACTGCAAACTGTTAAGGTTGTGTTTTTATAAGAGTAATTGGTTTAAATCATGTTTATTCTCATTCACTCTTGTAGCTTACTGTTATGTTTTTGTTATATGTTTCTAATGTTTTTTTCACATTATTTGTTGTGCTATTCTAAATTTCATTGCCCGAGTTTCGCAACTGATTTGTCTAACCAATGTTAGTTTGTTTACTACTAGTGAAAACTTAAATTAGTATTCCCAAAGAGAGACAGGCCTATACATTCTCTTGTTTCTTATTTTCTTTTAAACAGTAATAGTTTAATAAAGCCACGGTGTAAAGTAACACTATTAATGCTTTTAGTTTCAATTTATTTCTTATAATAAATTATATAATGTAGGTTATGTTATATCTTCAAATAAATACACTGCAAGTAGGTTTATTTTAATAGGTTTATTAATACATTAATAGGTGTATCTAGGCGAAAATAAACCTACTTGCAGTGTATTTATTTGAAGATATTACATAAGAGACCTGCAGGAAACTCAATGAATTACTTACAAAGGAATAATATAGTTTATGTATAATAAGTATATAATAACAGGTATTTTTACCTGTTATTTTCTTGGAACGGTAATTTCGACCTATTATTTTAAAATACTAGTTTACCCCATTACTAGAAACTGAGCCATTGAGTGAGGAAGATTGTTTATAAAACCAGCCAGTGCTGCGCCCTGGTTACAAAACTGAAAAACTGTAATAATTTATCGAGAAATTATAAATAAATTGAGTATAGATTAGCAAGTATAAATTATGAAAATGTTATAAAGAAATATTTTATGATTAGGAACATAAATTATAAATAGAGAGAATAATTTATCAACTGTATAAAAAAGAAAAACAACACTTTGTTAATAAATAACTTGGTTCTTAACACTAAATATTTTTTATTAATGTTTTTATTTTTATGTACTGCAGCCCTGAGATATAAGAGTCAGTAATTCATGCTATAAAATAGAAAAACAAAGCGAATTTATTATAATAAGTCATTGATTGATGCTTTACAATAAGAAACAAAATAAAATTTAATATTAATGGACCCAGATCTAAAAAAAAAAAGTTCAGTACAATATATATATATATATATATATATATATATATATATATATACTGTTAATGATTTCGAGGTTCGTCATTAATTATGAAAACTCAGTTTTGCGACGTTTCGAGATTTATTCTTCTCATAATCATGCCTACAACATTAAAATATAGTCTTACTACAATTATATTATTTGTAAGTGTGTATAGGTGTGTGTAAAGTCGTACATTACTATAACTATTTACTTACATTAACTGTGAGATGAGCTACAGCAACCACATTACACTAAACACTTATCACTGTTCCATACTTATACACATATAACACATTACTTTTGTATAGTGTTAGCGTTATGTAGTTATCTGACAGACTGCCAGTGATATAAAATTTTAATAGTACCTAACTAGAAAGTTGTTCAGTATTCTTATACCTGTAAACTATTGTCCATTTTAAAAAGAGTGAATAAGATTAGACTAACACTTGCTAAGACTTTGTACGTCCGTTTTCTTGTTAACTGAAGAATAAACACCTTTCAGTTAACAAGAAAACGGACGTACAAAGTCTTAGCAAGTGTTATTCTAATCTTATTCACTCTTTTTAAAATGGACAATAGTTTATAGGTATAAGAATACTGAACAACTTTCTAGTTAGGTACTATTAAAATTTTATATCACTGGCAGTCTGTCAGATAACTACATAACGCTAACACTATACAAAAGTAATGTGTTATATGTGTATAAGTATGGAACAGTGATAAGTGTTTAGTGTAATGTGGTTGCTGTAGCTCATCTCACAGTTAATGTAAGTAAATAGTTATAGTAATGTATGACTTTACACACACCTATACACACTTACAAATAATATAATTGTAGTAAGACTATATTTTAATGTTGTAGGCATGATTATGAGAAGAATAAATCTCGAAACGTCGCAAAACTGAGTTTTCATAATTAATGACCGAACCTCGAAATCATTAACAGTATAATAATACGGTCGATAATTAACATTCCTATATATATATAATAAGGAGTAAACATCTTGAGGTAAAGGCTTTATAAATATTAAATATATTTTATACATCAAGAAACAGACTGTAGCAAAAAGTGTTTGAATATATATATTGTTACGACATCACAGAAGAATCTACGTGTTTGTCGAACGTGCCAGAAGAATCTCGCTCTAATGTATGTGGCATACGTGACTATCAACGCATCCGCGAGAGATCGAAGGCGCCAGCCGCGCGAACTGTGTCAATGCCGCAGTTAATTACGTAGTTCACATGGGCGCTAAGACGCAATTAGGAACGTTCTGGTCTGTGAGCACAGGTATAAATACATGGCGGCAGCGGCCTTAAGTTTCAGTATAGCTGCGATATATTTAATGTGCGGTTCGAGTTATTTTCGGGCGACATTACTGTGCGCGTTCAAGAGGTTATTAGTTAAGTGTTGTGTTTTATAATCGGATGGTATATTGTAATACAATTGTGTTTTAATATTAGTTGACATTTATTTGCGTGTGAACAATTTTTATTTGATTTGTTATAAGAGACTCTGTTGTTAATTATGAACTGTTTAACCGTGAAAATTAAAGCTGATGATTAGTGACTTAATTGGTGTCTTGTATTTTGTTTCCACTGTACCTACGACGATAAAGTAGACCGTCGTAACAGTGGTGTCAGAGCTGGGATAGAACGGTTAACAGTGGAAACAGTGGACAGTTTGTACAAGACGAGGTAATTCGTAATTAACCGGTAAACATGGATGCCAGTTAGATGATGGAAGCTTTCCAAACGCTGCTGCGGCAGACACAGGAAGAAGCAGAAAGACGACAAAAAGAAGAACGAAGACAAGAAAGAGAAGAAGCAGCAAAATGACAAGACGAGAAAGCGGAAGCGAGACAGAAAACCCTCCTGTAGGAGGCAGAGGAAGGGAAGCGTGAAACAGAAGACATCAAAGCATTAATATAGGAGCAGAAACAGATGCAAGAACATAGTACCGCAGAATTGGGTCTCCTACGAGGTGAGCTTAATAAACAAGTTACTAAAATATCGGAGGTACAAGAATCAGTTACATTAAAAATAGCTGAAATAGAAAAATCTGTCTCGTGTGTTGAAGAATCGATGTCTAATAAAATATCTGAAGTAGAAAAATCAGTCACGAGTGTGGAAAAAGCTATGTCAACAAAAATAGAAGATTCGATTACAAATATAAAAGAGCAGATTAAAAATGAAGTTGAACAGTGCTTGAAGTTACAACCAAAACAACTGTACCAATGATAAAGACAGAAAAAGACGCAGAAAATAAGTCAACAGAGAAAGTCACTTTGCCTGCAGTAGGGACAGTTCATGTCAAAGCTCCAACCTTTGACGGAAGCAGTCACTGGGTAACATACCTCCGCCAATTTGAAGCTGCTGCATGCGCAAATAATTGGACAGAGAAAGACAAGGCAGTCTCACTCGTTCTCGCATTAAAAGGACCTGCGGCAGAACTACTACATTAAGTGCCTCCTGACAGCCAAAACACCTATGCCGAATTGATAAAAGCTCTGGAATTACGGTATGGTGATAAACATTTGCGAGATGTGTACTGCACTCAGTTGAGAGCAAGGCAACAACATTTCGGGGAGAGTCTTCAAGAGTTTAAAGCAAGTATCGACAGACTAATTGGACTGGCCTATCCTGAAGCGCCAGAAAATTTTCGAACGAGTTTTGCGATACAGACATTTACTGCCGGTGTCCGAGATAACGGACTACAGCAATTGTTACGAATGGCAAGACACCAGAACAGTGCGGAGGCCCTGGTACATGCTTTGCTATATGAGGCCGCCAAATCAGCGTCTGGTTGAACAAGTCATAAAGTGCGCACGCTAAAAGATAGCGACGGCACCGACGATGAGGAAGAAGATCAGAGACGCGACAGTCGGCGCTACAGAATAAAATAAGAAAGGATGCAAGACCAAAGTGTTATAGATGTGGGAAACCTGGACATCTACAACGAGATTGTCGGCTTAGAATTCAGCAGCAGGGAAACGAGCAATAGTCGGTACAACGGGGCGTGTGCTGACTGACTGGAGGAACGAAGCCCCTAGACAATACGCAATTTCTACACTTCAAAAAAACAGCGGGAGCTTGGTGGTTACCGTTTTCGTTCAAGAAAGGCCAACCTCGATTACTGTTGACACAGGTGCAACAGTTTCCATTGTGCGGCCCGACGTGGTGAAAGATCTTAAGCCAATCTGGTGCTCTTGCAGCTTGCGAACAGTTACTGGACGGCCTGTAAAAGTGTTTGGAAAAGTGGAGATACGCCTACGCCTCGGTCGACTTGAGTTTAATCATCAAGTATTGGTTGCAGACATTGTGGATGAAGCAATTCTTGGTGTGGACGTTATGAACGCATACGGATTTATAGTTTACTTCAAAAACAATGTCTTGAGAACCGGAGGAGAAGAGGTAATGCTCTCCACAATGACGACATCACAAAAATCGGTGGACGTCATAAACCAAGTGGCCGTAACTGTTCCGCCAAACTCCGAAAAGATAATCATGGTTAGAAACGAGGTAGATACTAGGGGCAACCAGTGCTCTATATTCGAACCCCAGGTAGTCAGCACACCGAGCATTCTAATTGCCAGAAGTTTAGTAAAACCTGACGAAACCGGAAATGTACCTATTAGGGTGGCGAAAATTCTGGATCAAGCTATCACTTTACAAAGCAATACGCTCCTAGGAAAATTGACTCCTGTGGCCTGGGTAGCCGTAATGACGCAACGGAGATCCAGTGCTTCGGATAATTCCAAATTATCAGAGGAACTGCAAGAACTATTGAACAGATCTAACGACCTCTCAAGTGGTGAGGTAAAAGAACTCGGAAAGTTTTTACACGAATTCAAAAATTGTTTTGCAGTTCGGGGACAGTCACTGGGAAGAACTTCTCTTGTGCAACATCACAACAATACCGGGGACACAACACCGATACGCCAACCTCCTCGAAGGCCTCCATTATCTAAACAAGAGGAAATGTCTCGGTTAGTACAGGACATGTTGACAGAGGGAGTAATCGAACCTTCGTCAAGTGCTTGGTCTTCTCCTGTAGTGCTGGTAGCGAAGAAGGACGGTGGATTGTGTTTCTGCGTAGACTACCGGAGGTTAAATGACGTTACAAAGAAAGACTGCTAACCATTACCTCGTGTTGACGATACACTCGACACGTTGTCCGGAGCACAGTGGTTTTCCACATTGGACCTGAAGAGTGGATATTGGCAAGTAGGTCTTCATCAAGAAGACAAGGAAAAGACCGCTTTCTCGACCCCAAGTGGCTTATTCCAATTTAACGTAATGACATTTGAACTCTGTAATGCACCGGCAACATTTGAAAGATTGATGGACCTGGTACTCCGAGGCCTGTCATGGAAAACTTGCCTTGTTTATTTAGACGATGTCATAGTCATCGGGAAGACTTTCAAAGACCATTTGGAAAACCTTAAGGAGTTTCTAACTAGAATTCACGGTGCCCAACTGAAGCTGAGCCCGAAGAAGTGTTCTCTATTCCAGAAGGAAGTACAGTATCTGGGCCATCTGGTTTAGGCAGGGGGTGTTAGCATGGTTGTAAATAAGTAGTCACCGTAAGAGACTGGACAGTGCCGAAGAGTAAACACGAAGTTCGGAGTTTCCTGGCGTTATGCTCATATTACAGACGTTTTGTGAAAGGCTTCGCTACTATTGCTAAACCACTACATGAGCTAACGGAAAATAATCGAAACTTCCAGTGGTCGAGGGAGTGTGATCAAGCATTTAGGACTTTGAAAATTGCATTATGTTCGCAGCCAATTCTCGCTTTCCCAGCTTCCAAAGGGAAGTACATTGTGGATACAGATGCAAGCAATACTTGGAGCAGTTTTGTCTCAAGTGCAAAACGGTGAAGAACGAGTAATAGCGTATTACAGCAAGACACTTTCTAAACCGGAGAGAAAATATTGTGTTACAAGGAGAGAGTTGCTGGCAATCGTCCAAGCGTTGGAGCACTTCCATAAATACCTCTATGGAAGAGAGTTTTCACTTCATACCGACCATGCCGCGCTTGCATGCCTCTTGAGATTTAAAAATCCGGAAGGACAGTTGGCAAGGTGGCTTGAACGTCTGCAAGAGTACAACTTCAAGGTAAAACATCGACGGGGGCGCCTGCATGGTAATGCAGATGGCTTATCACGAAGACCGTGCCCGGAAAACTTCCGACATTGCCACAGAAAAGAAGAACAAAACTCAGGCGAACATGTTCAAGCCATCACTGTAGATTTTTTGGCAGACGGCTGGACAACACAAGACTGTCGACAAGAACAGATGACTGATGAAGACATTGGACCGATCTTGACAGCAAAAGAGGAAGGTCACCGCCCGGATTGGCAAGATATCTGTCATGGTTCCGAAGTGCTTAATGGCTACTGGACACAATGGGAATCTCTCATCTTAGAAAACGGATTGCTGAAAAGGGCTTGGGAAAGTGCAGATGGACGAGACTTGTTTGGAGGGGGGGATTCGTCTTCCTGGGGACTTAATGTTCGGATCACCTGAGACTCAGTCCCAAGAGCCGCAGAACTATTCCTCGCAATTAGAAAACCAACTGCGAGAAATGAGTCGCTTGGTAAGAGGATGGCTGAAGGTTGCCAGTGATAAAATGAAAACTCGGTATGACATTCGCAGCAATAGTGTGAGTTTCCAAGAAGGAGATCAGGTCTGGTTGTTCAACACAAAGCGCCGTCGTGGTCGCTCACCTAAGCTTCAGTCTAACTGGGAAGGACCCTACACTGTGAAAAAAGATCAACGATGTTGTTTATGGGATGCAACAGAAGGACAGGGAAAGTTCAAGGTCGTCCACCTAGATCACCTGGCTAAGTACTATATCAGAGACGGTTTGCCAGTTCGGGACGAACAGGTTTAAGGAGGGGGTTATGTTACGACATCACATAACAATCTACGTGTTTGTCGAATGTGCCAGAAGAATCTCGCTCTAATGTATGTGGCACACGTGACTGTCAACGCATCCGCGAGGGTTTTATCGAAGGCGCCAGCCGCGCAGACTGTGTCAATGCCGCAGTTAATTACGTAGTAAACATGGGCGCTAAGACGCAATTAGGAACGTTGTGGTCTGTGAGCACAGGTATAAATACATGGCGGCAGCGGCCTTAAGTTTCAGTATAGCTGCGATATATTTAATATGCGGTTCGAGTTTTTTCGGGCGATATTACTGTGCACGTTCAAGTGGTTATTAGTTAAATGTTGTGTTTTATAATCGGACTGTATATTGTAATACAATTGTGTTTTAATATTAGTTGATATTTATTTGGGTGTGAACAATTTTTATTTGATTTGTTATAAGAGACTCTGTTGATAATTACAAACTGTTTAACTGTGAAAATTAAAGCGATTGTGATTAGTGGACTGTGATCACTGTGGTGATTAGTGACTTAATTGGTGTCTTGTATTTTGTTTCCATTGTACCTACGACGATCAAGTAGACCGTCATAACAATATATATATATATATATATTTTAACGTGACAGATATATGCATAATATTGAATGGCAATTGATCATTAGAATAATAAAATTATAACATTTAAATCTGGAAGAAAGCATTAAGTTTAATATAAAAAAATTAATTCATAACAACTGTGGAAAGCAATCATTATTATTTAAAAAATGCAAGTTCAAATAAAATGAGTTACTAGTGATGAGTCATCTAAAACCAGCCTCATAACCAAAGGTTTTCAAACTATAACCCAGGAAGGTAAAAAGTAAATAACAAAGCAGTACAGAATATGACCAAACCCACAACGAGGAAGTATAAATGGAAGAGAAACCCTGGATAAGCCAAGATCAACCAATACAGGTGGTGTATTTCTAAAATGACGAAGAAGATGAAGAAATCCCAAGAAATCCGAAGAAGATGAAGAAATCCCAAGAAATCCGAAGAAGATGAAGAAATCCCAAGAAACCTGATGGCATCAAGAAGAAGATGGAGAAGATACCAGTCCCAGAAGACAGAAGAAAAGAAGACAGAAGAAAGAAGAAGAAGGCAGCATCCTGAGGAAGATGTCATGCTCTTATAAAAGACACCCAAATCCCCATACCCCCAAAATAAATAATAACCAATAAAAGTATAACGAAATGGTAACAGCATGTACATAAAATTAAGAGAGAGAAGTGTGTAAAGTAAGAGTTGCCAGTGAACTAAGATCAAACAATAATATAGTACCCAAGGAACAAATCTCCATTGTAAAACACTAACCAATTTATTATGTTAATAAGACTATACGACCATTTAGCAGTAACATAAAATAAAAGTGTAAAGTGAACCAGTGATAGTTTTGGGTATTATAGAAAATAAACCTTGTGTTTCATTCTTGGCAATCACAAACATTGAATACAATGAAATATGCACCTTTCAGTGACTTAAAATGTGTACTATGAGAATATGTTACTTACAAGATATAAATCTGTTTAAAATAACATTTTTTTTATATAAAAAAAATGAAGGAAAACAGGTTTAATTATACTAATGACAGGGTACAATTCCCCAAAGACAATATTTAAAAGACGGTGTAAAAACTGTATAATCCTACTTACCATAATAGTTAGTAATAAGAATATAGATATAAGATTTTTGTGAATATAGTATAAGGATGTTAAAAATGTATTAGATATAAGGCCATTTATTTAAATCTACAACTAACATCAGAACTGTAAATATAATTATTACTTGTGAATAGTAAGAAGTAATTAAGATGTTGGTTGGTAAAAAACCTTTTTTGTGAACCATATTTCAATGTTAGAAATAAGGATTTAATTGTAAAATGTCTGAAGGTGGAAGACAACCATTTATTTAAAAATATTCTTTATTTGTTTAACTGTTCTTTGTATTGTAACCAATACTGATTATTATTGTGTAATTTGAAAAAATGTTTAGTTTATAATACCATATTTAAAAGTCAGAGAGGGTATCACACATCATATATTGTTTGTAAAAATATTTTGTAAGGAAAAATTGTTAAAAAACCTAGGCCAAAGAAAGAAATCCAAACTTCATCAAAACAGAGAAATTACTCATTTAAATGCAATTAAACAAAAGGGGTTTAGACAAAATAAACTTGAGATCAAGCCATATAATTGCACATACCATTTAGAAAGATTTTATAAAATTATATTCAGAATTATAAATAAAAATGAAAATGACTAAACTCAGAAATTTGGACAGGGGAGTCATATATTTCAGAATAATGTTTTAGAATTTAACTAATTCAATTAATTACAAGAAAATAAGGGAATATAAACCTTTTAATACAATATAAGATTATTAATATTAAATATAACTGATAAAATGGCTGAATTTACATAATGACAGGAAGTTAGTTTTGATTTTTCAGAGAATACAAAATGAAAGTAAAATTACTAATTTTGGACAGAAAACATTATAAAACGGCATTATTCAATCTTAAAATACGCCGAATGAACTGAAGGATTAATTTAAATAATATCTAGTAAATAAAATTGATAAATAACCAAAGTTTAGGCAATCATATAGTGTATTTTCAAATATGCACAGGATACGAAATTATATTTGAACAATGTTAAGAATAATATTATATTGGCTAAGAGTTTAGTTGAAACTGGAGGAAATAAGATAGTTGATTATTGGTATTTGAACGGTGAACTTGACAAGCGTTTTATAACCAATCTAACCTAACTAAAAACGGTAGTGAACGGTACGTTTTTGTGAAATCGCGAGTGGCGTATAAAATCTTTCTAGAACATCCACATAGTGACAAAATCAATCAAGAAAGACTAAATAACACTGGACAGTACATAACTACCCCGAAAAACACTACAAAACACAAGAAAACTATATAACACAATAACCATATATTAGTGTCGGAATCGGAAAAAGTGACTGAACTTATAAATACACAGATACACAAAATACAACCCGTAAACTTCACACAAGGCACTACACAACATTTAAAAAGAGATTTGCAGACACCAGGACGGGAATACTGCCAGAAAATATCTTATTTGGAACATCGCAGAAACGAGTGACATTTTGACCAACTCGATGGCAGCCATTTTCCTTTGTCAATCTCAATGCCTTCTGGTCCACGTCAGCTGTTGGTGACAACAAATTATATTATTTCAAATTTATTATTCAATGTGTGTATCTAGTATTAGTAATTAACTTATTGTAACGTTATACTTTTTAAATATTGGCCCGATTTCTCTGACTTTGATAATAATTAGCTGTTTAAAGAACCTTGTTGAATTTTATATACTATACCTTGTAACTGTTTCGATACCCTGAGAGTCGATATTATAATCGAAAAGAGTCAATATTGCAATTATATAATAAAACATTAATACTTTTCACCACAAAATAGTTCTTTATTTCAATAATATTACAGATTATCACTAATTTAATTTTAAATAATAAACTACCAGGACTTTACCACATATAAGGGAAGATAACCTACAAAACGAAAAGGTAAACAAGTATCGATTGTCCTGGAGACAATCTTATGAGTGGTTGTAGTTTATTTAAAAAATACCAGAACTTCAATAAAAATTTTTAGACAAGTGATATACATTTTAAAACTTCACAGTACCCTATTAATTAATTGATTTTAATTAATTAATTAATAAAAAGGAAATTTTTTTTTAAATTATAAAATTTTTTTTTAAACAATTTTTTTTAAATTTTCTTCAAAACAACAATTTTTGTTTTGAAACTTTTGGTGAAGCTACACATATATTTCTTCAACAGCATAACGCTATTTGACAGTTTTGACTACATCTGGGACTCGACCAACTGGGAAACTTAAGGAAGTGTTTCAGGCCAGTAAGACGTCGAGAGCCACACCAATTAAAAACACACAGACTTCAGTAGAGATTTTATTACAATATATATTGCAAGGGTATATATCTGCAATATACATTTATGAAGCAACATGATAAGAATAAAATACTAAATGATTAACACTATGAATTAAAAGGGATGAGTCAGAGATAAAGGAATGGGTAGTTAACATAATTACGCGATCAAACAGATAAAGGTAATAATAAAAGTAACCTTTGATAAGAGAAATGTAGCAAGCAGCGAAACAAAACTTGAAAAACAATGGTACAATGCCATTTAACCAAAATAACCCTATAGATATGGTAAGTGAGTAGGTAGAAGAACCCCAAACCCAGTGATAGGATATATAAAGACAAATAAAGTAATCAAAGGCAGACAAACAATACCAGAACACAAATAATAAAGCAAAAAATAGTAACAAGTACTATATAGAGTATGTAAACAAAAAGTACACTACCAATAGTAATTAAGGGAAAACATTGTTAATAGAATATATGTATTATTAATAGCCCTATAGTGAGAGAAAAAGTAGAACATAAGATATAGGAAAATGACTATAAAACTGTGTTTTAAAACCTGATCCAAGAGAGAGAGATAGGTAGGAAGTGGTAACAATAAACAGTGAAGTGGTGGTAATATTAAAATAAACAACTTATAATTTTATGGAAAAGAATAGTGACCCAATGTAACAAACCAAACCATAACCAAATGGTGAATAAGAAAAATAAGTGAATTGTGTTAAACTGTAAGAAACAGCGTAGGTGTGGGGTAAGAAAATTTAAAAACATATTCCATTACCAACAGAATGACTAGAAGGTTTATCTATATAGAATAGAGGGTATCATACAATACTCACAAAATTGTTATGTTATTAAGTAAATGAAAAGTAACTTGTGTGCTTGATGTTTAAAGGAGTGTAAACCCAGAAGGCAGAGGTTTACAATAATATGTTTGTATTTAATATATAAGTAAGGAAGGTATAAGGAGACGAATAGTATGAACATTTTAATTAATGACATACCAGATAATAATTGTGTTGAAAAAAGAAGTTAGTTCTATGTTATGAATAGTATGAACATTTTAATTAATGACATACAAGATTATAATTGTATTTTTAATAAGAAGGAGTTATTTCTATGTTATGAAGAGTATGAACATTTTGAGTAATGACGTAGAAGATAATAATAGTATTTTTAATAAGAAGGAGTTATTTCTATGTTATGAAGAGTATGAACATTTTGTATATTGAATATAATAATTGTAGGTAATAAGAAAGAGTATGGCTAAACAATATACAGTCCATCAAGTTATTTATATGTTATGTTTTGTTAATAGATTTAAGTTAAATAGATATGGGAGGAATGGGAGTAGGAGTAAAACTAATAATGACATAAAAAGTAACAAACAACAAATTAATAAATATAATATAAATAGAAAGTAAAATATCAGATAGGAAATAATTTGGTAAAAGTATAATAACATGAATAAATTGTAAAACAGTTCAAAGTAATTCAAAAGCCAATAAGCACGAATACAAATAAGCAAACCCTATGTGCTTAGTAAATAATGTTTAAATAGAGCAAATTAAGAGATTCTAAGATGTTACAGTTTAGGCCTATAAATGACATAACTGTATAAGTTCAGAAAACCAATTTTAAAAAATTGAATACTATATTTGAATGATATGACCAAGTAAATTAGGTAATTACAATTAAATAACCAGAATAACATGTCAGAATTGTGATAAATGGTATAAATAAGTAAATTATGTATTAATCTAATATTATCAATTTTGTACAAAAACACTAACTGCAAAAAGGCCTAGACCAGCCTTGTGAGATGTCAAATTGATCATTGAAAGAAAATAGGGACATCTATATTAATTTTTCAAGCATTGGAAATATCCCCAAGGAAAAATAACATTTATAAAATATTTATTCATTTTGAACAGAAAACCAGAATTTATAACAATAGTTTCAAATATACTTAACCAATCAGAGCCAAGCCGGTTACCATAGAAACAGAACGTTATTTTAATTTTGACCGTTAGGTAACGGGATTCCATTATTAACAATTCAGAGGTATAGACGCTATACTGATGCGGACCTTTTAAAAAGTAAATAAGTAAGAAGATCAAAAAGAAATGAAACCAAATTGAATACCCGAAGTAAACAATAGTTCCAGCAACACCAGGAGGAAGAATAAACGAAGTTACAAAATTAATAAATAACTAAAAATTGTAATAAAAGAAACAGACGCCAACGAAGACGACAACCCTATCTTTGAGATTAGATGAATGCATTAACAACAGCGAAGAAACCATTGGTGATCGATAACACTAACACCGTGATTGTGTTAAGTATAAATAAAATTATAATTAATTAAAAACTAAAACTGATCCACTTTTCTCACAATAGAGAACTCTTACTATGCACTTGGAACACCTATTTCTTTCAAAGATTAATGTTTATGAACACCTGAAGTAACTACAAGATAACCTATGTATAAAACGATAACACTGACACACACTTTTAACACCAGAGAGTTGAATTTAATGTAAACCTCTTTCATATTTAAGTACCACAATTGTAAGGTGGTGTACTTTATTTAAACATCTTGTTCTAAACTTTTTTCGTACTCAAAAGAATTCATTGGCAATTTAATTTGTATAAATAAGAAGACACGGCGACCATAACGTCGTCAAACTAACTTTGTGCTGCCACCCTGCTCTCTGCTGAGTAAAAAATTAATTTATTGCCGAGGCTAAAAGTTATTATAATAATCTCAGTTGTACAATAATTATTGAAAATTAATGAGCTATCAAGCCAAATAAATAAGTATGAATCTTTACTAGCTGTCCTGTAATTATTTCAAATGTATTATGTATGTTGTGTTCTGTAGCAGTGAATAGAATTATCTGACCAAATTTTATGTTGGCAACACGTCCCCCCAGACAAGCGAAATTCGAGTTCCCGCCAGTCTGCGAGTAATTCGAATTATTCATCACAGTACCGTAAACAAACAAACTGATATTGAATCTTTTAATTGTTTTTCTGGAAAACAATTTGGCGCCTATCGGGAAGGAAAATATCGGTATGGAGTCATACATATATATAGTATACATACATGACTTCCATATTCTAAGATTTATATTTAAAATCATTTTCGAAATGAAATATTACCATAGAAACTACTTCTTTCTACTTACTGCTTCAGCCTTAACCACAGTACTGTGGTCACTAACGAATACCACCTCACGTTATCGCACTCGATTTTCACTGATGATGGAAGTCGATGGCATTGCCGAAATGTCTGGTTTTGTAGAAAACATTGGACTACGGCCAAATATCCCGGGAAGGAATTTTAACAAAAACTACTTCTTTGTTGCCGATAAAGTTGTACACATATATATCAGTGGCGAAGTTACATGGAGGCAATTGAGGCAATGCCTACCCTAAAAAATTCTGTAGAATAAATATTATAAATACGTATGAACTACATAACTTAAAGATTATACATTGCTACTGCGACTGTAAAATTTATTAAACCGAAACCTGTTTTATTGAGCGACCGCTAGATGGTGACAGGTGAGATTCGGCATAGTTCGTTTAAAGCGAATGAGGCAACCTGAACTTGCCTCAGCGTTTTTTGTATACATCGTATGTAAGCAATGTAGTGGTGTGATAGGGAAGTTAAGGGAGGGGGGATTGTCCCGCGCTGTACACATAGAGCGTTGAGGCATGCCTCACTTCTGTGGTCCAAACAGTTAAGTTAAAGCGCCTGTGTTGTTTCTAAGTGTTTATTTTATGCGGTTATTAAAAGTGTCACTGTTATTCCGCTGAACTAACAGATGATCAAGATTGTTATTTGAATTATTTGTAACATTAAACATATATATAGAAACTAATCAAGTTTAAAAATTTGAAGTTCAAACAGTTGTATTATTGTGTATGACTAATACAAGGATTGTTCAATAGACACACGTATAGAGCTGTAAAGCATTTTTTATTCAACGATTTTAAAAGAAGTCTCCAATAACATTAAGACATGAGTTCCACTGTTGCGCTAACCTGTAGATTCGCTGCTAGTAAAATTCTTACGGCTGTTTGTGGAACCATTCGGTTACAGCAAACTCTACCTCAGCGTCCGATTTGACCCACCGTCCTTTTAGTGATTCCTTAAAAAAAATTTAAGATAAGATTTTTGCCTACCATTCATTAACTACTAGCTTCGCCAGTAAGCAAATTGATGTCCATTTTTTCGGCTTGCACGCGTTATGTTGGTGTGGGTTTCGGCACTTTCCATTTAAAAAGCGTGCAAACGTAAGAAAATAAACATGAGTGAGGCCAGAAATAACGTGAATTGTGTGTGTGTGTGTGTGTGTGTGTGTGTGTGTGTGTGTGTCTTACCTGGCTTTTTATTGCCGTATTAAATGAAAAATATTATATTACATTAAAATGAAAAAATTTTAATTTTATTGCCTGGCAACAAAATTATTTTATTTTTAACAATTACCATTGTTTCAAAAAGTTTAAATAAATTTTCAAGTACTTTACTCTTTTTAAAACGTAAAAGGTTGCAGGTAAACTACCCCTTCCCCTTAACCGATCTTCACCAAAATCGAAAGTCCTTGAGACCTCTACAATTCAGGGACATATGCAAAAAATTATTAGATTCTGTTTGAATTTGCGGCAGTTATCGTTTGCCATAGAAAATACGCTTGATAAAAAACGTTGCGGGTAAACTACCCCTTCCCCTTAACCGATTTTTACCAAAAACAATAGGTCTTGAGTACTCTACAAATCAGGGCTGTATGCAGAAAATTATTTTATTCTGTTATCGTTTGCCATAGAAAATACGCTTGTTAAAAAAACGTTGTAGGTAAACTACCCCTTTTCCTTAACCGATCTTCACCATAAACAATAGGTCTTGAGAACTCTACAATTAAGAGCTGTATGCGAAACATTATTTGATTCTGTTTGAATTTGCGGCTGTTATCGTTTGCCATAGAAAATACCCTTGTTAAAAAAACGTTGCAGGTAAACTACCCCATTCCCTCAACCGATCTTCACCAAAAACAATAAGTCTTGAGAACTCTACAATTTAGGGCTGTATGCAAATAATCTTTTGATTCTGTTTGAATTTGCGGCTGTTATCGTTTGCCATAGGAAATACCCTTGTTAAAACATAAAACGTTACAGGTAAACTACCCCTTTCCCTTAACCGATCTTCACCAAAATCAGCAGATCTTGAGAACTCTACAATTCAGGGCTGTATGCGAAACATTATTTGATTCTGTTTGAATTTGCGGCTGTTATCGTTTGCCAAACAAACAAAATTACCCTTGCTAAAAAAAAACCGTTGCTGGTAAACTACCCCTTTCCCTCAACCGATCTTCACCAAAAACAATAGGTCGCGAGTACTCTGCAAATCAGGGCTGTATGCAAAAAATTATTTGATTCTGTTTGAATTTGCGGCAGTTATCGTTTGCCATAGAAAAAAAATCTATAGATAGACAGACAGACACACACACAGACACTTTTCGGAAAACGACTTTTTTTCATGTTTTGAGTGTAGTAGAATCAGAATCTGCAATAATCTCGAACACGATTTTTTTTGCCATCACCATACTTCCATTCCTTAAGGAATATGGAAGTAAAACCAGTGAGTAAGGACAGGTAAGGACTAACAGATAGCAACAAGATTCGGGACGGTTTATTAGCGCGTCCGCGATCATCATCGTCAGCGACAGCTTTATTACAAATTGACGCATTCAACATGTGACTTAATACACGCACAGATCTATATTTTTATAACAATATATATATATATATATATATACTAGCAGTGGTTTCCAACCTTTTGGGACCCGCATACCACTTTGCAACTGGTTTCTACACCATGAGGTGCAGACGATTTAAATTACCTTTCTTAGGCAGACAAATAGGACTGATGTAGTCATTGTATTTGATTTCCTTTCCCACTCGAAGTAAAGCAATGTCATTATCATCATACGCCTCGTGATCAACGTGGCCAGGATGAATAATCATGTCATCGATTTGGTACACTCTTTCTGTACCATCATTGAGTTGAATACGATCATGTGCTCCAACAATGACTGCCAGACTAGATTTCCTGTAGGTACATGAAAAGTTTTCATTATATTCTATTACATAGAATTTAATAAGTGTAACAAACATGTAAGTAATGTGAGTAAATGATAAGTTCCTGACTGTTAACCCACATCAACAAAATACACAAAAAAAATAGTGATTATGAAAGCAACAATAGCATAAACTTTGTAGACCTCACTGTTACAAAACTACGACACAAAAACAATTCAGTATACACAGAAAACCCACTACAACTGATACACTGATACATAACTCCTCAAATCACTCAATACAACACAAACTATCTACCTTCAGAACCATGATACACAGACTAAACAACATCCCACTGGATGAAAAAGACTACCAAGATAATTAAACACTATCAGACATCTAGCAGAAGCCAACAGGTACAATAAAACAATAATTAATAAACTCCTACACAAAAGAAACAACAGACAAAGACAAAAACAAGAAATTCATAACACAATTATCATATATTAATATATCAATAACGACAATCAAAAATAGACCACAAATTTAAAAAAGCAGGATACAAGTTTGCATACAGAACTACAAACAAAATACCACACACAGATTAAAAAAATATGTACAAACAACAAAACAAATTTTGTTCACCTGGTGTTTACAAATTGAACTGCTCAGAATGTAACAAAGTCTATACAGACTAGACAGGACACAGCTTCAGAGATACATAGAACACATAAAAGAATTACACCCCACCACCGAGTCCACCTTTGCAAACACATCAATGAGGCAGACCACACACATACAAACATAAAAAGAAATATGGAAATCCTACACGTACACACAAACGGCCGAAAACTAGACACTCTTGAACAACTGGAAATATACAAACACACGAAAATACATAAAACCAACATACTAAATAAACAGACACAATTTAAATCACACATCATACTATTTGAACACACACACACACACACAAACATACACAAACACAATTTTCTTTTGAATGACACCACTGCCACCAAAAGCAGCATGGACCTCCTAGTGGCAGCCTATGACAAAGCTCTAATGAAGCAAAAACTACTTTAGGCAATATGGCAAACATTTGTTATTTTTATCAATAATAAATTGTGATCCGAGTCAGTAGTGTTATATATAGTTAATAAATGATAACGAAAATCTGAAAGTAGAAATATGAAGGATTCTTGGATTTCGTTGACCATCACATGACTGAGTATCAGTAATGATATGTATACACTTTTGCTACAAGGACTGCAACACTAATATTTCATATAAAAATTAATGCTTTCAGTGCCAGGTACTATATATAAAGTGCCAGAATATTTCTTATGGGTACAGTCTGAAGTGCCAGGATGACTTTTGACATTCTTCAAGTGTTTTTAAAAACTTCATAACTCTTTCAATTTTTTACAATTTTTATTTCCATTATTCTTTCTGCTAAACGTGTTTAATGAGTTGTTCTAAAAGAAGCATACAATCTAATTTTACTGGACTTAATGAACAAAATAAAATATCGGCATGGAAAACCATACATGACTTGCATGTTCTAAGATTTATATTTAAAATCATTCACTTAAATTCAGTTTCACAATTTATAAAAAAATATCTCTCACACTCAAACTATTTTCATTATTTTGTTAATATAGGGTAGTCGTTTAATATAATGCTATTTTCGAGTCACTTTATCTTTAGAAATTAGGTATTTTATTCTTATAAAGAAACTGAACTACGCAGATAATCATCCCCCCTCCTCAACCACCGTTAATCATATTTACACTTTCCTAGTGTACATTATAATTGTAAAGAGTATCATATGTAAACGCTAAGGTATCTTATCCTTGAAAATTAAATACTCCTCATAGTTTACGTGATATCGGCAAAGTAATTTTAAAGAAATCACCCCATCCTCAATCAACTACACTCTCTATTTATAGATATTTTATCTACCTCTTTTTACAGTTGATTATTATGATCTTCTTCTCACGATACCTTATTTATCAAAATTGAGTACTTTACTCTTGTTATAACACAATACATCACCGGTAAATTTTCCCTACCCCTTCAACCGAACAACCCCATTTTTGATATTTACAATTTCATTTCAGTTTCATTACATGTAATTATTAAGGTATCTTATTCTTCAAAATGAAGTACTTTATAACATTATAAAGACAGTTTTTGAAAAATTACCCCCTCTCTCTTCAATACCCTTTTCATTTATAGATATTTCATCTACCTTTCTACAGTGGATTACTATGAGCTAATTTTCAGGATACTTTATTTACCAAAGTTAAGTACTTTACTCTTGTTATAACGTAAAATATTGCAGGTAAACCGATCTTCACCAAAATCAATAGGCTTGAGTCCTCTACAACTCGGGCACATATGCAAAAAGTTATTTGATTCTGTTTAAATTTGCGGCAGTTATTGTTTGGCTTAGAATAGGTTCTACACACTGACACACACACACACACACACACACACACACACACACACACACACACACACACACACACACTTTTTAGAAAATGACATTTCTTCAATTTTTGAGGGCAGTACAATGAGAATCAGACCTTATCTCAAACATGATTGTTTTCATGATCGCCATACTTCCATGTTCCTTACGAAACATGGAAGTAAAAAATGAATAGGCATTATATTTACCAACAAATATTTTAGTATGACAGAAAGTAAGGCACATAATCAAAATATTTAGAACCACAAAGAAACCACCATTTAAAGAAGTACACATTTCTGTACACAAATACTAATTTTCAAGTGTTTCTATAAGAAAATGATAGAATATTTTCCAATTTTTCAAATTAGTGTCATTTTACCATTTTTGCATTGTTTCTAAAGACAATTACAGCAAACTAAATTAATTAGAAAACAAAATATAATCACATTTTAGTTAATAATATGATTGTTTAATATAAAATTGTTAAAACTTGCAAAATGTTATGCCATCCTAAACTTAAATTATATACACTAAAACATAATAAAATTAAGCCTGTTTCAGCAAGTATGACTTGAAAAGCACATTGTGTGCAATCTCTTCTTGCACTTTTTGCACATATGTGCAGATTTTGTTTACTGTTTCTACCATACCAGCTCTTGTGCCGGCACCACTACAGACAAACAATTCCTTTCTTTTTGTCTGGTAGGTTTTCAAAAAACTTTTTTACATCCGCTTCACCACCCCACCTTGCATGCATCTGCCAGTCTAATTGCTAGGCCAAGAGAATTATAAATATTATACGGCACCTAATTGTATTTTCTTTTGTTTATATTTGAATTTCAAATAAGTCTGCAATTAAAGAAACTGTAATGAAAGACTCTCCTGACACTCTTTGATACAAAAAAATATATATCTACAGTTTACATATTATACCTTTTTTTTATCGGATGATGAGCTGTGAAGCTTGAAAGCACTAATCGGAATAACTTTTCTATAGTGGTGTGCAATAATGTTAATTCTGTTTGGTATTATAACTTTGAAAACAATTCTTCTACGCATCCAAAAAATTGACACTGGTACTTTTTTACACAATACTTACAGCATCCGATTTTTTGGAAATTGACATTTAAGCAGATACTATCAATGTCCGAAAAATCAGCTAATGGCACTGAAAGGATAACAAAAATTACTTTTTGCTTTTTCCTTGTGAGCTTTGTCAGAGGTGACTGCTATGAGCACTATCAGTTTAGTTATTGTAGTTAGTGCTGACATAAAAAATGGAAGGAATTGTAGACAGATGAAAAGAGATGCATTAGACCAAGAAAAATGGAAAGTATCCTGTTGAAACCTGTTGTAAGACAGTTTTCTAATGAAGATGGTGAAGATGGTAAAGAAAAGGAAAACTTTGGATCAGGACATTGCATACGTCCTGGGAACAAATGAGTTGCTAACAACAATTTTGAAGGAATCATGGAAGGTGGGAAAGATAGGGAGAAGTAACATGGATGAGATACAATGTAGACTGCTGTCTCAAGAGATGAAGGAATGTACCGTTGTTAGATTGCAATACATAACAAATGGTAGACGATGATGATGTTAGGTCCTGGCATACAGCAAAACACTATATGATGATGACAATGATGATTATGATGATGATGATGACAACAACAATGGAGATGGTGATGGGGACAGCGGCAATGACAATAACAACAATGATTATGAAGTGAAGTGATGATGATGATGATGATGACGACAATGACAACGATCGACAGAAATATGCCAACTTGTTGACAAGAAATGCCTGCTGATGAAATTCCTTTTTTCCAACACAAAGATAATTATCAAGTAAACTAAACATAATATTATGCTCCCATGCATAATGCTGTATGATATAACACTGCATAATTGTGTAAATTATTTCCCGGTAAAATTAACTTTCTCACTTATCTCTGTAACGCTCAATGCAGTGAGCTGCTGTCAATATGTAGTGGTTATTGATAATGGAGCCACCACAAGTATGAATGTTGAGGTACAAAACAGACACCATCCAAGGATAAATGTGTGGTGTTGAAAGCTTCCCGTTGACAATTCTTGGTGAGACTTTCTTCAGCTGTGGGATTCTGCCACACTCTGCAATAACACATTGTGAGATTACAACACATGTGCACATTACATCATATTGTTTATTACATGTGTAAGTATAAAATATCTTAGAATTAATAAACACTATCCCAATGCAGAACATTAGTGTTTTAGATAAGAATTGAACAAAAAATTGTTACCTTATTGCCTGAGCCAGCTTTAATTCATTGTGAGCTTCATCAGAGGCTGCCACTAGGAGCACAATCCATTCTGTTTTTTGGAGATTGCACCATTGTTTGAAAGACTGTTGTTGTGTGTGCATGTTTTATAATGTGTTTAAATAGCATACATGATTTAAATAATATTTCTGTTTGTTTAAAACATTGTTGCCATGCGTTGTTTGTGTGTTTGTATATTTCCTGTTGTTTGATCGTGTCTAGTTTGCGACGTTTTGTGTGAATAAGTAGGATTTCCATGTTGTTTCTGTTGTCTGTATATGTGTGGTCTGCTTCAACCAGATGATTTAGATGATTTGCAAAGATGGATTTAGTGGTGGAATGTTATGCTTTTATGTGTTCAATGTACCTTTGTTTGAAGATACATACTGTGTCCTGTCTGGCCTATATAGAGTTCGTTCTATTTTAAAAATACAATGTTGTTCATTGTCACATCTTCACATCTTTTTAATTTATATATTAGATGATGTCATACACAACTGGCATATGAACCTTCCAGAACATTTTATGATTGGTAACTCTGCAGTTGGCACATTGGTACTTGCTGATGACCAGGCTATCCTGTCGACCTCAGAATGCGATTTTCAGGTAGCTGTACACCAATTGAGTCAAAAATCCAAGGATTTTGGATTACAGATCTGACTTCATGTATTATTTTTTATTAGTCTCAATAATTAACTCTAAAATCCGTCAGAGTAATATTTCCAAAAGTGTGATATAACAGGCTTGGAGATCAACTATTGCATCACACTTGTTCACCTTTGCATCTGCTGTGTGTCTCTTCTGCACCCAGTAAAAGAAATAACATTAAACCAGCTGAGTGTTGGACAAAGGCTGAAGCCAGAGAGACTGTGAATCTAATCCCTGCAGTGACTAGCCATCATGACTTTTTGAAAATATCTTCCCAACACAGGTATGGGTTTTCACAAACTAAGTGAGACCCACATACAGACTGTGCCAGTAACGACCAACAGTAATACTGTCCACGAAATCATTATCGTCAAGCATTATAGCTCCACACAAAAATGTTATTCTTGAGAACATGATGTGTTCTCTCAGTTGCTTCTTCAGTCTTCCTTTCCTTAGCTGTATGGTGCCCAAGGCTTTGCTTTAAGTGCCTCCAATTGTTCTCCAATCTAACCAGATGTCTAACATCAATCCAGCGCATAATATTTTTGCAAGTAGTAGTATGTGCTGATCTTGTGTCTTCTCGTCTGAGTAGTCCTAACATACAAGAAGATCTTTCCATGCTGTTTTGCATATATCATTACCTCCTGTAAATTAAATTATTTGTTTCATATTTAATATTTCCCCAAAATGTTTTCGCATCTTTTGATTATACTTTTTTTCATACCATTTCCAGTTACTTTTTCAATTTTATATTTTATATCCTTGGACTTAGTATCTTTCCTTTTAAATATTTCTGAGCATGCCTACTTTTAATTATGTAATTCTGCAATGATTGCTACAAATGATGCATGAGGTGAAATTTTCCTCAGCTGAAGAAGAATACAAAGGTTAGTTGAATTCACAGAGCGGCCTAGATATATAACTGTGACGTATAGACCTGGTTTTGGCGTAGCCCATGGGAACCACTTAATGGTTTGTAATCGTTGTACTGAATAAATCACGTTTACTCCTTTATTTCAAATTAAGATTATTAATTGTAGAACCTAACATTACATGGTGTCAGAAGTGGTTAAAATCACAAAATTAACCGAAAAAGGAGTAAAAAAGTTGCAAGATTACAACAAAAAACGCAAACGAAGCAGTAATTGGAATCAAACGGCCAGGTAACCTACAAATCGAGCCTGACAAATCTAAGAACTGGAAAAAGTGGTTACAGCAGTTCGAATGGTATGCAACTGTCATCCAGCTAGATAAGAAGCCTGCTGAAGTCCAGGCTGCAACATTTATGGCGATTATAGAGCCAGACGCAATCGAAATTTACAATAATTTCAACCTTAGCGATGCTGACAAAAATAGGTTGGAAGTCATCAAAGAAAAGTTTAAAGAGTATTTCGCACCAAAAGCAAACATTTCTTTTGAAAGATATATATTTTTTAAGATTGAACAAAATGAAGATGAACAGTTCAACGAATTTTTAACAAGAATAAAAACACAAGCAAGCTAATGTGAATTTGGCACGCTACTTGATGAAATGTTACAAGACAAAATATTATTTGGAATTAAATCTAGTCAAGTAAGAGGAAAACTAACTGAGGACAAACTCGACTTGACAAAAGCTACAGCTATCTGCAAAACTAGCGAACAAGCTTCCAAACAACTGGATGAGTTTGAAGGCAAAAGTAAAGAAGATAAAATTTTAGCAGTCAAAGGCAATAGTACCAAAAATAAATATAAAAATCAGAGTTTTGACTGCAAAAGATGTGGTTCAAATCACAAAAGTAAAGAATGCCCAGCTTTCAATAAAATATGTGCTAAGTGCAGTAAGACTGGTCATTTTGCCAAAATGTGTCGCACTAAGAATAACTATCGTGATTCCAAGTGCAAAAACAAAGTGAACATATTAGAAGAAAGTTCAAACTCTGAAGATGAAATATACATGACTGGTCATTTTGCCAAAATGTGTCGCACTCAGAATAACTATCGTGATTCCAAGTGCAAAAACAAAGTGAACATATTAGAAGAAAGTTCAAACTCTGAAGATGAAATATACATAAGTACCATAAGTGCTGGTGTAAGGAAAGACTGGACTGAAATAATTCAAGATGGCAACGTAAAGTTTTCTCTCAAACTTGATACTGGTGCAGAATGCAATGTACTACCTAGGCATCTAGTGGATAAAACCAAAGCTAGTTTACAACCAAGTTGTACAAAAAACTTAATAAGTTATATAAACGACAGAATGACTAGGTGAAGTAAAATTACAGTGTACATTAAAAAACGAAGAAGCAAAAGTCTTATTTAAAGTAGTACAAGAAAAAGTTACACCAATTCTAGGACTCCAAACTTGTGAAAGATTAGGACTTGTTGCAAGAGTAAAAACTTTTAAAAAAAGTCAATCTACAGATGATATATTTGAAGGGTTAGGCTGTTACAAGGATTATGAATATGACATCGACCTGATCGAGAACCCTAGATTCGAGATAAAACCCTCAAGGAGAGTTCCACATGCAATAAGAGACGAGGTAAAACAAGAACTCGACAGGATGGTAAAGTTAGATGTCATCAAACCTGAAACAGAGCCTACACCTGCAGTGAGTCCAATGGTGGTAGTTAGACAAAAAGGTAAATTAAGAATCTGCATAGATCCGTCAGACGTGAACAAAAACATTTTGAGGCAGCATTTTCCTCTTTCTACAATAGAAGAGATATCAGCTGATATCAAAGGATTAGAATTTTTTGCATTACTAGATTGCACGAAAGGATTCTGGCAAATTAAACTGTCAAAAAGAACACAAAAGATATTAACATTTGCCACACCATGAGGAAGATATTCTTTCAAGAGACTTCCTTTCGGCGTATTCTCAGCGCCTGAAATATTTCAAGAAATTTTAACAAATTTACTTAGTAAATTCAAAAATGTAAGAGTGTCGATCGACGACATCTTTATACACGCAAAAAACAGAAAAGAGTTACACAAAACAGTTAGCGAAGTCATTGAAGTGCTAAAACTTTCAGGCTTTAAACTGAACAAAAACAAGTGTATTTTTGAAGCAAAAAAGCTAAAATTTTGGGACACATTGTTTCGGCCAAAGGACTAGAAGCAGACCCAGAAAAAGTAGAAGCCATACAAGCCATGAAAACACCAACGATAAAAAAAGAGTTACAGAGACTAGGAATGATAACCTACCTAAACAAGTTTATTCCTAACATGTCAGACCTAACAAATCCACTAAGAGAGTTGTTACATAAAGACACAAGTTTTACCCGGGAATTCAATCATGAAGAGGCACTCAGCAAGATAAAACAAGTACTACTGAGTCCACCAGTACTAAGATTATATGATGTAAACAAACCTGTAACTCTAACAGTTGACGCAAGCTCAAAAAACCTTGGGGCAGCACTTCTTCAAGAAGGCCAGCCAGTAGCTTATGGAGCACTGACTAAATCTGAGCAGAATTATCCTCGTATTGAGAAAGAAGCACTCGCTATACTATTTGGATGCAAAAAGTTTATCGAGTATGTATACGGTAAAACACTAACAGTGGAATCAGATCACAAACCGCTTGCGACAATCTTCAAGAAAAATATACAATCAGCTCCAGCAAGACTGCAACGTATAATGCTTAATCTTGCACCATATTCACCAAACGTTAAATTTAAAAAGGGCACAGATTTCCTCTGGCAGATTACTTAAGTCGTGACTGTGATGCTTCTAAGTTAAGATATGACCAAGAAGAGAACCTCAAAGTAGCAGTCATTCTACCAATTTCATTGGATGCTAAAGGGGAGTTAAGGAGTTAATTCAAGCAACAGAAGAGGATCCACATTTACAGTTGCTACTTAAAACAATAATGCACGGGTTTCCAGAAAAAGCCGATGAACTTCCTGCAGAACTGCGACATTACTTCAGCTTCAAAGAGGAATTGACATACCTTAAAGGACTAATTTTTAAAGGTGAAAAAATTATAGTACCAAAAACACAAATACCCAGAATGTTACGCAGTACCCACCAAGGACATCTAGGAATCCAGAACTGCTTAAGGAGAGCTCGTCAATCACTTTACTGGAGAGGACAATATGATGATATTGTAAAACTAGTCAGTGGCTGTTCTGTCTGCGAACAAACATAAAGAGACAATACCAAAGGTACAGTGCTAGTTAAAAGGATCCCCACACTTCCTTGGCAAATAGTTCCATCAGATCTATTTGAACTGAAAGGAAAAACTTATTTCGTGATCTGCGATAGTTATTCAGGATACTTAGACTTTCAACAACTAAAAAGTCAATCATCCTGTGAAGTTATCGAACAGTTTAAAAAATGGTTCTCCGCACATGGTATACGAGAAGTGCTCGAAACAGATAATGGCACACAATACATGTCCAAAGAATTCAAGGACTTTCAAAAAGAGTGGTTTTTTAACCGTGTCACGTCCAGTCCACATCACCATCAAGGCAATGGTCTAGCTGAAAAAAACAGTTCAAAATGCGAAGAATCTACTAAAAAAATGCAGTATTGACAAGTCTGATGTCCAACTTGCTCTCTTAAATTGGATAAATACACCAAGAAACGACAGCTTAGGTTCTCCAAATCAACGCCTTTTTAGCAGAATCACCAGATCACCGATACCCACAACAGACAGCAATTTAAAATCAAAAATAGTTCAAGGAGTCACATCCGAACTTGAACGTCTATGAAAGAAGCAAGCTAACTACAGCAACAAACACACTAAAATTATGAACTTAATGATAAAGTCAGACACAAAGTTGCTCACCGCCAATGGGAGGGAGCAAGGGTGATAGAAAAGCCTGAAAGTCTGCCAAGATCCGTAATCATCCAAACAGATCAAGGCCAAATTTTAAGAAGAAACATCAGTCATCTGCACAAAACACAAGCAGACCTGGCCAGCAGTAACCGAGTTGTACTTCCTGAAACCAAATATGCTGACAAACCAGCAGAAGTACAGGTTCAAGCAAAAGCTCAATCACCTGCTGGCCATAAGCCACTCGCTGCATCCACTCCTACATCACCAAAGCCTAGTGTCAACAGGGATACTTCAAAGTCCTGCCTCGATCAGCAAGAGAACCGTTCGCAGCAGTCAAACACTAGTAATCAACCAACCCAACGATCATCAAGATTTGGAAGAGTAATAAAACCAATAAATAGACTCGATTTGTGATACTTATTATATAATTTGAGTGTACGATCATAAGCATTATTTAAGTATAAACCAATATTCTTATTTTATTTATAAAGAAAGGGAAACGTGACGTATAGACCTGGTTTTGGCGTAGCCCATGGGAACCACTTAATGTTTTGTAATCGTTGTACTGAATAAATCACGTTTACACCTTTATTTCAAATTGAGATTATTAATTGTAGAACCTAACATTACAATAACCAACATTTTTCATATGTTTTAAGATTTATATTTTTTGTAAACACCTGTTGATTTCAACGTCTATCTGCCAATTTATTCACTGTTCATCAGCAATGTTTACAAACCCCCCCCCCCATCAGGGATCAATGCTACCTTCCAGATTTTCTAAAAGTTTCAGTAAAATTCATAATCACTTAATGTAGGGCTTTTTCTAAGATAGTTGCATAATTAGTTGGTAATTTCATCCCCTCAGTCCTAGTTATGACACGGACTAAAATATCTTTTTCTTTATTTAATTTAAAATTTTACTTCAGCACTTTTCATGTCTGTACAAATATAACATGTAGAAACCAATAAACATGAACCTACTTTCTCAACTCACTTTTCAAACACAAAAATGTTCAATCAAAAAAGACATGCTGACATTAAAAAAACTTACTTTCCATTAGAAGACACTGTTGTTTTTTAAGCTGTAGGAATATATGCAGATGTTAAATACAGTTCAAAACGGCTTACCCCATATGCTGATTTTTTCTCCATTGAAAATTTAAGTACTTGTAAATATTATTTTTGGTATAAATGTTAACATTGCCTACTGTAGAATAAACAATGCTCTTGCATACTTGTTAGCAGAAGACTAGTTGGTGCAATCAACAATACTTACCACATTTCTTTGTAATCTGAAATAAAAAAAAATATGTATTAATATTTTGACAACAGCATCAGAACAACATTGTTACACTAATAATGTATATACACTATCTTTAACAAATATTGCTCATTAGTTTCTCTATCTGTGCAAATTGTCTTCATCATTCTCCTCCAGATACACAGTTTTCTGTCATACTTCTAGTTTATCTCTCTCTGCCTTTCCAAGAGACCATGATTCCCTCCATCAGTACACTGAATACTTTCACTCCCAGAGTTTTGCAGTTGGAACTTTTAATGACAATACTATTTTTGGATGACAACCACATTTTATTAGCATCATCACCAAACGTTTCGCCCATTTTGTGATGTGGAGTCATCAGTGACAAAGCTGAGAGGCCACAGTCACAGTGGTGCTACATCACAGAATAGGCAAAACGTTTGCTTTACATAATGATACCAAAAAAACCATAGCTGCAAGCCAAAAAAATTGTTACTGCATTGAATATGTCAGTACAACTAGTCTTCCCTGTTTTAATAATTTTGTGATTGCTGGTTAATAAATTTCTTTTATTTTGGAAAGTGTGTTTAGCTAAAGGTATTCTTTTCTTGACTTCTGTAAAACATTTGTTGTCCTTTATTATAACGTTTCCTAAGTAGGGGAATCTGCTTTAAAATAATGTTGTCCAGTTTTATGTCGGCTTTTGTGTCTTCCCATTCTTGTTTTTTTTTGTCACTATATTGATACTAACTGTTATAAAATGTTTAAAACACCAAAACTACAGCGATGTCCAATTATAAGATAAGACAATTATTGTGCAAGAGACTCGTTTTGTACGGATTCAAAACATGCTCTGCTATTAATTAAAGACATTTTACGAATAATTTTTCTACATTATAAAGTATCAATTAATTCTGATAAAGAAAGTAAAGACATACTTTCATTGCATCACAAATGAACACTGTCTGCAAACACAAGAAAATAATAACCACAGTACAAAGTCTTTCTCCACTCATTTTTTCTCCCAACTGTACTGAAGCTTGCTCAGTTAGTGGGACTGAATGGTAGAAAATAACAATATTTGTTACATGGTGGGGATGTTAAGATTAGCCACTTCAATCAAAATACGTTTTGTTATAACTGCATTTATAGGTAATCAAAGTGTAAACATTTTTTTAATATCCTTCAACAAATCATATTTTTATTACACAACTAACACATTACATAACGGTGACATTAATACACCACTGAGCAATGAAAATTTGCTGCGTCAAACGTTAATAAAAAAAGTCTTATTGGTCACCATAATTTTTGTTTAAATATTGTTAATTTTACATGATTAAGTCAACTGTACATTATTCATTTGGTGGTAATGAAAATAATTTTTTTTAATTATTTAACGTACATGGTTTAAGTGCCATTAAAATCTGCTTATAGAATGAAATCGTGAAATTTATGGTACAATATGGGTTATAAACAAAATACTAGGTAACTGAATTTTATGTTTAAAAATATATTTTTATATAGAAAAAAAATGTATATTATTATTAGTAAAAACACACACATTCACACATTATTTTACAATAATACAAAATTTCTTCTCCAAGTACATTCTTTTGTATTGCCTTATCCAAATTTTTCAGAATTATTTTGTATCATAAGAGGCCCTTATACGTAATAGAATGCAAAGAGTTTTCACATGTTTACAGAAGAATTTTGTTATGGTTTTGACAACAGGACTACAACATGAGTGTCATTATTGCAAAATACAAATAGCTAAACGTATTACATATATTAAACTCAAATACAGGTTGTATCCAAAAATGTGCTACAATGTGTGTTGGTATGGGGGGGGGGTGTATGTCCATTATTCCATTGTAAGTAACTCGTTGAATTTCCTGCAGGTCTACCATGTAATATCTTCAAATAAATACACTACAAGTAGGTTTATTTTATGCAATTGTAAACGAAACATTCAATTACAATTCAAACAAGTCTCTGAAGATTGGTACAGAATAATTTCTGTGAAACGTGAGTCAGGTGAAAATAAACCTACTTTCAGTGTATTTATTTTATGATATTACATATATTTTTTATTCATAAATTCAATAAAAAATCGTTAAAACATAAAAAACATCAAAGCAATAAACATTCACAAAAAAATAAAAAATTAATTAAAAATAAATAAATAAATAATAATGCATTGTCATAAAAGCTGACGAAATTAATGATTCTGTAATTATAGACAAAAAAACATTAGAAAAAAAACATTAAATTTTATAAATTTAAATAATTTTATAAAATTAAATAAAGCCCAAATAACAGACATTTCAAAACAAATTGATAACATAATAAAATATCGGTATGGAGAACCATACATGACTTCCATGTTCTAAGATTTATATTTAAAATACTTTTCAATATGAACTATTCCCATAGAAACTACGTCTTTCTTCAGCCTTAACCACAGTACTGTGATCACTAACGTATACCACCTCACGGTAGTGCACTCAATTTTTACTGATGATGGCAGTCGATAGCACTGCTGAAACGTCTGGTTTTGTTGAAACCACTGGATCAAGCCAAAACAGCCCAGGAAGGAAACTTCTTTGTTGCCGATAACGTAGTACACATGACATATAAATAAAAATTATCCCCACCCCCTTCAACTATAATTTTCATTTATAGAAAATTACCCTCACCCCGTCCAACTAACCTCTTCATTTATAGATATTTCATCTACGTTTCTACAGTGGATTATTATGATCTTCTGATCAGGATACTTTATTTATCAAAATTAAGTACTTTACTCTTGTTGAAACATAAAACGTTGCAGGCAAACTACCCTTTCACCGTAACCGATCTTCACCAAAATCAATAGGCCTTGGGTTTTCTACAATTCAGGAATGTACAAAAAAATATTTGATTCTGTTTTGAATGTGCGGCAGTTATCGTTCGTCATAGAAAAAATTACCGTTGTTAAAACATAAAGTGTTGCTGGTAAACTACCCCTTTCCCTTAACCGATCTTCACCAAAAACAATCAGTCTTGAGTACTCTACAATTCAGGGCTGTATGCAAAAATTATTTGATTGTGTTTGAATTTGCGGCTCTTATCGTTTGCCATAAAAAAATACACTCACAGACAGACAGATAGACAGACAGACACACAGACACTGTCTTTTCGAAAAATGACTTTTTTTCATATTTTGAGTGTAGTACAATCAGAATCTGCAATTATTTCGAACACGATTTTTTTCGCCATCACCATACTTCCATTTCCTTATGGAACATGGAAGTAAAATCGACTTGAATATATTCCTAAAAGATAATAAATACAAACTAATAATAGACAATCCTTCCCATCATAATTTAAACACCCTAATTAAATTACATCAAGCAGATAAACCAATTAAACCTTAATAAATTCTGAAACTGCACCAAGTTATAAATTTCCTAAATTTATTTCAAAACTTTTAAAAGACCAACTAAAATTATAATACACATACAATTTAGAAAACAGACATCATCTTACTCAAATTCTTGATAAAATTAAAAATTACAAAATTATTTTCTTTTGATATAAAATATCTAACATGCATACAAATATTCCAATTAAAGAAACAACTGAAATTATTAATAACAATCTCAAAAACAATAAGAACTCTCAAAATATAAAACAAATTACCAACATTTGAAAAACTATTTTAAACCAAAATTATTTTGTACATAATAATAATATTTATAAACAAATAGATGGACTAGCAATGGAAATTCCTACTTCCACAATTATATCAGAAATATTTTTACAACATTTATGTACAAAAATACACGATATTATTAAAAATCCCGACCCTCTAGGTCATTATTACAGATATGTGGATTGCACACTCTACATATCTCAAAATAATGGTAATAACATTAGTCAAATTTTTAATTTAATTAAAAATCTCCATAAAAACATTAAATTTACTATAGAATATGATTAAATTTTTTAAAGAAATTACTATTATAAATAACCATAATAAACTTGAATACAATATATTCAGAAAGCATCTGAAACTTCATTAATAATTCCAAAAATTCAATGCATCATCCTCAATACAAATATGCTGCATTCAATTCTATGAGTTATTCACAACCAGGAGCCTCCGTTGTTATCTTAGTCAGCTATTCAATTTGCCTCACGTCATTGAGTGCATGCATGCCGTATTGATCCTCCGTTGTGAATTGAACGTGCACATGAATCGTGCGTGCTAGGACACACACACACACTCACACACACACGCATCACTCATAATGAAATACAGAACAAGATTCTTGGGTTTTGTTGTTCATGACGTGTCCAGGTATCACTGTTGATTTGCAAACACTATTCTGACATAGAACACTAAACTGTTTGTTTAGATTGTTTGGATTTGTTTGTATATCTCCAGGTGTTTGAGCGTGTCTAACACTGTGTCTGTTTAGGGCTAAAAACTAGACACACTCGAACAACTGGAAATATACATGGAAACACCATTCTAAACAAACAGACACAATTTAAGTCGCATGTACTATTTCAACAAATCACACACACACACACACACACACACACACACACACACACACACACACACACACACACACACACACACACACACACACACACACACACACACACACACACACACACACACACACACACACACACACACACACACACACACACACACACACACACACACACACACACACACACACACACACACACACACACACACACACACACACACACACACGCACACGCACACGCACACGCACACACACACACACACACACACACTGATCTTTCAAACAGTGCTGCCATCGCCAAAAGCCAAACTGAGAGTGCTGCTTGTGGCAGACGCTGATAAAGCTTACAATGCGCAAAAGGAGGCAAAAAGGTAATTTTTATTTTAAAGTGCTGGTCTAAAATACTAGTATGTCACATTGGAATAGTGCTTGCTAATCAATATAAAATAAAATGTTCTTGTAAAAGGGGCAACTTATGAACTGTGATTTAATTAAAAAATGTCCCAACTTGACCTGTTGTTTTACTTTGGTGGCTACTGTGGCTAAAGTCAAGTCAGATCTGTTCACACATATTTCTGTCTTTGTTGAGGAATTCGCAAGGGTATGAATCAAGTTGCTCTCCAAAATTTCCACATTATTTAAGGTTGCACCATTTTGTTCATGACTACATGGGTGCTGAGTTAGAGATCAACAATATTTTTGCATCATTCACCATCAAATATTAAAAATTCATGCCAGGAAACTTCTCTTCTCTTCTTCTCATCTCGTGTTACAGCCTTTGACGGGCTTTAGCCTCCACAATACCCCTCCATGCTTCCCTGTTCTCCGCCCTTGCTCACCACCTTCTGATTCCCATGCTAACAAGATCTTCTATTACGCCATCCAACCCTCTCATCCTTGGCCTGTGGCTACGTCTAGTAGTATATAATCTTCTCTTCAGCATTCGTTTCGTCATTATTTACTCAGATGTTCTATCCACATGTCCCAGCCAATGCAACCTCTGTGATTTGATGAATTTCACTATGCATTTTCCATTCATGAGAGCCTGTAGTTCATTGTTTGCCAGGAAACTTATGAATAGCATTATAGGAAGCACAGAAATTGGAAATGTTTGTTGCATAGTTTTGTCAACACACAAGAATACAACATACATCTGCCTGAAAGTATACAGCTATTTTAAATAGCTAAATACAGTGGAACCTCGATATAACGCTCATACGATATAAAGCGACCATTGATGTAACGCTCATTTTTCACGGTCCCGGCAAATTCCCCATATAAACAATGTAAAATAAACCTTGATATTGCGCCTTAGTTTCACTATCCATCCTTGACGTAACACTCTTTTTGCCAGCGGACGGAAAGGAATTTTTGGAAGTCATGACGCCCTTAATTTGTTCCAAAGTCGTAAACAGTGGTGCAACGTATGCACTGCAACACGGGTAGAACAATCAGTTGTGGCAAATCACATCACCATATATGTTTTATGTTTCATATCAAGTCACATGTTTTTTTACCCACCCAATCTTAAGTTTTTAAAGTATCTCAAAGCCTTCCTCTTTTACAGTCTGTGGAATAAAGCTCAAGAAACTTTTGTTATTTTCTGTACACTATTTATTGTAATTAAAGAGTACTGAATAAATTTTGACAAGTTTTTTCTTCATTTTTCATATTTTCATCCCTAAATTTATTTCTCAAAGGTTTTAGAATAACAGATTCTCTATGATTCACAACATATAATATTATTGTTATTATTTTTTACAAAACATAGTTTGCAAGGAGCTCAGCTTTATAGGAATTCTTAGGAGAAATCATCGCAGACTAATTCTAATAATTATGAACTTTAGGTTGCCAAGTGTCACCAAGATACATATGATGTAAAAAACTTTTTTTTAGTAATTTCTTTACATTTCTCAATAAACTTGAAATCTTTATATAAAGCGGCCCTCGATATAAAGTGCTTTTGGTGATCCGCAGAAGAGCATAACATCAAGGTTTCACTGTAGCATGACACGTGACATTTACGAAACTGTATAGCCAATTACAAGGACCTTACATGGCAGATACATGAAACTCAAATTCCCATTAGTGCCCTTATTCAGCAGCGAGGTGCCATAAAGTAAAATTGTGACCGTCTCATTCACAGTGATCACATAAATAGATCAGCAAAGCTGCATATCAAGTTTTGCTTCAAATTTGGGCATTCATATGCAGAACCCATTTGAATGATTAACAGGATCTTCAGGGAGGTTTCCAGGAGTGATGTTCAATTAAAAATGTGGTGTTTGTGATTTCATGATGGGGTCATTGATCCATAGAAAAGAGATCCACATTCTGGAAACCTTCATACAGCATATACTCTGGAAATGTCAGTTGAGCACAAGCTGCAATCAACAAATTCAGTGATTGACAGTGCAAGAAAGAGAAGGTTTAGGAATGGATAGATGGATGTTAGAGATATTGTCCATGAGATATTGGAATTTTTTTATATATTGAGACTGGGCTAATCCCATCTATCAATTTACATCTCATAACAGTTTACATGGCGTAGGATGGGCATCCTATAGTACACTCCTTTAAAAACTGATCACTTTTTTCTTGTAATGCGTGTCACTTGATACACTACACTAAATCAAATGGCTTCATTCTATTTAGCCTTCGCACAAGTTCAGTATTGTCGAGAAGTTGCAGCATCTCGATGTTCTGGTGTTTACGTAGACGTTTCTCATGCTTCTTGGTGAATCGCTGAACTTCATCTTCAACTGAAGCAATCTTCAGATCCCTGTGGAAGTACTCACTTCGTATGTACCATGGGCCATTAACAATACATCTCAGTACTTTATTTTGAAATATCTGGATAAGTTACCTGTTGCTTTTCTTTGTGCATCCCCAGAGTTGTACACAATGTGTCGAGACAGGTTTAAGGACTTGTTTATATACCAATAGTTTATTATGTACAGATAACTCAGAATGTCGCCCCAGGAGCCAATACATTTTTCTGAATTTTTGGTCAAGTTCAGTTCTTTTCTTTTTTACATGTTCCATCCAGCATAACTTGGCATCCAATGTCATACATAAATACTTCGAACTGTTTTCATGTGGTATCACTTGTTGGTTGATAACCACAGGCAGGTAATTAATTTTCTTATTTGTAAAATTAACGTGCACTGACTTTCCTTCATTTCGTTTTATCCGCCATCTTTTTGTCCAAGAATTGATTTTGTCAGTGGCAGCTTGTAGTTTCTCAGTTGCTTCTCCAATGCTGTTACCTTCTGCAATAATGGCAGTGTCATCAGCAAAGGTAGCAATTACAGCCTCTTCACATGTTGGTATATCATTTGTATACAGCAGGTATAGAACTTATAATGAATGAACTGTGTGGCTGCAAAGTTTGCTCCATGGCTCCTGTCCAAGAGCTGAGGGAATTTCATGTTGCAGTTATAAATGTTGACCTGCAGATGAGTGGAGATTATGACTGGAGGTGAGTCATGCTCTGCAGCTGTGATCCAGAAACGAAAGGCAACATGCAAAAGTTAGAAGGGTAGTTGCCTGGTCCTCCTTGTCCAAAGAAGGCATGGCAGATGCATAACTTGTCAAGGTTATGTTGACAGTTTTCTTCAGCTAAGAAGGTTCAGTTCTTCATGAGTACACTCTTCTAGGTCAGACAATGCTTCACAGCCTAAGAGATGCAATGAGGAGAAAAGGGGAACAGCTTAGGCAAGTGGTGACTGTCATCTTCACCACAACAGTGCACTTGCACTTTCTTCACATCTGATAAACAGTTTCTTGGCATTATATACGTTGCTCAGTCACTCTAGGGTTCTAATTTGGTTCCATTCAACTTCTGGCTCTTTCAACAGCTAAAATCGCTACTGAAAGGGAAGAGATTTCTGTCAGTGGGCAGGCTTCAAAAGAATACAATGAGGCAACTAATAGTTATACCAAGAGAGGTCTTAGCAGATTATTTGGAGAAATGGAAGAGATGCTGTAATAAGTGTATGAAGTCCCATGGGGGAAGGCTTTGAAGAGGACTCTGAGACTCCATTGTGCTGGGTGAGGTACTTTTCTAAAAATATTACATGGTTGGATACTTTCCGGACAGACCTCATACTTAATTGAACTGTAAAACCGACAAGCAATACACAACTCAAGTTGTGTCTACCCTTGTGTTTTACTATGCTAGACTCTTCTTGTGTAACAGAACTTATATTTTGCTGCTCACTTTTTACTTTTCTCTGTGAACATTTTGGTTTTTGGAAATTACGGTTTTTATGCCATGAAACGTAATATGGATTGTAGTTGCTTGGTTTGCAAGTGAGTTACTAAAAATGAGTTGTGGTAAAAAATGAGTTATGTGACACAATGTTTTGTACTCGGAACTGTGTATCCACAATAAAAGTCAGAATATTTTATTTTTTGATGTACCAACCTAACACAATTCTATTTGGCACCATTTTATTTTATTTTTATCAAATAAAATTGGGTATATGTATAATTTTAGGTAGCATTGTTTTATTTCATTTACGTTATACTATAACACTTTATAAAATGTAAAACTTATTAGTAGCTAAAATTATTGGTAATTTTTGCAATTAATTACGCCAAAATCCTTGACGATTTTTGACTAATTGCAATCGCGATGATGTGCGCAGTGAAAGTTCAAGCCGAATCTTTAGTGAACCTCAAAACCTGTTTTTGTTCTTGTTTTATTCTAATTAACTTATTGTCAAACCATCCGCTGTAATTTTTTAGACTACTTAAGAATTATTATTGTGTGAAATCTTGAAAGTTTTCCGAACACTTTCGAATAAGTAGATGGTTCACTTAAGATATCAGGAAATGTTACTAACAAATGCGATTGCATGTCATAAGAGACCATCTGAAGCCAGCTTCAGTAATCTTCATAAAAAATATTGTTTTAATAAATTTCAAATAAAAGAAAACACAGCATATGCACAATATGTATCTATGTGCTAGGTTTCAAGAATAATCCTAAGTTTTCTACACTCGAATTCTGTAGTTTGTTCAAATTTCTTTTGTACCACCCTAACACGAATAGTAGTCAATATTCATTACCCCAATCAAGTTAGTTTTGTTACCAGCCATCTTAACACCAATTTTGTCACCACTTATTTCAAAACTGCTAGTCGCTTTGCTCTCGACGAGGCCCCATGGAGCATCGTCACTACCTGCCTTCTTATTGGTCCACCCTTCACCAAGCTTTGTCACTGCCCGTTCACCCCACTTAACCCCTCCCGGCTTCAAGAAACGTCTCTTATCAACCATCAATTCCTAATATTTACCCGTTCCTACGATTCTTGCAAAATATGGTAGAATGCTTCTTAATATTCTTTAATAATGCTTTAAATCTATCTTTATATTCTTCAGTGGATTTTTATTTTCCCTTTTCACTTATAATATTTCAAACTCTATGAACAATTTTCGTTTCGATTTTGTTGTCCATGACGTGTCAGTTAATTAACTATTTATAAGTATATCACTACTGACTTGGAACAATAAGTTCTTTATTGGTAAAAATGTATAATTTTTACCTTATAGCCTGATCCAGTTTTCGCTTATTACAAGCTTCATCAGAGGCTGCCACCAGTGGCGTACGCGGGGGGGGGGGCTCACGGGGTTCAAACTCGCCAAAATCATCACAAAAATATAATATGCACTTCCTTAATTTACTTAGTCCTCGTTAAAAATTACAAAATTGCATATTTCGGTCGATTTGGACGGGGATATAAATACTAACAAAATAAGTACGTAGTTTATAACAACAATTATTACTTCAGTTATAATTTATAGTTCATTGAGCGGTGTATTACGCTGAGTGTAACGTTCAATGAAGAAAGTTGTGTTAGTGGTTGAAATCACAAGCAGAATGATCACTGTTGCACACCACTATATAAAATTATCCCGATTAGCGCTTCCAAGCTTCACAGCTCATCGTCAGATCGGAAATTAAACCAAAAACCTGAAAAACCCTTCACTCACATCTCACCCCACCCTACTCACACACAACAAGCTATAATTGAATGTCCCTTCCCCACCCTCAGCCCTGTCCCACCAATTGGACAGTTACATATTTTTCTAGCAAATTCCTTGTGTTTCAGTGTTGTGTGTGTGTGTGTGTGTGTGTGTGTGTGCATTCCTTTTAAACCTAGTCTTTCTCATTCACACATGTGTGTCAGTCACACACCCTTATTTTAAAAACACCTAATTATTCCTAAGCAATTTAATTCTTAATCTTATCTATCTGTCCTCTATCATTTACTTCTTAATTATGTTATAAAATATTTCTTCATTATCAAATTTAATTTTAGTATTAATTAAATTGTCTAACCCTTTTTCTCTTTCTTTCAATATTTCTAACTCCTCCCTAAGCTTCCTTTCAACTGTGTTATTTACTATTTTTACAATTTCGTAGTCTTCCAAAGGATTAACAAACTTATGGTTGTCTTCTATGAAATGTCTTGCATATAACGAATTCGTTGTTCTATTACCTTCTCCACGTTTGTGGTCAGACAACCTGCATACGAATTTCCGCCCTCTCTCACCTAGGTACACTTTGTTGCAGTCTCTACATTTTAATTTATAAATTCCGCTTTTCTGTAATACTGGGATTTTTTCTATATTTTTATTCCATATCTTATCAAATACTGTTTCACATTTTTTAATAGCTATATCTACTCGGTATTTATTAAAACATTTTATAATTTTTCTAGTATGTGAACCTATGTATGTCAATGATCCTGCATAATTCTTTTGTTCTGGTTCTATTTCAGCTTTTTGTATGTTAACCTTTTTCATAACTTTATCCACTATGTTGGTGTTATAATCATTATTCCTTACAATTCCCTTTATCGTTTTTAACTCCCTATCTTTTGATCCGGTCTCTTTTAAACACTTCTGAGCTCTATAACAAAATGAATTGATTGCCGCCATTTTATATCTATAAGGGTGGTAAGACTCTCTTGGTATAATTATATCAGAATACGATTCTTTCCTAAATATCCCAAACTGTAGTTTCTCATTGTCTTTAATTTCTATGTTTAAATCTAAGTAATTTATTTTCTTACCTCCTATCTCTTCTATAAATTGTAAGTTTTTATCCTTATTATTTACCTCATTTATAAACTCATGCACTTCTTCTATGCTTCCTTCCCAAATTACTAATACATCGTCAACGTATCTAGTCCATAATGTTATATTGTCTTTATACTTAGTGGAACTTATTAATTGCTTTTCAAAATCATTCATGTATATTTCTGCAAGAATAGGGGATAATGAAGATCCCATAGGTAAACCTTTTTTCTGTATATAAAACTTGTTATTAAACCTAAAATAGTTCTGATTTACACATTATTTAATTACTTTAATCAACTGCTTTTTATACCTGTATTCTCCCATATTATTATCGTTTATTAACTAAATAACTTTATTTACTGTGATATTGGTAAACATGTCCTTAACATCCAGTGATATCAATTTTGTGTTTATATTAATTCTAATATTTTCTAATTTTTCTATAAATTTTACATTATTCTCTATGCTGTATTTTGTCCCAAATTCATATTTCTCTTTTAGTACTCTGCTACCTTCCTTTGATAATTTATAAATAGGTGCATTAATAAAAGAAACAATGGGTCTTAATTGGTTTTCCTTCTTTATGTATCTTAATCTGACTTTTAAAAGTTGGTGCTGTTGGATTACTTTCTAATAAATACTTTTCCATATTTTCTTCTATAAATGTTATCTGTTTCATCATTTGTTTTATCCTTGACTGGAACTTACTTGTATAATCATACTTTATTTCCTCATATGGACCTTCACTTATAAATTCTTCCGTTTTCTTTATGTATTCGTCTTTTCTCAGTAGTACCATTGTATTTCCTTTGTCCGCCTTCGTAACTATAATATCACTCTTTTTTATTTTATTCTTTAGTTTAGTTACAGTTGATTTGATTTTTTGTTCATTTTTTGAATTATACAAATTTTTCTTAAATATTTTATCTACTATATTCCCTACTTCCCGCCTCATTCTTTTTTTATCATTTTCATTTCCTAGTTTTTGTATTATGCTTTCGCATTCAATAATCGTTTTTTCTTGATTTAATTCTGGTGGCGGCGCGTATTTTAAGCCTTTTGCTAACATTTCTTTTTCTTCTGTATTGAAAATTACCTTTGTAAGGTTTATTACTCTTTTTTCATAGTTATTCTTAGAGAGGTGTTCCTTTTTTACTTCGTTTTTCCTTATTAATTTATTTAACTTATCTACCATTTTTTTATTTTTATTTTCCACTTTCTTTTCTACGTACCGCAAACAAAAATTATACAATATTTCTTCCAACTCTACATACTAATATATTCTTAACAACTCCATATGTCTGTCATATAACTCCCTATTATACCTATTGATTAAGCCGTAAAGTGACCTTATTTCCAATTTTATCCACAACTTCTCGCTTTGTCCTTTTACCTTTTTAGCTACACTGTTCTTATTTTTAATTTTAACTTGTGCGTATTTTGGGATGCCATTACTATCCAGACATTGTTTATTAAACCATATTTTACTTAAAACCCTCTTCAATTTAACTTTTAACTTAAGATATTTAAAAACTTTACTTCCCTTATTGTTGTCGTTTATTACCTCATTGTTGTTGTTCATTACCTGTCTTCGATTGCACATCTTAACAGAAGTTTAATGAAGAAAGTTGTGTTAGTGGTTGAAATCACAAGCAGAATGATCACTGTTGCACACCACTATATAAAATTATCCCGATTAGCGCTTCCAAGCTTCACAGCTCATCGTCAGATCGGAAATTAAACCAAAAACCTGAAAAACCCTTCACTCACATCTCACCCCACCCTACTCACACACAACAAGCTATAATTGAATGTCCCTTCCCCACCCTCAGCCCTGTCCCACCAATTGGACAGTTACATATTTTTCTAGCAAATTCCTTGTGTTTCAGTGTTGTGTGTGTGTGTGTGTGTGTGTGTGTGTGTGTGTGTGTGTGCATTACTTTTAAACCTAGTCTTTCTCATCCACACACGTGTGTTAGTCACACACCCTTATTTTAAAAACACGTAATTAGTTCTAAGCAATTTAATTCTTAATCTTATCTATCTGTCCTCTATCATTTACTTCTTAATTATGTTATAAAATATTTCTTCATTATCAAATTTAATTTTAGTATTAATTACATTGTCTATCCCTTTTTCTCTTTCTTTCAATATTTTTAACTCCTCCCTAAGCTTCCTTTCAACTGTGTTATTTACTATTTTTACAATTTCGTAGTCTTCCAAAGGATTAACAAACTTATGGTTGTCTTCTATGAAATGTCTTGCATATAACGAATTCGTTGTTCTATTACCTCCTCCACGTTTGTGGTCAGACAACCTGCATACAAATTTCCGTCCTGTCTCACCTAGGTACACTTTGTTGCAGTCTCTACATTTTAATTTATAAATTCCGCTTTTCTGTAATACTGGGATTTTTTCTATATTTTTATTCCATATCTTATCAAATACTGTTTCACATTTTTTAATAGCTATATCTACTCGGTATTTATTAAAACATTTTATAATTTTTCTAGTATGTGAACCTATGTATGTCAATGACCCTGCATAATTCTTTTGTTCTGGTTCTATTTCAGCTTTTTGTATGTTAACCCTTTTCATAACTTTATCCACTATGTTGGTGTTATAATTATTATTCCTTACAATTCCCTTTATCGTTTTTAACTCCCTACCTTTTGATTCGGTCTCTTTTAAACACTTCTGAGCTCTATAACAAAATGAACTGATTGCAGCCATTTTATATCTATAAGGGTGGTAAGACTCTCTTAGTATAATTATATCAGAATACGATTCTTTCCTAAATATCCCAAACTGTAGTTTCTCATTATCTTTAATTTCTATGTTTAAATCTAAGTAATTTATTTTCTTACCTCCTATCTCTTCTTTAAATTGTAAGTTTTTATCCTTATTATTTACCTCATTTATAAACTCATGCACTTCTTCTATGCTTCCTTCCCAAATTACTAATACATCGTCAACGTATCTAGTCCATAATATTATATTGTCTTTATACTTAGTGGAACTTATTAATTGCTTTTCAAAATCATTCATGTATATTTCTGCAAGAATAGGGGATAATGAAGATCCCATAAGTAAACCTTTTTTCTGTATATAAAACTTGTTATTAAACCTAAAATAGTTCTGATTTACACAGTCTTTAATTACTTTAATCAACTGCTTTTTATACCTGTATTCTCCCATATTATTATCGTTTATTAACTTAATAACTTTATTTACTGTGATATTGGTAAACATGTCCTTAACATCCAGTGATATCAATTTTGTAATGTCCAGATAATGGGATAGGGCTGAGGGTGGGGAAGGGACATTTAATTATAGCTTGTTGTGTGTGAGTAGGGTGTGGTGAGATGTGAGTGAAGGGTTTTTCAGGTTTTTGGTTTAATTTCCGATCTGACGATGAGCTGTGAAGCTTGAAAGCGCTAATCGGGATAATTTTATATAGTGGTGTGCAACAGTGATCATTCTGCTTGTAACGTTCAGTAAGCTACCTTTTCTCTCTCTCTCTCTCTCTCTCTCTCTCTCTCTCTCTCTATTTGACGGCGTGGCGGCGCGGCGGCGCGGCCACACCGGGCCACTACTACCAGTGAACCCTAAGAATTTTTACTTAAATATTAAATAATGTTTTTATGAAACTAAAATAAGTACATAAACATTTTAAATAAATGTATTATTTAATACCTAAATTAAATTCAGCACTTTTTTAATATCAGTCGATAAATAAAACTAAAATTTTAATAATGTTCCTAATTTCATATCTTGAATAATGCTGCTGTAATAATGAAAAAATTTACTTTAAAAACACTTTACATTTATATGAAATTTTTGGATAATTTTTTTTTACTTAAAAAGAAAAATAGAATCGTTATAATATATTATTATAAAATATTAATTTCTAGAAATAATATTTTATTTAAAATGTATCGTATTTTCCTGTCTAACAAAATGTAACTAACCTGCCTACCAAATCCTGCACGCCTGCCTGCGGCATACACCCTTAAAAGCATGCTAGCACTCCACAGCGTGCGTGCAAAATTTCGAGTTTTCATGCATGCCTGTGGCAAAAATTCGCTGCATGAGCGCCACGAGTGAGAGGTGGTCTCTACAAGCTTCCATATATTCGTCTATTTTCGGCAGTGATCGGAGGTAGTAGTTCAGGCGATAGTAGGGATGGGCGATGTCTGTATTTTTAATGATCCGTTCATTTTTGACCGATCACTGTGGTGATCCGTTCTTTTAGATCCGTTCACTGGTCCTTTTCATCCCCCTTCACGTTTCCTTAGTCTTAGTCCTTATAAGAGGGTACTTTATTGTCAATAAAATTTGCCCATTAGATAAATTACTTTACTTTTAAATTAACCCTGTTAACAATGGAAAAAATTAAAAAATTAACATTTCTAACGTCAACAATTTATTTTTACTAATGAAACTCCATCAAAATAATGCTTCTATAAAATACTTTTTTTAAAATACACTAATTATTACGCTAAAATATTTTCCTATTTTTTCCTTATATGAATATTCATGTTTTTCATACATTTTTGTGCAGCAGAACACAGGATGATAATCGATGTTAACCGTATCTAAGCATGGATGACGAACATTTTCAAGTTTAAAATGGTTTTATGCAATTTTTTGTCTTTTAGCCGTATGTTTTGTATTTAGCAATGGATAAGAATGTAGAGTATATCAAATTCTTCATAAAAATGTGCTCTTTGAAGTGAAGTTGTGTCTATCGTCGAGAGTGTTGCTCATACGAACGTATAAAAATCTTAACTTACAATAAAACTTGGAACTCTTTGCGAAGCTTTGCGTAAAGAACCAAGCGGGTTAACAACCTAAGTAAAAATTATATTAGATTAAAGTGCTTTTCGCATTAGTGTAAGATAGTCCGCATAGGGAATTAGTAAAACACTTGAAGCTTTCTCGGAAGGTGTACGCCAAATACACCGCTTTTCTAATAAATACCCGTAATCACCATGAGATTAATAAAATAAATGTGTAAATCAATAATAACTGGTTCGAGTAAGAACGATCATTATTGTGAGCGTAACAACTTTGTGAAAAGTTAAATTGGTGTTAGCAGTTAGAAGGAATCGTCAACGAGCCGTATCGAAGTGTCGCCGCTGGAGCAACTCGCCGACGAAGAGGACGCCAGGAAGGAGAGCGACGCCGAAGAAGAGGACGCCAGGACGGGAGCGACGATCAGAAGAGGAGGAACGCAGTAGGGGGGTGTACAGTAGCGCGGTAATTTTTACATTATAGGTTGGCTGATCTGCGCTTAATTTGCACTTTAATCTGCTCAATTCATGTCCGTGCTTCCGCACAGTTCGTCATATACGCTCGCTAGCGGCGGTCAGCTCGCGCCCGCAGCTATACTGTCACATTCCTCTAATACTTGTACTCAAGTATTTAGAGTGTCGTGTACTCGCGCCTCTATTCTATTCATCATACGACAATTAATGTAGGCCTTAGGCCAACATTTCATATATGGCCCTTTAGGCACTTTCATCAAATTAATTTCAATTAATACGACTTGTATTTAAGATGCGCTCATTAGCCAATCTCTTATTCAAAAGTGAAACCTAACAATGTAAATGTGAACAATTCAAATAAATGTATCAATTACAGTCCACTCTCTCTTCATCATTTCTGCATCCTGGCGAATCAACCTACAGTAAATCACGAACACTTCACACTTAACATTTTTGCGTCCACTCGGACCGCTTCTAAATATTTTTTGGTCCACACATGGCGGATCATTCTTCTACTTAACATTTTTTGGTCGCTCCGGACCTGGTTTTCCGGATACATCATTCACATTTATTATTTTTCTGCCCCTATTTCTGGCCATCACGGGCGACTCAGCATATCCGCTGATACGACCGTGGCGTGATTCGATCAGCATTTCGGTCGTCGCCTTTGAGCCTCCTGACGACATCATTGCAAGAGCCTGCTAGCTTCAGTACGTCAGTCAAAGCAGTCATCTCTCCGAGCTGTGTGTTTGTCATCTTCTCCACGGCGTCGACGCTTCAGAACATCGCCCACAAGGTATCACCTCACTAACATCATTTCAAGGTGCGTACAATGCCTGAAGAAGGCCTCAAAGTGTTAGTCAGAAAGAGAGGCGGCTTAAAGCCCGCAATAGTGCGCATACAATCAGCTGTCAGTAACTTTGATACAAACTCTAATACAAAACACTTTTTAACAGTAAGACTTGAAAGTTTGAAAAAGCTTGGCAACGAAGTACGACGAGGTACAGTCCGAAATCGAACTTATTTGCAAAGACACGCTGCTCAAGAAGACCGAGTTGAGGTCGAAGAAATGCTATATTCTACGGAAGCAAATATTTTACAATTAATTGATACCTTTAATGTTCAGACTGTACCTCCCGTATTATCGGCCCATATGCAATTAAAACCGATAAGTTTGCCCTGCTTCACAGGCAATATCTTGGAATGGCAGCATTTTCATTCAATTTTTTCGGACTTGGTGCATGCAAGATCCGATCTAACGCCAGTGCAGAAACTACATTATTTACACTCTTCTCTAAAAAATGAACCGTTAGACTTAATTAAATCACTACCTATTTGTAATGAAAATTACTCGATAGCGTTGAGTTTGCTGTCCACAAGGTATGACAACAAGTTCATACTAGCAAAATACTACATCCAAAATTTACTTCAAGTCAAGTCGACAATTAAAGACTCTGTCCAAAGTTTGGCAGAATTCACAAATACGATAACGTCTTCCGTTAATTCACTGGCGGCAATGCAACTGTCAGTGAATTCATTTGAACTTATTACTATACAATTATTATCAACCAAACTCGACCCTACTACTTTTAAATTATGGAAGAAGTCTATAGACCCTGATAATCTTCCTAACTTTCAAGATTTCACTCATTTTTTAAACGCACGTAGACAGCTGTTAGAAAATACACTGCCTATCGATGCCGGACAGCAACTCAACAAGCCGAGTTTAAGACTCAACAATAAATCTGATAAATATAAATCACGAAACGCTGCTGGCAGTATTACATTTAAGAGTTATCACTCAGCGTCAAGCAATTATTCATGTTTGTGTTGTAAATCTAATCATCCAATTTACATGTGTGATAAATTTCGTGCACTAAGCACCGCTGAGCGAGGACAATTTATATCAAATCACAAATGTTGTACCAATTGTCTTAGATCAGATCATTTTGTATCTAATTGTAAGAATAAGCAGGCATGTAAGATCTGTTCAAAACGACACCATACATTGTTGCACATGAACAATGTTCCGAACTCGATCTCTGCCAGTAGCAGTAATTATTGTTCATTTAAATTACAATCCACGAATAATATTCTTTTATCAACAGCAATTGTATTTGTCATTGACCAGGCTGGCAACAGACAAAAGGCAAGAGTTCTTTTGGACGCAGGTTCACAAATAAATTTTTGTACCAAATCATTTGCAAAGAAATTACGGCTTAATCTGACTAAATCCAACATACCAATTACGGGTATAAATAATACAGCGTGTCATGCCACTAATCTCGCGTCTGTACGCATTATTTCTCGTTATCAGAGATTTAGCTTCGAGGCAAAATGTGCTATCTTATCTTCATTAACCCACAATCTGCCAGCACAATCGTTTGACATAAATCAATTCAACATTCCAGACAACATTTTTCTTGCTGACCCAAATTTCAACATATCATCCGAAATCGACATACTCTTAGGGGCGCAATTTTACCTGGATTTAATTTTAGCCAACAAATACGTACGCGGCCCTCATTTTCCCATTATTCAGGAAACAAAGTTAGGTTACATTTTGGCTGGCAATCTGCCCAAACACTGCCGCTGCAAGGGTCCTGCTGTTTCGTTCCTAGCTAGGAACAACGACGGTCAAATTTTGCAGTCTCTCGAAAAATTCTGGGAAGCAGAAACTATCCCTGATAATACACCTGATAACGAGTCAGCTTGTGAGGAGCATTTCGTGCGTTCTACTCATCGCAGTCAAGAGGGTAGGTTCGTTGTTTCACTGCAATTTAAGTCCGACCATCTCCAGTTGGGGGAATCTTATACCAATGCTGAAGCAAGATTTTTGAATTTATAACGCCGATTCAGGCGTGATTCTAAGCTTGCGCGCGATTACGCAGACTTTATTAATGAATATAAGGATCTTGGCCACATGACGCTTATCGATAATTGCTCTATCAATTCAGGTGTGTCAAATACTTACTATCTGCCTAACCATGCCGTCTTTAAGCAGTCTAGCTCGACCACAAAACTGCGCGTCGCTTTTGATGGTTCGTCCAAAACTACCAATGGCCTTTCTCTCAATAACATATTGTTGGTAGGCCCAAATGTTCAACAAGACCTTTTTTCTATTCTTTTACGTTTCCGCATGCATAAATATGTTCTCATCGCCGACATCGAGAAGATGTATCGACAAATTCGCGTAGCTGAAAAGGATTGTCACTATCAACGGATTCTGTGGCGTGACTCTCCCCTCGAACAATTTAAACACTTTGCATTGCGAACGGTAACCTACGGCACGGCTAGTGCTTCGTTTTTGGCCACTCGCTGTCTTATTCAAATTGGTAGGGACTATGAAGCTTCTTTTCCTGATGCGGCGTTAGTTATAACAAATGATTTCTATGTCGACGATTTGCTTACCGGTGCAGACACCATCTCTGATCTGACCAAGTTGAAATCTGACTTAGGTGCTTTATTGAGTCAATACGGTCTCACGCTGCATAAATGGGCATCTAATGAACCCAGAGTGGTCTCAAGTCATGACAATTTATCACTCCCCTTAAACAAACAGGGCAATGTGCGTACCCTGGGCATTCTCTGGAATAACATTGGCGATTCATTCCTGTTTGACATTAAATCATTTTCCGTTGAATCAAGCATCTCCAAGAGGAGAATTCTTTCGATTATCGCAGGCATATACGATCCACTTGGACTGATCGGTCCCGTTGTTTTCTTGTACAAACAGTTTATGCAGCAACTCTGGCTTTGCAATCTTGGTTGGGATGAACCGATCTCCAGGCAATCACGTTTGGATTGGCATTCATTGTGCGACAAGTTGTGTCTGATTAGCAAAATTGTTGTCCCACGTTCTATTCGTTGCAAGTTTTAGGCAAGTACAGTTGAATTACATGGTTTTTCGGAAGCCTCTGTAAAGGGGTTTGGGTGCTGTATCTATATTAGTGTCATTTATCAAGATTCATCGGCCTCTTGTCATCTCCTGTGTTCTAAATCTCGCGTGGCTCCCCTACGACAGGTGTCATTACCTCGCATCGAACTCTGCGCTTGCGTGTTGTTATCGCGACTCGTATCTAAGGTCGTTCCTGCGCTTTATTCGTTTATCAATAGTGTTCATTTATATTCTGACTCTATGGTGTCTCTTTACTGGATTCATGCCCAGTCCACGAGGTGGAAAACCTACGTCGCTAATCGTGTTGCTGAAATTCAGCGTCTTACGCAAGCCTATACATGGTATCACATCAATTCTAGACACAATCCTGCTGATATTATCTCTAGGGGGTGTCTCCCTGACGTTTTGCGCAATTGTTCGCTTTGGTGGCACGGTCCCACTTGTTTGTCTCAATCTTCCGAGTCCAATCCTTTTCCACCCTTTTTACCTTCTAATCCGTCGTCTTCTGAAGTCGCTCCGGAAGAGAAACAAACCCATAACCTTTCTCTAATGTCTACCCTGGCTATCGACCTTTCTAAGGACTTTTCTTCGTTGCATCGTCTGACACGCGTATACGCTTACTGTTTTCGGTTCATCAAAAATATTAGACTCTCCAGTGCTGACAAAATAACGGGCGATCTTACCCCTGTCGAAATTCATCATGCTCTTAATTTCTTCATAAAACAATCTCAGTCGATCCACTTTGCAGCCGAGATTAATTGTCTTCGTAATGGGTCTTCTGTCTCTATCAGGAGTAAGTTGTCTTCTCTCGACCCGTTTCTTGATGATTCTGGAGTAATACGCGTAGGCGGGCGATTACAGCAGTCGCAATTACCTTACGACACTAAACATCCTATTGTCTTGCATCCATCGGCTCATATTACTCGCCTTATCATTGAACGCAAACACATTCGTCTACTTCACGCTGGTGCTCAACTTGTGCATCACTCACTTCGTCAACGTTGGTGGATTTTTAATGCCAGGTTAGTCATTCGCTCCATCATTCGTAAATGTGTCAAGTGTCTCAGGTTTAGTGCCAAACAGCAGGTTCAGAGGCTTGGTATTTTACCATCTCCTAGAGTCACTCCATCACGGCCGTTTCTATTCTGCGCGGTTGATTATGGTGGTCCCTTCATGATTCGTCATGGCGGGCAGAAATCCAGAACTCTCTCTAAGGCATACGTGTCTTTGTTCATTTGCTTAGCAACCAGGGCCATTCATTTGGAATTGGTTTCCGACCTTACAGCCAGTGCGTTTATAGCTGCCTTACGTCGTTTTATGTGCCGCAGGGGCATACCCAGTCAGTTATACTCTGACAATGGCACAAACTTTAGGAAGGCCCGCAATGTTTTACGCGACCTCTACAATCTTTGGCATGATAAGGATGCCACCTCCTTAATCAAATCATTCACGTCCTTTCAGGGTATTTCATGGTCATTTATTCCGCCCTCGTCACCTCATTTTGGTGGCCTTTGGGAGAGCGGCATAAAGAGTTTGAAGTTTCATTTGCGCCGCGTGGTAGGCAAGTCTATACTCACCTTCGAGGAGTTTGCGACAGTTTTGCCTCAGATAGAGGCATGTCTAAACTCTCGCCCTTTATTTGCCATCTCTTCGGATGTAAATGATCCGGTGCCACTTACACCTGGCCATTTTTTGATTTGCGCACCATTAACGGCGATACCGGACCCAGACTTATCTCATATTCCTATCTCTCGTCTTGGACGTTGGCAACTTCTCCAGAAGTTTGTCCAAGTCATTTGGAAGGCTTGGTCTCGCGACTATTTACACCAGTTACAACAGCGTCACAAATGGAAATTCGCTAAGGATAATGTTTCCATTGGGGTCCTAGTTTTAATTATTGAGGATAATCTACCTCCATTAGCCTGGAAATTTGGTGTAATTACCGCCACATTTCCCGGCCCAGATAACTTAATTAGAGTCGTAGACATTCGCACGCCTACTGGTGTTTTGCGCAGACCAATCCATAAATTATGTTTGGTCCCTACTAGGGACGAACAATAAAAAAAAGGGGTTTATTTTCCTTTGTATATATTTGTAAAAAACACATAAATCAGATGTTCAAAGAAGACTTTGTTAGTTATAAGCACCTTTGTTTTTAGCATAAGCTTTAATTTGTATATTTTTGATTCAGAAACTGTTTGTTTTACTCAAGCAAGTGTCAGTTTATTTAATATGCAAGGCTTTAATTATTATTTTGTATTTTCGTATATGCAACATTTGATTTATGCCTCATGTCTTTGCTTACTATTATGTACAAATTTTGTTACTCTCTGAATTTATTTTTCATAATTGTTCAATACATGTATTACATTTGTAGTTAACTAAATTGGTGTTTATTGTATTTATTATAACTTGCATTTATCTAAAACATGTTGTTTTTGCGTCTACTGTATATAACCATGCCACGCCTAGATTTATTTTTATATTGTATTTTGTATTTTGTGATTATGCATTGCACAATTATTATTCCTGCTTAAATTATGACATACATGTCATTACATATGTGCTTGAAGTCAGCTATCTATAGCTTGTTCTCACACAACAATATATTGTAAATTCCTGAAACTTCAGGTATAGCATGACTCGTTCAAATTTATGTCGCCATTCTAGATTTACGTCTAAACATGTATAATTTGTGGCAATTTATTTGTTCATTGTAAGCAATACTCTGTACAGGTCTACTGGCCTCAACTATTTCACGGTAACCATCTATGACTTGCATAGGGTTACAATTTATCGGGCCATCATGTGATGAGTGTCCGATCCTGCATTATTAAACATTGTCGAATTATGTATTTTTCATGTTTTATAACGTTCAATATTGTATACATACAACATATGTGGGCAATACATTGCCAGCGCTTACATTTTCATTCATGCATAAATTCATTTGCTCGCCAACCTTGGCCTACCCAACGCTTATCTTTATTAAAGCTTATCTTTATTCATGCTTATCGCTAAACCATTAACGTACAGCTGTTATCTAAGATTACAACTCAAGGTTCAATACAGCCTTGATATTAACTTTCATTATTAAGAATTCTGTATGTTATATAATAAGTTACTAAAATGTAGTAAAAAATCTACTGATTTTTTGGCGGGCAGTTTATGTACAGTAGCGCGGTAATTTTTACATTATAGGTTGGCTAATCTGCGCTTAATCTGCACTTTAATCTGCTCAATTCATGTCCGTGCTTCCGCACAGTTCGTCATATACGCTCGCTAGCGGCGGTCAGCTCGCGCCCGCAGCTATCCTGTCACATTCTTCTAATACTTGTACTCAAGTATTTAGAGTGTCGTGTACTCGCACCTCTATTCTATTCATCATACGACAATTAATGTAGGCCTTAGGCCAACATTTCATATATGGCCCTTTAGGCACTTTCATCAAATTAATTTCAATTAATACGACTTGTATTTAAGATGCGCTCATTAGCCAATCTCTTATTCAAAAGTGAAACCTAACAATGTAAATGTGAACAATTCAAATAAATGTATCAATTACAGTCCACTCTCTCTTCATCATTTCTGCATCCTGGTGAATCAACCTACAGCAAATCACGAACACTTCACACTTAACATTTTTGCGTCCACTCGGACCGCTTCTAAACATTTTTTGGTCCACACATGGCGGATCATTCTTCTACTTAACAGGGGGCAAGTGACCGTTCTGAAACACTTCCGGGTTTAATTATAAAGCTGTTTCATGATGTCACAGAGGCCCTAACAGTTGGTGTCCGAGCGCTGCATGGCTAAAACACTGACGTCACTGTTTTATAAACCTGTTTCATGACGTCACAGAGGCCCTGGCCGTTGGTGTCCGACTGCACTGTGACGACACAGAGGCCGTGGTAGTTGGTTTCTGCTGCGTGGGACATGTCCGAAATTTGGTACCGAAAACAACGTGTAGCAAATGGGGGTACCCGGAATTCGATGGTTGACGACACAGAGGTCCTTGGCTCTGGACGAGGCGTCAAAGAGGCAATGGTAGTATGACGTGTCATCGGCTACCGTTACGCGAAATTTGGGTCATCGGGTACCCCCACACTCCGCTTGGCTCTGGACGGTGGGGTACCGTTACGCGAAATTGGTAGGTTAAAATTTTGGGGGGGCATCGGGTGCCTGACGGGTCATCGGACACCGAAATTTGGTGATTAATGATGTCACAGAGGGCATGGTCATCGGGTAACGTTACGCGAAATTGATCGGTTAAAATTTGGGAACATCGGGTACCTGACGGGTCATCTGACACCGAAATTTGATGATTAATGACATCACAGAAGGCATGGTAGTTGGTTTCTGCATGTAGCAGATTTGGTATGGGCCATCGGGTACCGTTACGCGAAATTGGTCGGTTAAAATTTGGGGGGGGGGAATCGGGTACCTGACGGGTCATCGGACACCGAAATTTGGTGATTAATGACATCACAGAGGGTATGGTCCATCGGGTACCGTTACGTGAAATTTATCGGTTAAAATTTGGAGACATCGGGTACCTGACGGGTCATCGGACACCGAAATCTGATGATTAGTGACATTACAGAGGGCATGGTAGTTGGCTCCTGCATGTAGCAGATTTGGTATGGGCCATCGGGTACCGTTACGCGAAATTGGTCGGTTAAAATTTGGGGCATCGGGTACCTGACGGGTCATCGGACACCGAAATTTGGTGATTAATGACATCACAGAGGGCATGGTAGTTGGTTTCTGCATGTAGCAGATTTGGTATGGGTCATCGGGTACCGTTACGCGAAATTCGTGGGTTAAAATTTGGGGCATCCCACCTGACGGGTCATCGGACACCGAAATTTGGTGATTAATAACATCACAGAGGGCATGGTAGTTGGTTTCTGCATGTAGCAGATTTGGTATGTGCCATCGGGTACCGTTACGCGAAATTGATCGGTTAAAATTTGGGGCAATGGGTACCTGACGAGACAGCTGCACTCTGTGTATAAAACACTGCCATTTTTATGGTAACGGATACGAGTCAGTTGGTTTCTCGTGGGTTATAACGTTACAGATGAATGAAGGGGAACACCAGCTAAGAGTTGTGGTATGACAACAGCGGATACAAATCAAAATAAATTATGGGCCCCTACGGGATTTGAACCCGGCACCCAAAACCGAATATTGTATTATTATAATGTTTATATTGTGTTATTAGAAAATAGATGCATCCATTTGAATATTGTTTAGAAAATACATATTCTAATTATGCGTTACTAAAATAGTTTATAAATTTTAAATAAATATATTTACTCCGGACTGCTTGTAAAAGTAGTCACACAGGGTCTGGCAGCTCGCTCACGCGGTGTGTGTGTGTGTGTGTGTGTGTGTGTGTTTGTGTCGAGAAGCTCAGAAACAGGTTTTGCGAGAGAGTCCTGTTGTAGTGGACTGTGAAACGTAAATAGAACTACCTTTTGTTTTATGTTATGTGTAAACATCTTCGGTTGACATTACAGTTAATAGGGTACACTAATGTGTAGTTAATGATACTGTATACATTACATTGTGCCTGTGGTATTATTTCTGATGTATTATGGATTAACTACATATTGTTGAAATTATAAGAATTATCCTATCGTATTTATTTTTTCGTGTACTTATCACCACCGTATATGTTTGTAGTGAAATGTGCTTTACGCCTATTACGTGTAGCCTATGTGTATAAATATCCTCAGCTATAAATTATAGTAAGTACATTAATTTTATATTTAATAACATTATAGTAATTCTGTGTAAGTAACAATGTATGTGTAAAAGCGAACGATAGGAAATATCCTATTATATTTGTATAATGGGTATAATAACAAGACGAAAAACACTGTCTAACTTGGAATTTGATATTTTGCCCCGTTCGCACGATTTAGGGCCTTTTTTATTATGTCTTTTCGTTGACGCGTATAAAGATGTCAGCAACACCATGGGGAACAGAATTAATTACCATAGTAACAAGTAAATAAACAAGTGATATTTAACAGCATCGGGACTGTACCTTTATCCGTTCCTGCAGGTTTTAATATGCGATTGTATCGATATATTTTGTAATTTTGTATACAGGTACGTCCGATTATAAAATTTATGTTTATACGTATTTCTGATGACGCAATGAATATGAAAGCTATTAAATACTAAAACTAATGATATCAACATTACCATGGAGACCAGAATTAATTACCATAGTAACTAGTAAATAAACAAAAGCTATTTAGAGGAATCGGAACTGTACATTTATCCATCAGTACATTATTGTTTATCCGTCAGTATACAGTACATTTTTAATGTTTTATATAATATGCAATTGTATCGATATATTACGATGTGAAAAAGAAGAAGTGTACTAATTGTAAATTGTCCTATTACTTAATGCAAAGCGAAAATACGTGTTGTTTTCATTTTGGTTTTTTAGGTTACTGCTGAAATAAATGAAATCCATGGTTGAGGAAAATATAACGTTTAATGTGTCATACAATGTAAAATGTACAGTAACACATAAAATAAAGAATTTAGCTTTTTTCGATTTAACATGTGCTTTATAAATATCCCCAAAGGCTTTATAAACGGGTACTTTTAAATCATCAAAGGCTGCTGCACAAACATAATAATTTAGTACAAGTATTGAAAACAGCTTTTGGGGAGAATCTGACTAGTGAGTACAAAATTGTTATACGAGCTGACAGAACGCCATATAGACATAGACAATAAAAATTATATTAAAATACTTACTAAAAGTCAAATATTCGCGTGCGAAGCCGGACAATATTAAATATTTTAATAATATTTAAGCGGAGTGTGGGACGTTACACGCAGAGACAGCACGCACGGCTTCACCGCTTTAAGCTGGTCCTCTGCGAACACATCACTCAATCTTTTCGGTTATTCCAGGTTTGTGGTCTATTTTTAGCCGTTCTATGTTTAAAATAACTCTTGTTATCACCAAATAATCGTACTTTTTTCCGTTTTTTGGCCTCAGGTTCGCTGTCCGTGAATCAATACTAATTTCTGACCATTGAATCTTGTAGAAGACGATGAAACGAAGAGAATGGTACCTTATTTGAGGTTCTAGATCTATTTTTTAGCAGTTTTATGCATAAAATAACGCTTTTTATCACTTAATAATCGTGCACTTTTTTGCTTTTTGCCTCAGCTTTGTTGTCCGTGAGTCAATACTACTTTTTGACCATTGAATCTTGTAGAGGACGATGAGATGGAAAGAATGGTACCTTATTCAAGGTTCGAAATCTATATTTAGCCGTTCTATGCTTAAAATAACGCTTGTTATCACTAAATAATCGTGCATTTTTTCTTTTTTGACCTCAGGTTCGTTGTCCGTGAGTCAATACTAATTTCTGACCATTGAATCTTGTAGAGGACGATAAGGTGAAGAGAATAGTACCTTATTTGAGGTTCGAGGTCTATTTTTAACCGTTCTATGCTTAAAATAACGCTTATTATCACTAAATTATCGTGCATTTTTTACGTTTTTTGACTTCAGGTTCGTTGTCCTTGAGTCAATACTAATTTTTGTCTATTTCTACGTGTTGATCGTCACCTTCCACTTCCTTAGACAATCCAGAAGTAAATCCAACTGCCTCTGTGGCTTTGTGCTCTCAAGTTGTAGGAACAGTGTGCTTCAATTATGCATAGCGTCCCGTCGTCTGCGAAGAGGGAGAACGCTTCTTGGGGATAATCCTACAGGTCTTCGTTTACACGATGTACGTACATAGCGGAGCCAAGGATGAAACCCTGTTGTACGCCGGCGGGGCGGATTGAAATTTAGAACAGGACCCGACGACGCTCACCCTGACGGTTCGGCCGCTAAAATAGACTGTCTTAGGGTTAGCTTTCTTAGCGGAAGCATTAACTTTAGCGTTTGCGTTAACGTTTACATTCTTAGCGTTGGCGTTACCGTTTTAGCGTTAGCCGAATCACGCAAACCATTCGTCACTAACTGCAGTCACTGCAGATCAACTGCAAGTATCACGTACTTGCCATGAAATTGGTGAAAACAAGATTTGCAAATGCAGTTGTCATCGATCTGGAGGACAGTGGAGCTTGCCCGCAAACGCAGGAAAATAAGTTCCATGTTTTTTCTGCCGAAGCGTTGGAGTGAGGTCTTCACTGAAGACCAGATGAAGTCAGTCAAACCTTGCATTCTCTCGTTGGTTGAGACATCTCACACAACATTTGCGAACGACAAGGTTAGCGTCCAGCTTGTAATCGACTATGTAAGTACATTAGCTTAATAATTCTCCTTTTATATTAAATAATTAAAAAAAATTTGTGTTATGCCCGGTGAAGTTCATAGTATGGCTCGCGTGGGTTTTATTATTACGCTTGTTACATCTTATACTGACAGAGTTCGGTGCGCTTTTTGTTCGACCCATGCTAGGAAAGTGGGTAACGACCCTATGAGAGAACGCCAAAAATGGGCTCCATTGTATCGTTTTCTAAGAACAAAATCCAATAATAAAAAGTTAATAGATGTTTAGAAGTGATGTGTTTTTGCGAGGGTGATGTATGTCGTTCGCCTCCGTATGATACACATAGTAATATATTATTATGTAACGACAAACGTAAACGTTTAAATCTGGAAAAAATTGGTTGCTATAGAGGTAAAAAACAATTTCTGTGTAAATTTACTGGACGCTTGTAATTTGCTGCGAACAGCATGGAACCTCGTGACAGCTAAAACTATTGAAAATTGTTTTACTCATGCTCTATTCATTTTGAATTCAGAGATTAAACAAACCGAATGCGAATAAATTGAAATTGTGCCTACTCCGTCTGAAATGGTTAATCACGTATCATCAGCATTAAATGTTTCAGTTTCTCTAAATGAGTAGATGTCTGTCAACGAGAACGTAACTACGGGTCCCGTATTAACAGACAGTGATATCGTAGAAATAGAGCAAGCTGAAAACTGTGAAAATGATGAGAGTGTCGACGAACTTGACACGGAAAATGATATGACAGGAGGTCCTACAGCTACCGATACACTTTCGTTGCTGAGACGTGTTCATCGATTTTTAGAAGCCAACTCGGAAGGTGAAGTGTTTGAGCACGTAGATAAACTAGAACAATTTATTGAAAATCAAGTAGTGCTGAATTCTGTACAAAAGAAAATAACGCACTATTTTAAAAAGAATTGAACATTGTCACTACAATAACTTTACATTTTAAGAAAAATTAATTACTGTATAATAGTCCAGGAGGATAAATAAAACGATCATAAGTAAGTACCTTTTGAATATTCTTTATTGATTTATTTTACTACACAATTCAGTAAGTAATCTCTTCAGTATTTGACCATTTACAGTACAGTAGGTTCTGTACCTCATTTTGTTTCACTTTTTATCCGTTAAGACGAAATATAGGTTAACACGAAAAAAAAAGCTGGTCCCCGTTATTTCGTGTTAAACGTGTCCCACTTTATATATAGTGGGAGAGAGAGAGAGATAGAGAGAGAGAGAGAGAGAGAGAGAGAGAGAGAGTGAGCGAGACACCAAATTTCGGCGTCCGATGACCCGTCAGGTACCCGATGCCCCAAATTTGAACCGACCAATTTCGCGTAACGGTACCCGATGACCCATACCAAATCTGCTACATGCAGAAACCAACTACCATGCCCTCTGTGATGTCATTAATCATCAAATTTCGGTGTTCGATGAGCCGTCAGGTACCCGATGTCCCCAAATTTTAACCGATCAATTTCGCGTAACGGTACCCGATGGACCATGCCCTCTGTGACATCATTAATCTCCAAATTTCGGTGTCCAATGACCCGTCAGGTACCCGATTCCCCCCCCTAAATTTTAACCGACCAATTTCGCGTAACGGTATCCCCCCGTCCAGAGCCAAGCGGAGTGTGGGGGTACCCGATAACCCAAATTTCGCGTAACGGTACCCGATGACACGTCATACTACCAGTACCTAATCACTTTCTCCAATTGTACTTTCTAATTCAAGATTTCCCTGAATTTCTTTGTCTTCCTGCTTATGTTCTTCTATAAGATCATTCACATCAAAGTCTTCTTCATCGGAAGGCATAAACGTCATTTCTTCATCTTCAGAGGTGGATGTTTCATTGAAAACTCCTTTTTTATTTTTATTCATTTTTCTCTTCTTAGCAGGAAACAATCGTTTTGAATGAGTGATAGATTTTCTCATTTTCTTCCCTTTTCTTTCTTCTAACTGTTTCTTTTCAGGCGTGTCAGTTAGAACCCTACTTCTTGCTGGCAGTCTTTCTCTTGTAGACTTTTTCCGGGCAGCAGCTTTAGGAAATGGCCTAATCCGTTCAGGTACAACAGGATCACTTGCTTGGTTATAATCTGAAGAAGACTGTAGATTTAAGTTGGCACATGAAGGTGGGTTTGATTCAATAGAAGCTGCAGAAATAAACCTTACATAGTTTGAAGTCTCTCCAGACTGGTCTTTGTCTGGAATTTTGTCTTACTCAATCAGTTCACGATCTGTTACAAAAGAGGACAGAAATTCGTCATCCTTGAATATGTTCTCATTAAATGGGAATATACCTGTCATTTTAAACCTGTTTTCGATATTTTCTGTTGTAAATGCTTTGTTATAAGCCTTACCAATCACTCCTGCAACATCATAAATGGTTATTGGTTTCCCAGGGTTAGATAACAACCATCCATTTAAAGCATCATTATAAAAGGTTTTGTAGGGAACAAACACCGTCCTATATCTAGGGACTGGAGTTTATGGGAGGTGTGTGTAGAGAACTTAACATCACCACACCATTTTCCTTGGCTAGATCGAAAGCCTCGATTGAAATGTGGGTTTCATGGTTATCTAATATAAGTAGGGTTGGGTTTCCAATGTTGGGCTTTACATGTTTAATGAAGTGTTTCAGATAATCAACAAACAAACCTTCATTAGACCACCCACTAGGGTTAGCACCTCCAATCGAACCATTTGGAGCTCCAATCAGCAAGTGCTCCTTAAAATTAACCCTAGGGAAAATTAGCATGGGTGGAATGCTATTCCCAATAGCATTTATGAAGGCAATCATTGTGATATTCACCCCTCTTTCTCCCGAAGTGACAGATCCAATTTGTGTGGCCCCTTTAGCAAAAATGATTTTAGGGGGAACATGGACAGTGGAATTACCAGCCTCATCAAGATTGTAAATGTCATTTGCATGAAACTTGTGTCTATCCATAACCATTTTCAAATTGTCATAGAACTTTTTGACATTTTCTTTATTGAAGCCAGTTGCTCTGGCAAGACTGGTGGCTTCTGGTTTACGTAAACTAAGACTAGGATGGCGTTTTCTAAAAACACGCAGCCATATCTCTCCTGCTGCTTCTGCCTCAATCCATTCTTTTGGTAATTTCGTGCCACTATTTGGCTGCTCTGATAGTTCTTTTGCATATTGAAAAGCTAGTGTGATAGTATCTTTCTTTGTGAGACCATAATGATAAATAGCTGACTGTTTCAGATAATCAACTAATTTTAATTCTTGTTCATAAGTAAAGACTTTCTTCACTGCGTTTCTATCACTGTCATAAACAAATGGTTTCTCTTCATTTATCCTTAGTTTGAGATAGGATTGATAGTGTCTACTTACTGTAGACTTGCTTAAATTATACTTCTCTGCAGCCTCATTTACTCTCAGCTTCCCTTGCAGTATTTCACTTACAGCACTCTCCAATGCTTTTGGGTCAATCTTCTTCCGGGTCCTGCCATCTTTGCATCGAGGCATAGTTCTGAAAAAAATGTATCAATTAATAATCTGTGTTAAGTACGCTATTTATGGAATGAAATTAGGCTATTGAATACATAAAACAACACACACACACACACACACACACACACACACACAGAGTAAGCTGATGTGTTTTTAAATGAAGAATGTGATTTCATACAAACCCTGTTGTACCTTGGGATGTCCCAAGGTACAACATGCATTTGATCTGTGCCGCCATTGAAAATTTAGCATGAAACACCGTTTGAGGTCAGTTTCACAGTAGATGGACTTTACCATTACAAAGAGCATTATCCAAAGGTATAATTCACACCTTTACATTAAACACAAAGAGCGGTCGTAAAATATAAAAATCGATAAGTATATGACAAAATATTTACTTACCATGTGTAGTTTTATAATTTTCTAAAAGCAGCAACAAAACGTACGATAATAACACTGGTCTTCCTGCACTGCTTCTTGATGGCCAGCTGAACAACTGAAACACGTTAGTTGACTTCACATCCACTAGATGGCAGAGGAATACAGTTTGTCCCAAGGTACAACACCTTCCCCTATATACAGCCGTTCATGACCAGGAAAAACAAAGTAAACATCTATTAGAGTCAACGGAGAAGAAACGTATAGGCGAGAAAGTAGAAGTAATTCGCAGTAATATTGAGACCGCTCTGGAAGCGAATAACTCTCGCATCAGCGACTGTGAAGCCAAAATCACGGGAATAGAGTAAAGAGTAGTTCAACATACGTCAACAGTAAGTGAGCTCGTAGCTGAACAAGATCAGCTGATACAAGAGTTGAAACAACAGCTGACCCGACTCCAGAGTACCGCGACACCAGCAAACCAGGCCACGTTCATCTATAGAGCTTTAGACGAAACCAATTCGCAGTTAAAATTGTTCGGTATAGACACTGAGAATCCTCTTTACTTCCATAAGAATTGCCAGAGAGACATGGAAGCAATAGGTGACAGCCTGAGTGAGATGGATAAGATAAACTATGTTGTAAGAAGATTAAAAGGTACCGCAGCTGAGTGGTTCACTATCGTACAGGATAAGATAGTTACATATCAAGATCTGGTGCAACACTTTAGGGCTAGATACTGGAACAGCAAGATACAGAGAAAGATACGTGTACAACTGGAGTTTGGTAGATATTCTAGTTTAAAAGGATCCAAAGAAAATTGTTTAATTCAACTAATATAGCGAGCAAAATATCTGGAACCAGAAATATCAGAACCGGAGATGGTAAGTAAATTGGCTCATCATTTCGTACACGGAATTCAAATCGCGGTAATTACGCAAGGGATTAAATCATTAGAGGAACTACTCCTATTGTTAGATAAATGGGATAATGTTGATAACCAGAGTAGTGGTAATAATAATAATGAACCAGCTCGTAAACAATTTCAACCACAACCACAACAAAAACAACAACAACATCAAAAACAAGAATTTAAAAACAAACCGAATTTTTAAAGATTCAATCAAAGCAATGTATCGGCAATTACCGAAACAAATACAAGCGAAGAGCAGCAAAAAAAAAAAACGAGTAAGGTTGCACGGCGTGGATCCGTGCGGTAAATTACAAATTATAAATAAAAATAAGGATAAAAATACAAGTAAATCATACCATAACGAACGGCAGTATCAAAAATCAGATGTTAGCAAGATTAGTGATAAGAAAGTATACATCGCATCTAGCCTATATCCTGTAGATGTTAAAGTCAAAGGTCTAGTTTATGACGTTATATTAGGCACTGACACGTTAAGAAAAATACACGCCACAATTGATCTTACTAACAAAACGCTAAATTGAATAATTCAAAATAAACAACATACAATTAATCTGGGTCGTACACACAGTACTATAAGTCAAGGCGAGCAGAATGTTTATCTACAGAAACCAGCTGTTAATCGCTTAGATAAGATAGCGAGTAACGGGGAAGCGCCCGGTAGTAAAATAACAGCAAATCAACAAAAACAATTAAACAATATTTTAAATAAATATGAATCGATTTTTCAAAACAAGCACGCCGTTATCAACGTAGGATATGAACATAAAATACAGGTTAACAATGAGAATAAGTTTATAAGGAAGACATATCCGATCCCGTTACAATATCAACAACAAGTTGAAGAAGAAATAAATAAAATGTTAATTAATAATATTATTTAACGAGCGGATAGTAATTTTTTAAATCTTATGGTTGTCGTTAAGAAAAAGAATAATGACATCCGTATTTGTTTAGATATGCGCAACCTTAATACCATAACACAAAAGTGTTACGATTGTGCTCCCAACGCTGAAAATTTATTTGTAAAGTGTCAAGGGGTCAAATAAATGTCGCGTCTGGACCTAAAAAGTGGGTTTTGGCAGATCCCATTAACCAAAGAATGTCGGACGTTCACAGCATTTTTATACAAAAACAAATGCTACTAGTTGAAGGTAGTGCCTTTTGGATTGGTGACCAGCCTACACGCTATGGTTAAGTGTCTTGAATCGGCACTAGGACCGGAAGTCGACGATTTTGTAAGTGTGTTTGTGGACGACATACTCATTATATCGAAGTCGTTTGAGGAACAAATGCATCTGGATATCGTTTTCCGCAAGTTAAGAGATGCGAATCTTGCACTTATCTTAGACAAATGTGAATTTGGAAATTCCTGGGGCATATTATTTCGTCGGAATAATATGTGTCTCTAATACAATTCTCTAATACAATAAATTGTGTCTCTAATACAATTCCTGGGGAATATTATTTCGGCGGATGGGGTGAGTACCGATCCGGAGAAAATACAGGCCATTATGGAATTTCCAAATCCAACAAAAGCAACGGATATCAGGGCGTTCCTTGGATTGACCGGATATTTTCGTCGTGTCACACCGGAATATTCTCAAACCATAGAACCGCTGCTGGAACTGTTGAGGAAAAACACCAAATGGAGATGGGAAGAGCGACATGAGGCAGCTTTCAATGCTACAAAAGAATTATACAGTAAGAACTTACATGTATTCCACCCGGAAAAAGAAGGGACATATGTTCTAAATTGTGATGCTTCGGACTACGCGATCGGCGGAGTATTGTTTCATCGAAATAATAAGGGTGAACATAAGGTTATTGCCCACGTAAGTAGATCATTAAAAGGAGCGGAGAGGAATTACTTTACGTCGGAGAAGGAGATTCTCGCAATTGTGTATTCCATAAGTAAATTTAGATATTACCTTGTCGGTCAACACTTTGAAATTCTCTCAGACAATCAGGCATTATCTTTCATGCTAAAATGTGAACTGGCCAATGCCCGTATATCGCGTTGGATCATGGCGATCCAAGAATACGATTTTAGTATAAAGTATTGTAAAGCCAGTGAAAATAAAACAGCTGATACCCTAAGTAGATATCCCCCCGTCATTGAAGAAAAGTACTCCTCGACCAGAAATGAAATTCAAATTCTAGCAGTTAAATATGCATTACCAGATGAATTGAAAAATAAATCGAATTTTGTAAGTATTGAACAACAGCGGGATGCGAAATTAAGAAAAATCAGTGAGGAGATACAAATTCAAGACAACCCGAAATACAAGATCGACAGGAATATACTATATAAAATAATAGACGGACAGTGGAAAATTATGGTTCCTGATGATATCGTGGAAGATTTAACTTGGGCCTGTCATGAGAGTCTTGCTCACGCTGGGGCTTATAAATGTTATTTAGCTATGCGTGAAGACTTTGTATGGTTGAACATGGCTAGGAAGGTTAAATCTATTTTGCGAACCTGTCACATATGCCAAACAGCGAAGTACCCAAATCAACACACCTATGTGGAAATGGGTAACATCGTTACGAAAAATAAAAACGATCTAGTATGTATTGATTTTTTTGGTCCGCTACCACGTGCTTCAAGGGGTATGAAGAACCTGGTTGTATGCACAGATGCATTTTCTAAACACGTAAGTTTGTATGCAATTAAACGACCTATCACGATGGCCGTATTAAATGTTGTTTTGAATATCCCAAAATATGGTCCTGTAAAAAATTCTATCTGACCAGCTTAAGTAATTCACCAATAAGAAGTGGCAATCCGAATTGGAAAAACACAATATACAGACTATTGAAAGCGAACCGGAGACCGCAAGGCAACCTCGCCGAAAGGGTCAACAGGGAGTTAGGTAGACTGTTTCGCACTTATTGTAATACCAGTCAAAGTAGGTGGCCGGATTATCTCGAGTTTCTCGAGGCGTCCGTTAACGGGAATTACAATGAAACGACAGGATTTACGCCTAACGAGTTACAAAGCGGGGAAATGCCAAAACGTGTCTAGGATGGATGCATTAGGAGGATTGCAACGCAGAATCTGCCTATTCCAAATATGGTAAAAAGGATAGAAGCCAGGAGACGCATTAAAAATGTGCCGAACAACGGACTGAGAAATTTAATGCTGATCACAAGCTGGTAACTTTCAAAACTGGCTAGAAGTTACTCTTGCGGGCTTTAAATGTAGGGCACAGAGAGGCTAACACCGCAGTCAAATTCTTTAGATTATACAATGGTCCATATATTTTATCGGAACAAGTGGGTAAAAACACATACATTGTCACAAACCCAAATACTAACCGGGTGATAGGAAAGTTCCATGCATCATCATTAAGAAAATATTATGTTAAAGAAGATTGAACCTAATATGCCAGGATATAGGTAGTATGAATGTTATGAAAGTATATGAAAATATGTGTAAAGTTTAAGAATAATTGTGATCGTGTTAGATAAACGTTGAATGAACTGAGGTATACGTATAAATTAGCAAAATGACGTCAGAAGTGTTGATAAGCTTATCTGTGTTTTGGAATGTGGGTGGATATGCAGCCACATTCGTTTGTTTGTGTCATTAATGTCAAAGTGACAGTTGACGAATGTTGTTTGAAAGAAGCTATTTATTTAGTTTGATTTTTGATTTATTATATTATTATTTGGATTATTATTATTGGGAGAAGGTTATTTCATGTAGGTTAGGAAGAAAAAAAAGTTTGTATTCCATGCAACAAATTTTTTTTTACACGTGGGGGGTTAATGCTGCAACAGAACACAGGATGATAATCGATGTTAACCGTATCTAAGCATGGATGACGAACATTTTCAGGTTTAAAATGGTTTTATGCAATTTTTTGTCTTTTAGCCGTAAGTTTTGTATTTAGCAATGGATAAGAATGTAGAGTATATAAAATTCTTCATAAAAATGTGTTATTTATTGTCATGTACTTTTTGTGTGCATTTGTGTGCGTGTATGCGTGTGATAACGTGTGTTCGCTATATCTTCCGCGGTAATCAACCCATCGACGTGAATCTTTGACAGTGGATTGTTTTTGTAAATAGCTACAATTCTTATTTACTCTTACGTTTACGACTATTTTATAAATATGGTTTTTTTAGTAGGGAAAAACTGAATTTGTAACGCATATCATTAATAGGGTAATAAAATTCGTAGATAAAATCAACGCAAGCTCTTGCGGATTTATACAAACTTTTGCAGGAAAACCTTACAAGTTTTGCAATCATAGACCATGTGACCTGAGTTTAACCAATCGGAAGACACTAATTTAAGTAATATTCGTACTCTGTAAAGTAAGGATCGCTACAGTTCTTCGATTGCAGTTGCAGAGTGAAGTTGTGTCTGTCGTCGAGAGTCTTGCTCGTACGAACATATAAAAATCTTAACTTGCAATAAAACTTAGTACTCTTTGCGAAGCTTTGCGTAAAGAACCAAGCGGGTTAACAACCTAAGTAAAAACTATATTAGATTAAAGTGCTTTTCGCGTTAGTGTAAGATAGTCCGCATAGGGAATGAGTAAAAACACTTCAAGCTTTCTCGGCAGGTGTACGCCAAATACACCGCTTTTTTAATAAATACCCGTAATCACCCTGAGATTAATCAAATAAATGTGTAAATCAATTACTGGTTCGAGTAAGAACGATCATTATTGTGAGCGTAACAACTTTGTGAAAAGTTAAATTGGTGTTAGCAGTTAGAAGGAATCGTCAACGAGCCGTATCAAAGTGTCGCCGCTGGAGCAACTCGCCGACGAAGAGGACGCCAGGAAGGAGAGCGACGCCGAGGAAGAGGACGCCAGGACGGGAGCGACGATCAGAAAAGGAGGAACGCACATACGGAGGACGTATCAGCAAGTGAACGGAGATCATCAAACAAGTAAAATCGATATAAAATCGAACTATATAAACTATATTTCAAAATATAAAATGCATAACAATTTGTAATATAATATTCATCATAAAACCAATTATTTCTTGTGCATAATAAATAATTTTTCATCACTTCCATTTTAGACTCGTTTGTAATTTCTGCACACACACTAAATCCTTTTTGATAATTAAATCTGTACGTTGCAATGTTTTTCTTTAAAACAAAATATTTAAAAAAAATTAAAAATACCGGTACTACATATATATACACACACATTTTCTTAACCTTAATTTTAATTTCTATCTGTTACTTCCTCTATACTGGTTAAAAATGCCTCAATCAAAATTAAAATTATTATTTAATTAGTTGGCGGTTCTAAAATATTCAATATAAATTATTTGTAACAGTCAAGTTTTTTAGTTTAATAATTAAATTGACCATTACAAAATTAATTACACATTTAAGGGATGCAGGAAAAAGAAACAAACGTATTACAATTTAATAAAACAATTTATTGATAAAACAAACAAAAAATAATTACAATTAAAAAATACTACAAAGACATAAACAAAAATTTCCAAACTATATTTAAAAATTATTTTCTTGGATTTCGTTGTCCATGACGTGTCCGTTACTTAACTAAATGTTCACTACAAAATTACAATATTCGTTACAAAATTAATTCACTACCGACTCGGAACACAACGTTTTTTGTGTATCATAAAACAACAGGGGAAACAAAAGACAACGTAAATAGTTACTAACGCATATAAACAAAATACACAAAAACAAAACCTTCACTGCCGAATACAAACACAACAATAGCATAAACTTCTTAGACCTCTCAATCACAAAATTTGAACACAGGCACAAATTCAGTATATACAGAAAACCGACTACAACTGACACACTAATACACAACTCCTCCAATCAATACAACACAAACTAGCTCCCTTGGGAATTTCATTGTAAACATACTGTAAATAGTAAGTACAACTGAAAGTACTTAACAAAATGATATAGTAGATAATGTGTATTTAATATACTATTTGTTATTATCCTCGCCAATCCCTCTATTAAACGGGCACATTTTACGGTGATCCAAGGGTGACCGCTAAAGGCAGGCTTTACTGTATATAAAAAACATTAAAATAATTATTTAAATGAACTTAGTGTAAACTTATTTACTTTATTTAAGCGTAAAGTTATTTCACTTTATTTAAGCGTACAGTTATTTTATTTTATTTAAATAAAAGTTATGATTAATGTGTTAAGTTAAAAAAAAATGTATATTATGAAAAACACTACGACTTTATTTGAAGACGAAAGAAATGTATACAGTATACACTACAATGAAAATAAATGTACTCCAGACGCAGATTTAGACTCAGGAAGTCAATAAAAATTGGTGGTGTGGTGTGTTCAACGGTAGATGTTCTGAAACAGTATGGAAGAACGAACGAGGTCCGATTGTCCAAGACCGAAGAGGAGCCGACTAGAGTGGGGAGTAGGTTCTGTTAGCACAAAACATTGATCCTGTCGGTAAAGGTGAACGATCGTTGTTCCGAGTTCTGAAATGACCGGCCGTTCAATTCAGAACAGAATAACGGCCGTTCATTTCAAAACTCAGAGCTCCCCCCCCCTAGACGGACCATCTTCGGTCTCAGTCTCTCGGACCTTGTTCTGTTCTGAGTTCTGAAGTGAACGGTCGTTCATTCATTCCCCTAGCGGATTCGTATCTAATGATCCGTTCGGTCAAAACCGACACATCGCTAGGCGATAGTTACATACTACTCTTACACACGTTGCTGTCATCGTCCGCCATTGTCGCGTTTGTGTTTGTTTAGCAGTACGGTGTTTATTAAATCCGCCGTTTTTGTAGTTTCATTGGTGATTATTTGATTGCTTGTTGCTTCAAAGATGGAGACTAATAAGTCCAAACTTTATGACAAAACAAAAGTACCAAAAACGAAAGTCAGCACTTTAGATTTCTTTGTAACAAAAACTAAATTAGCGAAGTGTGGTAGTGTAGCAGAAAGGCCTACATGTTCCTTGTCAACTTCTACATCGTCTCAGCAAGATACTTGTGTTAGTGAGGCTTCTGGCAATGGCAACAATGTTTCCGGGCTTGTTTCTGAATTCTCTGACAATAGTGAGAATATTCTGGCTGTTCTGACACAAATGTTCTTTCACAAAACGCGTCTTCATTATTACTGTCAAATAGCAGACATTAGTAATTTATTATTACAATATAAATATGAAATTGATGGTAACCTGAAGTATGCTGTCCTTTGTAAAAATTACACTGAAAGTATTGCTGACCACAAATTTCCTGCAAAAAAGAAGATGGATTTATGCGACCATTCCAGTATTCTTGTTATCACATATAAATCACATAGAGAAAATGTTGGCCAGGAATTGGACGTGAAACAACCCTACAAGCTAAATTTATATATTCCTTTTGTTGATCACTGTGTTGTTGAGTTAGAAACCCGTTTCGGACCTGAGTTTGATCAAATTTGTCATCTTCAAGTATTTATGCCTCATTTCATCATTAAGGCTACTACTCAAAAGATCAAGCAATCTGTTGCCTCTATCATGTACCCTGACATTTCCAAGATGGAACTTAAACTTGAGGCAGAAATATGGAAGCAAAAGTGGATGGATGAAGCAGATATAAGTGTTCCGTACGAAGCTCTGTTTTCTCTGCAAGCTTGGAATCCAGATATATTTCCCAACATCTGAAAAATTTTGGAAGTAGTGTGTGTAGGCCCTACTCCCAGTGACATCAGCTGAGCCAGAACGCTCCTGCTCTACTCTGAGGTGGTTGAAGACGTGGGTGAGGTCTAAAACATCGGAGACATGGCTTAATGGGCTAGCTTTGCTCAATATTCACAGGGAAATCGACATCTCTCCTGAAGATGTTGTTGAGCGGTTTGCCAATCAAGGAAATAGGAGAATGACTTGATTTTTTAATTACAAATTGCTGGGCTTGGACACAAATGCTTTACCTATTGTAAATTAATAGTTAGCTTGATTCCTATTTACTGTATATTGTTTATTTTTCATTTTTCAAATACTGCTGTTAATTCTGTAAGAATTCAGCTAATATGCACTTGTGTAATTTTTCATTAATGAAGTATTAGTAAAATAGTAGTATAACAGTAATAAGTATAACAGTTTAATGAAAAAATGTTTTTTGTATTGACACAATTAGTTATTAGCAAGTCATTTTGAAATATATAATTGTTAAAATACAAATGTTGCAAAACTTTATTCCCAGTGCTACTGACTGATACAATAGTGCTTATTAATGAATAATATTATAGTATAATCGAAGTAAAATGAATCTGTTGTTAAATATTACAATACACATAAAAAATCAATTAAAAATATTTTAGTTTTTGAAAAAAATAGTATTGTTTTTAAAATTACAAAAAAAAAATAGAATGAGACATAAGTCCCCCAATCACGAATAATACATTTTTAATAAAGAAAATGTGAAACCTACTAAAATAATATGCCTACTAATAAATTTTAACCATTAACTGGCATACATGTACTCTATCTTATAAAGTTGCAGACAAATCATGACGTCATCGCCTCACTCCACCGCCTGTAGGGTGTGAGGTGTGAGTGACAGTTCACTCGTTCAACGCTTCCAGGAACTGAGGACGTTATGTTTTGTCTGTAACTGTACTATAAGTTATAGAAGAGTACCGGTAGGCTAATATATGGACTGCTAAGGTTCAAGCCCCCCCCCCAGGCTGATTTCTGTGTATGCTACTGGCTGCCACTAGGAGCGCTGTCTGTCTTGTTCTACATGACGGCGCCATTGTTTGAAAAATCGATGTTGTGTGTGTACGGTGTGATATGGTTGAATAATACGAGTGATTTGAATTGTGTCTGTTCGTTTAGTATGTTGTTTTTGTGTGTTAGGATATTTCTAGTTGTTCAAGGGTTGTTCACACAGTTTACGGCCTTTTGTGTGTACGTGTATAATATCCGTGTTGCTTTTTGTGTTGTGTATGTGTGGTTTTGTTCAATGAGGTGGTTTGGAAAAGTGGTAAATTTGATTTACCTGGTGTTTACAAACTAGACTGTAACAAATTCTACATAGGCCAGACAGGATGTTGCTTCAAACAAAGACACATTGAACACACAAAAACACTACACTCCACCACCGAATCCACCTTGGTGATCCACCATGATGATGATGAATTCACGACAATCAACAGTTTCAATTCAGTGACAGCATATGAAACTTTCTTGAGTCTGGCCTGGCCCAAAATTGCCGAAGGTATTTATAGTAGACGGCAAACTGACATATCAGATATTGTTCCAGACATGTTAAATTTTGTCAATTCAAGTGTAGTGTCCTGTTTTTTACTGATCACTTTTTAGTCTGTTTTTGCGATCAAGTAAACTTTACCTTTAGGTGAGTGGTTGCATTGTCTTTGTAACTTTTCACTCGTCATTTATATATAACACACTCGTTAATTACTAGTTAATTATGGTAGTAATTAACATTATTTAATATGACATCTTTATTATTATAGCACTTTTCTGCAATAATTTTGCATCACCATATGCGTTTAAATGTCCTTATACTAATGGGGTTTTTAGAATCATGATATGTCTTTGGTAACAGGTATGAAAAATATTTTTTAATTTATTTTAATCATGTCAATACTTGATTTAATAACAAAACAAACAATTCATACACATCTTCCCATCGTAGAACCATGCATATCGGCACTGGTATACACACACAGACACACAAACACTGTATTTACACTATCGGGGTAGGTGTACACTTTCTACAGACTATCCCCTGCACCTTCATGCACAAAATTGTTTAAAACTGTTCGTCGTATTCTTTTTACACTAATTATTTACAAAATACTGCCCTGGGTAAATATAGAAATATGTGTGTGTGTGTATATGTATGGTAGAATGCGCTATTCATGTGCTCGTGGTCCTGGGTTCAACTCCCAGCGAAGGCTCAATACGGCATGCACTTATCATTGTGAGGCAAATTGAGTAGCTACTGAGATAACAGCGCCGCCTCCTGGCTGTAAATACCACAACTAGCAACTGGCAACACTTTGTACTAGCCATACAACCGTCCCACTAAACATAAAAGCTGTACCTTGGTCCTTTACGGACTATTGAGCAGAGGTTTATTTTTATTCTCTCTCTCTCTCTCTCTCTCTCTCTCTCTCTCTCTCTCTCTCTCTCTCTCTCTCTCTCTCTCTCTCTCTCTCTCTCTCTCTCTCTCTCTCTCTCTCTCTCTCTCTCTCACACACACACACACACACACACACACACATTACACAATGTATATACATATTTAATATACATTTGTACAATGTCAACAACAAACAATTCTGCACTAATTACAACACAACAATCACTTGATAGCACTTGACAAATTGCCCAACGTAAACTGACTTCTAAGCAGCAGCTGTTGCCTACTTATAGGCTGCAGGTTCCATATTATGTGTCCTCGAACTCTTTACAGGCACTCGAAAACTCTAGAGGTTACTTGAGTGCGGCCTTGGCAGAAACACACACCTGTTCGGCTTGCCGGGAAACATCTAGAATGACACGCTCCATTGTTCCAGAATGTTGTGTAATTGTGTAACAATTTCGTAAATATTTCAATAGTGCTAATTCGGGAAACTAGAAGATATCCATATAGAAGTTTAAGACATTTGAAGTCTGCAGGATAATTGTGTGTTAGCTCAATTCACAAAAATTGTAGACCAACATAATTAGCAGTGAAAAATTAATTAGTTACAATTTATAGAATCGCTCAACCCAAGAACGATTCTGAAAGCAGGACACGAGGAGGAGCTACACCTATATCCAGTGTGAACGACCCACACCTGTATTTGAGACTGGATCTTCAACATCTCGATCTGGAGTCATCATAATGGGTAGTGACTTTATTTATTGTTATAAACTTAAAAAAAACTTATAAACTAAAGAGACAAAAGAACTTACAACAAAAGATTTGATGTAGTAGATTGTATGGTATAAAAATTATTTTAATTTGTAGTCACATCATTAAAAACATCTGATAGCATTCCAATACACAATTTTCCAACTACTTATCGACACCTGTACATCACAATACACACACATGCACACACACATCGTAGCACATTTTAGGGTACAACATATATTTGTGTTTAATATGTGTAATACATTTAACTCTTTGTATTTTACAGTAATAATACTCATATTGTTGTCCTATTGTCAGAACCGTAGCAAACTTCTGTAAATATGTGAAAAATCTCTGGATTCTATTACGCATTATTATTCATAAAGCCTCTTATTATGAAAAATAATTCTGTAAAATTTATATAAGGCAATACAATAAAATATACACAACACACGAAAACACATAAAAACGACATCCTAAACGAACAGACACAATTCAAATCACACGCATTATTCGAACATATCACACCCCACACACACAACATCGATCTTTCAAAAGTCGGTACCATCACGAAGAACAAGACGGACAGTGCTCCCAGCGGTAGCATCTGAAGTAGCTTTTTAAAAGTGAAAACTGGTTCAGGCTATAAGGTAAAACTTTTATGTTTTTACCCATAAAAAACTTTGTGTTCCGAGTTGGTAATGAATTAATTATATTTAATAAAATATAATTGAAGAATTTTTGTATTACTGTAAAATAATGTGTGAATGTGTATGTTTTTACTAATAATATACATTAATTTTCTATATAAAAAAATTATATTTTTAAACATAAATTTCAGTATTGTGTTTATAATCCATATTGTATCATAAATTTCATGATTTCATTCTATAAGCAGATTTTAATGGCACATAAACCACGTACGTCTAATAATTAAAAAAAATTGTATTTGTATTTTATTACCATGCAATGAATAATGTACAGTTGACTTAATTGTGCAAAATTAACAGTATTTACACAAAAATTATGGTGAGTAATAAACGATTTTTTTTTTTATTAACATCTGACGCAGCAACATTTTCATCGTTCAGTGGTGTATTAATTTCACATTTATGCAATATATTAGTTGTGTGATAATGATATAATTTGCTCAAGTATATTAAAAAAATGTTTACACTTTGATTATCTATAAAAGCAGTTATAACAAGAAGTATTTTGATTGAAGTGACTAATCTTAACATCCCCACCATGTAACAAATATTGTTATTTTCTTCCATTCAGTTCCAATAACTGAGCAAGCTTCAGTACGGTTGGGAGAAAAAATGAGTGGAGAAAGACTTTCTACTGTCATTATTATTTTCTTGTGTTTGCAGACAGTGTTCATTTGTGATGCAATGAAAGTATGTCTTACTTTCTTTATCATAATTAATTGATAATTTATAACGTAGAAAAATTATTAGTAAAATGCCTTAGTTAATAGCAGAGCGTGTTTTGAATCCTTAAAAAACGAGTCTGTTGTACAATTGTCTTATCTTATAATTGGATATTGCTGTAGGTTTTAGTGTTTTAAACAATTTATCAATATAGTAACAAGAAAAAAAAACAAAAAAAACAAGAAATGTGAAGACACAAAAGCAGACATAAAACTGGACAACATTATATTAAAGCAGATTCCCCTACTTAGGAAACGTTATAATAAAGGACAACATCTGTATGTGGGTCTCACTTAGTTTGTGAAAAACCATACCTGTGTTGGGAAGATATTTTCAAAAAGCCATAATGTCTAGTCACTGCAGGGATTAGATTCACAGTCTCTCTGGCTTCAGCCTTTGTCCAACACTCAGCTGGCTTGGCGAATAATAACTATTTCTTTTACTGGGGGACAGAAGCAGTGGCAGTTCTAGCATAGGTACCATGGGTGGGACAGGTTATAAAACGGGTGGGCGTAACCTCGAGTTCGCTGGTATATATTTGGAGTTTAAAATAGTTTTATCAATGACAGAGAACCAAATTAGGACTGTAATTCCGATTGAATTTATATGTTTGTGTTGTGTGAATGTAGTTACTGTATACATTTATGTGTATGTATACTTTATTTATACAAATGACAATATCTTAACTCTACAATGTTTAAATCAATGCTGACAAATAAAGATGATAATTGATAGGCTAAAACTGAATAGCTGAAATATTAAGAAAATAAAATACTATGAATGCAAAATAGTAAACAGGTTTTTACTTACTTTTAAAACAGATTAATTTTTCGATTGTTGGGATTAACGGCAAAATCATCAACGACTCTTTCAAGTCAATGTTCTTGGTCAAAGTCCTTTCTATTGCGGGCACAGACAAATAGCTAAGATGTTCATCAGACATTGAATTTTGTAAATAACTCCTTACACGTTGCATACACGAAAATGTTCTCTCACATGTTGCAGAAGAAGCTGGAATTTGAGTCAATTTGTACAAGTCATTGGACGCTAGTTTGTATTGCTCTAACAACTTGAGCAATGCAAGTAGATTCATAGTCCCCACACCGGTTTGTTTTTCATGCCTTAGGATAAGATTTTTAAATATTTTTCTTTCTGGTTCCAACGAATCAGTGATGCATGAATAATTTTAGACCAACAGCATTAACATTTCATTATCCAGGAACATTTTACTTTTGGGATTCAGACAAGTGATCCTTTAATTATTGCAGTGTTTGAAACAAAACGTCTCTCAAGTTCGCTATCTATGATATGTAGAATTTCATCAAATACCAGAGACTTGAAATCAGTTGGATGTACAGGTTTCAAGCTGTCTTTATTTGGCAAATCACAAACATATTCTACAAGATGTTTTGGTAACTTTCAAATTCTGCCAAGAGAACAGGAATCTGTGAGAATATCACCGCCTATTTTTGTTGCTACATCTACACTTTCTGTCCACACTGAAGTATGTTCAGTTATTAATTATTAGTTACAGATAGATTTTATGTGTTAAGGTTGATCCAGGACTTCGTTTAGTGTACTTCGGCAGGGAACAATAGGCAAATACAAATAACAAAATGCGTATATCAAGAAAAATATAACATTATTTATTTTCTTTTGATAACATGAAACAGGTCATGAAAACACTTATTCCGCCTTAAGGCGTAAAACTGATCACCAATAACTATTACCGGTACATCAAAATACGAATACGTATATTAAAGATTACGCAAACTCAACACTTCTTATTATTTTCATATTCTTCACTCACCCAATCACACACACTTTCATACTTCTACATTTCTTTTTATTGAGCTCAATTTAATATAATGCCAGTATTTACTTTCCTTATAAATGCGTAGAGTTCCACCACATGGGCCGTCTCCTGGTGCGTGCACTGTTTTGTTGTGTTATCGTTTTCACTTTTACGTTTTTACGGCCGAAACTGTCACGCCAATTTTTTACTGATCACTGATTATTTACATGATTTATATTTTTTACGTTCCAATATTAGTTAAACTTTCACATTTTATGATTTGCGGTTTATGCGGTCTATGCGGGCGAGACGAAAACTATTCAGCCGGCGGCCGAGCGAACTGCTCGGGTCCGCTATATTTAGATGTTGTTTGCCGACTGACGTTCAGCGTTACAATTTTCGTTCGGTGACGTCTCGAAAACCAGTTCATCCCCCTCCCCGCCATACGTCTCGTCCTCAGTATTGGAAAGTTCCGTTGGGCTTAGTATTACCTTTTCATCTTCCCACGAACTGATTTTCGTCAACAGAATACTAGCGGCATTACTCACTGGCTATAAATAAACTTTCGTTATGCTTCATAACCAACCATATATGGTCATGAAACTCTCACTGGCAATCGCCTCACCTTATGGGTGCCTCATCTTCACATGTTAGAAAATTTATAAAATTATACAATAATATTTATGTAAATTTTACCCCATTACAACACAGAAGTGAAACCTGTATCAGATTCACGCATTTGGTTGAAAAGATCCCTTGTATAGTTTCAACCAAATTGATCGCAGCAACAATGTAACAATCTTTGCCCTAGAGGAAATCAGACAGTGACTTGCATTATTTCAACAAATGTGTGAACAGGTATAAATGAAAAATAAAAGTTCAACTTGGCTCTGAGTCCTGATGCTTCTGCAGCTCGTTCTGAATTTTCACTCTGGATATTTACTAGTGTTACAATAATAGCTTCAATTGTCTTCTTCACAGCCAAACATGTAGCGTACTGACAGGCCGTGTCACTTAACTTTCTCAATTTCACTTTTCCTATCTTCATTTTCATTTATGTATCTGTAAACATTTGATGGACTGCCACTCATGAAAACATACAGTTCCTGCAGTGTCATAAAAAAAATCTGTAGCTGACTCGATTCCTCTACACGTAAGGTGCAACAATACATATATGTGCATATTTGCCCAAGGCGATATGTTTAATATGTATTTAGCATAGAAAGTATAAGGAAGAGTTTTAGACAGTTTTGTGCAAGAAAATGCAGGAATTGACAAAATCTGACCTGTCTAAAAAGGTACACCTGCCGCCGCGTAAGATACAGAATGTGTGTGTTTGTGTGTGTGAGCCAGCTGTGACCTGTTTTGAACGACGCGATGGGGTGATGTGCTACGAATTGTTTGTTCCAATTATTCACGTCTTAACAGGATTATAATAAACTAATTACTTGTGTTAAACCTGGTAACGAAGACTTACGCCAATTATAAAGACACCATTGCATTAATGAATTCTTAACGAATGCAGTAATGTAAAATTTATTTCCAGAGGTGCAATATTAATGATGCTATTTAATTAATATTAATTACCAGTGTAATTAAAGAGTAATTAGTATGTGTGGTATATGTGAGTGACCAGAAAATAATTACGCAAACAATGAGATCGCTCATGTGACGAATATGGTCATGAGTTCGCGATAATTAACCAAAAGTGAGTGTAATAAAAAGGACGATCTGGAGCGAACTGACCATCTCTAACCTGTCGAAAGCAGGAATGCTCCTATCAAATCGCCACCAGTATAACTACCACTGGCAACTGTGGGCGATCACACACTCGGACTCAACAAATCTACAGAGGACGTTACGCTGCCCGTTTGCAGATCGACACACACACACACACACACACACACACACACACACACACACACACACACACACACACACACACACACACACACACACACACACACACACACACACCAAGACTTAAGGAGGAATTATGAAGCATCACCAACAACAACATTTAGAGACAACGACCACAGCACCATCAGCAACATCATCATACTCTCAGGATTCTGGACACACACACACACACACACACACACACACACACACACACACACACACACACACACACACACACACACACACACACACACACACACACACACACACACACACACGCACGCAACGGTAACGGCAGATATTCGCAGGTGATACAAAAACAATTATATTTTATTGTGAAGAGAGCTCTCGAAAAGAACTTAAATATGAATATAATAATTAGAGTTTTAAGGTTAAAAAATACTTAGATAAGAGAGAAATAACAAGACTTAGAAAAGGAATATCAATCTTTTGTCGTATTTTTGGGTGTGTCAGCATAAATCAATTAATAGATTGAAAGTAAATGTAACATCATATTTATTTGTTTATAGCAACAATAAATTCATTCTTGAAACTTAATCTTATTTTGTTTGTAACTGAGTTGCTATCAGTATTTAAAAATTGAGTTAATTTCAGACACACAGAAATAAAAAGAAGTTAAATAACTTGTTTAACATGATTGTTTAGTCAATAAGATTATATGGGTGTTTATTTGTGTGGTATGTTATGAATAGCATTGCAGGTTACAGTATATGTGTAAAACTTATAAAGGTAAATGTTTATGTGTCTAATGTTTGAAATTTTAATATTGAAATATTTTTTCTGTTAATTAATAAATGTTAGAATGATTATTTGAAACAATTTTAAATGATTTATTTCATGTCAACAACATCACACTCGTCTTTAAAAAGTATTTAATTATTGTGCAACCACATATACATGACGCAACGAGAAACAAAATCCTGCGACCTGGCCGGTGTAATACATATTTAGTTGCGTTGAGTACATGGTAATATATTTGTAGATTTATTGTAACATTGCAAAGAAGATTCAATTCATGGTTCATACAGTGTGTGAAGATGGCTTGTGGAACTTCCCTGCTAAAAAGAGCTTAAACACCTGCACAAGAGCCACTCATAACTGCAGCTCCATCATATGTTTGTGGAACACAGTAATTTAAATTAACTCCACAGTTCGGTAGTTTTTGTTTAATACAAATTAATAAAGAAGAACCATCCCATTTTTTTTGCAGTTTCAAAGCCTAGAAATCTTTCATATATATTCCCATCTAAATAGTAACGAATCACTATTGATAATTGTTTAGTTTTTGAACAATCTTTTGACTCGCCAACCATTAGAGTAAAATACTGACCTTTTTTTACTTCATCTGTTATATGTTCTAGCACGATGTTGCTCATGGTGCTAAGAATTTCATTTTGAATACCATGATGAGTGTATTTTTCTCTTTTATATTCAAGTTTTTTTTTAACACTTACACCTTTTCTCCTTATAAGTTCCTTTAATTCTAAAAAATTTCTTTGTTTTCACTCTGTTTCGATTCATCATGACCTCTTTGAGGTATTTCTTGTAGGACTGTGAATTGAAGTACATCAGCAATTGTTTCAATGTATCCTCTACTTTCTTGAACTTCAAGAGCATACGTTTCATCTAGCAGAGCAGCAATTGATGCATCCCACCTAAACTTATTTTTTTAATTTTTGAAAGACTCCCAAGCAACTAAAGAATGTTTGTGGGATGAGCTGTTCTCATGCTGCTTAAAACCGGAATTAGAATCTGTTGCTCTTTTCCAATTAGTGTAACCTTCATTTACAAAACTAAGCAATTCACTTTTTGTGCCTTGAGTTTGGGGACGAAAAAATCGACAGGCAAAACAAAATGCAGCATCACTTATAATACTGTATTCAAGCCATGGGTGGATTTTGTACCAATCAAGGAAAAAAGTAGGTTGCTTTGGTTCATCAGTAGGTTTTGTAGCTATATCACTAATTGAACCAGATGGATTAGCGCTGCTGGTGCTACTGCTAGGAAATCAGTACCTTTATTTTCACCGAGTTCTTCTTCATTTTCTGACTGTTTCCTTCTTTCCCTACTTCCATATCATCATCATCAAACACAATTTTTTCAGGTTCAGTTTCGGGATCCTGAAAACTAACCTCAGCAGTTACAGGTGTAGATGTTGTAGGCATTGTAATGTCCTCTTCATTTGGTTTAACAATTTTTTGTTGCAGAATGAAGTAGTCCGAAATGCTAGGGCGTTTTACCATTTTTATTGTCACTTTTCCACATTCACTTTCAATAATCTGTATAATATTTACCGTATTTCTTCTGTCGTGTGACTTCATGTTGCGTTTGATTGATTTACGCATTTTGAAACATATGTTTCGTCTTCAGAAATAAAAAATCACTCAAAATGAGTTCGTTAAATATTAAAATTACAAATATTGAAAACAATTCCACACATATCGTGTTACATGAGTGCGCACTCGAGTCGGACCGATCGGACACTGTCTGTTAATAGCTATTGTGTAAACAGGTTTATTGCGGTATCGTAGAGCGGGTTTGATTTGAAATTTAAATGATCGTTTAGCACGAAATCATGACTGTGTACATCACTGTACGCTCTATATCTCGAATTCTTCCAAGGCGTTCATGTAAGCGCCTTTATTACCAAAATATATGGGTTTCAAGTTGGAATTAAAGCTAGTATATTTATGATTTTCATTTATCATGTGACGTGTGTAGTTGGATTTTATGTTCGATAGTGTTGGCTGACCCTTCAAATTGTGCTTTGTTGTGTGTTCAATAAAACGTTTTTGGAAACTCCTTCCCATTTGTCCAATATAAAAGCATTCACAATCGTCACATGATTATTTATACACCCAGTTTTCTTTCCTAAAGGCATTGTTATTTTATTACGGAGTATGTTCATAAGATTATTGTTTTTTTTTTAAATATTGCGGTTCTATTGTTATTATTTAATACACTTGTTAAATTTTTTGGCATTATGTTGGTGTACGTTGTTGAAATAAAAATGGTTTTTGTGTCTTTTTCTATATGAGGTTTAGATAGCTTGTACTTATGTTTTCTGAGGATGTTGTCAATCAAATTCTACATAGGCCAGACAGGGTGTTGCTTCAAACAAAGATACATTGAACTCCACTACCGAATCCACCTTTCCCAACCACCTCATTGAAGCAAACCACATATACACAAACATTGACAACAAGATGGATATTCTACACATACATACAAAAGGCCGAAAACTAGACTTGAACAATTGGAAATACACGAACACACAAAAACAAAATCGTAAACGAATAGACACAATTCAAATCACACGTATTACTTGAACATATCACGCCCCACACACACTCAACATCGATCCTTTGATAGTCGACGGGGTCTCCAAGAACAATATGGATAGCGCTCCCAGTGGCAGACTCTGACGAAGCTCATAATAGACGAAAACTGGTTCAGGCTATAAGGTAAAACTTTTACGTTTTTAGCAATAAAAACTTTATGTTCCGAGTCGGTAGTGATATACTTATATTTAGTTAAAAAGGAGAGGTGACAATGGGCACCCTTGTATTTTTAGAATAGACCAAATTCTATATAGGCCAGACAGGACACAGTATGTATCTTCAAACAAAGGTACATTGAACACATAAAAGCATAACATTCTACCACTGAATCCATCTTTGCAAATCATCTGGTTGAAGCAGAGCCCACATACACAGACAACAGAAACAACATGGAAATCCTACATATTCACACAAAACGTCGCAAACTAGACACGATCAAACAACAGGAAATATACAAACACACAAAAAATGCGTGGCAACAATGTTCTAAACAAACAGAAATTATTTAAATCATGTATGCTATTTAAACACATTACAAAACATGCACACACAACAACAGGCTTTCAAACAATGGTGCAATCTCCAAAGAACAGAATGGACTGTGTTCCTAGTGGCTGCCTCTGATGAAGCCCACAATGAATGAAAGCTGGCTCTGGCAATAAGGTAACAATCTTTTGTTTAATTCTTATCTATAATACTAATGCTCTGCATTGGGATAGTGTTTATAAATCCTTAGATATTTTATACTTACACATGTTGTAATAAACAATATGATTTAATGTGCTCGTGTGTTGTAATCCCACAATGTGTTATTGTAGTATGTGGCAGAACCCCAAAGGTGCAGAAAGTCTTACCAAGAATTGTCAACGGGAAGCTTGAAACAGCACACAATTATCTTTGGATGGCGGCCATTTTGTACCACAACAGTCAATTTTGTGGTGGCTCCATTATCAACAACTACTACATATTGACAGCGGCTCACTGCATTAAGCCTTACAAGTGAGTTAAACAAAACCAAGTGAGAAAGTTAATTTTACATGAAAATTATTTGCACTATTATACAGTATTATATTATACAGCGTTATGTATGGGAGCATAACATCAAGTTTAGTGTACTTGATAATTATCTTTGTGTTAGAAAAAAGGAATTTCAGGAGGATGCATGTCAAATAATGCTTACCAACAATTTGGCCTATTCTGTTGGTCTTTGTCATTGTCGTCGTCATCATCATCATCATCATCATCATCATCATCATCATCATCATCATCATCATCATCATCATCATCATCATCATCATCATCATCATCATCATCATCATCATATAGTGTTTTGCTGTATGCCAGGACCTAACATCATCATCGTCTACCATTTGTTATGTATTGCAATCTAACAACGGTACATTCCTTCATCTCTTGAAACAACAGTCTACGTTGTATCTCATCCAAGTTACTTCTCCCTATCTTTTCCGCCTTCCATGATTCCTTCAAAATTGTTGTTAGCAACTCGTTTGTTGCCAGGACATATGCAATGTCCTGATCCAATGTTTTCCTTTCTTTACCATCTTCACCATCTTCATTAGAAAACTGTCTTACAACAGGTACTTTCCATTTTTCTTGGTCTAATGCATCTCTCTTCATCTGTCTACAGTTCCTTCCATTTTTCATGTCAGCACTAACTACAATAACTAAACTGACAGTGTTCATAGCAGCCACCTCTGACAAAGCTCACAAGGAAAAAGCAAAAAGTAATTTTTTTTTTAATCCTTTCAGTGCCATCATCAGATTTTTCGGGCATTGATAGTATCTGCTTAAGTGTCAGTTTTCAAAAAATCGGATGCCATAAGTATTGTGTAAAATTGTGCCGGTGTCCAATTTTTTGGATGGCTAGAAGAATTATTTTCAAAGGTATAATACCAAACTGAACTGACACTATTGCACACCACTATAGAAAAATTATTCTGATTAGTGCTTTCAAGCTTCACAGTTCATCATCAGATCAAAAAAAATGTACAATATGTTAACTGTATATATTTATTTATATGTATAAATATTTAATATTTATATTTATTTTTCCTCAAGATATTATTTTTCCTTTATTTGGAACAAGTTTCGAGAACTCCTGTGTTCTCATCCTCAGCCTTCGTGATCTTGCGTCTGGTGAAGTATTTGTGTGTTGGCTGGATGTTATTTTGTTATAGCAAAATATCAAAAATAATAGCACAAAAACTAAAAAGTAACCATCTAGCAAATAATTATCATAACATAAAAAATACATACGAATTAATAGACAAACTAAAAATAATAAATATAAATGAAAATACATTTTTCACATCATATGATATCACAAACATGTACACCAACATCCCAGTAGAAGAAACAATAGACATAATAATAAACAAACTTAAAGAACAAAATGAAGACAAACAATATATAACTGAAATAAAAAATAGCCTCCAACCAGTGGCGTACGCAGGTGGGGGGGGGCTCAGGGGGCTCAAGCCCCCATAACCGCAAAAATGTAATATGCCTTCCTTAATTTACTTAGGCCTCGTCTAAAATTACAAAATTGCATATTTCGGCCGATTTGGACGGGGATATAAATACTAAGAAAATAAGTAGTTTATAATAACAATTATTACTTCAGTTATAATTTATAGTTCATTGAATGGTGTATTACGCTGAGTCTAACGTTCAGTAAGCTACCTGTTTTCTCTCTCTCTCTCTCTCGCTCTCATTCTACGGCGCGGCAGCGCGGCCACACGCATGCTACCACCAGTGAACCCTAAGAATTTTTACTTGAGTACCGTATTGAATAATGTTTATATGAAACTTAAATAAGTACCTACATAAACCTTTTCTTAAAAATATATTTAATACTTAAGTTAAATTCAGCATTTTTTTAATAGCAGTCAATAAATAAAAAGAAAATTTTAATAATGTTCATAATTTCATATCTTGAGTAATGCTGCTGTAATAATGAAAAAAATTACTTTAAAAACACTTTACATCTATACGAAAATTTTTGATAATTTTTTTTTACTTAAAAATAAAAATAGAATCGTTATATATATTATTATAAAATAATTAATTTCTAGAAATACTAATACTTTATTTAAAATGTGTCGATTTTCCGAACGTATAAACATAACCTACCTACCAAATCCTGCACACAGTGCATGCACGCACTCCACAGCGTGCGTGCAAAATTTCGAGTTTTCATGCATGCCTGTGGTGTGCGAACAGAAATAATATATCCTCTACAAGATTCCATATAGGCCTATTCATCATTTTCGGCAGTGATCGGAGGTAGTCGTTCACTCGATACTTACACCTGTCATCGTCCGCCATTGTCGCGTTTGTGTTCATTTAGCAGTACGGTGTTTATTAAATTCGCAGTTTTTGTAGTTTTATTAGTATTTGATTCTTTGTTGCGTAAAAGATGGAGACTAATAAGTCCAAACTTGATGACAAGACAACAGTACCAAAAAGGAAAGTCAGCATTTTGGATTTCTTTGTAACAAAAACTAAACTTGCGTAGTGTGATAGTGCAGCAGAAAGGCCTGCATGTTCTTTGTCAACTTCTACATCGTCTGAGCAAGATACTTGTGTTATGGCAATGGTAACAATGTTTCCGGGCTTGTTTCTGAAATCTCTGACAATAGTGAAACTATAAGTCTTGGCTGTTCTTTCACAAAACGAGTCTTCATTCTTACGTAAAATAGCAGACATTAGTAATTTATTATTTCAATATAAATCTCAAATTGTTGGTAACCTGAAGTATGCCATCCTTTGTAAAAATTATACTGAAAGTATGGCTGACCACAAATTTCCTGTAAAAAAAAGAAGGTGCAATTATATGCGATCATTCCAGTATTCTTGTTATCACATGTCAATCACATAGAGCAAATGCTGGCAAGGAATTGGACGTGAAACAACACTACAAGCTAAATGTATATATATTCCTTTTGTTGATCACTGTGTTGTTGAGTTAGAACCCGTTCGGACCTGAGTTTGATAAAATTTGTCATCTTCAAGTACTTATACCTCATTTCATCATGAGATCTACTCAAGAGATCAAGCAGTCTGTTGCCTCTATCATTTACCCTGACATTTCCAGGATGGAACTTAAACTTGAGGCAGAAATATGGAAGAAAAAGTAGGTGGATGAAGCAGATATAAATCTTCGTGACGCAGCTCTGTCTTCTCTGCAAGCTTGCAATCCAGATATATTACCCAACGTCCGAAAAATTTTAGAAGCACTGTGTGTACTCCCAGTGACGTCAGCTGAGCCAGAACGCTCCTTCTCTACTCTGAGGCGGTCGAAAATGTGAATGAGGTCTACAACATCAGAGACAGGGCTTAATGGTATTAAGTTTTATTTACACTACCAAGCCACTTGTATGACAATCAAATAAACTACGTTACTCACCGTCAGAGGCTTAATACTTACACTCGTGATGTTATACTAACTCAACATGTTTCGGGACAGCTTGTCCCATCTTCAGGAGTAAAACACATACTCTTCAAACTCAATTAAGGATGAATCGTCAAACATTAAAAATCTTAAAACTCAAAACACACAGTGAATAAATTAATGAATCTACAACATTAAGCGCACGTGTAGGCTCCAAGGTGCACACCTCACGCCGGCTGAACGCGCACTAAGTAAAATTACTCGTCGCTCGGAAGATGACGCAGTGCAGTATCATATAAAACATTCGACTTAAAGCTTAGTAGATCGTTCAAAACAAATGGCCTGGTGTCACTATTATTATAAGCTTTATAAATCTCGAATTCTTCTAGAGCGTTCATATACTGTCCCTTATTGCAAATATGGAGGGGGACTAATTTAGTCTTAAAATCAGTATAGCCGTGATTTTCGTCGTCACTTATTCATTTTTCGTCGGCTTACTCATTGTATGCTTATCTTTTTGCAATTGCTGATTCATTAGCTTCAAAAATGAATTTACTTCTAATCAAATTTCTTTTATATTACTTTGTTTTAACTTTCTACTGCATATGCATTGTCCTTTATCATCAAAGAGTTTACTAATTACGTTAATTCAAAAATTAAATATTTCTCTTATCATTTACGTTACTAATTACTAAATTTGATACAAGCAATATTATTCTAATTTTTATTCTGCTTTTAAATTTATGTATAATTTATTTATTTTAATACTAGTTGAATGTTTTTCATTCCAACTTTAATTAGTGTCTTTCAAATGTCTATAATTACAATGGTTTTTTATCACCTCGTTTGACGTGGTTATTCGTTCGTACGTCCTCCTTTGGTCCTTGGGTCGGATCCTCCGTGTCCTTTTGGTCCTCTGGTCGTGTCCTCCGTGTCATTTTTGTCCTTTGGTCGTGTCCTCCGCGTCCTTTTGGTCTTATGGTCGTGTCCTCCTCCATGTGTTGATTAGTAGTCGTCTCGCCTCATGTCATATGCTGCCGGTGTGTCCATAGACCTCATCGTATGTATTCTGCGGCTCTGGTTAGACATCTAGTTTGTCCTGTGACTCTCACTATAGATGTGAATTGGCGTCGTCGACTGACATAGCCTCCTGCGGCAACAGTTGAATCGAGAAGAAGAAACTTTATTAGCGCGACCTGGTATTTATAGTCAGGTCGTGCAAAAATTCCTGTCTGAACAATATTTAACCTGTCAGGTTCTGTCGAGCGTCACTTTCCCAACTCTGGTTCAAGTCACAATTTTTGCCTATTTTCACGAATTACGAAGTTTGTTTCACTTCACTCGATGCTCAATCGATCACTAATTTTTATGTGCTTACTATACGTAAATTGCTCTTCTTTAAGGTACTCAGAAAAAGAGTTATTCATTTTTTACGTATAGTAATTGCACTTTTCGTCACATCGATACGGTTTTTTAACACTTTATTCACCTATAATTTCTATACACTTTGGTGTCTTTTGTTTCATACTATCGTACAGAGTTTTCTTATAATTAAAATAAACATACAACTATTCTACTTGAAAAGAGTTTGTTACATTTCAGGAACGGACAGGTTTCACACACACCAACAAAATACGCGCGTACACAACACTAGCGACAGGTGTGTCGAAAATGCATGTCCATGCATGAATTCTGCGCTCCCTATTTTACTACGATCCAGCTTATGCAATCTCAATCATGTTTATTAATACATATTTATTTATTTTTATTATTTATTTCATTTATTTTGGCAATGCACAGTACCGTTAATGTTTGTACTTTTGCATTATTTCCCTGCTTGGTGAAAAAAAATTGTTGAATACCAAACTAAAATATTTTTTCTGCCTTTTTATTAGACAAATAATATGTATTGTTTTTATTTATCGATACATTTATTTATTTTATGTGTGACTAATAATGAGTCTTCGATTTTTCAATTTTACCCTTATTTGGTGGTTTTCTGAGCAATATTTCTCCTCTCTTGTAGGTAAAGTCGCTGTGGTGTTTCGGTACATCCGCTTTAGTCGTTGTTCCACTTTAATCGTTCTAGTGACCCAGTTATTTATGAATAGAATTTTCTCTTAATGTTTTTTGCCAATTTCCCCACTCTGGAATTGTACGCCTTGGTCACTTTTCGTCTTGCCAAATGCTGGAATATATTTCTGCAGTAGTATCTTTAGAACAACCTTCGTTGTGGGTTGCATAATTAGATATAGCCGGACTGCCTTGGAAAACACATCGATACATACCAATATGTTATTCGCTCCTCGTCTTGATCGTGGTAGTGGTCTCAGAAAATCCACTGCAATTAGCTCTCCTCTAGCTTCCTTCTGACTACTCTGCATCTCAACATATTTATGCCATCCTTCACTTTGTAATTTTACATTTCCTTAATCATAACATTCTTACATTCTTTAATCTTTTCTTAACATGAAGATTACTTACATTTCTTAACATTTTTTAACATTTCTTACATTTCTTTTCCGATCGCTCATAATCTTCTTCATTCTTACCATGTGCTGTAATACACTTCCATAACAGAATACTTTTTTAGCTTCGTAGTGTGTCGCATGATCGGTTACAGATGAACTGCCTTAGTTTTTAACTCGCTCGACATTTTACTCGTAGTCTTGAGCCCTAAGTAGTCTCTTCCCTTTGACTTCCACTACCGCTTTCTTCTGTGTCCTTGCATTTCCACTAAGGTATGAAGTTTTCGCTTGATCAGCCGTCTGACAAATATCAATTATTTCTCATTTCTAACTTTCTCTTCATATTAAAAATAACATTCTTTACAATCATTTCTTAAATATTTCTTTAAACATTAACATTCCTTATCCTTTCTTTAAATACTAACATTCCTTTTATTTCTTATATTTATTTAACATTTGTTTTAATTTAATTCCTTAACATTTTTCTGCAACCATAACATTTCTTTAAATATAACTTATGTTTTTTTTTAATTATAATTAATACAGTAATATTTTTCATTTAAAAATATTTCTTATTTTCATTAGAGCGTAGAGTGCGGTGTGTCGTTTGATTTCCACCCTCCTTAGTTTAAGCTAAAATTTGTTTGTAGTCTTCCGGACGTATATTGTTCCTGTGTAGCATAGTCGTCATCATATAACAATTTCCGCTTCTCACCCTTGTTATCATTCCATTGTAACTCACCTGTTCGTTGCTGCGTTGAATTGTTGCTGCCTTTATCGCGTGACTCACTTGTCTATAGGGTGAAAACTTTATTCTCCCTCTTGTCCAAACGGAATCTCCTCTCTTTCTCTCGTAACGGTCGCATTCCATCGCAACAGTTTGCTCGCGGACCATACAAACATTTGAACCTATTTTCGTGCGTCTTTTATGATAATACTCACCGTAGTTCTCATAATTATAGTTATAATCATCGTTACTATAATTATCACTCGTTTGGTACTTACCGTGTGTATAATTAATATTATAATTATCACAATTTTGCGTAGTGTTTCGTATTGGAGGTTTACCACTACAGTTATAGTTACAGTGACAATTAGTGAGTGTGTTCTCGCCGCAAATATAGCGTTTTAATTGTTTCACACATCTTTTACTTTTAATTGCTTTACTGTGAGTTTGCACAGCAAATTGTATATTCCTCTCACTAAAGTATGATTGTTTAATTTATTTTGTATTCTTCCTTAGTGTTAATTACTTCTCTAGCATTGTCATTATTACTTACGAACGTCTGTTCTGTCTTACTTTCAATGATTATGGTTTGTTCACATAACATTTTTTCACATATTTATTCTGTTTGTTTATCAATTACTTCACATATATCTTTCCCAAGAGTGTCAGTATGTGAGTTGGTATCAACAATCTTTTCTGTTAACCCTTTTAAACTTTCCGTTATTTTAATGGTGTCTTGTCTAAAATTTTCAGTCCGTTGTTCTAGTTTAGTATTAAAATTTTCAGACTGTTGTTCTAATTTATTTTCTAAACCTTATGTTTCGTTTTTATTAAATTCTTTTAATTCGTCTATTCTCGCATTCAAATTTCCTATCTGTTTTGTGCTTATTTCATCTACCCAAGCACGCATCATAGTTTGAAGTGCTTCCATGTTCAGGCTTTCTGGTGCTGCCATTATGAATATTTTGTATTTATTTATTATGTTTTAGAATATTATTCTTATGGAACAGAATTACTAATTTTATTTATTTATTTATTATTATTATTAATTATTATTAATTTTCTTATTACAATTACACCTTTATAATGATATTATTTCGTTGAGCGCCAGTTGTGTCTTAATACACAACAATTAACATAACATACAATTAAGGTTTAACATAAATAATTATCATATATAATATATTTTTCATTTAACACACATTTATTTTTAGAGCAACCATTTAGCTACAAAAAAAATTAACTAGTGAAATGGTCGGGATCATGACACGTTCTTGGGCGACAATTTTTTACAACGACACAATTTTGTGTATACAAGTTGCAAATACAAATTTATTTGTGTTTGAGGAGTCCCATGTTCTGGGGATGCCAAAATTTCATATAGCACTACAAATTGATATTTATTTAATGTAATTTAAATTTAATTTATTAATTTAAATTGAAATTGAATTAAATTTAATTAATTCAATTTAATTTATTGAACTGATTTCATGGGTGTAATCGTAATAAGAAGATATTACGTTATGTAAGTTTAAAATTGTTCCATAATGTATTTATTAAACAAAATCTTTCATATCGCATATTAAACATTGACTTATTATTATATCGTTTGTATGAAGTTTTCGTACATAACTTATTGCTAACAAATTACATACACAAGTTATACACAAATCTTATTATCTAATTTTAATTACTTTAAACTATTGATTTTGCTCTCGGCTTACTCATTGTATGCTTATCTTTTTGCAATTGCTGATTCATTAGCTTCAAAAATGAATTTACTTCTAATCAAATTTCTTTTAAATTACTTTATTTTAACTTTCTATTGCATATGCATTCTCCTTTATCATTAAAAATTTACTAATTACGTTAATTCAAAAATTAAATATTTCTCTTATCATTTACGTTACTAATTACTAAATTTGATACAAGCAATATTATTCTAATTTTTATTCTGCTTTTAAATTTATGTATAATTTATTTATTTTAATACTAGTTGAATGTTTTTCATTCCAACTTTAATTAGTGTCTTTCAAATGTCTATAATTACAATGGTTTTTTATCACCTCGTTTGACGTGGTTATTCATTCGTACGTCCTCCTTTGGTCCTTGGGTCGGATCCTCCGTATCCTTTTGGTCCTCTGGTCGTGTCCTCCGTGTCCTTTTTGCCCTCTGGTCGTGTCCTCCGCGTCCTTTTGGTCCTCTGGTCGTGTCCTCCTGCATGTGTTGATTATAGTCCTCGCCTCATGTCATATGCTGCTGGTGTGTCCATAGACCTCATCGTATGTATTATGTGGCTCTGGTTAGACATCTAGTTTGTCCTGTGACTCTCACTATAGATGTGAATTGGCGTCGTCGACTGACATAGCCTCCTGCGGCAACAGTTGAATCGAGAAGAAGAAACTTTATTAGCGCGACCTGGTATTTATAGTCAGGTCGTGCAAAAATTCCTGTCTGAACAATATTTAACCTGTCAGGTTCTGTCGAGCGTCACTTTCCCAACTCTGGTTCAAGTCACAATTTTAGCCTATTTTCACGAATTACGAAGTTTGTTTCACTTCACTCGATGCTCAATCGATCACTAATTTTTATGTGATTACTATACGTAAATTGCTCTTCTTTAAGGTACTCACAAAAAGAGTTATTCATTTTTTACGTATAGTAATTGCACTTTTCGTCACATCGATACGGTTTTTTAACACTTTATTCACCTATAATTTCTATACACTTTGGTGTCTTTTGTTTCATACTATCGTACAGAGTTTTCTTATAATTAAAATAAACATACAACTATTCTACTTGAAAAGAGTTTGTTACATTTCAGGAACGGACAGGTTTCACACACACCAACTGGACGGTAGCGCGATGATTTTATTTTACTAGGTTGGCTAATCTGATTTATATCTCATCAACGTTCGCGTAATCGTACTTGAGCAGTGCACATTCAGTAATCTCGGCGTTCAGTTCGCCGGACCTTTTCGTCAAGTTAGTGTCGACATTAGATGTAGGCCTTAGGCCTTACTATTTTCTATCATGGCCAACTAGCGCCACAACTTCATTCTTAACTAAATTTATTAATTATTGATTCAATATGCAGCATTAGCCAGCCTTCTTTCAATTTATTACAGCTGTAATGTGATCATTCAAATTATTAAAACTATTCGTATACAGTCCACTTCTCTTATTTCTTAATGTAATTTAATACATCCTACACAACATCTTCAATCATAATGGAAGACCAGCAGACAAATATTTAATGCAAGATACATAATTTTCGCCCGCTCGGGCTGAACAAATTAACTCTTCCGGTCCGCACTTGCGGGACGTTACCTTTCTTAAACTGTTTCGGCCCACTTGGGCCGGGATCAGCCATATTTTTGGTCCTCCGGGCCGGATTTCCACTTAATGTCTTTGTGTCTTTTTCTGGCCATCACGGGCGGGTTAGCACGTCAGCTAATGCGACTGTGGCGTGATTTGCGTCGCCACTTCGCTCGTCGTCTTCAGGCAACGTGATAGCAAGTTCCTGCCGGCTGCAGTGCCTCAAGGTGGTCATCTTGCCAGCTGTTCACCATCATCATCAAGGAGCCGACGCTGCGGGACGTCGCTGACCAGGTACCACCAGCAACAGTAATAAGGTGCGTAAAAGAATGTCTGAGGAAGGCCTCAAGGTGCTGACCAGAAAGAGAGGCGGATTAAAGTCCGCGATAGTGCGGATACAATCCGCGGTAAATTCATTTGACATTAATTTAACCACAAAACATTTTTTGACTGTGAGATTAGAAAGTCTTAAGAGCTTAGCCTCGAAGTACGACGAAGTACAGTCTGAGATAGAGCTTATATGTAAAGACGTGAGCACTGCTCAGGCAGACCGAGTCGAGGTTGAGGAAATGATATACTCAACTGAGGAAAACATTTTACAACTTCTTGACACTGTTAATACTCAGACTGTGCCTCCTGTACTATCGACGCCTGTGCATTTAAAACCGATAAGTTTGCCCTGCTTCTCAGGCAACATACTTGAGTGGCAACATTTCTATTCAATTTTTAATGATCTGGTGCATTCAAGATCAGATTTAACACCAGTACAGAAACTGCATTACTTGCATTCATCGGTGAAGTGTGAACCATTAGACTTAATTAAATCATTACCAATTTGTCAAGAGAATTATGTAATAGCGTTGAACTTGCTGTCCGATAGGTACAATAATCCATTTATATTAGCAAAATATTATGTACAGAACCTACTTCAGGTTAAGTCCACAATAAAGGACTCAGTCCAAAGCTTGGCTGAGTTTACGAATACTATAACGTCTTCTGTTAATTCGCTGGCGGCAATGAAGCTGTCTGTAAACCTATTTGAGTTTATTACTATACAATTGCTTTCCACTAAACTTGACCCTATCACTTTAAAACGTTGGAAGGAGTCTATAGACCCTGACAACTTGCCTAGTTTTCAAGACTTTACTCATTTTTTGAATTTGCGCCGACAGCTTTTAGAAAATACTATGCCAATTGAACCCGGACAGCAATTCAATAAACCTAGTGTAAAACCAAACAATAAGTTTGAGAAATGTAGTTTAAGAAATACTGCTGGCAGCAGTACCTTTAAGAGTTATCATGCTACGGCAAGGCATTATTCATGTGTGTGCTGTAAATCTGATCACCCGCTTTACATGTGTAATAATTTTCGCATATTAAGTGCCGCTGAGCGAGGGCAATTGGTGGCAAACCATAAATGTTGTATTAACTGCCTTAGAGCAGGTCATTTGATAACAAATTGTAAAAGTAAACAGGTTTGTAAAATTTGTTCAAAGGGTCACCACACCTTGCTGCACGCTAATTACGTGCCGAAATCAGCAGCTGCCAGCAGTAACTACTGCTCATTTAAATTACAATGTAAAAACAATGTACTTTTATCCACTGCAGTTGTATATGTCATTGATCAGGCTGGCAATAGGCATAAGGCGCGCGCACTTCTTGACGCCGGGTCTCAGATCAATTTTTGTACGAAATCATTTGCGAAAAGATTGCACCTCAAACTAACCCGATCTAATATTCCGATTACAGGAATAAGCAACACAGCGTGTTGCGCTACTGACATTGTTTCTATGCGTATTATGTCTCGCTATCAGAGACATAGTTTCGAGGCCAAATTTGCCATCTTATCTAACTTAACTCATAATCTGCCTTCAATATCGTTTGACATCAACCGGTTCCACATTCCAAATAAAATTTTTCTCGCCGACCCAGATTTTAATATATCTTCACAGATCGACATACTATTGGGGGCTCAATTTTATCTAGATTTAATATTAGCTAATAAGTACACACGCGGACCCAACTTCCCTATCTTTCAGGAGACAAAACTGGGTTACATTTTGGCCGGCAATCTGCCCAAGCACTGCCACACCCAGGGTCCTGCTGTTTCGTTCTTGGCAAGGAACAATGACAGCCAAATCCTGCAATCTCTTGAGAGATTTTGGGAGGCAGAAACGATCCCCGGCGATACCCCTAATGGCGAGTCGGCTTGCGAAGAGCATTTTATGCGCTACACTCAGCGCAACCACGAGGGTAGATTTATAGTGTCGCTCCCATTTAAGTCTGATAATCCTTACTTAGGGGAATCCTACACAAGTGCCGAATCAAGGTTTTTAAACTTGGAGCGTCGATTCAGGCGCGATCCTAAGCTCGCTCGCGACTACGCAGACTTTATCGGGGAATACATGAAGCTTGGGCACATGACACCCATTGATCATGGCGCTATCAATTTAGGATCGTCAAATATTTATTACTTGCCTCACCATGCCGTGTTTAAACATTCTAGCTTGACCACAAAATTGCGCGTTGTCTTTGATGGTTCCTCCAAGACTACAAATGGCCTTTCGTTAAATGACCTATTATTGGTAGGCCCCAATGTTCAGCAAGATCTCTTCTCTATTCTGTTGCGGTTTCGCACACATAAGTATGTCCTGATTGCTGACATCGAAAAAATGTATCGTCAGATTCGCGTTGCTGAAGAGGACTGTCACTATCAGCGTATTTTGTGGCGTGACTCTCCCCTCGAACCACTTAAGCATTTCGCGCTGCGAACAGTAACTTACGGCACGGCTAGCGCCTCCTTTTTGGCCACACGGTGCCTTTTACAAATTGCTAGAGACAATCAAACTTCCTTTCCCCAAGCGGCTTTAGCCATCACTAACGATTTTTATGTAGACGATCTACTTACCGGTTCTGACACTATCCCCGATCTGACTAATCTGAAATCCGACCTAGGTGCGTTACTTGCTCAATATGGTTTCACGTTGCACAAATGGGCATCAAATGAACCCACAGCGGTCGCAAGTCATCACAACCTTTCACGACCCCTAAATAAACAGGACAATGTGCGTACCCTGGGCATTCTTTGGAACAACACTGCTGATTCATTTTTGTTCGATGTCAACCTATCTCCGGTTCTTCATAGCATATCCAAGAGGCAAATTCTTTCAATAATCGCCGGAATATATGATCCACTGGGTTTAATCGGACCAGTTGTCTTTTTGTATAAACACTTCATGCAGCGACTCTGGCTTTGTAAGCTTAGTTGGGATGAACCGCTTTCCGGTCAGTCACTGTCGGATTGGCATTCTTTGTGTAACAAATTAAGTCTGATTGGTAAAATAGTGGTCCCGCGATCTATTCGTTGCAACCATCAGGCGGTTACAGTTCAGTTGCATGGTTTTTCGGATGCTTCCGAGAGAGGGTTCGGCTGTTGTGTGTATGTCCGAGTCATTTATCAAGATGCTACTGCTTCCTGTCATCTTTTGTGTTCAAAATCTCGCGTGGCTCCCTTGCGCCAAGTGTCATTACCTCGTATCGAGCTCTGCGCTTGTTTGTTATTATCGCGACTTGTGTCTAAAATTATTCCTGCTCTTCATTCATTCATTGAGGATGTACATTTGTATTCCGATTCTATGGTGGCTCTTTACTGGATTCATGCGCAGTCTTCGCGTTGGAAAACATACGTCGCTAATAGGGTTGCTGAAATTCAGCGTCGCACGCAAACTTGTACCTGGCATCACATTGATTCGCGACGCAATCCTGCTGATATTATTTCTAGGGGGTGTCTCCCGGACGTTTTGCGCGATTGCTCGCTTTGGTGGCACGGTCCTGGCTGTCTGTCTCAATCGTCAGAGTCTAATCCTCTTCCATCTTTCGTACCGGCCACTCCATCATCTTCGGAAGTCATCGCGGAAGAGAAAACTACACATAACCGTTCGCTAATGTCTACCCTGGCTGTTGACTTATCGTTGGACCTTTCCTCGTTACACCGGCTGACACGTGTATACGCGTACTGTTTTCGTTTCATCAGAAATATTAGGCACTCATCTGCGGACAGGCTTTCGGGCGATCTGACCCCTGCGGAAATTCATCAGTCTCTTAATTTCTTTATAAGGCAATCTCAATCGACCCACTTCCCAGGCGAAATTAGTTGTCTTCGGAACGGATCTTCTGTTTCCATCAGAAGCAAGTTAGCCTCTCTCGACCCGTTTCTTGACGACACTGGAGTGATACGCGTGGGCGGACGATTGCAGCATTCCCAGTTATCTTACGACTCGAAACATCCTATCGTACTACCCCCATCGGCGCATGTCACACGCCTTATCATCGAACTCGAACACATTCGTTTGCTTCATGCTGGTGCGCAGCTCGTGCATCATTCACTGCGTCAACGTTGGTGGATTGTTAATGCCCGGCTAGTCATCCGTTCCATTATTCGTAAGTGTCTCAAGTGCATCAGGTTTAGCGCCACACAGCAGGTTCAGAGGCTTGGCATCTTGCCATCCCCTAGAGTCACTCCTTCAAGGCCGTTTCTATTTTGCGCGGTTGATTATGGTGGTCCTTTCATGATTCGTCATGGCGGGCAGAAGTCTAGAACTCTTACTAAGGCGTACGTGTCTCTGTTTGTTTGCTTAGCAACTAGGGCTATTCACCTGGAATTGGTGTCCGACCTTACTGCCAGCGCATTTATAGCTGCTTTACGTCGTTTTATGGCACGTCGGGGTATACCTAGTCAACTGTACTCCGACAACGGCACGAACTTCAGGAAGGCCCGCACCATCTTACATGACATTTACAACTTTTGGCACGATAAGGATGCCATCACCTCGATCAAGTCATTCACATCCTCTCAGGGGATATCATGGTCATTATTCCGCCCTCCTCACCTCATTTCGGTGGCCTTTGGGAGAGCGGCATCAAGAGTTTGAAATTTCATTTGCGGCGCGTGGTAGGCAAATCTATACTAAACTTCGAAGAGTTCACAACCGTTTTGTCTCAGATAGAGGCATGTCTGAACTCTCGACCTTTATTTGCTATTTCTTCGGATGTTAATGACCCGGTGCCACTTACACCTGGCCATTTTTTGATCTGCGCGCCCCTAACTGCGATTCCTGACCCAGACCTTTCTCACGTTCCTGTTTCTCGCCTTGGTCGTTGGCAATTACTTCAGAGGTTTGTCCAGGGCATTTGGAAGGCGTGGTATCGCGATTATTTGCACCAGCTGCAACAGTCACAAGTGGAAGTTTGCCAAAGATAATGTTTCCATTGGTGACTTAGCCTTGCTCATTGAGGACAACTTGCCTCCATTAGCCTGGAAATTTGGCGTGATCATCGCCACATTTCCCGGCCCAGATAATTTGGTTCGCGTCGTGGACATTCGCACGCCTACGGGTGTTTTGCGGAGACCAATACATAAATTATGTCTATTGCCAGCGCGAGACGAGATGTGACACTATGGTTACAGCACAATGCGGCTTTATTCCGCCATTGACTTATTATTTATTACGACCATTTGGTCAACATGATTGTGATGGATTGTCACAATATTTTTGTCAATTTTGCGTCATGGCACGCTTCTGAGTATCACAGTTCTGGTGATATCTTAATATTTGTATTGTATGTTAATTTTTGTGGCATACTATGTCACACTTTCATTGATCTCATGGGGTGTACTGCATGTCTTTGGGTGGTCTTATTTATTAATGTTATTACATAATATTCGCATGTTTGCTGTCAAGTAACCATGTGCTTTACATTTCTTTATATTGTGCTGATAAATATGTACTATTTTGTGAATGTCTTAAATTGTTAAAATGTTTCTGTAATTTCAGTATTGTATTGTTGGCTGACATTACAATTATTTATCTTGTAATTATGCAAATTATTATTGTTGTATTCACATAAATTGTGTCGATGTAAACTATTGTAAGCGTCTACCGTGTGTAACTGCCTTGTCTAATTTATTTATATTGTACTTATATTTTATTCATTTTTGTAAGTAAGCATGCACAATTCTTTATTTAAATTATGACATACACGTCATATCTGGGCTACATTCAGCATCTAGCTTGCTCACACGTTGGCATACATTGGAAATTCCTGAAACTTTAGGAATAGCGTATTTAGGTCGATACATGTCGCCCTCCTGAATATACAATGAAACATGCAACTGTAACATGTTCAACAACAATTTTATTCATGTAATGAACTTCTGTACAGGTCTACGGACCTTAGCTAGCATTAAGCTAACTCTATGACTTGCATATTATGTATTTTTCGTTCATGTTTTGTAATGTTACGTACTGCGCACTTGTGTCAGTAATATTGGTTAACTAGACTTAGTGGTACATGAAACAGCTGTTTGCCAAACCTTGGCCTACAGTCGCCTATCTGCATGCTTATCTCAAATTAGCGGCCGATTGCCGTTATCTAATCTCAACTCACGGTTCAACTCAGCCTTGAAGCTGATTCTAATTATTAAAGCTCCACTATTTCAAATTGAATTGTAAATGTATTATAATTTATTAAAGAATGTATTAAAAAATCTTTTTGATTTTTGACGGGCAGCTTATGGACGGTAGCGCGATGATTTTATTTTACTAGGTTGGCTAATCTGATTTATATCTCATCAACGTTCGCGTAATCGTACTTGACCAGTGCACATTCAGTAATCTCGGCGTTCGGTTCGCCGGACCTTTCCGTCAAGTTAGTGTCGACATTAGATGTAGGCCTTAGGCCTTACTATTTTCTATCATGGCCAACTAGCGCCACAACTTCATTCTTAACTAAATTTATTAATTATTGATTCAATATGCAGCATTAGCCAGCCTTCTTTCAATTTATTACAGCTGTAATGTGATCATTCAAATTATTAAAACTATTCGTATACAGTCCACTTCTCTTATTTCTTAATGTAATTTAATACATCCTACACAACATCTTCAATCATAATGGAAGACCAGCAGACAAATATTTAATGCAAGATACATAATTTTCGCCCGCTCGGGCTGAACAAATTAACTCTTCCGGTCCGCACTTGCGGGACGTTACCTTTCTTAAACTGTTTCGGCCCACTTGGGCCGGGATCAGCCACCAACAAAATACGCGCGTACACAACACTAGCGACAGGTGTGTCGAAAATGCATGTCCATGCATGAATTCTGCGCTCCCTATTTTACTACGATCCAGCTTATGCAATCTCAATCATGTTTATTAATACATATTTATTTATTTTTATTATTTATTTCATTTATTTTGGCAATGCACAGTACCGTTAATGTTTGTACTTTTGCATTATTTCCCTGCTGGGTGAAAAAAAATTGTTGAATACCAAACTAAAATATTTTTTCTGCCTTTTTATTAGACAAATAATATGTATTGTTTTTATTTATCGATACATTTATTTATTTTATGTGTGACTAATAATGAGTCTTCGATTTTTCAATTTTACCCTTATTTGGTGGTTTTCTGAGCAATATTTCTCCTCTCTTGTAGGTAAAGTCGCTGTGGTGTTTCGGTACATCCGCTTTAGTCGTTGTTCCACTTTAATCGTTCTAGTGACCCAGTTATTTATGAATAGAATTTTCTCTTAATGTTTTTTGCCAATTTCCCCACTCAGGAATTGTACGCCTTGGTCACTTTTCGTCTTGCCAAATGCTGGAATATATTTCTGCAGTAGTATCTTTAGAACAACCTTCGTTGTGGGTCGCATAATTGGATACAGCCGGACTGCCTTGGAAAACACATCGATACATACCAATATGTTATTCACTCCTCGACTTGATCGTGGTAGTGGTCTCAGAAAATCCACTGCAATTAGCTCTCCTCTAGCTTCCTTCTGACTACTCTGCATCTCAACATATTTATGCCATCCTTCACTTTGTAATTTTACATTTCCTTAATCATAACATTCTTACATTCTTTAATCTTTTCTTAACATGAAGATTACTTACATTTCTTAACATTTCTTAACATTTCTTACATTTCTTTTCCGATCGCTCATAATCTTCTTCATTCTTACCATGTGCTGTAATACACTTCCATAACAGAATACTTTTTTAGCTTCGTAGTGTGTCGCATGATCGGTTACAGATGAACTGCCTTAGTTTTTAACTCGCTCGACATTTTACTCGTAGTCTTAAGCCCTACGTAGTCTCTTCCCTTTGACTTCCACTACCGCTTTCTTCTGTGTCCTTGCATTTCCACTAAGGTATGAAGTTTTCGCTTGATCAGCCGTCTGACAAATATCAATTATTTCTCATTTCTAACTTTCTCTTCATATTAAAAATAACATTCTTTACAATCATTTCTTAAATATTTCTTTAAACATTAACATTCCTTATCCTTTCTTTAAATACTAACATTCCTTTTATTTCTTATATTTATTTAACATTTGTTTTAATTTAATTCCTTAACATTTTTCTGCAACCATAACATTTCTTTAAATATAACTTGTTTTTTTTTAATTATAATTAATACAGTAATATTTTTCATTTAAAAATATTTCTTATTTTCATTAGAGCGTAGAGTGCGGTGTGTCGTTTGATTTCCACCCTCCTTAGTTTAAGCTAAAATTTGTTTGTAGTCTTCCGGACGTATATTGTTCCTGTGTAGCATAGTCGTCATCATATAACAATTTCCGCTTCTCACCCTTGTTATCATTCCATTGTAACTCACCTGTTCGTTGCTGCGTTGAATTGTTGCTGCCTTTATCGCGTGACTCACTTGTCTATAGGGTGAAAACTTTATTCTCCCTCTTGTCCAAACGGAATCTCCTCTCTTTCTCTCGTAACGGTCGCATTCCATCGCAACAGTTTGCTCGCGGACCATACAAACATTTGAACCTATTTTCGTGCGTCTTTTATGATAATACTCACCGTAGTTCTCATAATTATAGTTATAATCATCGTTACTATAATTATCACTCGTTTGGTACTTACCGTGTGTATAATTAATATTATAATTATCACAATTTTGCGTAGTGTTTCGTATTGGAGGTTTACCACTACAGTTATAGTTACAGTGACAATTAGTGAGTGTGTTCTCGCCGCAAATATAGCGTTTTAATTGTTTCACACATCTTTTACTTTTAATTGCTTTACTGTGAGTTTGCACAGCAACTTGTATATTCCTCTCACTAAAGTATGATTGTTTAATTTATTTTGTATTCTTCCTTAGTGTTAATTACTTCTCTAGCATTGTCATTATTACTTACGAACGTCTGTTCTGTCTTACTTTCAATGATAATGGTTTGTTCACATAACATTTCTTCACATATTTATTCTGTTTGTTTATCAATTACTTCACATATATCTTTCCCAAGAGTGTCAGTATGTGAGTTGGTATCAACAATCTTTTCTGTTAACCCTTTTAAACTTTCCGTTATTTTAATGGTGTCTTGTCTAAAATTTTCAGTCCGTTGTTCTAGTTTAGTATTAAAATTTTCAGACTGTTGTTCTAATTTATTTTCTAAACCTTATGTTTCGTTTTTATTAAATTCTTTTAATTCGTCTATTCTCGCATTCAAATTTTCTATCTGTTTTGTGCTTATTTCATCTACCGAAGCACGCATCATAGTTTGAAATGCTTCCATGTTCAGGCTTTCTGGTGCTGCCATTATGAATATTTTGTATTTATTTATTATGTTTTAGAATATTATTCTTATGGAACCAAATTACTAATTTTATTTATTTATTTATTATTATTATTAATTTTCTTATTACAATTACACCTTTATAATGATATTATTTCGTTGAGCGCCAGTTGTGTCTTAATACACAACAATTAACATAACATACAATTAAGGTTTAATATAAATAATTATCATATATAATATATTTTTCATTTAACACACATTTATTTTTAGAGCAACCATTTAGCTACAAAAAAAATTAACTAGTCAAATGGTCGGGATCATGACACACGTTCTTGGGCGACAATTTTTTACAACGACACAATTTTGTGTATACAAGTCGCAAATACAAATTTATTTGTGTTTGAGGAGTCCCATGTTCTGGGGATGCCAAAATTTCATATAGCACTACAAATTGATATTTATTTAATGTAATTTAAATTTAATTTATTAATTTAAATTGAAATTGAATTAAATTTAATTAATTCAATTTAATTTATTGAACTGATTTCATGGGTGTAATCGTAATAAGAAGATATTACGTTATGTAAGTTTAAAATTGTTCCATAATGTATTTATTAAACAAAATCTTTCATATCGCATATTAAACATTGACTTATTATTATATCGTTTGTATGAAGTTTTCGTACATAACTTATTGCTAACAAATTACATACACAAGTTATACACAAATCTTATTATCTAATTTTAATTACTTTAAACTATTGATTTTGCTCTCGGCTTACTCATTGTATGCTTATCTTTTTGCAATTGCTGATTCATTAGCTTCAAAAATGAATTTACTTCTAATCAAATTTCTTTTAAATTACTTTATTTTAACTTTCTGTTGCATATGCATTCTCCTTTATCATTAAAAATTTACTAATTACGTTAATTCAAAAATTAAATATTTCTCTTATCATTTACGTTACTAATTACTAAATTTGATACAAGCAATATTATTCTAATTTTTATTCTGCTTTTAAATTTATGTATAATTTATTTATTTTAATACTAGTTGAATGTTTTTCATTCCAACTTTAATTAGTGTCTTTCAAATGTCTATAATTACAATGGTTTTTTATCACCTCGTTTGACGTGGTTATTCATTCGTACGTCCTCCTTTGGTCCTTGGGTCGGATCCTCCGTATCCTTTTGGTCCTCTGGTCGTGTCCTCCGTGTCCTTTTTGCCCTCTGGTCGTGTCCTCCGCGTCCTTTTGGTCCTCTGGTCGTGTCCTCCTGCATGTGTTGATTATAGTCCTCGCCTCATGTCATATGCTGCTGGTGTGTCCATAGACCTCATCGTATGTATTATGTGGCTCTGGTTAGACATCTAGTTTGTCCTGTGACTCAAACTATAGATGTGAATTGGCGTCGTCGACTGACATAGCCTCCTGCGGCAACAGTTGAATCGAGAAGAAGAAACTTTATTAGCGCGACCTGGTATTTATAGTCAGGTCGTGCAAAAATTCCTGTCTGAACAATATTTAACCTGTCAGGTTCTGTCGAGCGTCACTTTCCCAACTCTGGTTCAAGTCACAATTTTAGCCTATTTTCACGAATTACGAAGTTTGTTTCACTTCACTCGATGCTCAATCGATCACTAATTTTTATGTGATTACTATACGTAAATTGCTCTTCTTTAAGGTACTCACAAAAAGAGTTATTCATTTTTTACGTATAGTAATTGCACTTTTCGTCACATCGATACGGTTTTTTAACACTTTATTCACCTATAATTTCTATACACTTTGGTGTCTTTTGTTTCATACTATCGTACAGAGTTTTCTTATAATTAAAATAAACATACAACTATTCTACTTGAAAAGAGTTTGTTACATTTCAGGAACGGACAGGTTTCACACACACCAACAAAATACGCGCGTACACAACACTAGCGACAGGTGTGTCGAAAATGCATGTCCATTTTTATCCAAATCGTGTTTTGCCTGTGTGCATAGCGGATGCAGAATTGAATATTAAAATGAATATTGTTTGTGGTCACAGTTAAATATTATAACATAATATCGACTTAATATAACCATATCGTTATACTCCATTTATTACCCTGAATTGTAGTTTTTGTTTTAACCTTTGTTTCCTCCAGAAACAAACACAATTTCAATGGCTCCCCAGATAAATATGAACCTTTTAACTACATCGTCGCATTAGTATATGAAATATACGTTTATTAAGAAAACTTATTTTATACTGTTTTGCCAGTTTTTAAGTTCAGTTTTTTGTACTCACAAATTTGGTTTAGATATATATTGCTGTAATCAGTTGTGGTAAAACTCCTCTTTACCTGTGCTCTAACTTCGCATGTTGGTTTCGTATTTATCTGGAGTAAATTAATCAATTATTTTTGTTTCTGGAGGGATAAACGCTGAAACGAAATGTAGTAGCTGTACTCAAGGAAATAGATAATACCAGGGTAGTAAAAACTGAAAGATGTCCACAGAAATGGCAAGAAAGCTAGACAGATTAGGCAGGTGGTGAAAAGGAAGTTAGAATACTATCTATAAAACCCAGATGACCCACAATATGCAGTTGGTCTGGTCTGTTTTGATACTGTAAGTAAACAAAATACTAACTGAACACTAATATAAGTAAATTTTAATTACGATTTCTCAGCAACACAGTTTTTTATATAAAAGTCACTTTTTCTGTAAAACTGTTTAACATAGGAAGTTAAAATTTTTACCAGTTATTCTACTAATAACATTTTTCTATGATACTAGAATTATAAAAATGTTTTAAAAACTGACCAAAATAAAAAAGTTTTTTTATTTAAAAAATATAAAAAATTTTGAAAATTGTAAATTTTGTAAATTTATTAGTTTTTAATATAAATTTGATATTATAGTGCCATAACAATCTGAAAGTGTGATGAATAACCTGTACAAATTTCAAGTCTGTAGCACAAAATAGATGCTGAGAAAATGAGTCATTTATTTGTAAAACCAATTTTAACATGGTATTTTAACATATACGGTTCCCACCCCCCTTAAATTGACAAGACCCCTTTGAAATGTTACACGAACTTTTCATTGAAGACTTACAGCGCGTGTACCTAATAAAAACTGTTACACTAAAAATAAAATGACAATTAAAATTTTAAAATGAAACATCGAAATGCTTACATGACATGTATACGTAGGTTATACACGAATACACACAGACACTTGAATACACGAAACTAAACTCAATGTGAGCAGCGATTATTTCTGTCCTGATGCGTTTACATATCAAATTCCTAGACTGTGGGGAATCGAAAGTGTGGAAACATCACGTTTTTTGATGACGTTACATTTTTGTGGAATGACCCCCAGCCTAAAAACTCTCTCTCTCTCTCTCTCTCTCTCTCTCTCTCTCTCTCTCTCTCTCTCTCTCTCTCTCTCTCTCTCTCTCCCTCTCTCTATTTATGCACCTAAGCATTCAAAGAATTTCGACGAAACCGAAACATCGAAGCATGATAATGTTTTTATGCTTTTGAAACGTATAATGTGGATTACGTTTGGTGGATTACGTAAATAATTTCCAAACCACAGACGATCCACAAACAGAGCATGTAAAACCAAATTTATTCTCACTAAAACGTTTGCTAAACTCAATGTCAGCAGCGATTATTTCTGTCCTGATGCGTTTACATATCAAATTTCTAGACTGTGGGGAATCGAAAGTGTGGAAGTGTCACGTTTTTCGATGGCGTTTTTGTGGAATGACCTCCAGCCTAAAAACATTATCATGTTAAAATTTACACTTGAGTTTAAGTATTTGAAGCCATGAACTTGATAAAATTATTGTGCTAAAATAAATACACAAAACTTTAACCAAACGATTACCTAACTCACATCTGACAACAGAATATAGGCGGGTATTGCTGAGAACGAAGGTAGCCGAAATTGCCCGAGCGGTTTCACGCTCGTCAGTCTGCAGACTCAAGTGAAATTTACTCGTCACAGATCTGGTACCGAGAGGTTTTCCTGTCACCGGTGTCTGGGAGCAAAAGTGTTAATAGGACAAACATAACCTAAACAAGTTTACGATCACTTACTTTATTCTTAGTTGTATTAATTACCAATTATATTCAATAAGTTTTTTGATAAATTTTAAATTAATTATTACTGATCGATTGCAAACTAAGTTGTTGTTTTTTTCTAGCAGAAGATTTAATGATATGACCACTAGTCTAACCAAACCAGTTCAAGTACAAATACATGGTTTTGTTTACAACAGGAACCTGGCAAAGAATGAACTTAGAAAATGTACATGAATTTAAATGAACTTCTGTTAACCATGCATTAACCATATAACCAGTGTACAAAATTACAATATTAAAACTGTATTAAAATACTGTTCAATCGTCTCACTGATCGTCATATGGTACGGTGTAAAACAAAATACAAGACACCCATGAAGTCACTTACAACCAGTGGCGGATGGGGAAGCTACGAGCAGTCACCTGAGCCGTGCCCCCCCCCCCACCGACATTCGTTATTACACGTTAATTACGGTAGAGCTATCTGATTTTTACAGCATGCACGTCTTGTTAGAAATATACGTGTATCTTTAACAAGATAAACTGAAGATTAATTTACTTTTGTTGTAGCAAAGAAGTTAACTTCTGAGTAGAAATATATTTTGTAAGCTGTGATGAATTTACTTGTAAGCCTACAGCATATTACTTAACGGCCCTTCTTATCTCAGAATTATTCATCGCTTACCGAATGTATTATTTGAATGGTTCATCAAATCATGACAGTAGTGAGCAGATGCACCGTCATTCAAAAACCACATCTGTACTCTATCTGCAAGTGGAATATCTTCCAAGAGTTCTATCAGATCCGTTTGGAAAAAATGTAAGTATTGTCTTCCATTAAGCCTTGGTGGTAAGGAAAAAGGGCCTAAAAGATTATCACAAAGAAGACCGCACCACACATTAAATGAAAAAGTATGTTCGTCATGTCTTGGGTGGGTTTTCGTCTGCCCTAGTGTAGGTGTTTCGAATGTTTACAATGCCATTTCTTGTAAATTGTAACACTTTTCTGGCGCATTTTGGTCTGTTTTGTTATTAATTAAAGTTAAATTTCTCAAATTTGTACTTACTTTTAATAGACATTATACACATCAGTTTTCTCATAATTAAATTCTCTACAAAGTTAGAAAATTTTATTTGTTTATTAGCAAATTAACGAAGTTATTTTATCCCAAATCAAAAAATGTGTGTTTTCCGACTCCAATTTTTTGTGTTTTACCCAGTTTTTCTTAAAAACTAATTAAGATAGAGGTCTGGGACGTCTTTTATTCAGTTTTTCAGATCAAAACTATAAGAAATCACCAGATTTACCCTTCACTTTATACCCCACGAATTTCAGTATGGTGGCATTTTACCGTGGGAGCAGAAATCAGGGCGAACTGGTTCGCGAGCAGTAACTCGCTAACGAACCGTTTTCGGACCTATGTTTATGTGAACTTTATTTCTTATTTTTAGCTATAGAATCAGGTTCCGAGAGAATGCCGTGCAATTTTGAATCATCCTGTATATAAATAATGATGATAATTTTTTTTAGAGGTGAAAAATGCTTTATGAACCGTCAGAGGAAACCGTATTTCCCCTGTTGTGTAGGATTCTTGCCCCTAAAAATACCCACCTCTAATGAGGGGCATTCATATCCATCCTGAAACCACATAGCATATTACTTCAGGATGGAGCCTATTGCGCCATTATCGGGCTCTTACTAGTTAATCCTTATCTTCTACTGCCCGTTGGAATGATGATGATTTTTTTTAAGATGGGGACTGTGGAAAACTAATGTTCGCCGCAGGAGGGTCAGCACTCCTACGGTGTGTGGGACTCGCACCCAACAAAGCCACAAACCCTGTTGTGCACGGCATGGTTCCACCTTGGGACTCAGCTTTCGCAATACTTCAGGGTGGTGCCATCTGTACTTCGTCCTGTGGACGTTCATCTGTTTTAAACCTTCATCTGGGAAACCTTACCTGATTTCTGCTATTCTGTCAGCGGCCCTAGCAAGATCATCTTCGGCTTCTTTCTTTTTCCTTAGTACCTTCTCTATGTAGGCTGCTACCTGCTCACAATGGTGTTCGCTATCCAGCATTATTCCCATGATATTTTCGGGCGAGATCTGTCCCATTACATTTTCTAGCGTTTGCGTCTCTTCTTTCCATCTGTCACAGGTGAAAAACGTGTTTTCACATCGTCTAATTCCTGTTTACAGAAAATGCAGTCTAGTCTGTCTACTTTCCGCATCCTATATAGGTAAACCCGGAACAGGCCGTGGCCAGTTAGAAACTGCGTTATGAAATAATTAATCTCGCCATGTTTGCGATCAGTCCACTCAGCTAACTGTTTTATGAGCCTAGCGGTCCATCTTCCCTTCGTGTCACTTGTCCATCGTTCCTGCCACTGAGCCATAGTACGAGCTATGGCCTCCTTCTGAGCTTGTACAGTATCTGCTTGGACTTTCCTCTTGTAAACCAGTTTCCGTTCCTGTGCCAGCAGATCGATTGGTATTATTCCTGCGATGACAAGAACCGTAGTCTCCGAAACCGTAGGGTAGGAGCAAACCACTCTGAGCGCGCCACTTCGCGGCACTGTTGACATGCGATAATGATGATGATGATGATGATGATGATGATGATGATGATTATGATAAGAATAATTATTATTATAACCTAGTAACTAGTTTTACCTTGATCCAAACAATAGAACAGAATAATAAAAGTTTTATTGTATTTCAGTTTTATTTCCTGTCAGCACGGACAATTAAAAACCGTTTACTCAACGCAAAAATTAAGTATTCAATAATAATAATAATAATAATAATTACTATTATTAAGTACCATAGTAACCAATTTTACCTTGAAGCAGTCAGTAAAACAGGATAATAAATAATCTTTTATTGAATTTCAGTTTTATTTACAGTCGATATCAACAATTAAAAAACTGTTTATTCGATACAACAATCAAGTCGTAAAATCAGTGTACAAGCCAAAATGTCGATAAATTTTATGGATCAATAAAAAAAATCTTTTATTAGATCGACCATTTGTTTCTACTGCGCAATACGCAGGGAATACAGTTTACACGGACTGTGTTTTTCTTAGTCAAAGTTAAGATCTGTTCAGGGAAGAAACTGTTAGTTTGAAGAGGGATGTAAAATGCGTTGTACCCGAAGATTGCTTATTGTCATGTTTCTGAGCTTGCCAGCGCTAGTGGATGCTGAACACGCAGTATGTATCCATAAATTATTTCACTCATTAATTTTAAAACAAATAAATTTAGAAATATTATTGGTACGTACGATTTATATAAATCTTAGATATAAAACAAGACACAGCACAAGGATTAAAATTTATAAAACAATTGCAATGCCCACGTTGGTTTATGCGAGTGAGGCGTGGGTCATGACAAAAAAAAAGGAAAGCGGTATGAGCGGGGGGGGTTTAAGGGGCTGAAATGCAGTTTTCTTCGAAATACTTTAAATTATAAATTGCAAGATATAATAAGGAATGAAGATATCAGAGCAGAACTCGAAGAAAAAGAACATAAATGAAATTATTTTAATTTACAGAAGACAATGGTAGGATCATCTGTGAAGGATGACAGAGGATCGATTGCCGAAAGCGGCACTGAACTATAAAGCCATTGGTAGAAGAGATGTGGGTCGTCGGAGGTTGAGATGGGTGCCGGAACAGGTTTATATAACCTAAATCCTTAAAGAAAAGGAGGCGTAGAAGAAGAAGAAGAAGAAGAAGAAGAAGAAGAAGAAGAAGAAGAAGAAGAAGAAGAAGAAGAAGAAGAAGAAGAAGAAGAAGAAGAAGAAGAAGGAGGAGAAGAAGAAAAAGAATTTTAAAAACTGATTCTTATCTGTGATTTTTTGTGTTACTTTTCTAGTAACTGTAGGCTACCTAGACTACATTTTTGATGTTTTTTGAGTACACGATAGTATCGATACAACACGCAGTGAAGAAGAAGAAGTGTACCAATTGTAAACGATTTTATTGCTAAACGTAATGGGAAGTAGGTAATCTGTTGAGGTGGGAGTTTAGGTATGAACGTTTCAGTTTAATTTATTATTTAAAGAAAACCAAACTAATAGTTGCCAAACTATAAAATTTAATAAGTAAATAGAGTGACTGTAACAGGTTGACATTTGGTGACAATCTCGGCACGCATAAAAAACGCAACGAAAAGCAAACTGAACTAATCATTGCAGGGCCGCCGCTAGGGTGCTTGCACCCGTGTGCAGTTTTACCTTTCCCGTCCTCCTGAATACACTTTTCATATCCCTACTTTGCCACACTATTTAATAATATTTCAATTAAAAATTGACAGACAAAAATAGTAAAATTAACAAAAATTAAATATATTTTTCAAAAAATTATTTAGCTAAGTACTTACATGATAGGCTATAAGTGGAAGATTTGCTCGTTGAAGTGTTGAAAATTTCTACTAAACATTTTCAAAAATATAATATTTCATTTGAGCGGTCGTCTTTTCCGAGATTTTATAACACTGTAGTTTATAATTTTCAATTTGTTTTGAAGTTGAAGCACCAACGTTTACATCTTTATTCTCATCAGACGTTTAATGAAGAAATTTGTGTTAGTGGTTGAAATTACAATCAGAATGATCACTGTTGCACACCACTATATACAAATTATCCCGATTAGCGCTTTCAAGCTTCACAGCCCATCGTCAGATCGGAATAGACAGGAAATATGTGAAGACAAACCCTTCACCCCTCTCCCCCACCCTGCTCACACACAACAAGCTATAATATAAATGACCCTTCCCCACCCCCTAAATCCTGTCTCACCATCTGTACAGTTACATATTTTTCTAGCAAATTCCTTGTGTTTTAGTGTTGTGTGTGAGCAGGGTTTAGGGACACACACACACACACACACACACACACACACACACACACAACACTGAAACACAAGGAATTTGCTAGAAAAATATGTAACTGTACAGATGGTGGGACAGGGTTTAGGGGGTGGGGAAAGGTCATTTATATTAAAGCTTGTTGTGTGTGAGCAGGGTGGGAGAGAGGGGTGAAGGGTTTGTTTTCACATATTTCCTGTCTATTCCGATCTGACGATGGGCTGTGAAGCTTGAAAGCGCTAATCGGGATAATTTTTATATAGTGGTGTGCAACAGTGATCATTCTGATTGTTTATTCTCATCAGTTCTTGGACGCTTAGTTTCACTTTCACTAGTATCAGCTAACAAATTTTCTAACGCATCACTCAACATCTATTGTTGTTCAATTTTCGCCTTTCTTCTTTTTGTTTATATTGAAAGCCCGACAGCCGTTTCGTTTTTCTGTCAGACATTTTGATGATATTACGAATATAAACCGTATACAAATACGACACGTCTCAGAATTACACCGCCAGACCGTGACCAAAAACAAGACCGTACTTGGAAACGTCTTAAGCATAACTAACAAATTTCTGTTACTGCTTACAGACTGGTGTTGTTTTGAGTACAAGTTGACAGTCCTAAAACCGCCCGTTCGTCAAAACAAAACATAAATAATTTCTTATTTTATAGGCTAGGTACTTTATAGTTTATACAAACATCAGAAACAACTTAATAAACGTCAATGTCATATACCTAGACCTAGTCGGTATTCATTGTTTTAATTTATTTTGCAATATCTGCTGATGAATTTGGCAGTATACGGCCGCCCCTTTGGTATGGCCGCCCGTGTGCAGTGTACATTTCGCACATATGGTAGCGGCATTGTTGTGACATTCAAGCGTTTTCTTCTTCATCATAAACGTGCTGAATCTATACTTAAAATGTTGTTCATAATGGGTGTATTTTATTACTATGGAATTATATCGTCGTCATCACTTCACGATGTAGGCTTATAGTCTCTTCCGTCTTCACTGCAGCATCTCTTCCAGGGCCTACCCACAGATTTTCTGCCAACTGGTTTATAGTCTACAGCGTGCTTCAATAGCCTCTGGTGGTCCATTCTGTAGACGTGCTTCATTCACTGCTGCTTTAGCTTTTAATTTTTTATTAAGCTCAGGTTCCTTAGCTCCCAATCCACGTACGTTCCATGTAGCAAACTTTAATCTTTCCGCAATACCAATTCGCTTATCCTTTTTATGCCTGGTAATAACTCCACGAAATCCATCCGACTGTTTCTGAAGATTCTGAGTATTCGAAAAAGTTTTCCTAATACAGGTTACCAGCTTGTAGTTAGGTAGGCAGGTGTTGGAGGAATGCCACCTCAAGGCATCCTGCCTTGCCCGATTTTCTATCGGAGTTTACTTTCCTAGGCCAGTTGCTTTCTGTACAGCTTCGAGCTTGACCTACCCCTCTGTTTGATTTTGGAGTGTCCGTCTCCTACCCTTTGGGAATCTATCCCATACCGTATACCCAGGCAGTATGGGGCAATGGTTATTTTATGACGACACTTAATCGCCATGTCACAGCATTGTCATAGGGATTATGTGGATTTTAGCTGGTGTGACCACGCCACCGGTCACCACACCACACCCTGCTAATGCTGCCGCCTCGGTTCGGGACTGCTTATCTGGCGTAGCCTTATTCGCACCTGTCCATCATATCCGATGGAACCATCGCTAACCAACAACTGCGACCCGCCCAGTAGCTGAAGATCACCTTAAAAATCGTATTTCGATTATCTTTCTCAGCGTTTTACTTCCATGTTGTATAAGGAAATGGAAGTATGGTGATGACAAAAAAAATCTTGTTCCAAATAAGGGCTGATTCGGATTGTACTACCCTCAAATCATAAAGAAAACTCATTTTCCGAAAAGTGTGTGTGTGTGTGTGTCTGTGTGTAGAATTTCTTCTTTGGCGAACGATAACTGCCGCAAAATCAAACAGAATCAAATAATGTTTTGTGTGTATGCCTGAGTTGTAAAGGACTAAAGGCATATTGATTTTGGGAAGGGGTAATTTACCTGCAACGTTTTATGTTTTAACAAGAGTGAAGTAGACTACTTAATTTTCGTAAATAAAGTATCCTGAAAAGAAGGTCATAATAATCCACTGTAGAAAGATAAATGAAATATCTATAAATGAAAAGGGTAATTGAACGGAGAGGGGGTAATTTTCTATGAATGAAAATGATAGTTGATGGTGGAGGGGGCAATTTTTTATATGCGTACTACGTTATCGGAAACAAAAGAGTAGTTTGTTGTTAAAATTCCTTCCCGGGCTGTTTGGTCGTGATCCAATGTTGTCTGCAAAACCCGACGTTTCGGCAGTGCCATCGAGTGCCGTCATCAGTGAAAACCGAGTGCGCTAACGTGAGGGGAGGTGGTATACGTTAGTGACCACAGTACCGTGGTTAAGGCTGAAGAAAGAATTAGTTTCTTTGGAAATATTTCATTTCGAACGTGATTTTAAATATAAATCTTAGAACATGGAAGTCATGTATGGTTATCCATACCGATATTTACCAAAAGCGTGCTGATATATTTGGTTTAGTTCTGAGTGGACATGTTAAAAATAGTAAATAATTGTACGGTATAAATCGATTGCATAAAAGCGGCATTATGTCTGACAAAGGGTACGCGGGTCAGTCCGTATCATATCTGTTTGTTATTCAAAACCGGAGCTGCCAGTACTAGCGGTGTTATCAGTAATGTAATCAAGTCTTAACAGTTTATCTCGCTGTTACAATGCGTACCGAACACAATGAAATCACTATCGGTACTCATTTCACTGCCGACTGTTTAAACTCTAGTAATCTGTGTGCGTCCGCATCGGAAGCTATGCTTCAATACTTACGCACGCTTATCAGCGGTAGTGATAACGTTGTAGTTTTTTCTCGGTAACTGTGAGTAAATGTGAAGTGAAACAATGGTACTAAAATGATAAAAATTGTGCTGCTAACACTCTTCGTTTCCACTTTAATTATCTGGGAAATGATATTGGTTATGATGGGAATTATGGTATCGATGTTAAATTGGGTAAGTTTCACACGATCAAGGGGGGACAATCAACTGTACTTTTAGAAACAAGGTACGTCGAGAGACAAAATTAAAGTTCTACAAAGTTATAGCATTCCCTGTGCTGTTCTATGGGTGTGAATCGTGGACGACAATCAAGGAACAAGACAATAAAATACAGGCCTGGAAATAGCATTCTTAAGAGGAGTTAAAAGGTGTCCTAAACTTGACCATATAAGAAATGTGGCCATAAGAGAAGAATCACAAGTTTTTAACTTGAATGAAAAATTAAAATATTACAAACAACGGTGGAAAGAACACTTATAAAGACTGCCAGATTCCAGACTGGCCTAAAAAGTCTGAAAACACAAACCTATAGGACACAGGTGTGTGGGTAAACCCCAGGAAGAGATGGCTGGAGGATTTTTGAAGGCGGAACAGGCACCACCGTGCCTATGCCGTGTTGTCAATATGGTGATGATGACAAAAGAGAAGTGCCACTTAAATTTAACACTCATCAATGAGAAAGAAAATTAGTGAAAAAGTGTGCTAGTAATTGTATTAAATTTAAATATTCCGTACTTTTGTTTCATTAGTTTTCTGTGACGTCATTATTATCTAGGGTTGCACAAAACCGACGGAAACACATCGATTCTTGTCCAGTGTTGTCGATCATACCGGTTTGTTATCGTAAAATAACGATGTTTAAAATGATCAGTTCTACTGGTTCATTAAGGCAGGTCGCACACTGGACCCACTCTGCTCCTCTCACCTCAGATCGAATCAGAATGTCAGATCGCGTCCGGCACATTCCTCACACACTGCGTCCCTCTGCTCCTCTCAGAACAGAATGCCAGTTGGGCTCAGGCCTACACTGTCCGGTTGAAGTGGTTTCGTTCAACGTTGTGGTTTGTACAGTTGTTGGTGGTCGTGGTTTGAAGTCCTGACCACCGATTCCAGAATGAGTGACAGCAATAGTGATTATTTATTATTAATACGTTCATATAGGCTATTATTTTATTTACCACTATCATTCAAATGTCCTTATGTTTCTTTCCAAATCGATTCGTTAATTGTTATGTTATAATATACTTTGTGACTCAAGTCATAGAATACAGCATATTTTCCAACTTTGTCGTGTTTACTTGCTGAACTGCTACTTGTCATGTTCTGGACGAGGCCTTTCAGATCTCCAATATTATCAAGTCCTAAACCACAAGAAACAAATGTGCTGCCAGAGCTGTTGGGTTGCGCGTCGTGAGACGACCCAATGGGTTCCTAGTACCGAGCCTCCGGTAGGGGCTCCTGCCTAGTGGTCCTGTCCAGACGGAATATTAATTAATTATTTAGTGGCCGCTACAACGGCATGCTCGTACTAGGCCATCCTAGTACAGTATTTGCCGAGGCCGTTTCCAAGAATCACCTGGACGTGTTCGGTACTTGCCAAGGTCAGCTATGAGAGGGTTTGTCTGGGTCCTCCCAGCTCGGACGTAAAATTTACGTGCAAGTCGCCTTGCGGTGTCTTCCAAGGAGCGCACACCGAGTCCTCTTCTCAAAAGTCGAGAAGGGAACCGATAGGGGGCTTTGGCCGCTAGCCGAAGACCCCTATCGAGAACGCTTTGCAACTTTCTTTTATGAACGGTTGCGAGGTAACCCCAGACGGGAATAGCGTAGGTAATGATCGGCAACAGGTACGCGTTGACGATCAACTTACCCAGCTTGCGGATGATAGCCTTGTTGACAAGTATCGGAAACAGTTGCGCGAGACGAGCGGACGCTCTCTGACGCATCGTCACAGCGTGGGCACGCCATGTGAGCCGACGATCAAGGTGGACACCGAGGTATTTAACCTCTCTCGACCAGGGCAAATACGTTCTACCGAGTCTCACTCGTCCTCGTGGTTCTTTCCGGCGCTTTGAGAATAGCACCGCGGAGCTCTTGGTTTCGTTAACGGCAACTTTCCAGCTTTCCGTCCACGTCGCATACGCATCGAGTGCGCGCTGGAGTCGTATGATAGCCCTGTCAGCGTTCCGATCGGCGGTATAGACCGCCGTGTCGTCGGCAAACATGGCCATCTGGATTCCAGGCTCCATTCGAGCACAGCTACACGGCCTCGCTCGTTCATCTCCCCATTGCAACTTGGTCTCCGAGTGTACTTGTTTCGCAAAGTGGGATCCAAAAACATTGTTGGAACTGTCTGTAGTATGGGTTTCTGCTCTACGTATAGTAGTGTGGCTTTATTTGAGGCTTCTGCTGTTCAGTCCTAGAAACCAGGTATTTCAAAGGATTCGTTTTCACAGTTCTCTTTCGATAATGCGGACTTCAACATTGCAACAATGACGGGTAAAGGTACATTCCATGCTATGGGTGGAATCAGGTGTGTGACTCCTGGTAGAGGTGTAGAAAATCAGAAAGTAACAAAACGCTCTGTCATGCCCAGCTCTAAGGAAACAGCAAGTTCCCAGAAAATCGGTATGCTAACATTCCGAAGGCAGGATAGAGTTGGAATTGAAGAGGTTGCTCTGCGAAATGTCTACCCAGAAGGAACATTCACTAAAGCAACAGTACCCTCCAATCATGATTTCGCTTGGATGGTGGGGAAATTTTTACAACAACCTTCCATTCCTGCATGGCAGGGTTTCATGGAGAAAATCACATCCAGTGAACCTTATACTCAATCAAAGGTATTAGCGCTTCCATTCATCAACAACCCACCCACAGATTATAACAACATACTAACTGCCTTAATTTATGCAGTCACAGAAAATACGAAAACCATGCAGCAAACAATTTTCGTGACGTTTGACCAACCACTCTACATGAAAGCTAGAGATGTAGTTGCAGTGGAAACTAATGGTGAGAATGAGCTGTTTCCTAATGTAGTCATTCGATTAGGAGGCTTTCACTTGATAATATCTTTTCTAGAAGCAATAGGCTTCCTAATGAAAGACAGCGGACTTTCTCAACTTTTGGAGACTGTGTATGCTCCTGCTTCTGTTCCCCATACGCTTTATGGCGATGCATACGCAAGAGCAATTCAGGCTCACTGCGAAACATTAAGCGCACTTTCCACCATAATACTGGAAGAAATGCCAATCATGGAGGAGGAGAAGAACCATATTAAAGACTGTCTTTCTAACTTGAGTGGAAACGCTCTATCCTTCAGCGATTTGGAAAAATACCAAGTGATAGAAAAGCTGAGAAAACAATTTGTTGACACTATGGATGGTATTAAACAAAGAGGGAAAACTTCACAGTTGTTTAAACTTCATAGTTGGGGAGAAACAAGAGAAACAAATGAATAAATAGAAAACGAAGTTGAATATTAGGCCAAACTCATATGCTAATGGATTTTTAATCTTCTTCCAACTGCAATATCTCGAAAACGGTTCGTCTCACTTAAAACATGCATAGGTACTTTTTTATGCAGAATTTCACGAGGAATATTTTTTGTAATAATAGTTCTCTTCAAAAAATGAACCGTTTTGCGTAAAAATTGAAAAAAGATAAAAAATGGACTTTTGGGGTAGGGGGAAGGGGGACCCCCCGAGGGGGGAACTTTTCTGTTTCTTACTACTACATCCCCTATGAGTGTTTTCCCAAAGATTCAAAACTTTATAAATTATTTCCTCTATTTTTCCTAATTTGCCTGGACTGTAATAACAAAGCACAAATTAATATTTTCAGTAAAACGTGATTTGTTTTACAATACCAGTAGTCTACTCTATGACTTTATTGAAAAGATACATACTTTGAACTTAAACGTCTCACTTAAATCTGTTTTTATCGATAAAATGCTATAAAAATTTCAGTCTGTGTTTGGACCTATTCGTAGTGTACTAAAATGTCCAAAGCAAGATAAATAAAAAATATAAACACAAAGTTCTGTTGCACACTGTACTTTATTAATACAGTAAATAAAAAATAAAATGTATTTCAAAATTACATTATCATAATATGAACAATGTAATATTTTAAGCTTACAATCACAATAGTTGTGGTATCTAAAGTTGAAACATAACTTATAAGTAAGCAGAAAAATAAATAAATAAAATAATTAATTGTGTTTAGCTGTTCAATAATATTTTTTGTCTTTGTTTGGTGGAAAAGGCAAACTTGTCAATGATTTATTCGTGCGGAATCTTGCTTAAAACTTCAGACTCACTGCATAAGATTAACAAACTTTTTAACCAAATTGCTCGTTCTAAGACGGTTTTTGACAATTTTGAGACGACTCATGGTCCTCTCTTAGTCAAGCCCGCTCGAAAAATTCAACTGGGTAGATTTATTGTGCGTCTGATACGTGTCCGTTATAAGTTTTTTACGGTTTTGTAAAATTTGGGAAGATTTTCCATGGAATGTGCCGAGTCACGCAGAATCGGCGATTGCCCAGAAAATAACGTCCCTGTAAACGTTAAAAGCAGTGAGCTGCACCCTAGTGGAGAGACGGTGCAAAACCACTAAATATTCGGCCGGTAGTTAAATGCAGTATTAATTTATAGCGTTTTATCGCTGCTGCGCTCTTGTAGCATAGATAAGCACCATTCTAGTTTACCAAGTGAGCGTTGATCGGTGTCGGCATCTGGTGCTTAGCCGCGGTATGAAAACTCCAGGTGCTGGCACCTAGCGCCAAGCTCTGTAAGCAGGCGAAGTGGACAGGGATTTTTGTGATTAAGTCTGTCTGGCTTCTAATTTCAACGATCATGGCCGCCTTTTGGTTCTCCGGTAGAGAATGAAAAATTTTACACCTTCCAGCCTTCACGCTATGTTAGGCTAATCAGATAAACGGCTGCGGTAAGTGTCGTTTATACTTTCATATTAAAAGAATATAATATTTCACTAGAGAAAACTGTTTTTAATAAGCCTAAGTAATTTCTTAGTAACTTTTGAAAGGGGCGTGGCTGTTGTGCAATACGCATTTTGATGGTAAAAATTTTAAAACTTTATAAAACTATATTCCATTCACGTGACCGAATTTCGGCACGATAAGGTTAAGTAAATTAAATACAAAAATTTAAGTTTAAAATATATCTAACATCAATGTAACAAGATTCGTGTTACGTACCTAGGTTATTGCACAATCGTAGTTGGTTTAGATGGCATACACGTTTTACTAGAATTAACAGTAAAACTTTATTAATATCTGGAAACTTACTGAGGCACGTTTTGGAAGTAAATAATCACCAATTCATATTAATTACGATAGTAAAAACTATGTAATTTGAATTAACCTCAACCACGTGGTAGCTACATATTCACACTATGTATAAAGTCTATGAAATGGTACAAAGCCATAATTAATTGTCAAATTGCAAACATGGTAACCCGCATTGGGTGAAGTTAATATTATGAAGAATTACTGTTCTAAAGATTTTCAAATAGGGCATGTTGGCCATATAAATTTGTCAAGTTAATTTAAGTAGCTCTAAAGCTATGTTAACTTTATATATGTATTTTGGGGGGTGTGCAAACTTTAGTGGGGCATTGTGTTGTGTACTCTGGCTAATATATATAATGGTGTGTAATCAGGGTCCACCGAACAGACGAGAAATACAAGACCCTACTACATGGCTGAACTATTAACACCTTAAAGCTCCTCTTCACTACCGTAGGAATCGCCAGAAGGCCACTCCAACACCTATAATGTAGACCACGAGATTGCCACCTTAAAACCCTTCATGGACAAAATCAGGTGATACAAAACCAATTATTATGTACACATAGAGTCAGCACTCAATAATACCCAGTGACCAGTTCTCTCTATCAACTACAACATTTTCAAGTTTTAAACATTTAATTGGATCCCCAATTGATGGGACAGTTTAGTGTGTGAACTGGGTGCAAAATTAATTGTAAATTTTATTAAATTTCTGGTAAAATTGTCAGCTCAGAGACTGGCATGTCTTCTTACACTGTTCTGCATTCAAACCCATAATTTTCTCTTATTTCAGCATATGTGTTTCTTTACAGATTTTAAGTCATTCTTTCTATTGGTAATTTATCGAGTTCAATTTAGGGTTCATTTTATATATATATTCTAAATTTAAAAATCAGTTTAATTCTCATTGTATAGAAATTTCTGGGGTAGGTAGAGGCATTTTCCACAAGTTTCAACCAGAAGGAATGCATGTTCATACAGAATTGAACTTGTTGTTGAGACAAGTTAAAAGATGCATCAACTGGCAATTAACATGTCGGTCTCTGGGCCAAAAGTATTTTTCATAGGGTTATAATATTATGCAATATTTCTATTTTTATTACTTGGCAATGTTTCAGTATATATAAATTCTTTAAATTATTTATGATAACTGGGGGGTGTTCATTGTTTTAAATATTTTTTTCTTTCTCACAGTAATAGAGCCCAGTGGGGCAGAATTGTATAACAGCATTAGGCACTTAGCCAAAATTTTGAAAGTTATTAGGTCCTGGGGACTACTGAAGGCTTAAGCATTATCTAATACACGTGAAGTGTAATCAACCAACATCATGGGGGTAATATAAAAGTAAATTGTAATTCTAACAGGGATATTTATAAAAGAAGTAATAATTTATATACACCATGGGGGTAAGGCAAGAGATCCTTATATATTGTATTGTATGGTATTGTATAGTGTACTTGTATTGTGGAACATGTGATGTTTGTATATTTGTGTGTGCATTTTGGGGGTTATAAGTATTGTGCATTTAGTGTATTTTTGGTGGGGACTTTAGATATAGGGTTTGTTTGTCTTTTTATAAAAGAAAGTTGATACATGGAATTATGTATATATATCCTTTTCATTTTTTATAACAGGTATTCTATCTCAATTAATCATTGCTGATCATTTCTTTAAGAAAATAATTTTTTTATTTAACTTTAATAACAAGTATATGAATTGTCACCCTTTAAAATTTATTTAATTTGTTTGAGTTATTATTATTATAATTAATATTATCAAGGAATCTATACCATTTAGCTCCATTAAGTTCAATGGAGCATTCTAAAGAGAAAATATAAAATAAATTTTATATATTATTAATATTTTAATGGAAACCTTATTTCAAGGATAGTCATGGTTTTAAATTTCAATTCATTTGTAAAGAGAGATAGCAAATTATTTTGTTGGGGTTAATAAATATTTTCAGGTGACCTTGTTGAGAGAGTATACTTTATTTAATTGACAATTTAAGGGAATTATAGATTATTACTGTTGGGTTTATTTATTTTATTATTAATTTGTTTACTGAGATAGAATAATAAATGGGATTTATTAACTGTTTAATTTATGAGTTTTCATTGCAAGTCCCGTCTCACTTGTTGGGTTTATTTATTTTATTATTAATTTGTTTACTGAGATAGAATAATAAATGGGATTTATTAATTGTTTAATTTATGAGTTTTCATTGCAAGTCCCGTCTCACTGGATCCAGCGCATTTTTGGCTTCTCTAGGCTTTAGCCTAGTTCTAATTAACTTGTGGCCCCTCTTTACAAAAAAAAAAAAAATTTTTCAAAAAAAAAATTAAAAAAAAAAATCTTTTTTTTACTACCTAAGTTAAAGAGGGGTTACAGGAATAGTAAAAGAAAAAGTGGGTGCGTGTACTTATGTACGCGCGTTAGAAGTTATACTTCTTTGGCGAGATTGATAAACTAAGGGTTCACATGCATGCTAAAAATTCATACGAGTAGAACGATAAAAGGAGTGAAGGGAGATGGTAAATACGATTGATACAATTTTAGTTAAATGAAAAAATAAATTTTTATTTTGTAATCTAGTCTAAAAAACATTACAGAATTTATTTTTATATAAAATCGAATCAATTCATTAATTTGGAATTAATGAGATAGCATCCAATTTGTTTTTATCAAGTGCATCCAACGGAGCATTAGCCAGCCAGAGTAGTATGTGAGCATGTGAACTGCCACGATGCTGGAACTCAACACGTTTAAAATAATGAACAACGTAATATCGCCCAAATTGACTGAATTTTGGTGATTTCAAGATATATTTAGTAAGATATTGACTAATTTGTTAAAATGTATAGCACAAGTAACTGCGCCGTCGTTAACAAGTGTTGTTTTTTAAGGTAATGCAGAAGCTCGGCAAATTCTTCAGAAATAGTTTCTCCATTGTGCTTGAATTTGTATAACTTCTAAAGTAGATCGTTCCATCCAATTTCGTTGGCACTCACAGTAAGAAAAATAGCCTAGTAGACTTACCGAACTGTCTGATCATGGTGAAAAGGTCTTTTTTACGATCAATCCAATACCACGTTGAGTTTGGAATTGATCGTAGAAAAGCAAGATTGGTTCCAATGCAATTATTAATGTACTGTTCATCTTCTATTTGTTTCCGAGAGATTTTAGTATATTTACCAACGTGTTTAAACGCAACTGTCAGAGAATCCCGAACTCGCATCCTCATAATTTTCATCGCCATATAGCCTACAACAGATGGTACGGTGTAACTGCACGACGATCAGATCTTCTCAACTCACTAGAAGCCATCATGAACGGTGTTACTTTGACACCATCTCTGAAGTTACGAAACTGACCCAAATAAATAACAGGAAAAGAGAGCTCTTCCGCATGTTCATCAAACAACAAACTTTGAGGAACGTTTTGTTCACCAGGTGCAACACGTAAATACTGTTCTCCATTCCATAATAATGTATGCTGTTGGGCAGTGAGACTTTCTTCGACAGGAATATGTTCACTGACATCATCTTGACGAATTTCGTCGTAAATCTGACCATTATTAAAGAACGAATCATCAATTTTAATGTCATACATTGTATATAGTGGAGACGGTATCAAAAATTGTAGCCAAGTCTTAATTGTACGTTTATTAACTGTACCATGTAAGTAGCTGGACTTCTCTTGAAAGAGATTTGACCATATTGTTAACCGAAACGGGCACATTACTTATATGTCCGTAAATACCGTATTGACCATTCACATGTCTCAATCTTCTGATTTGCATGAAAGGAATACGTGGTGAAATAAGTCTCTCGGAAATTAGATCTGAAGGCGGTAGATAGTGAGATATTTCTGGAAATTTAAAGCCATTGTATGTTAACATTAATGGAATGTTATTCTTATTTAAAGCTTGAACGCATGTGCTGCAGAGTTTTGTATTTTTTCGTGTATATTAGGTATAATCTTAGTTAAAATTCCCTTATGTTCAGAAGATGGACCTTTAAATCGTCTTGGAACCACAACCTGTAACACACTGAGCACGGATGTCCAAATGAATTGTTCAAGAATTTATCTTTAAACTCCTTATGAGCTCTTTTAAATTGATGATAATTGCTATACGGCAAAGATGAACTTAGATCCATATCAACTTGATCAGTGATAGGACGTTTATTATCGACTGATCTGGAGAGTTTAAATGTAAGCCACGCGTGTCTGATTGAGGTAGTTCCTGATCCATTACAATGTCTTGATTTGATAAAACCTCTATATGTGAGGTGTTAGTTGATTGTTGATTATTTCTCCGTGCTCGAAACCGTCGAATGCGCTCCGCTCCTGTTAATGGTAATTTTTCGTTGTTGTATGACGATTGCAAAGCACAGGAGAATTTTGTTCATGCACCTCACTTGCACAATCATAAAATTACGATTATCGTCTGTCACAGTAGACAAAGATGAACCACGTACATTTTCATCAACTTGATCCACAATAGTATTGGACACCATGAATAATTGGTGATTTTGAATAATTTAAAATTGTAGTGGTGGTAACCGGCTGAGGTAATGGTCCAGGAATCGCTACACACATATCTGGATTTGATAAAACACTTGGAGATCCATTATTGAATGATTGGCTATGATGTACAATCATTTTCATTTTTTTTTTATTTCGTAGTCTATAAGCTCGACTGCGTTCCGTTGATGTCATCGGTTTTTTTACTGGCACTGGCACTCCGTGTTGTTGAGCTTCAGCTGCTTTTGCAGCTTTTTTCCGCATTTGATACTTCTGACACATTTCAGCGTTGGTCTTAGCCATCGCAAAAACTAAAATAGAAATAAAATTACATGTTAGTAACGCTTAAATTATTGAACTTAGTTTTAAAATTCCATCGAAAAATAATTTAAACATATGTTTATACAATATCTACATATAATTAATTAAATGAAAAATGTATTTATTGTACAGCGTGTGAATAAATAATTCTTTAATAAAATTATAAAACTTGAAGAAATATATATGTATAAATAAGTAAATATATATATTATAACAAATATAATTTTTAAATTGTGTACAAATTTAAATGTAATTTAATATGTGTAGCCCCACACCTTGGAGCGCCAAAATGTATAACAAATGTAAATGAATTTGTGCTGTGCCAACATGTATCTAACATTACTTTTAATATGTACCAATTACTAGGATTTGGTGTAATCGTAATAAGAGTAGTCATCATTTAAATTGTAACAATTTTTCATCTATTTATTCAAAAAAACAAAAGCATTTTTAACATCTCATTTACTTCGTAATAAACCTTCATTATTGTTTGCTTAACGTTCAATTGTTGCAGTACATTTATCATAAATAAATCTTATAACCTACAGTAACAAAATTATATTCCACGTCTCTATTTTATTATCTTGAAATTTCGACTGCTCAGTCTGACTTTTGTGCTTTACTGCAGCTTTGTTTTATTTTCCTTATATAACTTTTACTACGTTACTTTATGCATTGCATACATATTAATTATTGATAAAATTAACATTGACTCAATTAATTGTTAATGATCAAAGAAAATATTTATTAAATTTAACTTTGATACTCTGAACCTCCATATCTTGGCTCAAGTAATTGTTAATCATAAAAAAAATATTTATTAAATTTATATTTGATTCCCTGCATCTCTATATTTACATTTTACATCTCTTATTTATTTTTCCAAATTTCAAAGTGTCTTTTAACTGTCTTTAGTCTTTCACATAAAATTTATAAATTGATTATTTGTCACCTTGATTCCGTAGCTCATACCCCTGTCCTCCGTTGATCCGTAGGTCCTCTTCTGATAGAGTCCCTGCCCGTTCCTCGGTTCCACTCGTCGTCCTCCAGTTGCTCGTTCCTTATGGTCCTCTCTGGTTGCTGTAGTGTAGAGTGATAGGTTGCTCTGCACTTGCTGCTGTGGTGCTAGTAGACACCTCTATTGTTCTGCATAGCGTTCCTCTGCCCGATGTAACCTTGATGCTTGTCTTGAGTGACGAACGTTTGTGGGTGTAGACATTGTAGAGTATGTTCTATAATCGTATTAGTAATCAAACTAAGAGTTACTGTTTGATACTTAGATGAACATATCGTCCATCCAACTTTACAGTTCAATTAACAAAATTTAAAAATCGCGTCGATACTGGGCATAGCGTCCCGCCGCTTCTGAAGACTGATTGAGAGAGTTAAAAAATTCGCGTCGCCAAAGGACATAGCGTACCGCCGCGACTGAAGACTGATTGAGAGTAATTTGGCATCATTCTTGCCCTTATTTATATTCGAGCATCTTACTGCACCTGCTGGGCCAGAGTTCAGCATGTCAGGAATTGCTCGATGGCGTCAGTTCCCCCACTATCGTCCAATTTCATATTTTCGCACATTTCTGCCAATTGCAATGTCTAATGTGGATTACAAGGTGCTCTGACGGTGTCTGATTTAATTACACATGTTCAGTGTAATTACCATCGTTATCGCATAATTCGTGTAATTACTATGCTCTTAAAATCGCACTGAATTCGCACTGAACGCCTTATTCACGCCGTTTTCGCACTGCACATGTGTCTTATTTTTATACATATTTAGAAGTCTTTGCAATTTTTCTGTCATTTATGGTTTTCTTATAATTAAATAAGAACTATAATTTAACATCTATTTGGTAAGATTGCAAACTTTCAGGGTTGAACTGGCCTCACGTACACACATTATTTACTACTGTACACGCTCTCAGCGACAATCGCGTGACCGTGCAGGTCGATTCCTGCGTATAAACTCAGCTTTCAATCTCACACCTGCTTATTTATTACATATTTCTAAATTTAATCTAAATATTTATTTTATCTAATAAATGCACATTACAGCCTATGCTTGTATTGTCGCAATATATGTATGTATGTATACAGTCAATTAATTAATTTGCAAATATAAAATAATTTAAATAAAATTTAATCATGAGACAGAGCCAAATTAAAAATTACAATTTAATGTATCTTCATCATTACATACTTACATTCAGATTATTAATAGTATTAATTTTTTAATAATTAAAAATTTAGAGTGTACATTAATATCAATAAACCTTTCTTATATATATTGCAACCATATATATATATTTGTATATTTGCCCAGGGGGGTATGTTCTGTAAATAATTAGTGTAAAAAGAATACGACGAACAGTTTTAAACAATTTTGTGCTGGGGCCTGTCGAAAGTGACATCTGCTTCGGCAGCGTAAAGCACAGCGTTTGTGTGTATGTGTGTGTTTGCCAGTTCCGACCTGCATTGAACGACGCGAAGGGGACACACGCACGAATTGTTGGTTGTCAATTAATCAGGATTACAATAAACTAATTAATACGGTTAAACCTGTAAACGAAGACTTACCCAAATTATAAAGACACCATTACATTAAGGAAATTTTAGTGAATATGGTGATATAAAAATTATTGCAAAATGTGCAATAATGAAGACGCTAACTAATTTAATGTTAATTACGAGTCTAATTAAATAATAATTAATAAGTGTGGTATATGTGAGAGACCAGAAAAAAATTACGCAAACAATGATATCGCTCATGCTACGAGTATGATTACGAAATCACGAAAATGAACCAAAAAGTGATTTGTAATTAAAAGGACGCTTTGCACGAACTGACAATATCTGACATGTCGAAAACAGTCCTGAACCTGTCAGATCGCCGTCCAGTATAAATACCACCGGCAATTTTGGGGTGGTCTGAGACTCAAGAAATCTACACACGACGTCACGCTGCCGGTTTGCAGATCGATTCTGGACACACACACACACGTTACCACACACACCAAGACGTATGGAGGAACTCTGGAGCATCACCAACAACAACCCGTAGAGACAACGAACACAGCATCAGCATAATCATCATCATCATCAAATTCTCAGGATTCTGGACGCACACACGCGCGCGCGCGCGCAACGGTAACGGCAGATGTATGCAGGTGATAAAAAAAAATTATATTTTTTGTTGTGAAAAGAGCGCTCGAAAAGACCTTAACTATGAACATTAAATAATTAAAGTTTTAAAGTTAAATAGTTGTTAAATAAGAGAATTTAATTTAACAAGAAAATTTAGAAAAGAAATACCAATCTTTTGTTGTATGTTAAAAATTTGGGTGTGTCAGTAGAAATAAATAATAGATTGGAAGTAAATGTTATATTGTTTTATTTTGTTTTATAGCAACAATAAATGTTATTATTGAGTCTTAATAGTATTTTGTTTGTAAATGAGTTGCTATTATTAATTAAAATTTGAGTTAACTTCAGACACACAAAAATAAAAAGGATTTAAATAACTTATTTAACATGTTTATTTAGCTAGTAAGATTATATGGTTGTTTATTTTTTTGATATGTTATGAACAGCATAGCAGGTTACATTATATTTGTGAAGCTTATAAAAGTGAATATTTATTTATCTAATATTTGAAATTTGAATATTTGAATATTTTTCTATTAATGTTAATAAATCATAGAATGATAATTTTGAAACGGTTTTAAATAATTATTTCATGTCAGCAACATCTCACTCCTCTTTAAAAAATTATTTAATTATTGTGCAATTACATATACTTGACGCAACGAGAAAAATTCCTGCGACCTGGCTGGTGTAATACACTATATAGTTGGGTTGAGTAATGGTAATGTATTTGTGTAATTGTGTATGTATATATATATATATATATATATATACAAATATATATCTTATTGTAGTGTTTAAGTTGTTCAATAAATAAATAACTATGAAATAAACAACGACCACATTTATAATATATATATGCATAAAAACAAATTAATATGAGTATTATACACTAAAAGATTAAAATTTAATTCAATTGAATTAATTTAAATTCAGTATTATAATATTTTAGTAGAGAAAAATTAATTTTTTATCAAATAACTCAAAATACTTACGAATAATGTATTACAGCAATGGATTTACTTTTCGATAGATTTCTGAATAATTAAGTGTGATCTATAATTTAAAATATAGAAATATATATTAGATTATTGGATTAAAGCAAACATAATGATAGAATACTTATCGAAACTTTTATTGATTTAATATAAAAAAGACTTGAAATTAATACTTACGAAAAATTAACCTCAAATATTTTTAAACACTTATTAAAATTTGGTTACACAATTTTTGTCACCGAAAAATATTTCACAGCACAATGTATATAAAGTTATTTAATTATATATACATTCACGATCAACAACTTCTATATATAATATATACGAGCATATATTTTTAAATTTGTTTGTAACATGAACTATTTTTCATTCGTTTGAAACTAAACCACGTGCTACGTTGTATACCTTGCGTTTGAACACAACTGGACGCAACGCAGTTTCGATACACACTTAACTCTCTTTGACGGCTAACTTCATCCTGTTAACTTTTCGTTACATGGTGCGCGCGCATTTCGTTACATACTAAAATTTCACCCTCAACGCGCCTAAAGAAGTATAACTTCAAACATCCTCCCCAAAATTGTCTAAATGTCGCCAATGGCGACACGATCCCGCCTGTAGGCACCCCTGACACAGTGCGCACCGGAGGTACTGCTCAGGAGCATAGTGCGCAGGCGTGTCACTTCAGAACACTTCGGAATCGGGACAAAATTGCTCGGTGAGCGAAAACTTCCCGCGCTTTCTGAGCGGAGACGCCGGTTCTGATGTAAGCGGAAGTAGTGTGTGGAATTTCGTTTAAATACATGAAATAGGCTACATGGTCTCTTCGATATAAGAAATTATACTCAATATTTTACTTTTCATTATAAATAAAATTCCGAATTCTCTAAAACACCAAAATAAATACAAGACTTGAAATATTTCTTTACAAATATTCAAATATATATATTTTTTATTTTTGTTAGGTTGTTTTTATGAGAGGCTTATCAGAAATTTTTCTGATCTGAGAGGAGTGAATCCAGTGTGCGACCTGTGTAATAAGGTAACAATGTGAGACACAAAAATTAAGACAGCTAATTAATGCAACAAATTTAGTTAATTTTAAACATATAGTGTAGAGCATCGACAATCCGAACATCCGTTAACCGAACGATCTATTATCCGAACTCAATAAAAACTACAGTTATGTACTGTTCTGTACAGTAATGTATTGGACACGTGTAGGCGTATTGGATATTTATTGAACATAAAAAATTGTATACTACAAATTATTACAGTACTGTACAGTAATAAATAAACGCTGTATCTATACAGCCTTACAATCGATAAACAAGGAATTGGCTAAAGGTGGATGAAGCCAATCCCGGTTTTCAGTTATTAACCGATGAAGAGATAGCTGAGTAATGAAAATGAAACGAAATGAAGGAAGAGAAATGAACGTAATGAAAACGAAACTGATTGAGATGAAGACGGCGAGAATACTACTAACGGAAAACCACCCAAGCTTTTGACGCACTTGAGACTGTTCTAAAGTGGGCTGAAACAGAAGACAAGGTAGATTGTATTCAGCTGATGAATCTTAAACTACTTCAGTCTTTAGCAGCGAGAAAACGGGGTATCGGTTTGAAGCAGACAGTGATAGAACAATTCTTCAGAAAAGTGTAAATCCATGGTACTGTATGTTTTGTTTTGTTTTTGAATTTCTAATTAATTTATAGTACAGTGTTTGTCATTAAACTCTAACATTGTTTAAATTAACTTTTGGTTTTTACTAATTACACTCAGTTTTAAGTCAGTGATTTTTATCCTCAGTGATACATTACAGTACAGTATACAGGTTGCTGTAATTATATACCAGTACGATAGAAATGATTTTGTACTAAAAACCTTTGTTTTTGTAAAGAGAAATAATTTTTTTAATTTACTATCTATTATCCGAAATATCGACTATCCGAACGGGGCCTCGTCCCGGGAGGTTCGGATAATCGATGCTCTACTGTAATTACGATAAGAGAAAACTGTTCGAGTTTATGACAACAGTTTGTTTTTTAGGAATGCGGTAAGTACGAGCAGAGACTAGACAGGCAACATCCCCGTTGGTAAGTAGCAGTAACGTAACGATGGTAGGGGTCTCTACCGTTTTAAACAAGAATTTTAAACAAATACATTTTTTTACCTTCTAGAAATTAAAAAAGTAACAAAAATTTAACAAATGAACAAACTGAATTCTGTGTATCCCCTTTATTAAAAGCTGTTATTTAGTTTACTTAATTTTATATTTTGCATTCAAATTATATTTAGTTTTTACAGACACGACCTTTCCTTAGCTCCTACAACCCCCTCCATCTTCACACCCCGTACATGTTCGGATACACGCCCTAAACAGATGTTCACCACCCTTACATCCTCTGTTTAGTTGTTCACTTATCTCTTTGACAATGGCTTAAGAAGTTGAAACAGCTGTCAGAGTTAAATAAAAACTGTGAAACGTACCAAGAGTTTATATGTTTTTAAAAACCTTTGTATTAATATATTTCACCAAGTGCCCGACGAGTCATCAATTAATATCGTAATAAGTAATTGTAAAAATAAAAAGAATTACAATATTTGCAAATTAGTAAAATAAAGTTAGAATTTCCTCAATAATGGCAATCACATGATACGTGGTAAACAACGTACGTATTTGCAGTCTTTAAAAAAACTATTACGCACAAGCCAGACCATATTAATGAGTTTTATCTTTTTCGTCCACCCTTTTCTTTACAGAGTTATTTATGTCATGATTCCTGTAGTCCAATATGACTGTGTTTTGAACATCTGCCTTTCCTTCAGTTTCTTAAATCTAATAAATGAAAAAGGAGATGTTAAAAATTTATTGTACATAAAATATAACGCACTTTAAGACGAACTGTAAGTTGTCTAGGACTTCTTTTTGACAACATCTTTAAAGTAAAATACAAAGGAATAATGTATCTGGATACATCAAAATATCTTTAGAATAATGATTTATTTTTACAAGATTTTCTTAAACCTAACCGAACCTAAAATAAAAATTTAAAATTACAATGATTCCTAATAACACCAGATTTATTATCTTTAATTTGAATGATAATTAATCAAGGTAGACTATTTTGAAGTCAGTGTTTTTCCACATTGTTTCAACCCCCATGCTTTGCGTTGGTTTACTTAGAAAGTTTGAGATGCAAAGAATGTATAAAATGTATTTATAAAGTTGTATGGAAAAATCCTGAATTTTACAGTATTCCTGAGGAAAATGTTGTTAGGAGTTGTTAGTAGCCTACTAAGTGTTAGTACTGTTCGTTCTAAAGAGTAAGCAAGTTCTACAGTTCAAGGAACTTACTAGTTACTATTTATTTAATACGCATCTATACGGTGTCCCAAACCGTGTGCCACCTTAAAAAAGGACTTAGAAGATCCTTACTCTCGCAGCGCACTCACAACCTGCCCGGCCCGGCCAGGCACTACTCGGGTGGTTCAGGTATAAGTACACGGTCCATTTCAAAACTATAAAAATTTTTAATTTAACTGATAATCCAAACTAAGCTATAATTTTTGTAATCTCCTTGAAATTGTGAGAGAAATGAGTCGAAACAACACATAATCGCGATAAATATGAGTGTTTTAGGGATTTCTAAAGCAAAGAATTGGAGTTCTTAATCAAGATTTTATTATAAAGTAATAAGTATGTTAGTGATATCTTGAAGATTATAAACAAAAATTTATTCAAAATTTACATCAATGGTGCAAAATTACGTCGGTAATATGAAAATTTGTATTTGTTTCTACAATAACAATTGCTTTCTTGTATGCAATATTAATAAAAAATTATACTTAGTTGCACATCTAAAATATATCACAATCACGTCGTGTTTGATGCCATTTTTTTTAATTTTATGGAATTACAAATATGCTAAGCTCGTTTGTTAAAAAATTCATATTATAAATGTTGCAGTTACGTAGTGGACGCCCCAGTATATGATTCACACTCCAGGCCAGCTGCGTTTGTGTGTGTGTGTGTGTGTGTGATAGTAGGGGTTTCCTAATCAGGTGCCATGCGACTTGGAACGCCGTGTTGTATGAACCTGTTGAAATTGTTTCACTTACAATGTGATGTTACAGAATGTGGCAGGTGGGGTAACGGAACTGCGACGCCGTGGATGGCGCAGCTGCTGCTCAGTCAACACGACGGGGAGACTGCCTACTGCCGCGGGTCCGTTATCAACGACCACTACGTACTGACCGCGGCCCACTGCGTCGTCTACTACGAGTAAGTACACACACGCGCGCGCACGCGATAGTAACTTTCTTCGTAAGTACAGTACCGTATCTTCCATCTTCTTTGTGCTTTGCCGTTTCTGTTTAATTTTGCATGTTTAGTTACATATTTTGGAAATTATTCAGAACAACAAATACTCTTGCAGCAATGAAATAAAAGGCTCGCATCGTACGTGGCAACAGGTGTTATTACTCCTATGGAAAGACTTTTCAAATCCAGGATGTTAAGCAAACTGACTATATACAAAAGTCATATACGAACGGCAGTAACATACCCATGCGAAGACTGGACATTAACCAGCACAGACGAACAACGTCTAAGAATATTTGAACGAAAAAGTTTGCGAAAAATCTTTGGCCCTCTACAAACTGAAGATGGCTATTGGAGAATTCGAATGAAACATGAAGTGGGCATGGTTCATTCTCTTGGAAAGAGAAGAGTTGGGCGACCGAGAATCTCATGGCTGAGAAATTTAAGGACCTGGTTTGGCATGAATACAACTGACTTATTCCGTGCAGCAGTGCAGAAAGTTAAAATATCTGTATGATATCCAACATACGAAACGGATAGGAACTATCAGAAGAAGATGAACTGGACCAACTGATTCAGGGCCAGGGACATAGACCGATTTGTTAAGAGTAGGAGGATTGAATGTCTAGGCCAAGTAAGACGAATGGATGACATAAGAACGGCTAAGAGAATTGCAGATTGCAGTCCGGTAGGAAGAAGAATTAGAGGCAGACACAGAAAGAGATGGTTGGATGACGTGGAGGATGATTTGGGATGTATGAACTTGAGGTGATGGAGACGGATGTGTAATGAGAGAGCGGAATGGAAGAAAGTCATTGAGCAGACTAAAACCCACGCTGGGTTGTAACGCCAGTAAAAGGAAATGAATTATGTTATTGAAGCCTTCTTCCGGTATGGATCGCGTCAAAAATATCTTGTATAACAACGTTTCACTCATATTACAGTGAGTATCCTCAGGATATTACAACGAGTGACTCGGACCCGAGGATACTCATTGCAATATGAGTGAAATGTTGTCACGTCAAAGACATTTTTGACGCGGTCCACACCGGAAGAAGACTTCACAAACATAATGGACGCCGACCGCGGAAGCCTCTACGTGAGAATAAAGGGAAGGAAGTTACGTATTTGGGACAGTGACGATCATCGTCTTGACACCATAAAGCTACAACTAGACACGATTTTTAACTTAACATTATTCTATTAGTCGTTGTCGTTGTTTCTCTCCAATCCGAGGCTTTCTTAAAGGTTCCGTGGTATGGTATTTTTTCCGGGGGTAGGTTACCGGCCCAACCCAACCCCTAACATGGAGGACCAGAGATTTTTCTGTTAACGTTCCCTTCCCTTAGCCGATAGGTCCCAGTTTTCTGGTGCCGCGAACTCGCCATTCACATTACGTGCTCAGGGGCTACGCGACTGTTCGTCTTCGAGAACGTGAGAGTAGGATTTGTGGGTAGAGCTGAGCTCCCTTTCGGTAACCTCTAACTCTTTCGTAAGAAACAGTCGGCGTTTCTCAGAGTTTTAGTGTTGTATAGTATATCAATAATAAGACCCATCCTAACCTACGGCTGCAAAACGTGTATCCTGAACTCCAAAGCAGCAAACACTCTCGATATCATTGAAAGAAAAATATTACGAAGAATCCTGGGACCAGATAATGACGTACACGGCAGGAGAATAAGATATAACTTTGAATTCTATCAAGTGTATAAAGAACCACCGCTAACGCAATACATAAAACTACAGCGTCGAAGAATACCACGAAAACTATTGAATACCAGAATCCACGGAAAAAGACTAGTGGGAAGACCGAGGAGAAGACTGGAGGACGCGGTGGATGAGGATACAAAAGAAATACTGAAAGTGTGTTCCTGGAGGAGGATGGCTGGCGACAGAAGAGAATGGAGGGAAAAGTTGAAGGAGGCCAGGGCCCAACAAAGGCTGTAGTGCCATAGGAGAGAGAGAGAGAGAGAGAGAGAGAGAGAGAGAGAGAGAGATTTTTCTATTAAATAACGCAAGAAAATATGCACATAGTGGTCTGAAATAGGAAATGGCTAGACGTTATTCAAGTTATCGTACCATCTTGAAAGACAAGCGCGTCCTCAAGGTCGTAATGCAGGATGAAAAAAAGTAGGTCGTACGTTAGAAAAAAAAAAGTAGGACGATCTAAATTGAACACTCAGGTCTCGATGCGCAGTAGACAAACACCTCGTTTGGAGGATAACATAATATTCATACACTTCGCACATGCGCAGAACTGTTTTGTTCAGTGTTTCATATGTGTGACAGAGAGGGAAGTAATATGGATGTGAAACAGTGAACGTTATAGCGTCATATCCCCTCTCTTATCTCTACTTAGATATACTTAGCTATACTTGAAAGTGGGGGTAATTCATGCATTGAGTCGTCGCAGATTACTGTTCAGGAAAGGCTGGCGCGCCTGTAACTGACGCACGCATCTCTAGAAAGAAGATACACTTATAAGAAGGTAGACGTACTCTAGAAAGAAGATATTGAAATTAATTTCTAGACGTACGATAATAACAGAAAAACGGCGTCGGTAATTCTGAAGTTTTTCATGTATGTTTCTGAACTTTCCTTTTATAATGCCGGCTTTAATTTAGAAGGAAATGGAAATCAGGCACAGATTTTATTAACCACCTTTATTCTCATCATCATCAAAGGTGCCTCTACAACCCTTGTTGTGTCGTGGCCTGCTCCAAGAGTCGATTCCATTCGTCTCTATTGCATGCCTTGGCTTTCCAGTTTCTTATGTTCAGCTTTCCAAGGTCCTCCTCTATCTGGTCTTTGAATCTACTTCGGGTCTTCAACTTTTTCTACTACACATTGGTTTCTGGTTTAAATATGTTTGGTAGGCTGTCCTTCCTCCATTCTCTCTATGTGTCCAACCCACCTTAGCCTGTGTAATTTGATTAGCCTGACAATGTCCGCCTCTTTGTAAAGATGGTATAGTACATGATTATAGCGCCTGCACCACATTCCATTTTATTGTATTCCTCTAAATATTGTAGCATGACAGATAAGCCCATAAAAATGAATGGTAAAATGATCATAAAAATAAAATAATAACATTGTTAAATCCGAGAAAGCAAAATATATAAATTAATTAAGAACCACTGTGGAGTACAATAATAGATTAAAATAAACGTTCATGTAAAACCAATGTGAAAATGAGTGATGAATCATCAACATTAATTTAAAAACTAAATATGAAGAAAAGGTAATACCCAGGTAGGATAGGAGTAGGTAAGGAAGAAACCCAGAAAATGACTAAACCCACAACAAAAAAAGAAAATATGTTGTAAGAAACAAGAAGAGTAGGTGAGGAAGAAACACAAAACCTGATGACACCCACAAGAAGATGAAGGAATAATTTTATAAGAAACAAGGAGAACAGAAGGGGTCAATGAAGAAACAAGAACAAGACAGCATCCACAAGAAGAAGGGGTGCTCTTATAAAAAAACCAAACCCCAAAATAAATATAATAATAATAAATAAAAGTATAACAAAATATGGAAGGTAGAAACCACATGTAAAATAGATGTAAGCCAAAAAGTGAATAGAGTAAGAATTGAAAGTCAACCAATGTGAGATAATAATATAATACCAAAAAACAAATCTTCATTATATTCTATAAATAAACTTCTTGATTTTAGTAGAACTATATATCTATTTAGAAATAAAATCAAGGAATAAAAAGAGAATCAGTGCAAGTTTTAGTGTTATAAAAAATAAACATTATGTTTCAATATTGAAGTTCACAAACTAAGTAGATGGTGAAATATTACAACTTTAAAGTGCTTTAATTTGTGTTCATGAATAATGTAAATAAAGTATTATCATGACCGATAATACATGTGTTTTTTAGATAACTGCCACTCTTTTAAATAACATTCATTAGAATTACTAAAATAAAACTAGAGCAGGCCATAATAAAAGTGAAATGACAAAATATCATTACCCCAATAACAAAAAGAAACAGATAAAAACTGATATTTGAACCTAGTTTAAGAAATAGAATAAAATTATAATAATTATATTTTGTTTATATAGAATAAGGTATTAGAAATAAGCAAGTTTAAAAATGTCAAAACAACATCATTTATTAATAATATATTTATTATGTTAATCATTGAGTATTAAATGTCTGATTTGGAAAGACAAATGTTAATTTGAATTAGGTGTTAGGTATTAATAGTATGAACCATATACTAATTGTTATTTTGTTTACAATAAGAAAATGTTAATTTATGTCACAATAGCAATGAAAGTCAGAGAGGGTATAAATCAATATGTATTATTTAAAAAACTTTGTATGTAAAAACTATTAAAAATCTAGGCCAAATGTTAAAAAACTAAACAGCATCAAATTTGATGAAATAAGTACAGAAAAACAATTAAACTGAAGGAATTTATGTAAAGTAAATCAGTAATAAAGTCATGTAATTGGAAATATAAGTAAGGAAGATTTTGTAAAATTATAGCCAGAGTTATTGTTAAAAATGGAAATGTAAAAACTCAAAATTTAGAGAGGGGAGCCATATATTACTGTATAATATTTAAAACATAACCAATTAATCTAATTGCAAGAAATTAAGGAAAGATAAACCTTTTATTACAATGTGAGATTTAATATAATCATTAATATAACTTGTAAAATGGCATCATTTGGAAGACAAGGACAGGAAGTGATTTTAAAACTTACAATTACGGAATGAAGTAAAAAATACCATTTTAGATCAAAAACTTAATAAAACTACATTATTTGGTATCAAATTAAGCAGAATGAACTGAAGAAGAAGATTAAGTATTTACTAGTTAATAAATTTGAAGAATAACGAAAATATAATTAGTTATATAATGTAACTTTCTCACATGCACAGGATGCAAATAGATTTGGAACAAAGTATTGAATAAGATTGGTTTGGCTAAGACTTTAGCCGAAGACGAAGGAAGTAAATTAGTTGATTGTTAGACGTTGAATGATACACTCGATACGAGCTCTTAGTAAATCTTAACCTAACTGCTAATACGGTAATGGCGAACGTTTTATAAGCCTAAAGTTAAAAACGAGAGTTTCGGTAAAAACACATTTTTAAACGGAAACCCAGTGAAATAAATATCTACAGACATTCAATTAATACTACACAGAACGTAACACCAGTGAATATAACATTTAAACAATTAAAACAGTAAAAACACTTCACCACACAAAAGTCCAAGTATCGGCCTAACAGACAAAAGTGAAATTGACTTATTACTACACTATTTTTCAAAGTACAACACTAAAACTGAACCAGAGACACTCCACCAACACAAGAAGGAAGAATTGCAGCCACAAGGACGAAAATTCAGAGGGAAAGCATCTTTTATTGAACTTTGAAACAGCGAGGTTAGACCGTCTTGCAACCGTACACGAGGAGCAGCCATCATTGATTACCCACAATACAACGCAACACAGCCTTTACTACTGAATGGTTTGAAATCTGCTCACTTACCATTATATATTAACTATCATATCTGTATTTTAATCTTTAAGGTGATATATTTGTAATGTTATACTTTATAAACTTAACCCTATTTCTCTGACTTTACCTAAAATAACTGCTAAAAGAATCCTTACATAAATAATTGTACGAATTAACGATACCCTGAGAATCGATTTATATATCGATAAAGAGTCGAAATAATAAATAATTGTTAATAAAATTTCTTATATATTACATAATTGAACATTTTTTCATTCCTAAAATATAATTAACTTAATAAGCAAATTTAATAGAGATAACTACCAGAATCTCACCACCCTGAAGGAAGATAACCTCCAAATAAGAAAAATACACAAATCGATTGTTACTGGAGACAATTCTATCAACTGGCGAGGATTTTAAGAATATAGAAAAGGCATTAAAATAATAAAAACAAATAACAAATGTTTCGGAACACGACAGAACATAATTAATTAATTGATTTTAATTAATTATAAATAAAAAAAAATTTATAAACAACAAAACTTTTTTTACACAAACATAAATTAACAAATTTATATATTTGTATTTGAAACAGTAAGAAACATTACAAATTGGCGACCAACTGAGGGGCTTTAATTAGCAATTGACAGGCCACTACAATTTGCCCAGTCCCTAATTGGAGCTTGGCAGCAGCTATAAGGTTGGAGAAAAGGGAAAATGCAACGACGAGCAACGTCAAAGAAACGGGCGGCGCAGACCGAAAAAGAAATTGGAATCAATATGGAAGACAAAAAGGCAACACCGGTAGAAGACGTGGAAAGGTTACCCCTAAGGGAACCTAAACAACCCGCACCACCAGAGGAACAACCTGAAATGCCCACACAGACAGGGGAAGTCAATGTCCGGGAGGAACGGTTAGAACAACCCGAGACACCATCACGAACGGAGAATGGGAATCTACAAGAGATGATCAGGATAATGATGGAGAAAATGGACGAGAACAGGAAGGAAGACAACCAGTCCCTGAGTAAGAAAATTTATGAAACAAATAAGAAGATGGAGGAAAACAGCAAGAAGATGGAGAAGGAAATGGATACTACAAAAGAAGAAAATAGTAAGAAATAAAGGAAGACAAACAGTCCTTGAAGGAAGATTTGAGGGAAATAAATAAAAATATAGAATCATCAAAAGAAGAATTGGGAGAATTAAGTAAGAAAATTGATGAAACAAATAAGAAGATGGAAGAAGAAATGGGGAAGAAGTTAGAAGAATTGAAGGAAGACAACCAGTTGTAAAGGAAGAATTCTAATCAACCAAGGAATAATTCAAATCAACTAAGGAAGAATTGATTAACAAAATTGAGAATACCAATAAGAGAATTGAAGAAAACAGTAAGAAGATGGAAGAGAAGATGGGGAAGAAGTTGGAAGAATTGAGAGAGGATAACCAAATATTGAGAGAAGAATTAAGGGAGGTTAACCAAGAAAACCTGGACAAGCTAGACGAAAGGATGGAGTTGTTAAGAGAAGAAATGAGCAAGGAACTCAACGATAATAAGAAATCCATAAATAAAAAATTGGAAGAAGAAACCATGATAATGGACCAACAAATCAGGGAAATTGACGGAAAATGTAACCAAACCGAAAGAGAAGTACAAGAATTCAAGGAAGTGGTAAACATCAAGTTTACGAATATTGAAGAGCATAGTCGCAGGAAAGTGGAAGAACAACGGAAGGAAACTCAGGAAGAACTCGGGAGAGTTCGGAGCCAAGTCGCGGAACGGTGTGACGGGATGGAAGAGGCTATGACAATATCACGGGTCAGGTACGGCAGAGCCAAGAAGAAATGGAAGTCTTGAGGAATCGACCCACTAGTTTTACCGGGATACCCATCAATGAAAACCGGGAATGGCTGAACTTCCGGCAATACAAGAGGAAACCCATGGAGTTCCTGGCCAGGATAGAAGAATATTTTGCCAAGCATAGAGGGAGTCGATGGAATAATAACCGAGAAATATTGGACGAGTCATTCAGGGAGATGACAGATAACTGGTGGATGGCGAACCGTAGCGAGATTGCGGACTACCAACAGTTCAGGAACCTCTTTAAGGCTAAGTACTGGTCAGAAACAACTCAGAACCTGATAAGAGATAATATTTGCCACGGACGATACAGGGCCCAACTAGGCAGCACCATGACAGCCTATTTCCTAGGGAAGGTGTGCCTGGCAAAACACCTAGAACCGGCAATACCCGAAGAATGTCTAGTGAACAAGCTATCTTATCACTACGACGAGGATATTATCAGAGCGAGGAGAGGTAGCCAGATTAAAACAGTGCAGGCCATGACCGAGTTACTGGAAAGCTACGAAAACGAAGAATACTACCGTCAAAGTAGGAGAAGGAATGATAGACCAAAGGTGAGGAGTAACCAGTATTCCAGTAACGGTAATGACTATCCAGGAAACCGCAACCAGCAAAATAATTACAACGGCAACAATAACCCGCCGAACAATAACAATAACTTTAACGGCAACCAGAACAGTAATAGGAATAACAACCAATACCCGAATAACCGTAATAATTATTATCAACCCCCTAACAATCCATATAGTCAGAGAAACCCCTACCCCGGTAATAACGAACGGTATTACCAAAACAATAGGAATTACAATAATAACTATAATAATAATAATAATAGAGTTTCCCGTCCGCGAGTTAATTTTATAAGAGCCGAAGATCGAGGGCCGAGAAGATACAACCGTCAACGGAGGAATAGTTTCCACGATGGAGATCGCCGACGAAGAAGCGAAGAACGGGACGGACCGAGGTATGAACAAAGAAGGAGTACCAGCCTGGAGGATCCTGGGCGACAGCAAAACAGAGAACTAACATTCGAACAGGATACAGAGCGGCAGGAACCGACGCAAGGTTTCCAAAACGACGCCTCGGTCAATCCGAGTGCCAACGATGACAACAATAATTTAAACGGGAGGAGGCAGTGATAAACTATCACCACCCGTTACTGCTCCTATCTCCTGGGTATAAAAACGAGTTGCAAGAGGCAACCGAATTGAAAAGCATCACCATCATAAGTAACAACTACTTAAAGAACATAAGAACGGAACTATTGGAGGAAAACGAAACGAGCCTCGATAGTCAAAAGAATGAAATATTGTATATAACAGCGGAAGTAGAAGGAATCCCCGCGAAAATCATGATTGGTACCGGTGCGAATATCTCAATTATAAATGTAATCGAACTGGAAAGAATCCAGAAAGAGTGTGGTAAAACTTTGCCTATGTTACCAGTAAATAATATTGTCTTAAAGGTGCAACTGGCCACCAGAACAAAACTATTCGAAAACAAGTTTCCGTCAATGTCATTAGCCGTGGTATAGCTTTGGATATGGAATTTTTGATCGCCACCGGATTCCCATTCAATATATTGGTAGGTTGCGATATTTTAAGAAGGTACTCCGCCATTATCGACCTTAACCAAGAAAAAGTATCACTATTTCCAGACGGAATAACGTGGACAGCAGATTTGGTAGGAGACGCGAATATACTTCCCAGTACAATACACCAACAACTTCGTAAGGTAAATTTTGTAGAGAACAGCTCCCTTCATAAACCAATAATATATAATAATGGAGAAGAGGTTTTATGATCAGTGAAGATACAAGAAATACGAGACTTCCAGTGCGGAACCACCAACGAGAAAATACCCATACACAAAGCAAATCGTTTAATAAGAGTGTACGAAAAATATAAGTCAGTATTTTCAGATGAACCGGGTAAAGTCAAGAACTACCAGTGTAAACTTGAATTTAAGGAAAACGTGGAATTTAACCGGAGGTCATACTCAATCGCGCATTCACTGAAGGAGGCCGTGAGAACGGAAATTAATAAGATGATCAGCAGTGACATAATTGAGATTAGTCAATCTCCATACACTAGTCCAATAATTGCTGTTCCCAAGAAAAACGGACAAGTCCGGCTTTGTTTGGATACGCGCGAGCTAAATAAAACTATTGTTAATGACCGAACATCTCCCGGTGAAATAGAGGAGATCCTAAAACGATTTCACGGCACCAAGTTTATCAGTACATGGGACACTGTATGTGGTTACTGGCAAGTGGAGTTGCATCCACAAAGTCGTCAGTACGTGGCGTTCATTTTCGAAGGGCGCAATTACCAGTTCAAGAGATTGCCCTTCGGACTTGTAAATTCAGTAGCCATCTTTGTGGCCTGTATGGACCAAATACTAGGGAAGGAAGCACTCCAATTTACCACAGTCTATGTAGACGATTTGCTCATTACTTCGGAAACCTGGGAGGAACACTGTTACCGAGTAGAACATGTACTCGAAAAGTTAGCGCAGAATAATATAACTCTGAAATTGGAGAAATCCAAGTTCATTGCTCGAGAAGTACAGTTCTTAGGTTTCAACCTAGACGATAGAGGTATAACCCCATCAGCAGAAAAAGTGGAGGCAATTCAGAAGTTCCCTAAACCAAAGAACAGGAAACAGTTACAATCTTTCCTCGGACTCTCTAACTATTACAGAAAGTTTCAGCACAAATATTCCGAGCTGACCGCCAAGTTTCAACCACAATTGTCTGCAAAAAACAAATGAACCTGGGGTGAAGAACAGGATATTACCTTCCAACTGATCAAAGAAAAGGTCTTAGAGAGTGTTATACTTCGTCACCCGGATTTTAAGAAACCTTTCTTTTTGAATTGTGATGCTAGCGACATCAGCTTAGGAACAACATTATATCAGAAAGATGAGGAGGGTCACCATCTAGTGATAAGCTTTGCTAGTCGTACCCTGAATCAATGCGAAATGAATTATAATGTGACCGAGAAAGAATTGCTTAGCGTAGTATTCGCATGTAGCAAATTCCGGACATACATTCTCGGGTATCCAGTTACCGTCCGAACTGATCATAAATCCATCTCATTTCTACGTAGGTGCAAGTTGAGTCACGGCCGATTGGCTAGATGGGCACTCGCCCTACAAGAATACAACTTACAATGGGAGTATATTCCGGGGAAAAAGAATGTGGTAGCCGATGTGTTGTCACGGATCAATTTGGAAGACCATACCTTCGAGGGAGAGAAGGAGAGCTTAGTCAAAATTTACAACCTGATTAAAACCAGATCCGATTTAGAAGCTTTATTGATAAACATCCGTATCTACCAACGATCTGACCCTAAACTAAAAAACATTATCAATCGATTGGAAGCCGACGATGACACCGTTTCTAAATACTACCATGTTAATAAAGGTATACTATTCGTCAAAACAGACTTGAATAAAGAAACATGGAAGGTGATTATTCCGAACCAAATCGAGAAGGAGATTATAATCGATTACCATATAAGGTATGGCCATATGGGAGCGCTTAAAGTGATACAGGATTTAGATGAGAATTGTAAAATAAAAAAAATTAACCGCAAGGTAAGAAATTACCTGAAATCATGTAATATTTGCCAGTGCGTTAAAATTAACAACGAAAAGAAAGAAGGTATAATGATTCCGATAACATCAAAAGCGAAACTGGAAAAAAAGTTTTTAGACATCTGCGGGCCATTTCCCCGTAGTGGCGGTCGACACAGGTACAAATACCTAATCATAATAATGGACTATTTTACAAAATACGTAAAGCTATATCCGGTTAATCGGGCAACCACAGTAAAATTTCTTGGAGTCATAACAGAGTTATATGTGCCAGAAATAGGTAAACCATCTTCAATCATTACTGACCATGGTACTCAGTTTAGAGGGAGAAGATGGCGGGACACATTATTATCACTTGGGATTAAAACATATAAGACGTCAGTCTACCACCCAAATAGTAATCCGGCAGAAAGGGTACTGAGAGAAGTGGGTAGAATCTTGCGAACGTACTGTCACAACCAACAGAAAAAGTGGCAAGAGTACATAGCAGCAACAGAGAAATTCCTAAATTTCGCCCACCATCCAGCTATAGGAATTACACCTTACTCCGCCATGTATGAGAAACCAACCCCCCGAGAGATTGAAGAAATAATAGAGTTCCCAACGAACGATGGTCGTAAGTTTGACCAGGTGAAGTTCTATAACAAGGTGGCCGAAGACCAAGAGAAACGGCAAGCCAAATATCAAAAGGCAATAGGACGAATAATAACTTATAAAGAGGGTGAAAAAGTTCTGTTAAAAAACCGAGAACTACCCAGCACCCTAGAAGGGATAACAAAAAAACTATTGTTACTATATACTGGACCATATGTCGTTGTCAAAAATAATAATAATAATACATACGAACTGAAAGAAATAGTTTCCGGAAGAGTTAAAGGAGTGTACAACCAAGCCTCCATAAAAAAGTATTACGAAGATTGAATTTATAATAAACATCTAAATTCCAAAAGAATAGTAAGAACAACTTACGCAAATAATTTGAAAGAAAATAATTGAGAATTAATTAAAAAGGGAAGAATTTGAATTTTGTGTAAAAAACCCGCAAAATTCTAAAAATAATGGTAAGATCAACTTACTACAAATAAATTTGAAAGAAACAATTTGGAATAATTAAAAAGAAGAAAATGAATTTAGAATAAATATCTAAATTATAAAAAATTAGTAAGATCAGCTTACACAAAGAATTTTGAAAGAAAAACTTTGGAAATAGATGAATTAAATAGAATTTGAATTTTGAATATAAAACATCAAAATTCCAAAATATAAGTAATACCAACTTACACAAATAATTCGAAAGAAAATATTTGGAATAATTAAAAGGAGATGAATTTTGATAAAAAATTATCAAAATTTAAAAACATAATAAGATCAACTTATTACAAATGATTTGTGAAAAATGTTATGGGAATAAATAAAAAGAAGAATTTGAATTTTGCATAAAACTAACAAAGTTCTAAAAATAGATAAGATCCACTTATAAATAAAGTTAGAAGAGAATAATATAATTAATTAAGAAAAAAGAATTAAAAATAATCCAGAATAAATGTGAATATCTAACATTTGAAGGAGTAGAGAAGAAAAACAAAAAAGAGTGTGATATACAAGAGAAGGCAATAATTTGGAAAGAAAGAGAAGAATCTCTTATTATAATAAAATTATAAAAATCTAAAAAAGAAAAACAATAATATAATAAGAACGACCTATGACTAACTACTTATGAAACAATTATGGAAACAGATAATCAAGACAGATGATTATGATATTACTCAGTTCTGAAGAAACAAAGATAGAACAACTAATACCAATCATATGGAGAAGATGATTTTGAAAAAAAAAATAATAAGACATATATGAAACGCAAAGAGAAACAAGTACCACTTGAGAAATATAATATTAATAAATTAATTTTAATGAACGCAAAAGCGGATTAATAACTTTCTGAGAGAAAAGAAAGAAAAATATAATTAAATAAGATGATCACAATAACAACTTGAATATCAATTACAAAGAAACAAATTGAAAAAATTAACTAACATAAAATAAGACCATTCAAATAATGAATAAGAACCAAAGAGGAAATACATATAAAAAAGTATGCTATCAATATAAATAACCAAAAGGAAATGTAATTAGAATTCAGATGAAAAAGGAAAAAGTTACACTATAACTAGTAACAAAAATATTAACAAAAGTTTCCAACCATAATTAAAATGAATATATCAGACGAGCTAAAAGTTAGAAGAATATATATAATGAGAATAATAAAAACTAAGAAGAATCATTGAGATAGAAAACGTGAGATAATCTGAGAAAGAAGGAAGTGAAGAATCCAAAGATATTTTAAAAAAAACAGTCATAAGGTGGACTATTCTTAGGTAATTTTTATTCGATGACTGTCTGTAGATAATTCCAGCAGCATTATGTTTTTGAGCAGAGATGATTTGCCTCTGGACTCAATTTGAAATGCAGTATGGCCAGCAGAGTATGTTGCCCACAGTGCCTCTCTGAACTGCCCCAGCTCACAGGTTAGGGAACGTTAGGGAATTAATATCCCAGGGATAAATTTTAATATTTGTGTGTAAGTGCGCGGGTGCGCGTGTGATTTACATTTTATTTAATAACTTCGAGGAAAATTAACATTTCGTTCTGAAACTTGGACAGAGTATTCTCATGGTTATAACCTACATACTTCATATAGGCCTACTCAATTCTCCACAGCTAAAATTTTTATGTTTTTTTTTAATGAATTCAATCTTCTTTTATTCTCGTTATCTTCAAGAAAGTAATAAAATGTATAGATTAGATCTAGACAGGCCTTTGGAGAGTCGGACAGAGTTTAAGCCTGATTTCAGTCTATCTGTGTTCTCATCTGTAACGTTGCTAAAGTTTCAACCAACCAGGGGATCTAAAATTTATTCAGTTTGGTCCTCTGTCGAGAACACTTCGCGCAGTTTCTTATAAGGACTCGTTATAGAAAGACGTACTCGCTGCCACTAGTTTTTCGTGTAAAGACAGGTCGTTTTCCGTTTAACTTAGAAGTTGGTTCACGGTTCGAGGTCTTCGAAACCAATACCATTTAGAGAACTCAAATTAAAAAAAAGATCATTCTAGTGCTTTCCCGCGTATAGTGGAAGATATCCGCTAGGTACAAAATATCTGCCGAGATATTTTAGTTACGCGAGAACACTTCAAGAATCCGGAGATGGTGTAAGATCAATACACACAGATCTTTTTTACCCAGTTTTAAAATCCCTGAGATTAATTAAATTTAAATTGTAAACAATAACAGTTCGTATCGCAGTGTGCGTGGGTGCAACGACGTGAATTGTCTGCATTGGTGATCTTCGAACGGTCGACGGGCAGAGTTGTAGCAGTCACCAGTCGAACTACGTGCGCAGAGTGTCGAGTGGCTACGCAAACAGTGGATTTCTTCACATCAAGTAACATAATTGTAAAGCAAGCCAATAGACTCAATTTTGAAAGACAAGTTTTTAAATAATTTATAGTATAAATTAATAAGACAACAGTAAATTTTAATGATTTAATTTAATAAACGTTCCTACCTCTATATATAGACTATTGTAATAATTTCTATATTATCTATCTATTCAATTTTAAATTGTATCGTTGCAATATATATATATATATATATATATATATATATATATATAATCACGTTTATCCATCATTAGCTAAACATGCAAGTTCTGACCAGAGAAGTTGATCTTTTTGAGACCCCATATATAAAAGGTACGAGTAAGCTTAGACATTTTATTCTTACATATTCGTAATCAGCATAAAAAACCGTAAAAATATATATCCGTTTCAAGATAGTTTGTTGAAAAAAGTTGAATAATAATTACCCTGTTAACTTTATCGTTACAAACCACTCACACGTTTAAAAAAATGCATTACTATTTTATCACGGATATCGGTTTAGCTTTTAGTGATGAAAAATTTGCACAGTGTTGCCACAAAATGTATATAAAGTCACGAAGGTCACAACGTTGCCATGTCTACTGAACGTAAGCAATTCCTGCAATATTAGCAGCTGGTGTGTCTCGGCTGTTTATACAATTACTGCTTCCAGTCGCCTAGGTTTAATTCGTGTATACGATCTTAGTTATTTTTAATTTCAGTACCGTAGTAAAAATAATCTTTGAAAGACGTAAGCAACTATTTTTCAACGCTGTTATTAAAATGTGGGTTAATCATTCAATGACAGAAAACATATAAGGTATAAAATGTTGTGATCACTTTATTCACACGTTCTTTTCTTGACACGTAAATAACTATATACTAAATAAAGATATAATAAGTATATCTTCATTGTACATTAGTATAATATGTAGTTAAAAAGTACAGTACAACCTGTCACATCCGGACCTGTGATATCCGGAACTCCCATATCCGGACGTATCTCCAAACTAATTTTTGCAATTTTGGTTAGCGAAATGGTTAGGGATGTAAAGATACTACTCTTGATGTTTTGGCTGATCACCACTTTTTCTTCACTACACTTACGTCATTCTGCGATATGGTTCACTATTTTTGAATATTTAAGTTTTTACAATTGAAATACTTTATTTGGGGCAACTGAGTCTGGGGCAGCGGCGTTAGGTCGACTCACTTTGGCTTCATGGCTTCCAAATAACGTGTGCATTGTATGAAGCAGCCGAATCACAAACTTTTTCAAAAACTGATGTAGGCGTACTGTAAGTAAAACTTTTTAACCAATTTTACTTTTTGTATTTTAAAGAGTACAGTGTACAAATGCAAATGCTAAACCAATAGAAACGTCTAAAAAAAACACGTTCTTCTTCTGTGTATCTTCTGTAATTGTTAATTATATTAATTGAGATTTTGGCTACTTATAGAGATTTAATTACTGAACACAATGCAGTTTTCAGAATTGCTGTATATTTATTGGTTTTGAAGTTATCGCAGGTTGAACTGCAAAAATGAATTGAATAAAATTCATCTTCATCTCCGCCCGCGAGTTTCACTGTGAGGAAGTTAGAGTGAGATAGTTGCTTATTATACGCTCTCTGTCTAGCTTACGGCGCAGCGCAGTCTGTCCCTTTCAATTAACGCTCAGATATGACGACATACTTCAATGAGTTGAACTGATTTTGTGTATAATACAGTATATTTAATGTATCTTTTAAATGTAAATAAATTTCAAATGAAATTTGGGTATATCTGAAATCCTTGAATAATTTACGCACCCGAAATTTTCGCCTGTATTTTTCGTCAAAAAAGTGCGTTAATTATGCGAGAAAATACGGTATTTATAAATGACCTTGTGATATCCGGATTTTTCCATATCCGGATCGGCCGGTCGCCATATTAGTCCGGATATGACAGGTTGTACCTGTACTGGTAAAAGTATGAATACAGATAGACTTTTATTACAAATATTTTTTGCTACGGTTTTCTATAAATAGTAACTATTCTCGGTAAAATAAAAATAAAATAAAATAAAAGATTAAATACAAATATCTAATATTTTCTGAATAAAATATATGTATATTTTAACAAATAATAATGTAACTATGAAAAAATTTAAGACAAATCTTCATTAACTCTTGTAGGGAATTAATTAAATCTTCATTAATCTTTAAAACTCTTGTAGGGAATTCGTTTTACACACTTAGGCCTATATGTATTGAACATAATTATTATAAAACCATTTATTATTAAAAGGGATTGTTTAAATTACATATTTATTCCTACCATTCGCCCAGTCCGATTATTTCTTTTGTTAAATAAATCTTATGACATGTCTTTTATATGTTTTGTACACCTCAGATTTTGTGTACACTGTATATATTTCGTATTTTTAATGTTTTAAGCTAAGTTTTCATTGGCGTAGGACACCGGTCCTTCTCAAAATTCGCATATAATTTTACCCTGATTAACGAAACAGCTCCTCTCTGTCTGTGTACCTCTGTCTCACTTTCTTGCTCTCTCTCTCTCTCTCTCTCTCTCTCTCTCTCTCTCTCTCTCTCTCTCTCTCTCTCTCTCTCTCTCTCTCTCTCTCTCTCTCTCTCTCTCTCTCTCTCTCTCTCTCTCTCCTTATTCGATCTATTTCTTTCCCTTATTTTTATTAAAGAATGAGCCAAGGAGGTTATGTACATTTACACCTGCCGGACACCTCTAAGGTTGCCTCTGTAAGAAACAATAACATTTCTCAAGTGTTTATGAAATAAGGACACTGGAACATGGTAAACGCATAGTAATGTTTATTTGGCTGAGACAAGATAAACGAGAAACGTGATTACATTTCTGGCGGGAACGATTATGCATTTTGCAAACTGGCGTCTACGTCACACACGTCCGTATTTTCTACAAACATTGTGCACAGTTTAATCTGAGTTGTGGTATCGCGAACTCAGAAATGGTTAATATACGCCAGCCACTGCTACGTACAGTGATATGTGTTGTGTCTATTCAGCGTTAGCAACCACAGGTCTCCAGCACAGAGGCAAGATTTCTCATTCCCGTCAACATGAGTACCTACTCAAGGTCAAATAACATTCTTAATGTTGTAATGACAGACGTGTACGTTTACAAAACATACTGTTTTGGCTGACACATATATACACATCTACGTCTGAACTCGCAACCTCTTATTTATCAGCTGTCTGTTTTTACGTTTCCACCAAACGTGTTCCAGAAAATCATATTAAAATAATATGAATATTTTATAGTAAAAACATAATAAAAATAATAATAATATACAATTTAAAAAGTTAATACACTACCTCTTGCTTATCCTAAGTTTTGTGCGGAGAAATACCTGACCCAGTCAGTTTTCCAAGGATTCATAAAATTGTTATCTCGAATGATACATGGATCTTGTAGAGCTCGTAATCCTAATGTTCCTTGCATGATTGATGGAATATGTACACATAATAACCGAGCAACATTTTACGTTAAACTATTGAAAATAACAATGGTTTTCCAAAGTACCGGAGACGAGATGACGGAATTGTTGAACTAAAAGGAATACCGTATGTCATTTGATAATCGTGATTCGTTCAATACAATCGCTTCCTAATTCTACAGTACAATGCTCACATCAATATTGAAAACCGATAAATACATGTATAAATAGGCTTACCATACGTCCCGGTTTGACCGGGATTGTCCCGGTTTGACGACCTGATCCCGGGGTCCCGGCCAGTTTGTCAATTGTCCCGGTTTGAAAATTGACGAGAGTAGTTTCCGTCCGGGCGAAGACGTTGTGCAAGCTAAGCTCCCGATTTTTGGTTAAATCAATAGAAAAGAGAGTTTGAAAGATTAAAAGTAATTTTTCATGAATGGAAAATTCAAAAGCTGCAGTAGTCACTTTGCACGAGTATACACATTCAAATGACTTAGGGAGCACAAAAATCCTAATGTGTGCTATACTTGCTTTCCTTCGAAAAGATGTAGACTGTGGCTGGCAGTATATCCATGGTCAAGTTCCAGAGGAAGAGAAACTCGATTAATTCTTTAATTGTTCCGTAGAACAATAGCTAGACAATGATTAGTGCCACAGGAGTTACGGAACTGCTACTTCCGACGTCATACAATGAATAATACCGTACAAGCACGCATCAGAAACTAAACAGCCACGTTGGAAGACCACATCCAAGAATAAAAAACATTATCAAATGTTTATAATCTGAGGCAGAGAAATCTATTCAGAACACGATGTAACGATGGAGTGAAAATTTTAAGCTATGAAAAGGACGAAAAAGTATACTGAATTGGATAAACTAAAAGATATGAAAAAGATTCTGAAGTTGGCATGTTTCTCAAGATCACGTCGTCCGTTCTACAAGTTGACTAATAAAACTAAATAAAAAATAACCTTCCTTTTTAATTTAGAGAGAGAGAGAGAGAGAGAGAGAGAGAGAGAGAGAGAGAGAGAGAGAGAGAGAGAGAGAGAGAGAGAGAGAGAGAGAGACAGAGAGAGAGAGAGTGAGGGAGCGGCTATGCAAGTGTGTGTGTGTGTGTGTGCGTTTTATAAAAATTGTAACTTGGTAAACGTAGTTGGTAACAAAAAATATATTTAACGAATTATAAAAACATAAACACAATACAGGGTGGATGTACATACATCGTTGTTTGTGTGTTCGCAAGTGGGAGGTACTCTCACGTATCAAAAATTAATTACGTGTCTTATCTCCTTGAGTGTTCGCAAGTGAAACGAGTTGCAAGTCCCACTGTTCGTAAGTGGGAGCACACCATCGTCGGCCGGATACGAAAAGCAGATTAATTTACCTGGTTTCTTCGAGACAAAAGCATCAACATGAATCAAAAAATTTAACTTGCAACCATTATTTTAGTAAAACGTAGATGATTGTGGGTACCATAGCTTAGGCTTTTAGAGCATAGGCTTGTACATTTATCTAGGATTTACATTATGTAGCTGATGATAGAAGTTCAAATGCGAGTTCCTGGTCCCTAAAAACATTGGTATCTCAGCTGGGAGAGTGAACTCCAAGACAAAATACTGATCCTTCAAATGTATGTGTGTCGGGTAGGTATAGGCTTACTAGTAGGCCTACTCTGGGCTCCTTAAAAAAGCTACTGCTAAAATAACAGTGATTTGTTCTAATTTTGTTTGCTACATAATAAGGTGACGCCGTATAACATTAAAATTTGGGTTTGGCAAAGATTATCAGAATTGGCACATTCAACAATTAAAAGTTTTGTACGAATGTGCAGAAAATAATGGTATTTAAAAGGAACTATAAAGACATATCTTATGGTCATAAACAAACCGTAGAAGAAATTACTATTGTAATCAGTATAGTCATATTTGGACAGGTGTAGAAAAATATGGAGAAGCCTGTACAGGTGTGTCGGTGCTGATGGGAACACACATAAAAACGTTTGTATGAGATTAAACGTATGTATCCAAGATAAATACCGTTTTATCTACAACAGGTGGCTTCGAAATATGAATTTGGGGATTTCCCTTTTATTTAGGGGGAATTGTTATAAGGTAAATACAGTACAACCTGTCACATCCGGACCTGTGATATCCGGAACCTCCCATATCCGGACGTATCTCCAAACTAATTTTTGCAATTTTGGTTAGCGAAATGGTTAGGGATGTAAAGATACTACTCTTGATGTTTTGGCTGATCACCACTTTTTCTTCACTACACTTACGTCATTCTGCGATATGGTTCACTATTTTTGAATATTTAAGTTTTTACAATTGAAATACTTTATTTGGGGCAACTGAGTCTGGGGCAGCGGCGTTAGGTCGACTCACTTTGGATTCATGGCTTCCAAAAAACGTGTGCATTGTATGAAGCAGCCGAATCACAAACTTTTTCAAAAACTGATGTAGGCGTACTGTAAGTAAAACTTTTTAACCAATTTTACTTTTTGTATTTTAAAGAGTACAGTGTACAAATGCAAATGCTAAACCAATAGAAACGTCTAAAAAAACACGTTCTTCTTCTGTGTATCTTCTGTAATTGTTAATTATATTAATTGAGATTTTGGCTACTTATAGAGATTTAATTACTGAACACAATGCAGTTTTCAGAATTGCTGTATATTTATTGGTTTTGAAGTTATCGCAGGTTGAACTGCAAAAATGAATTGAATAAAATTCATCTATCATCCGCCCGCGAGTTTCACTGTGAGGAAGTTAGAGTGAGATAGTTGCTTATTATACGCTCTCTGTCTAGCTTACGGCGCAGCGCACAGTCTGTCCCTTTGTGTACATAAATATGTAGGAAAAATAAGGAAAATATGTAGCTAAATATGTAATATTTAAGAAATATGTAGTATTAAAATACTTTCACATCAACAATGTAATTTACATTTTACGAGAACATAACAGTGCCCTCTTTGAAAGGTTTTGAAAATAATAGGTGCTTCATTTTAAACTTTTTAAAATCACTTTCAAAACATTCAAATATATTTTGAGCAAAGTCAATGTAATCCATAAAATACTAATCAAGTTCGGGGCTGACACTAATCACCAGTTAGATTACCACTTCTGTTACAGAAAATAAGTTAACCCTCAGAATACACAGTATCTGAAAGTTCAACTCTTTGTTGAAGAGTTTACAATAAGACAGCATGCATAAGAAATGAATTACTTTTCAATTGTTTATTGTACTTTAGAAAATTTATGAAAACATATTTTAGAAAACAGTATTAAAAAAGAAATCTTGATATTATAAAATTAACAACAACAAAGTATTTTACCTATGAATTTCTGTAGTATAGGACATGAGTATAAAGTAAAAAATTGAGAATTATTAACTATTTAACAAAGTATTTTACTAGGAGAGTTGAAATTACTATAAAATTAAAGGTAGATTTTTGACTTGAAAATCTATATTGTATATATATATATATAACTCTACTATAACTCTGCATAAGAATAAAGTGTCCATGTAAGTTTTTTTTCCACTGTTTAGTTGCACAATTAATTATTAAATACTTTTCTATATTGTCTGTTGACATGGACTGTCTTCGGTCTGAGAATATGTTTTTATATATAGAAAAGGATCTCTCGACATCACATGTCGTCACCGGCGCATGTTTATATAGAGGAATCGTACTTGGAAGAATATTCTCAATCGATTCTACAGTTTCGCCGTTACATATGCGATAAATGGTATGTAAAGTTGAGTAACCAGGGTTTCTATTCAGCACAGCATTTAATTTAGTAGAAACTTTGTCACCGACTTCACCCTGCACAGCATTTAACTTGTTAACTGCTTCTTCAACTATTCCTATGGCTTCTTGGAGAGTCAGACCTGCAGTCTCCAGTTTCTTGATACAACTGAAATGCGTTTTGATGTACGAAACTGAACATATCACCTTAGAGTTGTTGAATGCAGACAAGGATTCGCTCGCTGACACTGCAGAATCGGGAGATAATGTTTCCACCACATACTTCACAGCTTCAAAGTTGTCACTGTAGAAATTTACGGCTTCGATCCAGGTTCCCCATCTTGTAATTACGGGTTCTGGAGGCAGAGGTGTGTCAGGTAGCCTTTGTTTGTAGCACTGGATACGGTAAGGAGCTTTCAAGAACACCTTTTTTGTTGCTGATATTAATGTATTTACTTCGGGGAAAAGGTCTCTGACAGTTTCAGCTACTCGATGCAATCCATGAGCCAGGCATGTAACATGTAGTAGGTTGGGGTAAAACACATTTAGAGAATTACCTGCTTTTAACATGTATGCTGCTGCATCTGTATACAACAGCAGTACCTTCTCTTCTTTAACACCATTTGGCCATAGCAAACTTGGCAAAATACAGCTTTATCGTCAGTTGTAAAAGCACTGTCAATCTGTACCCATGATTTTAACTTAGATGACAAAGATGATGCGGTCGGTGCCATGATAAAACAAGGATATTTGTATTTAAAACTCTTAAGAACTTGCGTTGAACAATACCGCACAATATATTATTTAAGACGTCTTTTGTCCAACAACGAGAATCCGCCAAGGCAAGAAACAAGCAAGCGCAGAAGTGTAGGCGAAAGACAAAACACTGACTTGACAATACCTTCAACACACCACACTGCACACCAGATTGTTATTTACGTGTAGGCTTACACTCCGAGAGCGTCGATAATACTGGCGTCAAAAATCACATTGTGCCCTACAATAGCATAGAGTTATATAGATATTTGTTTGTTTAAGTAGATGGAATCCGTTGCGAGAATTGCAAGATCTGCGAAGAGTATTTATTTACCGCGGACAGCACGTTCTTTCCCCACCGAGCCTGCTGAAGGTGCGAACGAAACGTAAATGAGTGGGGCCGCGCATACCATTCTCATCTAACATCCCGTGCAAAATGCCTTACTTGTCGCTTGAGCTCGTAAAAAATTTTACTTATTGAAAGTAGAATCTATGTGTGCAATTGCAACAGATGCAATATTTTGCCTTTTCTTGTAATAAATTTAATTGGACCTGATTCTGATTAATTGCACATTTGCGCATCTGAGTAATGTTTTTATAGGCCTAACTATTTTTTGCCATTTCAATTTTCAAATTGAAGTAAAGTATAGTAAAATAGCTAAAATATGTAGAAATATGTAAGATGGAGTGAAATATGTAATATGAACAAAATATGTAAAAATATGTAAAATTAAACTCGCGGATAAGACACCTATTGGTATGATTCGCCGATATCTGGCTTTTCCGTGTAAATGTGCACTCAGCATTCAAATATGTAATTACATAAAAATCCGGGCCTTAATCATCACCTACACCTGCATAAATATGAATGTAGGGGCGACTCATTACAGTATTCACTTCCCCTTCCTTTGTATTTTGATTTGACAGCATTACAGGATGTTTACACTACCTTGTAAGCACGTATGTTTCCCCTTCTGTTTTGTCCAATATACAGTAGATTTGATAGAAATTTTAAATGAAGAAGGAAACTGCTACTTGGTAAATTAATATGTATTGTGCTTTTAAAAGGAAAAGAGAGATAGCTACCGTTTTTCTAATTCTATCAGTAGGATAGAAAACAGATATAATATAAAATGTATGAGACCCCATTAATATTAAGTATTTATCTCTAAATCACCAGTCGATTGTCTCAAAATAATGCGAAAAATTGCGAAAGAAACTACCGTGTAGTTATTTTTATCTCGCAAGGGTGTGTACGATGAACTATAGAAAAGAAACTTGTAGATAAATGTTTTTAAACAATGCCGTTTGGTTGCTAATCCCCGACCTTATAACTTTTTTATATACTTGCTTTTGTATAGAAAAGTCTTATGAAGTGAAAAGAAATTAGTAAAAGAGAATGGAAAATTCCAGGGTGAGGAAGAATATTTAACGTTACGAATTATAAAACGAAGGAGATATTACAGCTGCAATAAAGAGCAGGCAACGAATTATATCAAGGGCTCAAGAGAGAAGTAACGCAACGGAAGGCTGATTGGAATTCCTCAACTTAAATGTGAAGGAGGTACTGTATAATATTAATACTACCTGTAACTCCCGCAGACCTTCCTTTGTCATAAACAGTCTCCTCACCATTCCCGATGGACCTCCTCCCAGAAACCCCCGCCAACGGAGAAATAGAAATAATTAAGTCTCTTCGTCATACTTACTACACCTGGCTTCCTTCTTGATAACTTAACATCTTAAATTTTCCTATCTACCTATCCGGTCTTTATCCCTCTCCTTTGTGCCTCCCCGCCTTACCTTGACGCCTCTCTGACACCTCCCTCCAGCTTTGGCGTCCTGCGTTACTCGACCTCATCTTGGCTGTCGTTTGACTTATACTTTTATTATGGCTCTTCCATCACCCATTTGGCTCTGCACACTACGTAAACACACAAATACACATCCATACACTACACTCTATCCTGAATGCCTCCACCTACTTCGCCACCGGTCCGCGCTGCGCTGGCGTGCGACTCCTCTAAATCTCCAATCGGCGGAAGGGTGCTTGCCCCAGATCAGCCTGAGTCTTATCCTCTGAGACAAGTCTCAGACAACGCAAAAAAAGGTATAATATTATAGCCTACTGTCTACTATGACTGTGAGACGCGAATATGACAGCAGATATGCAAGAATGTAGGAGGCTACAGAAGAATAAAGGAACGGTCCAACTTCGGATATTATGGCTTAAGTAATCATATTAGAAAGGATTATTACAATTTATTTTATACACCACACAATATATGTGATAATTTTAATTTTTTATTTATCTATAAATTTTGAAACGAATTAAGACCTGTATTAACATCAACCGTTGTGTATATAATTCTTTTCACTCAGACTTTTCACAAAGTTTAGTGATATATTAAAACCATGTGTAAGATAATCAATTTTTGTGAAACCTATAATATACCCATTAAATAGTGTAGACTAGACAAGTATGATAGTAGCTTAATACAGTCTTTTTTCCGGGATGAAAGGGAAATTATAATATTGTGCGCTTAAGAATGAAACTTTTTTTGTTACTAGACCAACGTTTATGAAAATCTATTTGGCTTCATTTCTCAGATTGTAATAAAATTGGAATCAATTATAGCCTATATCAAATTAAAAATTTTTGCCAAAATTATTTGTTACTAACCAAGTTTACTTTATTTTCTTAACCGATGGATTTTTGCATATCAAATTCCGTTTATTAGACATCGATTTTTCAATATAAAATTGGTCTCTAGATTACTGATTTGCGTTAATGCGTCCAAGAAAAATAGTAGTTTGATAAACCTTATTACTAAGTTTTAATGTTTGTTTACATACGGCGTTTTCAAGAAACTGTAACAGTGTTAGAATAAATAGGCCTACTTAAAAATTTGATTACATACCTGCACCTAGTTTCGTATACAGAAGCAGTGTAAAAAGTATTTTGTAAAGCTTTCTTACAAAATTATAACATAACTGAAGCCCAAATGATGTTTAAGATTTTGCACGTTAAGTCATATGAAGTTTACTTAAGAACCTGTTACGTTCAGACTTCCTGAGATACAGTTATTGAGAAGAACAAGAGTAACAGAAAGAAAGAGAGAGAGAGTGAGAGAGAGGTCAAAGTATATAATGTTTACTACAGTTGGTTACTTATAAGGAACTTGAAAATAATTAAACTTATTGTAATGTAGAAAGTTAACGAAACATGAACCAAAAGCGAGGATTATGTGCAGCAGACTCAAGAGTTTTATTAACAGGATCCAAACAGCCTTTGGTGAAACGATTATTACGTTAAATAATTTATTCGCAATTAAGAAGTGGTACATTTTGAAGAAAGGAAAAAACCGAGGATGAGGAACTTATAAGTTGCTATTAAAATATGTAACTTACCTTTTGGATACCTAATTATTTTACAAGCAAGTTACGGAAACTATAAAAAAAAATTAATTCTTAATATATAAGCCTTCACGTATTAATTCAAAAAAATTAGATTACTGCTCACTGTGATATACGAAAAGCAAAAATATAATTAATGTAACATTACAACTCTTCAACTCTGTAAGATATAAACTCTTCTGCTTCTGCAGGTTGCTATTTATATTATTGGTACTTGTAGAAATTTGTATTAATCAGAATGGTGAATAAATTTCCAACGGGTGGGAGTCAACTTGAAACATGTTGCTTCGGTACTACTGTATACCAATAACTGAATAACTATATTCTTACAAATGATATTCGGTATGAATGAGAATAATTAAAAATTCGTAATTCTCTCTCCCCCGTCTCTCTTCTCCCCCCTCACTCTTTCTCTGTCAATTTTCCCCATCTACCTCACTAATAGGGACAAACCTCACTACCACCTTTAATTAAAAATGACTACCTCACTATTAATTTCCTTTTATTTTCATTAAGTTAGCACGGCAGGTCCTTCTGCGACTGCACCCAAAGCGCGCCTCTTTAAGTGTTTGTTGAAATGTTACACTGCTACAAACAGATTACTCAAGTTTGAATGTGTAGTCTATACGAACACAATGAATGATTAAACAAACACGCACACCACACTACCTTGGATAGGCACATGTACATATGACTGTCATCTCCCGTTTCTTATTTAATTTTTATTTTAACTTTTTAATACTTTTATATGTTTAATTATTATGTAATCGTTAAGGATAAATAGGAGAAATAACTCTTTTTAATTGGCTTCATTATATCAAAAAGTAATTCCTTGCTGGATTCGTGAAATATTTACAATTCATCTTTATTTACGTAGGTCTTGAATGTTGTGACACCGATCCTTTGAAGTATTCTCCGATCTTTATATGTACGGTATTCTTTTCCGGATGTCTCTCTTTGACTATGATCCCAGGCATTCAAAGTTTTGTGTTTGGACTCCTATGATTTTCTGGCCTACTATTATTATACATTTTTATGTGCAAGAAAGTGGCTGAAGTTTCCATTTATAAACTACCTGATCCCTCTCGAACAGTCAGTGATTACTATAGACCGGGCTGACACGAGTTCTGGAAAGTCACTCTAGAGAGTATCGCTGTATCTCTTCTGTACCGTTTTGCTTCTTCCATTCACTTTATGCCCACTCTATTTTTGTTAGTCTACGACAAACAATCTTTGGTATTAGATTTCTAACGACCAAAAATACTTCCAAAGAATTTGATCTTCTTGCCTGTCCTTTCAAACGGAGCACTGTTTCTATTTTGACAGGACGCACAATACCCTACAGTTTAAGAATATATAGACGAAGAAGTGTATGTAGCTGCAGTGAGGCGAACGAACCCGACAGTATCATACCGAGGTTATCTAAACGAATACCGGGGAGATGCGGACACGGAGATTTGCGAACACAAGCTATTTCCGGAGATTTGTGGACACTAGCCTTTTGCTACCTGAGAGAGGGATGACAAAATTCCAAAAGGATTTCTATACCGGAGGCTTGCGGACAGGCCGTATCTGAGGTGCGCCCGCTTGAATAGCAACAAACTTTCGTCAATTACTAAATTTTCAAATGGATTTAAGGCCTCTCTAAATTTTTTTCTTGTGTGTTCGACAATAAGCCGTATTTTTACAAGGCTATCTTGAGTAGGGGTAGAATTGTCACAAAAATGTAAAAGTCGCAGAATTAGTTTGAATCGGTCCCTAGACATAATTTGGGGAAATATCGGCGTCAGTAATAGCAAATCCTTTGCCCAATATTCGTCTATTTCTAATTTGTTTACTCTTGGCATCAGCAGTGAACACGCCAAGAAGAAATTAAATTCTGCAGGCTCTATATCTTTCCATCGGGACAATCGGGATATTAATGTCAATTTTGCGGTAACAAATTTGTAAGAATTATTTAATTCTGTGCAAATGACAGAAATAAATTCTAAGGGGAAAAATATTTAAAAAAATCTAAGTGAGTTGCCGTGTCTTCGAAACTAATTCGTAATCCGCTAACTGCTTTATCAAAAGAGTGACGTTTTGTCGCAGGACTGTTGGCCGACCAATCGTAATTTCTTTTTCGCTTCTGAAGATTTCTTACCTCTTCTTCTTCTTCTTCTTCTTCTTCTTCTTCTTCTTCTTCTTCTTCTTCTTCTTCTTCTTCTTCTTCTTCTTCTTCTTCTTCTTCATCATCATCATCTTCTCCTGCTGATGTTTCATTTTCTGATGAAGCTGCACGTGGTGTTGAACGATTATGAGAAGGCCCGGGAGCATCCATATCTTTGTCTGAGAAAATGTTGTCTTCCTCGTCACTACTCTTCATCAATAATTCCATAACTTCCTTCTCGGATTCTGTGCCATTGTAAACACAATATTCACACCTACTGTTTGCTAAAGAGAATCACAAACAAGAATGAATAGATGTTCTACAGACAGAAAGTAATTATACCTTGCACCCAATGTTGAGAACAATAGCCGTGGTAAGGAATTTGAACAAAGAAAATGATTTTTCTTCATGTTTTGAGGGTAGTACAATCAGAATCTGCCCTTATCTCGAACACGATGTTTTTCGCGATAACCATACTTCCATTCCTTACGAAACATGGAAGTAAAAAAGTTGCTAGCTGAAAAAATAATAGAAGAAGAGAGAGTGAGTGAGTGAGAGGACTGAAAGAAAGAAACATGGGCAGAGATAAAAAAATCTGTCGCATTAAATTCACGCCAACAAAATTCTTAATGTCGTAATGACACAACAGTCTATGTTTACAAAAATTACTACCGTTTTGACGACACAAATATACAGATCTAATGTGTGTTGGCAGGCTGACGCGTTCGTACTACTAATTCATTCGAAGGCTGTATTCACTCCTGTCTGTATTAAAATAATACAAATGTTGTTCTATAATAATAATATAATAATTATAACAACTATCACGATTTGTAGGCTTAAGCATTCATAACATAAACAGTTTTCTAACGTTCCCTCCTCTCAAGACTTCTACGAACTTTTTTTAACCTATTGATTTTACTCCATTTTTAATAATTCACCAATCCCTTCAGTTTATAACTTACTGCTTACATGTCGGAGTCATGTGATAGTATGAAACTTTTATTGAGCAGAATTCAGTATGACGGATATTCGTGGCATACCTACGGAGATGTGAAAGTAACGTAGTTTTACTTCGATTGCAGCTTGGATTCACTAAATTCTGTTTCCTTCTGTACGAGCGGATAAATTCTATGCAGGAATGGGAAAATTATTATGTAAAAAAAAGCAGAGACATTAAAGACAGAGGCACTGAGTGTAGGAGATCAGACCGTTGTAGGTCAAGTACTAGTAAAACCTGGAAAAGCTTATCGTCCACTACTACATATTAAGTAGGTTTAATGAAAATTATGTAAATGGAACGGATGTAATTTCGAAACTGTTAATTTCCTTCAAGTGTGTACTAAAGTAAAGAATGTTACAATTTATAAGTTGGTAATTACACCAGGTAGGCTTAAACAGGTAATGCTAACAACCAGCAGCCTACTCATTCGAATGTGTGTGTGAAGAGGGCTTTTGAGTCGATAATGACGCTATTACCTACTTGACACAGAAATTCCCGTGTCACCTGCATTTTGTATTATGCAAACGTTCGGAGGATGTAAATTTTTCAACAACATTGTTGGAGTGCCAACCTTTAGAATGAACCGTTGTGGCGGAATGCAAGATTGATTTAAAGAATTCAAAAATTCTTGGAGATAGTACACTATATTTTCAATATTAAATACGGTGTTAATAGATTCTTCGGACTTTTTATTATCCCCAGAAAATTTTTCCAAACTTGTATCATTATTTTCCTTCACAGATTCGATTCTTTGGGAATAACCACTTGTAATTTTTATCAAGTAAACACTTGACGTTTTGCACAGAATTTAGCAATTAATACAGTGTTGTACTATTTACTATGTCCCAGTTTTTCGTCAATTTCTGTGAAGCTATCGTCATTAGGAACACTACCGTCACCGAGGTGCAGTAAGTTTGTAGAAAAATCACCATCTCCTCCTCCTCCTAAATGGGCTCTCATATTGCTTTGCAAATTTAGTCTGAATAGCATTCCACATCGCCGAGGACTTTAAACACACTGAGACAATATCAGCGCGGGTTCCTCTTGCAGTTACCGGTAATCTCTAGCGAGAATCCTCTGAAATAACAAATGTTACGCTACCCACTAATTTGTTACAATTTCTTAAGTCTTGGAGAGTTTGATTGACCGTTTCTATACAGTCCACAAATCGCCTTCGTTTTACCGTTCATGATTAGTTTCCGTTTTGATCGCTCTTTCTTTTGTCATGCCTCCTCTTCAATACGAATTGCTTTTTTAATAGGAGTCAGTGAGAATACTTGACTTTTTCTTCTTGGCGCATTTTTATTTTATTTTTGCAGTCGCTTTCGGATAAGGGCGAATTTATTCTGGTGTCAATTGTGATAAGGTATTAGCAGATGTCTCGTTTATTCCCGTCGTGGGAGGTCCGGCTGCTGTGGTCTCTTGACAATCTTTGTTGGTGTTAATCTTCCTTCATAATTACTTTTGTCTCCTATCTGTCTGTCAATTACAGGTGAACACAGAAACTCTTCGATACTGAATATATTTTTATTTAATGGCCAAATTCCAGTTGAACTAAAACCTGCTGTCAGTTAGATGGTGTAGCTGCCTTTGAAAGAGTATCTTTTGCTAGCCCAGGTATGTCATGGTTTTACCTGGGTTTATTGTCATCCAGTTCTCAGCGGCTGCACCGAAACAGGCCATATAAACACTTGTCTAATGGCTGAAGTCAGATTGTAACGGGTATGAGGTATAAACTGTTTCATAAATAGTAAAAAAAGAGAGGCTGTAATTTATCTTGATGGATGTGCTACTCCAATACAACCTGCTGGTCCATAAATAATCAAAGTGATATCTACATAACACTCTGTGGATATAACGATAAGTGGTGGTTTCCAGCTGCCATCTATGAAAATACCACTGGTTTCACCCTTTTCCAAAGGGGTAACCCTGCTGACTTGTTTATTTCCCTTAAAACTAACAACTTTGTTAGGACAGTGCACTGTTGTTATGCTGCCTGGTTTCCTTCACATTCCAAATATTGTGACAATAAAAATGAAGGCGACTTATCACAGAATTCCAATATTGAAGAAAGTTTTATGTTATGTTTATTAAAACTAAATGCTATTGCAAAACTTGTTGCTTCAGCCTCTCTAAAAGACAACCTTGAATGTCGCTGCATGAAGCCAGTAAAACAATCTTTTACCGGCCCAGTTCACCAGAAAATCGACATTATTTGCAAACACGTATTCGGAGGCTAACATACGAATATTCTTAGGGTACAAACCATAATAACTAACAGAATAGTGCAGATCATAACACAGAAATCTGATTTTTCTTTTTGTTCTTTCCTAAATACAAGTTGTGGAAAACGCTGAGTCTTTGTAGGGTTTGTGAGCTACATCGCCCCAGAAAGTTTTTCACTTGTACGTTTGAACCAAATATGAAAAAAAGAAAACAGAACAAAATGTTTTACTTACATTGTACCAACATACCACTTTCCTTCTGGTGAAATTGAAGGTACACCTTTAATTTTAAAATTAGTGGCTGAAGTGTAGTGCTGCTGGCCACTCTACCTTTAGTGCGTGTGTCGAACACACTTTAGGCAACCTATTCTACCTCCTAAATTTCCTAGGCGGCATAAAAAGGAGCCATTATTACTATTTTCATTTTAAAAATTTTAGTTTTTTAGGATTTAATAAACACGTAATCTTCATTATAGGATCACAATTAACTGACACATAATTAATTCTGAGATCTGTTAGGTTATGAATTAATTTTCTTTTAAAAGTTATAGAGAAACATAACTTGCCCTCATGTTGCCACATTGCTTTTGTATTAGTATGATTCAATTGTACACTTACCATGGATCCAACAAAGTACGTAGCTGTAAACACCCATAGCAAATTAGTGACAAAAAGGTTGCTTTACACGTTCTAAAATACAAAAGGGAACAAAGACTCATTTTACTGTACACTGCTATAATCAGACTGGAGGAGCATGTACTACAAGCTATAACAAAAACGTTATACAGTTGCAGAGGTGCTGCGACTAAGGGACACTTGAAGAAGTACAAAGTATCAACTTATGTCTCTCTGCTCTCCCCTATATGGTAATACTGTCTTATAACGACTGTTAAACAAATCAAATGTATTGTATACCTTTATATGTGTATTTATACACAATATATCATAAAAGTTTTTTGTGACAAAAATATCTGTCAAATTTTTGTATGTTGTAATGGTACATATAACACTACCAACACCAGCGTACCACAAATAAGTTGAAAGCCACTACAATTAAGAATACCTACAAGGTCAAGCATACGATCATGGATAAAAAAGGAAGTATCATAAGCCAAAACCAAGTGAATTAAAATGAAGAAGGAATTACCAGTAAATGTGCAACTAAAGAAGATAAAGCAAGACTAACGACGAGACGACATACATAATTACCCAATAGATCAAACAGTGAGAAGGAAACCCATTAAAGACAAAATCAAGAAGAAACCTATTAACCGTGAGAAGGAAACCAGTGACAACAACGCCATGAAGAAACTTATTAAGAGGGAGGAAGGAATCGGTGAATAGAAGAAGAAAATATCCAGATCAAACACAAAAAAAGGGAGATAACATGAATTATAATGAACTAACATATGGCAATAAAAGAATTATTATAAAAGAAGAAAGAATAAATGGAATAAACAACATGATTTAAACCCCTAAGCTGCAAAACAAATTGACACTGACCAAAACTTATTAAGTGAATACCTTCCTTGACAATGTAATACAAACAATAATCAATAAGAATGAATTATTGAACATAAAAAGTAACAAAGAGAATGAATAATAATAAGTTCTTAGCTAAATTATGTGTAGACATGAAAAGAGGGCTATGTCCAAAACACCAATGACCAATTGTAAAGTGGAATTGATATTAGAAATAACCACTAATTACCAATAGTAAAGACTGTAAAAGATAAACAAAATGTAATCTAATAATAACCAATAGATATACCAGTACTACATAAAGTCAAATAAATCAAATGTAATACAGAAACACAAAACCGACAATAATCCATTGTTGTATATTATAACTATATGCTTGCCATAGAATGGATGCATGATGAACAAAATTATCTTGTAAACTTATCATAAAAGAGTAGGAACTAAACCAACAACATTGAATGAGGCAGAATACTATTCGAATAAGTAAATTCAAGGATTATAGCCACCCAAATACTAATAATAACAATAATAATAAATAAACCATGTTGACAGCTAGATGCAAGTAATCTTGGTTACTTTAAACCAAAGCAATTTTCAGTATAAATGCAGAATGAACTACTGCACAATAATAACAGTGCTATCAAAACAATGATAAGAGATATTCAAGCAATAATGAGAATAATTTGATAGGATTACAACCCATATAAAAAGGTAACTTCCTAAAGTATAGTAAACTCACTTAACAAACTATAGTTAAGGTAATAAAACCACAAGATGAAGAAAAAGGACACTATCAGAAGTGACAATGACCAATGCACTATGCATAGGTCATAATAAAATGTTATAAACTATTAATGTTAGTATAATAGTAAGTATCACGTACATGTTGTGTTTATGTTAGTGTCTATACAGGAAAGTACAGAGCAACTCACCGCAGCTAATAATAGAAGAGTCAACGCAACTTCTTCAGAATCGAACTCATGAAATGGAACAAAAACATTATAAACTATTTAAACAAAATTAATAAACGACGTCAAAGAGTAAGTCAACCGATTTATTCATATCGGATTCAATAATAGATTGAATTGGGTAGAATAAATCAATAAACCAAAAATTGATAATAAAAACCAAAACGTTAAGAATAATAATAAAACAGACAATCTCGTCGTGCTAAAATGTTCATACACACTTTTTAAGAGAAAATTACTTAAAACTTCGAATCTAACAAGAAAAATATTGTGTCGAGTATTCATAATACAAACCCTTAGATATCAAATATGAAATGAAAATATAAGAACCAAGTAAAATGTATATTCTATAGCCGGCAGAATAAGGGAAGGACAAATAAAATAGAGGCAGGATATCAAGAGAATGGAAAACATGGGACTACCTAAACAAGTAATAAGATACAGACCTCAGGGAAGACGAGATATAGGTAGGGCAAGGAAAAGAAAAGCCTTCAGTGAAGGCAAAACAGGCTGTAATCCTATACCTTGACATGGAGAAGATTCATAATACTTAATAGCACACTTAAGAACAAAATATTGGTATGGAGAATCATACACGACTTCCATGTTCTAAGATTTATATTTAAAATCATTTTCGAAATGAAATATTTCCATTGAAACTACTTCTTTCTACTTACTGCTTCAGCCACTTACTGTGGGCACTAACGTATACCACCTCACTTTATTGCACTTGATTTTCACTGATGATGGAAGTCGATGGCACTGGCGAAACGTCTGGTTTTGCAGAAAACATTGGTCTACGGCCAAACAGGCCGGGAAGGAATTTTAAAAACAAACTGCTTCTTTGTTGTCAATAACGTAGTACATATATACAAAAAATTATCAGGTAAACTATTACGTTACAACAACAAAATGTTTCAGGTAAACTACCCTTTCCCCGTAACCGATCTTCACCAAAATCAATAGGCCTTGAGTCCTCTATAACTCGGGCACATATGTAAAAAAATATCTGATTCTGTTTGAATTTACGGCAGTTATCGTTCGCCATGAAAAAATTTCTCTTGTTACAACATAAAATATTGCAGGTAAACTACCCCTTTATCTTAACCGATCTTCACAAAAAACAATAGGTCTTGAATACTCTACAATTCAGGGCTGTATGCAAAAAATTATTTGATTCTGTTTGAATTTGCGGCTCTTATCGTTTGCCATAAAAAATCTAGACAGACACACAGACACTTTTCGAAAAATTACTTTTTTTCATGTTTTGAGGGTAGTACAATCAGAATCTGCAAAAATCTCTAACACGATTTTTTTTGCCATCACCATACTTCTATTTCCTTATGGAACATGAAAGTAAAATCAAAGTAAAATTCTGATGGCAACAAAAGTCAAATATTCTATCAAAAATTGGGGATATACATTTTTGGTAGGTATTTGGTAGGCCTACTTGCATTGCACAAGGAATGTGTTATTTTCAATAGGTTAGTGATAAAAAATGACTTACAAGTACATTGATTTTTATTACAAAATTTATTCAAAACAGTTTCAATTCTAAGGTATCAATAATTAATAAATATTAAGGATAATGAACAAATTATTTCTTCAGAGAAGATACATAAAAACATTGCAAAAATAATACATATCAGACAAATATTATTACAACAAAAATACCACACAGACATTTGGGCTTTGTTACTTTATCAGTAACTATAAGATTACATTAATAAAGTACATAGAATATTTATTTACAAGAACATAATTACAAAAAGTGAAAACACCTTTGATGAAAAAAACCTTTTATTTATTACATCAAACATAACTAAACTCAGATGACAATATAAATGAACTAAATATAGGTTTTTCTGCGAGGGAGTGTAGGATTGATTAGGGGTTCAATTAGTTCAAATTATTAAAAAAAAAATAGCATAAACTATAAATAGAAAAACTAGACTGGTATGTTTACAACAAAATGAAAACTTCAAGTTACATTTAAGAGATATTCCGTGTCAAATCAACAAGTGCTACAACCTGACCCTCTTAGATTTATTTGAAATTAAGTATGCATGTAGTATTAATAAATAGTAACACAAATCAATTTTTTCACATTTTTCTGACGAAAGGTTACTGAGTAATGGGTGCTCAAAAATGAAAAAAAAAATAAAATTTTTGACTTGCGCAACAATATTGATTTGTTCACAACTTGTGTTCTAATTAAGCTAGAACAATGACATCGAGTTCATTTGAAAGCTCTTTTAAAGGGCTTTCATATGATGTAAAACATAATTAGTTGAAAATATATATTTTTTTATAAACACATCATTATTACATTTACTGAATTTTGAAAAACTGTACTTTTAAAATTCTCAAAAAAATATATGTGAAAGATACTGTTTTCCTCTACATATTCTGAAAGTTTCAACTTGGGATGAGCATGGGATCACTGTCAAAAGTAATTTTATGTTTATCACGATTCTGTAAAACGTCATTCAGATCGGTGAATTATTATTATTTTTATTTTGCTACCCGTGACAATTTTTCAGAATCATAGTTGGATTTATTACTTCGCCTACAAAATTGTACTTTTCTTTCATACAAATAACTGTGTTTTAAAGCTTAGCACTAGCTAAATTAATAGCTCAAAATTAATAAATTGACCTAGATATCTAAAATATATATCTTAATACAGTGATCCAGGTTTTCCGTGTACAAGCAAAAAAATCTCATTTTAAAGACTATATACAAAATGGTTGGTTGGTGTGACTATCTCCCATCTGTTTAGTATTTTGTCATCGGATAATATTCAGTCAGCTGTTGTCAACTGTTGTTGAAAGTGACCTGTACATTTTCTTTTGGTGTGACATAGCCTATAAAGTGAAAAAAATGTGATTAATTCTGAAATGTTGTGTTTTGAAATTAGCTTAAAGGTACTTTTGTACAATTCTCACAACAGTGTATAAGTTTATATGCCTACAACCAGTTAATATTGTAACAAGACATATGAGCCCAAATATTTCAGTAACCCAAAATATTAACACATGTCAATAATTGAGTGAAAGAGACAAACCAAGTGTTTCTTCTAAAAGGCCAAGCATGAAACTACATGAGCTACTCATCACCAAGGATAAACTCACAACAATAAGAGTTAATAAAACTAATGGTAACTAACAAGTGAAATAACATTATAAGAAAAAGAAGATGCACCGAACAATGATTGTACCACAGAAACCAACAACCCAATAGTTTTCGGTCAGTAAGGAACCAATGAAGACAAGGAAGAAACATACTACGAGAAAGACACCTAACAACCATGGCATAAAATATAGATTCAACTCTAGAACATCTTACCCGTATATGCAATGACTGAACAACTTACAGATTGAAGAGATGGACAAGAACTGACTAACTGAGATGACCAATATACAACAGATAATATTATAAATGTATAGGACAAGATATGTTATAAAAGAATGAAAGTAACTATACTGTTAACTGAATAGAAGCTGTGAATAAAAGCATAGTAACATGTTATGCATAGCACCCATGTAACATAAAGAAGTATTAAAATTGTCTCATAATAATAACAAATATTACTCAAATAGTCAAACAATCATGTAAGATAAGAAAAGGCAATAACTAAAGAGTTATTAGTTATCATTAATAAAACCAAACTTGAGAAAATAACGTTAAAAGAATGTAAATTTGTATCAACCTAACATACACATTGTTGGTACAAATTTCACCTAAATTCACATCTATCAGTAGGAAAAGCCTACCTAAACCAAAATGTTTTGTGCCTTAAACCAAGAAGAAATGATAAGCTTTCTACAGGTACCAATATAAGATACCCAAAATGGATTTTAAATAAGAATTTAAGTAAATAAAGTGAACCAAAACCGACCAAAAGGGGATTCACTAAGTAAAACGTGAACAAAACCACTTTATAATACCAAATAGAAGTAAAAGGTTAATGTCTATACCACAAGTAAGGTGTAATGCCACTATTGTAATAGTATAAGAATATTATAAGAAAGGACATAATGTATTATAATCGTAATTAAGAACACCTGTCATGTGACACTAGGTGTAAGTAATGTTAGTCAATGATATACACTAAGGGACAGACCAGTGTACAATAAACACTAAACCAATTATAAAGAGACTACTATGATTAAACTATTGTAACTAAATAATAGTAGAAAGAGATAAAAGAATACCAAATAAGAATGGAAATAAGTGTACACCTCATAGTGCAAAATAGAGGTCAGAGAGAGATAACTATATAAGAATACAGCAGTTCTATAAGGAGAAATTTACCTCCAAACTTATAAATTTTGCACACTCATCTGGCGATATAAGAGCTTCTACAACAATGGACTCTGTAACAAAGAAAGAATTTTAGCTAACAGAGAAAAATAATTATCATTGCCAGTATCAACAAAAGTGCAAATTACTAAATGAAATAATTGCAATTTTATGGGAAATAATGTTATTAAACTAATTATGTACTTTATTAAGAACTTTTGTTTTCCAGCAGCTTCCAAAACTCTTTATATAAAAAATAATATAAACAAACTTATTTAGAGCTTTTAACAATACTTATCTTAAAATTATCATATGATTATACTTTCCAAAGGAAGCCCCTGATTTGAAAGCATTGACACCCTGATACTACTAATTAAAAATGATTCCAATTACTATGTTACTAAATTTTCTCATTTAAAATGTAAATGGGACTGTTAATAACTTTATATTGTTGTCATTAACAAGACAAAACAATCATTAATGGCTATTTTATCACAAACTTCAAAATCTCCTATAAAGCTTGCTCAATGAAATAGGACATTCCTGATGCAGAAAATTAACTTTGCCATAACACAAATTAAATAGGCTAACACCCAAACAAAAAAATGCTTTGAAAACAAAACATTAATGAAATATGGTATGAATTAATTGTGCTACATTCAAAGCTGATTTTCTTAATTGATTTAAAGTACCTATACAAGTCTAGTTTGTCAAGTAAAGATAATTTAGGTAAACCTAACACTACATATGAAACAAACATTAAATCAAATATGCTAATGTTACAAAATTCACAAACAGAAAAAAAAATTTTAAATTATCTATAGGCTTAATTGCTTTGATTATATTACCTTCTCCACTTCATATGTTTTCCACATCAATATCATCTGATGTCGATACTACTGATGGTGCAATAATAGTCATTTTTTCCCAGTCAATTCTGGAAAGTTCAGGAGAAACCTGAAAGATCATTACAAAACTCATACATAATTTTTCACTAAGTTAATTAATAATTATTAAGAATATTAAGCTAATAATTAAGAGAATAATTTATTTTCTTAACCTAGCACAATATTTGTAGGTTAGCACTATGAATTTACAAAAAGTTAATGGATTTTGTGTAAATTTCTAAAAAAAATTAAATTTACAGCATAATCTAGTAGTTTATAGTAATCTATTTTAATTTAAATGAACTCAAGTCACTATTGCTTGGTTACATCCCTGCACTGATGATTCCTGAAAAATATTTCTAATATAATCATACAAACTCGAAAAACAAAAACTGTTCAAATGATTAACATTGAATAATATAATCCTGATTATAACGGTATACTAGCAAATACATTACGGATAATTCATCCATACTCTGTATCATTTAAATCTACTATTAAGTATAACACACCCCATAAAATATTTTAGAATATTAAGATACTAATTTTTTAAAATGTCATGTGATATTAGTTGAGTATCATTTAGGAGATTAAACAATATAAATACAATTCTACACATTAAGTTACAGATTATAAATACAGATAATAAGAAATTAAATAAAAATAACACTATAGGCCTACATCAATTATCGGGTTTAAGAACCTGCTGCTGTAAGCAGTGATAATTTTAGTTTAGTGAGCTTTAATCAGACTTGCATGCAATAATAAATTTTACATAAGATAAAAGAACGATGCTTTCTTTAGTCACCAACAAAACCTTTTCTGTCTGCAAGTTAATATTATAAAATTTTAAAACAGCACAATATCGAGAAAAAAAAAATTTAATCGAGATTAAAATGCATGTTTAAGTCAAAAATTAAAGAAGTCACAGGTCAAATTCTCTTTTCAATTTTTCTTTTACCTGACAAATGTTAGCCCTTAATTTTTAAAGCAGAGCTGTGTTAAAACAAAATTTTTATGACAAATATATTACAATTTAATGGACTCAATGGTATGAAAGTAACTATGTGTACAAACAATTACAACAGTTTGCTTCAGTGAGGATATAGTACACATAGGCCTATATTATAAATTTTGTTATATTAGGTCTTAAAATTAACCTTAACTTTCTACCGTTAAGTCATATCTTATCAAGTAATTACGTTTCTCTGAAAAATGCTGAATTTGAAAGTATATTTAGAGTAATATAGCTGGACTGAAGAATTAAATAAAATATGTAACTAGTTAAATACGAGCAGAGTTCAAATTAAATATATTATGATAAGGCCTATCATCTTGTGTTAGGTAGGACGACATTTTACGAATAAAATGACTTACAAATTGGATACATTACACAAATATAGGTAGGCTAGAGTAGTAATTGTCAGACTTACAGGAGTATCTTTAATAAAGAAAAATTATTTAATTAAATTGCAGTCAGTGCCTTACAGGGACTTTTTTTTTAAAAATGAGTTAATATTGCGCTGATGTATTTTTATTATATTCTTCTATGTTATATAAACACGAGAAAAATAATTTTAAACGGCGGTCGAACCTATTTACGGAGACAAAAAATTAAATTTTTACTCCCATAAGAACGCATGGTGTTAGCCTAGGTATATTGTATTAATTAAATTAGAATGCTAATTTGCTCCATTATTAAATTTTGGACAGAACACAGTGATATTATGTATAGTTGGGTCTATAACAGGTAGGCCTAGTGTTACAGACCCAAAGTAATCGAGACATTCATACATAACCTAACACAGCTAATTTCCTACAAACAACGGACAACATACACTAAATAAATGATCATCTTACCTTTCATTATTATTCCTAGCGCCTCCAACATATTTTTACTTCGACTTGCAATCGCAAACACTTCATACCAATAACAAAATTCTGTCCCACACACCTTAACAAACGAAAACAAATTACCGCACAGCGCCGACTAAACTACTAGCCGGTCAACAACTAAACTAATGGCCGGTCGCAATATTTCGTTATACCAACTAAACAGAATAAAAACACACATACATCTTTACTATAGTAACATCTTTTTACTTCGACTTGCAATCGCAAACTACAATACGAACAACAAAATTCTGTCCCACACACCTTAACAAACGAAAACAAATTACCTCACAGCGCCAACTAAACTAATAGCCGGTCAACAACTAAACTAATGGCCGGTCGCAATATTTCGTTATACCTACTAAACAGAATAAAAACACACTTCCCTCTGTAGTGTCTGTCTTTTTTACACATGTTAAAAAATTTATAGAATAATTATTACGAATGCCAATATGGCCGACTAACTACCCATATTTCATTATATACATTTGTATATATCGAACAGGTTGTCTGGCTTCAGCGTACAGCAAAAATACGATGTATAAAAATTTGTATAAGTTTTTCGTACGCTGACACACCATAACTTGGGCAAAATAACTTCATCACCTAAAAATGTACTTATACAAGTTCGTCAAATTTGTTTTAGATACCCTGGGTAAAAATTGGGGTGTGATGAAGAAATTATGCGGCGCTAAGTCTATATATATATATTGCAATGTGACAGGCTGTCACACTATATGTAAATGTGGAGCATAATTGTTATCACCTGTTATGGGTGTCCAGGACGATAGAAGAATGTTTGGAAGTAAAATAATATTATTAAAAATTAAAATTAATAGGATAAATTAGTAATAAGACAATGTAAAGACTATGAAGATATAGTTTAATATGGGAGTGAAGTGTTGTGTAGTGTGGGTAGCAAATAGAAGGTTATGGAAGTTTTTTTTCATATGTAATAAAGCATTGTTCTAGAAAATTCAAGAATAAGGAAGTCAGTCAACACGTGGCCAGACCAGAATATCATAAAATATATAGAAAATACGCCTACGCGCATATTGGCGGTGACGTCATTCTACAGCGCTGCTGCATGCATTGTGCAAGATTGTATAAGCAGTAGTCAGTCTTCATCTAACTCTCTTAGAACTCTCTTAGAGCGAGTCTTCATACAGCACTCAGCGAAAGCAGTCGCGGTGGTCATCGTCCAGTCAACATCAATACCAGGCAGTCCTTGGGGCCCGTGGAGTCGAGATAGCAGCGAGAGTCGGGAGGGAACAAATACGGAGTACGAGATAGTCGGCTACCGTTCCTGAGCTTCGTTTTGCTGATCGTGGCGGCTGGAAACGGACACCTAGAGCAAGGCAGTTCCTGGAGGCGATTGCTGGAGCGTGGAACCAGGACGACGGATCGCTGGAGGCCGGATCGAGATCGTCGACCGGGAGGACAACGAAGACAACAGAACAGGGAAGCCAAATTTAAATAAATTTGTTGTCAAAGTATAAAGCTTAAATCGAAAAAGAAAGAACTTTTGAACCTATAAAAAAATTTATTTCATTGTGTAACGTAAAAAGAACATTTATTTTAAATATATTTTTGTTTAAAGAAGACTTTGAACAGTTAAAATCTACAGCACTATTTAAATAAAGAGAACATTTATTTAAAATATATTATCAAAGAAGATTTTGAACATTGAAAATTCAATAATTGTTTAAAATGACGAAAGAACATTTTGATATAATTGTGTGTAAAAGAAAAGGACAATAAATGTATGTATTTTCACTAATTGAACACTCTTTTCTGCAAGTCTGCTCTGGGCTATAACCTGTTACCTTGCAATATATATATTGCAACGTATTGCAACGTTACAAGTATTGTAAAAAATTACACAAATACAATATTATATACTCGACGCAGCTATGAAGTGTATCACACCGGCGAGGTCGCAGGATTTTTTTTATTCTCGTTGCAAGTATATGTAGTTGCACAGTAATAAAATAATTTTTAAAAAGGAGTGAGATGTTGATGACATGAAGTAATTAATTAAAACCGTTTCAAAACAATCATTCTATGATTTATTAATATTAATCAAAAATATGCAAATATTAAAATTTCGAATTATAAAAAAAATATTCTCTTTTATAAATTTGCAATAAATACAATATAACCTTCTATGCTGTTCATGACATATAAAAATAAACAACCATATAATCTTACTAGCTAAACAGACATGTTAAACAAATTATCTAAACACTTTTTATTTCATTGTGTCTGACTTTGACTCCAATTTTAAATAATAATAGCCACTCATTTACAATCAAAAATAATATTAAATCTCAAGAATAAAACTAATTGTTGCTATAAACAAAAATAAAAATTGTAACATTTACTTCCAACCTATTATTTGTCCTACTGACACATCAAAATTTTAACATACAACAGGAGATTGGTATTTTTAAATTTTCTTGTCAAATTTAATTATTTTATTTAACTACCATTTAAATTTATGTACAGTGATTGTATTTAAAACTTTAAGTCCTTACTGTTCATATATAAGATTTTTTTAAAGAGTTCTTTTCACAAACAAACAAAATAATTGTTTATTCATCACCTGCGTACTACCGACGTTACCGTTGCGTGTGTGTGTGTCCTGAATCCTGACAGTTTGATGATGATGATTATGCTGATGCTGTGTTCTCTGTCTCTACAGTTTGTTGTTTGTGATGGTCCAGAGTTTCTCCATAAGTCTTGGTGTGTGCCGTAAAGATGTTCGATCGGTCGGCATACCAGCAGCGTGACGTTGTGTGAAGATATAGTCCGGTCAAAGTAGACATTTCAATCTTACAATAATTCGCAAAAAGCTGAAAATTGGTACAGATCTTGGGAACACTATTACAAATAAAATGTCAAAAATCCCCATCCATCCCAAGTCTGCTAAAAAAGTTATTGAAGGTCAAATGTCAAAAATATTGGTTTTTTGCATTTTTCTGGTAAACGGTAAGTTTTATCATAAAAATAGGTCACACAAAAGTTGTAGATCATAAAATTATCTACAAAACGTGTTCTTATACTTTTTTCCTAAGAATCACCATTCCTGAGAAATCGCGATTCTAAAAGTTGAATTCTACATAATATGCACACATTTCCGCACCACCTGTGAGGTAGTGTACTTGGCGCATTTTTTTAACGTGGTGTCCCCGGTAGGCATACTCCACGATCTACTGTGAATGAGTTTTGTTAAAAAATATTCTATTAACTAAAAAATGGTACTATTGGGAATGATTTAAGTGGCTCGAATTATTGTTGATTTCGGGAAAATGTTAGTCTGACTGGTAATCTTCAAATGCTACTTCAACAGTAATGTCTTCTTCGCTTTCTTCTTCTTCTTATTCTTCTTCTTCTTCTTCTTGTTCTTCTTGCTGGATATCTGAAAATTGTTCTGAAAAAGATACATCAGTTGTCTCCTCATTGATATCATAAAAATCTTCATCTGTTGCATTTGATTCAACATTGGAGCAAGACTGGCCTTGACAATTGGTACATACTGGTGAACAAAATAATCCGACTTTTTTACAGCCACATTTTGCACTACAACCTTTTTTGCAATTGCAAAAAATAGTGTTAAGAAGTCTTTCCGGAGCAGGTGGGAGTAAAGTTTGAATTGGCTCCAAAGTATTATCTATTAATTTCCAACCCCAGTCTTCTGGGTCCAGTTAATTGCCTAGCCACACTTGAGCTTGATAGTATACTCGATATAAATGTTGATGAGCAGAAGCAGATGTTGGAGGAAGACAAGATAGTTGTACTCTTTCATTGTTCCGTGTATTTTTTACAAAACCTAAATATCTATACTTGTCTAAACAATCAATTTTTTTTGGGTGCTCCATATAGAGCAAGAAGAAAGCGAATCCCGTTTGTGATGATGTCTTGTGGAGAAGAGTCAATCTTTTTAAATACTTTAGCGCAATCAATTAAATCATGTTTTTCAAACAATTTAAATACTGTTGTTTTACCCCTTTTGAAAAATGCTGATGTAGTATCGCAGCCAGTTATTGGATGTAAAAATAAGATATGATTTTGACATTTTGGATAAGCAGATAAACTTTTCGATGAATATATTTCTGTTGGTTGTTGAGCTTTCTCGGGTTTCAAAAAGTAAATAATCTTATTAATTGGAGTTCGTGCAGTCAGTAGTACTAATAAATCAACATCTTCGCCAACAACGATAGTTGTATTTGCTGTATTGGATTGTTCTATCGCTGTTTCAATTATGAGGACATCAGCGTCATTATCAGCTTGTTTCACTAAAATATTCGCAGTTGTAAATTTTCCACATAACATTAAAATGAAGCGAGACTTGTTATGAGTATTTGCAAGGAATTGTTGTTGGTTTGTTGAAACTGTCATAAATTGATCAAAAAGGACATCAGAAGATGAAGATGTTTTTGTAGTTCGACGACGTTGTTCTGCAGCTTTAATGTTTTTTTTATAATCAGTATAACCATCAAATACTATAGTCACTCTATGACCAAAATGTCTATGTACATACTGAACGTATTTATCAAAAATAACGTTGAATGTTTCTTCTCGATCCCACACAACGCGGTGTAATAGATATCCTCCATCGATGATGTAAGTAGCATTTGTGTTGTCAATTTCAATGTTCACTGATTGAAAGCAATCGTAAATAGCTAAATTTCTGTGTTTTACGCATTCCAATTGCATCGAAGAGTGATAATGGGTAGGGGGCTAATTCATATTCGAAGAATTTTTTAATTTCATCCTCAAATGTCTTAGTTATACTTTGAAATAATAATACAGGGTCTATAGGTACCTTCTCATCACTAACGTTTATGGTGCTGCTCATAGTTAAAAGAGGAAGTACTTTATCAGCGCGTTTTAATTTGATATTATTGAATGTTTCTCCTGTCATTTTAGACATAGAAGCAATCCCAACTTCACGAGCTTTATGACAGTTAATTTTATTATCACCGACGACTCCACTGGCAATTGATATGATTTCTTTAACCTCAGGGAAAGGATCATGTGATGAAAACCACTCAAGAAGTTTTTTAATGTCTTTAGCATCTTTTTTTACTCGTGAATCACTTGCATCTACATGCTGATCTGTTGTATCCATTCTAACATCAGCGAGATCTTCCAATCCTTCACATACAGTATTCATTGCATGCATGCCATAAACCCATTTATTTATGACACTCTCTTTCGTACTTCTTCCTCGAGAAATACCTCCATCTGTCTTCATTGATTGCTCGATCACCATATCCGTTGAAGTTCCACAATTTAGTTTATCAGAACGTCTAACAGTGAAAAATCCTTCTATAAACCTTTGGTAAACACTAGGATTAATTAAGTTCTCTAATTGTAGCATATCTTGCAGATATAAGTGCGCAGACTTAGCATAAGGTCCTGATGCGTGGAAATAAGGAAGCATTTCTTTAATGCTGTTCAAATGAGCTTGCCAATCTCCCATACGTTCAGCTCTTATAAACTCCTTTGCAATCGACACCATATAAAAATATTGTATCCATAGTTTTGCTGTAGGTCCTCGTTCTTCATATTCTTTTAGTTTTTGATTGCACTGATAAAGTAATTCTTCATATATTTCATCACCATTTTCAATGTCATTATATGAAATAGTGTTATTTATTACATTCTCAATAGTAATATTAAGATTTGCAACCATCTCGTCATCAATAACAAGGTCTTTTGATATTATTATTGCTAAAGTGAGCTGAAGTAATGTATGAGCTCTAACAGCTCTCGCGTAAGCATGGCCATTGAGCATTTTTTCTAATGACTTAGGTGCATAAATTAACGAAAGCACCTCTTGTATGCCACTTCCTTGCATAATATAACCGATTGATCCAAAAAATGACATAAGTAAATGAAATCCTCCAAGTCTTATTATGATCTTCGATAATTCAGATCCTTAAGGTGCTGCAGATACGATTTCTCGAGCTTTCGCATACAGAGATTGATCAAAAGTAATAATGCATACTTCGTGGCCATAACGTTTTGCATTTTCTAAAGCACAAAGTAAAGTTGTGTATATAGTACTGTAGTTACTTGCTGGTTGATGAATAAATGGTAAGAATGAAATTTTGGATTTAGAAAAATTCATAATATTACTTGTTAAACGTTCAATATAACCATTCAAACCGGGTAACGATAAATTTTTCCATTTACCATAGAACCATAACACACGACTTTTTTGAGTAAAGATACTGGTACTTCACTTTCATAAGCAAAATTTGCACATTTATTTTACCATAACCTACTACACCATCATTTTGATAGATTAGTATTGGCACATGAGCTTTTGCCGCGAAATCTTTTGCTGAAGGGACTTCATTTATTCGTGGTATAAGGCTCTTCTAGTATAACTGAACATTTCGGGGTAACAATTTGAATGATACCCATTATGTGAAGCGTGTTATTACCGTCTAAAGTATTTACATTTATGTCAGCTTTGTCTGCAACATATTGAATAAATGTGCCAGTTTCTGGTGGTAAGATACGAGGTGGACGGTGAAGAACTGCTGCTGCCTCATACATCACAGTATCACTGTAGGATGCGCACAAACCAAAAGACGAAAAGATTTGTATAAGACGATTTGAACCAAATCGTCGATGAAAAAAAACTGAGAGACCCAATTGCAATTTTGATTTGAAAGACCTAGGCCTAACAGCAGTCATAATACTGTGGCTGATATTTGTACATACTAATTTTAAATGTTCTAATTTAAATCGTTTATTTTTAAGAATTACTTGCTCCAAAAAATAAGTTAATGACTCTGGAATATCGCTGTTAATATCTTCAAACATTCGACTAGGCGGGGGGTAATTGGTATTATCAAATACTGAAGATTGAATGTCCTCTCGAATGATTGCTGCCGCAGCTTTCAGGATTCGAAATCGTTCTTCTTTTTCATTTTAACTTTTTTTCTCATACCAAGCTTGGTTAAGAATATCGTGATGATTGTCAATGAAACAGATTAAAGTTAATTTTCCCGGTTTGTCAGTGATAATAATTTTATTACCATACTTCAACTTCAATCGTATCTTAATTGTTCTGTTATCTAAAGCTGGATTTTTGCAAATATTTTTTAATTCTTCTAATGAAAACTGACAATCATCACTATTTTCAATGTATGTAAATATTTCTTCCATCGCAACATTCGTAGATTCATCTTGAGGACGACCGATTTTACCCCCAGTGGTGGGTCTAAAGAAGGAATTATAACAATTATTATGCTACTTACCCTCAGCAGCAACTAAATCATATTCATACTCAATGCGTGCAGTAACATTTTTTTGCTACGTCATCAGAACGAGTCCGAGCTACCTTCAAAATAGATACTTTAAATGCAAGTGTAGCAACTTTATAAATTTTACGCCGAACATTCTGCGCTTTCTTCTTTTCAGCCTCTTCATTCGCTTCATCGCCGCAAAATAAGCAATATTTTTTAAAACAAAAATCGGATTCACTTGCGCGGGCTCTAGTACGAGGTGGACTAATTTGAGATGTACTGGCTTGCTCCATCTCGTGCTGTCTTTTAACTGCAGCAATACTACTCTTCCGAGTGTACATTTTACGGCACTGCACATGAATTGTCACAGATTTCTGGTCTTTCAGGTATTCAAAGAACCCATCATTTCTTTCAACACTTGAATCAATCAAAGTCTTCATTCCACGATCAACAATAACAGTTTCACTTTCAGTCAAAGGTTTACTACAAATAAAGCAAAATTGCGACATTTTATAAAAATTATTAAACGGCACAAATTGTAATAAGAAATATTATAAATAAGCACGTGTATTCACTGCAAAGGAACGTTCAACACTAAAAGTATTTCGTTTATGCCTTCCAGAAAAAAAGCACGTATACGACCGTCGCCTCCCGGACAATAGAGTAGCAGACAGATGTTGCTCAAGGTTATACGGACAAATGAAGTTAGGGACTGAGTTTATTTTATGTGTATATTCTCACAATCGTATAATTTGTATGTATAAGTTACACAAACCAATATTTTCACTTATATTAAACATCCGATGATGTATTTAGGCGGTTAAGCGTGCATATTATTGTTTTCGATGTTTCAGATGATGATATCTCAGGAATGGTGATTCTTAGGAAAAAAAGTATAAGAACACTTTTTGTAGTTAATTTCATGATCTACAACGTTTGTCTGACCTATTTTTATGATAAAACTTACCGTTTACCAGAAAAATGCAAAACACCAATATTTTTGACATTTGACCTTGAATAACTTTTTTAGCAGAAGTGGGATCGATGGGGATTTTTGACATTTTATTTGCAATAGTGTTCCCAAGATCTGTACCAATTTTCAGCTCTATGCGAATTATTGTAAACTTACTACTATTTTTTTGACTACTTTGACCGGACTAATATCTTGAGTCTCTCTGAGATCGCCCCAAAATTGCCGGTGGTATTTATACTAGACGGCGATCTGACAAGTCCAAGACTGTTTTCGGCCTGTTAGATATTGTCACTTAGTGCAAAGCGTCCTTTTAATTACAAATCACTTTTTGGTTCATTTTCGCGATTTCGTAAACATACTCGTACCATGAGCGATATCATCGTTTGCGTAATTTTTTTCTGGTCACTCACATATAACACATTTATTAATTACTATTTAATTACACTAGTAATTAACATTAAATTACCTAGTGTCATTATTATTGCACATTTCTGCAATAATTTTTACATCACCATATTCGTTAACAATTCCTTAATGTAATGGTGTCTTTATAATTAGGGTAAGTCTTTATAAACAGGTTTAAAACATATTAATTAGTTCATTTTTATCCGGTTAAACCCTGATTACAGACAAGCCAATAATTCTTACGCATTACCCCATCGTAAAATTTGCCTGTCGTAGCTTGCGTTCACACACAGAAACACACAAGCGCTGTATTCACTCGCGGGGCAGGTGTACGCTTTCTGACAATTCTTAGCCTGCATAATATTATTAAAAATTGTTCATCATATATTTTCTATGCTAATTATTTACAAACATACCGCCCTGGGCAAATATGCAAATATATATATATATATATATATATATATATTCAATCACTTTCTGCTACAGTCCGTTTTTGATGTATATAATACATTAATATTTATAATTAAATTTACCTCAAGATATTATTTTTCCATTTTGGAACATGTTTCGAGAGTTATAACATTTTCACTCTCGAAACGTGTTACAAAAAGGAAAAATAACATCTTGAGGTAAATTTAATTATAAATGAGTATGAGAGAACGGGAACTCTCGAAACATGTTCCAAAAAGGAAAAATAACATCTTGAGGTAAATTTAATTATAAATATTAAATGTTATATATATATATATATATTGCAACAGATCAAACTTTATTATTCTAATAAGGATATTGTGAGTGTGTAGAAATCGATAAAAGTCTACTATGGAGGAGATGAAATATTATTTATTACATACAAATATTGTTTATAAAGATGTATAATGTTTTTTAAATTGTCATGTATTGATAGTATATTAAATTGTTTGTATTGTTCGATTAATATAAATCGATTTTACTTGTTTGCTGCAACGTCCTCCTCTCGTCTCGTCGGTCCCGTCTCGTCGTCCTCTTCTACTGCTTCACCCCTTCCTGGCGTCCTCTTCGTCTCGTCGTCCTTGTACAGCAAGCGGCTCCAGCGGCGATATTATTTCAGAGCCTCGTAGTTATGTTTAACTGCTTCCACGATATCTTGTAGTGTCTTTAAGTTCCCTATGCGGATATCTTAACTTACACGACACAGCACTGAATTTTATTTTAAATTTTACTTAATTATTTATCCTCTTGATTCTTACCGCAAAACTTCGTTAAGAATTACAAGGTTTATAGTTTACTTTATATAAAATATTCCTCTATTCCTTCTTGGTTCTTACCGCAAAACTTCGTTAAGAATTTTAATGTTTATGGTTTATTTTATATAAGATCTTTTTACGTTTGTAAGAGAATAACTCTCTTACCCGGGGCACAACTTCCCCTAGCAACGTCGACAGACAGACTGTGTTCAACCTAGCTCTGCAACGTATGAATCTCACTGAATTTGGTGTAATTTGATAGGCCAATCCCAAGTCACATGATTGATGGAACAACCAGATACACAAAATTCATGAAAAACTTTGTATAATTTTGCATATTCCTGCATGGAAATTATCTACAATTATTATTACCCTATCATTGATAAGAGTTACACTTGAGTTTTGCTTTACTTAAAAAATCATATTTCTAAAATAATTACAAACCTCAGAGTATACACAAATCGAAGCTATTTATTTAAATAATTCCTTGTCAAATTTTCATGTAAATCGGTTAACTACCACTGCCGCTATATCGATCGCAGATTATCACACCCGCACACGCGCACCATTTCATACAAAAAATACATGACAATATAGTACAATTTTTTATGAAGAGTTTGGTGTAACATATATGCTTATCGTTTTTTAAATACAAAACTTATGACTAAAAAACAAAATATTACACAAAACAAATTTAAACAAGAAAATGCTTGTCATTCATGTACTCTGATATAAACAGCATATCTTAACATCCTGTGTTCTGTTGCAGGATTAACCCCTCCACGTGTAAAAAAAAAAATTTTTATATGGAATATAATTTTTTTTTTAAAACCTAAATTGACATAATTTCTTCCCAATAATCATAATCATCGAAATAATAACATAATAACTTCAAAAATCAAAATAACTGAATAGCTTCTATCAAACAACATTTCCCTAACTGTCACTTTGACAGCTCTAATTGTAAACAAACAAAAGCACATGGCTGCTTATCACCAAACATTCCTGAACACTGATAAGGATGTCAATGTCAGACGTCATTCGGCTATATCTACAGTTCAACCATACATTTTTCAACATGATTACAATTATTCTTATTTTACACATAATTTTATACAATTTCCTACCAGTCATTCTACTTATATTCTGGCATTCTAGTTTAATTATTTGTATTATCCTTCTTTTAATTTTTAATTTATCGCACAGACTCATGCCGCGCAACCTTTCTCGTTTTTTGATTGCTCTACGCTTGCATTTGTTTCGGTAATTGCCGATACATTGCTTTGATTTAATTTTTAAAGGTTTATATGTAATGCCAGTTGTATTACCCAGGCTACACATAATATAATCTCCTTTGTACAATATGAACTCATTGTTTGATTGAAATTTTTCTGGTATCATCTCAAACATTATTTTCATCAAGTTTTTACAGGGATCAGTATCTAAGTGCATTTTAAAATTTTCTAATGTCTCGGATTTGTCTGCATACGCATTCATAAAAGACGAACACATATTGCTGTACAGTGAATCTCTGACTGTATACATAACACCTGCATTTCGTTTCATATGTGGCTGAAAACACTCAGACAGTTCTGATCTTCTGTCAGAATTAACCTTACCTGTGTGCTTTTCCTCAAATGCACCAGGTACAGGAACAAAACTACTTTGTTTACCCAAGTATTCATCAAATATCTTATTTACATATTCATTTTTACAACTGTATGGACTTCTCAAGTGTCTATACATTTCATTATTGACTGATAAAACATTACCAGAATTGATCTGCATCTTACAGACACGGTATAACAAATAACATTTATTGTTTTTAAATACTCCACCGTTTACCCTTTGATCATACCAATCTGGATAGATGTGAACCAACACTTTGATAAGGTTTTCCTTATTTCTCATTTCAAATTTATAAAAAATATTATTTGTAATTTTATGTTCATAAACGTTGGTAATTGTGTGCTGTGTGTTGAAAATTGATTCATATTTATTTAAAAGATTATCTAAATGCTTTTGTTGACCATCCGTTATCTCCTTATCAGGCGCACCACCCTCAGCTGCTATCTTATCTATGCGATTACCGGCTGGTTCCTGTATGTCGACGGGACTATACCGGTCAATCGCATTGTTACATTCATTTTCCTGCCTAAGAGAATAATTCAACTTAATTTTGGCTTCACATTCCCTGCTGTGAGATTTATTCCTTTCTAAGGCGGTCTCACTACTACTACAAATTAATTCTAATTTATCAGCTATACGTTTTTCGGTTAACTCTAAAAGTTGTTTATTTTGTTCAGTCTGGTCATGAATGGCTATATAAATTTTTTTATTCTCATCATGAAGTGATTGTAATGACTTATTTTGCTTTAATGCTACTTCTTCCGACAGTTTTTGCATATTTGCTTTATTTTCGTCCGATAGCTTTTGCATATTGGCCTTACTGTCTTCGGACATCTTTTGCATATTGGCCATTAAAGCCGCTAAGGTATTTTGTAATTCTAGTAATTCGGCCATATTGATTATTTATTTTTAAATTTATAAAATATTATAGTTTTATTTATAGTAACGGCAATATTTTTTATAAGTATTATTTCTAATAATGTCCGTTTATGTTATTATTATTATAGTCCAGTCTCACAATCAAATGTAAACACTTAATCTAACACAAATAACAATAATAATTCAACCTCCATACAGATAATAACTCTATTGTTCAAATATCTGATAAGAGGGAGTATTCCAACTTTTATCTACACTCCCTGACAACATAGAACAGCACCTATAAATAGTTCAATGAATTTAGTCTCTACACACTCAAATAAATATTTCTTTTTTTTTTAAATTAATTCATTAATCGAGCCCAACGTTGGCAAGCGCCAAATATCCTTATGCAACAGATCAAACTTTATTATTCTAATAAGGATATTGTGAGTGTGTAGAAATCGATAAAAGTCTATTATGGAGGAGATGAAATATTATTTATTACATACAAATATTGTTTATAAAGATGTATAATGTTTTTTAAATTGTCATGTATTGATAGTATATTAAATTGTTTGTATTGTTCGATTAATATAAATCGATTTTACTTGTTTGCTGCAACGTCCTCCTCTCGTCTCGTCGGTCCCGTCTCGTCGTCCTCTTCTACTGCTTCACCCCTTCCTGGCGTCCTCTTCGTCTCGTCGTCCTTGTACAGCAAGCGGCTCCAGCGGCGATATTATTTCAGAGCCTCGTAGTTATGTTTAACTGCTTCCACGATATCTTGTAGTGTCTTTAAGTTCCCTATGCGGATATCTTAACTTACACGACACAGCACTGAATTTTATTTTAAATTTTACTTAATTATTTATCCTCTTGATTCTTACCGCAAAACTTCGTTAAGAATTACAAGGTTTATAGTTTACTTTATATAAAATATTCCTCTATTCCTTCTTGGTTCTTACCGCAAAACTTCGTTAAGAATTTTAATGTTTATGGTTTATTTTATATAAGATCTTTTTACGTTTGTAAGAGAATAACTCTCTTACCCGGGGCACAACTTCCCCTAGCAACGTCGACAGACAGACTGTGTTCAACCTAGCTCTGCAACGTATGAATCTCACTGAATTTGGTGTAATTTGATAGGCCAATCCCAAGTCACATGATTGATGGAACAACCAGATACACAAAATTCATGAAAAACTTTGTATAATTTTGCATATTCCTGCATGGAAATTATCTACAATTATTATTACCCTATCATTGATAAGAGTTACACTTGAGTTTTGCTTTACTTAAAAAATCATATTTCTAAAATAATTACAAACCTCAGAGTATACACAAATCGAAGCTATTTATTTAAATAATTCCTTGTCAAATTTTCATGTAAATCGGTTAACTACCACTGCCGCTATATCGATCGCAGATTATCACACCCGCACACGCGCACCATTTCATACAAAAAATACATGACAATATAGTACAATTTTTTATGAAGAGTTTGGTGTAACATATATGCTTATCGTTTTTTAAATACAAAACTTATGACTAAAAAACAAAATATTACACAAAACAAATTTAAACAAGAAAATGCTTGTCATTCATGTACTCTGATATAAACAGCATATCTTAACATCCTGTGTTCTGTTGCAGGATTAACCCCTCCACGTGTAAAAAAAAAAATTTTTATATGGAATATAATTTTTTTTTTAAAACCTAAATTGACATAATTTCTTCCCAATAATCATAATCATCGAAATAATAACATAATAACTTCAAAAATCAAAATAACTGAATAGCTTCTATCAAACAACATTTCCCTAACTGTCACTTTGACAGCTCTAATTGTAAACAAACAAAAGCACATGGCTGCTTATCACCAAACATTCCTGAACACTGATAAGGATGTCAATGTCAGACGTCATTCGGCTATATCTACAGTTCAACCATACATTTTTCAACATGATTACAATTATTCTTATTTTACACATAATTTTATACAATTTCCTACCAGTCATTCTACTTATATTCTGGCATTCTAGTTTAATTATTTGTATTATCCTTCTTTTAATTTTTAATTTATCGCACAGACTCATGCCGCGCAACCTTTCTCGTTTTTTGATTGCTCTACGCTTGCATTTGTTTCGGTAATTGCCGATACATTGCTTTGATTTAATTTTTAAAGGTTTATATGTAATGCCAGTTGTATTACCCAGGCTACACATAATATAATCTCCTTTGTACAATATGAACTCATTGTTTGATTGAAATTTTTCTGGTATCATCTCAAACATTATTTTCATCAAGTTTTTACAGGGATCAGTATCTAAGTGCATTTTAAAATTTTCTAATGTCTCGGATTTGTCTGCATACGCATTCATAAAAGACGAACACATATTGCTGTACAGTGAATCTCTGACTGTATACATAACACCTGCATTTCGTTTCATATGTGGCTGAAAACACTCAGACAGTTCTGATCTTCTGTCAGAATTAACCTTACCTGTGTGCTTTTCCTCAAATGCACCAGGTACAGGAACAAAACTACTTTGTTTACCCAAGTATTCATCAAATATCTTATTTACATATTCATTTTTACAACTGTATGGACTTCTCAAGTGTCTATACATTTCATTATTGACTGATAAAACATTACCAGAATTGATCTGCATCTTACAGACACGGTATAACAAATAACATTTATTGTTTTTAAATACTCCACCGTTTACCCTTTGATCATACCAATCTGGATAGATGTGAACCAACACTTTGATAAGGTTTTCCTTATTTCTCATTTCAAATTTATAAAAAATATTATTTGTAATTTTATGTTCATAAACGTTGGTAATTGTGTGCTGTGTGTTGAAAATTGATTCATATTTATTTAAAAGATTATCTAAATGCTTTTGTTGACCATCCGTTATCTCCTTATCAGGCGCACCACCCTCAGCTGCTATCTTATCTATGCGATTACCGGCTGGTTCCTGTATGTCGACGGGACTATACCGGTCAATCGCATTGTTACATTCATTTTCCTGCCTAAGAGAATAATTCAACTTAATTTTGGCTTCACATTCCCTGCTGTGAGATTTATTCCTTTCTAAGGCGGTCTCACTACTACTACAAATTAATTCTAATTTATCAGCTATACGTTTTTCGGTTAACTCTAAAAGTTGTTTATTTTGTTCAGTCTGGTCATGAATGGCTATATAAATTTTTTTATTCTCATCATGAAGTGATTGTAATGACTTATTTTGCTTTAATGCTACTTCTTCCGACAGTTTTTGCATATTTGCTTTATTTTCGTCCGATAGCTTTTGCATATTGGCCTTACTGTCTTCGGACATCTTTTGCATATTGGCCATTAAAGCCGCTAAGGTATTTTGTAATTCTAGTAATTCGGCCATATTGATTATTTATTTTTAAATTTATAAAATATTATAGTTTTATTTATAGTAACGGCAATATTTTTTATAAGTATTATTTCTAATAATGTCCGTTTATGTTATTATTATTATAGTCCAGTCTCACAATCAAATGTAAACACTTAATCTAACACAAATAACAATAATAATTCAACCTCCATACAGATAATAACTCTATTGTTCAAATATCTGATAAGAGGGAGTATTCCAACTTTTATCTACACTCCCTGACAACATAGAACAGCACCTATAAATAGTTCAATGAATTTAGTCTCTACACACTCAAATAAATATTTCTTTTTTTTTTAAATTAATTCATTAATCGAGCCCAACGTTGGCAAGCGCCAAATATCCTTATGCAACAGATCAAACTTTATTATTCTAATAAGGATATTGTGAGTGTGTAGAAATCGATAAAAGTCTATTATGGAGGAGATGAAATATTATTTATTACATACAAATATTGTTTATAAAGATGTATAATGTTTTTTAAATTGTCATGTATTGATAGTATATTAAATTGTTTGTATTGTTCGATTAATATAAATCGATTTTACTTGTTTGCTGCAACGTCCTCCTCTCGTCTCGTCGGTCCCGTCTCGTCGTCCTCTTCTACTGCTTCACTCCTTCCTGGCGTCCTCTTCGTCTCGTCGTCCTTGTACAGCAAGCGGCTCCAGCGGCGATATTATTTCAGAGCCTCGTAGTTATGTTTAACTGCTTCCACGATATCTTGTAGTGTCTTTAAGTTTCCTATGCGGATATCTTATCTTACACGACACGGCACTGAATTTTATTTTAAATTTTACTTAATTATTTATCCTCTTGATTCTTACCGCAAAACTTCGTTAAGAATTACAAGGTTTATAGTTTACTTTATATAAAATATTCCTCTATTCCTTCTTGGTTCTTACCGCAAAACTTCGTTAAGAATTTTAATGTTTATGGTTTATTTTATATAAGATCTTTTTACGTTTGTAAGAGAATAACTCTCTTACCCGGGGCACAACTTCCCCTAGCAACGTCGACAGACTGACTGTGTTCAACCTAGCTCTGCAACGTATGAATCTCACTGAATTTGGTGTAATTTGATAGGCCAATCCCAAGTCACATGATTGATGGAACAACCAGATACACAAAATTCATGAAAAACTTTGTATAATTTTGCATATTCCTGCATGGAAATTATCTACAATTATTATTACCCTATCATTGATAAGAGTTACACTTGAGTTTTGCTTTACTTAAAAAATCATATTCCTAAAATAATTACAAACCTCAGAGTATACACAAATCGAAGCTATTTATTTAAATAATTCCTTGTCAAATTTTCATGTAAATCGGTTAACTACCACTGCCGCTATATCGATCGCAGATTATCACACCCGCACACGCGCACCATTTCATACAAAAAATACATGACAATATAGTACAATTTTTTATGAAGAGTTTGGTGTAACATATATGCTTATCGTTTTTTAAATACGTAACTTATGACTAAAAAACAAAATATTACACAAAACAAATTTAAACAAGAAAATGCTTGTCATTCATGTACTCTGATATAAACAGCATATCTTATCATCCTGTGTTCTGTTGCAATATATATATATATATATATATAGATGTGAAGTTTTGTTGACTCTCTATCACTGAATGGTAGAGTATTATTAATTTAAATATAAATAATTCATTACCGACTCGGAAACAATGTTTTTTATGGGTAAGAACGTAAAAGATTTACCTTATAGCCTGAACCGGTTTTCGCTTTAAAGAAGCTTCTTCAGAGGCTGCCGTTGGGAGCACTGTCTGTCTTGTTCTTGGCGACGGTATCGACTTTTGAAAGATCGATGTTTTGTGTGTGGGGTGTGACATGTTCGAATAATGCGTGCGATTTGAATTGTGTCTGTTTGTTTAAGACGTCGTTTTTATGTGTTTTCGTGTGTTTGTATATTTCCAATTGTTCTAGAGTGTCTAGTTTTTGGCCTTTTGTGGGTACGTGTAGAATGTCGATGTTATTGTCTATGCTTTTGTATGTGTGGTTTGCTTCAATGAGGTGGTTTGTAAAGGTGGATTCTGTAGTGGAGTGTGGTGCCTTTGTGTGTTCAATGTATCTTTGTTTGAAGCTACGTCCTGTCTGGCCTATGTAGAATTTGTTGCAATCTGAGCAATTTAGTTTGTAAACACCAGGTAGATCGAATTTGTTTTGTGCTTTCTGTGTGTGTTTTGATAGTGTGTGTTCTGTTTTGTTTATTGTTTTTTATGCGATTCTGTATCCTGATTTTTTGAATTTGTGGGTTTTTTTCAGTTTGGTTGTTGATGTATGTTAGTGTTATAAATTTGTTGTTTTCTGTCTCGTCTGTTGTTTGTTTTGTGTTTTGTGTAGGAGTTTATTGACTATTGTTCTGTTGTATCCGTTGGACTCTGCTAGATATTTTATCGTGTTTAGTTCGTTTTTGTAATCTTTTTTTGTAGTTTTTTTGTAGTTTTGTAGTCTTTTAAAAGTCGATACCGTCGCCAAGAATTCCCAACGGCAGCCTCTGAAGAAGTTTTTTAAAAGCGAAAACCGCTTCAGGCTATAAGGTAAAACTTTTACGTTTTTATCCATAAAAAACGTTGTGTTCCGAGTCGGTAGTGAATTAATTATATTTAGTTAAGTAACGGACACGTCATGGACAACGAACTCCAAGAATATTATTAATTTCTTTACATGTATTAGTATATAATTAGCGTGACGACTGCTGCGATTGTTTGGGCGGCCAAAACGTAGCATTTATATATTTTTCTGTAACGTCATTTAAATTCAAATTCAAAAGTGTACGCAAACATAGAAAATCTGCAAGAAACATTGAAGAGTTACATACATAATAAAGATGAACAAATATTTTATTATTTTTTCAAACACTTTTTGCTGCAGTCTGTTTCTTGATGTATATAATATATTTAATATTTATAATTACTTTACCTCAAGATGTTTTCTCCTCATTTGGAACATGTTTCGGGAAGCCTTGTGTTCCCATCTTCAGCCTTCCTGATTTTGAGTCTTGTGAAGTACTTGTGTGTTGGTTGGTTTTTACCAATTTAAAGTACCAGAGGCCAACAGGAAACCACAACAACAAAACAACCAACCAACACACAAGTACTTCACAAGACTCAAAATCAGGCAGGCTGAAGATAGGAACACAAGTCTTCCCGAAACATGTTCTAAATAAGGAGAAATCATCTTGACGTAAAGTCATTATAAATATTAAATATATTATTGTTTTTGTATGAATAACATTTAATTAAAGATTATTATCATTATTCCGGCTGTACAATGTTTACACATTTTCCGGGACCAAAGATTACAGAATTGATTGAATTCTCATCTTCCACTGCTGATTGTCCATCCAAAGATCTTCTTCAATTTCTCGTTTCCTTAATATAGTCTGAATTTCTTCTATCCAGGTGATAGGTGGTCTTTCTCTTTACCTTCTTCCTGGTGGAGTCCATTCCACAACTCTCCTGGCAATCTTTCTTGTGCCATTCTGATCGTGTGTCCACACCATTGTATTTCTTTTTTGTTAGGATAAAATCAACAATTGATTTTTTTTACATTTGTTCTGTCCTTAGTAACTTCATTTCTAATTTTCTCACGTCCTGATACTCTTGACGAAAGTCTTCAAAAGTCCGTCTCTGCTGTAATTAGTTCTGTTGTTGTTTGTTTATTGGTTGTCCAAACTTCTGAGCCGTAAGTCATGATACGTTATTAAATATTATTTATATATTATTTTGTGTATTATTATTCTGTATATATGACTGTACGTAGGTTCTGATAATGACAATAAAGTTTGATGAAATATCGACACAAATGTTTTAAAATAGTTTGTGTAATCATTAACAAAACTTTAGGAAACTTGTCGTTATTAAAAATTTTAAATTATTCTATTTTTTTAAAGTGAATTACGGTCCACCTAATTCACGTTTGTGTAATTTCAGGGTGAGACAGATAGCAGTGGCTGTGGGAGTCCGCGACCCAACCAACATGGATGACGACAATGTGAGGATTTATGGAGTTGCACAAGCGGTGGTTCATCCAGGACACGTTGATCGTGAATACTATCATGAAAACGACATCGCCATATTGAAAACGCACCAAACCATAATGTTTGATGAAACCGTCTCGCCAATATGCCTACCTTATAAAAGTATTAAATCACAACTTTTATTTATGAAAACGTAATTTTAAAAATGAATTTCACTATAATTAGTCTGAAAGAAGGAGGATGAGAAAAGATTAGAAGCATTTGAGATGTGGGTTTGGCGAGCAATGGAAATAGTGAGGTGGGTTGATAAAGTAAGGAATGATGAAGTTTTAAGAAGAATACGGGAAGAGAGAAGACTCCTGAAGGTTATAGAAAATAGGAAAAGGAATTGGTTAGGTGATTGTTTAAGAAGCGACTGCTTGCTTACAACTGCCATGGAGGGTGTCATTGAAGGAGAAAAAAGAAGAGGGCGTAGAAGAATGAAGTTCATAGATAGCATTAAAATCAGAGGGTGTTACGAAGAAATGAAAAGACTGATACGCGATAGGTCAGCTTGGAGAGCTTTTACCATTTGAAGACCTGCCTTAGGGCAGAAGACCAAATAATAATCTGAAAGACTGACCTTAATTTCAGGTTAAATTCATATAAACAACTATCAGAATTATTACTCAGTGGCTGTATTATGTATTATTGAACAAGAGAAATGAGTTCTCGGTTTTAACGCGACCGTTTGTCGTTTGAATGTCTGCCTGTCTATCTGTATATTTGGAGTCTCCCGTGGGCGCTTTTCCCCAGAGACAAGATGTTAGGGACCTATACCGCCATGCCCTGTGGCCCTGCAATTGTCGTATCCGCCCGGCACACACGGCAGTCGGCGTGCGATCGAGACTGGTCCATCGGTTGGATTGGAGGTGTTGGAATCAGGCCAAACGTCTGTGCATCTCGAAGGGAACCAGGGCTGCCCTGTCCCTGGTTCAGTGGCTGCACGAGGTACTTTATTCTTCCCTGGTAAAGTAGCCTCAAGGGAATCCGTTCTTTGGAAAGCTGGTGGGTGAACCCAAAATAAGCATCGGTGAAAGGCGCGTGACTGAGTAGCGACTCTAGCGGTGACCGGGGAAGGGGCTCACGGTTGGTTATCACCGCTGATTGCCGGTGACCTCACATGGGGCCAAGATTCCATCCAGAAAGTACGCCTGCATTGCTTCGATGGCATCGGCACCGACGGTTGGGAAAAGTGCGTATTTCTCGCGCGAACGGCAAAGGGTACGCCCTTACTACTAGTAGCGCATTGCGAACGGGAACCAGGGTGCGCAATCCCTGGTTACTAGCTGTGCCGAATCTCTCGCACTAGTGTATGATATCCATCAAGTAGACAGATAAACCCTATTAACACCGGGCCCGGGCCTCTTGTTCTCTCCTTTTCGGCGGACTAGCGTCCGCTGAGTCTGTGGAGTCCTAAGTTAGACCCAGCGAGAGTGGGAGGATATGCCAATCTGCCTTGGCACTAGCCTGGCGGCGTATTCAGGGCTTCAGGGGTCATTGTGTTGATCAGCGACGTACTCCAAAATGGTACCGCAGTGTCGTGAACCATCTCGGTCGGAGGTCCTGCCTCCCACCTTTCTTCATGAGTTTAGGCAACGTATCATGGTGGCTATGGCTGACGCAGCTAGCGTAGACTCTCCCTAATACCGGTCTTTCTGGGAGTTCGGGTGCGTGTCTTGAGTTCCTTTGGACTTTCGTGGGCCACACTCGTTTCCTCTTCGGAGGTTCTCCATCTCTTAGTTCACATCTTCTTCGACGCTCGGACAATCTGCTGTCAATTTCGGGCATGTCTCGCTATAACGTTTGAACGCCTTAACCCATTTCCCTAAAACCTGGCATGCGTGTACACACTTTTACCCTACAGAATCCTATTGATTTTTGACATTGGCAAAAATGTGAGGAATTGAAATTGTGAATAAACCGCAGAAACCTATATGGGGTACCAAATTAAAGTCAATTTAAATCACAACCTGAATATACGGTTCGGTTTTGAAAATTTCAAAATTTTTTGGCCGTTAAGGCCTAAAAATGGATAAAAATTTTGATAAAAACGTAGATTCAGGTGAGGTGTCAAATTAAAGAGAATTTGAACTAACTGTAGCATTAAGTTTTTGACATTACAAAATTATTTAATATCCAGATTTCAGTAGTAATAAATAATGTATTCCTTTCAAAATAGTGATCGAGTTCTGCAGCTCAGGGAGAACAGTAGTTTTAATACTTTCATGTTGTACGCAGAACTTGAACTAAGGATACTGAACTACATTACATCGTGTAATGTATTTTTTCTGAGTTTGCTCACTTCGTATCTGCGGCCTAAAAATGACTCAACGTCGTGATCAATGTTTAGGCCAACTGTTTCCGTTCTTAGCTTAATCCTGATCTAAACAAACAGGCGTGGCACATCTGAAACGCTATTTGCTACTTGAATTAGAGGCATGTCACTCTGACAGCAGGAGTACAGACAGGGTACATATAACGTTGGTACTGTATAAACACATGTAAATTGTAATAATCTGAACTGACCAAAGTAAAATTTGTGTGACAGTGTCAGACCAAAAGTGAAATATTTTATAACACCAGTTCATGGTTTTTTTCTTATTAACCGTTTAAATATTGCAACAGACAAGAAAGTAAAGTTTATTTAAAACGAAAATAGAAGCTGTGATAATTACCAGTGTACTGAATACTATCAGTTGCTGTCAGAGAGTAATTCAATGCCTTCCATATCTGTGTCTGAACTTGTATCATCATTTGAGTCAGCGTTACTGATAAGATGATCCATTGTTCACAACGACGTCGATAATGTGCGCCAGTTCCCATAGCTTATCATCTTCCTTGATTATATGCTGCATGCAATAACTCCAATTGTCCTCCGTTGTTTCATTTATTGCTTTCTAAAGAAATTGTTTTATATCAAGCAAATAATGTTGTGTTATGACGGGCAACATATCCTTTCAACTGGATCGTATTAATTCAATACGATTCAGAATACAGTGATAAAGAGGAAGTCGTGCCCCGATTTAAGTGTCAAATAACACTTACAAGACTATAGAGATATTCTGCACATGCGCGTAATACATTACGGTGTGGACAGTGTCAATGTCGCTGACCAATAACGTTTCAGATTTGCCACGTGTGTTTGTTTACATCAGGATGGGGTGCAATGTAGCAGGCCTCCTCGTGGTGCACCCTGGGTAACGCTAAATCTGCTACGGCGAATCGCCGCGAACTCAAAACCACCTGCAGACGTGCCAATCGCTGACTTACCCGAACGATGACACAATCAATCGCTACTGGGAGGCTCGACGTCGAATGGTGGAGGCACCAAAGACGGGCGTTGGATAAAGTAAAGTAAAGTAAGTTTACATCAGGATTGAAGTAAGAACGGAAAGAGTATAGGTATTTATTGATTCAGTAAGAGAACTCTTTCATTTTCGTCTTTTAATCTCATCACTTTTAACAGGTTGCAGGCATGTGTAGCTAGCAGGCTAGTCACAATTCATGTTTTTAAAGATTTGGACACAACAAACCTCTTCTTTTTAATTTTTCGTTCTACTTTCCCTTCAGTTACTTTTTTTCTTTTTTTACAAATTCGTTGTTCTGATGCGTGTGGCCATATTTATTAACGGTTCTTTTATTTTCAAACGTTATAACAAGATTTTGTTTTTTGAGATTCTCAGAAAACCTTTATAATTTCTAACCTATATATTCTTCTAGGGAAACTACATTTTGAAAACTAGGCGTCTTCCTGAAGTTCACTTTCCTTAAAGCAAAGCTTCCAAGCATGAATATTTAATAAATATTTACCTTGCCTTAGTTTTTCTTATCTTTTAGATAATATTGAAGTGATATTACCTTTAAAATGATCAAAATTTTCCTATTACTGAATGGAATGATTAGACTGATCCTACTAAATGTGTCACTAAAATTCCGCCCGCCATTTTTGATGATATTTGTAAATAGCTTAAGTCTTACTTCTTATAAAAAATCATTTTCATTTTAGTATTATTTTCTTTGTTCCTATTAGAAACTAAGGTTTTCGTCTTCTCTATTAATCTTCATGTTGTCCCTTCTTTAGTTGCTTTATCAATTGTGATCGGAATTCTTTACAGGTCTATTTCGCTCTCAGACCCCAATCGGACCTGAGGATACCTAGTCATTCTCCACAAATTTCTGTTCCTAATTTACCATTAATGATCCGTGAACTTAAAAAACAGTCCCTTACAAAGTAATACTAGAAGAGTGTTTTATTAGAAGTTTGTGGGTTTCTCGTTAAATAAAAGTTGTAAGGAAAATGTATTTTGATTTTAAGTTTTGTCCACAGACGAAGACTTTACAAACATGAACGCTGTAGTTTTTGGTTGGGAAGAGAAATATGAAAACGGATTCACGGATCGTCATGCGCAAGAAATGACAGTAAAAATCTTACCGAGTAAAGACTGCCTAATGTCACAAATTGGAGATCTGTACAGTCAACTTCAGAGCCAACTTCTGTGTTCTGATTCCTGCCAGGTAATATGCCGTTAATGTTTATTGCAATAATCACAAATACTTATTACTACAACCATAAACACACATAGCTTTTGATGTTGGGCTGCAGTGGCATAACTTCTGTGGTGGGGGGGATTGGAGGATCAATCTCCCGTAGAGATAATAAAAATATCTGCAAAATTACATAATCACTTAATGCAGGACTGTTTCTAAGCCAGTTGTGTATGTTAAATAACGATTATAAATAATTGTAGAATTAAAAGGTATTACAGTACTTTTAATTAAAAAAATAAAGTTAGAGTATTTGACATAGAAAAAGCTTATGACAATGTAGCGTTAGCCAATCTGTGAACAGCTTTAAGATTAACTAGTATCAACCCTATTATCATAAAAGCAATACAAGTACTAATTATTTCATGTTGCTTACAAAAAAAGTGTTATGTAGAACCATACATGACTTCGATATTCTAATTAATTATAAAATTATTTTTAATATGTAGACCTACACCCAGAACGAAACCAAATATATCAGCATGCCTTTGGTAAAAACGCTGAGAAAGATAATCAAAATACGAAGTGTACCTAGTTGTTAATATTTTAAAAATAAAGAATTGACTTGATTAAATTATCTTTTATTTAAACAACACGAAAGAAAGCGAATACCACCCAACGTTTGTTATCGTGAATTTCTGAAAACGAAAAAATTAATTTGTTTACGTATCCATGGTTACATAGCTTGGAACTATATCAATTGTTAATATTTTATTGAAATTTTTAAGTTTTCTATCGAATAAATTTACAACCTCAATACAAAAAATGACTCCCTCCCTCTTCAACTACCCTTTTCAGCTACCTTTCTACAGTGGATTATTATGACCTTCTTTTCAGGATACTGTATTTATCAAAATTAAGTACTTTACTCTTGTTAAAACATAAACCTTTCCAGGTAAACTACCCTTTCCCCTTAACCTATCTTCACCAAAATCAATAGGTCTTGAGTTCTCTACAACTCGGGCACATATGCAAAAATTACTTTATTCTGTTTAATTTTGCGGCAGTTATCGTTCGCCATAGAAAAATCACACACACACACACACACACACACACACACACACACACACACACACACACACACACACACACACACACACACACACACACACACACACACACACACACACACACACACATTTTGGAAAACGATTTTTCTTCATATTTTGAGGGTAGAATATCTTTCTTATTTCTTCATATCAGAATATGGCCTTGTCTCGAACACGATTTTTTTCGCGATCACCATACTTCGATTTCCTTACTGAACATGGAAGTAAAAAGTGCCTGTGTCGATAAGTGTTATCAAAATTGGTCGCAAAAGGATGTGCCCATTTCAAGTAGGCTGCATGTTAGAGTCACAGTGTGCATTCAGTTGATAAAAGAATTGTGAAGACTCCTTTAGAACAAACCTGTGGGTATTGTGAGTGAAAAAATAAAGCTAATAAAGCTTAACCATAATGTTAGCAAACAACAAAACAAAAGTTTAACTTTGAATATAAAGACTCTTTGGACTACCTCATAAATTTTTAATTTGTTCATCATCTTCAGATCTTTATCAGATATTAAAATAAAAATGATTTGTTCCGGTCCCTGAGGGGATAGACTAGAACTGGTCGCTCCAACGCTTCTTCGGATTCCTCACAACTCTTGGTCCTTTCGGCTTGTAGTTCCATACTTTTTTGGGTCACGTTTATTCATCATATTCAGCTCCCGCCGTACATCGACTTTTTTTGCCATCTTGAAGAGTACGTCCTGCCAAGTGCCTGAGGAATCTCATTTCGGTCTCTGAATACGACTAGCCTGGGATTTCGTTAAAGACAAATTCTTAAACCCATAGAGAAGTTTGAGGAGGCCAATCACCTTGTGGATCTTTAGGCGTGTTTCTTTACCCCTTGATTTTAGAACTCCCCAGACGGTCCCACACATGTGGTTGAACTTGTGCAGTTTCTTCACCACATCATTGTTTGTAATGGAAGACACATTAGAGCCCAGATATTCAAAATTACTGACCTGCTCCAGCACAATACCATGTACAACAATTTTTACTCGTATGAGATCGGTCCTATTAAAATCCATCACCTTGGTCTCAATGTGAAGATCTGTACTCCGGAACCCTTGCAGATTTGACGCAACGAGTGTACAGATGTCTGCATACTGCTTTCTGAATTCGACAGGATAGCCTGGTCATTTTTTTCTGTATGGAGGCGAGTAGAAGGATAAGAATGAAAGGACGAACGCCTTTCAAAACCAATTCCAGTTTGTAGACTCAGAGGAACAAAAAATTATTGGTAGGGCGAAAAGAAGATGAAGCGATCAATTGGTGGCAATGGACCAAACGGTCTAACGTTTGTGGAGAAATACAAAACATTTTTTCTTGGCAATTTCGTGTTCTTCTTCTTCTTCTTCTTCTTTTTCTTCTTCCTCTTCTTCACTTCAAAGGTTTATGTTATATAAACCTGTTCCGACATCCATATCATCCTCGGACGACCCACGTCTCTTCCACCAATGGCACTCCCTTAGTTCCCAATTATTATTTCGAGGCTGCTTTGGGTTCTTTAGTTTTACATGAACAGATTACTGGCCTGTTGCACAACCTCGTACCAGGAGGACCAGAGACTCTTCTGTCAGGATTACCATAACTTAGCCAAAAGGCCTCTGTTTTGGGGCGCAGGAGATTCACCCTTAACCTTCTCTTTCTGAGGTAGGATTTGATCGCTTTGTATCAATTATTCTGATACTGTTTCTTAGTATTTCCAGTGCTCACCTACCAGCATCTGTGAGCATTCTAAGATCCTAAGCCATCCAAAATTAAGGAATTAGAATGAAAAAAAGAAAGATACCCTAGCCCTTGAGTTCTTTAATAACGTCGGGGTCTGAAAAGAACAAGAGTCAGTCAAGAGAGACTAGACATGAAGAATCACCACTTTGTTCCCCAAGACCAGTTGAAGCAAAGTGAGAATCCAGCTAGGGCACATCGAGTTTGTCAAACCCGTATCTACAAGTTGTAAATCCCTGATGTATCTTGTCATTGTTATGTTAGTTATTGTAAGGCATACCTAGAATAATAATTATTCACATACTTAATTGGTTACAATTTGTAAATAAACCGATATGGTATTTGATTCCTGCCAACGCTAGTGATACAATGACACATTTCATTATTTTCAGGGGGATGGCGGCTCACCTATATTGATAAATGTGGACGAAAACATCGCAGTGCAAGTGGGTAAGAGGAAGTTTTGTTTTGTAAACAACAAATATTGTATCAGAATACAGTACAACGTAATGCAGATAATAATAGTTGGAAAGAAATTAATAAGTTCAAGCTAATTATAATTAATACACGAAACTAATGGAAAAGGGATGTTGGTAGGCCGAGGAGAAAATGGATTGCGGAACTGGTCAACTAGGGCCTAATATCATCATCATCATCATCATCATCATCATCATCACACCACCACCACCACCACCCCAAGGACTAGGGCTTAGACCTGTTCCGGAACCCTTCTTCTCCTCGGTCTCCCGACATATCCCTTCCTAGTAGGGTGATAGCCCAAGGCAGCCACAAGTAGTCATGCGATTCAAGTGTTCACACAATCTCCTTCTGTGACCTTTAATGTTCTGGTGCAATGATACAATGTTTAAATTGCGTCTAATATCCTCGTTCCTCCTCCGATCCAAGAGAGAACAACCTTGCATCCCTCTTAGAAATTTCATTTCGGCTGCCGGAATCCTCTGCACGTCCCTTTTACCAAGAATCCGTGTCTCACTAGCATACAGGAATGGGGGGGGGGAGCCACAGTTTCATAAAATTTCATTCGGGTATCCGTCTGTGTTTTATTTTTCAGGTACCTATGAACTGAGAAATTTACATTTCTCAAATGTAAATATTCTGGTGATGATGTTGGAGAAGAACGAAGAATCTTTTCAAGACATGATGAACAGATATCATGGCGGAACCAAAAGAACTACAGAATTGAAATCAACACAGACTAGTCAAGAGTGGTAAGAAATCGAGGAAGGATGTACAATTGAAAATCATCGTATGATGCTATTGAACGTAAATATTGCCCGCTGTAACTGGTCTTGTGTTTTCTGTGTCATTACCTTGTCATCTTTATAAAGCAACGCATTCACATGAATATTTCGCTGAAGTGATATTCCCGAGTCAACTTTAGCTGTCCATCGCCGAAATATGTCGTCCATGTTGATATTAAAAAGTGTCGGTGTAATAGGACACCCATTTCTCACACCTTTATTTCTAGGGCCTAATCTGTGGAGTGAATTCTTGTTCTTCATCTTCTATCAGGGACTAGGCGAGTCACCTGTTCCAGTGCCAACGGAATATATCCACTTCATCAACACTTCCTAGATCCTCGTATTCTTCGTTGTCTAACAGGCGTGTGTCGCCAAACTACCTTAGACAAGCTGCTATCTGCCATCCAATTCGGATGAGCAATCCATCTCTCTTTGTGTTATGCAATACGGTATTGAGTTTTTAAAATGTTCAGCTCTTTACAGATGTCTTCATTGTAGAATCTTTTCATGTCCAGCCTTTAACAGATCATAAGAATCTCATCTCCGATCTGCCTGTATCCTATTTGGCCGGAACCCAAGTATCAAAACCATACAATAACACTGTCACAGATAATTATTAAAACCACTATCCGTGATGTAAGGCCGTGGTCTTCCATTTTTCTTCGTGTCGAAAGGTGTTAACTGGAACAGACGTTTCAGCCTCACCTCTGGAGGCCATCTTCAGTGTAATAAGGACCTAACGCACTGACAAGATGTACGTCAGTGCAACCACACTGACTGTGGGCAAAGGCTCAACTGTTAGAGGCTGAAACGTCTGTTTGAGTTAACACCTTTCGACACGAAGAAAAATGGAAGTCCAAGGCATTAAATCCCGGATAGTAGTTTTAATAGTTATGATACCGGACGTGAAAACCTAAGAAACAGATTGGCATAGACATTACATTATAAAGTTTATAAGGTAATGAGTGAAGAAGTAGAAGGAGAAGAAGAAATTATTAAGTTGTTCTAGTTTCCTTCTCTTGTTTCGTATCATCTCCATCAGGATTCACTTTTATGTGATTTGGTGAGTAGTATATTGAATGTTTTGTCACTTCTTTATATCTGTTTGCTACATGATATACCATTTCCTGTCTTTCCCATTATACGTCCAAGGTGTATTAACTTATGGTTTTTGTTTGCTTGAGTTACCTAATTTATTCTGTCCTCTTCTTGTTTTTCACCTCAGTGTTTAGGCTAACAGCCCGTTCCACCTTCAGTCCTGCCATCTTATTTTGGGTCTCTATCTTCATCTCTTCTTCCATAATAATTGATTGCCTGTTTTATTAGACACTCATCGCTCATCCTCTTTATACGCTGTTTCCATTGCAACGAGTACTCTCTAATCATGTCGTTCATGTTGTATACCCCCAACTCTGCCCTTATACCTTTATTCCTAATTTCATCGCGGAGGGAACAACATTTCACTCGTCTCAAGAACTACATTACAGCGGCTTGAGTACCCTGAGTGTTTTGCTTCAGCAACGCCTACGTCTCACAGTCACACCCATAAGCTGGCACGGGTGCTGTCATTATCTTATACAATTTCAACTTTGTCTCTCTTGTTGTTCTGTTACGTAGCGTGGAGTGTAAGGTATTACACACCAGTTGGTATTTATGAATTTTATTGGCGATGTCAATCTAGGCCTTAAAATTGATGTCATATCCTAGAAAGTTAAAATCTAACACCTGTTCTATAAGTTGCCCATTGATCACTATCTTCGAACGAACTGGCTACTTTCCTTTTGAACTTTGACTTTTTTAATATTGTAAAATTATAGACCTTACGTGTAAGGCTGAAGCAGAGCATAGCAAATCGTGGGAATCCTCATTTTTTATGCAGTTCTCGTAATTTTTTGGAGATTGAAAGAGGCTTGTGACAAGGATACTACATACCATCCATTCTCAAATGTAAATATTCTGGTGATGATGTTGGAGAAGAACGAAGAATCTTTTCAAGACATGATGAACAGATATCATGGCGGAACCAAAAGAACTACAGAATTGAAATCAACACAGACTAGTCAAGAGTGGTAAGAAATCGAGGAAGGATGTACAATTGAAAATCATCGTAGGAAATCAAGAACTAGAAAATAATAATCGGTTGGAGTACTTTAGGAAGTCTGCTAACAATTGATGTCTGCTGTATCTTGGAAGCAGAGGTTAGTCAGCTAACTGCAGGGGTCAGACAATGTGGTGAGGGTAATACTGTCCGGAATGTCCGGAAATGATTGCTGAGATAAAGTTGCCGCCTTCGTTCAGAAGAAAAGCCAGGCCCACTAAGCACAGAGTTATCGCAAACTAGGCAGTAAAGAACCTGAAGCAGCCAATACGGGGCGCTACTTTGACGCAGTGCCAAAGTGGTTCCGATGTGGATCTTCCTGCCTGGATGGAACGAGAGCCACACACACCAAGGAAGATTATCTGTCCCCTGACAGTGAATAGTCCATTTTCTCCCTTAAAAAATTGTTTAATAACGTTGTAGAAACTACATACTTTAATAACGCAAGTTTTCTGTTTAGGTATTGTGACTGCTGGAAATCTGTGTGGAGGACAAGATATGCCCGGTGCGTATACAAATGTTGCTTGTTATATTGATTGGATTTTACAGGCAACCAAGGATGCATCGTCTTGCAGGAAGCCTGTTGGCAGTCCTCATGAATAATACAGAAAATGACGAACGTTACAAAAATTAACTAGTCTATAATACTGAAGTGCATGAAACCCTCTTCTTTGTTTATTTGACAGTTTTTGTGGAATCATTACAATAAATACAATGTTTCTCTTATGCAATTAATATGAACCTAGTAGCTCTTGATAATTTTCATCATCATCATCATCCTCATCATCATCAACACCCTCATAATCATTTCCACCAAGGATTTTACAAAAAATGGTTTGTTGAAATTATTATTATCAGGCGGGCTGTTAGGCCTTAGTCCAGAGTTGTCGTTATTGTCAAACGTTTCGGCCCCACTATTGGAGGGCACCATCAGTGCCTAGATTGGCACGGTGTTCGCCAATTCACCTCAGAGATGAGGTAGAGACTACGGTGGTGGGTCCGAAACCTTTGGCAGTAACGACAACTGTGAACCAAGGCCTACCAGTCCGGCTGATAATAATAACTTCAACGTGTTGAAGCCGGCCGTGAAAGCTTATGAACTTGCACACAAAATTGTTTGTTCCGGTCCCAAGCAGACAGACAAGAGCTGGTCACTCCAACGCTTCTTCGCACGTCACACATCTTATGGCTTATAATTCCGTAATTGTTTAGGGATGCGGCGGTCATCCATTCGGTTAAGTTGTTCCACGTACGAGTATTTTAACCGATATTGGACATAACCGGTATTTTAACAGTTTAGTAGCTAATATGTCTCTTGAATATGCTACTAGTGTATTCAGGGTAAGACGTTGAGGTGGGACTGCCAACTTCAGGCTTAACGTCCAGCCCGATTTTCTGTCTGTATTGTCTCCCATAAATTGCCTGTCTTACCGGAATAAAGGGACCGGTTTTCCCTGTACGCAGTATTGCAACCGATTATATCCAACTATATTCACGGCTGCAATATTCCAAAGATAAGCCGGTCCAGGATTATTTCCCTTACGCCTTAACTTGATACTGGTGGCTACGGCTGCCCTTCTTCTTCTTCTTCGTCTTCGTCTTCTTCTTCGTCTTCTTCTTCTTCTTCTTCTTCTTCTTCTTCTTCTTCTTCTTCTTCTTCTTCTTCTTCTTCTCCAATCAAGCATTAGGGTTGTGGCCTGTTGCGCCCTCTGGCAGTGGTACAACACACATTATACATCGTCAGACAGAAATCAGCCACCTAATAACCACTTACGGCAGCCAGCCGCACGTTAGGGGGGGTAATTCGTGTGCGCGCGCCCGTGTGTGTGTCTCTGTGTGTGCGTGTGCGCTTTTGTTACTTGCCATGCTAGGCGAGACCGATGTATTATTTGTCTTCCGGGATGGTGTGAGCAGACCGTCCGAGTTGTGTGACCTTGACTACTTCCTACAACCGTACCACAGCCGTTGAGACGATGAGTCGCGAACGTTTCCATTTCCCAGACCCCGGCCCTTATTTTTTATATGTTAGTTTATATAGACATATGTAGTAATGTATAAACATTATTTTCAGCACGGCTTAAACTATTTTTATGGACACTGCTCCTATAAGCGTCTACAGGAAACGGCCCAAATTCCTCTCTTGGCTAACTTGTGCTGCAGGCTGTTGGTGACTGTGGAAATCATCAGCAAAGACGACGTCTCTCAGTCTCTGTACGCATCTACTGTGTTAATTTTAGCGACAATTACGTCTACTTGTTGTACACTCTAAATTGGTTTAAAACATTCTATATTCGTATTTGGAAATCACTTATTTAGTTATTTTTTTACTTATGGCATTCTTTGCCTGTACTTTCAGCTTGCCGTGTTTCGATCTTCTTCTTCTTATTTATTAGAGAATTAGGCGAGATCACCTGTTCCGTTGTCTATTTTCAAGTCATCTATTGCGTGGTCTTCCCGCGTATCTTTTCCTTTTAGACGCATATTGTAAAAGTTGTTGAGGTAGACTTTTCGCTTCCATTCTACATATATGTTCAATCCATCTCATCTTACGTTCCTCGATTCTTGCATTTACTGAAAATATATCCAATTCATGTTTTATCACATCGTTTCTATGTAAAAGTTGTTGAGGTAGCCTTTTCGCTTCCATTCTACATATATGTTCAATCCATCTCATCTTATGTTCCTCGATTCTTGCATTTACTGAGAATATATCCAATTCATGTTTTATCACATCGTTTCTAATTCTATCGTTTGTATATACAGGGTGATTTACGAAGAAACGGAAATACTTCGGGAGATGAATCTACATCGAAAAATAAGAAAAAAAGTACATATAAACATAGGTCCGGAAATGCTTCATTAGCGAGTTACGGCTAGCGAAAGATTTCGCCCGGATTTCGGTTCCCCCGGGTAAATGAAGACTTTCTGAAATTCTGGGAAGGGGCGACTTCTATTATTTCTTATGGTTTTTGACCTGAGAAATCGAATAAAACAGGTCGCAGAACTGTATCGCCCATAAGTTTCATGATATCCGACTAAAACAGAAAAATCTTTGCCTAAAAACAAATTTTGAAAAATTGGAAACAATTAAAATTTTTGGTTGATTTTTATTGACTTTATTTACACAATTTTTCTCAGAATTAAATTCTTTACAAGTTTTGTTTTTAACTTTTATGCATTTGTTAGTCATTTAACAAAGTTATTGTACTTCTAACCTAAAAAAAGTGTTTTTAGGTTAGAAGTACAATAACTTTTTTAAATAACTAATAAATGCATAAACGTTAAAAACAAAACTTGTAAAGAATTTAATTCTGAGAAAAATGGTGTAAATAAAGTCAATAAAAATTAACAAAAAATTCCAATTGTTTCAAATTTTCCAAAGTTTGTTTTTAGGCAAATATTTTTCTGTTTCACGTCGGATATCATGAAACTTATGGGAGATACAGTTCTGCGACCTATTTTATTCGATTTTTCAGGTCAAAAACCATAAGAAACAACAGAATTCGCCCGTTCCCAGAATTTCAGAAAGTCTTCATTTACCCGGGGGAACCGAAACCCGGGCGAAATCTTTCGCTTGCCGTAACTCGCTAACGAAGCATTTCCGGACCTAAGTTATATGTACTTTTTTCTTATTTTTCGATGTAGATTCATCTTCCGAAGTATTTCCGTTTCTTCGTGAATCACCCTGTATATCCCTTTATGTATCTCAAGAAATTCACCTCTGCAGCTTATATATGACTTCTATCTTTTTTAGATAATACCCATGTTTGGGAACCGTATAAAAGGGACTGCCATGTATATAACCTTATAGAACTTCACTTGATTTTTCTTTCTTGTTTTCCTCCTTAAAGTTCTTTAACAGTGCCACAAATCGCCTGGTATCTGTTTATCTTTCTCTCGATGTCCTCGTTGATATGTAATATCACATCCTAAGTACTGAAAGTGGGATTTTTGCTCCAGCATTTTATCATCATTGATCGTAATTTTTGATTTTATGAGATGTCTGCCTTTGAAAGCCATTACTTTTGTTATATTATAGATATATTCAAATTATACTGAGCAATGTTATGGCTCAGTTTGTGAATGTCTTTCTGTAAATTATCTTCTGTTTCTTGCATAATAAGCTGGTCATTTGCATATAAAATATTCAAAGGATCCAAAATATTCTCATCATTTATGTTAATCGCAATATGAAATTCTGTCTTCCATTTTATCACCAAGTCGTCTACATATATGATAGATTAAAAAGGTTGGGCGATAAACTACATCCTTCTCGGACACCTTCATTTGTCGCAATTTCTCCTGACAACCGTGACCCTGATCCTATAACAATACTGCTGTTCAAGTATAAGCTCCTAGTTGCATCAATGAGATATCTCGGAATACCTCTGGCTTCTAGAATTCTCCGTAACAGGGGTCTTTTAACGCTATCAAAGGATTTTTCGTAATCGTTTTTCGGCAACAAGCGGTAATGTCACTGATACTGACGTCCGATTTTTTGTTCAAAATGTACTTTTCCCTAATTTCTCCTTCACCTAATTTATTTATCGTTTGTTTAGCGTAAGACGAATAGATTACAAATTCGTAATAAATAAGAAATACATTTATTTTAGTATGAAAGTAATTATAAAGGTGCAGTGGTTGATTTCTAAAATTATAGGTGCCGGAACGCATCAATTCAAAAGTTGTACAGACACAAATATACTTATATTTTATATTAGCGTGTAAGTTTACATCAGGTTATTACAAAGGAGGTCTACATTTTTAAAGCCTTATAAAATATGTAACATAGGATAAACTTGTATCTAAAAAGATAATAGTATAAACTTGTGTCTAAAAAGGTAATAAAGTTTACTGATATTTCTAAAGAGCTTCATCGTTAGGTTAGCGGCACGACAATCGAGAACATGTCACTCATGATGCGTTATCCCAGAGCCTCAATCAAACTCTAAGTGATGGTTTCGGTAGTTCGGACATTTTAAAAAAGTTTCCATAGTTTCATCATTGTTTCATAGTTGGAATATTGTTTGTTTCTTGACTTTTCTTTACGCTTTGTGTCCAATGCCGTATGACGGCCAGAAATCAGCCCTCTGACATTCACTTGAAGATATTGCTATTGATGGAATAGAATATTTCACGGTAGAAAGGCTCTCCGGAAAAATTATGGAATGCACATATTCTCGTAAGCTCTCAATCAGTTGCCTTTTATGTAGTTTTAATTTTGAACCAAGTTTTTTATTTCATTTTTTCCATAGGTTATTGGGACATTTATTGAACGATAATAGTTCAGATAAAGATTAGTGCTGGTGTTTGATTTTTGCAAATCTTAATTTTTGTAGTGGGGCTGATGAGGGGCACAATTTAAAAAGTAGTAGTAAATTTTTGTAATAATTAGGTTTTTCTTTTCACATATTTTTTTCGGTAATTTATTTTTTGATCCAAGAGGTTTCGGAACGCCGTTCCGGCGCGTTCCCCATGAAATCAAGCCCTGTAAATGTGTATTTAAAATTGTGAGTTTTCACGGTGTATACACTGCATACAATCTCTAACGGAGATAATTATTTTGGCACTATTTTGAATAGTCTATTATATTTGAAATATGAGTTCTCGATGCAAGAAACTGATGCCATCCTACGGAAAGCTGTTTACGAACTTAGTCAAAACACTACTTATTCTATTCAAAATATTTGTAGGCCTACTGATGAAATCAAAGCAACCGTTCAAAATAAATGCAGGTGCAAGACAGGGTGATGGTTTATCCCCAGTTCTTTTCAAATGTGTCCTGGAGAAAGTAGTGAGAATTTGGAATGAAAAATTAAAGGAATACAAAATATCACAAATCGTGTTGGGAAGAAGGAACAAACGTATTGAAATAAACTGTTTGGCATTCGCAAATGATTTTGCTATAATTTCTGAACATCTGACATCTGCAGTAACACAAGTTAATTTTTTTAGAGGACAGCCAATAGAACAGGCTTAAGAATTTCTACAAAAAAAAAACAAATTTCTTGCGAACATTAAAAATGCGCCAAAATTCCTGGTTACAGATATTGATCGAATAGAGAGGGTTCCAAAATTTAAGTATCTAGGAAATAGGTAATAATTCAAGAGAATGGTTTAGAAAATTCTGCTATAGAAAAAGGATTCATAAGATGGAAAGGGCATATGGTATAACTAAAGATATTTACACTAAAAAGTGCATATCTAAAAATGCGAAAATAAGGCATTACAGTACAGTAATGCTTATATGCAAGTGAATGTCTAGCATTAATTTATAATTTAGACAAACTAGAAATATTGGGAAGACGAATTATTAGGAAAATATTAGGTCCACGAAAAACTTCAGAATGTTGGAAATTAAGAAGTAATGATGAAATATATCAGAGTATAGAAAATATAACAAAAACAATGTGAAAAAGAAGACTATTATTTTTTGGACATTTACTCGTATATAGAATGGATGACAATAGGTTAACAAAGCAGATCTTCAAATATCTGTGGGGGAAGAAGTCAACATCAAATTGGATTAAAGAAGTCCAAAAGAATTTAGAAAAAAATAATATACACACAGAAGAACCAATTAAAAGAGAAGTTTTTCGGGCAAAAGTGTTAAAAATGTTCGGAGTCCAGGGTAGGAGAGAGAAAAACGCAGGTTCTAAATGGACTGAAGACAGGAAGAAGAGACACAGTGAAAAGATGAAAGAATATTGGAGAAAAAGAAAAGAACAAAGAATAAAGAATTGAAATTGGCATGTGGTTCTTAGATGGCCGATAAAAAAAAGTCAAATCAACGGATTTTAGACGAAAACACTCCGTAAGACGTGTGACAGATGTAAGAGAGTGTTGGTTTGGGGGCTCTTAGTAGGGTTGACTGCAACTCTCCAGTTATCGGCCCACTCGACATACGCATCGAGTTGGCACTGGACCTTGACTGTCGCATCATTTAACATACTAATCTGCGACAAAAGCTGCTGTGTTGTCAGCAAATGGAGACAGTCTTAAGCCTGTGTCACACTATGCAACTTCACTAGCCGCTACTAAATAGCTGCTACTGCATTTTCTGGCTATTTCTATCGCACTGTTTTTAGGTAGCCGCTATTTAGTCGTAGATTGGCTAGATGTTAAAAAGTACTGTGCAAAATGTCATCTGTGGGTGTGCGACTTGGGGCTTTGAGACACCTGTTGCTGATTGGTGTTAGAGAGCTTTGTGTGGAGTTGCTGAGTAACATACGGAACAAGAGAAACCCATGTGAGTTCGGGAATGGTTAGGCAGAATGAAACTGGGTACTTCAACGACCCTAACAAGAGAGCTGCCATTTGATGACTCGTAATCGTACCACAACGTCGTGCAGTTAACTTTACCAAAGTTTCAGGTGTTGCTAGATTTAGTGTCCCCAAACTAAATTTAGTTTATATACGTCTCCCGTCACGGCACTACTCTTTTCAGATTAAAAAAATTTGTATTTAGCTCATTACGATAAGCACCAAGGGTGTTTTAATTTTCTTTTTTAAAGCATCTTCCTTCGCTGGTAATCAGGGAAGTTCCAGCTCATCTAGAGACCGAGTGAAAGCAGTTTCTTTCGCGTCGCGTCTCAAATACTCCACGGACGTAATGTCCCACAGACAATCATGTTTTCTATATATATTAAGGAATTTAATTATTTCATAACCCGACCAATTTAATAAATCGCTCATTTTAAATGTATAAATAGAACACTCAAAAGGCACAATGCAACAACAAAACCAAAACAAACGCCGAGACAAGCACGTGGTGACACGGGACGCACTACTTTACTGCTGCACTGAGCGACATTGTCACACTAAGCGACTAGGGTGCTACTCGGTAGCGGCTAGTGAGTCTGGGGCTCTTAAGGCCGGCGACTGGCTACTTAGCAGCACTAAAATTTGAACACGTCCAACTTCTCTAGCTCCTGATTTTTCACTCATTGGCGAGCGCTAGTAGCTGCTACTAACTATGTTACACTAGGCTACTTAGTAGCCGCTACGCTAGTAGCGGTTAGTAAAGTAGCATAGTGTGACACAGACTTTACTGCAACCACTCGGGACGTGCCTTTGACAAACACCGAGAACAGCAGAGGCACACGGACGCTGTCCTGATGGACACCAGCGGTAATAAGCCTCTCGGAAGAGAGGGCGTGGTCTAGTCTCACCGGAAGCTACGGACTCGTAGAAAGCTACTAGCCACTTCTGATGTTGATTTGTGCAAATACGCGCAGGGGTGGACCCAGCAAACGATTTTGTAGGAGGAGGAGGAGTTGAATTTGGGTGGGGAATTATGGAAAGTTGGAGATTCCTTAAAAGTATGAAGTACAAATGATAGGAATGAGTGAAGATACAAATACAGTTTGTTACTGTTAACACAATACGTTTACTGACGTACAAGCATACACTCACATCTGTATCTGTTAGTTCATTGTTTTTTAATAATATTCACTTCCAGTTTAAAATACACAGTTCTTTTATGGCATGTACCGAACAAAAATTTAATGAAGAAAGTTATGTTAGTGGTTGAAATCACAAGCAGAATGATCACTGTTGCACACCACTATATACAAATTATCCCGATTAGCGCTTTCAAGCTTCACTGCTCATCGTCAGATCGGAAGCTTGAAAGCGCTAATCAGGATAATTTGTATACAGTGGTGTGCAACAGTGATTATTCTGCTTGCGAACAAAAATTATTAAGTTGGTAAGGTACACTTACAATTTAACATAATTTTATAGTAAAACCAAAAAAAGTTCATAACTCGATATGAATATTTTATCATATTCATTACCAAAAATAATTCTACAATCACGAAACTATGGAAAAATGTCGTCTGCAGTGAACCATTTGGGGAGGTTGGATTTCTATCATTTCTCCCTCCGTGGGTCCGCGCCTGAGTACTGCGGCGACTTTGGTGGCGCTTCGAATCCAGCCCATGTAATTGATGACTTTGTCTGCATGCTCTGTGATCCGCATTTTTTTCCAAACGACGCACTACCTAAACATGCAAAACCAATATTATTAGTGATTTAAATAAGTCACACAATGCGAGAAAGGTGTTGTCTAAACTGTTAGAGAAAGTTCTTCCTTTTCAGTACCGTTCTGTTGGTGTTTTTTCTGTTAGATAAAGATTGAAACACGTCTCTCAATGTCCTTATGTATACACACAACCTTCTATTAATGAAAGAACCGAAATACAAAGTGAGCAGAGGAACTTTCAAGTTTAGGCATCTACATAAATTTAAAAATAAAAAATGTTAATATCGAAGTTTCTGTCAGAGGAAACCGTGCTTCCTCTGGTGTGTGGGATTCTCACCCATTAAAAAACCCACCTCCTAATTCAGACATTCATATCTATCCCGGAACCACTTATGCTTCGAAGCATAAACTCAACTACTCATAAACGTCTTCCCAGTGATCAGTATTACAAGAATCAAGTGTAGAATTGCAGCGTATTCTTCAATAATATTATCGATTTGCTTGAAGTTCGGTAGAGGTTTGATGACGACGGCAGCCATGGAGAGCAGACGACGAATCATCAATCGTCTTCGTCATCTGCACCCCCATGACAGCCACCGACACCGCTACACCGTAGACTTGTGAAAATTGGTGTTTCAGCGCATCTGTCCATCCTCTTCCATCCCATCCACATAAGAGGAGCAAATATGAAATGTCTACAATTCACATCAAAAACGTTTTAGGTCTGATGATAGTTTACGAGAGTTTGATGATGACGATGACCAACATGGTGAACGGTCAACGGTTCATTATCTTCGTTGTGAAGCTCGCCGTGTCAGCCACCGGCACCACTACACAATGGACTTGTGAAGATCAGTGCTTCAGCGCATCTGTCCACCGTCTCCATGTTGTCTAAACTGTTAGATAAAGATTGCGTTAACATACTGACACATCAGCATAGTCGACTTTCGGCGCAGTCTTCTCTACAAACTATGGTTTTCTCGTGTTCTAATTACTCTGTGACACGAGAGTCCCCACTCCATTGTTCTCCGTTTCCTTACACTGCTAATTGTGATTTCCTTTGGTCAGACAGACAATTAAAGCTGTGACGTGTTCAATTTGTTTGTTCGTCAGATATCCTGTGTTTGTTATTACAGTATTTGTTCTGCCGTTTTTCATTAAGCCAAACTGTCTGTCTCTTATGTTCAGGAAGTCTATTAGGAGCTGTCCGTGTCCGTCTTCCCAATGAACCGAATCACTAGGATCAAATGTGAAATTTATGCAATTCTTATCAACAGCATTTCAGTTTCGATGGCAGTTCACGAGAGTTTTTATGATGACGGGGTCTATCACGGTGAACTGTCAACGGTTCTTTATCTTCGTTGTGAAGCTCACTGTGTCAGCAACCGACACCGACCACCTGTATACGAGTTCTGTTCCTGGCAATTATGCTTTCTCTGTCTGAGGCTTTCACGGCTGGCTTCAATGATATGAATACTTCGGCTTGCCGGGCTGTGGTCCATTGTTGTTTTGAGTAAACGTTTCGGTCGTGCCTTCGACGGTCATCTTCAGTGCAGAAAGCTGCAACTCACTGACCGAGGTTCGCAGTCAGTGACTACTGAACTGCGGTTAAAGCTAGTGGCCGTGATTAGGACACCCATATTTATAAACTTTTGGTGTCCGCACGAATTTGTTGCCCGACACCACCAGCCAATCAGAAGAAAGGACGCGAGTTGTGGAGAACCAACAAGAATTTGCCTTTCTTCTGATTGGCTGGTGGTGTCGGGCAACAACTTCGTGCGGACACCAAAAGTTTATAAATATGGGTGTGCTACTCACGGCCACTAGCTTTAACCACAGTTCGGTAGTCACTGACTGCGAACCTTGGTCAGTGTGTTGCAGACTTCTGCACTGAAGATGGCCGTCGAAGGCACGGCAGAAACGTTTGTTCGAAATAACCATGGACCACGACCTTACAGCCCGGCGAGCCGAAGTACTTATACAATTATGCTTTTGTTTTGACTCTGAAGACTCTGAAAAGGTTGTACTGCAGACACGATGTGTGCCGGTCTGCTATCGTCGGCTACGTTACAGCTTCTAGCAAATTGGCTCTAGCTTCTGGCACAGCCATCGCGTGGTTTAATTTTTCTGTGAACGAGAGTATGGAGACCGACGCGACGTCGCAAAACCTAAAGTTATGTGCACACGTAACGATTTTATTAAGTCATTGAAGTTGTCCATTCTTTAATTTAACGTAAAGACAATTTATAGCTTTGTTGTTATTGTTCAAAAATAAAATAAAAACAAAAAAATTTGAGAACAGAAGCAGCAGTAACAGCAGTAACAGCAGTAGCAAGAAGATGAAGAAGGAGAAGAAGGAGAAGAAGAAGAAGAAGAAGAAGAAGAAGAAGAAGAAGAAGAAGAAGAAGAAGAAGAAGAAGAAGAACCTACTACTACTACTACTACTACTATTGCTACTACTACTATTACTACTACTACGACTACTACTAGTAATTCTGCTACTACTGCTACTAGTACTTCTGCTACTACTGCTACTACTGCTACTACTACTACTACTACTACTACTACTACTACTACTACTACTACTACTACTACTAAAAAATGCTACTACTACTACTACTACTATTAGTACTAGTACTACTATAGTACTACTACTGCTACTACCACTATCACTACTACTATTACTACTACTACTACTACTACTACTACTACTACTACTACTACTACTACTACTACTATTACAACTACAATAGTATTTCAACGACAATAAAAAGAGCAATAATCATTATCATCTCACTTAGATCGTGTTGCCTTATTCATTGATACAATTTGTATTGCTAAAACTTTTGTATATTAACTGAAAAATCTGTGCCGCTCCAAAGGCTGTACGTATTAGAAAGCGCCCCAACCGCGGAACACTACCTGGATACTAAGACATTTAAAGCGGATTAATCGTTGATTTTATTGTGTTAGTGTCTCTTTGTTGCCACTTGTTAACCTTTTGATTTTGTCGATCTTCAAACCACACTGCCAGTCTAATCTATTCAGGAAATTTAACTTAAGCTGGACGCCTTCCAAGGGAACCCTACCATTAGGATCAAATCTCTGAATAAGGAGTATCACACAAATAGTATCAGTGTAACGTTGGAGAACATTCTTCCCGGAAATTATGGTTTTCTTGCTTGTAGTTGGGGAGAGCACTCGATGATAACGAAAGCAGTCATGGCGACCCGACAACGAACCATCTGCGTCGTCTGGGCCACCATGACTGCCATCGGCACCATCTGAACGTCGACTTGCTGTATGATTCAATCTCCGTACAATCTCTGGATAGAGAGTATCACACAAATAGGATTGGTGTAACGTTGGAGCACATTCTTCCCGGGAGTTATGGTTTTGTTGCTTGTAGTCGAGGAGGGCATACGATGATAACGATAGCAGCCATGGCGACCAGATAACGATACGAACCATCCACGATAATCTGTGCCGCCATGACTGCCACCGGCACCATCTCGATGTCGACTTGCTGTATGATTCAATCTCCGTACGATCTCTGAATAAGCAGTATCACACAAATAGTATCAGTGTAACGTTGGAGCACATTCTTCCCGGGAATTATGGTTTTGTTTCTTGTAGTTTAGGAGAGGACACGATGATAACGATAGCAGGCATGGCGACCAGATGACGAACCAATCTGAGTCGTCTGCGCCGCCATGACTGCCACCGGTACCAGCTCGACGTCGACACTTGCGACAATCGATTCTTCTACACTTTCGTTATATGATTCAATCTCCGTACCATCTCTGAATAAGGAGTACCACACAAATAGTATCAGTGTAACGTTGCAGTACTGGAAATTATGGTTTTGTTGCTTGTAGTTGAGGAGGGCATACGATGATAGCTATAGCAACTATGGCAACCCGACGGCAAACCATCTGCGTCATCTACGCCGCAATGACTGCCACCGCCACCATCTCGACGTCGAGACTTGCGACAATCGCTTCTTCTGCACTTTCGACCAGCCTTTTTTCGTTTTGCGATTCAATCTCTGTCTGACCTCTGTTATGGATAGTTATTTTCACTGTTGCATAACATGCGAAGAGCATAAACTTTAATGTTGATGATGATGATATTGATATGAGACTATGAGACAATCATCATGATTTACCGCTGGTGCTGGCGCTGCTAATAATAATAATGGTAAAAATAATAAATTAAAAAGGCTGCTTTGGATATTACAAGTATTTCAAAGTTTTACATGAACAGATTACTGGCCCGTTGCACAACCCCCTACCAGGAGGACCAGAGACTCTTCTGTCAGTGTTACCACCTGTTTTGGGGAGCAGGAGATTTGCCCTCACCTTTCTCTTTCTGAGATAGGATTTGGTGGCCTTATATCAGTTATTCTGACAACTTGCCATTGGTATAAGAGACATGGGTCGTCCGAGGATGAGATGGGTGCCGGAACCGGCTTATATAACCTAATCCTTGAAGAGGAGAAGAAGGAGAGAAGTTGAAATGTATAATAATATAAATACAACAACAACAACAACAACAACAACAACAACGACAACAACAACAACAGCGACGACGACGACAACAAAAACTATGACTACGACGACGACGACGACGACGACGACGATGATGATGACGATGACGATGACGACAACAATAATATGTGACACAAAACGAGCGTGGAAACCAAAACGGTTTCATTGCATGCGACAGAAAATCCAGATAAAGGGAAAAGATTAGATTGGCTAAGGAATGGTACTCTGTGTGAAGAAACAGTAGGTTTATTATCGCCGTCTTCAACAAGAGTACTACTATTACAAATAACTGTAGAAAGTGTTTATAAAAATTACCAGAGCACAGAAAGGGAGACATGTATAATAATGGGCAACGAAAGCCACCCCGCCTTACTTGGATACCTTTTCTGTGATCTGTGATGGTGGTCGTCAAAGCGTACTCTTCAGGAGCTGAACAAAAACTTGTTGCCAATGATCTGCATCAGTAGGACAAATTGTGAGTTTGTAGTATATCCTACCAGCACACTGTGACGTTGGCTTAGAAGAGGTTCCGTGGTGACGACCGCTACCACAGCTGACGTATGACGTAACGTTATCTTCGTTATACTGATCAGCGTCGCAGCCATCGGCACCACTTGTGACGTTGGCCACAGCTTAGAAGAGGTTACGTGGTGTCGACTGCTACCACAGCTGACATATGACGTAACGTTATCTTCGTCATACTGATCAGCGTTGTAGCCATCGGTACCTCTTGCGTTGTTTGTCCATCCTCTGTTGTCGTTAACTAAAGCCTCATTGCCGAATATCGCGTTGTTTTGATGAGGATAACTTGTATGGCAGGTAGCTATGTTACATCCTCGGCATCAGCATCGTCGATCGTCATCGGCGTCTTCTAGAAATCATATTTCGTGTTCGTCTTTTAATTATGGTATGAAAGGTGACCATACCTAATGACGATGACGACGGCGAAGATGCCACATTTTGTATCATCATCTTCGCTGTCGTCATCGTCATCGGCCGTCACCGGCGTCGCCACTATTATCAGCGTCCACAACTTACGATGATTTAGTCCGTTCAGTATTTGTATATATACATGTACATCAAGGCAGATTGTCAGTACTTAAGCTCAGCCGTCGAGTTAAGCAGAACTGCATAAGTTTGCACGTCAATTTGAACAACCCAATCCAAGATTACGTTTGACGACGGCTACCAACAACAACAACAGAGGGATCTTGGGTTGCGTGCCAATATTCTCGGTCGTTGGCGAAAGGTAAGTGTAGAGACCCGCTGATGCATAATCTATGATTAAATATGGCTACCCGTACAAATTTTAGTATCTAATAAAGTCAGTCATGGCCGGTGCTAGTAGAAGGCCGGAATATTAATCGTGGCAACGTTGCGTCTGAGGCCTATAAGCATAGTGTAATAAAATAGGTAAAGTGAACATGTTATATTTTGATTTAATTTCATAGCATTACTAAAATCATGAGTAGGCCTATTTATAGCTAAATCTAAATTATAGGTATATGTGTACTTAGTACTACTATACGTTTAAGTTAAAGAAATTTGTGAAATAGTGTTAGGCCTAATGAATTAATTTTGTTCGAATTATTGAATTCGTATCATATGAAGGAGTTAATTATTATATTTCTTAAATAATATAAGAATGTTTTACATAATAGACTTTTAAATTGCAAAAAGTGAAGAATTATAAAACTGCTGTTAACCGGCAATTAAAAATGGCGCGATTTGATTATTGAAATACATAAATTAAGAGATCGTCTAGTCGGCCTCTAATATCAACTGGTTCCGCTAGCCGATGAGGTGTACGTCAGTGAAGGCCGCGCTCCTGAACGTTCCAAAGTACTCTGGAGAAAAGTTGAAATACGCATTAGCTGGCGTGCAGCAAGGAGGGAAAGTTATTCTGGACCTCTGCGTGACCTATAAATGCAGAGCGTCTGGCTTAGGCACCTTGACCCCTCTCTGTCGCCTCCTTCCAGTTTTGGCGAGCTGGGCTACTCGTAGTTGCCTTGGCAGCCCTGAAAAATAAAATAAACAATAATAAATGGCACTTGCATCAGAGATTTCCTTCACCTACAAGGCTACAAACTTCATCTACACACAAATACACGCACACGCACTACTCTACCTTCAATGTGCCTCCACCTTCTTCGCTTCCGGCCTGCACTGGCGTGCGTCTCCTCATATCCTACCATCTGGCTGAAGGGGGCTTGCCCCAGATCAGCTCGAGGCTTGCCCATGGACAAGTCTCAAACAGCACGAAAAAAATGGTCAGTTCAGTTGTGTTGAGCAATTTCCCTTAATGCAGATTGAGTGTTTGTCGAAGTATTGTGTGACGTGTTATTGCGTTATAATTAGTGTAAAACTCTATTATTGAAATTATTATTGCATGCGGATAAATTTATTTTTACGATTATAATGTACGAGTTTAATCTTGCTGAATAACTTGTCGATTACAAACTGTTGTTTGTGATTAATTAAAGCTGGTAATTAGTGACTTCATTGGTGTCTGTATTTTGTTTTCCACTGTTCCATACCATGATCAGTAGACCGTCGTAACAGTATCACACGTCTGCAGGTTTTCAGGGGAAGCTCAATGGGAAGACCGGTGCCGTTTGTGTTGAGCAAAGAAGAGAGAAATATCAGAGAAGACCGTGAAAAAGCCTCAGACATAGTTTCAGTCTATTCTATTGTGGCAGTCTCACAGTGTCTTCCACCCTACCGTATTACCAGGATCATGCAGCGTTATATTGCAGCGTGTTTTTCCTTAAAATTGCACCTCGTTCAGGATGAGTTTCGATGATAACGACTAGGCTCACAACGGAATCAAAGGAGGACCATTACCATTTTCGTCTTTTGTTTGCGTGCGGGCCCATCGGCATCACTAGGTTCATGACGTCTGTGCGCGCTTCTCGCATGATCCAATCTTCGTACGCTCTCTGTGCTTTTACTGTTCAATGTCGTGCATTTTTGGTGACGTCGTCTTTGGAACAGCAGATCCCATAGACTCCGATCATCATCTTCGTGTTCTCAGTCTACGATAAATTTTCCGGTACTAACACCACCAGTACCGTCGTCTTGCAGCGGTCTGACAGTCACTGAAGGTCTTCCCAATGAGCCAATGAATTAGTAACTATGGTAAACTGCATCACGTTGTTGCTTGTGTTCATAGTTTAGACGGTCCCAAACAATTACTGAAAATGAATTGCTGTAAAACAGAACAGATAATTACATATGTATGGATTTTACCAAAAGCCCTACAGATTGCGACGTCCACTAATTCAATATATTATATATGTAATATCACTTTTTTAATTGCTTAATAAATAATAATTTCTTATTGCAAATATTAGACCATTTAGTTAAGTACAAATGAAACAATAAAATAAAAAGTAACAATTAAATGAAGACAGCAGTGGTGATGATGATGATGGTGATTATGTAATAGCTATAAAATAATATAAAAAACATAATAATAATAGTAGGATATGTGCATATTGTTACGTGACATTTTTACCATGCCCTAGTAACATAAATATACCATGATTGTATTATTAAAAAGTACCAGGAGACATAATATTTTAAGAAAGACTTAATTGAATATGTTTAATTTTAACTGTTTATTGTATGTTATGTTTATTATAATTAAAGTAAGAACTTACATATGAAATTTGTTTTTTGTGTGCAGACTGTAAAGTTATAAACACAGTCAGTTAAGGGGAATTATAACATATTACTAATAGTTATTAGTAATCAGTTTTTGTCACATTTATTAATATTATGTATACTAGTGTTAATAACACTAATGTTAGTCTTAACAAGAAAGTACCAAAATCATAGTCAGTCAAATTATATAAATAAGATTTCTATTAAAATAATAAGGAAACAATGTCAGTTTATGTTAAAAGATTACGAAATGTGTAAAATAAATTTAAGAAAGTGAAAGGTAAAAAAAATAAATAATAAATAAGTTTGTAACGAAAATAAATAAAAAATGAATAATTAACTCAGGAAATATAGATCAGAAAATAGTCAAGAGTGATGTCAAAATGATCAGTTTTTTATCAGAAGAACAAAGAAACAAATAAAAAGAAGATAAGAGCTTTTATAAAAAAGGTATATCCTTTTAAAAGAAAATGACATATAAAATAGTAAAAGATTTGTTTATATTATTCTTATGATGTCATCAGGGTGATATAAAAATGTTACTTGGAAACCAAGGAGATATCTAAGAGAGACCTTAGCAACATATATGTTGAGGAAAAAAAGAGATTGATTCTAAAAAAACTGAATGCAAAAATGTTGATTTAAATACTTACAGTGAAAAATAAATTATAATATATGTGACATCAGTGCATCTCCAGATAAACAATTGAATAATTATAAATATCAAAATTAAAATAGAAGAAAGAATTGTTACAAGACTCTACAGAATTAAACCAGGACATCTCTGAAGAAACTGGACCAATTGACACAGGGAGAGAAGTATTTTTTGATCTAAAATTAATCTGAAATATTCCCTGTTAAACCCGATCTAAAGGTTTCAAAAAACTTTGAATACGCTTTTTATAAAAAACTATAATTAACTTTCACTGAGAACATTAATGATTAATAATATAAACATAAGCATAAGCAACCATTGATGTATAGTGCTAACATAATTTAAAGCGAATTAAGTCTAAAAAAAAAAAAAAACATTTTTATAACTTAACCTATACACTGAACTGTTTTACACTCTTAATATAATCCTTTTAAGATACATTGTGACTATTTCTCATCATATGTATTTTGGTACTTTCCCTGTCAATACTGTTGTTATATTGTAGTCGAAAGTACCTACTGAACATTATAATTGTTTTTTATTTATTAAAAATAAATTATGAAATATTTTAGAAAGCCTGAGATCTAAGAGTTACTGCTGCCACTCTGAGCTTATAAAATTACAGCTGGCCAAACTTTGTTAAAAATTATGTTTTACATTTAGAACAAATTAAAGAATAAATAAAGGATTTCAGTTTACACAATACAGAAAAAGGTTTATTTCTTTCTTATTTTATGAAAACATAAAGGGTATGATATTCTGAACAAAATATCTAATACTGTGAGTTGACCTCAGTAATTAGATTAAGTTGGCAACACTCATCAATTGAAAATCTTAGCAGATTTCTTTTAAGAAATGTGGTGATGAGCACAAGTTATCATATCCATTGCTGAAAGAAAAGAATAAAAGAGAGTTCATTACAGAATAAAGAGACCATATACTATTTACATAAATTTAAACAAAAATTTATTATTGATATTTCACCAATAAAATTTTATTTGCAAACGGTGATTGCAAATTGGCGCTCAACAAACATCCCCCTGAACAGATACTCATCCTTAATTTAATATTAACGAAAATGTATACAAATAATAACAGAGTTAAACAAGACACAAATTCAAATACATAACCATAGATTCGAGTCTAGATGTAACAAATTGGCTTTCCCAATAGTGAGGCTAAATAAAATATAATTTAGAAAGAACGATTAGTAGGTTTGTATAATAGATGAAGAGAGGGTAACAAGAGGTAACACGTTACAATATCTAAAAATGCGAAAATAAGGCATTACAGTGCAGTAGTGAGGCCAGAATGCCTGTCTGCAAGTGAATGTCTAGCATTGAATTATAATTTAGACAAACTAGAAATATTGGGAAGACGAATTATTAGGAAAATATTAGGCCCACGAAAAACTACAGAAGGTTGGAAATTAAGAAGTAACAATGAAATATATCAAAGTATAGACAATATAACAGAAACTATGAGAAAAAGAAGACTATTATTTTTTGGACATTTATATAGAATGGACGATAATAGGTTGACAAAGCAAATCTTCATATATCTGTGAGGGAAGAAGTCAACATCAAGTTGGATTAAAGAAGTCCAAAAGGATTTAGAAAAAAACAGTATACACGCAGAAGAAGCAATAAATTGAAGAAGTTTTTCGGGCAAAATTGTTAAAAATGGTCGGAGTCCAGGATAGAAGAGAGAAAAACGCAGGTCCTAAGTGGACTGAAGACAGGAAGAAAAGACACAGTAAAAATATGAAAGAATATATGAAAAAAAGAAAAGAACAAAGAGTAGAGAATTGAAAATGTCATGTGGTCCTTAGATGGCCGATACGAAAAAAAAATAATAGTAGGAAATTATTTGATTTTCAGGAAAACCCAAGAATAGGACAGGTGCCAACAGGACTGACAAAAGGTGGGAGAGACATCGATCAAGAATGAAAGAGATCTGTGAGAGAAGGAAGAGAGAGGAGAAGAACGGAGGAACCAGTTGAACCAAACGTAGTTCACAGTGGCTCATACGCGAAGAAAAGGAATCATTGGAAAATGAGTTTCCATTTTATCTGAAAAGTATGCAATAACCGCTAATTATTGTTATATTGGGTGCTTAATAATAATATCGTTTATTGTGTAATATACAATGTTATATAATATTAACAACAATAATAACAGATGCTTATGTTTTTGTTTAATATTAATTATTGTAAAAAACATTACATGCTTGTTACTGTCCCATAAACACTCTATTCTTGTTAAGACTAATGTGTCCTCTAAAACTAGGACGGTGTATGCAAAAGTTCAGTAATACACGTTTTAAAGAATCCTAAAATCCGTATTGAATAACAATTTAAATAGAATTTTAACCAACATCTAAGTATAAAGATGAATTTGGTACGTTCTAACGTTTTGGAGAAGCGGGGCGTGAAAAGAGGTCTAAAAGCTTGTAAAAATTGTACAGATTCTAGCTGCAATTAAACTATAGAGAAATATTATTTGGTGAGAAATCTAATTACAAGAACGTAATGGGTACTAAGGATCGACATTTTGGTCCACGGCCTAACACTAAAGAGACGTTTATTCGAAACAAGTATTTAACGTTTACTTTTGAAATTAACCGTTACATTTTAGTGTTAGAACTGATACTAAAATAAAGTTCTATAAAATAATGGCGATACCTGTTCTTACATATGCTAGTAAAACATGGACGATAACTTGGAAAGAAAAGCAGCATAACTTATACAAACCGCTGAAATAATTTTTTAAGGCACGTGAGTGGTTATCGTCTAAGGGATCGATTGCGTAATGAACATATAAATGCCGAACTGGGTATACTCTCTGTCAACGATAAGAGAGAAGAACGAAAGCAGCAGTGGATGGATCACGTCTACAAAATGGACCACCAGAGGCTAGTAAAGCGCGCTGTAGACTACAAACCAATTGGCAGAAGATCTGTGGGTAGGCCTTGGAAGAGACGGCTGCAGTAAAGACGAAATGGGCTATAAGCATACACGGTGAAGTGACGACGGAGACGACGACTTTAAAATTTTCAAAATTTCAAATACAAAGGCATAATAGGTCGATCAAACTTTAGAAAAATTGACTAGTGCCATGCCGGGTATCAGATTAAAGGAAATTTTAACTTACATTAGTGTGCAGTGTGTCTTATAATACAAGCAACGACGTTGTGAATAAGTTGCACAAGTTCAGCCTTGTATGCGGGAACATCAGGCGAACTCTAAAGTCAGAAAGTAGAGAACCACGCCTAAAATTCTACAAGGTAATGGCCCTTCTCACACTTTTTTATTGGTCTCAAAATTGGACTTTAACGAAAGGCCAGGCCAGCCGCAATCAAGCAGCTGAAACGAGATTTCTCAGGCACGTGGTAGGGTATACTCTCCATGATCATACAAGAAACACAGATGTATGGCAGGAACTGAATATTATGAGTATACTCGACAGGATTGCTTAGTATCGGCTGAACTGGTGAAAACATCTTTGGCGAATGGATGACTGCCGCATCCTCAAACAAGTATGAAACTATAAGCCGAAGGGACGGAGATGTGTGGGACGTCCGAGGAAGTACTGGAGTGACTAGCTCTAGACTCTTTGACTGTCTGAGACCGGAACAAACCATCCTTCGTTTACTCCTCGGAACTGATGATGATGATCAGTGTGGAGTCTTTATTTTGAAAATATTTTTAAGGGTCACCAAGGACCTAAAATGAAAGTCAATATGTTTTAATAATTGTAAAAGTCTATGCTATTTGACGCTTACAGTCCTTTACAGCACCATAAGGTTTTTTCTTTGTCTATAGTATATCAAACTTTGGCACTTTTATATTATTTGTAAACGCCACATTTCATGTGTACATAGAAACACATAAAAAGCACAATACATTAAAAAGACAGAAAGTTAAACATAATGAGCGACTTATCGACACCTACTTAAGGACTGAACTGATTAACGACGACAAGGATCGTACATACGAAGAACTTTACTTAAAAGTTGCGAGGAGCGGCCTTAAAAAAGTTAAATTCTTTCAAGATATTGAGGGAGTTCTAAAGCTGAAAAGTAATTTATTAGTTTTAGTGTAGTGGGAAATATTATTAAAGCTAAGATCATATAGAGTGTTTTCTCTAATCATCTATTTTGTGTCCAGTAAGCTTATTACCGTAGTTTTTGTTTTGTTCGAACTGTGTTTAAACCTTGCGATCAGTATATTGTTACGACGGTCTAACTGATCGTCGTATGGTACAGTGGAAAACAAAATACAAGACACCAATTACATCACTAATAACCCGCTTTAATAATCACAATTAATAATTTTTAGTCAACAAGATAGTCTCTTACAACAGTTCAAGTAAAAATTGGCCGCACGCAATAATAATATCAACTATAAAGAATTCCGCACAAAATATAACACAACAAGACTTTGCTACAAACACTTGTTCCGCGCTAAAGAAACCGCTCAACACCGCTGAACTGATAATCCTGCTGCTATGGATTTTTATAGGTAGCGCACGCCTTCCAGAAATCTTCCATCGTCAATGTGCACGCCACTTAATGCGTATTCAAGTATTCTGTAGAGTACTCTGGAACGTACTTGTACGCGGCCTTGACAGAGGCAACACCTGCCACACTAGGCGGGGGACGGGTCGAGTACGCTCTCGGCTATTCTATGTGGTTCCATTCGTTTCAGCAGGCGTGGAAACTTTTCTGCATCAGTCGTATCAATAGTATCAACTGTGTGGGGTGTTGAAGCGTATTCTCAATAAAACTGTGCTGTTGCACGGTGTTCAGGTATTCATTAAAAGTGAGTTACAATGATGACGATGTGAGTTACAGTGATGAGCTGACGGAATTATCATCTACGTCATCTCGGCACCGTAACTCTCACCGGCACCACACCGTCGACTTGGTGCTGAAGGCAGTCTGACCACACTCTTCGTGCGTGCTCAAGCTCGTCCGACCATTCTGTTCGTGCGATCCAATCTCCACAACTGTACTCTCTCGCTGTCCAATGTCGTGCGTTTGTGACGATGACGATGTCGGTAACGCAGTCGCGACAACCGGTAGTTATCCACGTCATCGACGTCTACGTTACCTTCACCGGCATCATCAGCATCGTCGACTTGCAGCAGTCAAACAGTCATTGAACGGCTTAGCACTAAGCCTATTTAGTGCACACATTTCTTTAGATAATGTCTTTATTGACTTCTATTATTCAACGTTTATTATCAAACCTTTAAATCCTGTTGCTTCGTGGCGTCACCAGTCGATCAAAAAGCGCTGAATGTCAGCCCAGTTGTGTTACGTCATGCGGAACGTTCTCGTCCGTTCGATGGCTTCTCGACTAGTCCTGCCGGTGTGTGTTTTTGCCAAGGCTGCGCAGAAGGATCCTCTGGAATTTTCGAGTGCTTGTTAAGAACGCATATTATGGAACCCTGCAGACTATAAATAGCCAACACCTGCCGTTTAGTTTTTTTTAGTTTACTTCGGGCGATTACTCAGCGCGTTTCAAGTGGCTATTTGTGAAAAGTGATTACTGTGCAGGATTCTACTAGTTGACATTACTATTGCGTGTGGACAATTTTTGTTTGAATTATTGTACGAGTATAATCTTGTTGAATAACGTGTTGATTAAAAACTGTTAGTTGTGATAATTAAAGTTGGGTTTGGTGACTTCATTGGTGCCTTGTATTTTGTTTTCCGCTGTACCATACGATGATCAGTGGGACCGTCGTAACAGTAGGTTAAGCTGTATTATTGGGGCCAACCTTGCTTACGGTTTTGGTGTAATTACGACGTCGGCAACAAAAGTGTCGATATTGTTACGGACCGTGATATCAACACCACGTCTGATACCGGTACCACCACACCGTCGGTTTACCGTTTGTCCTCTTTGCTGTTAATAATGGTATTATAATTAGTATAATTAATGTTGATGAGAGGAAAAATACTGCATCACAATACTGTAGTGCATCCAGAATGTGTTTACAGAGGAGCCTTTAGTCCTGAATTGCGAGAAGAAATTAAAGAATTAGAAAAATAAATCCATTTGCATTTGTCCTTTTGACTTAACTTAGGTCGATTTGCCGTATTTCCCATCCGACCTGGAGGACCACGAACTTTGATTTCGGGCTGGTCTTCTCCTGGAGAGTTGCTTTCACCTCAGCTGGCGAGCTCTCTCTGCCCGATCGCAGTAGACTAACTAACGTAGCCCATGTGTGCAGCCGTTGGCCTACTGTAGGCTCTTCCGCCTCCACACTAGATTCACACCCGCCATATAGGTATCCTCTAAGAACTAAGATAGTCGTGAATAATCCGATATTGGATCAGGTTAGTCATTTTAATTACCTGGGTTTTAATATCTCGTATAGAAGTGATATTGATTGGGTAGTAAGCTAACAAAATTTAGAAGCGTCTGTGGAACAATTCATAGGTACATGAAAAATAAAACAAGGAAGGCTGCCCGAATGAAATTTAATAAAACTGTGGCTGTCCTCACATTCCTATGTATGTTAGTGAGACATGGACTCCTGGTGGAGGATTCAGGCAGCCGAAATGAAATTTCTAAGAGGGACGCAAGGTTGTTCTCTCTTGGATCGAAGAAGGAACGAAGATATTAGACGCGATTTAAACACTGTATCATTGCACCAGAAGATTGAAGACCACAGAAGGAGATGGTGTGGACACTTGAATCGCATGCCTGACATCAACAACAAAAACACTCCTTTGTTTTCGTGTATCATATTATATGTAACGTGTATGTGCGTGCATGTATATACATTTTTTAAAGTTTTAATTATAGACATACTTATTATACTCATGTTTTATTAAATCAACCATGTTTTATAATGTGTGTGTGTGTGGGTATGTTCCTTAAATGATTTTCTGTATAATTTTTTATAGTTCAAATTATATATACTCCTCTGTTGTTAAGTGTTGTAATTAAAATGACATTGCACAAGAGTGAAACCGCGTGCGTGAGTGAATGTGTTACATACAACGTTTTGATTGTCAGTGAACGTCGAAAGATTTCGCAAAAACGCGCGTTGGTTTATTTTTTCATACACATACACAATGTGTGAAACTAAAACCAAAATATTTAAAACCATTGTTAGAAGTATCATGAATTACGGCTCAGAAGTTTGGACTACTAATAAACACACAAGAACAAAATTAATGATAGCAGAGTTGGACTTTTAGAGACGTTCGGCAAGAGTATCAAGACGTGAGAAAATTAGAAATGAAATCATTAAGTACATAATGAATTATTGATTGTTGATTTTATCTAAACAAAAAAATTACAATGGTATGGACAAACAAAAAGAATGACACAGGAAAGATTGCCAAGGAATGTTACAGAATGGACCCCACCAGGAAGAAGGAAAAGAGTAAGGTCATCTATCACCTGGATAGAAGAAATTCAGGCAATATTGAAGGAACGAGAAATTGAAGAAGATCTTTGGATGGACAAGCAGCAGAGGAAGATGAGAATTCAATCATTTCTGTAATCTTTGGTTCCGGGAAATGTGTAAACATTGTGTAGCCGGAAAAATAAATAAATATACAATACGTTACAAATACAATTATTCGATCCAGCGACGACGATGGCATTAAACAAGAGAAGAATAAGAAGTCCGCATACCATACACAATTATTCAAACTAGTAATGTCAACAACGGAATGGTGACGGAGGGAACATATTTAAGTACAAAAATTTCATACTCACCAATCACATTTATTCCCTTTAATGTTGTAAACACAGCTGAAGTATTTAATGAGTCCAAACTGCTGCCACACACGTTCAGTCGTTGTTAAATACAGAAAATTCATCTTAATTTTACCGCTAACAATCTAAATTAGCTTACCAATCACTACGGTTGCCTTCATTGACGTCACAAAATGTCAACCAAATTATTTATTAAAAACACGACCGAAGACTTCTCCCGCCTAAATATTTACTGCCAACATTTCCCACCAAAATAAGCCCGAAAAAATACAACTGCTCCCCCCACCAATCACGTGAAACATTTCAAGATTTGACGCTATGCTATTTGACGCTTACAGTCCTTTACAGCACCATAAGGTTTTTTCTTTGTCTATAGTATATCAAACTTTGACACTTTTATATTATTTGTAAACCCCACATTTCATGTGTACACAGAAACACATAAAAAGCACAATACATTAAAAAGACAGAAAGTTAAACATAATGAGCGACTTATCGACACCTGCTTAAGGACTGAACTAATTAAGGACGACAAGGATCGTACATACGAAGAACTTTACTTAAAAGGAGTTACGTGTGGTGAGGTGATGTGATACATTTCAAATTTTTTGGTGGTCGCGTGATAACACCTACCAAGAACTGAACGTTTTAGTGAGCAGTATCAGTAGGGTAAAGTATGAAATTGCAGCACATTCTTCAATAACATTATAGATTTGTTTGAAGTTCGCTAGAGTTTTGATGACGACGGGAGTCATGGCGAGCAGATGACGAACCATTAATTGTCTTCGTCATCTGCACCTCCATGACAGCCTCAGGCACCACTACACCGTAGACTTGTGAAGATTAGTGCTTCAGCGCGTCTGTCCATCCTCTTGTATCCTAACCACATGAGAGGAGCAAATGTGAAATTTTTGCAATTCTTATCAAAAGCTTTTTAGTTTTGGTAATAGTTTACGAGAGTTTGATGACGATGTCTAACATGGTGAACTCTCAACGGCTCATAATCTTCGTTGTTGAGCTCACCGTGCCAGCCACCGGCAACACTGCACCGTTGACTAATGTGGAATTCTTGCATAATCTTCGTGAAAAAGTAGATATCTCTGCTAGTTTGATGACGACGATGGCCAGTAAGTAGATCTCACAACGGATCCTTATGTTCGTCGTGACGTCCACCGTGCCAGCACCGGCACCACCGCACCGTTGACTCGTGATGACGATTGGTGCTGAAGCAGTCGCTGTTGTCGATGGCTATGCTTTGCTTTCACTGTCGAATAAAAACACATAAATGTAAAGAACAAATAAAAGAAACGAAAAATAAAATTAAGCTGCCTCCCCGTGGCGTGTTTCGGCTGAAGCCAGGAGCAGTACGTACAAAGAACATTAAACATTTTTTAATGTAATTTTATCTAATGATACATGTAGCCTATGTCGTTAAAAATAGTGATCGGGTCCTGCGGCCCATCTTCCTAGTTTTAGTCTGGATAGAAAAAAAATCTAGGACGAAATGTGAAATAGCTGCAATTCTTATCCAAAAATTTAGTTTCGATGGTAGTTTACGAGAGTTTTGATGATGACGATGACTTACATGGTAAACTGTCAATGGCTTATTGTCTTCGTTGTGAAGATCACCTTGTCAGCCAGCGACATGAATGTACAGTTTACTAATGTAGAATTTCTGCCGAATCTTCGTGTAAAAGTCGTTTGTGCTGCTTTTTTGGTGACGACAATGGCTGTAAAGATGGATTAGCAACGGATCGTCATGTTCGTTGTGAAATCCGTCGTTCCAGCCACCGGCGCCACCGCACCGTTGACTTGTGATGACGATTGGTGCTGAAGCAGTCTCTGTTGTCGATGACTATGCTTTGTTTTCACTGTCGAGTACCATGTCATTTTGACGACGACAAACTAGTATCGCAGTCACGACTACCCCCAGCATCGTCTGTTACGTCACAACACCATCAGCATCAACATCCTGCACAATCTTTCGGAAAATTATGCTTCTGCTCGTATTTTAATAATCTTGACATGAAACCTAAGTGTTTACAAAGGCAAAGGTGTTAATTAAAGAGCAAAGACAGTGCATCAAGCAACATATTGCCAAAATAAAGGAAAACCCATAAAGATTGAAACGTCCTAGTTACATCTAATAACTTCAAGCAGTCTTTGAGTGGTAAAGTGCAAGTGAACAATATGGTTTGCCAATACGTACGACGACTAACAACAATAATAATTTTTTTTATAGAGGGGAAAATATGCTTTATGTACCGTCAGAGGAGGCCGTGCTTCCTATAGTGTTTGGGACTGTCACCCACTAAAAAAACCACCTCTAATTTAGGCACTCATATCTATCCTGGAACCACTTAGCGCATTACTTCAGGATTGAGCCTATTGCGCCCTTATCGGGCTCTTTCTAGGATGTTCCTCATCTTCTACTGCCCGTTGGCTGTAAAGTTCGGCCTGTCTTGTTATTTCTAGCAGGACCCACTGAATAAAAACAACAACAACAATAATAATAATAACAATAACAATATCAGAGAAATGGAAATAGCAACCCAAATCCGACGTGATAATGATGTTGACACCGAAATGCGTGGTTAAGCAGAAGGCAACAGCAAAAAGTTCAAAATTAAGGTACGAAAACTTTGGTGCAATGAAAACACGAAAAACCTGACTGACATCTACACATACGAGTTCTGCATGATCGGGGACAAATAAGGGTCCCTGGCTTATTGATATTGTCTATCCAACGGGTCATCAAGTAATTGTAGGTCCAAAGGAGAAGATAGAAAAAAAATCTGCTCCTTTCAAAAAACGTTATTCTACAAATGCTAAGTTGTCCGTACGCATTTTATAAAAACCAGAAGAATCACTGTGTTAGAATTTATAATATAAACTGCCTAAAGTAGGATAGTTTACGAGTAGTTTACGACAGTCTTGGTGATGACGATGTCTAACATGGTCATCTGCCAACGACTCTTTATCTTCGTCGTGAAGCTCACTGTGTAAGCAACCGGCAACACCGTACCGTTATGTAGAATTGCTGTATAATCTTTGTGAACAGTTGTTTTCGCAGCTAGTTTGATGATGACGATGGCCACCAAGGGAAGTATCAACGGATAGTCATGCTTGTTGTGATACCCACCGTGGCAGCCATCGGCACAACCGCACCGTTGACTTGTTTGACTTGTGATGACGATTGGTTCTGAAGCAGTCGCTGTTGTCGATGGCTATGCTTTACTTTCACTGTCGAATAAAAACACATAAATGTAAAGAAAAAATTAAAAAATCGGAAAATAAAATTAAGCTGCCTCCCCTTGGCGTCTTTCGGCTGAAGCCAGGAGCAGTACGTACAAAGAACATTAAACATTTTTTAATGTAATTTTATCTAATGATACAATGATACATGTATGTCGTTGAAAATAGTGATCGGGTCCTGCGGCCTAGGCATCTTCCTAGTTTTAGTCTGGACAGAAAGAAACTAGGATGAAATGTGAAATTGCTGCAATACTTATCTAAAAATTCTAGTTTCAATGATAGTTTACGTGAGTTTTGATGATGAATATGACTAAGATGGTGAACTGTCGACGGCTTATTATCTTCGTTGTGAAGATCACCTTGTCAGCCAGCGACACGACTGCACAGTTTACTAATGTAGAATTTCTGCCGAATCTTCGTGTAAAAGTCGTTTTTGCTGCTTTTTTGGTGACGACGATAGCTGTCAAGCTGGATTCCCAACGGATCGTCATGTTCGTTGTGAAATCCACCGTGCCAGCCACCGGCACCACCGCACCGTTGACTTGTGATGATGATTGATGCTGACGCAGTCTCTGTTGTCGATGAATATGCTATGCTTCCACTGTCGAATAGTGTGTCATTTTGACGACGACAAACTTGTATTGCGGATCACTGCCTCCAGTGATTGTCTGTTATGGCACAACACCATCAGCATCAACATCCTGCGAAATATGAAGCGCAATCGATATTATTAGCATAGTTTGTGTGTTCTTGATGCTGATTGTCGAACCATACTCTTCGGTCGATATAAGTGGAGCTGAACGTGTTTCTCAAGCTCAGTGGGACAAAATTGTGAATTTGCAGTGAATTACGATGTTCAGAAGAGTTTTGATGATGATGAATGCCGTCACGGAGAATTACTACGTATCTTTATCTTGGCCATAATTCTGCGTGGCGGCCACCGGTATCTTCAAACCGTTGTCTTGAGGTGACTGGCCGAGTATGATCAGAAGATGCAGCAACCGTGAATTCTTCCAGGAAATTGTAGATTCACTCGTAGTTTGATGCCGACGATTGGCATGGCGAGCAAGCGACGAATTGTCAACTATCTTCGTCACCTGCATCCCCATGCTACTACCGGCATCACAACACAATCCACTTGCGATGATCGGTTTTCTTGGGAGCAGTCGACCGATTTCAATGGATGATGATGATAATAATGACGACCACGATGATGGAGATGATGATGATGATGATGATGACGACGACGACGACGACGATGATGATGATGATGATGATTATGATGATGATAATAATAATAACAATAATAATAATAATAATAATAATAATAATAATAATAATAATAATAATAATAATAGAAATATTATTAACTAACAATAAATGTACAGCATTATGCGACAAAAGGAATCATAGAAGGCAAAGTTGAGTCATGACACCCTGATGCCATCAAAAATGCAGACATTAAAAATCGTTTCAGTGGGTATGAGATGTTTCTCACATTGGACAAAAGGATTCGACATTGTCATTCAGAACCAGAGTATTTCTGAGAAGTATATGGAAAACATACCGCAAGAATAATGTAGGACATGCAATAGTGGCGTTATTTCGCTGACAGGGAGTTCGTACAATGGAATTATTTAACAACAATTGTGAGCCACCAAGCTCACTCGAAGACGATGCGTTCAAGACGATAGCGACAATAGATTATCGCGTTCGTTATTATCATCGTCTTGAGAACACCATCATCATCAGCATCAGCAGCTAATGATGTTTCCGTGATTCAACGTCTGTCCAACGTTTCAAACTGCCCCGCATTTTTCATTACGATTTCAGTTGTTAAGCAAATCAGACTTTTTAAGTAGAAACGATGATATGATAAATCTAATCCAATTCGACAATGTTAGTTTAGATAAAACGGCGAACATAATGTGTGTGTGTGCGTGCGTGCGTGTTTTACACTCTTCCGCGTGTCATTCAAAAGTCTGTACCAAACATCAGTTCATTGATGTAACAGTTCTGAAAATGTTGTGTCATGCGTTTGTAACACTATTACAGGTGATTTGATTTACACCTTAGTAAGCGTTGGTAATGGTTTTGTACTATGTGACGTGATGAATAGGAAGGGTAAATACGTACAGGAATTAGGAATTTTAATGCGTACAATAAACAATTTGAGTGAAATGGGTAGTAGCGCTACTCGCTTTCTTGGGTGGTATCTGATCTACAAAACAACAACAACAACAACAACAACGACGCGACGACGACGACGACGACGACGACGACGACGACGACGACGAAGACAACAACAACACCAACATTGTCTCTGACCAGTTGGTACACTCCAAATTATGGATTACTTTGTAGAGAACGGTAACTGAAACAAACGGTTAGTTCAATGTTTTCTCCGAGTACGCTAACGGGAGGTAGTATACGTTAGTGAAAACAGTACTGTCATTACAGTCGATGGCACTGGCGAAACGTCTGGTTTTGAACTAAACTTTGGGTCACGGCCAAACAGCTCGGGAAGTAACTTTAACCAAATTGACTCCGGCCGAGTATTCCTACATAACCCAAGCTGTAGTAATGTTTGAAATAAAAACCATAAATATAATATAAATAACAAATAAAGAATGAATTTATTTCTAATAATATACTCACCTTTATAATCTTGTTTTAAATATCTGTAAACACTTTATAAGGCAGGGGTTTAAGGTACAATTCAACGATAACAAAATAATATGAAAAAATTCTTTGTAATCGATCGATTAAATCCTGGACCTTTCCTAATGTTGCGTTTCAGGACGTGACAATAAAACATTTCTAAATAAATTTTAATAATTTACCAAAAAAACCTAATTTTCCAAGTCTGGAAGCCTTCTATTAAGTAGGGCGAGAGGGGGTCCGACACAACTGTATATGCAGGAACTGCAGTTTACCCTGTACGTCCGCCGGACAGAACCACACTGACATACAGTCAACCGTATCGCTGCGATCAACTCTGCAATTGCAACATATCCTTCCTTAAATTTACACCTCCGTCAGTCACGGTGAGTTTCGATGATGACGATATGGTGCGCATTTTACAGGAGACGGATCATTATTGTTTTCCGTCTTCCTGTACAAACGCGGACTGACCGTCATCACCTGCAACGATTGATGCTTCTTCACGTCTGCCTCTACTCTTTGTAGTATCGAATCTTCCCACGCTCTCTGTTCCTAATAACTGTGCTTTCATCATCCGATTTCGTGCGTTTGTGATGACGACAATTGTGGGACAGCGTCATCATCTTCGTCTTCTTCGGCACCACTACCAACAGTGCAGCAGTCTTATAAGCAAAGTTCCTGTTTACTAGTAACAACGGTAAGATTTGAGCATATTGATGCTAAAAGTTGTACTTGTGTTCGTTGCTTAGACGGACCCAGACAATTGATGAAAATGTATTATAGTAGAACAGAGTAGAAAATTACATAAGCTATGTATAGATTCTGTTTAGCCCTAAGGATTGTGACAGCCAGTAATTTAATGTAAAAAAATAATTTCACTGTTTTATAATTGATTGAAAACAATTTTGTATTGTGTGAAGAATTGAGCCATGACTTAAGTTTATATGAATAACAGTAATAATGTGATGAACATGATTATGATGTTGGTGACGATGTAAGACTAACAACAACAACGGGATCAGCAGCAGTAGCAGCAGCAGCACCAGCACCACCACCATCACCACCACGACCACCACCACCAACAACAACAACAACAACAACAATAATAATAATGTTACGAAGAAGAAAAGAAGAAAACGTAAGTAGAGAGAAATAAGGAGAATGTAAAAATAATAAATTTAAAAGAATATAAATTTCACATATGTCGAAGGAAAGTTTCTGATAATCGCAACGACAAATGTGGTAAGAGGTAAAACTGAATAGGATTAATTAACGTGGAATGACAAATTATAAATACTATAAAGTAAAATCTATTCTAGGATTCGGTTTTCGTAATTTAAAAATGTTGGAGCTCTACGGACAGGGGTAAACGTTTATAAAAATTATACAGTTCTACACCCGTATCAAATTTAAGATGTTAGGCAGCATGTGAATATAGAGTTTTAGTTAGAATGAGATTAAAGTGTTGGAAAACGAGATTCCAAAATTTCCCACAAAATGTTAAATTCTGTGTCCGGTATTAGGCTGAAATGAGTACTGACACAAATCCTAATGTGTTGGTTACTTTGAAAGTTTTTTATTTTGAGCGGTCACACTACCGCTGGATAGAATTATTATTAATTTTGGTATGTAACATACCAAATGTAAAGAAAAAATTAAAACGAAATAAAAAAATGTAAACGAAATAAAATAAAGCGGTTCTCTCCATGTGTCTGTCGGCCGAAGCGAAGAGCATTAAGTACAAAGAACTGTACTCATAGCTTTAAAATATTAAATTTTTTAAATTTGGTTTTATCTAATGGTACATGTGTTTCGTTGAAAACAGTGAGCGGGTTCTGCGGCCCAGGGATCTTCCTAGTTTTTGTCTGGAGAGAAAGAAACTTTTAAAAATGAGACGATTAAAAGACAATAAATTAAGAAGCGCATAAAAAATAACAAAAAACGGTGACAGCGCAAAAAATATAACAGATGAGATCGAAGGAAGGAAGAAGGGAAGAACGTTTGGTTGGTGACACGACGGCGTAAGAAGGATGGAATGTGAAAGAATATGTAAAGCAGTGGAGAATTGGAATACCACAGGAAGAGATGACGTTTGACTGATACTTGCGAATATACGTAATACTGATCATAGGATGTAGAAACCTGCCTAACCTGTGACCACAGAGAACGAATATATAATATAACGACAACAGCACAATGATAACGTTGATTTGCTGATAAAGGTGAGGATGATGATAATAATAATGTATGTTAATACCATACTATCAGCTTGCTCTGTTCAGGCGAACGCTACCAAGCATTGGACGTTTTCCCAATGAGCAGTATCAGTAGGGTAAATTGTGAAATTGCCGCATATTCTTCAATAACGTTATAGATTTGCTAGAAGTCCAGTAGAGTTTTGATGACGACGGCAGACATGAAGGGCAGGTGACGAATCGTTCAATCGTTTTCGTCATCTGCACCCCCATGACAACCACCGGCACCATTACACCGTAGACTTGTAATTGGTTCTTCAGCGCGCCTGTCCATCGTTTCCAAAACTATGGATTTCTTGTGTTCTTATTATTTCGTGACACGACAGTCCCCACTCTAGTTTCCTCCGTTCTTCACACTGCCATTTATGCCATTCCTATAACGGCAGACATTTAAAACAGTGACGTGTTTAATTTGTTTGTTCGTCACTTATCCTCCTTTTTTATTACAGCATTTGTTCTGCCGTTTTGTCATTAATCTATAGTGTCTGCCTCTTCTGTTCGGGCGATCTATTAGGAGCCGTCCGTTTTCCAATGAGCCATATCACTACGATGAACAGTGAAATTGTTGCAATTCTTATCAAAAACGTTTTGTTTCTATGGTACTTCTTGATAGATTTCATGATGACGATGACTAACATTGTGAACTGTCAACGGCTCATTATCTTCGTTGAGAAGATCGCCTTGTCAGCCACCGACACCACCCCATTGGTGACTAATGCAGAATTGCTGCATAATTTTCGTGAAAATGTTGTTTTCGCTGTTTTTTTGATGACGACGATGGCTGTCAAAATGGATTACCAACGGATCGTCATGTTCGTTGTAAAATCCACCGTGCCAGCCACCGGCACCACCGCGCCGTTGACTAATCTGGAATTGGTGTATGAGCTTCGTGAACAGTTGTTTCGCAGCTAGTTTGCTGATGACGATGGCCACCAAGACGAGTATCAACGGATCGTCATGTTCGTTGTTATATCCACTGTGCCAGCCACCGGCACCACCAAAACGCTGACTAATGTCGAATTTGTAGCACTTCCCGCTGCTGGGCCCCGGAAGTGTCCAGCATACACACAAATAACATAATATAATATCTAAATCCATCAAAATGCTTAAGTCACTTTTCTGTGTTGTAACTTATTTCTCAAGTGTTTCTATAATTAACATAATTCTATAAAGGGAGGAGGTGCAAGTAAAAGAACTTGTTGAAAGCATCAATCTGTGAGCTGAGCCGGACGCGACCCGTATATTTCAAAAACATTACGAGCCTCTAAAATTTACTTAATTATGTGCCAGTCAGCAACGGTCAGTACTGAGCTAATTTTTTTTTTGAAAAACAGTATAGAAAGTGCTAAATAAGGGGCTGTCGCGTAAATCAATACTAGTTTACAAAATGGTGTTCAGCGTACACGCTGTGATCTACTTATAAATTTCTGACATTGCTATCTATCACAAAAGTTTATAAAATTGTTTCTGACACTTATGATGAGTAACTAGTTTGTCTCGCTTTTGCTTCGTGATTATGCAGCAACTGCCAACGTAAGTTATTAAAGGTAAAAATATTACTTGGCAATCCAGATAAGTCCATTTGCAACCTGCTGTATCTGGTCGCTAGGGCTGCGTGTTCCTCAGTACCTGCTTTGAACCACTGCTATGTCTGTGCTGGAAGATCGAGTAAAACCTGTACGAAGTTCGTGTTCTCGTGTCTTCGGTCCGGAACGTCGAACCAAATTTTGAACTGAAAGTTTTCACATCTTTTAGTACACTTTATACCCACATCGTTCGACTAACACGCACACATGCATTCATACAGTGCGTAGTTACAATTTACAATATTACAAAATGGCATTACAAGGTTACGACTTCAAATTACATATATAATGAGTACTGACACTGAACTTTACATATCTTAGGTCTTTTCATCAAGTTGACTGACTGAAATTTAGTTTTAGGCGAGGCTGACTATTACAGACAAGATACGTCTTGATTGGTTATGGATAACAATCTTTTTACATCTATTACAAGTTTTCTTCTTTTCGTTACAAACGTAATATACAAAATTATTAGCCACTAGCATTGATTTACGATAGCTCAAAAACAATCATAGTTACCTTGGTTATTGAGGCTCCCAAACTTGACGAAAGTCCGGCGACGGGCCGCTCTGCTTACAGCGTTTGAAGGGAGACTGACGAGATTTAACAAAGCAAACGACAGGGTTAGTAAAAGGAAGGGCGTGACGTCAGGGCGTCGGGCAAGGTACAATTCGCGGATTGTTGCATTCGGCAGAAGACGAATAATTGCAACAAATTGCTGCATAATCTTCGTGAAAAATTTGTTTTCGCTGCTAGTTTAATGACGACGATGGGATGCAAGGGAAAAACCCAACGGATCGTCATGTTCGTCGTGTTGTCCCCCGTGCAAGGCGCACCGTTGACTTGTGATGACGATTGGTGCTGAAGCAGTGTCTGTTGTCGATGACTATGCTTTGCTTCCACTGACGAATACTGTGTCAATTTGACGACGACAAACTTGTATCGCAGTGACGTTTTCGGATCACTACCTCCAGCATCGTCTGTTACGTCACAACACCATCAGCATCAACATCCTGGAAAATCTGTAGCGCAATCGATATTATTACCAAAGTTTGTGTGTTGTTGATGTTGATTGTAGAGCCATACTGTTCGGTTGATGTAAGTAGGGTAGAACGTGGTACTCAACTCAGTGCAACAAAATTGTAAATTTCCAGTGAATTTTTCCAGAAAATTAGGATGTTATCAACGGCTCATTTGATGATGACGGCAGCCGTCACGGGGAATCACGACGGATCTTTATCTTGGCCATAAATTCTGCGTGGTGGCCACCTGCATCTTCATACCGTTGTCTTGAGACGATTGGCGAGTAAGTTCAGAAACTGCAGCAGTCGGTAGATTCTTCCAGGAAATTGTAGACTCACTCGTAGTTTGATACCGACGACCACCATGGCGAGTAGATGACGAATCGTCAAATATCTTCGTCACATAAGTCACCATGCTGCTATCGGCACCACAACACAATCGACTTGCGATGATAGGTTTCCTTTCGAGCAGTCGACCGATTTCAATGGATGAGGTTGATGATTATAATTATTATGGTGTTGGTGTTAGTGGTGATGGTGATGATGATGATGAGCACCGTGATGGGGATAACAACAACAACAACAACAACAACAACAACAACAACAACAACAACAACAACAACAACAACAACAACAACAACAACAACAAAAACAACAACAACAACAACAACAGTAGTAGTAGTAGTAGTAGTAGTAGTAGTAGTAGTAGTAGTAGTAGTAGCAGTAGTTGTAGTAGTGGCAGTAGTAGTCGTAGTAGTAATAGTAGCATAGCAGTAGGCTATATGAGAAACCAAAGCATGTACAACATTACGCGGCAGAGAGAAGCATGTAAGGCATAGTTGATGCCATCAAAACTGCAGACAATGAAAATCGTTTCAGTGGGTATGAGATGTTTCTCACATTGGACAAAAGGCTAATACATTGTCATTCAGAACCAGAATATTTATAAAAAACATACCGCAATAATACTGCAGGACATGCAATAGTGTACTTTGAAGGAATAGCGTAATTTCGCAGACACGTAGTTCGTACAAAGGAATTGTTTAACAGCCATTGTGAGCGGTCAAGCCTACTCAACGACGATGAGTTTAAAACGACGATAGCGATAACAGATTATCGCGTTCATTATCGTCATCGTCTTGACAACACCGTCATCATCAACATCAGCAACTATCGATGTTTGAGTGATTCAGTTCCTCGTTTTAAATTGACCCGCATATTTCATTACGATTTCAGTTATTGAGGAAATCAGACTTTTTATGTAGACACGATGATTTGATAAATTTAGTCCAAGGTGACAACGTTAATTTAGATAAAAACTGCGATCGAAAATGTATATGTATGTGTGTGCGTGCGTGTTATAAACTCTTTCGCGCGTCATTCAAAAGTCAGTACCAAACATCAGTTCGTTGATGTAACCGTTCTGAACATGTAGCGTGTCATGGATTTCAAATAGTTTACAGGTGCTTTGGTTTACACCTTAGTCAGCGTTGGTAATGATTTTTTTAATATGTGATGTTATCAATACGAAGAGCTAACGCCGATATTTTTAGTTTGTCATAGTACAGTAAACAATGTGAGCGATATGGGTAGTAGCGCTACGCGCTTTCGCGGGTGCTGTCTGATATACAACAGCGACAACAAGAAAAACAACAACAACCATAATAATAATAATAATAGTACCTACAACATTTTTGCAGTTGTCAATGACACATCAGGAAACATTGTCTCTGACCTGTTGGTACACTCCAAATTGTGGTTTAGTCTGCAGAGAACAACGTTAACTAAAGCAGGCGGTTAGTTCATTGTTTTCTCTCACTGTCTTTTTGCTGAATACGTATTTATCATAGAATTTTTTTACTGCTTCAACGCAAATTATCAGTCTGTTCCAGAGTTTGACAGAAGCTCCAACCTGCCGTAACGCTATGAGAAACGTTTTCTTCACACACCCAAAACTACGCACTTACTTGTAATTAAGTATAGCGGTGGAAACGAGGTTTGACGATGACCACGATGCCACTGACGACGTCGACTGTCGCTTCCTCGTGTTCGTCTCAATTGGTATCGTCAGTAGCACCGGTACCACCTCACCATGGCGACGTTTTGTCCCAGTTTCCGTTTCGTACGATCCACGATTACATTTATTACGCTTTCAGTGTCCAATATCTTGCGTCTGTAGATGATGACGAGGCTCGTTACGTAGCGACGAAGACGCATCGTTATCTTTATCCTCGTCGTCTGCCTGACTAACAACAGCAGCATGAGTACAACATCAGGTTTGACTAAGACCACGACGTTAACTGACGATGGCGACGATACCACTAGCGAAACTTTTGACGGTTCCTTATGTTCGCGTCAGAAGGTATCGTCAGTGGAACCGGCACCACCACACCATGGCGACGTTTTGTTCCAGTTTCCGTTTCGTACGATCCACGATTACAATTATTCCGCTTTCAGTGTCCAATATCTTGCGTCTGTAGATGATGGCGAGGCCCGTTACGTAGCGACGAAGACGCATCGTCATCTTTATCCTCGTCGTCTGCCTGACGAACAACAGCAGCATGAGTACAACATCAGGTTTGGCTAAGACCACGACGTTAACTGACGATGGCGACAATACCACTGGCGAACCTTTTGACGGTTCCTTTTGCGTCAGAAGGTATCGTCAGTGGAACCGGTACCACCGCACCATGGCGACGTTTTGTCCCAGTTCCCGTTTCGTACGGTCCACGATTACAATTATTACGCTTTCAGTGTCCCATATCTGGCGTCTGTAGGTGATGACGAGGCTCGTTACGTAGCGACGAAGACGCATCATCATCTTTATCCGCGTCGTCTACCTGACAAACAACATCAGCATCAGTATCTGGAGTCTATTGTCTTCCGGCAGACTAACGAGAGCTGAGCAACGTCGTGTTTCTAATCAGTCGAACAATAGGACCAACATTACGTGAAACAGTTGACCGACAAATATGCCAATGCTTGTAGCCTAGGCGTTTAGTGAATATGGTATTCCAGAATCCCATATGAGGGATCATCATCTTTATCACCGTGTTCTGGTCTTCAGGAATGCCACCTTGTGCCGGGGTTTGAATTTTCCCGGCGCGGAAAGAATGCGATCAGTGCCGCCAATGCGCTGTGCTCGCCACAGCTAACTCGATTATTAAGATGTGATTGCCAAGCCAAGCCATGGCGACGCGAACTAGTAAGCCAGTCAACCGTGTCAGCTGGTTGCTGGACGCAGCTGTTAGTAAGGAGGTTACGAAAAGGTTATGATCTGCAAATCGGAACAGGTCGATTTTATGTAGGAGTGGGACAGAAAAATACAGGCAGCATTCTCATTTCTTCGCCAACCTTCCAAGAGAGTGTTCGATGGTCTGACGGCCTAGGGTTAAGTACTTCGTAGATCTTTCCATATGACTTCATAAGCCAGTAAAGGGTTTTCAGGTGAGGCTCAATTATATTATTCTATGTTCATTTAATGATGGGTTATGTGTTATATTTGTGTATGTGTGTGTGTGGCCCAGACGTCTGTAAATCCTATTTCATTGTAATACCTTTCTATTATAAAATTGACTTACATGTTACTTCCGGTCTAGAAACACGTGGTGACATTGTATTTAATTGTATATTTAATTTAATCAAATTGTAAATTTAATCAAAAGTAATGACTATAACTGAATAAAATAAACCATGCTAAATTAATAAGAGCAGATAGAATGTTGATAGAAATTCTGACAGTCAGTGTGGTGTCTGTGTTCCGAGGCGAGAGAGTGTAGGGGTGGGTGTATTGATTGACGGCTAAGCTACAAATAAAAATGTTATAGGGTCCCCGCACCAGCCGGGAGAAAGGGAAAGCAGAGGTAGTAACATCGACACCGGTCACTATCAGCAGAGCAGTGCACCAGGATGCTCCCCGAAGCCGTCACGCCCAGGAATACTCCTCCAGCAGAACACCTAAGGACCCACATCTGCCTGGAATGAGACTCGCTGGAGATTCGCCACACTCTAAGGACCATCTGCAGCACTCATGGCACACTGGTCAACATGGTACGCTTTGAGCTTTTCAAAAGTACAGGTGGGAGCGTTCTAATTATTAAACTTCAGTCAACAACAACTCAATAGAGTGGCCCCCTGGTATTCAGGTTAAACATCTTGTTAATGCTCTTAAAGGAAATGGTACAAGAACTCCAGCTGTTTTAAATAAAACTGTAACTAAATATTTTGTGATAACTTAAATTGATATTCTTAAAGAAAATGATACTAGGATCCAACTGTTCAAAAGACTTGTAACTAAATATTTTGTGATAAGTTAAATTGATGTTCTTAAGGAAAATGGCACTAATAAAAAATTGTTACTGGTTACAAGAGTGTTGATTGCAAATCCTGTCACTCTGGGCTCCAGCACACTTTTCGCTTCCTCTAGGCAAAGTAGTCTAGTTATTAAATTTTGCGTAACGGCCTAAGTGGCTATTACAACCTTGCATCGCCGATTTGTCTTTCAGAACATCTGGTTGTTGTCTTTTTGTTTCTCGTGGTCTAATCTCTATACCAGCAGGCGGCAACTCTGCACCCGTCGATAAGGTTTGATGCTCCCGCGAACCAATTTGTAATTTTCTTTTCTTTTGAACGAAGGAACACACCCGCATTGTACCTGCTTCGAAGTACTTTATTATAAAATAGTACAAGCCGTTTCAAATTTTACTTTTTTCTAATACAATAATTACTGTGAGTTAGTTTTTTCAAGGAAAGGAACTGAAACCTTCATTTATGTTTTAGGTGTGATTTTTTTAAGTTTTACATGTCTATGCACGTTATAAAAATAAATAGTGTTATTGTGGTTAGTTCTTTAATTTATTTTTATAAAAACGTGTTCCTGTTTAACCATTTTTTTTTGTTTAAAGTATTGTTAGTTTTAACGTGAGTGTGCATGACGGCAGTTTGTTGATGACCTACTCCTAACTTGAAAAGTTTTACAAATTTATATGAAAAATACTACAAAGCTTTTTTTGATTCGGGTTCCACGTCGCTAATTTTTGTAATTTTCCACTACAGGTAATGTCTGTAGTGCTTTCACCATCCGATTTTGTGCATTTTTTATGACGGCAATTTTTGGACAGCAGACTGGATAACGGATCACCATCTTCGTCTTCTTCGGCAGTATCACCTACAGTGCAGCAGTGTTACAGGCACTGAACATATTCCCAAAGATTGTGTTTACTAGTAACAGCGGTACGATTGGAGCATGTTGATTTGTTGATACCTAAAATTTTTTTGTCTTTGTTGGTTAGACGGACCCAGACAATTGATGAAAATTTATTATAGTAGAACAGAGTAGAAAATTACATATGTATAGATTTTGTTTAGCCCTAAGGATTGTGACAGCCAGTAATATAATGTAAAAAATAATTTCACTTTTCGTAATTGTTTGAAAATAATTTTTTATTGTGAAGAATTGAGCCATGACTTACATTTATATCAATAACAGTAATAATGTGATGAAAATGATTATGATGTTGGTGACGATGTAAGACTAACAAGAACAACTGCAGCAGCAGCAGCAGCAGCTCTAACAACAACAACGACGACGACGACGACAACAACAACAAATTTGATGACAATTTTCGGACAGCAGACTGGACAACGGATCATCATCTTCGTCTTCTTCGACAGTGCCACCTACAGTGAAGCAGTCTTACAGGCACTGAACCTCTTTCCAAAGAGCCTGTTTACTAATAACAACGGTAAGATTGCAGCATATTGATGCCTAAAGTGATGCTTGTGTTCGTTGCATAGACGGACCCAGACAATGAATGAAAATGTATTATTGTAGAACAGAGTAGAAAATTACATATGTATGATTATGTATTGTGATTATTATTATTATTATTATTATTATTATATAATAAGCCCTAAGGATTGTGACAGCCAGTAATGAAATGTAAAAAAAAAAAATCACTTTTTTGTAGTGGTTTGAAAATAATTTTTTATTGTAAAGAATTGAGCCATTGACTTAAGGTTATATGAGAAACAGTAATAATGTGATGAAAATGATTATGATGTTGGTGACGATTTAAGACTGACAATAGCAACAGCAAGAGCATCAGCAGCAGTTACAACAACAAGAACAATGACGACGACAAAAACAACAACAACAACAATAATAATAGTTTTACAAAGAAGGGAAGAAGAATACAGAAGTAAAGGGAAATAAGGAGAATGTAAAGGAAAGTAAGAGAGAAAGAGAAAGGGAGAAATAAGAAAAAGTAATCTAATACTTTTCAGGGTTCTATTTTCGGCCTGTGGTACCCCTGAAGTTAACAAATTTTCAAAACAAATGTTACATTTCTTCTTCTTCTTCTTCTTCTTCTTCTTCTTCTTCTTCTTCTTCTTCTTCTTCTTCTTCTTCTCCTCCTCCTCCTCCTCCTCCTCCTCCTCCTCCTCCTCCTCCTCCTCCTCCTCCTCCTCCTCCTCCTCCTCCTCCTCCTCCTCCTCCTCCTCCTCCTCCTTCTTCTTCTTCTTCTTCTTCTTATTATTATTATTATTATTACATGTTTCCGGATTGTTCTCTAATGACACGATGTCTCCTGTAGACATCTCTGCCACCGCTCAATATGAGTTCTTCAGTATTGCGTCCATACCAAATCCCCTCAGTCTCGGTATTCCTGGGATGTCCGTCCGGCAATCCACCAATATGTGCTGTAAGGTCTCCTCATGTGTCTCTGACACAGCAGACAGGTAGCGGCCTGGGTCAGGTTGAATCTGTATAAGTATGACTGGGTCACAATATGGCCAAGCCTTCCTCTGGAGCCGAACGTTTGAACGCTCCTAGGGATGTTTCTATATATGAAGACATCCTGTGCACTGACTTGATGTTTGTATGTTGAACATTTGGTGGAGTTTAAAAATGTGTTCTTCCATGTCTCCATGAGTCTTCTGCTGAAATCTAAAGTAGCAGCCGGGAGTGATATTACACTTTCCTCCAGTGGCAACAGCATAGTTGTGTCCTTAGCCATCCTGTCCACTTTTTCATTACCGGCAATATCTACGTGGCCGGGTACCCATTGTTAAGTTAACTCAATTTTGCTGCTTTCCAGTTTTTTGATTATGTGGAATATGTGAACTGTTCTGAAATAGTATGCTGATGGTTTATATTGTTGCAGCAACAGTAGCGCTGCCTGTGAATCTGTGAAGATACATACTTTTTTACTGTGTAAGGTGAGGCAGCAGGTCAGTGCTGCATTGATTGCCAGAAGCTCAGTGTCAACACTTGAACAGGAGTTGGCCGGTACAAGGAAGGATTCCTGCGTACTAGGAATGAAATATCCTGCCCCCGACCTCTTTCCTTGTGTATCCAGTGATCCATCCGTATAGATATGGACGTATTGGTTGTAGTTTTCCGCTATTACTTGTTGTGCTATAGCACGCAGAACTAATGGGTCAGTGTTTTGTTTTGTAGTTGTCTTGATAAATCACATACACTTTTTGACACAATTATACAAAAAACAAACATTAATTTGAATCCCCGCGCCAATCCCCTTCCTCCATGCACCACCCCCACTACACCTTCCGTACAACAACCGTTACTAAATACTGGCAGTCTGTCTCTAAGCTGAAGAAGGCGAATACGACGCCGAAACGCGTTCAACGAGAAGAAAAAACAGTAAGTTCACAAGTAAAAGTTTCATTTTTAGATAAAGTGTTTGTTTTGTTACGCTGTCTTTTAATGTAGTTCTTATTGCTGGCTGCATCCACTGGGGGTGTTTCATTTACTGGAGGGATTTTTTGAGGTTGGTTATTGCCATCCGAAAGCAGGATTTTGCTTTTGTATAAAAAGAATCTTTTCTGATTCATTGCTGGATTAATTTTCTGTAATGGATGCTCCGTGGTTATTGTTCTAAATTTCAGACTGAATTTACCTATTCTTTTGTTTATGTATACATCGAGAGGTTCTATATTGAGTTCAGCTTCCATAGCTTTTACTGGTGAGGCCCAGTTACATTTCAATATGGGTTAAAATTCCCTTTTAGTCTGGTACCCAGCTGGACGTTTTTTGGGCCTTTTCATCCTAACGTTTTGAAAATTTTCAAAACGATCCAGTATACAGATTTCAGTTAAAATTCTTTTTAACTTGATACCCCACATGAAAATTTTGTGATGTGTTTCACAATTTTGACCCATGTTTTGGGACCTAGAGTCTCAAAATTTTGAGACATCTAAAAGTGAACACTATATTCACTGGTTAAAATTTCCACTGATTAAATTTACAACCCACATGCTTTGTATGATTTTTTGACTATTTTGATCCTGACATTTTTGCCTCTTGCTCTCAATTTTGGGGGGAATCAATCTCAGAAACAATAAAGTTCCAGAATGCCTTTCGCATTCAAGAACCAAATCACATACCTACTTTTACACAGAGTGGGCGTTTTTTTTTTAACTTTCATTTTATTTTTAAAAATCCTGTAATTGGAAATTGCTTTAAAATTCTTCTTTATTTATGAACTGTGTTGGGTTTTTATACCTCAGTCATACTGTTAATTCTTTCCTCAGGCCTATCTACAGTATTGTTAAATATTTTGTGTTATTCATTTCAGAAATTAATTTTAAAAATAGATAAATGTAGGCATAATTATGTATAATAACGGTACTGTATGGCTGCAAAACAAGCAAAATTGCATCAATTTAATGATGATTGCTGGTAGCACTACAGTTCTTTAGTAACTTTTATGTAATATTTAAAAATGATCTTCTGTTAAAACGAAACAGTACTGTGTATATAGCTCACATTTTATTTTACTATACGCAGTTCTTCATTTTTTACTATGCATTTTAGCAATCTGGATAATTGAAAATTTTGAATAATCATAGTCTGGATAAAAAACTTTTAACAATAATAAAAAATAACTTGAATCAGGTAATGTATTAAAAAGTTCCCATCGATCATATATAGAAACAACCTAATTAATGTAATTAGGAAAGTGAAAGATTTGTTTTATCTCAGTTGTCACCAAGACAGTGGAGGATATCAAATCAGTTTGACAATAATTACATGTAAACAAGGTGTTGATAATAAACTATTTCATAGCCTCATTACTGTAATTTCTATGTTACAATAGCAGGGGGACTAAAAGGAACAATAAAAGTCAGATGTGGATGCTATGTTGCCATTTACAAATGGGAATAATAACAGTTACAAAAATTATTCTTCTACAACTTTATTATTTTTTTATCTAGCTGTTGTAGTAAAAATAAAAAAATAGTTTAAATTATTTTTAAGAAGCATGCAAATTCCAGGATTTGACAGAGTGGCTAGCTGTAATAAAAAAATATTGATAACATATTAAAGATGCTGTAATAATAATAATAATAATAATAATAATAATAATAATAATAATAATAATAATAATAATAATAATAATAATAATAATAATAACAATAATAAATATTATTCTGTTAACATCCTGTTCCTATTGGAGAAGCCTGTAAAAAGTCACTTAACAAGTTTGCTTTCAAAGCAAATTGAATGCTAGGAATGTTTTATTAAATTTCATGAGCAGGTTGTACAAGGAGATTGACAATGTTGTGCTGGTATGTTTATCGATGTTGTGAAGGCTTCTGCCCGTACAGAGCACTTGATTCTCCTATCAATGATGTTTGATGGAGGAATTAGAGGAACCAGTTTTAATTGGTTTACGTCATACTTGACTGAAGTGAACAGTATATTCAGTGATTGGAGCATTCTAAAATACACCATTCCAGAGGAATCAGTTTTTTTGAAGGTTTTATTCTTAAACTGTGTTAATAATTTGTGTGAAGGCCATTTTAAGGCATATATTTTTCTTTTGCAAGGTTTATGAAATTTTATGAAAATTCCAATGTTGACCACCTTGAAGATGATTTGCAAGATAATTTAAATGCTGCATGGTTGCCTCTCCAATAATTGTGATAATGAGTTCAGTAAAAAGTAGATTGCTTTTAATTTAATGCAAAACAATTTAATTTAATTTATTTTACAATCTTTTCAGTATCATGACTTAACACGCATGTGAAACACTACTTGTCAATGCTTAAATTCAAGAGAAAACAGAAAAATAAATGTTTTGATGTTTGGAAAGGACAGGAACAGTAGCTAAACCAAGACTGGGTTCAAACATTTATAAAACCTTGTTAAATCTATTGCTGGCTATTAAATTACTGTGAATTATCTTCGTTCATCATTGTTGCTTTCAGTCAGAGTAGAATAGAAACTTCTTTAGATGACCAATTTAAGTCGGAGATATTGGCTCACAACCAGAAAGTTATGACACAATAGAGACATTCTTAGGAGACTAATTAATGCAGTTTGTTTTCTAGATAAACAAGAATTACCAATTTTGGGGACACGACAAAATTCAGTTAATCAAGGCAATTAGGTAGAACTTTTAAACTACACAGCCAAATATGATCCTCTTTTTGCTGATAATATGAAAACATCTACTGTATTCAGAGGACTGTTTAATCGAATACAAAATGATCTCTATGAAGCAGTCAGCTTACTTTCTTTAGTGTCATTGAAAAAATGAAATAAAGGAGGGAAACACTGTATTAGTCGACAAAATCACACACATTTCAAATAAAACATAGTTCTCTATAGTTTTGCATTATTGGTGTGCTTACTATGGAGAAGTAAAAGAGATTACTAGGATTTACTGTCATAAGATGTGATCGACATGCCCAGGCTATTACAGAGCTCATTCGCCTGCTGCTGGTTGAATTTGAATTTGCAGTGAAAAACTAGTTGCTGAAGCGTAAGCTGGTGCACTAAGAGTAGCAGGAAATGAAGTACAGACCTAAGTAAGGTTTCGGATACAACTCAGCTTCACCAAAATGTTTACCCACCACATGCTACTGAGAACGTATAATAACCTAGAACACTCATAACATTCAGGCCACCCCTATCCCACAGAAAAAACCATTAGGATTTGTCATAAATGCACTAGCCATAAATTGTCATTCAGTATCTGTAAGTCTGGTATTTCCTACGAGTTTATGTCGTTTACCTGAGTTAATTATTTTAAATACTGCCTCGCTAATATTAGAAGTTTCAATATTTTGGAATAACCCATGTGTGCACAATATAAGGATATTAATTTTGTTGTGTCTTTTTTCTTTTTTACAGACCCTTATACCATATTCTACACACCCCCAGGGTATACCCTGGAAGCCACGAGAAACAGTAAGCAAAACTTACTAAGCTCTATTAGTGTCATATTAATATTATGAACTAACATTAGTGTTAATAATAATTAATATGACTATTAATTGTAACTGTTTCATATGACTGTTTCTTATTATATGTCAGGACTGGTTTAAAAATAGCATTTTAAGAAAACCTAGAACAATCTCACAGTATAATCAATGGAAACTCATGCAACTTCTGATTTCAAAAAATGGTTACTTACAATAAATTTGCAAATATTTTTCACTACCATAGCACCAATAATATTTTACTGAAGAGATTAACATTCTGCCATACCCATTGAATATAACAGTGTACTTAAAGATACATTAATTTGCAAATATAAAAATTAAATATGAATGCAACAAATTAATAACAATAGAATACAGAAATGTATTCCCTGAATCATAAAAGATTTTGAAAATACAATACTCTGTTTCATTCAGAACAAATAATAACCTAAAACACTCATTAAATTCAGGCGACCCCCCCCCAACCACAGAAAAACCCATTAAGATTTTCTGTACCATATGTAAATCAGTTATAATGACTGTGATTAATCCTATACAAGGCAACCAGAGAAATGTTTTGAAAACAGATACGTGGAATGCTTAAGTAAAAAGATTATATATATAACATTTCTTCTTATACATAACTAATAGTTTAAAGCACACAATTACAAGAATGGTCAGTACGTGGATGAATTTGAATACAAAATTGGAAACCAGCCAATTATCCTATGATTGACTTTATCAAAACATAAAAGAGAACAACCTTTATATATGGTTGGCGATTTGCATCTTCATATAGCAACACATTTAATATATTAACTATGAACTTTATTGTCACAGTAAATTCTAATTTGCACATTATTTATATTTTTGATATTTATGATGTTTTGTTTATAATTATCTTAAAAATTTGTAAACTGTGGATAGGTAAGAATCACTAATAAAATCAATTTTCAACACAGATCCTTGATAAAGATAACAGTTTACTGTATTTAGATTAATAAAGTTAATACAGTATACTGGATAACAGCCAATATTCAGCATTTCTAATACGCTCTTACTGTATTTGAATATTTTATAAAACATTATAATTTTGTAAACATCCATGTCTAGTCAGTCAGCAATAAAACTGTTGAAGCCAATTTAAAAAAACATACCAATGTATCATATATATTTTTATTCTGGTGTATTTGTGTAATTTGTTTCTTTGTATGATTTGGTGTATGATATGTTAACAGACATGATCCAGACTCCAGGACATACACCCATGGTCACTGAGGTACGTACTGTAATGTATAAAAGCTAATGCAGCCATATAGATTAGCAATACACTTTATTAGTGAAAGTTATCTAATACATAATAGAAAGTATCTAATTCATAATTTCTTACAGTGAGCTTTTTTTCACAATTTAGTAAATAAATGAGTCATAGTTACATGAAATGCACCAATAACCACCTTGGTGACCTACTAGGACTTATCATTTTGGATATTGGTTTGCCCTTTTTTAAATAAACAACACCAATGCCTAACCTTGCTGTCACTAATAACATTCACACCATGAATCTTACAGAAGTGTCTGTGGATTCCTTTAGCATTATTCTACTTTGCAACAGAAACATCATTACAGCACAAATCTCACAACTTGTGGGATCCTTTGCTACTGTACTCCTTATAAATAATTTATATTCAGGCCAATGCAGTACTGATCTCAACACATCAACAATGTAGTACACATCCCTAATCTTCTACCCTGCCATAAGCAATAACGGATACGACCTTAATGTGGACCTTGTATAACATGGCCAATTTGTTTGTTTCTGTTAAAAAGTCTGACCACTGTTATACATTGCCTCTATAAAAATGAGATTTTGAATATACTGTATATGTATCTGTAAGTAGTCACAAAAATAATTCGTATTAAATGATTATAAAATCCACTACACAACTGTTTACGGAGATTAATATTAAATATCAATATATCATTGAATCATTGTAAGAAAAAATGTAGTCAGAATGAACACCTACCATTCAATTTAAATAAGAATTTTAAACCATTTTTATTTTTTTGTGGACTTCAGTTATCAATATTAAAGTGTATCTTGCTTGTGAAACTATTTGCTGACTTTTAGTGCTTTACAAATCCATCATCACCAAAAAAAAGAAAAAAAGCTACATTAATGTACTATATAAGGATGCTCTAATTTTAATTTTGTAAGAATTTTTCGTATTTAAGTGTTTTAATTAATTAATTGTATTTGTGTACAGCCACGCCAAGTGAATGTGTTCGTGCCTGAATGGAGCAGTCTACATCCCTTGAGCTACGGTGGTAAGCATAAGTTATTTTCAATAAATATAATATTTAAAACCATCTTTTCTGAAACATCAAGGCTCTGGCATATACAATACTAGAGTAGTTAGATTTTCAGTATTTGTTTTCACATTTGTAGTTCACCTATAGGCCTACTCGTATTATATAATAACTAACTATATTAGTAGTATTTAGTAACCATGTGTATTAGTAAGCAGACCATATGATTTTCATAGTTATAGCTATTTCAAAGGTATTCATACAGTAGACCTGTAAGCATATTAATTTGATTAATGATTTCTTTTAACAGACTCCATCTTCTCCATGGCAGACTGGGATACTGGGACTCCTAGTCCATTTGCCACCCACAACAGTAAGCAAAACTTCATTATACTTTATATTTTAATTTCACATTCTTGTGAAATTGTAGGGTTTTGACATGCACATTAGTATTTAGTTTCCAAAGTTTTATTTCGTCTATGTAGGTAGATTATAATAATAAATAATAATAGTACTATGGTAATAGTTAATCTCATCATAGTTCCCAACACTTCCTTACTATGTTTTTGAAATTGTACACAACGTTACAATTTTTGCAAGTGTATACATTTCATCAATCATGCATAAATTAGTTAAAAGTAATTTCAAAAAAATGTTGTTTCTATTATTTGTTTTGTTTCTGGTATATTTGTTTGATTTGTTTCTATTATTCTGTTACCAGACATAGTGGGTGAAATCCCAAGACCCGTACCCCTGTTCACTGAGGTATGTACTGTAATGCATAAGATACTGTAACAGTCTAGATTAGGAATATATCAGCAATGAAAGTTTGTGTACTTTATATCTGTAGACTTAACTGTAGAATTCAAAATTGTTTGCAGTTTTAGAACTGATTTGTTACATTTATTAATAATAATAATAACACTGAGAGTACATGCTGGTACTGGTAATTGTAATTTCTTAAGTAACACCAGCATATTGTTTAGTTATACAATTTTTCTGTGAAAATTAACTAAGTGATTATAAAAGTCTACAGTAGCCAAATTAAACTTATTTCCAATTGTCCATCAAGATTATGCTAATTTTTTAAAATAGAAATCTATTATTTTAATAATTCTTGTTGTGCATTTGCACATATCTTACCCAGGGGTGTAGTTTTTTGGGTGGGGCGATGAACAAGAACGGTTCCCCTACCCTGAAGGTTGAAAAAAGTTGACGAATTTTGTTAATCTCTTAAATTATAGACCATTTTATTATTTTTTCAACTGTGTACGCTAGTATAGTAGTAACTGTTTATTAAATATACAAACAGGTTTATTACAAAGCTTTTGCATAAACGTTTGAAATAAGAAATATATGAAAATAAATTCGGTCAGTTAGCATCTTCTAAACAGCATTTCTCTAACACATATTTATTGTGTTATTACCGTTCATTTTAATGGGATTGATTTCAGGATATTATCACATGTTTTTGGACCAATGTTGGTTAAAGGTAGCAATGTTGGTTAGTCTTCTGAATAAAAAACAATATATTGCAAATATCATGTAGTCCCGCACACAATAATTATTAGCATTAATTATTGCTACCTCAACCCAGAATTGTGATAAAGTCTTCTACAGCAGAATATACCAAGAGTGACATTATAAGTAAAGTAACATTATTCTCAGAATTTTGTTAACCAGGCACACTAATTGTGATGGAGAGAGAGAGAGAGAGAGAGAGAGAGAGAGAGAGAGAGAGAGAGAGAGAGAGAGAGAGAGAGAGAGAGAGAGAGAGAGAGACAGACAGACAGACAGACAGACAGAGATAACCTGTGAGTTTCTCTTATTGCGTTATATAGTTTTAGGATTTCTGTATTTTGCTGAAGAAACATTTATTTTAGTAGTTATGAAAATATATACAGCATAATCATTCATTTTTTCTCTTTTTTATAGACCTGCAACTACATTAAACTTGACGTTCAGACATGGGGAATTAAACTAATGGTAAGTCATGTATTCAGTGTTACCTTTCAAAAATGTTGTTATGCTATTCATAACTTATAAACTCTTACTTAAACAATGTTAATTATATTAAGTGAATGTCAGAGTTCAGCAATATATAAAATTGGAACTCATGTTACATTCACAGGGCATTTGTATTGAAGCAAATGTTTACATACACTGTAGTGTGCACCTACAACTGAACACAAAACAAGTACTGTAGTACATGTGGCAATGAAATAACTACAATTGCGCACTACACCTGCACAACAAATGTAAGATGTATTATGCAACAAAGTTCTTTAAAAAGATCAAGATACAAATAATAATTTTTTTATACTATTTATAGTTTTGAATACCTTCAGGTTTGATGTATCTATACAACAGTAGCAGCTAACCCACAGTTCCTGTGGAGGTGTATCAAATGGCATGTGGAAATAATACAAATAACACAATTTTGTTTTGAACCTTGTTACCTTTACAACTTTATTGGACTCACAATACAATTCTACTGCTGCTATTATGTAATTTTAAAATAGACCTATATTAAAAACAAAAAATAATATTTGATGCTGAGCTGGACTCTTATATTCGATGTCAATTAACAAATCTGTCTAAACATAAAGAATAAAAAATCAAAACCCACATCAGAGACATATATATCCTAAAATTAATCAAAATTGTATGCATATATATAATCTGTTTTAAATTATTAATTATGAAATCGAATTTATTTTAATTTTATTTATTTTCTGAATTTCAGTTTGCGTAAAGCTAAAAGAATGAACTATAGTAGTTATCACCCCTCATAACTATGGGTCTTGTGTGAGGCATTATACACACATGTATACATGGACACACAGTATTACCAACGCGGTCAAGCTAAAGTCCTTAAACACTACCCACAAAGGCTCCATTTTCATATAAAAATTCATATAAATAAAAACATTTCATATTCTGCCTTTTGTTAATTGTTTGCTTCTCAATTTAAATTGTCTATTTAGCATTAAAATCTGTCAATTTAGTGCAACTTTTATACTTCTCATAAACACACCATACTCTAGTTAAATGAGTTGTTTTCGATTGGATGTAATCACCCTATTAATTTGGGGTTATCTCCCTTATTTTCCTGTTATGTTGCTTTTGGTTGTATACAGCTGGTATTTGTTTTGGGATGTTAAGTTTGAAATATGAAATTACACAAATTACTCCTTGTAAGACTAAAAAATTTTTTAATAATTTCGTACATGCACATGGATTCACAATGTGTACATTGGTTGTGTTGTGTGTGTGTGTGTGTGTGTGAGAGAGAGAGAGAGAGAGAGAGAGAGAGAGAGAGAGAGAGAGAGAGAGAGAGAGAGCGTGTGTGTGTGACAGCATATAATTAATTACCAGTGTGATCTCTCACTACTCACCAATTTCACTAATTAAGGGGGTAATTATTTTGTTAACTATGTAAAGCTCAGCATACAAAAATAATCATAAGGTATCTAAACTAGCATACAGAGATGTTTAAAAGTATTACTAAATGTCTCTTGTTAATTATGACTGGATAAAATTAACTTTAAATGTAAGCCATAATGTTTGTACTAATTTCATGTAAGTCTGGTGAACCACAAAAATCGCCCAGACTGTCCCCTAAAATGTCCAAATCGACTCTAGAAATGTTGCTAATCCTAAATATAAGTTTTCGCCACTAGTACGATCTTCAGGTTCCCTAGATTTAGAGACTTTCTCCCCCCCAAATTAGCAACACTGCAGACTCACAGTGTTTGAAAGGAAATTCACTCAGTGCCATACCCAAGTTTTACAAGAGCAAATTAAAATTATTTGACTGATAAATTGGCCACCACTGCTCTAAAACATAGTAATCCATCAATCAGTTTCCAAGTTTAACCTTTACAGCACGTTTCGGTGACTTGTCAACATTTCATGCCTGTCACACTCATCATAAGGGCGAACTCAGCCCGCCTCAGAGCTGTTGTAATGTTGTGTATGCCACCATGACACACATGCATAGAAGCCACAGTGTATTATTGGATTAATACAGTTAATAGTAAGTTAATTAATTAATCCTCTGCTACAACTCTCCACTTCTTAAGTAAAACTTTAGTGCATAGCATGCACACTGTAGATGGTTAATATAAAATCCAATTTGGTTCCCATGTTTTAAATAATTTTATATGATCATTAAACATACTACTTAAGGAAATGTTTACTATTAATATAAAATGTGTGTGTGCAGGCCATCAAACAAGTCGTTAAAATCTCATACATTCCTGTAGACAATGGATTCAGATTCATGACAACGTACAGAATCACCATGAACATGTACGAGTTTGTTCACGAAGTAAGTTAGCGCTCTGATTTACAAATGATGTAAATTTGTAGATACATAATATGTATTTTTTTAGCATCTGCTGTATCATATGCACAAATTTTCATGGTATGTTTCTTTTTACCTATCGCAACTATATAAATAACTCTTTTTAAAAATAAACATGTACCTACAAGTATTTAAAAAAAAAAATATTGCAACTTGATTATTAATGGCACTGCACCACTGCCGGTCCTGAGTAATTTTAAAAATAATTATCATTGAACCATCATATCAAATATGTTTAGTATTTAGCCTAATGAAATAGTTGAAAATAAATCATATGAAATATATCAATAAAATATTATGTAAAGTGTATATATGACATTGTACAGTATGTATAGCAAAACTGAAAGTTAAGGGCATGGAAATGCGCGAAACGCTTACCATCAGAGGGGAAAGGCGATGTGGAGGGAGTTGCTGTGAGATGTGAGACGAGAATTGTTGTTATCAGCGAAAGTGCAGCCAACCTATGAATATCAATTCTAATAGTAACAAAAACTCGTGACTGTTAAGGTTTGTTTGTAAATGTGTCACCTCGAATCTGTGTGTGTGTGTGCGTGCGCGTGTGTGTGTGCCTACAGTCACACAGCCAGCTTTAAAAAAAGAATTATATGTTTATTGTTTCCAACGTAAATCAAATAATAATAATAATAATATTGTAATTGTATTACTATACAAATCAAGCAAAGGATATGTACTGTTCTCACGTACATATTGGAATTTGTTGCTGTTACATATCAGAATGTTTTATAAACATATCTGAGTGTTGTCTGGTTCTGTCATTGTGTACTTCTAAGACGTAAAAACTACAGCCTTTCTGACTGTTCTTATCGCAATGGAATATGCAAACTGTACACTTCCACTCCTTAATTACACTCGACTATCTCTATAGTTTACCATTACATAAAGGAACGGGTTCTTCATATTAATTTAATTGCAAGAATCTTTTAAATCCTGGACAACAAAAAAACTGTTTATTATTACTTCCCGTGCTTGACTATGAATAACTTTCTTGTTTTTGCTAGTTGAAGGAGAAGTATCCATTTTAACAAATGGCGTTACTGGATGATAACACAAATAATTACGATAATATATAATTACAGAATAAAAACTACCAATAGAAATTAACTAAAAATTTAAATAACTAATAAAAATGAGTGACTTTAAAACAATGATACAATTAATAATAAATTGAAATAATAGTAACAAATGCAAGACTGAGATAGCGCGTAACACAGTAACTAACAATGTACGGGTAACTAAAACATCACGCGCAAGTTGGCAATAACTTCTCTTGCCTATCAGCTGATTCTCCGTTACCCTCTCGCCATTCGCAATGTCAAAGTGGACTTTTCCATCCATAAATTGGTGTCTGCGCATATGCCCCTAACTTTCAATTTTACTGTACATGTTGGTATGTATACAAACGTTTATAAAAAGAAGAAAAAAAATCAACTACCTAATTATGCACACTGCATTTCAATACTACAATAGGAAAAGGCAATTTTTACAAAGTTACTGATGTAGGCCTAAATGGGGAAATCAGAGATAAGCAGAATACCAAGCACTTGAAAGACTTTGCTGTGTTTTAATGGCTTTCAGATGATGAAGGTATTTTGTAAAGATAAGAAAGTGCACATGTGTACGTGGCCTTTTTAATCACATAACTTTATTGATTAACCATACATAACAGAATACACATAAATACATCTAAATGAGCTGTACCAAGGGTAAAATTACAGGCAAATCAGTATGATTGGAATGTTTATAAGACATTATATTTTACACAGGGAGGTCAAAAAGAGCAAACCTTGCAAACACACAACAGAAAGAGCTATACATGGTGTTAACATATTAGAAATAAAAGAATTGAAGGAAATAGAAAATACTAAGAGCTATAAAGGTACAAGTGATACCATTATCAATTAATTATTGAAGTATTTACCATAAGACAATTAAAGTATATTTTTCAAGTTCCTGAATCTACGCTAATAAAAAAGATTACACATAGCAGTTAAGACTGAGTAGGATACAATTATAGTTACTATATTTAAGAAAGTTAATAGATTTTATTGTTATAATGATAGGGGGATATTAGACTCATAAACTCATCTTTAAAAACATACTCAAATACAGTATTATTATGTTAATTAGAAGTCACTTTCTCTAAGAACTTCCTTTTTATTTTATAGAGCACTGTAGGGATTGGTAAGATAATGTCGAGTGAAAAGTGATAATTAACAGTTTCTTGTGGTATACAAAAAATTTATTTAAATACATCATTATAAGAGAAAATATTAATATAATTGATTAAAATGAAAATTTCATTTAATATCATTTAATAATCGATAATTATCTAAAGAACATAATTTTTATTTAAACTCAGCAAACATCATTTATATAATGAATGTTCAGAATATCATATTAAAAACAATCTTGTTAACTTAAAATTTAAATATGAACATTGTGTACAAAGAAACAATTTGTGACAATAGCATATACAGTAGAGTCTCGTTTATCCGACCTTCGCTTATCTGACATTCCGTATTATCCAACGTCCCACCGCAAAACACAAATAACGCATTAATCGGTAACAAGAACTGCAAGTTGCGAGCATGAGCGTAGTCTATTTTTTGTTGCTCCCGACTCTACCGCAGCTAATTTGTTACCCCGACTGTACAGTCTACACTATGACTCATGTGTCTGTCATTCGCCCCACCCTCACTCGCTCCATGTCACAACTCACTACTCAGTGCAGTGCAGTTTATCATTGTACACGGATCGGTTTATCGTCTGTTACATGTATATGTGTCTGTGTGTGTTAATTTGACAAACGTTGTTGTGTTGTTTAAAAGTTGAAATTTATGCAAGTATGGCGACGAAAAGAAAGAAAGTTGTTGTATCAATGGAACAAAAACTTGAGGCAATCAAGAGACTGGACAAGGGAGAGACAATGCAGAAGGTAGATGACGACTTTGGCGTTGGACGGGTAACAGTAGGAGACTGGGAAAAAACGAATAGAAATAGAAAAATGGTGTGCATCAAGAGTTACGGAGGGTGCATTAAAAGAAAGAAAAACTATGAAAAATGTGACTATGAAAAAGTTAGTGAAGCTTTGTATGTTTGGTTTACACCGTTCAGGGACAAAGGTTTGCCTATTTCACAGCAAAAGGCGTTGCATTTTCATAATGAATTAAATGAAGGGGACCCAGATTTCACAGCAAGTGTCGGTTGGCTCGACCGATGGAAGAAACGCTACGGTGTCCGTCAGTTAAGTGTTTGTGGTGAAAAACTATCATCGAATTTTGAAGAAATGGAAGCATTCAAGAAAAGATTTTAGGAATTCATTGAAACTGAAAGCCTAACGGGTGATCAGATATTTAACTGTGATGATCAGGCCTTAATTACAAAATGTTACCTAGTAAGAGTCTTGCAACCGGAACTGAAGCGGCAGCCCCTGGCTACAAGCATAGTAAGGAAAGGCTGACAATTTTAGCATGCAGCAATGCCTCAGAAAACCTCAAAATGGACCTTGCAATGATTGGAAAGTCCAAAAATCCTAGAGCCTTTAAAACAGTTACAAAAAACGCTCTTCCTGTAAAATACTACAGTCAGAAAAGCGCATGGATGAGCAGTGAAATTTTCAAAGACTGGGTTTTTTAAGGAATTCATTCCTTCAACAGAGAAGTTTTTGAAAGGAAATAATTTACCCAGAAAAGCAGTTTTGTTGGTAGATAATGCTCCAACGCATCCTGATGCAGAGGAGCTTCAAGATGGTGATATTAAGGCAATGTTTCTGCCCCCCAATGTAACCGCCATATGCCAACCTATGGATCAGGGCGTTTTGGAAACGATAAAAAGGAACTATTGCAGGAAGCTACTGTTCACAGTGATAGAAGAAATTGAAGAAGGACAAGACATGATTGAAAAATTGAAACGCTTAAAGGATGTTGCTTACTGGGTTGCAAGGGCCTGGGTTGACGTAAGGGCTCCAACAATTGCCAAATCATGGAAGAAGCTGCTAGGCGATGATGAAAGTATGGAAACGGAAAGCACAGATGAAACCGAAGAAACCATTCTACCTTTAGTGCAACGTATCCCTGGATGTGAGGATGCATCTTTGCAAGAAATCGAAAGTTGGATGAAGGATGATGATCAGTATGTAACTGATGGAGAAATTGTCGCTCTTGTCAATTGCAATGACAAACGAAATTGAAGATCAAGATCAAGCACCAGCTGTTGAGCCTCTCACAATTTCACATAACGATGGAGTTAAGGCTCTAGAAACTGCAATTAAATACATTGAGCAACAAGAAGAAGCTACACGAATCGACATAATGATGCTGCAAAGATGGCGAGACTTGGCATCGAAGAAACGGCACTCGTCAGGAAAGCAGACTACGATCAAAATTTCTTTAAACCATCACAGGACTGAACTTTTTAAGTGTATTTAACTTCAGACAATTCTGTAACTGTAAGTTCATTTTTTCAGTTAATGTTTCCTGTTGTTTTGTTGTAAAACATGATTATTAGGTTCGTAATGTGTAAAATTATAACATAGTTTGATGTTTAATAGGCTTTTTCTTAACACCTCCCTATTATCCGACATTTTCGCATATCCGACGTTCTGCCGGCCCGTTTATGTTGGGTAAGCGAGGCTCTACTGTAATTAAAAGAATGAAAGAGTCCACTCACATGTTCCACATATGAAAACTTTTTCTTTTCTGCACCAACACATTTGGTGATACCACCATTCATGTCTTAATCCTTGGCACTAAATCCATTCACCTTTAGTGATCGACCTTGGATCTTCAAATTCCAGTTGACAAAAATTGCAAATAATTGTGTTTATATTTTCTTCGGGTTGTTCATCTCCTTCCTTATAGGTATTATTGTCACTTAAAATCAATTTTCGAGTACAACTTATTTTTGTATTTTCAATTGCCTTTTTCTGATTTTTTCAACAAAGGCTTTTGATTTATTTTGTGGCTGTTGGTTTGCAACACACAATGTTTTGCTTGAAATGCCACTTCTCTCATTCTTTTACTTTTTTCTGGCCTGGACAGTATCAATAAAGTCTGAAGACATTAAGACAACTGCTCCTTGTTTTGTCTTTCCTTTGTTAATTTGTTTTGTGAGTTTCTTGGGTGTTGATTTGGTAATGGAAACTAGTTATTGGGGAAGTTTCAATTGAGATTCCAATCTGAACAGACACAGAAGTACTGGAATAATTTATATTTATCAGGAGTGAACTCAATAGTGTCTGATAGATATGGTGAAGGTTTGAATACATATTCATTATCATCTAGAACAGAATTGTCAAATGGGTATACCCCAGTGACCTAAACCCACTTTCAGCAGTTATTTCTGGCCAACATGAGAGAAAAGATTACAAAAAATCTTTTCCAGCCATTTCTATGTTTTTATTAAACTTATTTGGAATTTTATTTTTTCTACAGATTCACAAACTTTCTGTCACCCCTCTCTCCTATTAAAACCGAACCTACAACTTGTGAATTTAATTATTTATTGTAAAAATTCTTCTCATCTTGTTCCGTTAAAAATGTGGTTTCATCAAGAAAACATTAAATGTGGTTTTTGAGAATGTGGTACATCTCTGAAAACATGAAAATGGAATGCTATATGTTCTAGTTGCTAATTGGGTACTGATTGTACCATTAGTCACAATACAACTTAATCACTTTCTCCATATATTTTCATCCCAGTTTTTGTGTATTACTTTTATACTTTCCCACCTGAAACAACAAAATTGGGAAAAATCGGCATACACTTAATTTCTGATAAAACTTACTTGCCCCAATTTTCCCAGAAGTCTATAACCCTATTCATCTCACTTTACATGGAAATTATTATTGTCATGTTAGCAGTACGGACACTATATGTAGGTATGTAATCATATGTGTTCTGTTAGCGATGAAGGGTACAAATTACATAGAATATAATTAATGTGTAGCAATTAGGTTTAAATTTAAACCTAAAATTTTAATATACAGTATTAAATGTGATAAAAAGTAAAGCATTATTTTACTTTTTAACATAACTGAGGCAACTCAACAACCATATTTTACTGTATACCCACAGGTAGCAGCACTGTTCATTCTAATGTTTATTATAAGGGGAAAGCATATTTACATAAAGTGACCATATTCACCCTACTTTACCCTAGTATCTCCTTCCTCAGTGCTTGACAACTCTGCTCTTCTTGCTTCTCTAGTCTACACTCGTTGCTGTGCATTGTCTGCACATGTTTGGCTGATTTTGTTAATCTATTAATTATACTTATAAGTCTATTATTAAGTCAGATTAATGTTGTGTTTGGCGTTTATTTCATGTTGGTAAGGATTTAGTCTGTTGTTTTGTGTTTGTGTATATGCACGTTTTTCTAATATGTCCATTTTGTCCCTTTTTGGTATTGTTTTTTTTAAATTACTTTAACATTGTCTATATCTGGAAACAGGTATTTTGAGTTCATGGCATGTATGCATATGTATGTTAATTGATACTTGGAATTCAAAAAAATAAAAACATATATAAACAACCTAGCATCATAGTACCACATGCTGTGCATATGACACTCCTAATTTAAGTCTTACTTTGCCGATAGTCTGCAGATTTAATCCTGTATTACATTTATATTTGTAATGTTCTTAGAATGTGTGGCAGAAAATGAAATGGTTTGTTGGCTTTCCAGTTTAAACAAAATAATGGCAAAAATAGAATAACATAAATTAAATGGTATGTTTTGAAAATTTTCAGACATTAATAGTGGAATTGAAAGTAAGAATTGGGATGCTGGTGAAAATGAAGTGACTAAACTTTGGTGCTACAATTTCAAAACAATTTGGACGTGAAATGTGTAAGGCAATTGAGCTTATAATGGTTATCAAAGCAAGGCTCAAAATAGATCTTTTAAAAAAGTGTAATTAAGATTATTGTTACTCTGGCACAGGTTGAACCTGAAATACAAAATAAGCTACAGTACTTTCAGGGCTTCTTAAAACGTTTTCTTTTATATGTAATTTGTTTTTATTTAAACATATTTTTGGAAAATGTAAGTTGTTATGTTAGTTTCTTCAGAGGTAAAATTTTAATACAAATCATGCTTTGAACTTGGTTAAGGATATTCTTGGTACCTTTGAACAGATGCATAGATTTCAAAATCAGTAAGAGTTTCAAAACTGTATAGGATATAGTATTGAACCTGCAGAAACTGTAGGTGCTAATACTGCAACTGACTGATCTGCATGAGGAGAATGAAACAGTACCAAACCATCTACAAGATTATCTACGTGACTTACCAATTCTGGACTATTTTCAGGCTTCTAGTCATATGTTTTTTACAGAATTATAAATTTAATTGTTCAAGACCTTCAGAGATGTTTCGCTGATGATTTAAATATGTTTAATGATATAACTTGTCTAGATACAACCTTTAGTACAGTCAGATTTATTTAAAACATTAGCAGTTCCCTATACATGTGTACATGTTCTTTGGATACAGAAAATTAAAATCATAAAGAATCGAGTTACAGAGATAATAAAGAAAATAATACATTAATTTCAAGTTTACCTACACTTCTTGATCTACTGGAAAAGTATACATTAGCATTATGCGAAACGTGCAAGTTGGAACAATAACCATTACTATTCTTGCATCAGCTTCATCCAATAAAAGACCATTTAATTTGTGTACCTCAAAATCTGGAACATGATATGTGATGAGCAGCATATCTACAGTATTACATCAAATGAAAGGCATTTGGCAAACAAACTTGATTTGAATATTCTCACACTGCAGTCATTTGGTGCTCCCATACAAAGTAAAGCACAGCTTCTCCCATACAACTTATCCTGAGAAGGTCCTGCCTTACACAATTACGATTCATTCACTTGTTTTCCAGTAGTGTCAAGATATTTAGATGACCCATTTAGATGTTGTGCATTAGGAAATGTACTTTTGTGTTTTATTGTAATATTTTTTATTTTAGTGCTTTTTTATTATGAATAGTTAGAAACAAGAACAATTAGCATTGACAGCAGAAAGCCAATCAATAAAAAAGAATTTCAGTATAGTATATACATCCTTAAATTTTTAGTGACTGTCAATCAATGAATGTTTTAGTGGATGGTTAGTGAGGATCGGTCAATAATACAAATTTTAGCTATTTTGCGTTGACGTTTCGACAATATTTATTGCCATCTTCGGTAAATATTGTCGAAACGTCGACGCAAAATAGCTAAAATTTGTATTATTGACCGATCCTCACTAACCATCCACTAAAACATTCATAGTATATACAGTTATCTTAACACCCTAGTAGTGAACTAACCAAATGCTGTGATAATTGATTCGTTTGCCGACAGTCAGAAAGCAACAGCAGCACCATGTTCCTTGTCTGTTCAAAGTGTTCAGAAGATAACATCACAAAGAAATAAAAAGCCCAATGGAACCCCTTCTACTTCTTATTCTAATCCTCTTCTACCGCAAGGTGTAGAGGTTGAGCAAAGGTCTCGCCACCATGGTCTCTGCATGGCCAGGGCTTTGGCTTTATTCCACTGCACTCCCAGGCTCTCCTCCCAAGCACTCATTCCATTGTCCTCCGACATCACTCTTCTCTGGCCCTGTGTCTTCTCTCAGCAATTCTTGCCTCATACAGTTGTTTTGCAAGTCTATCTTCTTCTATCCTCTGATCGTGTCCAAACAAGCGCAACTGTGCTTCCTTAATTTGACTTTTCAGACATGCTGCCTTAAGACTCACTCTTATAGTAGTGTTTCTGACTCGATCTCTTCTTGTCTTTCCTTCAACATTCCTGAAATATCTCATCTCCATAGCTTGGAGAGAGTTTAGATGCTTCTCAGTTACAGCCAAGGTTTCAACCCCATTTGTAACTACTGGCACATACGTGTTTTTCAAAATGGTCATCTTAACTTTCTTCCTTCTGCCTTACCAATGAACTTGGTCTTTATTGCATGGAAAAGTCACGAGCCACTGGTTATTCTTGAGTTAATTTCCACATTAATTTTTACCATCTGAACTTATTATAGAGCTTAAATATTTGAACTCTGGGACTTGTTCCAGTTGCTTCCCTTTCACAGTTCCAGTGTAGAGCTGGTTCTCTGGGAACAATCATTGTCTTCGTCTTTACCCACCAGTGAAATCCCCCCAAAAGTAAATTTTGACCTGTTGGGAAAGAAAGATTCCAAAAATGTATCACCAGATTTTAAAAAAACTTATTTCTTTTATTTGTTTAGGTATATTAAAAACATTTCCTCTTATTAAGCTTCTCTGTAACTACTTTCTTATGGCCTGGAATACTAAAGAGTAAGCATATCAAATATCTTTACATAGGTAGTAGACACACAGTGAAGTGACAGAATTCAATTTTGGCGCAAGTCTGTCTGTGAATTCAATTATTTAAGTTGAGTTTCAGTAACTGTTTGGACAGTGTTATCTAAATTGTTTCTTTCTTCTCTCTTTATAAGTACTTCTACATGCCACACTCATACTATGAATGTACGATCTACACTTATACGTGCACTTTCTTTTTACGATCTACATGTTTTAAGAGTTGTGAATCAAGTACTGCAGATGAGAGAAACAAATAAACAAGTTACAAATCACAGCAGCAAAGGCTGGAAAAGGATGCCGTATTCACGCCTTGTTTTCAGAAACAGTATAAATAGTGTAGTACAGTAGATGAATTTGCTCTCAGCCACAATAATAGGAGTATTGACCTGTTTTACGGAAAACTGCTTCTATTGAAGATATATGCAAATATTATGTTTGTCCTAGCTGAGCATTTTCATTGCTCACTTTCAATGTCATTGAAGAGGACAAGATGGCACGAGCTCATTGCTGGACTTGTAATAATATACAGTTATTGCCATGAAATGAATATTCTTAAGATATTAATAAATGGTGTAAAGAGAAATACTAGAGAAGCTTATTTTAGAAACCATACAAAACAATATTGTTACCAGCAAGCAGAATTTCATTATTTCAGTGCACAGAAGAGTGCGAAGGAGAATCGAAAATAGCAGGCACAAGGTAGAAGAAGTTTGGATAGGCCTAAGAAATGAAAAGCTATCAAAAATACGGATTCACAGTTGAGCTGTGACACTACATAACAGTATAAGAAAGGGATCGAGATCCAATTAATACATAAAGAATAATAAATGAAAAATTTTAAAGAAGACAGTGCTAGTAACATTTCAACAACTTATAATTTGGTATCTACACCAATTTATATCTATTTTCCAGAAGACCTATTCATTTTTAATTTTTGTCAAATCTGTTATGTTGTCATAAAAAATAACTATGTCTTGTGTACACTACTGATAATAAGAGTTTTGTACATTGTAATTTACAAAATTAATTTTTCTGCTTTACATACTTTAACTGCTTTAATGGTAAATGGTTTTCAGTCATTCCTGGAGCGCCGCGCTGCCTCAGGGGACGGAGCTTAAACACGCAGCTCACATCACAACTCCGGCAAAACCACACCAAAACCTTAGGGCCCGCCCAACATCTTAGGGCTTGCATGGGTGACGAAACCAGTCGCGTCCGAGGCAACTCACGTACCGTCTGGTTCACACGAAACGACTGGCACACACACACACACACACACACACACACTATGAGCCACCTAAAAATTAATGTGTCATGCAATGTGGAAAGATTAACACCATAGTTTATGAAGTTGGAAGTATTATACACATATTTATTGTTTTATATTATTTTTGCCTTTGAATAAACAACCAATACATAAATTTTACTTCCATATTCCTTAAGGAATGGAAGTATGGTGATGGCAAAAAAAATCGTGTTCGAGATTATTGCAGATTCTGATTGTACTACACTCAAAACATGAAAAAAAGTCGTTTTCCGAAAAGTGTGTGTGTGTGTGTCTGTCTGTCTGTCTGTGTGTCTGTGTGTCTGTCTGTGTGTCTGTCTGTGTGTAGTTTTTTTTTCTATGGCAAACGATAACTGCCGCAAATTCAAACAGAATCAAATAATTTTTTGCATACAGCCCTGATTTGTAGAGTACTCACGACCTATTGTTTTTGGTGAAGATCGGTTGAGAGAAAGGGGTAGTTTACCTGCAACGGTTTTTTTTTATCAAGGGAAATTTTTTTTTTGGCAAACGATAACAGCCGCAAATTCAAACAGAATCAAATAATGTTTTGCATACAGCCCTGAATTGTAGAGTTCTCAAGACCTATTGTTTTTGGTAAAGATCGGTTAAGGGAAAGGGGTAGTTTACCGGTAACGTTTTATGTTTTAACAAGGGTATTTCCTATGGCAAACGATAACAACCGCAAATTGAAACAGAATCAAAAGATTATTTGCATACAGCCCTAAATTGCAGAGTTCTCAAGACCTATTGTTTTTGGTGAAGATCGGTTGATGGGAAGGGGTAGTTGACCTGCAACGTTTTTTATCAAGCGTATTTTCTATGGCAAACGATAACTGCCGCAAATTCAAACAGAATCAAATAATGTTTTGCATACGTCATTGAATTGTAGAGCACTCAAGGCCTTTTGATTTTGGTGAAGATCGGTTAGGGGGAAGGGGTAGTTTACCTGCAACCTTTTACGTTTTAACAAGAGTAAAGTACTTGAAAATTTATTTAAACTTTTTCAAACAATGGTAATTGTTAAAAATAAAATAATTTTGTTGCCAGGCAATAAAATTATAATTTTTTCATTTTAATGTAAATCTGTACATAGTATAAAGTAAAGTCGGTCCGTTTTCTCTCTGTGTTTGAAATCGCTAATCTCAGGAAGTACTGAACGGATTTTATTCAAGTTTTCGCCAATAGATAGTCTATCGAGGAACATTTATGTGTATAATTAATACATATATGTTGTACATTAGCTTAGCTATCACGGTTTATGTCAAGTAAGTGGTATAGTTTACATCTTATATATAAAAATGAATGTTTCTTTGTTTGTCCCGTATGCGTTCCTATACCATTCATCCGATTGCGATGAAACTTCGGTGAGTTGAGCGCACGTCCGCGAAGGTTTCTTCCACATCTCCTCCTAAACCAGTGTACCGATTTCAACCAAACTTGGCACAAATATTTTACGCAACGGGAGAACCAACATAGGATAGGTGTTTTTTCTATGGGGTCCTTTTGGGGGTTCTTTGGGGTCTTCCACATCGCCTCCTAAACCACTGGACCGATTTCAACCAAACTTGGCACAAATATTTTACGCAAAGGGAGAACCAACATAGGACAAGTGTTTTCTTCGATACGATCCTTTGGGGGGTCCTTTGGGGTCTTCCACGTCTCCACCTAAACCATTGGACCGATTTCAACCAAACTTGGCACAAATATTTTACGCAACGGGAGAACCAACATAGGATAGGTGTTTTTTCTATGGGGTCCTTTTGGGGGTTCTTTGGGGTCTTCCACATCGCCTCCTAAACCACTGGAGCGATTTCAACCAAACTTGGCACAAATATTTTACGCAAAGGGAGAACCAACATAGGACAAGTGTTTTCTTCGATACGATCCTTTGGGGGGTCCTTTGGGGTCTTCCACGTCTCCACCTAAACCATTGGACCGATTTCAACCAAACTTGGCACAAATATTTTACGCAACGGGAGAACCAACATAGGACAGGTGTTTTTTTCGATACGATCCTCTGGGGGGTCCTTTGCGGTCTTAAAAAACTATTAGATCTGGTTACTATGGCAACCCAATAGAATATATTCTGTTCTAAATATATTATCGCATTAAATTGAAGACCACGCGAACGAAGTTGTGGGCAACAGCTATTTATTTTTAAGAAGCCTACTTTAATTAAACTTTATTAATTAAACTAACATTTTCATTACGTACAACGTGAAACTCCGTAGCGAAGCACGGGTATTCTGCTAGTCATGTATAAGAGAAAATATATCGTGCGTGGCAGGCAAGCATATCTCAGTTATGTACTGTTTACGTTTCCATTTTATTATTGTCACTACCGCAATAAAAAGGCAGGGAACACACACACACACACACACACACACACACACACACACACACACACACACACACACACACACACACACACACACACACACACACACACACACACACACACACACACACACACACACACACACAATTCGCGTTATTTCTGGCCTCATTCATGTTTATTTTCTTACATTTGCACGGTTTTTAAATGGAAAGTGCCGAACCCATACCAACATAACGCATGCAAGCCGAAAAAGTGTCCAGCGTGGATAGCGATTTGCTTCCTGTGGATCGCTGGGCAGTGTAACTGCACGTGTTTACAGAGGAACGATTCATAGACAGACTTTTCGTCTTTAGGGAATGAACCCTCTGCAAGATGCTGAGGGTCCATGAGTGACTTCGGAGCGCTCCTTCTTTTCCGCGTGTTTGTTCTGTGAAACGTACACCGTAGATTCTCAGATTTATTCTAAGCAACGCTCAATAGGAAATGTTGAAAATTTTTGTCCACGGTGAACCCTCATACACACTAAACCTGCTCTGATGTTTTAATTACGGACATCATAATATTAAAACTTTGGAAACTTGAGCACTACTTAATGGAGATCAATCATTAACTTATACAAGCCATTAATTTTATGCATATTTTTTATATATATGTGTACAACGTTATCGGCAACAAAGAAGTAGTTTTTGTTAAAATTCCTTCCCGGGATATTTGGCCGTAGTCCAAGGTTTTCTACAAAACCAGACGTTTCGGCAATGCCTTTGACTTCCATCATCAGTGAAAATCGAGTGCCATAACGTGAGGTGATATATGTTAGTGACCACAGTACTGTGGTTAAGGCTGAAGCAGTAAGTAGAAAGAAGTAGTTTCTATGGTAATATTTCATTTCGAAAATGATTTTAAAAATAAATCTTAGAATATGGAAGTCATGTATGGTTCTCCATACCGATATTTTATTATTGAGTTTGTATTTTGTGTACTTTAATTTTTAAGGTTAACTATACTACTCTAAGACCGATCGAGATCTAAAATAATAAATATAGGACCTAAAAATCCTACATAATAGTATTAAAATGATATAATCATTCCTGGAAAACTTGTAGACTTTGATTATTTCATGTGAGCGTACTAAGAGATTTATTTATATAATTTATAGAAGTATAATTAACAGAAGTATAGTATTGAAGTACATTCTTAAACGGTTTGAACAGTACTGTACTATTTGTTCTTTGCAGATTCCTCACCGTCCAAATTGCATTTGCTTCAATAAATTCTTCTGTAGCTTCTATTTTTAAAGCCTTAGGAAAAGAAACACCATAAGACATAAATACCACAGTAACAAAAAGGACATCCAGAAGAAAAGAGAGTGTATTTAAATATCAGAACATTAGAACTAAGTAAGCATGTCAATGATACACAGAAATAAAGGAATTGAATGGCATAAATAAGGAATGTAGAATAAGAACTACAGGAAAAGTATGAAAGATGTAGACCAGTATTTTTGGGGCCTAAAATACTTGGAGAATCATATGAAAGGCAAACAAAGAAACGTGAAACAGCAACAAAGCCTGCTGAGCAGGCCACTTCACACATATCTGTTCCAAAACAATAAGCATACAGTAAGAACAAATTAGATTTATTCCCGTAGAATGTGGAGTATCTTTATAACCAATGAAATAGAAGAAGTGTAAATGTCAAGTAGGAAATCTACATATGAGGTTAAACTTGTCATGAATAGCTACAATTACTAAGAACAAACAGTGAACTGAAATGTGAACAGTTGAACAAAATTATATAAATGAAGAAACACCAAATGAATAGATTGGCTTTCCAGTTTAAACAAAATAATGGCAAAAATAGAATAACATAAATTAAATGGTATGTTTTGAAAATTTTCAGACATTAATAGTGAAATTGAAAGTAAGAATTGGGATGCTGGTGAAAATGAAGTGACTAAACTTTGGTTCTACAATTTCAAAACAATTTGGATGTGAAATGTGTAAGGCAATTGAGCTAAGTATTTGTATATTTTTTCAAAATTAAAAAAAGGGGATAAAAAGAAGTTCAAGAAATGTCGCAGAATCAATCTACAATGTGCATTATTAAAAGTGTTCACTAAAATATTAACAAAGAAACTGAATAAGTGTACCTCTAACACAAACAAGGTTGTCTGTAACATAAGGTTTTGTGTTCACTTTCTTTATTAATCAACATATGTGTGAGTAAGCTCTGAAATTTAAACTTATACGTGTATTTTGTTAATTTAAACAAATAATTTGATAGAATAATATTACAAAGCAAAATACACTTACTGATGAGAAGGAAATTATCAACATCAATCATAGAAATTATTGACGAACACACACACACACACACACACACACACACAATTATGTTATAGGATGTGTGTTTAAAAAAGACCAAACTATTTGTGTAGCATGTCCACCTGTGCATAGAGCGAGCTGCACAATTGAGTGGTGCTAGCGACAGGTTTTGATGCCAGAGTGCCGTTTTCTCCATCCCGTCATGATAGTCAGTCTTCGAGCTACATGCACTGTCATGGGCACAGGTACACACCGTCCGGCAGGTTTATAACGAAGTGAGAATGGAGATCTTAACACAACATGTGTGTATACAATTTTGCTGCTAACTTTGTAAAATCTTTACAGAACAATTTCCATTGCATTCCAAAGTTGTCATTACCATTTGAATTGATACGTAGTTGTTGACCAATCTCTGTTTTTGAATGTAACAGTCATCATCAGAACTACAAAAACAGCAATATTATGAGTGCTTTTGGGGCTGAAACACCAAACCGAATACTTTCTTTTCTCTTTTTGACCAGTACCTCACGTCTTCAACACACACATAACATACCTTATATGCTGCCCAAGACTTATCTTTGTCTCCCAGCTTCTTGCCAAAAATGAGTACTGCACTTTCCTAACAAAATCAGTAATGTTCCTTTGATGTTTTTTAATCACAAACTCATCACAAATTTACCTCACAAATACCATTAGGGAAGCTCTTACAACCATGATTTGGCATTTTGGAAACAAAAAAATGCAGAAACAAAATAAAATTGTAAGTTACTGCACCAAAACAAACAAAAGTTTAAAAAAATAAGAAGAAGACTTAAGGAATGATTTTTTGGTGCCTTAGCCTTCTGGATTTTATTATTTAAAATTTTTAATTACTATACTGGAGATGTTTTGTGCTGTTTAATACACTAAGAATAACATGATAACATGGTTTATTTCAGTTAAACTCTTACATTGTGGAAAACAGTCTTGTAGTGTTTTTTTTTTTTGTATGAGCCACTGTGGACTACGTTTGGTTCAACTGGTTCCACCCTTCTTGTCCACTCCCTTCCTTCTCTTCCATCTCCTTCACTCTTGATCAATGTCTCTCACTCCTTCCATTAGTCCAGATGGCAACTGTCTTCTTCTTGGGTTTTTCCTGAAAACCTTGGGCATTTTTTTAATATTTTTTTTTTGAGTGGCAAGCATTCTTCAATGTCTTCTCGAGTAATCTGAAGTTCTTCTATGTCTTTTTCTGTTTCTTTGAACCACGTATTGGACACTTGAGCTGTCTGAAATAAGTAGAAAGCTTCCCCTGTTAGTCTGTCAGGGTTCATTCTTTGAACATGTCCGTAGAAAATAATTCTTCTTTTCTAATTACGTCTGTGATTTTCACAACACGTGTGTACAGCTCATTATTGTGGCGTCTTCTGTACTGTTCTCCATCTTTAATTGATCACAAAATTTTTCTTAATATTTCCTTTCTGTGACTTCCAGTTCTTCCATTATCATTTTCTTGTTCAGAGTCAGACACTCGGCTGCATAAAGTGCTTCCGGGCGAATTACTGTTGAATAATGCCTACGTTTGGCATTAATGGATATTGTTTTCTTGCTATATGTATCCTTGGTTAAATAGTAAGTAGCGTTTTAATGTTTTTTTTTGGGGGGGATTCAGCACTTCAGATTACTCAAAGGAAAGCAAAAGTATATAAAAAGTTTTTCATCATTGGTCTGTGTAATAAGTGAACAAAAATAAAACAAAAAATATTAACTAATATTATTGTTAGTATTAAAATATTAACAATAAAAAAAAGTTCTGGTGACAAAACTATGCATAAAAGGAACAGCGCATGAAAAGGTAAATGTTATTGGAATATTAGTTGCAACTAAGTAAGAATTAGTGAAATAAGTAAATAGTTTTGTAGGTCTAAAGATCTGGCAAAGCTTTGTGGAACATTTTTTAGTTACTATATCAACGTTTGTCAGCAGGATAGGAGGTAAGCCAAACTCGGTGTTTATGGTAGCATAGAACATTTATCTCTCACTGAATTGAATGCCAGTTATTTGCTGAGGAGATGAGTTTGAAAGTAAATTTTACGTGTTGGCAATACATTGATACAAAACGAAACCATCAGCTAATAAATTAAAATATAAAATAACCAGCAGTCATTATTTTAAAGATTACTAGTGCTGAAGTATAGCTGTGCATGTTTCTGATCTAAGAATTGCTACAAAAGAAGCTCTCATGTACATTTAATAAAGAAATCGACATTTAACACTAGAATATAATTTTTAATTAAAAATATTATTCATATTTCAGGAGTTTAAGCTTGTTTGTGTGTTGTGTGTGTATGGTATAATTGCTAATTTATAATTTATTTTTAACACATCCAAATGTTCCATCTTAGGTTTACATATGTACATAATAACGGGCAAGTTTTAAGATATTGTCATTTTGACATAGATATTGTTATTGGTATCTAAGTCGCTCTTTTATTTATAATTTAATAAATCACCTGAGATCTGTCGTCGTGTGACTTCGTTTTTCATTAAAAGATGCGTTTTGGAACATATGTTCCATCTTCAGACATAATTCACTCAGTTAAGATCGTTAATTGTTAAAAATCACATCATTTTGTACTCACACATGTTCGTATGGGTGCGCACCCTTTGACTTTGAATGTTGATCAGTTATTGAAGTTATCTATGAATGTTTGTGCAAGTTCAAGGACGTATCGTATAGAGGGTTCGGTTTAAAGTTAAAATGATCATTCAATATGAAATCCCGAACATGTATGCTATTATAAGTTTTGTAAATATCGAACTCTTCCAAAGCGTTCATGAATTGGTCTTTATTGCAAATATGTGAGGGTTTTAAATTTGATGTGAAATCAGTATATGTATAATTGCTCTTTAAATTAAATGTCGTGTGTAATTAGAAAGTATATTATTTACATTTATGTTTTGTTATCGCCTATTCGCGTATTATATATATATATATATATAGAGAGAGAGAGAGAGAGAGAGAGAGAGAGAGAAAACGCCTATGGTGTACTGCAATTTATGGAGATCGTCCTCATGTAATTAATTATGCGATTATTTAATTCGACTTACATGATTGGTTTCCACAGGAATATTCAAAATTTGTTCTACATATCCTTTTTGTTTTAACCCTATGCGCGTTTCAATCGTTCAAACCCTCCCCCCTCCAGCGTGAGCCTCTGCTATAAATTATTATTACATTATTTTCTTCTGTTGAATAAATAACTTATTCTTGTCATGTCTGTTTTTAATTTATTACTCTTAAAAATTTCACTTCAAAGGCAGTCGATTTGCTTTTTTTTACATCAATGTTTACAGGTAAATATAGAATTCTGTAGTTATAATAAAGAATTGACAAGTTTTAAGGAGGAGCGAAATTTTTTGGGCTCAGAGAAATCTGAGCTGCCGTAATTCTGAGTTTACGGGAGAGTGTGCTAGCGCTGATGGTTACACATTTTGTAAACTATTGGTTAAATTTATAAACGATTGTGCATATATTTTGCAATTTGGTTCCGATTTTGCGTATATAATTAGAGATAAAAACAGAACGGAGTTTTACAATTCGTGTAGACTTTTGTACTGCGTTTTAAAATTCTTATGTGTTCCTTGATTATTTCAAGTCTATTCGTAAACATTCGTAGACTGGAAAAAGCCAAGTAGAATTTTAGTGAAGCTGAGGTCTAATGCCACTACATACTTGATCAAGAACTGACTTTTACAATGAAAAATGTACCGTTTGTGAGAAACCATTTTCAGCATAAGAAAACACAATGGGACAGGATTGTATTTCGAATCGTGAAAACCCGAACTTATTAAAAAAAATTATGAACATTGGTGTTACTTTTACTGTAAACTTACTTGGTTTCTTCACTCAGACGACGTTTCGGAGTGGTGTTCTCCTTCTTCAGTGAGTTCGGATACGGAAGCCGAAATTTTCAGTGAGTCCGAAACGTCGTCTGAGTGAATAAACCAATTACGTTTACGGTGAAAGTAACACCAATATTAACAATTATTATGTGTGTAAACAAAGAAGTGATGAACATTCAAAATAATTTTAAAATTAAGTAGACCACTAAGGGATATAAATCGGGATTTTTATGAAGCACAGGACGTCCGCAGCAGTGTAAGGAACGGTTCTCGAATCTGAGGAAAGATGTTTTATCGCTAGTGCGTACATGGTCATTACTGCTTAGTTCGTTGGAATCATCAGTGCGATGATACAAAACGTTCTCTGATCTGATGTGGTCTGTATAATTTAAACAAAAATGTCATTTCAACTGCTTCTATCACTCTGGCTCAGAGGAGTACAGATTTCTGAAGAGTTCCTAATAATAACATAGGTTAAAAAATCTCTGCGTTACAGCATGAATGTCCGTGTTATAAACGTGCTCTTTCAGTTCTGATTATTATGAAATAAATACAACCACGTCACGTTCTCTACACGAGGGGGGGGAGCTAGTATATCGTAGACGTCAGGCTTATCCGCCATAATATCTTCACGGACAGGGAGTCGTCTCATAATTCTCACTAACGTCAAGGTCAAGCTTGTGAATTGGTTGGATCACGCGGAGTCCAATTTCACGCAGTGTGTTTGGGTTTTCGTATCCCTTTAAACTTTCTCGAACTTTTTTAAGTAATTCGCAACGTTGCAGAGGACGAAAATTAGCAACTCACAAATCCTGCATGTTGCAGATCTCTCCCGTGCAAGCGTAGATGCGTTACGTTTGTAAGAGAGCCGGGTATTTTGTCTTATTTCGGTAATTAAGTCTCGAGTTCCAGCAGAACATAAATAAGGCAAACATATTTTAGAAAATCAACTTGTAATGGGCAATGAGGAATAAATCTATGAAAAAGGTGTGTGTGTGTGTGTGGGGGGGGGAATGGATACAATGAATACTAATGTTCTAAAAATAAAAGTAACACAAGAGAATTACTAAGCATTTTGTATATTAATTTTGTTTCTTCAGAGTAATGCAAAACATAACAAAAGAGACTTAAAGGATTAATTGATATTCGTCCCACAAGATAAGGTTGTTCCTCTATTGTTTCAAGTCCAAAACTGATACAGCTATTCTTGTTGACTTTGGTACCACTTCCCACAGCCACGTGGGAAGTGGGCGAAGCGGTGTATAATTGTCTAGGCCGGTGTTCTGGTGTTGGTATCTCCTCGGGTTACGTCGACGGCGTCCCTCTCAGCCGGATTTCGACGAAGAGATTCCGCTGAGAGCCTTCCGTAGGCGCCTAGGTTCCTCCGTCTTAGCGGCCCCTAAAGCCGCGATGCTTTAAGGACCCTCTGGGGGCGCCTGGGTTCAAACGCCCCTCTCTCAGGCGGCGCCAGAGAAAATAGTGTCACAGCCAGGTTGTTCTGGTGTAGGTATCCCCTCGCGTTACGTCGACGGCATCCTTCTCAGCCGGATTTCGACGAAGAGATTCCACTGAGAGCAATTCGTAGGCGCCCAGGTTCCTCCGTCTTAGCGGCCCTCAAAGCCGCAATGCTCCGAGGACCCTCTGGGGGTGCCTGGGTTCAAACGTCCATCTCTCAGGCGGCGCCAGAAAAGATTGTCACAGCCGGGTTATTTTGTATCGTCATAGCAGGGTATTTCTGTATCATTCAGGAAAAGATTGTCACAGCCGGGTTATTTTGTATCGTCATAGCAGGGTATTTCTGTATCATTCAGGCATTGATATTCGTGTAGAAACGACTTACGTTACTTGACTTAGTGGGAAAAACTTGGGAACCTGGTATAACGAAGAATTTTCGTAGACTACAAACGTTTGCTGTCGGCTTTGCGAAATATGTTTTAGAAATGTTCCCATTATTTCCGTGGTTACAGGCCACTTTAAATTTATAATAATGCACCTATTGTTGCTCTGCTATATTAATATAAAATATTTTGTAAAATCGAATATTGCGATGAATACAAAGATACTCCTGACTAAAAATAAGGCGGATTGGGATTCTCAAGAGACCGTTTGGAACGGTGTCGATGGAAGCTAGGATGAGACAAGCATCAAAATAGGGGTGAGGAGGGAATAAAGAAAAACACTCTTTTCAAAACGTACTAAAAGGTTACTCCGCAACCGTGCTGATAGAATAATAGTTCATTTGTTCGACAAGCTTTGTAGCATTATTTTTTAATTTTTAAAACATCTGTTGAATCCAAACATCTGGCCTAGACGTTCCTGGAGAAAATACGTTGAAGATGCTGTGAGTGTAAGAGACCTCACGCAAGAGGACTGTTTGGAACGGTGTCGATGGAAGCTAGGATGCGACAAGCATCAAGAGGTGTTAACAAAATCGCTAAATGATGATGATGAGTATCGTTCAATATTAGATATATCATGTATTTCAAGTTTTTTAAAGAACAAATTTGATAATATAACTTCTTCCAATACTAATAACAGACCTGCATATATGTTTTTAACTTTTCAAAGTTTCAGTCATGTACAAATGTGACGCCATTTTATAACAGTAACGTCAAATTTATCGGTTAACGTCAGTTAATACAACCGTTGTGCTCTCTTCTGCGTTACTGTTGAGCCCTTGTATTTCATATATCATCATCATCAACCTCAAGCATTGGGCTCATCCTGAATCTGTTCCGGGACCCACTTCGCTCTCGGCTGTCCTACAGCTCTCTTGCCCACCGGTCTGTATTCCATTGCTAGCATTGCTAGCACTGAAATCACCCGCCATTCTTCCCAGCTGTTCACACTACCTTCTTTTGTTCCTCCTTAGCTGTTCCAATAATGGGTCGACCCCCAGTTTTGTTCTTATGTCCACATTCTTCTTTCTACCGAGAATGATAAAGCCCAGAGTACGTACTCCTCATAAACTTCATCTCCGCTGCCTAAACCTTTGCTTGTATTTGTATTTACTTTTTCCGAAATTAGTAGGCATAAAGTTTTAAAATTTGCCGAATTTTTAAACTCGGCAAAGTTTTTCTTACCTGATATTGCCATAACGTTTTTTCTTCTTCTTCTTGACCCTCAGTCAGTCGACTGATTGGCAATTGTTCTCCGCGTAGATCGGTTCTGTGCCTCAGCTTCGATTCTTCATCATTAAAATTGCAATTTGCGTCATTTATTATTAGATTAATATATCGGAATCTTGGTCTTTCAGTGTGTCGCTTCCTCTTAATCGGCGGCACAGACAGGATTTCTTTCTGCGGGGATTTATATCTTGTGAATCTCACTTCTAAATTAAAAAAAGAAGAACTTGTTATAAACTATTTATTTTGTTGTTATCGGGAAGGTAAGTGTGGAAACGTCACACTAATAGATATCTAAAACTTAACAAAGTCATGAACAAATAGAGATGCAATATCAGGCACAGTCCTCACAAATTGAGATGCAATATCAGGCACAGTCAGAACGAACTGAGACGCAAGTTCAGGCACAATCAGGACAATTCACATAGTACAGACACAATTACAGGCTCAGTCCTCACAAATTGAGAAGCAATATCAGGCACAGTCAGAACGAACTGAGACGCAAGTTCAGGCACAATCAGGACAATTCACATAGTACAGACACAATTACAGGCTCATTCCTCACAAATTGAGATGCAATATCAGGCACAGTCAGAACGAACTGAGACGCAAGTTCAGGCATAATCAGGACAATTCACATAGTACAGACACAATTACAGGCTCATTCCTCACAAATTGAGATGCAATATCAGGCACAGTCAGAACGAACCGAGACGCAAATTCAGGCACAATCAGGACAATTCACATAGTACAGACACAATTACAGGCTCATTCCCCACAAATTGAGATGCAATATCAGGCACAGTCAGAACGAACCGAGACGCAAATTCAGGCACAATCAGGACAATTCACATAGTACAGACACAATTACAGGCTCAGTCCTCACAAATTGAGATGCAATATCAGGCACAGTCAGAACGAACTGAGACGCAAGTTCAGGCATAATCAGGACAATTCACATAGTACAGACACAATTACAGGCTCAGTCCTCACAAATTGAGATGCAATATCAGGCACAGTCAGAACGAACTGAGACGCAAGTTCAGGCACAATCAGGACAATTCACATAGTACAGACACAATTACAGGCTCAGTCCTCACAAATTGAGAAGCAATATCAGGCACAGTCAGAACGAACTGAGACGCAAGTTCAGGCACAATCAGGACAACTCACATAGTACAGACACAATTACAGGCTCATTCCTCACAAATTGAGATGCAATATCAGGCACAGTCAGAACGAACCGAGACGCAAATTCAGGCACAATCAGGACAATTCACATAGTACAGACACAATTACAGGCTCATTCCTCACAAATTGAGAAGCAATATCAGGCACAGTCAGAACGAACTGAGACGCAAGTTCAGGCACAATCAGGACAATTCACATAGTACAGACACAATTACAGGCTCATTCCTCACAAATTGAGATGCAATATCAGGCACAGTCAGAACGAACCGAGACGCAAGTTCAGGCACAATCAGGACAATTCACATAGTACAGACACAATTACAGGCTCAGTCCTCACAAATTGAGATGCAATATCAGGCACAGTCAGAACGAACTAAGACGCAAGTTCAGGCACAATCAGGACAATTCACATAGTAGGCCTACAGACACAATTACAGGCTCTCAGTAAGTTCAGGCACAATCAGGACAATTCACATAGTAGCCCTACAGACACAATGACAGGCTCAGTCCTCACAAATTCAGACCAGATACAAGCTCAATCAGACAGGGTTATTTGTACAGAAGAATTACTGAAGGGTCAAGATGCCAAATGTACGAATTGGGTACAAAATATTCACGAACAAGTGGGCTCCCTAAAAATCAGAGTTCAGCACCACAGTAAAGAGACTGGACCATGATACCACCAACACCAAGGTAAATAGACTGGGCACAGAACTAAGTCAACTGGACAGAGGTCTAAGTGCCACCAACCAGAATATCAACAGAAAAATAGATTAAGTACAAAATTTTACCTCTTCTCCAAACAGGCCCGGCTGATAGTAACTAAAACTTTACTCATCAGGTTCCAGTAGATCTGAAAGTGATTAGAGAGAGTTCACTAGAATTCCAAGGTAGGTTGGAGGAATGTGTGTGATCGTTTATTAGCAGCTGTGTATCACTACTGAATCAAAAAACCTACACCAGGAAATCTATATTCAGGATCTTATTATAGCAGATAAAACTTTCAAAAGTCACCTGGTGGCAGAACATTAAGGTTTAAGCCTCAGTTGGTTTAACTTTCAGAAAGAATTAATATTGAGATTTGACTCTGATGCAGTCAGAGCAGGAATACACAAATGTTCCTAACTGAGGCTCAGACAACAGAATGCGAGTAGGCGCATTTGTTATCCACAAATTTGCGAGTTACGAAAAAATTGTATAATTACTTATAGCAATACAGCATTGTAATACAAAGGTGTTTCGAGATGTTTTTTCGAATTTTATCTATTTCATCGCTACCCAGAAGTTCCAGCGGCTTCCTGGCTGTCCTGGTGCCTAGCAAAGCCAAGTAGCAGGTCCTACCCCTAACAGGCGAGAGGCATTTCCATCTCTCTCTGGGACGCCACCCCGGCGCCCGGTCCTCCCTACGCGGCTGTGGCCACTCAAAAGAGCGATAAGCGCGCACTCTGTAACCAGGGACTGTTACAACCCACCGCCTCCCAGAAGAAGATCCGCCACACCGGCGACAAGACAGTTTTCTTATTTGACGAGGTCGCAGCCCCACGAGCTACAGTAGCTTCTCACCCACGAGAACGATTATGCGTTGACTGACGTGATCCGGTCGACAAGACATACCCGACTGGTATGATACATGCTGACCATGCTGTCACGGGGCAGCATACTTTTAGCACTCCGTTCAAAATCATGTTAAAATCAGTTTTCGTTTACAAATACAATGATTATAATAAATTTAATAGTTTTAAAAATAATTTTGACAGGTTTAAATTTCCTCACAGTCTGATGCATGCATCACAATTCCACGTGTTTAGAAATGTTTCTTGTATATTTGATGATGTAGATTCAGTGAGGCAGACGAAGATCGGGTAAGTCAGGGGTTACAGGTGAAACCTTCAGGCAGGCATTACCACCTAAACACCCTTGAATAACCTAACACCCTTTGAGAGAGTACAAGTCTTGCAGTCATCGGAGGAGTCACTCCGGGCTCTCGTACCACGGATCATTCCACAAGCAGCCAGCTAGGTTGTGGGCGTGACGTAACTTAACGCAGTAGGCTCTAAGTGACCGAACCCCCTAATACCTCAAACGCGGCAGAGTGTATATAGTTCAGTTTGGTATATTTTCGCTTGAAGGGTGGGTGGGAAGAAGATAAAACTTCAAAAGGACATAATTCACTCAATTTACATCATAAAAAAAATACAACAAAAAACTGATTCGACTAACTTAACTAAATTTTGTAAAAAAGATCTTGAATGCTAAAGGTTTCTAAATAAATTTTTGAAAACTCCATTTCTTATCCCCTTTCAACTCATACCATTTTTTAAAATGACTCCTCAGATCCTTGAAGTAGGCTATAGGTGTCCCAAACGTCTTTAACCTCAATGTCGTCGGTCTCTAATATTTTCCTTCTTAAAAATTAATTTTGTTGTTCTTATATGTATGTATGTATACCGGTTAGGTATTCTTTTGTAGTGACTCGAAAAGGACAGATCATACATATATGTACAGTATGATACTTCTTAGATTTATGCAAGGGTCATGTAGTGGTCTACTTTTCCGGGGTGAATGTCCGACTGTTGGCAACGCGTAGTACGGCTTCGACGCTGGATGATTCCATTGCATTGTATTGTGTGTGCGGGGTGTATTTGAACCCGTGACAAGATTGCAGCATCTGGGTCGAGCACAATGGCTGCTAGATAAAAACTTACAGTCGAGCTGCTACAGTCGACAGGTAGCCAAAAAACTGGAAGGGAAACCGCCAACACGATCACTCGCTGGATGGCGGGGGAGAAAGAAGACTTGTATTTGTGGCACTGCTGCTGGAGCCGATGATGCCTGTCTCAAGCTTAGCAAACAGACGCCGTGAAGCGTCGGTAGCTCTCCGCGAGACAGACAGCCAACAGCGACAAGCAGCTGACACAGCGTACTAGGAGACGGTTGACGATGGAAAGAAGGACAGTTTTCAAAGGCGAACTCTGGGGCTATGGATGAAGTTGCTACGAGGATGGATTTGTGGCGGGTCATCAACAATCGCCCGAGGGGCTGGATGCAATCGCCGGCTACATTTACACTTATGTAGTGTACTTGTTTTTATGTACACGAATTAAGGTAACATGTTCTTCAAGTTAATTCTAATTTTTCGCATTTCTTTGTTGACCTTTGATCGATCACTCGGGTTTCATTCGTTTGATTTCATTTTCCGTTTCGTTTGTGATGTGAAAACATGTCGCTGGCCAAAGTAGAGAAACGGGGTTAGAAACAAGACTAAAAATGGGTTTCGCTCTCCCCGCAGACTATAAGTTGCTGTTGTTTGCGCATTTACATAATAACGTCATTTATTATGGTCTTAGTTGTCAGAAATGAACGCAGAAATGCTTTTAGTTGTCAGGAAGGTTAGGCTAGGTCAGGTTAGCTTAGTTAAGTTAGGTTTCTTTGAGTCCCACTATTTCTGGCTCTTCTATTCTCACTATAGTTTTATCTTTTCCAATCACTTTAATCTAATTCTGATTTAGTCTTGACTGAAACACAATTAAAGCGGATAATTTCCACAATGCGTTTTCTCTCAACACGTGTTTCTTGTTTCTTTAAGACCATATTCTTAGTTTTGTGATGTTGACCTTCAAACCATGTTATCAGCCTGTTCTATATAATCGGGCTGATAAAGAGGGAATGATCATCCTTCCTCATGAGCTCTGTCTCCAGTGCCAATTGTAAAATCGATTCATACCGTTCACGAAGATATTTGTGCTGATGTTCGTAGCGAGAAGAGTTTGGGTGATGACGATGGCAGCCATGGTGACCTGATGACAGATCAACGTTTTCGTCGTCTCGATCGCCGTGTCTGTCACCGGCAACACCGAACCGCCAACACACACGTGCGCGTAACCTTCTCGTTCAGTACTATCCAAAATCCACAACGGTCTCACGGACTGTCGTATGGTACAGTGGAAACTAAATAGAGATACCAATGAAATCACTAATTACCAGCTTTAGTGAGTCACAAATAACAATTTGAAATCAAAAAGGTACTCTCATACAATAACTCAAGTTAGATTTGTTCACACGTAAGAATAATGTCAAGTAACAGAGAATGCAGCACTAATTATAACACGGTAATCACTTTCCACAATCACTTGTTTCGTATTGAACGACTCTCCAACTGTAACTAACTTCTAAGCCGCCCACTGTTGCTTATATACGTCCCGCAAGAGGTTCAAGAATATTATTCTATCCTTTTGGCGGCGTGCCAGCATAATTTAAGTAGTTATAAGTGATCTCGAATAGTTTGGAAAGTACATGTGTGCGGCCTTGATCGTGACGCCACACCTGCTCGGCTAGTCTAGAAACGGGTGACGGGACGTTCTCGACTCTTCGAGAGCGTTTCGCAACATTTATCAAGGTAACGAGGGCTGGCGCGCGCGCGCGCGCACACACACACACACACACACACACAATAACGTGTTACTGTCATATTTATCCTTGGCATCTACCCTTACCCTTCAATGCACCAGTATCACCATCATCGCCTCGCTTGCGCACTGAAGAAAAGAAGAGTAAAGACAATGAGACGTTGGCAAAGGACAAAATTGCAAGAAGTAAGGGAAGACTATAACAAGTCATTACGCGAGCTACATAGATAGAAAAGGTTAGAAAATAGTTCTGTAATTCTACAAATATCTTAAAATAAACAACTAAATACAAACGTTTTTACATCCATGTTCCGTTAGGAAATGGAAGTATGGTGATCGCAAAAAAATCGTGTTCCAGATAAGGGCTGATACTGATTGTACTACCCTCAAAACATAAAGAAAAGTCGTCATCGTCATTATCTTCAACGATTAAACCAAGAATGGTTTCTTCCGGTCCCAAATAGGCAAAGATTAGAGCCGGTGACTCCAGCGCTTCCTAGGACGTCCCACACCTCTCCGTCCTCTCGGGTTACAGTTCCATCTTTGTTTGGGGATGCGGCAGTCATCCATACGGAAAAGATGTTCTCACCAATTCAGCTGATGCTGGGCGATCCTGTCGAGTATACTCATAATATTCAGTTCCTGCCGTATATCTGTTTCTTCCATGATCATGGAGATTATATCCTGCCACGTGCCTGAGAAATCTCATTTCAGCCGCTTGAGTGCGACTGGCCTGGCCTTTCGTTAAGTGCAATTATCAGACCCATAAAGAAGTGTGGGAAGAGGTATCAACTTGTAGAATTTTAGGCGTGTTTCTTTACTTGCTGACTTAAGGGTTCGCCTCATTAGGCATGACCATTGTCCCGCACATAAGGTTGAACATATGCAACTTATTCACAACTAAATTGTCTCAAATGAAGAAAAGTAATTTTCCGAATTGTGTGTGTGTGTGTGTGTGTGTGTGTGTAGAATTTTTTATATGGCGAACGATAACTGCCGCAAATTCAACAAAATCAAATAATTTTGTTTGTATGTGTGCCTGAGTTGTAGGAGACTCAAGGCCTATTGATTTTGGTGAAGATCGGTTAAGGGGATGGGGGTAGTTTACCAGCAATGTTTTATGTTTTAACAAGAGTAAAGTAAATAAATAAAGTACTTTGATAAATAAAGTATTCTCAAAAGCAGGTCATACTAATCCACTGTAGAAAGGCAGCTAAAATATCTATAAATGACAAGGGTAGTTGAAGTGAGAGGAGGTAATTTTTTTAAAATGAAAATGATAGTCGAAGGGGGAGGGGGCAATTTTTTATACGTGTACTAAGTTATTAGCAACAAAGAAGTAATTTGTTGTTAAAATTCCTGCCCGGGCTGTTTGATTGTGGTCCAAAGTTTTCTGCAAGACAAGACGTTACGGCAGTGCCATCGACTGCCATTATCAGTGAAAATCGAGTGCGCTAACGTGAGGTAAAGTTAGTGATGTTGTTAAGGCTGAAGCAAGAAGTAGAAAGAAGTAGTTTCTATGGAAATATTTCATTTCGAAAATGATTTTAAATGTAAATCTTAGAACATGGAAGTCATGTACGGTTCTCCATACCGATATTTTACGATGACGAGGCTGAAAATTCAGGGGGTATTCAGGGGGTATGAAGGATGCTAAACAACGTCTTCCCAAGCAGTCAAACAGCAGGACCGACGGTAAAACTGCTGCATATGCTTTAAGAAATTTATGCAAAAAATCGGTATGGGGAACCATACAAGGCTTTCATGTTCTAAGATTTATATTTATAATTATTTACTTGAATTCGGTTTGATAGTTTCTAAAAATATCTTCACATTGTATATCGAGTTTTATGTTTGACAAATTGGAATGAAATATTACCATAGAAATTACTTCTTTGTTGTCGATAACGTAGGACACTTATAAAAATCGTTATGGAGAACCATACATGCCTTCCATGTTCTAAGATTTATATTTAAAACCATTTACTTGAATTCGGTTTGATAATTTCAAGAAAAGTATCGCCCACCCTCAAACGTTTTCACTATTTATAGATATTTATTTTATTATGTGGTGGTCGTTTAATACAATGTTATTTACGAGTCACTTTATGTATAAAAATTTGATACTTTATTCTTATAAAGAATCTGAACTTCGCAGATAATTATCCCTCCTCCTCAACCCATTGCCACCACTAATGATATTTACACTTTTATAGAGTAACAGTTTCATTATATGTAATTACTAAGGTATCTTATGCTTCAAAATGAAGTACTTTATTCGACATCAAAAAGGTAGTTTTCAAAAAATTGCCCCCTCCCCTTCGACTACTCTTTTCATTTATAGACATTTAATCTTTCTACAGTGGATTATTATGACCTTATTTTCAGGATACTTTATTTATCAAAATTAAGTACTTTACTCTTGTTAAAACGTAAAATGTGGCGGGTAAACCACCCCTTCGCCTTAACCGATCTTCACCAAAATCAATAAGCCTTGAGTCCTCTACAACTCGGGCACATATGGAAAACATGATTTGATTCTGTTTGAATTTGGAGCGGTTATCGTTTGCCACAGAAAACATTTCATACGTGACACAGACACACACAGAAACACTTTTCGGAAAATGACTTTCCTTCATGTTTTGATCGTAGTACAATCAGAATCAGCCGTTATCTCGAACAGGACTTTTTTCGTAATCACCATACTTTCATTTATTTACGCAACATGGAAGTAAAATAGGTAAAGTATTAGGTGAAAATAAGGTTGTACGACTACAACCGGTGATGACGACGGAATTTCAGAAGATCGCATAACGGATCATCACTGTAGTTCGTCACTGTAGTCTTCGGCAATTCCACGGGCACCAACGATTCGTCGAATTACAATGTTTGCTTATCGTGTCTAATATCTGTCGTACGGGGCCACAATTTTCATACAAACTTTAGTCTCAATAATTCTGCCTCCACTGCACCAAACATCTTGCGTTTTCGACGATGACGAGGCTGATGACGTGGAGATGAAGACGGATCATCATTTTAGTCCTCATCTTCCACGCCATTAACAACGTCACCATCTTTATCGTCGACTCCATCATCATCTTCACAACACGGCATAGGCAAGGTGCTGCCTGTTCCGCCTTCAAAAATTCTTCAGATCTCTTCCTGGGTTTACCCACACACCTGTGTCCTATAGGTCTGTATTTCCATCGATGTATAATAACACTGGATAGCGCGCTAGGTGGGAGTAAACGCGCGAAAAACGGTCTGCCGAGTAAGCAGCAGCCCCCCACCACAATAAGGCAAGAAGCCGTCACTAAGCACAAGTTTACACATTGTATGCAGCCGTGCTTCCTTGTTTTGTTAACTACATACTTAATTCAGTTCGGAAATTTTTCCGTGTTTATTAGCGAAACTGTTATGTAATTTTTATTATTTAATTGTATGTATTTTTGATTATTGTGATTATTAGTTTTGCATAATGGTAACTTCCTGTGCTGCTTACAACTGCACTAACAGATACAAGAAGGACAGTGGAATATCATTTTATAGGTAAGTACTGTATTTCGTTTAATTCCTTTATAACTTTTATTAGACTAATATAAAACATTCATTTTTAAATCTCTACAAATTAATTACTGATTAAATTAATTATAAATTGTTATTTTTTTAACGTTGTATTCTTTTTCATATAAACTGTGAATTGTCTATTACAGTGTATTGTCTGATAGCATTATTATATTATCAACATACCATAATATAAAAAATGCAAATGTCTAAGAAAAAACTGGTTTTTCATTATTTTACGTAAAGTACAGTATTAAAAATAAGGAAGACCGTACTATTATAACATTATTTCTTCCAGATTTCCACAAGATTAAGAGCTACGAAAGAAGTGGATTATAGCTACAAAAAGAACAAATTTTGTTCCTCCAAAACATACGTCACTTTGTAGCAAACATTTTGCTAAAGACCAGTATAAGTTCAGACCCCACTGTAATTACGAACTGTTGAAAAGCGATGCCGTGCCAACGCTCTTTGACTTCCCCGTGCATCTTTCAAATCCCCTGACAAAAAAAAAGAAGGACCATTATTAAAGAACGTTGTTATTGCCAATGAATAAACAGCATAAAATTAAGTCCTGATTTATATTTTTCAGTTGTGTGTATCGCCTACTGAAAAATTTCTTCGCCGGAAGGTGAAAATACTGCAACAGCGTTTACACAGAAGGGATGCTAAAATTAAATCCATGAAAGATATTATTTTAGTTTAAAAAAAAAATTAAATTCTGAAAGGTTACTAGAAATTTTAGAAGATAATTTTTCTGGTTTTCCGTTAAAAATTATTATTAATAACTTTAGCAATAATAATAGAAAAAAAGTTTAAGAGGTTTTATTCAGGCAAAGTGAAGGAATTTGCTTTAACCGTTTATTTCTACAGTCCCAAAGCTTATAAGTATTTGAGAAATCTAAACTTTCAGTTACCTAACCCATCAACTTTAAGGAGGTGGCTTTCTAATTTTAATTGCTCGCCCGGTTTTTTAGAAGAGATTTTTATATATTTAAAAGAAAACGTTCAAACAAGCCACATTTACAACACGTTAACTTGGTTTTTGATGCTATGAGCATAAGGAAACAAGTAATCTACGATCCACGAGAGGGGATGAATTTTGGATATGTGAATTTGGGTAATGATATAGAAGTAAATGAACACGAAACATTAGCTAGTGAAGCACTTGTCTTTCAGATAGTTGCACTACGAGGAAATTTCAAACGTGCCGTTGGTTATTTTTTTATTGATAAGATTAGTTCAGAAATGTTGTCCAAACTAATAAAAATGTGCATTATTAAATTATATGAATCAGGTATCCATGTACATAATGTAACATTTGATGGTACTAGTACAAATATAAAGGCTGTTACGAAACTTGGTTGCGAATTGTCAGAAAAGCCTTTTTTCAATATGAAAATAAACAAAGAAAATGTAACAGTTTGTGTAATGCTAGATGCTAGCCATATGATTAAATTGGCTCGCAACACATTAGCAGATAAAGGTACTTTACTATTTACAGATGGTGTGATAGATTTTAAATATATTCAACGGCTAAACACTTTACAAAAAGAACAAGGATTAAAGTTTGCCAATAGCCTTTCAGACATACACATTCATTATGGCAACAGAAAAATGAACGTGAAAATTGCGGCCCAAACCTTAAGCGCCAGGGTAGCAGACCCCATAGAATTTTTGATGTATAAACAACATCCTGATTTTATTGGTGCTAAACCAACAGTGGAATATATTAGAGTTATAGACAGGCTATTCGATTATTTTAATAGCAGGGACCCATTTGGGCAGCACTTCAAACAACCAATAAAGAAGAAGAATTTAGAAAATGACAATAAATTGTTAGATAATATTTTGGCATATTTAACGACGTTAAAAATTGAAAACATTCAGGTTCTGCGGCATCCTAGGAAAACATTTGCACTTGGATTTATTACGAATATAAACGCAATAAAGATTCTGTCAAATAGATTATTAAATATTTTACAATTCAAGTATATTTTGACTTACAAGTTTTCTCAAGATCAATTGGAACTGTTATTTTCCTGTGTAAGATCTCGAGGGGGACATAATAACAATCCTAATGTCAAGCAGTTCCAATGGGCCTTGAGGAAACCTATGTTCAGGAACACCGTTAAAGCACCTGACAGAAGCAACTGTTTGAGTTTTGACATGACATTTCAAAACTCTGTTATGAGTTTTGCAGAAGCAGAAGAAACAGTAGACCTAAACTCAGTCAGCGTCTATGAAGAACCCATTAAAAACGTTAATTGTCTGTTGGAAAATAAAAACTCGTATTATAAAGATAATATTCTTTTCTACTTGTCTGGATTTATTGTCAGAAAAATTAGTTCTAAATTGAAATGTGAAGAATGTATAAGACTGCTGATAGCCGATGATAGCAACCTTAGCCCTTACACCCATTTTGTTGATTATATTTCAAAAGGAAATTTGGTCAGGGCTTCCTCAGATGTAATCAGGATAGTAAAATTTATGTACTCCCTTTTTAAAAATAAACAAGACATCATCAGCTATGTTTTTCGAAACTTGGTTTGCGTCAAACATTAAATAAGTTAGTTCTATTTAGCAACGTTTAGCCCAGAATTGCAATATGTTATTCATAGCAAATGTAGTTTTATATCTAATGTAATATATTTTGATTAGAAATAGTAAGATACGTTGCTATTATATGCAGATAGGGTGTAAACTAAGATTTTTTTGTACATATTCATCAATGTAAAAAAATGTAAAACTATGTAATAAACAATTTCGTTTTCATTTGTATTCTTGTTTAGTCAGTTTCCTTTATTTTATTGACAAAATAAAAACAAACTACTACAAAAAAGAGGTAATTATTACACCCTAACAAACCGGTATAGTTAGCGAAAATATGTATGCATAACTTTAATGTTACCGGTAACTTGTTTGTTGTTTATAGATCTGTACCAACGAAAAAAAGTGTACGAACTTCTATTATGAACAACAGAAATTAAATTTATATTTACATTATTTTTAAATTAGTATCAGGTGTTCCATTTAATCTGATTATTATAAAATACACAATTTTCATAACAATATTGTTTATGCGACGATCAAATCGGTTTAACTAATATTAAGATAACACTGCGAGTATGCAGGCGAAGTGGCTTTTGCCTTAATGTGGTGGGGCGAGCGTAGAGTTGAGCTGACCGAATTCAGTACACGCAGCCGGCAATCCAGTGTTATTATACATCGATGTGTATTTCCTGACTTGTTTGGAGAGTTTAGAATCTGACATTTTACTTCCATGTTCCATAAGGAAATGGAAATATGGTGATGGCGAAAAAATCGTGTTCTATATAAGGGCTGATTCTGATTGCACTACCCTCAAAACATGAAGAAAAGTCATTTTCCGAAAAGTGTGTGTGTGTAAAATTTTGTCTATGGAGACGATAACTACCGCAAATTCAAACAGAATCGAATAAGGTTTTGCATTTGTGCCTGAGTTGTAGAGGATCAGGGCTTATTGATTCTTGTGAAGATTGGTTAAGGGGAATGGGTACTTTACCTGCAACGTTTTATGTTTTAACAAGAGTAAAGTACTTAATTTTGATGAATAAAGTATCCTGGAAAAAGGTTATAATAATCCACTATAGAAAGTGTAACGCAAAATTTGATCAATTGCTAATTTTACTCAATCAACTATGCTGAACGCAAAGAAATGGGTGTGTTTTAGAAAGCGGAGAGGTATTGAGACGCCAGAACCGTAAGGCGGCATTACTTGAAAGAAATTAACTTGTAAAAAAAAAGCTGTAGAGTAGAGCGGTAGGTTAATAACGCCGGCTTTGGGGCTGACGAGTATAATGAATGTACTTTTAGGCTAAGTCACGATTTGGGACAGAACTGTCATAAAATTGTATTATTCGCTAAGATAGTAAGGGTGTTCGCCAACGTTGTAAACTTAAGTGCATGTAACAATAGGTACCGTTAGACGAGAGAGAGAGATGTGTGAGAGAGATAACTATAGACGCTAGTTTTTTAAGCACGTGGAACACGGAGAAACGTTGGGCGAATCAGAAAAAGCGTCATGTGTTGCGCGGGAGGTTTTAGTTAAGCAGATTCGCCGAATTTGTATTCAGCGGTAGTTTAAACCTATAGGAACGTTTTCCTGTAGATCGTAGGTAAGGGAATTCAAAGCAAGTATATATTATGAACTTAGAGAGAAATAAGTTAGTCTTCTTTATATCGGCGAAATTATACGAAGAGACTCGCGTACGCTGTTTTGCGTTAACTATATATTTTAATAAGTAATGTAAAGAATAAGTAAATTCGCAGAAGTAACCGAAGTACGGGAACACGATAATTACTAACACTAAAGTTATAAAGTTTCATAAACCGTAATAAGGAAATGAGTGGATGATCGGGGTAATAACAAACAACAAGAAGTAATAATACATATAACGTTCCACTAATTCAATACGTTGTGGTAAATCACGGAAGAAGGCGAATTAGTTCGGATTAAAGTCACGACGGTGTGAGATAGTCGAGCCGCACGGGACGCGAACTGTGTTAGATGCACTTAAGGTCAATTCAATAATCTTTGTGTCCAGAGTGTATAAGTATACGACATAATTATATGTATAACCAATATGTCAAGTGTAGTGTACATCTGTGATAAAGTGAATTAGTGCATTCTTAACCAGGATTAAACACGCAACAAACGGCTGCTGACGACACATCGTCCTGCAACATCTTCAGGACTACGCACTTCGGAAGGATTATTACGCAAGTAACGAATAAATGAACATTTGATTATATATTGTTTGATAAATATATGTTGCTATTCAAATATATAGTGACTCAATCTGTCAGAAAAGAACTCATTGCTGTTTAATAATATTCAAATTGTAAGATAAAACGATCCAAGTCATATTAACAAATTTTGTAGTATATAAATGCAAATTGTTCATTAAAAGCTGATTTATACATTTTAATTTGTGTTTATTATTACTGGCGCCCTGAGGTATAATCAAGAGTCGGTACACTGGAATAGGTTTTATAGACTATTAAATAAATTATTAATATTATTATTGATCAAGGTAGTTTGTAATCTTATTTCTCACATGCTCGTAGGCCAACGTAATATGCAAATGATTAATTTAACTCTTTCATAAAGGCCTATCAAGAAGTGTATTAAAAGGTAGATAAAATATCTATAAATAAAAAGGGTAGTTGATGGGGAGGGGGTAATTTTCTATAAATGAAAATGATAATTGATGGGGGGAGGGGATAATTTTTTATATGTGTACTACGTTATCGGCAACAAAGAAGTAGTTTGTTGCTAAAATTCCTTACCGGACTGTTTGGCCGTGGTCAAATGTTTTCTGCGAAACCAGACGTTTCGGCGGCGCCATCGACTGCCATCATCAGTGAAAATCGAGTGCACTAACGTGAGGTGGTATACGTTCGTGACAACAGTACTGTGGTTAATGCAGAAGAAAGAATTATTTTTTATGGAAATATTTCATTTCTAAAATGATTTTAAATATAAACCTTAGAACATGGAAGTCATGTATGGTTCTCCATACCGATATTTTCTAAGTGTCCTTTCCACCGTTGCTTGTATCTTTTAATTTTTCACTCAAGTTAAAAGCCCGTAACTCTTGTCTTATGGCTTCATCAACGTTTAGAACAACACCTTTTAACTTTTCTTAAGAAAGCCGTTTCCGAGGCCTGTATTTTACTGTCTTGTTACTTGGTCGTTTTCTATAATGCGCAACCATAGGACAGTACAGGGCCCCCATAACTTTGTAAAACTTTAATTGTTATCGTCGACTTGCTGCAGTATATTCTATTCAGGCGCTGTAACGACAGGGTCTTTCCAAGCAGCCGACTATAGGACATGCTTTCGTAAAATTAGGCAGACGCTTGTAAGCCAGATATAGAGTGCAAATGGGGAGTTTTCACTACGATTTTGGCTGCACAGAATTTTTCTCATTTGAGTAAAGACGCTTCTCGCCTGTCCTGTTCTTCATTTTTCTCTCTTCCGTATTGTTACTTTTTATTGCCTAAAGTACCCTGACACTTATTTTACTCTTCGTATTTTCTCTTCCTTAGATTGTTCCACTGCTGTGTCTTGGACGCCATCATAAACTTCGTTTTACCAATATTTAGTCTAAATCCGTTATTTTTACTGCCCTATAACAGAGGCATCTAGAATGTTTGGGCCAGATACTCGTGATGCCCTTTGTGTCCAGTCAGCCTATGGGTACGCACCCATACTTACATGTGTAAGAACAAAGTAATCCGATGTTAATATTTTAACGACCTCAACTGAGTGAATTGATCTGATGATGGAACATACTGTATGTTCCGAAACGCGTCATTTTAAATAAACAAAGTCACACGACGGATCTAAGATAATCTATTAATTTATAAAAAAACGAAGTGACTTGGATACCAATAACAATATGTATGTCAAATGTATTATTACGTCACAGAGAATTAGACGGATAGGACATGTTTATTGACTGAAGAAGACCAGAAATACGAGAGCTATCACAGAATGGAAAGGCCCATAGTAAGAACGAGAAAGAGGTGGATGGACGTGATTGGGGAGGACCTGCGAACCATGGGAATCAGAAGATAGAAGATTGTTGCTGACAACAGAAGGAAATGGTGTAGGATTGTTGAGGAGGCCAAATACGAGGGCTATTTGGGCTATTTGTTTTTCAACCTCCGATAGACCAATAAACAGACACATGAATGACATCAATAATGAAGTCAGCATTATTCGAACATATCACACCTCACACACACAACATCGATCTTTCGAAAATCGATTTCGTCGCCAACAACAAGACGAACAGTGCTACCAACGGCAACCTCTGAAGAAGCTTTTTAAAGTGAAGTTCAAGTTGTAAGGTGAAGATTTTACGTTTTTACCCATAAAAAGTTTTGTGTTCCGAGTCGTAGTGAAATAATTATATTTAGTTAAGGAACGGACATGTCATGAACAACGAAATCCAAGAGTCAATAATTATATTATACACAAATTTTTATAATATATATGTAAACACTACTTTTCTACATAGTCACCACCATTGTTGAGGCACTTATCATACCGAGGCACCAACTTTTCTATGCCCATGTTGTAGAATGTTCGCTCTAGTCAGCCAATCTGTCACACTGGACTTTACTTCATCATTGGAGTCAAACCGCTACCCACCTAACCACTTTGTCAAGTCAGTGAACAAATGGTAGTCACTTGGTGCCAAGTCTGGGCTATAAGGTGGGTGATCAAGGAGTTCCTTGTGGACTTCGAGTCTTGTGGAGATCTGTGAGTTGTTTGGGAACCTACCGAGCACAGAGTTTTCTATAACCAAGCTTCTGAGTTAGAATATCATAAAGAGCAGACCTAGAAATTTCAGGAAATCGGCAGAAAGTTCAATAATTGTGAAACAACGGCACTCTCGAACCATCCTGTCTACCCTTTCAACAACATCATCAGTAGCCAAGGATTTTCTTCCTTGCCCTCTTCCATCATGAACATCAATTCGCCCTTCTTTAAATTTTTGACACCATCCCCGAAATGAAACATCACTCATCACATTTTTTCCATACATATTACACAACCTTCGATGGATTTCTGCAGCACTATGACCTTCAGCTTGAAGAAATCTGATAACAGACCGAATCTCACGCTTGGAGGGAATTTCAATTGTAGTTGCCATAATTAAACTGTCGTCACCACAGTAATAGACAAAATAACTATAAAACGAGTGGTTATAGGCTAGAACAAAGCCTGAAAAACATTAAACAACAATCAGATTGTTGCTGTGACAACAGAAGTTGGTTTGCCAACTCACCGGAGGTTGAAAAAAAATAGCCCTCGTATAATAGAGAAATGTAGAACTAGAGTAAGAAGAAGATAAGAAGCATATAACGGACCTAACAAGCTTGAGAATGTCTTACTGAGAGAAATGCAGGCTGTTGAACGTTGTACGTTGTGTTGTTTCCGTGTTGATAAGAAATATAATTCACTGGACGTTATCTCATTACAAATTTATTTTCTATTGTTACAAGAGTTAGTGTTGAGGCTTTGATCTATACGAACGTGTGTTATCATCTCATATTTGTGTTCCGTATCAGTGAGTTACTGTGTACTGTTCAGATTATCATGATTTGCAGTTCTGATGCCAGTAAAATTTATGGGCGCATGATTTTGTTCAAAAACCAGACGCCCGTAAATTGTACGTTTGTCACTTCAGAGGCATTGAACGGTATTTGTACGAATCTTTAACGGGCTTCTGTTGTTTGTGCTTGTAGACTAGACTTCGTAGTTGCCAACTGAATACACAGATAGCAGCACAAATGTCTTCTGGTCTGTGACTATTGTGAAACTTGCAATGTCTGTGTTACCCTGATTCTTTTGTAACATACAAAAGCTGATTATTGAAAATAGACTGTTTTTACAATATTCTGTGCCTTAACATTGTAAGAAAAGTAACTTTTTTACAGTAGTTACAAATAAAAAACCATTTAATATGTGAAAATACCTTGTAAAACTTTTTTTATTTTTCAAAAACATGCTTCTGATCTAGGTACTAAAAATTAATTTTACCTACAGAAGAAATAAATAGTGATAATTTTATAAATTAAAATAAAGGTCCAATCTTTAATTTGACATGCAGTTTATGTTGTTTTTAACAAATCTTATTATTAAAATAAAATAAGGAAAAATGTGGAAAACAGCCAGGCTGGTGGGACTTGCCTGTGCTGAAATGGCCAGGGTTCAAAGTGTTAAACTTTAATTGAACGATCGGAACGAGCTGTCAGTTTTAATGAGAGCGAGCGTTTCTCTGTTTCGGGTATGTCTCACGATAAGTTTTGAAAGCACCTACCTCCGATTTTGGTGAAACGTAGCATACGTGTACGCCACAGACCCCTATCTTTGATTTCAAAATTAATCCCCCCCCAAAGTAAGTGTGCAAAAGGCAAAAATGTAAGGGATCAAAAAATCGGTATTGAGAACCATGACTTTCCTGTTCTAATTAATTATATATTATTTTTAATATGTACACTCAGAAAGAAGCTAAATATATCAGCAAGCTTTTGGTAAAAACGGTGAGAAAGATAATCAAAATTACGAATTGCACATAGTTGTTAATATTTTAAAAATAAAGAATTAATTTGATTAATTTATCTTTTATTAAAACAACGCCAAAGAAAGCGAATACCGCCCAGCGTTTGTAATCTGTGAATTTCTGAAAACGAAAAATTATTTTGTTTACGTATCCGTAGTTACGATATTTTGTTCACATGAAACGATATCAATTGTTAATATTTTGTTGAAATTTTTTTAAGTTTTCGGTCGAATAAATTTATAATATAAATACAAAAAATTATTCCCTTCCCCTTCAACTACACTTTTTATGCATAGATATTTCATCTACCTTTCTACAGTGGATTATTATGACACTGTAAGGATATGACTTATGACTTCTTTTCAGGATACTTTATTTATCAAAATTAAGTACTTTACTCTTGTTAAAACGTAAATCGTTCCAGGTAAACTGCCCCTCCCCCTTAACCGATATTTTCCAAAATCAACCCGTCTTGAGTCCTTTACAACTCGGGCACATATGCAAAAAATTATTTGATTCTGTTGATTTTGCGGCAGTTATCGTTTGCCATAGAAAAAATTCTACACACGCACGCGCGCGCACACACACACACACACACACAGACACACACACACACAAACACACTTTTCGGAAAGTGACTTTTCTTCATGTTTCGAGGGTAGTACAACCAGAATCTGCCCTTATCTCAAACACGATTTTTTTCGCGATCACCATACTACCATTTCCTTACGGAACATGAATGTTAAAACAATTAGGCACTCGCAAGAAATCGAAGGCCGGAACATGGAAGTAATTAAAAAAATATTACAACCTCCATGTAAAGAAATAGAGTAGACCTACATTAAATAGAATTTTAAAACAATGTCTAAAAATAGTAATTCTCATCTTATGGCCTCATAATTTCTACGGTCAAGTTTAGAACACGTTTTAACTTCTCTTAAAAACGCAATTTTCGAGGCCTGTATTTTACTTTCTTGCTTCTTCGATAAGAAAAGTTACAAGTTTTAAATTAAATGAAAGACTAAAAGTTTATAAACAACTGTAAAACTTAGATAGAATGTCAGATTCAAGACTAGCCAAACAAGTCTGGAAATATAAACCTATAGGACCCAGGTGTCTGGGTAGATCCAGCGGAAGAGACGTCTGGAGAATCTTTGAAGGCGGGCGGAAGAAGCATTACCCTGATGTGAAGATAATGATGATGATCTAAAAATATTGTTCGGTTTTAGGAATTTTAAAAGTTTTAGTCATCAAGGTTTCATAGGTATCAAAATTTAGACAATAACTGTAAAAATCTATGAGGGGTATTGAGCTACGGAAACTTTTAACTACAGTTTCAATATAATGTTTAGTTTGGACGTTTTTAAGAAATTGTAAAACCCCATGGACGGTATAAAATTAAAAAGAATTTAAACAAAAATCTAAATAAAGTGTTTAGTTTTGGAAATTAAACATTTTCGAACAGTAGGACCCAAAAACGATCTACCTAAGATATTTATAAGACGACTGCAGTTCATTTCGGCACCAAAAATGTTTGTTTTGTTTATCGAATAATTACTTCTGATACTTAGTACGTTATTTGTAACCTTTTAATTTGTATGTGTATAAAAAAGAACTCAATTAAAGTTTTTAGAAGCTTATATTACAAGACAGCGGTTGTCGTGGATTGGTATGGTAAATTATCAAAAGATATTCCTACAAGTAAAGGTGTGAGACAAGGGTGCCCTATTTCACCGACACTTTTTAATATCTACATAGACTACATATTTCGGCGATGGACAGCTAGAGTTGACTCGGGAATATCACATCAGAGAAATATTTATGTGAATGCATTGTTTTATGCAGATGACAAGGTTATGATACAGGAAACAGAAGACCAGTTACAACGGGCGATATTTACGTTCAGTAGCATCGTACAAGACTATGGATTGCAGATCTCTGCTACTAAATTTTCAACAATGCCATTTAAGGGCAGGTCTCCTATAAGAACTAAGATAGTCGTGAATAATAAGATTTTGGATCACGTTAGTCATTTTAATTACCTGGGTTGTAATATCTTATATGAAACTGATATCGATTGGGATAGTCAGCTAACAAAATTTAGACGCATCTGTGGAACGATTCTGAAAAGTAAAACACGGAAGGATACCCAAATGGAATTTTATAAAATTGTGGCTGTCTCCACATTCCTGTATGCTAGTGAGACCTGTATTCTTGGTAAGAGGGACGTGCAGAGATTTCAGGCAGCCGAAATGAAATTTCTGAGAGGGACACAAGGTCGTTCTCTCTTAGATCGCAGAAGGAACGAAGATATTAGACGCGATTTAAACATTGTATCATTGCACCAGAAGATTGAAGACCACAGAAGGAGATGGTGTGAACACTTGAATCGCATGCCTGATATCAGTCTACCTGTGGCTGCCTTCTGTTACCACCCTACTGGGAAGAGAGATGTCGGTAGACCGAGGAGGAAATGGGTTTCGGAATATGTCTAAGGCCTAGTCCTTGGAGCTGTGATGATGATGATGATGGTGATGATGGAAAACCTTATGAAAAGTAAAACAAATTTAATTAACTAAGTGTAAGAAGCGATGTATGGTATGGTCACCTCCTCCACGAATGCTAAGAACCCTATAAAGAACTTTGTTCACAATTAAAAAAAAAAAAATAGATCTATCTAAAAAGAAATTTATTTCGTTCAAAATAATGAGCGAGTTCTGCAATTCGAAAAGCTCAGTAATTTGTAGTCTAAACAGAAATATTGCTATTGAACAGCGAAGATCCCACGGTGATTTCTTTCATCATTTACGTATTTATTGTCAGCTTATTATCCAGTGGCGTAACACTTTTTTGTTGGCCGGGGGGGGGGGCTCTTATACTTGTTGGGGGAATAAGAATCCTTTATGGACTCCCCTACTATATATATATATATATATATATATATATATATAAATCGATTCATAACGTTATCCTACGTCTTCCGATACCTAGTCTTCATTGGTGTCGATCTAACCAAGATTCTTCTTCCAATTCCCGGTCTCTCATTGCCCGGTTGATGCCTTCTCTCCAACTCAGCCTAGGTCTTCCTCTTCGCCTACGACCGTATGGTGTCCATCTCAAAACTTGCTTGGGGAGTCGATTATCCGGCATTCTTTGTACATGTCCAAGCCATCAGCTGTTTTGTTTTTATGTCATCGACAATAGAGTACTGTACCCCCATTATCCCCCGGATTCTGACGTTTCTTACTTTTTCCAGTTTTGATCTTCCTGCCGCTCTTCGCCAATAATCCATTTCAGTAGCTTCCAACAACTTTTCTGTTCTTTGTATTAATGGCCACATTTCACACCCGTATGACGTAATTGGTTTCACGATTGTATTGTATATACGATGTTTATTTTGTTTTGATATTTGTTGGTCCCACTATAGGTTGTTCAGCAATGCTATTGATACTCCCCTACTATCCTTACTTAATTCATGCCCACTTGAATACTAACCCATCGTTATAGTTGTAACTACTACTGAAATGACATAACGTAAACAGAATAACCGTGTGATGTATACTCAATCAATGAAATATATAACTTTTGTTTCAGTTAATAGTTTGATTTGTTATTTAGTATCTTTTACATCTTTGGTCAATGTAAAAACTACTGATTAGCAGACACGGTCATTATAATTAGTAACCAATTATAATTTTGTCACTTGTATGCGTCTTGATAAAAAGCACAAATTTTATTAAATTTAAATTCATAAAGCCATCAAATGTATATATTACGTTTTATATCGCACACATTATTAACAAATCTTATATTTTTAAACAAACCAAAAATCTGTTTCACCTTTAAAACTTTCTGTCATCTGCTTCTTCTTCTTCTTCTTTCTATGGCACTACAGCCCTTGTTGGGCCCTGGCCTCCTTCAATTTTTCCCCCCATTCTCCTCTGTCAGCAGCCATCCTCCTCCAGGAACGCACTTTTAATATCTCTCTTGCATCCTCATCCACCGCATCCTCCCATCTTCTCCTTGGTCTTCCCACTGGTCTTTTTCCATGGATTCTGGTATACAATAGTTTTTGTCTGTCATCTGCTTAAGGATTTATAATTTGGAAAATTTTAGTATAGGTCTAATATTAGCATTGGAATTAAAGACAAATGTTTTTATAATATAAAGACATTATATTTTATAGAAATAAGATTTTTGTATATTTCATCAAACGTTACTTGAAATGCAATTCTTATCTGGCCTCGGTGCGTTCTTAACTGGAATGACAGCTCTATTGTGCAGTTAGTCAAATAACATATACTCTCAAAGTATATCATGAGATACGGGTAAAATAACTGTAAAATATTAAGTGTATTTGTTTTCAATGTTAAATACGTACAGGGAAATCTGGTTAGATTTAAGTTAAATGGCTTAGGCCTACTAATTCATAAAAATGTAAGAGAACTATTTGGGCGGACCCCTCTAGTCCGCAGGCCTCGCCTTATTGGGGCCGGGGAGTTGCGACACTGATATTCCCGTAGTTTTTGCTTTGTCAGTACTGATCTTCAAACCACATTAATAATAAAATAAGTCTTTGCTCAACGGTCCATAAGGGACTAAGGCATACCGCATGGCTTTTGTGTTTAGTGGGACGGTTAGTACAACGCATCGCCAACCGCATATTATCAATATATTTTATTCAGGCCCTCGAACACGAAAACGTCTTCACATTCAGCAGTGTCACTGCGATTAACTGGCCAGCTGTAGTATATGACTTGAGAAATTAAGTCAGCTCTACCAGCAAACCTACTTCCACGTTCTTGAAGGCGAAAGCCGCGTGGCCCCTGGAAAGCATGGCGTACAATGGATGTGTGTTATGTAACTGTCGGAAGAGGCTGAAACGAGAGTTTCCAGCGCCTTAAAACTGGAACCTTCGGCTAGTGGAGACAACCCTAACAGAAAACAAACCTGTCAGGATACCTGAAGGTAGCGGCTCCACCGCCTAACTACTAAGCTAGAGGTTGGTAATCTCTACTTAGGAAACTAAAACATACTCAAACATGTTACGGAAAGCCGGACGGATCTCAATGTAAACGGCCCTTACGCGATAAGAATATAAGGGAATACACCAAGATAAAATTCTATAAAGCAATGGTAACACTTGTTTCATTATATGGAAGTGAAACTTGGACGATGACGAGAAATGATGAACGAAGAATACAAACAAGTGAAATGAAGTTCTTGACAAAAACCAAAGGTTGCACCCTTAGAAATCAAATAAGAAATAAAGATATAAAAAGTCAGCTAAATATATATTCTATGTCCAGCAGAATAAGGGAAGGCCAAATGAAATGTAGGCAGCATATCGAGAGAATGGAAGATATGAGGCTACCTAAACAAGTAATACGATACAGACTCAGGGAAGACGTGATATAGGTAGACCAATAAAGAAATGGCTTCAGTAAAGTCGGAGCAGGCTGTAAGCCTATATCTTGACATGGAGGACAAGAAGAAGGAGGAGAAGAAGAAAAAGAAGAAGAAGAAGAAGAAGAAGAAGAAGAAGAAGAAGAAGAAGAAGAAGAAGAAGAAGAAGAAGAAGAAGAAAACTGTAGTACATTCTTGCCAAAAATTATGCTGTTCCTTACTCGATGACGTAGTTTCGATGATGACGGCGTCAGTAACGGGCTAAAGATAACCGATAATCATCATCTTCGTCATCTTCAGCACCGTAACTGTCACCGGCACCACCACACCGTCGACTTCCGATGATTGGTGCTTCAGCGTCGGCTCTTCATAACATTGAAATTCCACTCAATCTCTCTTCTCGTCAACTTTGCTTTCACTCTCCAATACAAAGGGGTTTTCCATAATGACAGTGTTGGGATCGTAGAACGGCAAATAATCATCACCTTACCATCGCCTAGTCATCATCGTCTTCTATGTGACCTTCACCGGCACTATCATCATTAGCACCAGCACCAGTATCTGGCTGACTTTCACAGGATAACAGGTACTAAATGTTTTTCCGATGAACCTGTTTACTAAGAACAACAGTTAAATTGCAGCACATTACCCCATAAATACCTGCTTTTATTCGTAGTTTACCTTTAGACTGACTCAAAACATTGTGGAAAGTGTAATGTTTGAAGAACAGGATGGATTTCACGAGGGACTATTGATCAGAGACAGTGTTTTTACACTTAAGTAGCCTGTACTATCAGCAGTACTATCAGTACTATAGTCCGTAATAGCCTGTGCTATTCCACTGCACGTATCACGGTACTACGACACATTTAAAATACGTTTAACACTGGGTCTCACACGGTATATCTAATTGCATATTGCCATTATGCAAAACATACTGAACAATGATTACAGAACCAGTAATACCGCACCAACACAAGCACGCGTTATCATTCAGTAGACCCCCCCGCTCTTCAGGCGTCTCGTAGCACAGCTGGTCCACGAACAGTAGATACCTGGCTGTGAATATTGCGACTAGCCTTGCAACCGTATCACCAAACACAAAAGCCGCGCGGTGTGCCTTGATTCTTAACGGACTGTTGAGCAGAAGTATTTTAACTCGTAGATAGTATATAAGGGAGTATAATCTGCAATACCACCTGAAAAAGCGTTTGGTTACGAAAATAGGAACACTTTTTGACAAGTATTCGGAAAATACAGACTTTCTCCAGCATTTAATAAATGTAAATCAAAATGATATCAGAACACAAGCTATAAAATGGGTGGAAGGTGTTCTCCGTGAGATAAAAGGACGAAAAGAGACCCCAATCGTGCTTAGGCCCTTTCACTATAACTCCTAAGCGGTGTATGTAAATATCTAGGCGATATCACATCAAAATAACCTTGGTGATAACGCACAAACGGCTATAAGCTCTCCAAATACTCGCCAGACGTGACCACTGTTCCAGACTGACACTAAGCAGGAACTACAGGCGTGCCTACGTCCTATAATGTGAGTTAGATAATGTTAGATTGCTATACGTAAATATAGGTATTTAAAAACATTTTGCTGTAGTAGAAAATTATAGCAAGATTTCTGAAAAATATTTCTGAAAAAAAATTTTAAATTCACACAATGTTTTGATTATAACGTTGTTATTTGTACTGATATTATGATAAAAAAATTCATTTCAAAGATAATTTTAAGCCGATAATTTTAAAGATAAAGTATCGGCGTAGGCACATCTGTGCCTGCTAACTCCCGCCTCCGATCGCCTGAAGCCATACAGAATCACAGAACGGCGAGGCTCTTCGTCTAATATACAAAAGTTAACCTCCGAGGCGCCCGAAGAGCAGGACTCCGTCCTCCCGTCCATGCCACAACAGAAGTCATCAATAGACAAAAAAAAACTCAAAGACCCATCTTTCTAATAAAATAATCGCTTGCTGGCACTTGCAAATACATCCCCCCACCTCCCGAACTTAACACATAGCCAACACAACAATCCAACATTGTTAACCACAAACTTGTGCCCAACCCTATTCCAATCTTCCGCTATTTCAGACCCTCCCCCACTAACTAATACTCCGCCGTCACGTTTTTGTTCCATCTAATGTGTCCTAGGTGCTCGACAATGCCGTTTCTACACTACCGTTTGCCACTGAAAAATTTCCTGTTATACCTAAATGACAGGAAAATGTCAAGTTTAACGAACAAAGTAGACTTACTAAATAAAGTTTATTAACAAATAAAATTTGTTCTTGAATTTTTGTAGGACGATTACGTTGAGATGTATGACTTTTAAATATAGTGCTAAACTTGACTGAATTTATAACTACACAGGAGAGCTCTGTAATGATGTAAGGAATTGTGTTGTACTTTGAGCTATGTATAAAATAATAACATTTTATATAAATAAAAAACATTTTGAAATAAAGTGTTTGGCATTCGCAGATGACTTTGCTATACTTTCTGAACATCTTACATCCGCAGTAACACAAGTTAAATTTTTAGAGGACATAGCCAGCAGAACAGGCTTAAGAACTTCTGAAAAAAAAACAAATTTCTCACGAACATTAAAAATGCGCTAAAATTCCTGGTAACAGATATTGGTCGAATAGAGAGGGTTCGAAAATTTAAGTACCTAGGAGAGATAATTCAAGAGAATAGCTTGGAAAAATCTACTATAAAAGAAAGGATTCATAAGATGGAAAGGGCATATGGTATAACTTAAGATATTTACAATTAAAAGTGCATATCTAAAAATGCGAAAATAAGGGATTACAGTACAGTGTAAAGCCAGAATGCCTATATGCAAGTGAATGTCTAGCACTGAATAATAATTTAGAGAATCTAGAAATATTGGAAAGACAAATTATTAGGAAAATATTAGGCCCACGAAAAACTTCAAAAGGTTGAAAATGAAGAAGTAGTGATGAATTATATCAAAGTATAGAAAATATAACAGGAACAATGAGAAAAAGAAAACTATTATTTTTTCGACAGCTATACAGAATGGACGACAATAGGTTAACAAAGCAGATCTTCAAATATCTGTGGAGGAAGAAGTCAACATCAAGTTGGATTAAAGAAGTCCAAAAAGATTTACTCGTAGAAAAAAATAATATACACGCAGAAGAAGCAACTGAAAGAGAAGTTTTTCGGGCAAAAATGTTAAAAATGTAAGGAGCCCAGGGTAGAAGAGAGAGAAACGCAGGTTCAAAGTGGACTGAAGAGAGGAAGAAAAGACACAGTGAAAAGATGAAAGAATATTGGAGAAAAAGGAAAGAACAAAAATAAAAATTGAAATTAGCATGTGGCCCTTAGATGGCCGATAAAAAACATATATTTTACTAATTTTGTTAATCGATTCCGTTTTTCTGTTTACTTTATTTCTACCTGCTTCATGTGCTTTGTGTACTGGAGATCATCCTGGTAGTATTGTACAACCAATACAGCATTATCAACATAGAACACTAGTCAAGTACTTATTATCCATTAACAATAAGTATCCCAAACACTCCCACAGTACTTAAAAGAGTTAAAAACAACACTTATTTAGTTAATTTTGTAAAACAACACGATTATCAACATATTATTGAGCACTGCTATGAAAAAATTTGTTCATTAATGGCCACAACACTAAGCATACCCTTCTAGAATGCAAAAGGCGTTCCACCAAAACTACCAAAGAAATGCGCGCGCGCGCGCTCACTACAGCTCGAGGGCTGTCTTGTGAGCTTGTGTAGCTCGAAAGCTGGCTTGTGTAGCTTGTGTAACCTGGTCTGACGTTATCAAGCGACTGGGTATTAAAGATAAGCAAGGCACATAACTTAACGGTAACTACAGTTAACATATCGATTCGTGCAGACCGTACAATCTCGTTCAGCTAATAAACGTTTTGTTTACTATGATTCAAATACACTTCACGGTAAAACGACGATATGCTTGAATAATATATAAAGACAAGTACAATATTGCTATGCTACGGAATTGCGTACATGCTAGAGTTACTAGCTGAAAAACGCAGCTGAAAAAATAATAAAAGAGCCTACACATTAAGTCATTAGAAAAATTCCTCAACTTTTGTCGACCCTCTGGTGTGGTATGTGTGTTATTAGTGTCATGTTGGTTATGTCTGGGAATTCATGTCCAGTGTTTATTGCATGTGTGGGCATATAAATCTAAATATATATAAATCTAATTTGGCCACACATGGAATAAACACTGGACATGAATTCCCAGACATAACCAACATGACACTAATAAAACACATACAACACAAGGGCATTATAATGAACATTTGGGAAAATGTACAAATATACAAATATAAAACACAAAACAAACTAATACCTGAACAAATACAAATCAATACAAAACATGACACAATTTTCAAAGCACTCAACATCGAAAATACACAAAATACTAATATATACAGCACAATCACACACAGTAATACTAATTTAAAGTGCCTAAGGCCAACAGGATACTACAACAACAACCAACCAACAGACAAATACTTCACAAGACTCAAAACTAGTAAGGCTGAGGATGGGAACACAAAGCGTCCCGAAACATGTTCCAAATACATCTTGAGGTAAAATCATGTAAATATTGAATAAACTATATTATTATATATTGAATAGCCTACTAGAATTGATTTACGGCGAAACTATACGGTGAATTGGGCAGAAGAGTAGTTTTGTAGAAATGATAAGTATAACAAGTCATAATTACTTAAAAAAAAAAACTATCGGAAAGAACTGTCATCATCATCATCTTGACATCATAGGCAAGGGCTGCCTGTTCCGCCTTCGAAGATCCCCAGCCATCTCTTCCTGGGACTGCCCAGATACCCGTGTGTCTTATGGGTTTATATTTCCGGACTTGTTTGGCCAGTCTGGAATCTGACATTCTTTCTAAATGTTCTTTCCACAATGTTTAAATTTTTCATTCAAGTGAAAAACTTGTAATTATTCTCTTGTGACATCATTCTTTATACGATGTATTTGGATGTGGACGAAACGTTCGGCGATTCAAGAAATGTTAACACTAGGCCACGGCCTAACATCCCGGTAAACATGTTAACACTAGGCCACGGCCTAACATCCCGGTAAACATGTTAACGCTAGGCCACTGCCTAACACCCCGGTAAACATGTTGTTAACACTAGGCCACGGCCTAGCATCCCGGTAAACATGTTGTTAACACTAGGCCACGGCCTAGCATCCCGGTAAACATGTTTAACAACGGTGATAACTCCGGCCGTAAGTGTTTGCGGTTGATTGCTTATTGGAACCATATTTTGTTCCCAACAGTGAACGAATTCTCCAACTCACGGAGCTTACTAGTTATTATGGTTTTCAACAGTTTTTACTTTACAACATATTATATAATATGTAGTTTGGTTTGTAGCGTAGTGATATAATACAGGATACATTAGCAATAAAGGACCGTCGGACAAAAGCAAAATATCTATTAGGCCCACGTCATGCAGTACTGTGTGCTCATCTAACTGGAATGTAACTTATGACGAACGAACATAAACAAGTTTGCACACAGACCGAGTCACTTACTGTGGATGAATCATTATGCGATCAGATCGGATATAGTTGTGATATCGAACGTCTGCGTAAGCGTTACAAGTTTCACTGACTAAAGCTTATTTAGATTTTACTTTCGAGTTGCACTGTTTTTTCCTTTGTACTATTAGTACGGTGTTTATTTTTAAATACAAACGTCGAAATTGGTAACAAACAGAAAACCAATAATAATCTTAATTAAGAAAAAAAAGAAATCTGAACTTGTTGATAGACATAAAAATGGGAAAGCGTACTTTTAGCAGCAAATAAAAAAATATCGGTATAGAGAACCATACATGACTTCCATATTCTAAGATTTATTTTTAAAATCATTTTCGAAATAAAATATTACCATAGAAACTACTTCTTTCTACTTACTGCTTCAGCCTTAACCACAGTACTGTGGTCACTATCATATACCACCTCACGTTATCGCACTCGATTTTCACTGATGATGGAAGTCAATGGCATTGCCGAAACGTCTGGTTTTGTAGAAAACATTGGACTACGGCCAAATATCCCGGGAAGGAATTTTAACAAAAACTACTTCTTTGTTGCCGATAACGTTGTACACATATATATAAAAAATATGCATAAAATTAATGGCTTGTATAAGTTAATGATTGATCTCCATTAAGTAGTGCTCAAGTTTCCAAAGTTTTAATATTATGAGGTTCGTAATTAAAACATCAGAGCAGGTTTAGTGTGTATGAGGGTTCACCGTGGACAAAAATTTTCAACATTTCCTATTGAGCGTTGCTTAGAATAAATCTGCGAATCTACAGTGTACGTTTCACAGAACAAACACGCGGAAAAGAAGGAGCGCTCCGAAGTCACTCATGGACCCTCAGCATCTTGCAGAGAGTTCATTCCCTAAAGACGAAAAGTCTGTCTATGAGTCGTTCCTCTGTAAACACGTGCAGTTACACTGCCCAGCGATCCACAGGAAGCAAATCGCTATCCACGCTGGACACTTTTTCGGCTTGCATGCGTTATGTTGGTATGGGTTCGGCACTTTCCATTTAAAAACCGTGCAAATGTAAGAAAATAAACATGAATGAGGCCAGAAATAACGCGAATTGTGTGTGCGTGTGTGTCTTCCCTGCCTTTTTATTGCGGTAGTGATAATAATAAAATGGAAACGTAAACAGTACATAACTGAGATATGCTTGCCTGCCACGCACGATATATTTTCTCTTATACATGACTAGCAAAATACCCGTGCTTCGCTACGGAGTTTCACGTTGTACGTAATGAAAATGTTAGTTTAATTAATAAAGTTTAATTAAAGTAGGCTTCTTAAAAATAAATAGCTGTTGCCCACAACTTCGTTCGCGTGGTCTTCAATTTAATGCGATAATATATTTAGAACAGAATCTATTCTATTGGGTTGCCATAGTAACCAGATCTAATAGATTTTAAGACCGCAAAGGACCCCCCAGAAGATCGTATCGAAAAAAACACCTGTCCTATGTTGGTTCTCCCGTTGCGTAAAATATTTGTGCCAATTTTGGTTGAAATCGGTCCAATGGTTTAGGTGGAGACGTGGAAGACCCCAAAGGACCCCCCAAAGGATCGTATAGAAAAAAACACTTGTCCTATGTTGGTTCTCCCTTTGCGTAAAATATTTGTGCCAAGTTTGGTTGAAATCGGTCCAGTGGTTTAGGAGGCGATGTGGAAGACCCCAAAGAACCCCCAACAGGACCCCATCGAAAAACACCTATCCTATGTTGGTTCTCCCGTTGCGTAAAATATTTGTGCCAAGTTTGGTTGAAATCGGTCCAGTGGTTTAGGAGGCGATGTGGAAGACCCCAAAGAACCCCCAAAAGGACCCCATCGAAGAAACACCTATCCTATGTTAGTTCTCCCGGTGCGTAAAATATTTGTGCCAAGTTTGGTTGAAATCGGTACAGTGGTTTAGGAGGCGATGTGGAAGACCCCAAAGGACCCCCAAAAGAACCCCATCGAAAAAACACCTATCCTATGTTGGTTCTCCCGTTGCGTAAAATATTTGTGCCAAGTTTGGTTGAAATCGGTACAGTGGTTTAGGAGGAGATGTGGAAGAAACCTTCGAGGACGTGCGCACAACAACTCACCGAAGTTTCATCGCAATCGGATGAATGGTATAGGAACGCATACGGGACAAACAAAGAAACATTCAGTTTTATATATAAGATGTAAAATATACCACTTACTTGACATAAACCGTGATAGCTAAGCTAATGTACAACATATATGTATTAATTATACACATAAATGTTCGTCGATAGACACTCTATCTATTGGCGAAAACTTGAATAAAATCCGTTCAGTACTTCCTGAGATTAGCGATTTCAAACACAGAGAGAAAACGGACCGACTTTACTTTATACTATGTACAGATTTACATTAAAATGAAAAAATTATAATTTTATTGCCTGGCAACAAAATTATTTTATTTTTAACAATTACCATTGTTTGAAAAAGTTTAAATGAATTTTCAAGTACTTTATTCTTGTTAAAACGTAAAAGGTTGCTGGTAAACTACCCCTTCCCCTTAACCGATCTTCACCAAAATCAAAAGGCCTTGAGTGCTCTACAATTCAGTGACGTATGCAAAAAATTATTTGATTCTGTTTGAATTTGCGGCAGTTATCGTTTGCCATAGAAAATACGCTTGATGAAAAACGTTGCAGGTAAACTACCCCTTCCCCTCAACCGATCTTCACCGAAAACAATAGGTCTTGAGTACTCTACAAATCACGGCTGTATACAAAAAATTATTTGATTCTGTTTGAATTTGCGGCTGTTATCGTTTGCCATAGAAAATACCCTTGATAAAAAAACGCTGCCGGTAAACTACCCCTTTCCCTTAACCGATCTTCACCAAAAACAATAGATCTTTAGAACTCTGCAACTTAGGGCTGTATGCAAATAATCTTTTAATTCTGTTTGAATTTGCGGCTGTTATCGTTTGCCATAGGAAATACCCTTGTTAAAACATAAAACGTTACTGGTAAACTACCCCTTTCCCTTAACCGATCTTCACGAAAAACAATAGGTCTTGAGAACTCTACAATTCAGGGCTGTATGCGAAACATTATTTGATTCTGTTTGAATTTGCGGCTGTTATCGTTTGCAAAAATAAAAATTTCCCTTGATAAAAAAAACTGTTGCAGGTAAACTACCCCTTTCCCTCAACCGATCTTTACCAAAAACAATAGGTCGTGAGTACTCTACAAATCAGGGCTGTATGCAAAAAATTATTTGATTCTGTTTGATTTTGCGGCAGTTATCGTTTGCCATAGAAAATAAATCTACACACAGACACACAGACACACACACACACACACACACACACACACACACACACACACACACACACACACACACACACACACACACTTTTCGGAAAACGACTTTTTTCATGTTTTGAGTGTAGTACAATCAGAATCTGCAATAATCTAGAACACGATTTTTTTTTGCCATCACCATACTTCCATTTCCTTAAGGAATATGGACTTCCATTTATTACTTAATAAATATCACTATTGCATTAACGACTCGGAACACTAGTTTTATTGTAAAGCATAAAGTTTTACCTTACAGCCTAAACCGGTTTTCTCCTTTATAAGGCTTCTTCAGAGGCTGCCGTTGGTAGCGCTGTCCGTCTTGTTGTAGGCGACGGATCCAGTTTCGAAAGATCGATGCTGTGTGTGTGGGGTGAGATATGTTCGAATAATGCGTGCGATTTGAAATTACTGTTCGTTTAGGATGTCGTTTTTATTTGTTTTTGTGTGTCTGTATATTTCTAGTTGTTCTAGAGTGTCTAGTTTTCGGCCTTTTGTGTGTACGTGTAGAATGTTCATGTTATTGTCGATGTTTTTATATGTGTGGTTTGCTTCAATGAGGTGGTTTGCAAAGGTGGATTCTGTAGTGGAGTGGAGTGCTTTTGTGTGTTCAACGTATCTCTGTTTGAAGCTACGTCCTGTCTGGTCTATGTAGAAGGTGTTTACAAGCTAAATTGCTCAAATTGCAATAAATTGCAAGAAAAGGAACTGAAACCTTCATTTATGTTTTAAATGTGATTTTTTTTAAATTTTACATTTCTGTGGACTTTATAAAATAAATAGTGTTATTGTGGTAAGTTCTTTAATTTATTTTTATTAAAATGTGTTCTTGTATAACCACATTTTTTGTTTTGTTAGTTTTAAGATGCGTATGCATGATGACAGTTTGCTGATGACCTACTCCTAATGTGAAAAATGTACAGAAAATATATGAAAAATACTGCAAAGCTTTCTTGGATTAGGTGTTCCACATCGCTAATTTTCTACGATAGTTAATGTTTTTAACGTCCAGCTATTGACCATTGATGTCCAACGTCCAGCTTCGTACCTTTCTGTTTTCCATTGACTTGGCGGAGAGGGGTGCGCCCATCGAACTAGTCCTCACTTATATATGCGCCCCCATAAATTCAAAGGTTGCCTATGACTGGTCTAGACTATCCAAAAATTCAAAACTATTCACAATTCCCCTGATGAAATAAAGTTACGTGAACTTAGATCTCAAATAAAATTAGGTGTGTGTGTATGTGCATGTGTGCGCGCGCTCATGTTTAAGCACTTTTTACAGTTCTTTTCTTGATGTGTAAACTACACAATACTATGTTAGTGTAGTCTCAGATCTTTCTTTTTTTTTTCTTAATTTCAGACATGTTCAAGTTTTGTGTATTAAACATAAACGTATAACGCAAACGCTAAAACCGGAACAAAACAAAAACAGGTCAAAACAAAACATGACAAAAAGGGCAGAACACTCAATATCGGAAACACTTACAGGCCAAATTTATACACCAAATTATATCGAAACAATACAAAAAATCGGTATGGGAACCATACATGACTTCCACGCTCTAAGATTTACGCGTATATTGAAAGTTTTTTAATATAAATTGACAAATTTGACAAGTTTGACAAATTGAAATGAAATATTTCCATAGAAACTACTTCTATTGCCGTAACGTAGTACACATATAAAAATTTACACCCTCCCCCTTCAACTATAATTTTCATTTATATAAAATTTCCCCTTCCCCTTTCAACTGTCCTTTTTATTTACAGATATTTCACCTACCTGTGTACAGTGAATTATTATTACCTTCTTTTCAGCATACTGTATTCATCAAAATTAAGTACTTTAGTCTTGTTAAAACATAAAACGTTGCGGGCAAACTACCTCTGCCCCTTAACCTGTTTTCATCAAAATCAATAGGCCTTGAGTCTTCTACAACTCGGGCACATATACAAAAAATTATTTGATTCTGTTTGAGTTATCGTTCGTCATAGAAAAAATTCTACACACAGACACTTTTCAGAAAATGAATTTTCTTCATGTTTTGAGGGCAGTACAATCAGAATCTGCCCTTGTCTCAAACACGATTTTTTTTGCGATCACCATACTTCTATTTTCTTACGGAACATGGAAGTATAATCAACAGAAACTTACAAAAAGTTGTCAGTAAGGACGAACAGCAGCAACCAGTCAACACGAAGACGCTTTGTCAGATTTAAACCCATCGTGGCTCATCCCGAGGATACTGATTAATACTCAAAAGGTGTCTCGAAATAAGATTGTTGTAACACGGTACTGAGCGAACTATATTTAGACATAACTTTTGATGGTATGTGAACGATGTCAGAAGGCTTTGAACGAGCTCTATTATCATCGTTAAAATTTGCTCACACAAGGTTTGGGCCATTCGAAATAAATATCTGATCGTCTTTAGGTGTATCTGTAAGTTAAACGAATACACTAAACACTAAATTAGGCACATCCGAGATTAAGTAACTAACAATCGTAAACCGTCAAAAGAATACATGTTTTAAAAAACCACCAGCAAACTAGAAAGTTAAACACGACTATAGAAAAAAATCGATATGGAGGACCATACACGACTTTCATGTTCTAATTAATTTTAAAATTATTTTTAATGTGTAGGGGTACAGTGAGAAAGAAACCACTTTACCAGGGAAATATACACTGGTAAAAACACTGGGAAAGATAATCAAAACACGAATTATACATAATTGTTAATATTTTAATAATCAAGAATTAATTTGATTTAATTATCTTTTATTTAAACAACGCGAAAGAAATACCGCCCAGCGTTTGTAGCCTGTGAATTTCTGAATGCGAAAAATTATTTTGTTTACGTATCTGTGGTTACTATATTTGGTTTACATGGAACGATATAAATTCTTAATATTTTATTGAAATTTGTTTAAGTTTTCGGTCGAATAAATTTATAACATCAATACAAAATTTACCTCCTTCTCCTTATAGAACCCTTTCCATTCATAGATATTTCATATACTTTTCTGCAGTGGATTATTATGACCTCCTTTTTAGGATACTTTATTTATAAAAATTAAGTACTTTACTCTACAACATTACTTACTTACTTTGAAACGTACAACATTGCAGGTAAACTACCCGTTCCCCTTAATGAAAAAACGACTTTTTTCATGTTTTGAGGGTAGTACAATCAGAATCAGCCCTTATCTCGAACAAGATTTTTTCGCGATAACATTACTTCCATTTCCTTACGGAACATGGAAGTAAACTAGTAAAGAGCCACTAGACGGATAAAAGAGGAAAATTTTGTTCCATTCATATACGTATAAGTGGCTTGGATACTGAAAGCATGAAATTAAAAATAAAATAATGTTTACTTACTGCTCCTGTAGAGCCGATGACCGATGACAACACTTGAATCGCGACCAAACGCACACTGACCGTTCCGTCAGTTCAGTACGTGCAGTATCACGTCATACAAACAAACTGTCGCTAACCGAAGTGACTGACTGACGCACCACTTCACAGGTGGACCGACGGAGACGCAAGAAAACTAACCTTGAACGTTCTCCAGTTATATAGAACGCCAACCGGCGATAAAGCCACGTTATCAACAATAGTTTTGCGATCGAACGCACTAGTGTATTGTATTGTATTGTTTCACACACGTTTAAGCTGATTTTATGTATGTTTCGGATTTCTGTAGGCGCGACTTTTGATTTTATGTTTCCCGTGTAACGAGAAAATTAATTTCAATTAATTTAGTAGGCCTACTTGTTCTCTGATATCAAAGGATAAATCAATAGCCGTTGGCGTTGATTTGACATAATTTCTTGAGATAAAACAAACCACTGTTCGCTTACTTCTTTGTTAATAAAACATAGGATAACAATTTTTTTTAATATTGAACAATTCACAAAGGACGAAATAATCTTTTTTTTTTTTTTTTTTTTTTTAAATAAGAGTCTACTTAGTCTCAAAAACTAACCAACAGGTTTCATTTAACTTCAGTCACAACAACAGAAATTTAAGCTGAATAAGGGTTTGCAGAGCTGCAACGCGGGACTCCATCCGGCTTGAAAGGGCACATTAGAGATATTAAGTTTCGACTTTCAATCATTTGATTTGTCAGTTTTCGTATTACTAGAAAGATTTTTCTACATTCTGGCTTTTTTAAACTTTATTATTTATTAATTCGGGGTCAAAACGTCCTACGACGTTGTCCGATGCCTAACCTCCATTGTTGTCTGTCGTTGCAGTTTTCACCGTTTAGTCCTCTATCGCTCATTGATCTTCTTATGCCTTCTATCCATGTTTTCTTAAGTCTTCCTTTCTTTCCGTGGTCTCTAGGTATACATCTCATTGTTTTCTTTGGTAGCCGGTCTTGTCCCATTCTTTGAACGTGCTCGTACCAGATTAGTTGTTTTTCTTCAATCCAGTCGATGATTGGCTTTGTGCGCCCATTTCTTCTTTGATCTTTTCATTTCGTATACTTACATGGGAGGGTGTCTGTAGACTTACAGGTTAATATTAAAACTCTTAAATGTTTTCTTTGTCGCAGTGTATATGCAAGCAATACTATTACTAATATCGTTTTTCGTAAGGTGATAAACTTCTAGTTTTTTATGTTTAAATATTTGCGTTTAAAAAAAGGAAAATTTATGTAAAGTATCAGATTAAACAGAATTTCAACTAAAACCTGAATCTACTATTCAGTTTAGGAGATTTCAGAATTTTAGAACACCAAGACGGAAAGGTTTTATAAATTAAAAACAATTGTAAAAGTCCATGCTGCGTATGAGACTAACGGGAATTCAAGCCATCTCCGAGTGTAGTGTTCTTGTACTGAAAGTTTTGTATCATTAGAGGCACCTCGAATCAACAATTAAAGTAAGAATTTTGAAAACCTTGTACGTAAAAGTCTGTGTGGAGCACAACATTATGAAAAAATTATTTAAAACGTAAGCTCAGTATGTATAATAATTTAACAAGATTAATGTCTGTCAACACCCTGCAAATTTTGGACCGCTTTCAAAAAGTTTATGAGCTACGTGCAAAAAATGTACACAGTTATATATAGTTGTAAAATTATTCTCAATAAGTCTGTAAATATTAATACACGTAATCCTAAAAACTAGAAATAAATTTCAAAATTCAAATTATATAAATATAAAAAAATTAGCATTTAATCTCCTCACGAAACATTATACACTTGCAGTTGCATACATTTAGACATTTGCATTTCAAATTGGTGATACTTTAGTACTGACGTAGTGACTACTTAAGACAAAGTAAATATTTAGGAGTTTAAATATCAATCTTCAAATTTAAAAGTAGAAGTATAGAATGTAGAAAAATCTTTGAAACAATACGAAAACGAATAAAACCAAATTATTAAAATTTTTTTAAACAAAAAAAATTTTGACGACACAAACTATATGTTTAGAAAATTGAAAGAGCAGTACGAGAAATGGGGTCTAAACATAAACACTACTTAAACAGAACATCTGAAAATAGGAGACATGCAAGAAGAAGACCCAGATCTGCAAAGCCATAGAATCGGAAAATGTAGCGAATTCAAATATTTGGGAAGCATTATTTCAGAAGATGGAACAACAAAAATTGACATCAAAAATAGGGTGCAACATGGAAAAAAGGCTATTCATTTGCTGAACTTGTTACTTTGGTCAAACAAAATGAAACTTCACACTAAACTGACAATCTACACAACTATTGTGGAGCCCATTTTAAATTATGGCTGCGAATGCTGGCAACTTTTAGATAAAGAGAAAAATATGATAAAAACTGTGGAAATGGGCTTCTTAAGAAGAGCGTGTAATAGTTCTAGAATACAACATGTTAGAAACGAACATGCTAGAAACGAAGATATAAGAAGGAAAACAGTGCGCGTATTTATAATAGCAGAAAGAAGAGAATCCAGACAGTGCTATGGTACGGTCACGTAATGAAGATGGAGGAGAAGCGGTGGCCAAAGAAAGCATTGACTTGCACACCACAAAACAGGAGAAGAACAGGAAGACTGACAACACAGTGGAGAACAGGAATTAGGGAAAGCATGAGAGACCGAGCTATTAAAGACGATGACTGGAAGGATAGGGAGACATGGCGATTGAAATGCGGGATGCGGCATAGACTGTAGGACCCCCGCTAATAAAAAAAAAACTTTTGTCTTCCGAAAACCATCTGTCGGTATACAATGTCGTTTCCCTTCCTCTGTCTGTCTGTCTATCTCTGTCTCTGTCTCTCTCTCTGTCTCTCTCTCTCTGTCTCTCTGTCTCTCTATCTCTGTCTGTCTGTCTATCTCTCTCTCTCTCTCTCTACCCGTCTCTTTCTGTCTCTCGCTACTTAAGTTTATAACCCACAAGGTGGATGGTTACTGGAGTGATCCGAGACGATCTGCTTCACTCGCGTGTCCATTTCCCGATGCCAGTCTCTCTCCCTAGAAGGAAGGCCTCTCGTCTGAAAGAAGGCTGTGAAGTATTTAGGCGTCCGGCTTGACCGGTGTCTTAGTTTCAACGACCAGTGACTGACACCCTCAAGAAGCGAAACGTCTCCCATGGTATCGTGTCACAACCGCCTGGCTCTGCGCCACTATGCATCTCATGTATCTTCCGTCATACGCTGCACTCGACCACCAACAAATGTAAGTTTGAACAATTCCAGTCAAAAACTGTCTGTTCCTTGTCGGGATTTCCATGATTTGATAGGAATGATGTAATTCATGGAGGTCTTCGAGTTCCTGCTGTCTTTGTACGGACCCTAGCCAAAACTCTGTTAGCTTCGGCACCCACGTCTTCCTTTCCTTACCTACGAACCATCAATACGTCTGAAGCTTTTCCTCCAACAAGAGTCAAAAGCCCTCGGGCGATTCTTGATAACCTCCCCACCCAACGTAATGTCAGCCTCGCGAAACTATTTCTGAATAGTTCACTCAGACCAACTTTTCCATTCCTCTCTGCTTACTCCTCTCTCCTTAGGAAACTCCTTCGTCAAGTATGTGTCTAAAAAGCTGCTTGGCACTGTCAACCTTTGGCACAGGCACGGAGGCTCTTTGCTTCAGGACATCTGCCTGCTGAGTTCGAGTCGGGCGGCATCTGCTGTAAGATTGACACCAGAGGCAGTGCTACAAAAAAAAAACGAAGGTTTTTTAATTATTCTTGAGCAATTTTAATTATTCTTTATTCACACATTTAAAACATAATATTAAGCTTGCTGTTAAAATTGCATTAGGCCTACTCTCCCTTTACTATATTCTGAGAAAGCGGGTCAAATGTGTTAAAAAAATTAATTTTGTTAAAAATGTGCGCACACGCACAGATTGCACGCACAAGAGAACAGTGATACAAAAAAACAAAGAACTTTTTATTTTGTTTACACTCCTTAACCTAAAAAAAGATGTCAGAAAACACATGGCTTCTCAGGGCAGAAAACATGTAATGTAAAATATACACAATCTGAATCAAACGTCCGCCTTCTAGACAAAATAGTTTTTGAAATATGCGTATTTTAGTAGTACAGTATTACAGTGAAACAATGAGTGGGTAACTTTACTGTTGCAGATTAAACTTAAAAAGAAATTTGAACATAGTAATAAGTGAAATTTTGAAGTAAATTAGGTATCCAAATGCTCAAAAACGTCTGTAGTTTTAATTAAAAATTTCATTTTTTTCTAAATTTTGTCGTTCAGTCTCCATTTAATAGCGGTATTTAATGTAATGTGTTAGTTCTTAATTATTATTGCGTGCGAACATTTGTAACAAGGTGAAATTTATTACTCAACAACGGTTTGCAACTTAAAAGCGCCTGATGGCCACACTTAACTATTGAACATACTGTCGGGCCACATCATAAGCCTTTAATTTTTGACAAATAACCTAAAAATAAGAAAATTTGATCGTAAATAAGTCAAAAAAAAATAAATTTATATATTAAACATACCTTACTACACATCTGTAACTGTACATTCTATACTATGTCACTATAATAATGGCGACATTAGGACGCCTAGAGGGTGACATAGAACATCTGTATAAGGGTGACATTAGGAAGATTAAATTGGACTTTGCCTTACATGTCATCAATCGTAACCATAATTATTCCTTCAATTCGTAGTGACCCTTCACCAAAAAATGCATAATTATTCCAGTTTTCAAAACAGTTTCAAACCACTGCATTTCTGCAAAAAGAGCAAAATCATGGACGTGCTGGAAGAGTTTGAAATTTACAGAGCCTCCAAAACTCAAGGTGATAAGCTTCTGAATAAAAAACTTTCTTTCAAATCCAACGAGCTATATGATACAGATATACGCGTGCTAGAACAATATGATAGATAAGTGCGGGCACAGTATGATGTGGAATCGTTAGTCACTCGCGAAATCCGTAGCGATGCGCATCGTGAGATAACTCGGGTTGGGAGTCGCCTAAATAACGGGATGGGTGACTTTTATTGATTGACGTAGTCCATGTGAGTGAACATATTTTATCACCTGATGATGGTACTATAAGTGTGGAAACGCGTTGTGTATAGAATATAAAAAAAGAAGTTGCAAGGAAGGGAACCTGGATACACAATTTAACAATTTAATTGTTAAAATTTAATTATACTTTCGGAGACGTTCGGCAAGAGTATCCAGACGTGAGAAAATTAGAAATGAAGTCATCAAGGACACAATAAATGGGAAAATTCAACTGTTGATTTTATATAATAATGGCTCCCACATATACCACCGAAGTAGCTTAGGAGTAGGCAGGGTAGGCTACCTAATGTGAGCCGTACGGCATACAAGGAAGGCAGTGTGGCCAGCACTACGCTTCAGCCGCCCATTATTATCACCAGGATGTTATCCCAGGTAGACCTACTCATTTTCAACAGGCTGAGTCGACCTGGGGGCTGAAAAACGCAACTTGATTTTATGGTGCTGGCCCGGGAATTGAACCCGGGACCTCTAGATTAGTAGCCAGGTTCCATACCCACTGGTCTACTGAGCCGCCCAAACAAAAAAACTCAGTAGACTGATTTTATCCAAACAAAAAATTACAATTGTATGGACACACGAAAATAATGGAACAGGAAAGGTTGCCAAGGTGAGTTGGAATGGACCCCACCAGGAAGAAGAAAAAGAGGAAGACCACCTATCACCTGGAAATCCAGGGCTGTACAGTGTACAATGTTTACACATTTTCCGAAATCAAAGATTACAGAAGTGATTGAATTCTCATATTCTACTGCTGCTGGTCCATCCAAGATCTTCAATTTATCGTTCCCTCAATATAGTCTGAATTTCTTCTATCCAGGTGATAGGTGGTCTTCCTCTTATCCTTTTTCCTGGCGGGGTCCATTCCATAACTCTTCTTGGCAATATTTTCATGTGTCCATGCCATTGTAATTTTTTTGTTTGGATAAAATCAACAATTGAATTTTTCACATTCATTCTGTCCTTAATGAATTCATTTATAATTTTCTCACATCTGGATACTCTTTCCGAACGTCTCTAAAAGTCCATTTCTCCTGTCATTAACTTTGTTCTTGTGTGTTTATTAGTAGTCGAAACTTCTGAGCCGTAAGCTATAATACTTCTAACAATGGTTTTAAATATTTTAGTTTTAGTTTCTGCTGTAATTTACTTATACACAGGATTCCATTTAATTTATATATAGCCATCTTTCCCAAATTATTCTGGATTTTATTTATTTGTCTTGCTTCTCACTGGCAGTAATTTTCACCCCTAAATAATATCACTTTAAGTTAATATTTTTCAAAGAAAACAGCACTACAGACAGTCGTAAGTCAGAGCCTTGTCCACTTTTGTCTCCTCCATTTGTTTCTCGATTCCGCCAGACGCCTCCAGTTTCGGATCCCCAACTTACGCAAGTTTGCCTCGACATCATCCAGCCATCACAGCTTCGGGTGTCCTATATCCCCTCTTGCTTCGTGCTCGCCACTTTTTTTGGTATCGCGATGATTCCCAGTCCTATCAATTCGCTCAAGGTCACTTTTATATGGGCGACGATTGCCGAAATATTGTAGATTGCTTCTAACACGGTACTGGTGCTTACTCTTCACTCCCCATTCTCACATGTAGTTGTAAAATCTTGCGGACAATCTTCCTTTCTCAGGCATTAAGGAGGGTACTTTTTTTATAAAGGCTAATTAGAAATTTTATAAGGTTAATTTTATTAGGTTAATTTAGAAAAGGTAATTAGAAATTAACCCAGGCTACATATACGTTAAAAACCTCTGTACCATCAGGTTATTTCTACTAAACAAAGTTTAAGATTTAACTTTTAAACTATTGCAACCAGATAATGACATAAAATTATAATTTCCGGACATTTCGGTGCTTTAATAAGCTGAAGAGGAAACACCATAGAATTTTCGTGTAATAAAAAAATAATTAAAGTGAAATAAAAATAAATAATATAACAATTTAGTCCGTAATAATAATCATTCTGCAATTTAGGATGTGTCATTCTAACTTTTGAATGCATCAACAAATTTTCGTAAAACGTAACATGCTTATCCATACTCCACGGACATTTATTATTTTTAGATAAACCCCACCAAACAGGGAAAGATGAAAAAGTATGAGGGGTCAAGATTTTGAAAAGTCATAAAAATTAACGTAGGGTATTAAGTAAACAAGAATGTTAAATAAAATCTGAATATAGTGTTCAGTTAAAAATTTTTAATTTAAAAACTGAAGAAACTAAAGGCAAATAAAATTGAAGAAATAATTATAAAAGTCTATTTGGAGCATCGAATTATGAGGAATATTATTTAAAATTCTTCGGTACATTTAAAAATTCGGTACATTGCAAAAATTAATATTTATGAACATCCCTTGCAAATTCTAGTTCTTCTTCAAGAATTTGTAATATCTGTATGCAAACCAAATATAAATATACTATCAATTAAAGGGGGAAGGAGGTCAAACCCATAAAAAGGAGGCCTTGTCCTCCTTTTACGAAAAGGAGGAAGTCTGGCAACCCTAAGCGCCCGGCCACATAGTCCGATATAAGTAGGGTTAATTTGTTATAGTCTACAATGTTTATTTGGTAAGTAGTGTTCTTATGAAGTCTGTGTGTGTGTGAGCGTGAAACTATTATATATATATAATATAACCTAACCTAACCTAACCCTTAAAAATTGCCAAGTGTATTTTGTATGTTTTCTTTCCTTCTTCCTTTACGTTTCAGCCATTTATGTGCTGCCGTTACACAGATTTCTTCACCTTCTGAAGTTCTTGTCTGCTTCGGCAGTATTCCTTTATTCTTTGGTTTGGTCTTGATTGTTCTGCTTCAAATACCAACCGTTTGGGTCTCCTTGCTATTTTCTTCGGATATCTCCTTCACCTCAACAACTTTGCTTCTGAACGCTTTACTCTTTTCATAGTTTCACAGTTAAAATACAAATTATAAAAAACTGAATAAAATATTTAAAACTGGAAAGATAGAAAATAAACAATGATTATATCGTAGGAAAATAGCAATAAGACACAAGTACATGCGGCAAAAAATACGTTTGAACTGCTGCGTTCCGGGATAATTTTAGAAATCATTCACTGAATACAGGTATACGTATAATAGGTATATAATAACAGGTATTTGTACGAGTTATTTTTTTGTAACGGGTTTGTTCGTACCTGTTATTTTCAGATACTAGTTTAGCACACCTCTACTTTACGTACGACGTTGCAGCCTTCCTTTACAAATAGTGAAGAATATTGAGGGGGGGGGCGACGAGTTCCTTCACGCCCACTGCTCCCTCTCCGTTTCAGGTTTGTGTATCTATCCTTTCTGTTTCTTATTTGCATACTCCGCCTCAAAGTGATCGCCTTTGGTATTTCTCCGGCTTTGTCCAGTATTAGTCAAATTGTTTGTCTGTGGTGCACGCGTCAAAAAAAATATCGTCCTTGAAGATTATACTTTGCGCTTTAAAATACGTACCTCACCACGTCTTCGTCGTTTATCCTCTGTTTAGACTTCACATTCTGAGCTACATAAAGTCTATTCAGCTTGCTTGGCCACACATATAGATAATATCGTCCATCTTTAGAAGAATGTCACCGTGTGATGACATTTTCCTCATTCCATTACACTGCGTAAAGCGGAAGTATGGAATAGAACGTACAGGTCTTGTTACATGATTCATATCTTGTAAAAAATCAGAAACACAGGATCTCAAAAAAACATATTGGTGAAGAAATATCTCAATAAAAAAATCTCAAAGAAATATACTTGTAATAAAACAATTAATACAATTGCTGTATTCACTTTCATCTTTCAATTTCTTCTTCTTCTTCTTCTTCTTCTTCTTCTTCTTCTTCTTCTTCTTCTTCTTCTTCTTCTTCTTCTTCTTCTTCTTCTTCTTCTTCTTCTTCTTCTTCTGCACTACATGGCTTGGGCTATAGCCCGTTTCTACGTCACAGAGTCCCTGAACGTTTTTTCGATTCCTCGTCGCCACTGACCTACATTCAAACGCCCGTTTCGGAATACGCGTGTCTACCGTCCGTTCCACATAAGACTTCCAATTTTGCCTGTATTCCTTTATTCTCTCGAGAACCGACTGTAATAACTTCAGATCTTTCCTAATGTCGTTGTTCTATAGACGATCTCTCAATCTACATCCTTTCACTGCTCTTAAAATTCCATTATCGAGGCCTGTATTTATGAAATATCTATTTGCAGGAGAGTCCATGTTTCACATCCATATATTACAGTCGGGGCAGCCACGACCTTGTAGAACTTTAGCTGTGTCTCCCTCTGCGTTTTATTCTTCAATAGTCGTCTTATTGTTCCACAGGTATAACCAAATTTATTTAACTTTCTCTCGATATCGTTATCTTTTCTATATGAGATATCACATTCCAAATAATTAAAATGTGATAACTGCTCCAAAACACTATAATCAATTACAATTCTTATTCTTACACGGTTCTTCCCTAGGAAGGCCATCACTTTTGTATTAACTTTTAATTTATTCCCCAAATTACAATAAAAATAGTTGGTTACAGTTTTAATATATTTTCCTGTTTCTTCATTTATAATTTTTTGTTTCGGTTTTACATTTTATAGTTTTTGTTGTATTTAAATTTATTTCTCGCATTATGTTCACTTGGTACTGGAAAGAGTTGGAACAGTATTCTTCAAATTGTAAATGCTCTTCTGAAAGTTACAAAGTTGACCAAATACTGTGTAATCGTGATTGATGTGTAATAGTGTAATTTAGTGTACAAAACATTTGACGTAATTCTGGGACTGTCACGGTCCAATCTGAAACATACAAACAAAGAATTAGTAATTGTGTAACACTGTACCTTCTGTTACGTATATAATTAAATCGGGCTGCGAACAAAAGAAAATGTATTCATATCATAAACAGAAAGTAAAAAGGAATTACCTTTCCATGGGTAAAAACTGGATGTCTCTACGGTTTGCTATAAGGGAGTCACAAATTTATTTTTAAAAGATGATAACTTTATCAACAAATTTAACAGAACTTTTTATAAAATCTCAATTCGAAAAATAAATCATAAAAAATAATTATCGGGCATATTGATTTAAATTTGGTATAAATTTATTCAGAAAGTATTAGAGAATGTTTTAAGGTAAAGAAATAACAATCGATTTTTGGTCGACTCGTCGGTTACAAGTAGCCTTAAAGAAGCATGCAGATTCCAACGCCAAGGTCTATTATTTAGACGATGGAGTAGACTTAGTCACAGGCTGGTTTTACAAGCCGCTGTTCAAAAAAGTACCGATAAGACAAAGAATACCGAATGACTATTCAGTATGTTCGTATCTAATATAATAGCGAATAATGGAGTAACTTTTCATAAGGAGTAACTTCTTAACCGATCAGACACACGAACAATGTAGAAAAGGAATAGAAATAGGATAATGGTGCTGGAGGTATAGATAGAACGATAAAACAAGGAATGTAAAACTGCTGAAAAGAATGATGGTAGATGAGACAGTGAGGAGGGGGGGACAGTTTAAGAAAGCTGCGTAGTAGCAGAGCCCGGAGTGTGCGGTGTGAATCTGAAGAACGTAGTCTCTCAACTGCGTTAGGACATACAAGGACGTTACAGACGTGGATGGGTGTGCCCTTATGTCTGTCGGCTCTCAACAAGCCATGTGCTCAGTGGTTTACAGTGTCTTTCCTTGGCGCAGCCGCGGTAACACAGCCCGTTTTAGAACCTAGTCGTGCATCCCTTTGCCTCCAGCATTACTTCCCTGCTCTGAACACTTAGCGGTGGGGTCTGTCCACGCCGGCTCGTGTGTCCTGCGTGTGGACGCCTCACAAAAAAGGGTTTGCATACCCGACAAGAGCCATTCACGCTCACGACCCACAAACTGCTAAGACTGCCATTCAAGGAAGTCTGTAGTCGCCTTATCTTTTATGCAGTTAAGTGCTAACGGGAGGCGGTTTCTTCTGGAGGAGACTGTGTTGGGTCGTCCAGTAGATTTCGGCGTGACAGGAGGCAACTTTGTGCCTGGGCAGATCATAAGGGCGAGGGTAGAAGGGTAGATGAACTAGAACAGCGGTTTTTGAGAGAACCTACTGGGTCTCCGCTGGAGTTCACTGACAAGCCGTATCTAAACTACAGTTAGTCTTAAAACCTTTCATCGACTACTCTGACACATGGCGAATCTCAGTAAACGCGGCCAAGACCCAAATTTGTGTTTTAAATTCCACAGGACGCAACACGAACCACTTCTTTAAATCTCCAGTCCGCGTTGGCCCATCAACAGTAACAACAGTTCCGAGCTTCTGGAAGCAGCTCCTGCCTTGTGGTCCTGGTCCAGATCCAGGTGTGAGGAGCAGCAGCAGTTTGACGTGCTCCGGTGGCCGAAGTGTCCGGGCGAACCCGATGACTGTCTGATGCTTGCTTGTTACCTTGATTAGCGATCGCGCGCTATGCATGACTGGAACCTCTGTTTATTTATTTTTGGAGGGACAGGATGATGTAAATTTACTTGGACCGTCGGACCTCGAAAAGACCCGCGACGACAGAATGGGGGAGACCTCAGAGACCTTTCGTTTGAGAGGTAGGAGTTGCCCGCCTTGTGGTCTAGTCCAGTACAGAACATTTATTTAAATTTAGGGGCCATTACAACGACATGCTAGTAGTAGGCCTTTGCGGCTTAGCCGCACTTTCTTTATCCCTCAAATTTGACATCGCAGGGGGCTTTTCAGAGCGCTTTCGGCTTCTGGTTGGATCCCTGTGAGCACTACAGGTTCCTGCCAGGTGTTTGCAGTGAACCTATCGGATGGTTTCCAGCGATTACACTGGGTTGGCAGGTTGACAAGGAGAGCAGATGTCCCTGTAGTCACAATTTGTGAGGGCTCAAGCTGAGAACATACACAAACCGAGCCGGTGTTAATGGCTAAAATATATCACAAGACAGAATGTGCTTATGGTGGCTGAGTTTAAACGTTTACTCTATCAGTCATCGTCATCATCACCGTCGTCGTCGTGGTTTTTGTCCTCCTCCTCCTCCTCCTCATCATCATCATCAATATCATTCTAAGTATGATTATAACCATTATACACTTTAAGAAATACGTTTCTTTAATGCGTTCCCAACTACTTTTGCGGCTAATATCTCCTTTTTCTCGGGTGTATAGGTTTTTGTTGTTTAGTAAACGAGTTTAATTACAATTGCTTTGGAAAAAAGTTGTAAGAGAATGAGAAAGGTTGTTAATAAAAGAAAATATATGTTACTCAGTAAAACAAAAAACAAATTAGTAGTCAACCATTTAGAATTTTCAGTAATTTAGTTGTTTTAGTACAAAATCTACAGCAAAAATTAAAATACGGTTATTGGGTAACCGTGTTTCAAAAATGGGGCTACGAGTATTTTTAAAAAATAAAACAGAATATATCTCTGATATTAAGAACTACAAATACCATATTGATCTCGAAAACCGTACAATAAACGAGTTAAACATTTTTATACCTCTAGGAAAATTATAGCATTAACAGCAATAGAAAAAGAAGAGTATAAAACATGGAAATCGCATACCATGTAACAGCAAACATTTAGAAACAAAATCCATAAGCAGAAACGTATATTTAAGACATTACAAAACAGTATGGGCTCCTTGGAGGGCAGATGAGCGGATAGAGGACTGGCCATCCTATTGTCCAAGGGATGAGAAATCACTTCTAAAGGCGGAGGAACGGGTATACGTCAACGGCACAGGATGCAGAAGGCAAGGGGAAACCACTGCATTAAAGATCTGTTTAAGATATCCCTAGTATCAGCAACTCTATGATAGGAAAATCACAAGTGATGGACGTACCAGTAAGGAAATTATAAGCAGAATTAACCAGGCTAAAGTTGCTTTCAACTAACAGAAAACCTCTTCACTTCAAACACTATCAGCCTAAAAATAAGGAAGTATCTAGTAAAGACATACGTGTGGAGTGTTGCCCTATACGGGAGTGAATCTTGGACAATTGGAGAAAGTGATAAGAAAAGACTCCAAGCATTTGAGACCTGGTGCTACAGAAGAATATTCAAGATAAGCTGGAGGGAGAAGGTAACGAATGATGAAATCTTTAGGGGAGCTCAAGAGGAGAAGAGCTTTCTACAAAATTTAAAAGGCGGAAGAGCTATGTTTATAGGGCATATACTACGACACAATGGGCTGGTTAAGAGAATAATTTAAGGAACAATTGAAGGGAAGAATCACAGAGGACGGCCCCGTTTAGACTACATGAAACAGCTTATGGTCGATATGAACTGCACATCATATTGTGAGTTGAAAAGAAAAGCAGAGAAGCGTGAAGAATGGCGAGCTGCTGCCAACCAGCCTATGGGCTGCTAACTTAGAAGAATAAGACAGAACAGCGATGTATCTACCAACCTTATGTGCCTGTAATCGCTTCGGAGTTTCTTCCGCAGAGGAAATATTAAAAGGAGGTAGAGTAATATTAGGAAAAATTTATGGACTAAAACAAATGAACGGTTTTAAATTTACATCCTGACCAAGTAGGGAAAATTTCCAAAGGTTTCTCTAAACATTCAATAGAAATGCGAAAACAAAGATTAATGTTTTATGAACTTTTATTAAGAATAAAAAATGAAGATTAAAGAAACAGATACTTGAATATCTAAGAAACATGAAAACATAGAAATTTAGATGGCACAAAGGAATAAAGAAAGGTTTAAAACAAATTCAAAATATAGATGAAAAAACATTTAATGACAGGAATAATTAAAAAAAATATTAGGGTAATTTAAGCTAAAAGAAAAGATTAACAGACAAAAGAGGCGAGGCGATTACAACATTATATTGAAAAAGCTATGACATGATGGCATAGCGAAAGACCCAAAAGATGAAAAAAAATACATTACATGAGGTTATGACATTTAGTTGGTCACCGGGGCTAATTATAAATCCACTTTTCTAAAGAAGTTGTATTTAGGTATAGTTAGGTAGATATATTTCTTATTCACTTCCCTAAAGAGTATAATTCTTATATTATAGTGTACACACCCTTTCACACAGTGGACAATTAGTTTTCCGTAATACTTTTCTTTCAAAAGTTAGCAGTTTTTATTTATTTACTTTGTAATAGGTAGTCTATGTTGCTGTTCCATATGTCAAGACTGATCTTATTAAAATTTTATAGACGGTGAAATTTGTCGGTCTTGATATTATTCTACTTCAAATAATAATAATTTTTAACAGTGAAACGTAGCATCTATTTAATGCTGAGTGTTGCTGTTGGATCTCGTTTATAATATTTCTATTTGTAGCCACTGTTGAATCCAGGTATCTAATGTGATCGACGTTTTCAAAGATGTAGCAATCAGTACAATTTTCAAATATATTATTATAATTTTAGCCAGTAGCGGACTAAAGAGGGGCGGACCGCCCGGGTCCCCACTTAGTAGGGGGCCTCCTGATTTGGAAAATTAAGTTTTGTTGGTAAATTTTTTAATTTATTTCCAAATGTTCCATTGTCACGTCCTGAAACGCAACATGGAGTAGCAATTTTATCGACCGAAAACAAGTTGGCAAGGTTTGATGATACAATAAGACAATTTTCTGAGGCCAAAACTAGAAAACGGCCATTTTACAAAGTTCACCTTATTCGCACTAAAACGGCTAACTTACTTAAATAAAAGCCGCCAAGTACTGTTTGCAGCAGTGATAAATTTGTTTTTCAGTATATAAGTTTATTGTATATTATAAAGTATTGTAATAAATTTAAAGCAGTGTATAAATAATACTACTTCTACTACTTATTTAAACTTTGTATTTACGATATGAAAGTGGTTTTTTATTTCAAACATTACTACAGTTTCTTATAAAGTTTCCTAACTACATGTATCAATACAGTAATTAGACAATAAACATATAACAGTAATGTGTTTTTGCTCTGTAGTACCTAAAGATAAATTGCATTATATACACCCATGTTACGGGAGGGGGACCTTAGAAAGAAACCGCCCCGGGCCTCCAGTGGCCTAGGTACGCCATTGATTTTAGCAGTTGTATCTACGTGATATGGACTTACAAGAAAAGAAAATTATTGAAAAACACTTCTCGCTGTTCCTTGTTATTTTCCTTTTTCGTTATTTAAGAAATATGAGTAAAAACTGTAGCATACTAAAAAAAATATTTTATTTTAACCTGAACACAGTATCTAAATTACCGTGTCAATAAAAACGCATTGTTGTGTGCAGGTTTTTAATTATTGCTCATTCAACAACGGAAATAAAAAATAAACAATGGTGTTAATCAGCTTCGTGCATCACTGCAAGGATTTTGTGTGACTCAGGTCCATACACACGCGATAACACGTTTATAACCAATGATTAATTTCTTCAGGTAGAGTCATTAACAACACTGTGAACTAGGTTAATAGCTAATGTAATTGCCCTAATACTGTACCAAGCGTAAACTAATCAAGGGATTTCAGCGTTTTAAAACTGCACTGATTGGAGAGCGAGAATTATGTGATTTTCTGCAAATAGTCATGTTTACCTCAACGTTCATTTTCTGCAATACATATTGCAACAATACATATATTTGCATATTTGCCCAGGGCGGTATGTTTGTAAATATTTAGCATAGAAAATATATGAAGAACAGTTTTTAACAATATTATGCAGGCTCAGAATTGTCAGAAAGCGTACACCTGCCCCCGTGAGTGAATACAGCGCTTGTGTGTTTGTGTGTGTGAACGCAAGCTACGACAGGCAAGAGTCTACGATAGGGTGATGTGTACGAATTCTCTGTAATCAGGTTTTAACCGGATAAAAATAAACTAATTAATACGTTTTAAATCTGTGAACAAAGACTTACCACAATTATAAAAACACCATTACATTAAGGAACTTTTAACGAATATAGTGATGTAAAAGTATTGCAGAAATTTGCAATAATAAAGACGCCAGGTAATTTAATGTTAATTACTAGTGTAATTAAATAGTAATTAATAAGTGTGTTTTATGTGACTGACCAGGAAAAAATTACGCAAACGATGATATCGCTTGTGCTACGAGTATGTTTACGAAATCGCGAAAATGAACCAAAAAGTGATTTATAATTAAAAGGACGCTTTCCACGAAGTGACAATATCTAACAGGTCGTAAATAGTCCTGGACTTGTCAGATTGCCGTCCAATATAAATACCACCGGCAATTTTGGGGGGCGGTCTCAGAGACTCAAGATATCTTCACACAACGTCACGCTGCTGGTCTGCCGATCAATCGACATCTTTACCACACACACCAAGACTTAGGGCGCTATTAGCCGAGGGCGACTAGTCGCTCCGGCGATTCCAGGGCCATTGGATCAAATGGGACCTATTAGCCGGGGGAGATTAGTGGCGGAACTGAGAGACTAGTCGCGACCCGTTATCTGAGCCGGCGACTGCCCTGGCAACTTGTAGTCGCCCAAAAGCGTGATAGGGCATTGCAGTAAATGTAACCTATTAGCCGTGGGCGAATAGTCGTCCGATGTACCTGCGCACGCATACGAAACGACACTCCAGCACGAGCTCTCACCCATTCCTTCATTAGCTTGTTTGCTCTCGAGAGTGAATATTTTGTTCAATTTTGTTGTTTTTCTGTTCAAGTGCATTACCGTGTGATTTTTTTAATGAACATGGAAACATCAAATAAAATAGATTAGCAAATGAAGGAGATGATCAAACTGTTTGAAGGTCGAATAGACACAGAGGACTTAATTTTTGAGGTTGAAAGGAAACCGGCAATTTGGGATTACAGGATTGAGGCTTACTCAGATAGAATAGAAAAACTCAATGCTTGGTACAACATTTTAAAGATCTTCATTCCAGATTTCGAAGAAAAACTTGTGAGCGAGAAGAATGTTCTAGGTGAGTTTCTTACTACTTTTACTACCTCAACATAGAAATAGTGTCAATTATCCGGGTTAATTACACAATTTGTGCATTATTAAAAGAAAACACATTGTACCCAACTATAAAAGATTAAAATTAATTTGATTTTAGTTAAAATTACGTAATTTTTATATTTATATGTATGTTTATATACGATGCCATAATCACTCACGATTTTCCTATTTCTTTTTCCATTAGTTCTATCACTTTTAATTTTTATTCAATGGTTAAAACGACCCGTTTCATTTTTTCTACACATATTTTATATTAGATATTTTATATTGGCAGGAAACACATTCAAAGTTAGAAACGAACTAATTGAGTTAAGGAAAAACACGTGCTAAACAGTTTCCACGAACAAATTAGGAGGAACGGCAATAGAAGGAGAACAACTTTCAAATTAAATAGATTCTCACTTTTAAATAATTCTGAAAAGTAAAAAAAAAATAATGAAGTGATTTTTTCTCTTTTTAACGTCTTTCTTATTAAATAAGATATTTGAAGTAACTTTTAAATCCGTATGTGTCAGTGTGTTGAAAATGACAATAATAAAGTAAAATTTTTATTATGTTAGTTAAAATTCATTTGTAACGATTTGTACAACAAATTATCAATATTCGACTTAAAAAATTGAAGTTTTCTGAAGTTGATTTTTTAAGAAAGAGAATCCACGGTTAATGCTCTCCCCGGAAATTCGGCATTCTTTCATAAAAATTCAATAACCCTTTAAATTATTTATACCATTTTTCCAATATATTGCTATATTAGTGAATTATAGCTCAGATGTATCAGGTAAATTGAAGAACAGAAAGCTTTTTGTGGGCCTTAGGAAAAATCTTACGTTACCGACACACAGTTTTTTCCGTATTTTATAAGAGAGAAGTCTTAATATTAATTAAGTTGTACAATAAACATAAGGTCAATTCATTCGACAATAATAATTTGAAAAATATGTAATCAAGTCTAAAGTTAACAAGCTTAATTACAAGATCTTCATCCAACCAATGAGACTGGCTTCGGCAACCTGTTTAAATTCGGTCCATTTGGCATGGAAGAGCACCTTCTTCACTCACATAGTAATCGGCAAACTTATCCCTCAACTTGGTGGCTTTCTTCGATCGGACTTCGTTTCCATATTCCAAGTCAAACAAACCTTCAACTGTCAGAGTGTCTTCAATTTGAAAACCGTCCCTGTCCCTGACAAAATTGTGAAGAACACAGCATACTTTAATGATATCTTCACACAATGTTAAATCTACATTTAGAGGCCGATGCAAAATCCTCCATTTATTAGCAACGATTCCAAATGAACATTCCATGTTTCGGCGTGCTCTACAAAGTCTGTAGTTAAATACACGTTTCTTAACATCAAGGCATTTTCCTGAGTATGGGCTGAGTACGTGAGTTGAGAGTCCAAATCCTTCATCAGCAACAAACACAAACGGCATTGGCTCTGTCATTCCTGTAAACGATTCCTGGGGTGGGGGGATTTTTAACAAGTTATTTTGAAGTTTTCTATAAAACACACTTTCTTTGAAAACTGTAGAGTCAGCTATGCACCAATGTCAACAAAAATAAACTTATAAGATGCATCACAAACTGCTAGAAGTAAAATAGAAAAGTAGTTTTTATAATTGTAATACAATGACCCACTAGCCTCAGGCTTTACAACTCTGATGTGCTTGCCATCTATAGCACCCAAACAATGAGGAAAGTTAGTTTTTTCATAAAATTCTCTTGCAGTTTCTAGCCAGAATCGTTCACTCAATTCATGAAAGCAGATTGATTTGACATGCTCCCAAACAGCTTTACATACTTGGCGTATGATGACAGAGATCGAAGGTTGGCTTATCCTAAATTGAAAGTGCAAATCAGTCATCGTTGTACCTAAAGCCAAATATCTGAAACAGAAATTATACCAAAAATTTTACAGAAAAATTATTCACTTAAGATAGGCTACTGACAATAAAATAAAAAAAAAAATTAAAAAAAAACGAGCAACCGACTTATCAGGGGTTTTTACTGTTTTTTAAAGTAAATTGTAATTTAATTTAACTTTGAACTTTGAGCCTAATAAATACCTATTTTTTAAACATTTATTGAGTAATAATGTCGTGTATATTTTTTTTTTCAGTGACAATCGCACAGAAGAAATGGGGATCTATTCGAACTTGCTACACACGGGAGCTTCTAAAGAAGAAACATATAAAAAGCGGTTCTGAAGCTATTAAATAAAACAATACATATATTTCGATCAATTGCGCTTCTTGGAAACCCTGTCAAATAAAACAACAAGCAGTATGGAAGAAGACGACGACAATAGTCATGACCCAGTAGACACAGGCACAGAAGTTGATCCTGACAGGTGTGAGAATCCATCAGAATTTGAAAAGCCAAAAAACAAATTAAGAAAGAGAGGTAAAAATGAAGACGATGAACTCATTGCAGTGCTTAAAAAAAAATTGCCACGCAATCGGATTCTACAGAAGAAGCAAAAGATGAAGACAGGCACTTCCTTCTTTCCCTTTTTTCTGAAATTCACAAAGTTCCTGCTGAAAGGAAACTGAAATTGCGATAGGACATATCCGACTTCTAGCATTCATCCACATGTACCACCTTAACAAACCCCTCATTCCGGATTTCCATATCTACAAATTCAACCAAATAAGCCCATTGACCAACAAAACTATCTGTTTCCATCACCAACATGCCCATCAGTATCTACTGAATCACAGACTTTGAATTCGCCTCCACAGTCGGATAGTAGCTTTTCACAAACGAGTGACTATGTTCTTTATCAGTGATATTATTTATGTGAATCACAGTTTATAATATGTTGTGCTTTTTAACACTATTTCTTGTTAAATGAATATATACGTTTAAAGACTTACTTTCATGTTATTTACTTATTTATGTTATCAATTCATAAATATCTATGGATCTGAAACCTTTAAATTTTGAAGCTTCCATGTTGTGCACAATTAATAATTAGAATTGAAATACACTAAAAAGAAGTGGAATATTTCGGTCGTCTACTATTATAAATATGGCGTGTAAAGGTCATTGATTTCAACTGAGAAATTTGAAGTTTTTACTAATTATACTAACTCCATAAACAACTTCTTTCAAAGACTCAAAATATACAAATGAGACAGAGAGAGAGTAAAATCGTTTCATTTCGTGGTTTTACAACTGCTTTTCTAATTTGTTATAATTTATTTTTAAGTTGAACTTCAACTCTGAAAAATGACCAATTACCTTCTTTAAACATAATTATATTTGCTCAATAATTCAATTAAGTGAAACACCGTCTTGTATTTGGTATTTTTTATATTTGAATAATTGAAGAAAACGAATATTCTAATTCAATTAGTCTAACGGAATCATCAAGAAAAATCAAATTAGTTTTTCTCAATAGACAGGATGTACACTCTCTCTCTCTCTCTCCTATGGCGCTACAGCCCAAGTCGGGCCCTGGCCTCCACCAATCTCCGCCTCCAATACACTCTATCCACTGCAACCCTCCTCCAGTTTCTTATCCCCATGTCTCTCGCGTCCTCTGCAACGCCATCTTCCCACCTCTTCCTCGGTCTACCTCTAGGTCTCGTTCCCTCCCATGTACCCAGCAAAGCCCTCTTAGGGTTTCTGCCACCCTCCATTCTCATAACATGTCCGGCCCAACGCAATCTTTGAATTCTTATAAATTTTGAGACTGGTATCTCTTTATATATTTGATACAGTTCGTTGTTGTATCTCAGTCTCCATGAGCCATTTTCTTGTATTGGGCCTATAATGCGTCTGAGGATTTTCCTTTCAAAGGTGTCTACTATGTCGACTGTTTTCTGTGTGATTGCAGGATGTACACACGTGTGCTTAATTGAACTTCAGGTATTTCTTTTTAAGAGATCTGGCAAATTCAATTATACTTCCCCACCTCGCAATATTCATACAATTGACGTATTTCCAATTTGTTTGTTTTTACCTACCTTTTTTACTACTAGTACTATTATACTAGTTACAAAAAAAAAAAAAAAAATTATTTTCAAAGAAAAGTAAATATCTTTATAGAAATAATTTCATATTAACTAACTCCTGCTTTATTATGCCTGGTATAAATAATGTTTTTCCAATTAGAATTATTTTAAATAGATCTCAAATATTATTTTGTTAGTAAAATTTTTTTAATGTGCAACAACCAGGAAACTGTCAATAACTAATGATTAACTAAAATAATAATTTGTCATGGATTCAAATTTACAAGATTTTTCAAAATTACAGATAATTGTACAAGATATATTATGAGAAACAAAGTAACGACTATGGCTTGACTTACCTCAGTGTGAGGACCAATTTTTCTTCTGCTGGAAAACACTTGTTCAGTTCTGTGTCCTTTCCAGTTATATCGTCTTTTATGTAGCCCAGCAACTCGTAAAACGACGATTTCGACATGCGAAGAAAATTAAAAAATTTACGGTCATCCGCACGTAGATCTTCAAACAATGTGTGATATAACCCTTTCGTCAGTCGGGAAACAAACATAGTATGTTTACGCATTTTCCTATCCCTTCGCCTTTTCTTTTTTAACAGAAGAGCAAGGAGAAGAAGTTCTTCACAGGACGCCATTCTCTCAACTGACTGTTCCCCGGTGTGAATCGAGCAATTATTCAAAAGTTGCGCGACTAGTCGAGCGGTTCTAAACCCTCTGAAACGTGTGGCGCGACTAGTTGCACCGCTAGTCGTGCGACTAGTCGCCCTCGGCTAATAGCGGCCTTATGGAGGAAATCTGGACCATCACAAACAACAAACCGTAGAGACAGAGAACACAGCATCAGCATCATCATCATCAAATTCTCAGGATTCAGAACACACACACACACACACGCAACGGTAACGTCGGCAGTACGCAGGTGATGAATAAACCATTATATTTTTTTGTGTGTGAAAAGAACTCTCAAAAGGAAACTTATATATGAACAGTAAAGACTTAAAGTTTTAAATATCACTGTACATAAAAATAAATGGTAGGTTAAAGAAAATAATTTAATTTAACAAGAAAATTTAAAAATACTAATCTTCTGTTATATGTTAAAATTTGGGTGTGTCAATAGAAAGAAATAATAGTTTGGAAGTAAATGTTATATTTTTTTATTTTGTGTATAGCCACAATTAATTTTATTCTTGAGATTAAATATTATTTTTGTTTGTAAATTATTTACAATTTGAGTCAACGTCAAACACACTGAAATAAAAAGGTTTACATAATTTGTTTAACATGTCTGTTTAGCTAGTAAGATCATATGGTTGTTTATTTTATATGTCATGAACAGCATAGAAGGTTACATTGTATTTGTGTAAACTTATAAAAGAAAATATTTTTATTTATCTAAGATTCGAATTTTTTAATATTTGTATATTTTCTATTAATATTAATAAATCATAGAATGATTATTTTGAAACGGTTTTAATTAATTATTTCATGTCAACAACATCATTTAATTATTGTGCAACTACACATACTTGACGCAACGAGAATAAAAAAAAATCCTGCTACCTGGCTGGTGTAATACACTTCATAGTTGCGTTGAGTACATGGTAATGTATTTGTGTGCATTTTTGAAATACTTGTAACGTTGCAATATATATTAATATATTGCACTTTATTTAGAACGTTAATAAATACTATGAAAAATTATAAGAAATTATTTAAATTATTTTATTATTTAAGGGCACTCGTAGCTGGCTATTTTTACCATGCTAAATTAATCAAGTTTGAGACCCATTATCTCGTTACCTGTTAAAGATATCAGTCTGAAATTTTAGAACGCAGGTAACCACCTTATAAACTATAAACGGTAATACAATTACAGGAGTATCTCAATTTTCTAATTTTTAATATTTTTTTATGTTTTGCAAAAAGCACACTTATTATTATTTTGCGCTTTTATTTTTCAGTGAAACTGCATAGTTCTAGTAGCGTTGTTATATGTCTACTAACCCAGTAGCCACTAAAATTTCAGCTTGATAGTTTACTTTGTTTATAAAATAATGGGTCATTTATCTACAAAAAATAGATTTCAGAAAAATGCATTTAGGGTTTTTAAAGAGTGGAAAGAGGCATGTTGGTAGACCGAGGAGGAGATGGGTTCCGGAACAGGCCAACTAGGGCCTAATCCCTGTAGTGAAGATGATGAGATTTTAAAAAGATTGTTATTGTTGTGCCTAATATAAAATAGTCCAGCACCATACTCGGGGTCCTCTAGTTTTCTCTTCACATTTCTAATCGACGGTCTAACCTTTTTTATCAATTTATCTACTGCTGTCTCAGCCTCAAGGATTCGTTACAAATCAATTCTCTTCATTACCTTAACCATATTTGATCTTGTTTTTATGCCTAATTTTTGTAAAACTTGACACTTACTTGTATTACCTGTATTGAAGCATATGTCCTGTATTACCTGTATTGGTCTAAGAAACATATTTTTTCAATTTATTCTAAATTAAATGGTTCAAGGACTCGTTTCCATTCTGTGTACCATCATAAAGACATTTTTAAACAAATTAGCATGACTCAGATCAGCAAATATTGGCTTATGATAGACGTTTCCGACATTGGTAGTAAATGTTTAAGTGAATAAGTTTCACCAGTTAGGATGGCCTGGTCATATTTCCACCGGGTTTTCATTTTTAGGGCAAAAGTGGGAACATTATTAGAACTTTTGACAAAAAATTCCTACGATCTCAATTTCTTTAAAAAATAAAAAAAATTATTTATTCACATAAATTTGATATGAAATTACTCAGAAGATATTGAAGATTATTTTAATACAAAGAAACAAAAATCGATTTTGTGGTCGATTTGCCGGTTTCCAGTGCCTTTAAGTAAAATTAACTAAATTTTTAAATATTCTTCTTCTTTTCTAAAATAATCCATCCATTCCATGGGGCCAAATTCAATCTTTTATTTATTCCAAATTGCTTGATAATAAATGACAAAAATAATAATGATTAATGGTCGAATTCTTAAACAGATAAACCATTTTAATTATTTGGAAAATGATATTGGCTATGATAGAAATTATGATATTGATTTTAAGTTAGGTAAGTTCCAGACGATCTGTGGGACAACCAACCGTATTTTTAGAAACAGGATTCGTCGAGATACAAAATTAACGTTGTACAAAGTTATGGCAGTCCCTGTACTGTTTTATGGGCGTAAATTATGGACGACAACCAAGAAACAAGACGGTGTAAAATACAGGCCTCGGAAATGCCATTCTTGAGAGGAGTCAAAAAGGTGTTCCAAACTTGACCGTATAAAGAATGAGTCCATAAAAGGAGACTTACACGTTTTTAACTTGAATGTAAAGTTAAAAGATTGCAAACAACGATGGGAAGAACACTTAGAAAGAAAGTCACACTGGCCAGACAAGTCTGCAAATACGAGTCTGTAGGACATAGGTGTGTGGGTAGATCCAGGAGGAGGTGGCTGGAGGATCTTTAAAGGCAGAACAGGCAGCACCTTCTCTACTCCGTGATCTGCAGAAGAAGATGATGATGATATTAAATATTGTTACGACGGCCTAACTGATCGTCGTATGTTACAGTGGAAAACAGAATACAAGACACCGATTAAGGCGCTAAAACGCACTGAGTAATCGTCCTAAGTGAACTGAAACTAAGCAGCAGGCGTTGATTATTTATAGTCTGCAGGGTTCCATAGTATGCGTCCTTAACAAGCACTCAAAAATTCTAGAGGATACTTCAGCGCGGCCTTGGCAGAAACACACACCGGCTAGGCTAGTTGAGAAGCTTGTAGAACGATAGTATCGAACGTACGAGAATGTTCCGTATTACGTAACAATATTATTTAAGATATTCGACAATATGTTTGAAATACTTCAACAAATTTTTACAAAGTAACTGAAGTCCCGTACAAATGGAAACAAGGCAACATAACATGGCTATATAAAAAGACTGACCGGAATGTGGGAATTAATGTGAGCTTAGTGCAACAATAGTCCAAGTTCTGTTGGACAAATATGTCGACAAATTGTAAAAAAACTAACAAAAATGACGCAGAAGAACAAAGTGGTTTCAGTGTGGGAGAGTCTTGTACGGATAATCTGTTTGGCTTAAAACACCTTTGTAAGGAGGCTGCCAGTCGTGGAATGGTCGTGTATCTTACGTTTATTAATTTGCATAAAGTATATGTGATAACGTTTCATTATCAATGCTGTGTTGGTAAGTGATGCATCAAGCTCGTGTTAGTTCTACTTGTGTTGTGGCAGTACGTAACTTTTAAAGCGGCCCGCACACTCTCAGTTTTACTGCGCAGTTAACTGCCCTAAATAAATGAGTAAAAAACTGTACAATGAACTAAACTGAAAGTGTAGGGGCAAGTCAGTTTTTTCCCCAGTTTTTTCCTCAGATTCGTCAGTTCCGTCGGGTCGGGGCATACACATCGTCAGTTGAAGCTTCTGATTTTTTTGAACCTTTAACTTCCTTTAACTGTTTTTGAAAAGCGGATCGGTGGTTATTAATTTTTTTTACAACACTGTCACGCGTCGCGTCATGCTTAATTGATCGTCGATTTTTCGATCAATACATCGTATGCAGAAATTTTTTTGACACGGTTAGAATATGAGGGGATTTCGATATACCACAGCTCGGGAAACTACCGATAGGCTTCAATGAATGCGAGGAGGGCTTCTTTTTCGATGAGGCCATGGTGACAGCTGAGTGTCCACTACGTGTCAACTGAGCGAACTGTACGTTTAACTGAGTGAATTGTGCAGTTTATGCAAAAGAGGGTACAGTAGCACAGGCCTGCAAACTGCGTAGTTAAACACCTGCCAAAAACTGCGCAATCACACAGTTTATCGCTCAGGCATGACGTCACGCGTGAAAAACTGCGCAGTAAAACTGATAGTGTGCGGGCCCCTTAAGAGAGGTGGTTGTCACTGCAGTTACAGCTGGTAATAATGTGTCAAAATGTTTAAGGTTTGCAGTAACGAACGGTTTAATGCAAGGTGTTCCACGGCATATACTTTACTCGAAATTCGGATTATCTCAGCAGTGGCGTACCTAGAATTTGGTCCTGGGAGGGGGGGTTCGGTCGAGTCGGCTTCATACAAAAGAAGAAACACGTAAAGGCTAATCAGAATTAATATCTTTAAAGTAGCTGAAAAACTTGTGATAATATTCTGAAACCAATCCCATTAGAACAAACGGTAATAAAACAATAAAATTACACGTTATTGAAACATTGTTTAGAATATACCTTACTGACTGAATTGATTTTCCTATATCCATATTTCAAACATATTATGCAAATGCTATGTAATAAACCTTTTTGTATACTTAAAAATTCCCCCAAGTACTGGAGAGGACGAGTAACGTCATATAGTCTCATTTCTCAATGAAAGGAAATATCCAACCGCATTTCCTTGGGATGGGGGATGGGCAACGCGTACAGGCGGCTAACGCGGCTCTGGAGACCGAGTGACAGCCGGTATAAGCTGTCCTTCCTCTACTTGTCATTGCAGTTAGAGGTTAAGGCACTCTCTTGCCCCTTGGGGTAAGCAATTTGGACAACGGCATATGATGCAGGAGGGAAGGAGAAACCTTCGCATTAAAGATCAGTATGGATATATCATCCCTAACCTCCAGGAATGGTATGGAGGCCCGTGACCGGGGTAACAAGGGTGAAGGCTATAATAGTGAGAGTTGAGCGGATGGAGCAACCCCTTGTGTGGGGACAGTACGCATGATGGCTAGACTTAAGCCATAAGACAGCAGCCCTGTCACGGCACCCTATGCGAAGGGCTGGTAACTCTTCCAGAATAATTAATTACTCAAATTCTTCACAGCAGAATTTTGAGAACAAATGGGTTACACGAGACTGGATCGTTTGCGCTATGAGGATATCAGAGCAGAGCGTCAGGTATTCTCCATAAATGGTAAGATCCAGACATATCGCAGGTAATGGTTACATCATCTGGACAGAATGGAGGATGGACGACTACCTAAGGTTGCGTTTCAATATAGACCCTTTGGTACAAAATATGTAGGAAGGCCGAGAGTGAGATCGAGAGTCTGTGAAGACGGAACAGGGACAGTGCACACTCCGTAAGGTGAAAAAGAAGAAGTATTTTTAAAACTCAATATTATATTAGTATATACAGCTGAAAAAATAATAAAATTGTCCAAAAATTAAGAGACTAACAAAATTCGTCAACTTTTTCGACCCTCTGGGAGGGGGTTCCGTCCAATTCCCCCCCCAAATATGCCCCTGCTTAAGGCAGCCTTAAGTACGTGGAGGCCGTTTCCACTGTCATGAAATGGGCTTTCAATAAATGACGAATATGTCTACACGCTTCTGTTCGCGAACGATGAGGATGGGTGCAAAAACTCTGTGACAGACTTTGGAGCCTCGGAATAAATTTTGTAAAAACCGAACAGCTAGTTATCGGAGATGAAGAAGCCAACATGACAGTGGATTTACGCATTATAAAAACTAGTGTTTTTTCCCGGTTTCTTGCGGTGGTATCATCAAAAGTGATGAAGATATGATCTGTAAAATAAGGGAAAGTAGTGATAGTTAAGTTCTCGATTAAGAAACCAAAATAGAAGATATCTTTTTTCTGATACTGATTTAGATATGGAAGTAGAAACAGGCATTGTACACGTCTCTGTATGCACTCAACAAACTCTTCCCTAATCTTGACTCCTTCCTGTATAAGATAAACTGGAAACACTCCTAAACAAGAAAACAACGCACTTCCCTAAAATCCATAGCCACCTCCATCAACAGAACTACCCGCAACACCCGCAGACCTTCCTTCCCTATAAACAGCCTCCTTACCATAGCCGATGAACCTCCTCCCAGAACTCTTCGCCGCCATGGTCATAGAAATAGAAACATCTAACTCCCAACTTCAAACATACTCAACCTGCCTTTCTTCCTCATCCCTAACTTATCCCTAACTTCTCACTAAGTCTTTAGCCCTCTTCTTTGTGTCCCCCGCCTACCTTGACGTCTCTCTGTCGCCTCCTTTCAGCTTTGGTGACCTGAGGTACTCGTCCATGTCTTGGCCGTCCTCATATATAAACTAAACTTTATGGCACTTCCATCAGCCACTTCCTTTACCTATATGGGTACAATCTACATCTATACATAAATACACACACACGCACTACTCTACCTTCAATGTGCCTTCACCTTCTTCGCTTCTGCCCTGCTCTAGCGTGCGTCTCCCCACATGCAACCTACCATACGGCTAAAGGGGTTTTGCCCCAGATTAGCCTGAGGCTTGTCCTTCTGGATCGTCGTGATTCTCGACGCATTTGCTAGACTGTGCCAGAATTCGCACGGCCACACTCACGTCGTCAAGGGCGCAATCAATTACGTCGAAGTTTAGAGCTAATACGTAGTATGTGGAATAATCTATATTTCGGGGGGGGGGGGTATAAATACCAGTACTCAACGACGTTCAGTTTCAGTTATAGTTGCGAACAGCACACAGTTTCCACGCTACATAAGACCAGTGGAAACTTGATTGTTAATGGATTTGCGGAAGTTAAACCAACATCATTTACAGTTGACACGGGCGCAACAGTGTCCATTGTGCGCCCTGACTTAGTCAGCAACCGCCAGCCTCAATTAGCTCTTGTACAATACAGACTGTGACTGGAAGCCCCGTCAAGGTGCTAGGAAAGGTAGACGTAAGAGTATGCCTGGGTCTTCTCGAGTTTAGCCACCAAATGCTCGTGGAAAACATTGTCGATGAAGTGATTCTTGGCACGGACATTATGAATGCCTACGGATTCGTTGTGGACTTATGGGAGAATGTCCTGAGGGTTGGCCAAAAGAAGATAAAGCTTTGCATGTGTAAAATGACAGAGTCTAGCAACCATTCGATTAAGCAAGGTGCATTGGCCGAAGAAAAAGTCAACAGGTCTGGTTAAGAGGAACCCTCCTTATTGCAAGCGCAAATGGAGGAAGAACTAGCAGAGGAAGTACACATAAGTGTAACGACAAAAGAAGTGATTGGAAAGCCAACTATGGGTGCCGAGACAAGACTCTTGCTTGTTCCTGAGCTGTTAGAAGCGCCCGGGGGAAAAGTTGTTGAAGATGAAGTTACGCAAGATGTTGTTGACGAGAACCATACAGACTTGGGTTACCCAGTGGTATTTAGGTCATCAGTACATGACGCAACGCGAGTGATTCCAGCAAAACTAGTGGTTGAGCGGAAGACTCGCATTCGTGGGAACGTGATGTTCGGATCACACGAGACTGAATTCGAAGAACCGGAGAATTATCTTTCGCAAGGACGTCGACCTAGATCGCCTGGTCGAGTATTACTTCAGAGACGGTTCGCCAGTTCGGGACGAACAGGCTTAAGGAGGGGGAAGTGTTACGACATTACAGAGCAGTGTTTGTTGAATGTTCCAGAAGACTCCCGATCTAATGTGTGTGGCGTACGTGATTCTCGACGCATTTGCTAGACTGTGTCAGAATTCGCGCGGCCGCACGCACTGTGTCAAGGCCGCAATCAATTGCGTCGTAGTTTAGAGCTAATACGTAGTATGTGGAATAATCTAGTATTGGGGGGGGGTATAAGTACCAGTACTCAACGACGTTCAGTTTCAGTTATAGTTGCGATAAATTACAGTGCGGTTCGAGTTTATTGTCGGGAGATACTGTGTGCGTCTAAGTGGTTATTAGTGAAGTGCTGTGTTTTATAATCAGGCGGTATATTGTAATACAATTGTGTTTTAATATTATTTGTCATTTTATTGCGTGTGAACAATTTTTATTTGATCTGTTCTAAGAGACTGTGTTGTTAATTACGAACTGTTTAACTGTGAAAATTAAAGCTGGTAATTAGTGACTTCATTGGTGTTTTGTTTTTTGTTTTCCACTGTACCTACGATGATCAAGTAGCCCGTCGTATCAAGATCATTCTTTCCCATTGCTTAAATCAAGTCTTTTCCTTTTCTGTCAACGTCCATGCTTCACTTCCGTATATTACGACGGTACTTAATGCGACGGGTCTCATGGATTTTAATTATGAACTTTCTACAAATTTCAACATGGCAACAATGAATGTACAACATGATGCTCAAATTATGTGTCAAATAAGTGAGACTACATCTCAATAAGTACATTGGAAATAACGTTAACTTTAAGTTCGTGTGAGTTTACACACATAAGGCGCCGAATTTAGGAAACCCTTGACCAGTAACAACAGTTAGGGGTAAAAGTTAGTCACGGTAACAAATCAGCTTACATATACGTGATGTCTGCTGATTAAGCTCTCGCAAGGTGTTCCGCATTCAGAAGATTAACTTAACGAGACAGAAAGAGACCATAAGTTCAAAGCCTACCCTGCGCTGTTAATTAACACCGAAACGCGATAAAGAGGGGAAGGCGTCAACCAGGAAGGGAGGGAGCCCACACTGCCGTCGTCTCGCCCCCACAATATTGATTGTTACCTCACTGTACTTGCATCAGGGGTTTACATCTTGTTTGGCAAGCCCGATGAGCCCTAGCTGGAATCTCACTTTGCTTCAACTTGTCTTGGGTTGAGATCCCTTCCTTTAGTCTTTTCTGTCTAGTGTCTCTTGACAGACTCTTGTCCTTTTCCGACCCCGACGCTATTGGAACCAAAGATTACAGAAGTGGTTGAATTCTCACCTTTCACTGCTGCTTGTCCATCGAAAGATCTTCAATTTCACGTTCCTTCAATATAGACTGAACTTCTTCTTCCTGGTGAGGTCCATTCCATAACTCTCCTTGACCTTTTTTCCTGTGTCATTCTTTTCGTCTGTCCATACCATTGTAATTGTTTTGTTTCGATAAAATCAACCCTTTTCAATTCTAATTTCTTAATTTTGGGTGGCTTAGGATCTTAAGAGTGCTCACTGATGCCGATAGGTGAGCACTGGAAATACTAAGAAACGTTCAGTATCAGAATAACTGATATAAAGCCATCAAATCCTATTTCAGAAAGAGAAGAGTGAGGGCGAATCTCCTACGCCCCAAAACAGGGGCCTTTCGGCTAAGGTATGTTAACCATGACAGAAGTGTCTCTGGTCCTCCTGATAGGGACTTGTGCAACAGGCCAGTAATATGTTCATGTAAAACTTTGAAATACGTGTAGTACCCAAAGCAACCTCAGAGTAAGGTCTGGAAACTTTGGCAGTAGGACCCTGGTGAAGAATAAGGATTTGAATAAATGGATTGCGGAATATCCGAGTGAGGCGTATGTCGTGAAAAAAAAAGAAATGCGGCAAGATTCAGAGTGCTGAAGTGCTGTTTCTTCGAAATACTTTAAATTATACATTGCAAGATAGAATAAGAAATGAGGATATCAGAGCAGAACTGGAAGTAAATGACATAAATGGATTTTTTTTCAATTTTTACAAGACAATGGTGGATCATCTGCAAAGGATGAGAGAGGATCGATTGCCGAAAGCGGTACTGAACTTTATAAGCCATTGGTTGAAGAGACGTGGGTCGTCCGAGTATGAGATGGGTGCCGGAACAGGTTTTCATAACCTAATCCTTGAAGTGAAGAAGAAGAAGTAGAAGAAGAAGAAGAAGAAGAAGAAGAAGAAGAAGAAGAAGAAGAAGAAGAAGAAGAAGAAGAAGAAGAAGAAGAAGAAGAAGAAGAAGAAGAAGAAGAAGACCTTACTGTACTAATAGACGAATTGATCTTAACTCTATGCATTAAATAAAATTTGCCTGTTTACTTCGAATTCTTACGAGCGAAGTAAAATTGCTTGTTATGCCGACGACGCAACTCTGCAGATAATGAGGATGAATTACAACCACCTTTTTCTTCTTCCACCAGGAAATAGGCGAACCACCTGTTACGGTCCCAAGGAAAATACATCCACTTCATCAACGCTTCCTAGATCTCCCTTCACTACGTTGTCCAGTGGTCTTATTTTGAAAAAAATCCTTAGGCAACCTCCCATCTAGCATTCCATTCAGGGGAGGAATCCGTCTCTCTTTGTTCTCTGCAATGCCAGCTTGGATATTAAAAATGTTCAACGCTTTTCGAATATCTTCATTGTAGAGTCTACTTCTTGGTGTGCAGTCTTTAACAGATTGCAAGATCTCATCTCCGATGTCTGTATCTTTATGTATGGTTTTAAGCTGATACTAATAACTTGTATCCTATATTTTCTTCTAGATTTACTCGTCTCTCTTTAGTAAAACTGTCTTACAATAGTTTTCAACTGCATGCTCTTCATTTTTCTCGGGCCTGTGGGTTTGTCTACATCTGTCCATAGCTCCTTCCGTTCCTGATGTCATCACATAGTGTATCCTTTTTTCCCCATTCTCCCTTTCCTTTTACCTTTCCCTCTATGGTCCTTAGTCGCAGGTATTCCTATATGCACGTTAGGTACGCTATATGTACACCAACAAAGATGTTTACCTCTTTCTTATTACATTAAGCAATTTTTTACTTTCATATTCTCGTCAATACTTCATCGTTTCTGGCTCTGTCAGTCTATTTCACGTTAACATTTCTGTGACAAAATCACATTTAGAAGCTCTTTCTCCTTTCTTTCTGATGGTTTACCTTCAACTGCCATTAAAAACCGCACTCTAATCAAAATATTTCAGAAAGTCTTTTTCTCATACTAATGGGAGTCTTTCTTACTGTCAACAATGTTTTTATGTTTTCAAAATCTCTCTAATTTGTGTATATCCTTCTTCTAAAATCGCCCGTGTATCTTCCGTTCCGTGTCATTGTACTTCCCAAATACAGGTGGTTCTCGCACATTCCAACATAATGCATGCGTTTCCGGAATCGTGTTCAGAACTCGAACTGTCCGAAAGTCGATTACAGTGCAGTAGGCGTACTGTGCACGTAAATTTATAAGTTAGGTTCGCTTCTGTAGACTGTAATACACTGTACTGTAATGAAATTTGGTATAATTCTCGCTTAAATTTACATATTATAAATAAAAAACATGCTAAATTTATAATTTTCGTGCATTAGTAAAGTTTATAAGCAGTGTTTGTGGAACAAACTACAGCACAGTCTTACTATATAAAAAAAGTAATCACTTTAACACCATACATTCTTTATATTGTTATTTAATACGGAACGTTCTACAGATATCTCGGCTATCCCAGCAAAGCCCAGCTGTAATGTGTGTGGGCGTACATATTGCTGCTACTTTGAGGTGCAATATGTCATCAAACGAAGCTATTCCAGATGTCACCGGTCCGAGCAGACTGTGTTCAAGGCCAGAAACAACACTGTTTCTAGTGGATTCGAGAGCGCCCGTGAGAGGCAATTGTTTAACACGTCATCCAAAAGTGACAGATTATTCTAGCATCTCAGCGAATGTCAGTCAGTTTCCCGAGGCCGATTACTCAGTGCGTGTTTAAGTGACGATTTATTCAAGTAAGGTTCGAAGTATTGTGGCAAAATATTATTGCGTCATAACTGTGCGGGACTCTATTAGTTGACATTATTATTAGGCGTGGAGAAATTTTGCTCGGATTATTGTACAAGTTGATTATAAACTGTATTTGTGATTAATTAAAGCTGGTGATTAGTAACTTGATTGGTGTCTGTAATCTTGTTTTCCACTGGACCATACGACGATCAAGAAGACCGTCGTAACAATTTTAATAGACTAACTTTAATTGTGAAGAACCGTAGTAGCAAGAATAATAGCGAATACGCTATGTGCGCTTGTCTTAACGCTTCACACTTGCATCAGCGTTTGAAAGTCCTCAAACTGAAGGGTACCAAGTAAATACATGGGTACCAAGTATGATACTCAAGTAAAGGGTATCAGTTTTTATTGTCCGAAAGAGCGGAGTATACGAAAGTTAAATGTCCAAGAGTAGAGGAGAGGACCTCTTGTACTTAAATGATCTTACTTGCTCCACAGTTTTCCATCCAACGATATGTTAACAAAGCCTTTATTCTTGCCAATTCTCATGACATTATTTTTTACGACATTTATCCAAAATTTACTCCTCGTCTGTTTTATTTGTTTTTAATTTTAACTAGTTTCTTTCTGTCAAGACGAATAGTGCTTACGCATAAAAATTTTATTAAATAATATAGTCCTGAAAATAGGCTCATTATATTTTAACGAGAAGCCTATCGAACAGCCCAGAACATTCTCCACTCTTCCCCCCCCTGATGTGGCAGGTGTTGCCCAAGTCAAGGCCGCTCTAAAGTACGTTCCAGTGTATTCAGGAACGCTTGAGATACGCATTAAGTGACGTGAAGTGAGGACGAAAAATTTCTGTAAGGAGTGCGCTACGTATAAAAAGCCATAGAATCCGGCTTGTCAGTTCAGTTCTGTTGAGCGATTTTTCTTAGCGCGGACCCAGTATTTGTCGGACTATTGTGTGAAGTGTTATCGTGTTATAATTAGTGCGGAATTCTTTATAATTGACATTATTATTGCGTGTGGACAATTTTTACTTGAATTGTTGTAAGAGACTATCTTGTTGATTACAAATTATTCATTGTGATAATTAAAACTGGTTATTAGTGATTTCATTGGTGCCTTGAATTTTTTTCATCTGTAGGCCTACCATACGACGACAAGGGAGACCGTCGCAATAATATAGTATTTTGATTAATGTATTGTTGGTACAGTTAATTAACACTATTTTACGTTGTTATGCCTGAAATGCGGTTAAATTAAAGAAATGGAGATATTGTGTTATAAAAAGCAAAACATTAAAAATGATCTACATATTCACATCAAACAAACGCTCTCACGTGCACATTTATTTACTTATTCAACGAACTGTATGTGGGTTCTCTTTTGTTTAGGTCACCGAGTCGGCCCCGTGTTGGACCTGAAGCGAACTCAAAACACAAACGGTTCAACACTGACAGTGTGAGATGAAGTGTTATCATGACGAAACAAATATGTTTTTGAATCGCTCTAGGTAATATATATTTGTACCCCATTATATACTTGACATGTATTTATGGTAAATGTAGGTCACGCAACATACATCATACTAACTGTATGTAAGGTGTTTACGACAAAACATACAGATTAATAAATCAATTTAGATTAGTTGTTGTCTGGGTAAACGGGAACACTGCTGCCGTCTGGTTGTGAAATATAAAATGCGACTGCCAAAGAAATACTGCCTGCAGGTGACCCAACCTCGCGGCAAAGTCCACAACGTGCTACTGGAAAATTTTACATATTATTCGCTTGCGTATCAGATATAGCGATCATTTATCTATCTGATATATAATTCGTTTACACTCGACATACTGTATTCAGTTAAATCTAGGTAGGAACAGCACTTAAAAATATTATAACACATTTTAAATTATGGCCGAATCTACACGTTTGTGTAAAAAACTATTATTTCTCTTCCTCTGTCACACGGCCGCGCTCGAGCCGCACACACACACGCACACGCACACGCGCGCGTTATACAACCTCACGGAAGATGATGAATGTGGAAGGTAGAACGGAAGAGTGTGAACAAGAAGAAAGGATAAACGGGAGACAATTGGATATAAAATAACCAAGAAAGTTTACTGCAAGGTAATGCTTGAAGGGAGAAGAAAAAAGAAAAAGATAATAAAAGAAATTAAGATAAATATTTACTTCAAATGTTAGATGCTATTATATAGAATTTGAATAACATTACAAGAAACGAATAAAATTGCTGTCGGATTTTCTATTTAAATGTAGAATGAAATAAAACGTCTATTTTTACTAATGATAATGTGAGGTATTTATAATATACACACACTTATTGTTTACTAATGGTACCTATAATCTCAATTTTCTATTGTAGTGTATTTATTGTTCATAGCCTAAAGGTACCACACATACGATTTGCAATACAATTTTTATTACTCACATTCTTAAAAACGATCGATTTCGGTCACATACCATCGTCAGATCATATACAGCACACTTGCAGTCACAATATCGTAAAACAGCTACTATTTACACAAACGAATTCGTAGACATTGATTAATGAACGTGATACGTACGTCGTTGTCCAAAGTTTCCCGAGAACTGATTTTGTTACAGAGTGTTTATGTTTACATTTCGTTCTGTATATATTATATCAGCTGATTACTGAATGTTGATTTTCATTTTGCCGCAATATTTCAAATGTGATATGATTTTTGAAGTCCGTCATTATGTCCAATAGGTTTCATGGCCCTCTTCTTTTACATGTTTGTATATTCGGTGTTGTTCATATATATTAGATCTTATTTCATCACTGCATGTTTTCAATACGGTTAAATGTTGCTGTATTGGACCATATTCACAAGACTGTTGTTTTATGTGTTTGGCTACTGTTGAGTTCGGATTTGAATGTTGAGAATGTTTGGTCTATTTTTACGTCAGATAAGTTAGATAAACACATTTTTAAGTTTTTAACACAATTTTATTTCGTAAACTTTTGTTACATCTAAAATTCTGTTCCCAAAGACTCTATAATACCTATAAAATTCATCCCCAAAATTTAAATGATACAACTCCCTCCATTGATCTTCCCTGTGGACACTGTGATTGCCGTTGTTAAGTTTGCTTTAATGTTTTTCACCCAACGTTTGTACTCAGAATGATTCCCTCGTATTTTTTGATTTATTTTTTTTTACAGTTAACACTTGTTTTTTCATTGCATTTTTAATAGTTTGTTGTTGTGCCCACATTTGCCTTTATCAGTGTTCAAACCTAAGAACAGGCAGTGTGCGGTGATTACATTCACCATATATCATTATTGGTCTAAAGATAAATATTACAATATACACATGATTGTCGTAGTCATCATCATCATCTTCACTTTCCGTTTTAAGCATTGTTGTCCGTTACAGTACCCATCTTTTCTCAGTCGGCATATTTTTTCTTCTTCAATTTGCTTTGTACAGCCTTACTTTTAAACGTAACCCGTTTTATTTCTTCTTCTTCTTCTACTGGCATTACAACCCTGTATGGGATTTAGCCTCTTCAACGATTTTTGTCCATACAGCCCTTTTTTCACTAGATAGTCTATTGAATTTTCCGCAACGGTAAAATTTTTACAAGACAGGGTTGTCAGTCCTGCACTTAACCTTCAAACTGGAGGATAGGGAATTTTGACTTTGAGCTGTTCTTCACCTTGGGAATTGCCTCCATCTCGATTCACGAGCGTTGCCCTTCCGGTTACAGTACTCAGCCTTTGTATCCAGCCGTTGACCCATTAGCCTCACACTAGGTGTACATCCTGCTGACGACGCACATCATTCTGCCAAGCCAGGACCTAGGATTACCTCCAGGCTGCCTTAGCAAGACCCCCACTTCTCGTCTGCTACCGACCCACTCCGCCAAAGTGATTGGTTTTAGTCAGTCTTGGGCTGGGTTACTCGGCGTAACAGGGCCCACCATGTGTACGTGAGGGTGGAGCTGGAGTGGAAAGGCTAGGGTACTTCTCTTCACTGTTGTCCTAAAGTACGCATGCTATCTTCTTCTACCATTTCCAAATGTTCGTTCCATGTAATTCTGTTTTCTTGTATTTCTTTTTGGTTAGATTAAATTAAATATTTGAAGTGATTATTTCGTTACTTATCGTATCTGTCCGGTTACATCATTTGACTCTTCTTAGAAACTCCATCTATTGTGCTTGTATTCTTCATTCTGCTTGTGTTGTAACCTGGATTTCTCTGCCGTACATACGAGTGGCAGCGTTATATAAAATTTCAGTATAGTCTCTTTTTTCTTTTGTTTTGTTTTTCAGTCATCAGTCTATTAAATGACTGTTAATTGAGACAGGCCTGTGTTGTTAAAAACTCCTAAATGTTAGTTCAGATCTTTAGTTTAATCCTGAAAATTATTGAATTTTAACCATAAAAAGTACTTCACTTATACATAAGCATATTTTAAATCATTTCGTAAGCTTGCACGGCCGGAGTCAATGTTATTAAAATGAACTACAGGGTTGTTTGGCTGTGGTCCATTGTTTGTTAGTAAAATAAATGTTTCGACAGTACCATCGACTGCCATAATCAGTGTAAAAAAGTCGAGCAGTACTAACGTAGGGCGGTACACGTTAGAGACCACAGTACTGTGGTTAAAGCTAGCAGTCCCGTGAACACCACTCATACTTATAAATTCACAAAGTGTCACGATGCAGTCATAAATCAACCACCGTTTATGACTAAAAGTTCCTAAGTAACGTTTAGTAGGCAGCGACGCGAGAGGCTGTTCCAGTCGTTTGGAGATCATTCTGCGTAGGACAGTTGCGTAACGCTTTAGGTCATTCAAGATGCCCCTTACAGGCGTCACTCGACTACCCATCAAGGCTCGCTATGTCACAATATGCACATCGGCGAGGTACAAAACTGGATTGTGAAGCGCGCAAGTATACTTGGGCAATTTATAAGTGCGGGTCGAAATGGTTGTTGGAATTTAGTGGATAGCGATTATTGTGTTAACTAGTGTAGAGCTCTAATAAGGTGACATTTATTGTTGTGCATTGGATAAACTTAATATAAATAATTGTTTAAGAGCACCTTTGTTGATTTCTAACTGATGATGTGTCTAATTAAAGTTTGTAATTAGTGGCTTTATTGGTGTTAGTTACTCTGTTCCCACAATCCGTGAGACGGTCATAACAACAGTATGAAAACGGTCGCATTTTCCAAGCCGCTCTTTATCATTTATATTTTACCAATCCACACCGTTGTTGTCAATACACGGCACAGTAGAGTAATCAATAATTCAGAAGGCTCAAGCAGTGTGGGCGCGTTTCGCTTCCTAGTTGTCGCCTTTCCCCTACTTATCGGATTTGGCGTTAATTAACTAGAGGGGTAGCTCTGACCTTTGGCTTCACCCCCCCCTCGGCCGATTACTTAGTCGCCTCCGGTAACTTGACACAACACATGGACACTTGTAGAATATTAAACGACAACGGCAAACGGGGACACCTGTCTTTCTCTTGACCAATTTTAACTGGTGACAGTTCCTGTCAACTAAGCCTTAATTACTGACACTGTGGAGTTGTCAACAGATTGCGCTGGATATCTCTCATCGTCAACTATTTTGACTTTGACCTTAGCAACCACAATGTTTCCAGTTTTAAAGTAAGCAAGTAAATGTTTCCAATGTTGTTTCGTTAGGAAGTTAATCTTTTTTTCGTTTTGCGATGAGACATTTTCAGTAGCTCGAATTAAACTGGATCACGTCTTTGAATCCTACTTATAAACTACAATTTCATTATTTCAATTAATTTTAATTTTGTTTACAAATTTGTAATCTGTTCTACTAAGCGAACATTGAACAAATTGACTGACAAAACACATACTTGATTATGAGGAGTTGACCATTTAAAAAAAAAAAAAACTCTTCTTTTTTTTGTCTACAGATTAAACAGATACAAAAAATTAAAAGACTAAATGGAAAAACGAGTAAAACAAATAAACAAATGTCACTTCCACATTCTGGTGGTATGACACAATAATTCAATTTGTGCTATAACGCTGTGCCTATAAGACAGATATACTGGTTGACATTAACGCTTAGTGTTGACAGGAACACAAAAGATACAGATAATACAGAACATACATAACACAGACATTATAATACAGAGAATACAGAATACACATTATTCGTTGAACCTGAAGCATAGGTCTAACAATTTATGTCATTTAGTCTCTAAATGTCTTCACTTTTATCTAATACGTTATTTGCTTGGGGGTTAGGATGATATTATAATTTAGAGATGTGTTTCCTGCAGAGGCGCATGATTTCTTCTCTCACAGTTGGAACTTTGAGGTCTCGGTGTATAGAATTGTTGGAGACAAACCATCGAGCGTCGACTGTTGATCTTAAATTTTTTTACTGAAAGCGCTGTATAATCTCGATGCTACTGGTACTAGCAGTAACCCAAAGTTAAATACCGTAAGTCCATATCGGTTTAAGGACTGCTTTATATATTAAACGTTTGTTGACAAGACATAACCGCGATTTTCTGCCTATCAGCCAGTAGATATTCCTGACCTTGAGGTTAAGTTGAGTCTTCTTAGAGCTTAGGTGTTTCTTCCACGTTAGTCTGCTGTCCAGGTGCATCCCAAGGTACTTTGCACTTTCAGTTTGGGGTATTAGTAGACTTGTTACTTGGTTTGGTTAATTGTTACTGGAGGGCAGTTAGCCTTAAGTGTGGTGAAGGTAGCGTGTACTTACTTGGAGGAATTGATTTTTATGCGCCATTTATCAAACCATAACTGAACGCTGTTTAATGATTCTTGTAGCATAAGAGACACTATTAAGGAGTCGGAGTGTGTCGCTAGGATTGCTGTGCCATCGGTGTAGGTAGCAACAGTGGTATCACTTCGTGACGGTAAGTCCGAGGTGAACAGGAGGTACAGTAGAGGCCTAGGACACTACCCTGCGGTACACCTGATCCCACTAATATAGTACAGGAAAAATAGATATTATTCGGGAAAAATATTGCCCCGATACTTTCTTGAGTGAGAAAGGTATATTTTGGTTTATATTTTATGAATCTGGAGAGTCTAGAGCGAAATCGTATCTAGGGATAGTTTTATAAGGGTTGAAATGGGTAAAAGTACGGTTCTTAGGGAATAACTTTTTAATGGTTAATTTTATAAAAAAAGTTTCAAACAAAAAGTGGTAGCTTATACAATTCCGCGTATTTTGTTTTTTTTGACGACTTTCTACGACGAAAATTGAGGGTGATATGAATTTTTAAAAAGTAGGTATTTTTCGAGATTTTGAAATAGCGCAATTTTGCGCGTGTCAAAAAATTGACCTCAGATTTTTTAGAGTTTTTAAATCAATGTCTGGGAATATTTTACTGTGACTTTTAAACAGATTACAGTTTAGAATGAGAAAAAACAAACGTTTTCAATAGGTTTGAAGCAGTCACTTATCTGAATGTTGATATTGTCTGAAATTTCACTAAAAGTATGTTTGCAATTCAGCTTATCTGGAGGGTAAATTTGAAAATTCGTCTTAAAGTCGAGCCCGATTTTTCTGTATAGTTTGTCTTCCATAAACTGGCTGTCTCTCTTACCGGGCTAAAGGGACCAATTTTCACTGTACGCCGTATTACAGCCGACAATCAAATCCAACTAAATTCACGCCTGTAATATTCCGAAGATAAGACGGTCCAGGATCATTTCCCTTTACCTCGCTACTCTTGGCTATAGCTGCTAAACACCAGGTTGCCTTCTGATCATATTCATTTTATTATTAGAATAAGCTGGCAAAAGCCTGAGATATAAAGTATCTGGGATTAAAACTGGATAGGCCATTGGCAATAAACAAGTAGGCCTATAAATCTCTATCAAAAGAAAAGAGCTTAGATTGAATCTGAAGAAACTTATACTAGAAGCTGAATTAAATTTTTAATTATCTCTACACAACAAATTTCTACTCTAAAATAGTTTCTTCGCCATAGTCGTCGTCTTTCAGTCTAGGCTTAGGCAACTGTACCAGATCCGAAATTTATCTCAACGTCGGTCGACCCACATTTCTATTATCACGTGGGACGTACTCCACTGTTGTCCTCGGCGTTCTGTCTGGAAACATGTGTAGGACATGATCCCTCCAGTTCATCTTGTAACGATGAGCTGTGGTCACCAGCTCTTCAACATCTAATTTTTACTAAACTTGTATTGTAATCACTAACACGCAATTGTACTTTCCATAAGTGCTTTCAAGCCTCTCGGCTCATCTTCAGATGGAACACAACAACCTACCTAGAAACCTTCACCCTTTTTATATATCTTATCTACAACCCGAAAGCGTCAACTTAACATAAACAAACATAGCAGGTAAACACCCTTGTTACACCTTAGCCAGCAAACAATCAGCCCAGTCACCACCCCTTGTTCCAGCACTTTTCCATTGCTCCCTGGTAACTAAGTATCAGACTGCTACCGACCTTTACGTTCTACATTTCTCTCTTCCTTAATATGTGGTAAAATATATCTTCATTATCAAATTTCACCTTTGAATTAATTAAAGTATTTAAGTCCTTTTATATTTCCTTTAATATTTCAAGTTCTACTCTCAACTTTTTTCCACCGAATTATGTTCAACCTTTATAATTTCATATTCCTCTAACGGATTAACAAACCTATGGTTTTCTTCAACAAAGTGCCCAGCATATAGTTAACTGGATATCCTATTTCCTTCCCCTTTTTTATGATCCGCCAGTGTATACTTGAACTTACGTCCTGTTTCGTCGACGTACAATTTACTACAATCCTTATATTTAAGTTTATATACCCCAATTTTTTGTAAGATGGGAATGGTCAATTCCACAGGAAACCACTAAATTGTATTTATCCTGCAACCGTTACGCACTCTATCCAATCTTAAACAGCCTTGCACCACCTGAAGGATTTTCATTTCTGCTGTTTGCAAGGTTCTCAAGTCCTTCTGTCTTGGTGCCCAACACTCCAAACCACAAAATAACGTCGCCACAGCCATAATCTTATAAAGCCTGATGTAGACCTACGTCTCCTTACTGGCCTTCCTCCTCCTTAACGTTCTTGAAATTGTGTCTCAGACATTTTGAAAATTGTTTACCTTAATGGCGGTGTCCTTGTCCTCTTCATAGATCAAATCACACCTTGGGTACCATAACTGTTGTGTGACACCAGTTCCAATACAATACTGTCAATAACAAACTTACATCTTAGTGGATAGACATCTTTGAATCCCATAAGTTTTGTTGTCATATGAAATTAAAATTATGGGAAGCAGCCAATGCTGATTATCTCTGCAAAACGTACGTGAGATGGATGTAATAATAATAAAATTTGTTTGCGAAACAAATTTTTTATTTCGCTAATACTACACATCATAAATAATATTATATGTTTAATGATTGTTACTATATTTTATAAGGAGCGTAAGGTCGTATTACAGAGGAAGAAGGAAGTAGATGGTGAAGCTACACGCAGAGAGGCACGAAGCCCAGATGATTGAGAGCTGGCATAGAGCTTGGCTGCAAGAAGAGTGAGTTCACCTACCCTAGTGAAACAAATCTTTTATAACACACACACACGCACACACACGCACACACACACACATACACACACAAACACATTCACACAAAAAGCACTCAGTCTATGGACAGAACTATTAATTATTTCTGTTTTTCTGTTCTGCCTACAGGTCCTAATTACCTCAACAAATGTTGTCGGAAATCAATAGAAATGTTTTAAAATTGCGTCTAGCTAATAAGCAAACGTCACAAAATGTATCAGCGTCTATTAACTCCCAGTCGCTACAGTCTAAAATTAACTGTATTATTACTATTATATATTATAATACTTCGGACATTAGCCATCGTTTTAGAATCAACTTTAAACACAACGTTCGACCTCCAAAATTTCTGAGGTCGTCCTCGGGTGTAAATACATTTTTTTACAATATCATATCAGGAAATGATAGATTTTATCACTACTACAAAGATACCGTCACAACATACGAACAAAAAGATTATTAAGAATTAGAAACAGTGTTTTCTTTTAACCAAGAAGGCAGTTTTAAGAGGCGAAATCCCTTGGCCACTGAAGAAAAGAAAACGACTAAGACAGCTTTCTTGGAAGAAGAAAAAAAGTTGTTTTGTTTCTAATATTTAATAATCCTTTTTGTTTGTATGTTCTGATGACATCTTTTTAGTAATGGTAGAATCTCTCATGTCTGATATGATAGTGTAAAAATCTATTTACACCTGAGAACGACTTCAGGTTCTTAGAGGTTAAAACGTTGTAAGTGAACGCAACCTCTAACGGTCGGAGCTGTCATAGCTGTACCGCATGTTTACCGAGCTACCCCACACCAGTGCCCTTTACACGCACTACTGAAAATGGCCGCCGTTGGTACGGCCGAAACGTCGACGTTTTCAAAAATATGAACGCTGCTCCCCGGACCTAATAGCCCGGTAAACATGTTGTACAGATACAAAACGTTGTGTTTAGAGTTGTCTATAAAACGATGGCTATTGTCCAAAATATTATAATATGTAATGGATATAATAAAAATAGTAATAATAATAATAATTTTTTTTAAGAGGACAGGTGTAAACATTGCTCTACACACGTCCGAAAAGGTTCACACTTCCGGGGTCTGTGGGTTGAGTTTATACCCGACTCATTTAAAAATCACCTCCCTTTCCTCATCTAGGACATCAACCTGGAACTGATTGGCACACTACTTTGGGCTAGGAGTATTGTTCTTTAGTTCTGAGGCTCGCATCTGACTTGTTAATCTTCTATGTTATATTATCCAAATCTATCTTCTTTGCCCGAAGAATCTCTTCTGCGTAGGGTGTCACACAGGTGTCCTTCCCTTTAAGCATCGCTTCAACGACATTATCCGGTGAGATTTCAAGGCTAATATCATCTTACAACGATCTTCTACGCTGTTTCTGTCACAGACGAAGAATGTACATCGTTCGTAGCTCCCTGGCAGTACAGGCATTGTGGTGGCTCGGTCTTTCCAACTTTCTTCAGGTAAGATCGAAAATACCCGTGTGCAGTCAGAAACTGGTGAGGTAAGTCGATCTTGCCATGCTTCCTCTCCCCCCACGGCTGCACCTGCTTTGTGAGCCTTCTTGTCCAGCAACCTAGCTCTTCTTGCTCCCAAGCTCTCTGCCAGCTCTGAAGCATCTGGTTTCGTGCCACTCGGCTGTGCAGCTTCACCACCTACCTCCTTCTTCCTCTGAAAGACGTTCTTACGTTCCTTGGCGAGAAGGTCAATCGCCAAAAGTCCGGCAACGACCAAGACAGTCGACTCGAAAAATATGCGGTATGTTTAGTGTACGAAAATGTGCGAAAAGTGTACTTCGTGTTTAGACCAGGGCTAGTTTCTTCCTGTAACGACAACAACAACAACAACAACAACAACAACAATAAAAATAATAAATATAATAGTAAAAGGACACCATGGTATACTAACAATTTTAAACATCTTGGAAAAAACATATTCCAAAACGCCTCAGACAAAGAATCCTTTAAGATATGGAAATTCAAATTAGCAAAGGTATTTACTCTAACCCGGAAACTGTACGGAAAGAAAAACTTTTCCAGAAGTGCGAAAGTCCGTCATTATAGCACTGTGATCAGGCCGGTGATTATGTATGGAATGGAAACAATGTGCTTTCAACATTTGGAACCTCTTCTTAAAATTGAACGAAGAATTCTTCTGAAAATTTATGGTCTAAAAACAACCGAAGATGGGTACAGGCATAGATCCAAAGAAGAGCTGTACAGGGATCTGGTAGATCTGGAAACGGCTTTCCGAAGGAAAAGACTGAGATTCCTTCAACGTATGGTTCGGATGGATCGGTCCAGATTAAATACACAAATTTTCAAATGTATTTGGCAACTTTCCAGTCTGAACGGATACCCCAAACAACTCAAGGAGGAAATGATGAAACCGTGTATCTCTTTGAACGACTGTGTGGATAGAAATACATACAGAAACAAAAACAAAAAACAAAATACGAAATCTTGAGGTTCTCTGCGGTGAGAAGAAGACGAGAAAGGAGTGGACAGTGGAAAGGAAGGCGGCGCATAGTGCGCGAATGAGGGCCTTCTGGCAGGAGAAGAAAAGGAAATGATATTTGCGTGGTCCATGACTGGTCTGTTCGTGTAAAAAAAGTTATATATAATACAGCAGGATAATATGGAGTTCTAGTTTTAAAATTTCTAAAAATGACTTGTAGTGTCAAGCGACTTGTGGCTCATTTTTTGTTCGTAGACTCTCGTCTTGTAATATTAGTGAGGCTTATGTACTGCTGTCGCACTGCACCATGTACAGTAAAATGAGAATAGGAAGGAAATAAACTATTGATACTTTTAAGTAAAAATAAAGGAGACGACAAATTTTATGATACTGAAGAGACGATATTGGCGTACATAAATGAGTGACACGCAGTCGGGACTGATGCCAAGTTTCGCCATCACCACAGCACCGTATTGTCTAATAAACGCTGAATTTTTAACTTAACCAGTGGAAATTCTCTATTTAGTTATAGTTTATTGGTTAAGTGTGCGGTGCTTAGCTGAATTAGCTTTGGCTTAATTTGCATAACGGCGGGCGGCGCAGCGACGCTTACGGTCGCTCATAAAAACTAATTGCCTCTTGGCGAGAAACAAACTATGGTACTTAATTCTTTCTGATTATGGTCAGATTCTGGTAAACAGAAAAACAAAAAAAAATGGAAGACGCACAAGTTAAAAGTAAATTCATCGTGATCTAAAGATACGTCTGCGTACTGCAGTTTGGACTATTCATTTGGAAGTAAGTAGTACAATCCATTAATCATCTCCACAACACGGCATAGGAAAGGTGCTGCCTATTCCGCCTTCAAAAACCCCTCTAGTCATCTCTTCCTGGGTCAACCCACACTCCTGTGTCCTATAAGTTTGTATTTCCAGACTTGTTTGGCCAGTCTGGAATCTTCATTCTTTCTAACCGTAAAAACTCACTGAGGCGAACAAAACACTTGCAAAATGTTTGGAGATGTTCGCGACCAGCCGAGAAATGCGTGTGGTGAGGGTAAGAAGCAACACACACTAACCAAACAGAACGTTTTGTTGTCTCAGAACACAATGCAACACGTCTGGTATTCTTCGCTTGTCCATTGTTCGATTCAAACATTTTACAACACCAAAGTTAAGTTTTATTTTTGGTGCTGTTAGGAATTATAATTTTGACATGATAATGTCTTTTAGTTGGACATCGTTTGAAACTTTCTGTAACATTTTATTTACCGTATGACGTCATCATTTTTTCCACACTTTCGATTCCCCATAGTCTAGAAATCTTCGGTCTCTATCGTTTTAACATGATAATGTTTGTTATATATAGTAAATATATTTAATTATAGTTAATATTACCTTGTGTATCCGGATACACTGGTGCTCCTCCTTGCAACTTCAATGATTTTTAAAAAACTACGCGTTTCGGGACTCATGGTCCCATCATCAGGTTGGTAAAAAACAAGAATCACTCACATGGATTACGTCAACTTAATAAAAGTTTATTGTGAGTGACTCTTGTTTTTTACCAACCTGATGATGGGACCATGAGTCCCGAAACGGGTAGTTTTTTAAAAAAAACATTGAAGTTGCAAGGAGGAGTACCAGTGTACCCGGATACACAAGGTAATATTAACTATAATTAGTTATATGCAACTTGGAGACCACAACACAATATGTATAAATATTATTTGTTATATAGTAAATATTTGTTATATAGTTATACAGAAAACATGATAATATTTATATGTAAACCCGTTTATTATAAAAAATTACAGTTTATGCACATTATACGTTTCAAAAAACCTAAAAACATTATCATGCTTCGATGTTTCGGTTTCGTCGAAATTCTTCTTTCTTTTTAGCCATTATTTTTACTGTAAACGTAGAATACGTCTTACCTTTCAGGCCAGCCCCCCAACCAGATAATCGAGTGTTACGTTTTCACGTCACGTTTGAAGTTGAAATATTATCTAAACGACAAAAGATTTACGCTTATATGAGGTACCATTCGACAGATAAAGGAACAAAGATAATAAATAGCACAATATAAGCGGGCTATTGCATCATCCAGCGCGGGGTGAGGGGGAGAAATAGAAATGTTTTATTGTTTCTTCTGTTTTGAAACATATAATTTATTTTTGTATATTTTTTATATTGTTTACAAATTCATTAATTAAAATACACTTTTGTTTTGTCTTTTTAGTAATACATTTTTTCTTGAGCTTTACAACAATTTTTACAATGATTACAAATTTACTTAATCTATTTTAAATTAAATACATCTACTGAAATTCAATTATATCTATATATCTAGCCTAGGAGTACTTTAGTTTTTAGGCTACAATAATGTAATATGCTGAAATTATATTATTATTATTTTCATCATTGATAATTTATTTAAATTATCTTTGTACTTTCGGAGTTTTTGTAAACAACCTACAATAAATCTACAATATTATTTCTTCTAGTACTGTAAGGGCTAACCAAAAATTTACGTGGCTTACGTGACTGTACAACAATAACCACTGCCACAATATCGGTATACATTCGTCTATTTCTTCCTCATCGGGAAACATTTTAAAACAGGTAATTACAAAAATTCCTAAAGTAGTTTATCTTTTAAATAGGAGAATTAACCGAAAACACTCGAAGCACTTGTTGGCAGTGGCATAAGTAGGCCCGAACAAAAAGCTGGTTAGACCTAGTGTGGGTTGCAGCCGCACCGAACAGAACCGATCATTTTGCTCGTGTTCGTTCGCCTCAGTGTGTTTTTACCCTAAGTGTGTTTTCCAACGTTGTTTGTTATCTTTTAATTATTAATTCAACTTATAAAACTTGTAACTCTTTTCTTATATCTCATTTCTTATACGGTCAAGTTTAGAACACCTTTTAACTCTTCTTAAGAATGCCATTTCCGAGGCCTGTATTTTACTATCTTTCTTTTGGTTGTTGTGTCCGTCCGACTGTGTTCATTGAAAATTGAAAGTTGCGAGTAAATTAAATTTAAATTAATTCTTCATTATAGGGTACCGGCTTCATGACTCCCGGTAATTTTTATTCAGGGTTATCTTCCCCTAGCCTTGGTACCCAACACCCAACTGCAAGCCGGCAGAAAAATATAATCCTATAACAACTAGATTTCCGCCTGTAATATTCAAAAAATAAGCCGGTTCAGGATCATTTCCATCAGGATTTTGAGAAAGCCTTTGACAGAGTAGATAGAAATTTATTTTGCAAATATTGGAAGATTATTTTTGGGGGATATCCTCAGCAACTTAAAAGAACTATACAAGGCCTATATAATGGAACAAAAATAGCTGTCAAAAATAATTGTAGGATACCTCAATCAATACCTGTCAAGTAATGTGTTAGACAAGAGTGCAATATATCACCTCCTCTTTTTAACATTTATATTGACGATCTGGCAACGAAATATTGAGAATGTAACACTATATATATATATATATATACACTGAGTATTTGGTAAGAAATGGAAACATCTAGTGAACCCTAGTATTAACTTATCACGAGACAGATATTTGAATGTGCTGTTGTTTGCTGACGACTTGCTTGTACTTCAAAATACAGAATCTGATTTATAAAAATCTGTTTTTAAGCTTCATCAGATTCGCAAACAAAACAACATAAAAATCTCCACTGTAAAAACAAAGGTAATGGCATTTCGAGGTAAGGAACCGATAAGAACACAAATAATGATTAGTGATCGTATTCTAGATCAGGTGAGCTACTTTAATTGTTTGAGAAATGATATTAGCTATGATAGGCATTATGATATTGATGTTAAGTTAGGTGAGTTCCAAACAATCTGTGGAACAATCAACGGTATTTTTAGAAACAAGGTATGTCGAGATACAAAATTAAAATTTTATTAAGTAATGGCCGCCCCTGTATTGTCCTATGAGTGTGAATTGTGGACAACAACCAAGAAACAAGGCAGTAAAATACAGGCCTTTAAATGATGTTTTTAAGAGGAGTTAAAATGTGTTGTAAACTTGACCGTATAAAGAATGAGGTCATAAGAAAAGAATTACAAGGTTTTTAATTGAATGAAAAACTAAAAGATTACAAACAACGACGGAAAGAACACTTAGAAATAATGTAATATTCCAGGCTGGTGAAACAAGTCTGGAAATACAAACCTATACGACACAGGTGTGTGAGTAGAGTCAGGTAGACACTGCTGAAGGATTTTTGAAGGCGGAACAGGCAGCGCCTTGCCTATGCCGTGATGTGAAGACGATGATATAGGAGAGTGAAAGCTAAGTTGCTGAGAACACAGATTTCGAGGAATTTCAATGCTACGAAGAGCACGGACAGACGTGGTGAAGCACTAATCATAGGGAGTCGACGGTGTGGTGGTGCCGGCGACAGTTACGGTGCTGAAGATGACGAAGACTATGATGATCGGTTATCTTTAGCTCGTAACTGACTCCGTCTGAAAACACAAATCTATAGGACACAGATGTGTGGGTAGACCCAGGAAGAGACGGCTGGAGGGTTTTTGAAGACGGAACAGTCAGCACCTTGCCTATGCCGTGTTGTGAAGTTGATGATGAAATTACTGAGCGGGGGGGGGGAGGAGACCATGGAGCGAGATGACGGTACCGTTATACAAATTGTCATGCACAGTTGCGACGACCCCGATGCATGTGATCTGCATACACATGGAAGTGTAACAGATACAAAGACGTGTCGGCTGCCACATCAATGTCACCGTCTCGTATAATATCAGACACACAACACACGTTGTGCAATATATTTTTCTACGTGGACACAATATAAACTGCAATAGCTTCTTATCGTACTTCCCCTGAGTTTGTCTTCTTATTTACTAATCTATGGATCAATCAATCAACCGTGGCGCTACAACCCTTGGTGCGTCTTGGCCTGGTCCAAGAGTCGATTCCATTCTTCCCTATTGCATGCCCTGGCTTTCCAGTTTCTTGTGTTCAGCTTTCCTAGGTCCTCCTCTATCTGGTCTTTGAATCTACTTCGGGGTTTCCCCTTTTTCTACTTCCCATTGGTTTCTGGTAGAAAATAGGTTTTGTAGGCTGTCCTTCCTCAATTCTCTCCATGTGTCCAACCCACCGTAGCCATGTGTATTTTGATTATCCTGACAATGTCCGGCTCTTTGTAAAGATGGAATAGTTCATAATTATTGCGCCTGCGCTACATTCCATTTTCTTGTACTCCTCTAAATATTGTTCTTAAAATCCGTCTTTCACAGCAACCTACAAGTCTCTCGCTATTTTTTGTCATTGTCCAGGTTTCTGAAGCATATGTCAGCACTGGTCTGATAAGTGTTTTGTAGATTTTGCATTTCGTGCTTCTTGAGATGAAACTAGATGTCAGGTGCTTTTTTAATCCATAATGTGCTTTTTGCAAGATATATTCTTCTTCTTATTACAGTGTTGATGTCGTTAGTGCTGTTTATCTGGGAAATAAGATATATTGAACTCTTTTACTGCCTCAATGTTTTTTGTGCCTATTTCAAGGTCTTCAAGGGTTGGGTTTAATGGTAGTTTGTTGGCAGCATACATATATTTTGTTTTCTCCAAGTTTAATCTATGGATAGTTTTATGAATAATAGAAAATAATGCTAATGATATTCACATTTCTTTAAAAGATGTTGGTCAGTCGTTACTTTTACACGAGTATACTTCATAAATTGTTTGCTGTACTTGACTCAGAGAATCCCTCTCTCTATGCTGTAAGCTCTTACGCATCACTCACGTCCTTCGTATATGCTTCAGTCTATTTTTGGTATAAACGAAATCAAATTTAAAAATTTAAAGATAACTGAAGAGAAAAAAACGTTGATGAAAGAAACAAAAAATTTAATTGAAAAGAAAAATATAGAAAAATTAAATTTAAAACCATGTTAATAGCAATATTACATATATTCTGGAAGGCAAGACCTTAGACAAGTAAGAACGAAAACCCCTAGGAAAACATATTTGGAACGTGAAACCATCAGAATCATCACATCACGCCATACGCAAGGTGCTGGCTGTTCCGCTTTCAAAGATTCTGCAGTCATTCCTTCCTGGGTCTACCCACACACCTGTATCCTATATGGTTATATTTCCAGTCATGCTTGGCCAGTCTTGAATGTGACATTCTTTCTAAGCGTTCTTCCCATCGTTGTTCGTAACCGTTTAACCTTTCATTTAAGTTAAAAACATGCAGTTTTTCTCTTACGACTTCATTCTTTATACCAGCAGTCGCAAGTGCGCCCGTCGATAAGGTTAGACCCGCCCGCAAACCAATTTGTAATTTTATTTTATTTTGAACGAAGGAACGCACTCGCATTGTACCTGCTTCGAAGTACTTTATTATAAAATAATACAAATATATTCGAATATTTTGAAATTTTACTTTTTTTTTAATACAATAATCACTGTAGGTTAGATTTTTCAAGAAAAGGAACTGAATACTTCATTTATGTTTTAAATGTGATTTTTTCAAGTTTTACATCTCTGTGCACTTTATAAAAATAAATATATTATTGTGGTAAGTTTTTGAATTTATTTTTATTAACATGTGTTCCTGTTTAACTATTTTTTCGTTTAAACTTTTGTTAGTTTTAACGTGCGTGTGCATGATGACAGATTTTTTAATACCTACTCCTAATGTGAAAAATTTTCACAAATTTATGCTATATGGAAACACTACAAATCTTTTTTTGATTCGGTGTTCCACGTTGCTAATTTTTGTAATTTTCCACGACAGTTAATATTTGTAACGTCCAGCTATTGACCACTGATGTCCAACGTCCAGCTCCGCACCTTTCTATTTTCCATTGACGGGGTAGGGAGGGGTGCGCTCATCGAACTGGTCCTCAGTTATTTATGCCCCCTCCCATAAATTCAAAGGCTGCCTATGACTGCTTTATACGATCAAGTTTAGAGAAAACACAAATGAGTCTTATGCTGCACCTCGAACTAAAAGAGAAACGTTGGACGTAAGAGTCAAGTGATTGAAAGCCAGACGACATAATCTTTAGAATACTTCATATTTATTTGTAATTTTGTTTCATTATCTACCATTTTATTGCGTGTGTGCTCTATTTACAAAATTCGAACTCAACTGGGATTGAGCGCTTTAAGCGTAAAATAGTTTGTATTTTCTGCTGGTAGCCAGTTGGTTTTTACGAGGTACCGTAAATGCAGCTGCGCCTTTATGCAAATTAAGCCACGAAAACTCAGTTGGCGCGACGTTAAGCACCACACTGAACTAATAAAATACAAATACATACTGAATTTCCGTGGAATGTAAAGTTAAAAGAAGAGGCACTTATTAAACAATATGGTGTTGGAATTTGGCAACGGCGTAGACCAGTCATAGGCGACCTTTAAATTTATGGGGGCTCATGTATAACTAAGAACCAGTTCGATGGGCGCACCCCTCCCCACGACACCAGTGAAGTCGAGCTGATAAATGAAACATTCAAAGGATAGAAGAGGATAGGTTTCCAAAACAACTGTATTGCTGGGAGAAGATCCAGGGGCCGGAGAAGAGTGACTTGGAGGACAATGTGAGGTGCTCTCTGCAGGGGCTGGAAGTGCAGTGGAATGAAGCCAAGACCCTGACCATAGAGAGACCACAGTAGCGAGACCTTTGCTCGACCTCTGCACCTTACTAGTGCTTTGAACAAAAACGCACAACTGTTTGAAAAAACAGTTTTCCGAAAAAAAAACGAACGAACTGTTCTTTTCCGCGGAGATAAACTGTTCTCCGCTTTAAAAACGAACGTGGCGTTGACAAAAGTATTGACAACACACTGTTCTGGATCAGTTCTCTGTTCGGAGTAAACCGTTCGTTTTCATTGGAACTTTCGTTCAGCTGTTTGGCGTAAACTGTTTTTATTGTAACGTTTGCTGAACTGTTGGAGTAAACTGTTCGTTTTCATTCCAACGTTTGTTGAACTGTTACCAGTAAACTCTTCGTTTTCATTGCAACGTTTGTTGAGCTGTTACCAGTAAACTGTTCGTTTTTATTGCAGTGTTTGTTGAGCTGTTACCAGTAAACTTTTCGTTTTCATTCCAACGTTTGTTGAGCTGTTACGAGTAAACTGTTTGTTTTTACTGCAACATTCGTTGACTTGTGTTCGATTATTGTGCTATCCACTTTCTGTTTAGCGCAGAATTAGGCTATGTTCAGTTTTATTTCCGTTACTAAAAAAATATTATTCAGATATTCCCCATACGTTTTGATGAAACAATTCAAAACAAAAAATGCCTTTTAAGATACAGGTAAATAAGGGAAATATTGACTTAATGCCATTGTTTAAGTTACATAACCATCCATTTAAGAAAAATGAACAGTTATTTGAAGTGCTCAAAACAAAACGTTTTAACAATATAATGGTAATCAGTAAATGTAAATACCAACAGATCATTAATTCAATCTTTTTTTTCCAACTGTTTTTTTTAAAAACAGTTTTTTTTTAAACGAACACTTTGTTTTCGTTTTCCAAAAACAACAAAAACGCCCACCACTACTTTTGGGCATAATTAACGGACAAGGACGTAAGAGAGACCCAACGTCCGCGGCCGCGATGGTACCGTATTCCCAGGGACTACTGGAATCCCAGCACGGAAATCGGGAACCGGTTTCATTACAAAGAAAATGTAACTGTTATCGGTTATAGATTAACACAGCCAATCAGGCTAGCATAGTATTATAGTTTGGCCGAGTCCGGTCCACGAATCACCTGACTGATCGAGGCCGGAAAACCTTGCTGTGCCTTGAAAACGACTTGTCAGGGGGCTAAGTAGTCTACCCTTCCTTCTGTTTATTGTACTATAAACTGACTAACAGTGCATATAAAAATACTTGGTTATTATGTACTGAGCCTAAAGAAGTCAGGCAAAGTAATAAGGATTTTTTATCACTCTGAGCGAGCATTTTACAATTTGCTTCCCATTTGCTGGGAAATATGATTTATCTAACTAAATTTGTATATATATAAAAATATTTTGTTATAAATTTCTTAAAAATTATTTTTATGTAGCATAAATAATTAAGTCAAATTCATTTTCGTCTATTTGTCGAACAATCAGACTTGTGCCGTAAATGCAGAATATTAACATGATAAACTTGCTTCTAATCAGAACAATTTTATACAGCACTCAAACGTTGAGACATACTGGTTTTTCTTCAGTGTTAACTTCCTGCCAGTATAAAAACAAAAAAATATAAATAAAATTGGATAGTACTAAAAAATAGAATGGTAAAACATAATATTGAATTTTGTTCTTATAATGTTTAAAAGTAATGAAAAATAAATATGTAACTGCTTACATTAAACTACAACTTTTTTTTAAACGACATACCACAAAATAGCACTTAAATCTACAAGCACTATGAAAAATATAATATCTTCAGTTACCTTCACAAAACCTTCTTCGATACGTCTTGGATTAAATTTCTTTCAAAATCAAATTTATATCAGATTTCGGTGGCATTTAGGTTTAAATATGTTTTCCCTTTTTGACAGTTGCATCTATTAGGTGTTTAACCACCTCTACAGTCATATCTTGCTCTCCACAGAAATTGATGAATTTTTCCATACCCAGAGTGGATCTTATGTATCTGGTACGTCTTCAACCAGAGATGTACTAGAAATATTTTTTGCAAGTATTAAATCGATTTCTTGAATATAACTGGTTAATTTGACGCTTTAAAGATATTTTTATTTTCAATACCCGTGTACAATAACTAGAATATTTTTTCCAGTCACCTTTAGGTTTGTCTACATCTGGTACACGAGGACTTAAAAGTTTCTCTTAATTAGCTAATTGGTTCAGGTACATTAAATTGGAGGCGGCCATCTTGTTTTTCTTTTTAAGACTGGGCAAAGCTATTTCTCTACCTTTGTACACATTTTTTATTTTTATTTATTGTTATATCTAGTTGTTTTTTATCTTCATCATTCACTAACATTCCAGCTATAAGCAGAATTATCACTATTGCACACCACTATAGAAACGTTATTCCGATTAGCCCTTTCAAGCTTCTCAGCTCATCGTCAGATCGGAAATCTGTCGATCTGACGATGAGCTGTGAAGCTTGAAAGCGCTAATCGGAATAACGTTTCTATAGTGGTGTGCAACAGTGATAATTCCCTTTGTGATTATAACCACTAACACAACTTTCTTAATTAAATTCCAGCCGTAGTGAGTGACATAATAGTACTTGAATCCACATTGAACGAAGAACGTGAAGCATTATGAACGTCGGTCGTAGCCGTTTCTCACTGATAATCATGTGTCGTGATTTTGAGATGTTTTGACGCTGAGAAGAGAGAAGAGAAGATATACTCTTATTTTGGTCTTCGATAAGATTGAAACAACTTGACGTTTCAATGGCAGCAACCGTCATATTCCTCAAGAACTGCAATCGTAAGGTCACTTTATGGTCCGAAACAACTGCCTCAGGAATTTTAAGGACTAAACAATCACCGAGCAACAAGCAAACAAGCTTTACGATCTCCCCTCTCCCTCTAACACACACACACACACTGTTCGCGGGTGCAACATGTGTTGTTTGTTTCTTGGGCAGTAACCCGCGTCTTACGTGTTTGTTGGTCCTGCAGAGAGTTTTGTCAGACACTGCCAAAACATGTCAGTCATACGAAGAAATCGGCAGTTGAAAAGTCTGCAATTACTGAGCATTCAGCCTTTAACTAATCATATGGTAAATTTCGAAGACGCATATGTAATAATGTCATGTAATAGGGATTATGACAGATAGATCCTAGAAGCAATAGAAATTAATAAACATTAGGACAACATCAACAGAGACACCGCCACGCTTAGTACGACTCGGTACCATTTACTTTCTGGTTTGACTGCACGCGGGTTGACTCACCGCACAAACAATGCACACAGCATAACACCTACAGGGCAGGGTCCACTTACCGTACCACCCACCGCCATTTCTATACTATATACAGTAACTGAGTTCGCTTGCCGGCGTTTTTGTCACTTAGACCTGAGGATACTCATTGTAATATGGGTGAAACATTGTCATACAAGACATTTTTGACGCGGTCCATACCGGAAGAAGACTTCAAAAATATAATGAACACTGGCCGCGGAAGCCTACGTGAGAATACTAACGATAGTTGTTTCTGTTGGTACTCGGCGGTGCCATCTTCTGGCATGTGATAGCAGCGCGCGGAATAGTGACTCCTCCGATGACAACAAACAACGATACGCTCTCAAGGTCTTTAGGATAGCAAGGGCGTTTGTGGTGTGGCTGGAAATGCTCCTTGTAAACTGTTGGCCAGTTGAGGTTAGGCGCTCAGCAGTTAAATGTGGTACTTTCCGGATAGAAGTTGTCAATATACCTATAACAGGTATATTGTGACGATATTTTTGTGGAACGGATATAACAGTGACTGAAAAGTTGAAATACCTGTTATTCGGAGCCTCGTAGTTTCGAGTCGAGGGACCCCCTACGCAACTAACGAGTACACAAGTAGTGACAAGTAGGTCTAGTGGTAGTGAAGCAGTAGTAGTAGTAGTAGTAGTAGTAGTAGTAGTAGTGGTAGTAGTAGTAGTAGTAGTGGTAGTAGTGGTAGTAGTAGTAGAAGTAGTAGTAGTAGTAGTAGTAGTAGTAGTAGTAGTAGTAGTAGTAGTAGTAGTAGTAGTAGTAGTAATAATAGTATTAGTAGTAGTGGTAGTAGTAGTAGAAGTAGTAGTAGTGTAGTAGTAGTAGTAGTAGTAGTAGTAGTAGTAGTAGTAGTAGTAGTAGTCGTCGTCGTAGTAGTAGTAGTAGTAGTAGTAGTAGTAGTAGTAGTAGTAGTAGTAGTAGTAGTAGTAGTAGGTAAAGCCGACGGAGAAAAAGAGAAACAGAAGAGATCTAAAGGGAATAACAACTAGTAAATAAACAATAATGAAAAGAAGAAACGTGAAATATTAAGTAATGAGCAAGTTAAGTGGTCTTAAATTTGTTTGTCACTTATAAATGTCAACAACGTAAACTAACTCAATAATATTTATTTAGTAACAACAAATAAGGTTCGTGTATCAACAGCGACTTTGCTGCTATTGTCGGATCTAAAACAACAATGACAATGTTTATTTACACGACGGGCTGTTGGAGGTGACAGTCGTGGAAACCACCGTTCAACGACGACTAGTGCCGTTATTTAGAAATGTCACGAGATACACGAGGCAGCTGCGAGCCCGATGCATATGATCTGCATATGTATGGAGACTGTCGTGGCAATGCAAACGACGCGTCACGGCAGCGATTCTGCAACAGTTTGTATTTGTACAAGTAAACGTAACTGCAGTAAATAGTTAAAACTTTACCCTCTTTTAGCTACTGGTCTTGTCTTGATTAATGCATAGCTTTTAATTTGTAAAGTTATTTTATTATTCTGTTACGTTCTGTAATATGGAGTGTGTGTGTATTGTGTGCGGACACCTGTAATTAGTGACGTGCATTATTTATTGCAACAGTGATAATTAGGTGATGTTTTTTGTTTTTACGTTAGCGTGTGTTGGACAATCGTAAAATGGTACGATTTTGCATAAATCATGAACACTCGTTTTTCATGCGAGTGAGTATGTTTAATTACACTGTAGTGAAAATTACTAGATAACAATTTATCTGGTGTTTAATCATTTTAATTCTACTGTTCAGACACGATTCGTGCCACTGTCGTAACAATATTTTTGATAGAAGTGAACTTTGGACAAAGTGGAGAAAACCCAACGCAAAGTAGCAGCAGCGGAGACGAGAATATGGCAGAAAATTATAAGAAAAGTAAACTGGGGAACGCATACTAAGACCGGTGTGAGCAAAGTATCCGTTAGTTGTAAGCCAAAAGGTGTCGGTCAGTCGTTCCTTTTACACGAGGATACTTTATAAGTTGTTTGCGGTATTTATTTACGCAGGGGATCCTCTCTCTATGCAGCACGCTCTTACTCCTCACTCCTGTCCTTCGTATATGCTCCGGTTTATTCTTGTTCTTTATTATTTATTCTTGTTCCCCTCACTTTATTCTTGCTCCAGTTTATGGCCTTCTTCTTCTTCTTTTTCTCCACGTGAAGGTATAGGCTTACAGCCTGTTCCGACTTCACTTGGTCTACCAATATCACGTCTTCCGTGATGTCTGTATCGTCTTCCATTCTTTCGATATGCTGCCTTCATTTTATTTGTCCTTCCCTTATTCAGCTGGCCATAGAATATGCATTTAGCTGTGTTCTTACATTTCGTATTTGATCTCTGAGGGTACAACCTGTGGTTTTCCTCAAGCATGTTTATTCTTAGTATAAAAGAAAATCAAATTCACGATTTAATGAAAGCTGCAAGAGAAAAGGACGTTACTAAAAGAAAAGAAAAATATAATATACAAAAATTAAATTGAAAGAACATAAAGCTTAATAATAATATTACATGTATCCTGGAAGGGAAATTCTTAGGAAAGTAACTCCGAGAGAACCTAGGGAAACGTATTTGGAACGTGGAAACATCATAATCATCTTACATCACGCCATACGCAAGGTGCTGCCTGTTCCGCTTTCAAAAATCCTGCAGTCATCTCTTCCTGGGGCTATCCACACACCTGTATCCTATATGGTTATATTTCCAGACATGTTTAGCCTGTCTTCAATCTGACATTCTTTCTACGTGTTTTTCTCATTGTTGTTCAAAACCGTTGAACCTTTCTTTTAAATTAAAAACGTGCAGCTTTTCTCTTATGACTTCATTTTTTATACAACAAAGTTTAGAGAAAACACAAATGAGACTTATGATGCACCTCGAAATGAAAGTGAAACGTCGGAAATAAGAGTCCAGTGATTAAAGCCAGACGACGTAACTCTTAGAGAATTTCAAATTTACTTGTAATTTCTTTATTATATTCCAATTTTATTATATATATATATATATATATATGTGTGTGTGTGTGTGTGTGTGTGTGTGTGTGTGTGTGTGTACTCTGTTTACAAAATTCGGACACAACCGGGATTGAGCGCTTTAAGCGTAAAATAGTTTTTGCTGTTTTCAGGTGGCAGCCAATTAGTTTTTACGAGGTACCGTAAATACAGCTGTGCCTTTATGCAACGCAAACTCAGTTGGCGCGACGTTAAGCACCAAACTGAACTAATAAAGTAAAAATAAATACAGAATTTTCATGCAATGTAAAGTTGAAAAAAAAAAAACAGCCATTTATTAATCACTATGGTGTTGGAATTTGGCAACGGTGCTGACTATGTGTCAATGATTTATCTAAGTCAAACATAATCTTTATAGTATTTCTTTATTATATTTTTTTATTTTATTTTTTAAATTTATTTATTTAGAAGGTCGCTGCATCAGCATCGGTCATTAGCGACCACAAAAAACTATAGAAATTTTAAATCATACTCATTCTCATACAGATGCAGTAAAATATATTAAACTGGAAGGTGCTTAGCGAAGACAAACTATTCAACAAAATACACAGGAACTGGTACGATTTAAAAACTACATTAGATATGTATTTAAATACCAGCAATAATTCAAAATAAAATGATAAATATTACATGATACATACACAGCATGCAGGTATGTAGTTATTAAATAATAACATATTAAGCGTATATGTAGCCTAATAGTAAATATAACACGTAATAACGTATGCAGCGACAAACAACATTAACAATAAATTTTTTAGTGTATGGTTAGTGAGGATGGGTCAAAAATAACACAAATTTTAACTATTTTGCGTCGACGTTTCGACAATGTTTATTGTCATCTGTGTATGAAATACAAAAGAAATGTCAAACACAACGGAAAAATTAAATATTTGGGTGAACGTGTTCGTGTATGTGAGTGCGTGCGTGCGTATGTATGTATCATTGTATATGTGAAGACTTGAGATAGTTTGTTTACATCTTCCAATTATCTTTAAGAAAACGAGCAAATTATAGTATGACAGAACTTAATTTATAGAGTATTACAATTTAAATTACTAAATGTAATGATATTTTACTTAATTAAACAAACAGTAATCAACAATTGGATATTAGATTGGTACATAAATTGTTTATAACTACAGCAGTCAACATATAGCAAAGTAAAATATAATATTACCTATAACTAAAACAGATTAGGGGATGTTCGGTACGTAATTATTAAAAGTTATTTTTAACATGTTTCACTTACTAGTGGTATTAACAAACAATCATAATTTATAAACATACAATACATTTACAATGAATGTAACAACAAATAGTATAGGCCTATATAATAAATAAAACAGTAATAACAATCTCGACCAAATACCAATCCATTAACTTAAACGTCCTAGAAATTACACAGATTTTAATGTTCTTATAAATTTAATAGTCCGCATCTATAATTTTGCTATCAACTGAATCAACTGCTAGTATGAGGAGAAGTATTCCGGGGGCTGCAATCTTGTCATTTAAACTTCTTCTAACATCTGAAGGGATATTGAATTTGGTTCGCAGATGCTGGAAAGCAGGGCACACTGATACGAGATGGAAAGTTGTGAAAAACCGTGTCACAGTGATTGCATCTAGCAGGAGGCTCGTTCGTGATGTGGTCTTTATTTTTTATATTTTGCTTGAGACGGATCCATAACTTCTTTTTGTTCTATTGATATTTGTTGTTCCTTTGTAAGTAATTCGTTGAGTTTCCTGCAGGTCTCCCATATAATATCTTTAGATAAATACACTGCAAGTAGATTTATTTTCACCTGACGCAGGTTTCACCTTAATTTTTTTTGTATCGGCCATCTAAGGACCACATGCCAATTTCAATTCTTTACTATCTGTTCTTTTCTTTTTTTCCAATATTCTTGCATCTTCTCACAGTGTCTCTCCTTCCTGTCTTCAGTCCACTTTAAACCTACGTTTTTCTCTCTCCTACTCTGGACTCCCACCATTTTTAACACTTTTGCCCGAAAAACGTCTCTTTCAATTGCTTCTTCTGCGTGTATACTATTTATTTCTAAATCCTTTTGGACTTCTTTAATCAAACTTGATGTTGACTTCTTCCCCCATAGATATTTGAAGATTTGCTTTGTCAACCTATTGTCGTCCATTTTATATAATTTTCCAAAAAATAATAGTCTTCTTTTTCTCATTGTTTCTGTTATATTTTCTATACTTTTATATATTTCATCATTTTTTCTTAATTTCCAACCTTCTGAAGTTTTTCGTGGGCCTAATGTTTTCCTAATAATTCGCTTTCCAATATTTATAGTTTGTCTAAATTATAATTTAATGCTAGACATTCACTTGCATATAGGGATTCTGGCTTCACCACTGTACTGTAATGCCTTACTTTCGCATTTTTAGATATGCACTTTTTATTGTAAATATCTTTAGTTATACCATATGCCCTTTCCATCTTATGAATCCTTTCTTCTATAGCAGATTTTTCCGAGACATTCTCTTGAATTATCCCTCCTAGATACTTAAATTTTCATACCCTCTCTATTCGACCAATATCTGTTACCAGGAATTTTGGAGCGTTTTTAATGTTTGTGAGAAATTTGTTTTTTTTTTTTTGCAGAAATTCTTAAGCCTGTTCTACTGGCTACGTCCTCTAAAAAATTAACTTGTGTTACTGCAGATATCAGATGTTCAGAAAGTATAGCAAAGTCGTCTGCGAATCCCAAACAGTTTATTTCAGTACGTTTGTTCCTTCTTCCCAACATGATTGGTGATAATTTGCATTCCTTTAATTTTTCATTCCAAATTCTCACTACCTTCTCCAGGACACAGTCAAAAAGAATTTGGGATAAACCATCACCCTGTCTGACACCCACCTTAATTTTTATTATTTAAATATTTCGTATGTAATATACATTCTACAATGGGACACAGGACGTACTGGAATCGACAGACATTGTAGACCCTGGAGAAGGTGGCAAAAAGGTTCCCAACACACGAACGGAGCGAGAAACTTACTGTCCAGAAAGACGCGGTCATCTAGTAAACAACAGCTCTATACATTTGGAACGAGTGTTATCCTGTGAGTCCTGTCTTTGCCCTCTTTACAGTTCTGCCAAAGTTGGCAGTTGGTATACTACCGCTTTGAGGAGAAATTGTAACTTTAAACTTAACTTTCGATGGTACGCGAACACCATCAGAAGGGTTAGGACGGACAACGTTTCGACTATTTTAATGATTGTGATATTGGCTATGACAGGATTGTGATATTGATGGTAAGTACCATGCTATGCCTACGTGTAGGAAAATCAATCGTAGTTTTAGAAACAAGATACGTCGAGATAAGTTGTTTACGTTACAACCACAGGGGGAATCCTTCCTTGCTGGAATGGTGAGTACTGTTTTATTATTATTATTATTATTATTATTATTATTATTATTATTATTATTATTATTATTATTATTATTAATAGCAATATATTTGTTTAACTAATATTTGAAGTTTACACGATATCTATTTGTTAGTGATAGATTGATCTTTGTATTTTTGTTTTGTTCGCCTGAAGGCGACCTCGGATTCTATAGAGGTCGAAACGTCGTGTTTCTTAACTTTAATTCACGATGGCTAGTGTCAGAAATCTTATAATCTGTAATGATTATATTTCGCTATCGATTAATAATAATTTTAAGAATCTCATCAAGATAAAGTTAAATCGCATGCAAAATTAAAGTTTTACAAAGTTGTGGCGGCCACCGTACTGTCCTATGGGCGTGAATTGTGGACAACAACCAAGAAAAAGGAAGTAAAATACAAGCCTCGGAAATGGCGTTCTTAAGAGGACTTAAATGTGTTATAAACTTGACCGTATAAAGAATAAAGGGACCATAAGAAAAAAATATTATTAGTTTTCGCGTGTTGAAAAACTCTTTAAAAAAAATTCTAGCACTAGAAACAACCACAGTTGATTCCCTTATATTTTGGGTTAACTGTGTAAAAAAATGAACACTCTGTCTATAACAGAAGGAAAGATAATAGAATAATTACGTACTATACGCGGCAAAATACACGGAGTCTGTAGCGCAAAACGTAAACACTCACGCAACACCAAAGTTTAAATCAACTCTTTGAAATTAGTACACAGTTATTTTAACAAAAACAGTTATATAACCACACTAAATAAACGTAGAATTATGTTTATTCAACAATATCACTTATACAATTACAAACACTATGAAAAACACAACGGAAACTTAACCAATACGAACGCCAGCAACGAAAAACAACGCAAGAACACTGCCATTTCGATATCATGTAACTTATAAGAAAAAAGGAAATTATGCTATCTGGTGGTTGGATTGAAAACCTCGAATGTTTATCTACCATCTGACACGTTGGTAGCACACAGGAACGATTTCTGTAAAAACAGCGGCAATTTTAAATGACGTCCGAAATATCGGACGTCAGTCCCCAGATCACAAAATTTGATTGTATATGAGTATTTTTGTTTATTGGAACTGTTACTACAGTTGGCAGTAACGAATTCTCTGCGTTGAATTATTTTATTCTACTGTTTAAAAGACGACCATCTTTTTGATTGTCGGAGCAATATACGTTATTTCTAAGCAGTAATTACAGTTACCGGGAATTTATAGTTCAATATTAATATGAATATTAGTTTAACAATGTGAAGTGTTTTAGCAATTTTGAGGAAACCCTTTATAATGTTTAATAATGGCACCACAAACATAGAGTATCGACGTGAGGATGTGTTTTGATACGCATGCCATTGTTAGGAGATCGTGGATCGTTACCATGGCAACGACTGCACAACAATCGTTGGCAGCGATATCTCTCCGCTCCGTTGACAGCTTTAATCAGTTGTGCTTTTTGTGCCAACTCTGTACTTCAACTGACTTAATTGGGTGAGTGTTCTGTTACGCGGAAATCTGAGAAATGAAACGTCTTTCGGATTATTATACACCAACAAAAAATTCTCAACGTACGATTCGTCGTTTTCACAAAACTTTTGCTAACAAAAAAAATAATAATAAATAGGAGATTAACAGACCAGTGTTTGTGTGGGGGGGGGGGTTGTCCGCTAATCTAAAAGTTCCAGGTTCGATTATCGCCAGCACCATATATTCAAAGTATTTTTTTTTCACAGCTCCTACGTCTTTATAGCTTGTGTAGTTTGGTATCAGAGATAAGATAGTTGAATTTAATGCAGAGACACATCTTGCGTTTGTGGACCACGAAAAAGCATTTGACAGGTTGGATAGAGCAACATTATGGAGGATAATGCGGAGAAGAGGATACCCTATTCATTTAATAAAGGTAATTAAAAGTTATGTAATGGAACGCAGATTAGGATAAAACCATCAGATTGTCAGAGCCCATTGGAATAACCCAAGGTGTTCGGCAGAGTTGCAGTCTTTCTCCTGTTTTATTTAATATCTGTGTAGATCATGCCATAAGGGAGGGGGGAATCGGACGCCCCCAAAGGATTATGCTTTGGGAAAGTATTTTCTTTAAATATTTTTATGTATGCAGACGATTTTGTGATTATCTAAGAGAATGAAAATGACCTCCAATGGTCGTTGTTTTATCTTACTGACATTTTGGCAGATTACAATAAAACCATTTCCTTATTCAAAACAAAAATTATGGATTTTTCTGAGGCAAATCATGTTAGAACGAAGATTGTCATACAGGATTCGGCAGTAGAACAGGTGCCAGATTTCAAGTATCTAGGGTGTAGCATAGATAGGGATATCAAGATGATACGATGGTTGAAAGCAAAATTAGTCTCTTCCAGTCGCTTTGTAGATGTATCATTAAACATTTAAACAAGAAAACAAGGGAAGAGACGCAATTGAAATATTATAACGTAATGGCCATACCTCAACTACTGTATGGCAGTGAGACTTAGATTATAAAAGCCAAAGATATATCTAGAATACAAGGAGCGGAAATCAGGTTTTTAAGTGCATTACCAGGGGAGATCTTATCAGAAATGATCATATTAGAATGGAGCTAGGCATAGCTGAAAGCTTAAATGAGAAAATCTCCCGGTACAAAATGGAGTGGCGGTTACACGTACAGAGAATGGATCCAACTAGATTTTTAAGAAGAGCCCTTGACTATCATCCAAGGGGGAAGAGAAGTTTGGGAAGACCCAGTAAGCGATGGTCGGATGACGTCCATTGAGACTGGAACAGGCTACTAGCCTAAGCCGTAAAGGATGACGACGACTAAAATCATGAGGCAACAGTGGTGTGGCTGTGGCATAGTGTTGGCCACTATTTTACATTTTACGTATTTTACATCTTACACAATGTACAGATTAACCCGGTAGCCTACTCTGGTCGGCTTTCTTAATGTTCTTCAATGGGACAAAAAGTGACCATTATTATTATCTAAAAAGTATATCAAAGATCTATAAATATCTCGAAACATTGCGAAGACACTGCGCGAAAATTCCAGGTCCCCCTGGTAGGACGTTGAGTGACTGGTTAACAACTCTTTCTTGTTAAAAGCCCAGTGTTGTGAAACCCATAGATAAGCTAGTGTGGCCTAGTAAAATTATTAAGATCTAGTCTTCTCACTCAAGAGACTAAACTGAAAATGTGCAGAAAAATGTTCAGGCCTGCAGTGACATACGATTCCGAAACCTAACTGTTAAGAGCAGGTTAAAGTAAGAAACATTATTAAAAGAATCTTCGGATCAGTATCTTGTAGTGGAGAATGGAGGATCAGATCTAATCAAGAAATTGTATCCATTCTAAAACAGGGAGATATAATCCGTTTTATAAAGTCCAGAAGAATCAGCTGGACAGGGCATGTAGAAAGAATGGACAACCAAAGACTGCCCAAAAGGATAATGAATGGGCACATAGATGGGCTCAGAAGACAAGGCAGGCCAAGAAAACAATGGCAAGACAACGTGGAAAAAGATCTGACTAGCATGAGTGTCGGCTCGTGGAAGACCAAGGCACATGATCGGACTATCTGGAGACGAATCATTAGGGAGACCAAGGTTGATTCTGAACTGAAGTGCCGGATATGTGTATGGATTATTATGTAAAATGAAGTATCAACGATCGATATATATCGAAACATTGCGAAGAAACTGTGTTTGGTTCAGAACGAAATCAATATCCGCAATAAGCATCATGTATTATAGGCTTCATGTACTATAAGCATTATTTATTATAAACATCATGTACTATAAGCAGCATGTACTATAAGCAGCATGTACTATAAGCATTATGTATTATAAACATTGTGTATTATAAGCACTATGTAATAAATGCTTAATGTACTACAAGCATTATTTATTATAAGCATCATATACTATAAGCATCATGTACTATAGGCTTCATGTACTATAAGCATTATGTATTATAAGCATCATGTACTATAAGCATCATTATATATATATATATATATATATATATATATATATAAAAGACTCTAAGGATTATATATGAAAGTCTGAGAATTTATGGGTACTGAATACAAATCTACAACGTTACAGCGATTGCCACCAAATTTTCCACAGGTAACCTTTGACACAAGGCGCAAAATACTGTCTAACTTGGAATTTGATACTTTGGCACGTTTACACGATTTAGGTCCTTTTAATTATGCCTTTTCGTTGATACGTATAAAGATGTCAACAAGACCAGAATTAATTACCATAGTAACAAGTAAATAAACAAAAGCTATTTAGCGGCATAGGAACTGTACATTTATCCATTCCTGCAGTACATTTTCGATGTTTTATATAATATGCGATTGTATCGATATATTACGATGTGGAAAGTGTATTCATTGTAAATTGTCTTATTACTTAATGCAAAGCGAAAATACATGTTGTTTTGATTTGTGAGGTTAGGTAACAACGGTTTTTTTGTTTTCAGTTTACTGCTGAAATAAATAAAAGCCATGGTTGAGGAAAACTTACGTTTAATGTGTTATACATTGCTTCTAACACAGTAACACTTAGAATAAAGAAATTAGCGTTTTTGAATTAACAGGTAGTTTATAAATATCTCCAAAGGCTTTATGAACGGATACTTTTACATCTCCAAAGGCTGTTGCACCAACATAATAATTTAGTAAAAGTTAAAATACCGGTACTACAAGTGTTGAAAACAGCTTTGGAGAGAATTTGACTAATGAGTAAAAAATTGTTATATGAGCTGACAGAACGCCAAGTAGACATAGACAATGAATATTATATTAAAATACTTATTAAAAGTCAAATATTCGCGTGCGAAGCCGCGGGTAACAGCTAGTGTACTATAAGCATCACGAATTATAAGCATCATGTACTATAAGCATCATGTACTATAAGCATTACGAATTATAAGCATCATGTACTATAAGCATTACGTATTATAAGCATCATGTACTATAAGCATAATGTATTTTCAGCCCAAGGGCAGGCCTTACAGGAGATGCTTTCTCCACGCTTTTTTATTCTGGGCTCGTCTCTTCGTTGTTTGATATCACCTCCGTATACCGTCCATCATCTGGTATCTCATCCGTCCTCTATTCCGCTTTCCATTTACCAGCCCCTTCCAGGGTTTTCACCGTCACAATACCTTGTGTTTACTGCACACAGTGTCGCGATCGATTTCTCTCCCTGACTCCTGATGATACCCAACACACTCCTTTCCTCTCCTACTCCTTTCAGAGCACCTCATCACTTGCTATTCTGTCATTCCAGGAAATTCTGTGCTTCTCCATGGCCACACCATGAAGACGTGTAACCTCTTCTACTCTTCTTTCATCATTGTTCAAGTCCCCCCCCCCATAGCAGTACGCTCCAAACAAAATACTTCACCGTCCTCTATCTCAGCTTTATGTTTAGTGGTCTGCACAATAATGTACTATGAACAAGTAAATAAATAATAGCAAATTAATAAACAAGTAAATAAAATACACACACACATTTGAATTTCATATTGTTACAACGGTCTTCCTTATCGTCGTATGGTACAGTAGAGACCAATGAAGTCACTAATAACCAACTTTAATTAATCACAAATAACAATTTGTAATCAACTCGTACAATAATTTCAGTTAGATTTGTCCACACGGAATACTAATATCAAATACTAGAGTTCCACACTAATTATAACATAATAACACTTCACAAACACTCGATCCGTGCTAAGAAAATCGCTCACTGTCAACTAACTGACAAGCCGGCTGCTATGGCTTTTTATAGGTCGCCCACGTCTTATAGAAATTGTTTTGCATCTTCAATGTGCACGCCACTTAATACGTAATTCAGGTATTCTCCAGAGGACCCTGTAACGTACTTGATCGCGGCCTTGACTGAGGCTAAGTCTGGATGACTTTGGGGGGGGGAGAACGTTCTAGGCTGTTCGATAAAGTTCTCGTTACAATATAAATACTTAATTACGGAGTTCTTTCTATAGAAGTATTTATTTTCAATCATTTATTTATGCACATTCATTTAAACCTTTTTGTTTTTATTATCATCATCATCATCATGATAATGTAAAAAGTTTATTTATAAAAATGATTGGTTATTTGTCGTTAACATAAATCTGATTAACTGTTTGTATGTTTTGTTTTCGACATAGGGTATAAATACCAAGTCATAGTACCGTAAGTAGTAGGCCTACATTAAATGTTCCATATTAAATATTTAATATCGGTTTTTTAACACTTTTTTTAAAATTTTGACGAAATTATTTTATGCTGTGTCAATTTGTGCTTGCTCGCTTAATAATACATTATTATTTTTTTATAAAATTTATCAAGTGTTTTTTCTCCTTGGGTACCATTGCTGACGGACTTTACACTATTTAAATTGTTTTGACGCACTGTAGTGTTATACACTTGAAAGAGTAAACACACTTGTGTTTGCTGTTTTTTCGCTGTTCTATCAAAAACAGTATTTACTTTAAAATTAAACACCCAAGCCAGGATGTTTAACATGGGATATCAGGGCTTACTAATTGTGGCAAAAACGAATGGAGATTGGTCGATTTGATCTTTTACTATCCACATATTGAAATAAATAACGATGTTGGGAGAGTATACAGTAGGAAACAAAACAACAATAATAAACGGGTATCAGATGTGTGTGCGTTTCCATGGTGACCGTCACGCATCCGTATTAATCTGGCCGGCTGTATCGACGCCACGGGGCATGTTGGAACAAGAAAAATGTTTTCTCCGTTTGTGTGTCGACTGACCTGGTCCGCCGTATCAACTGTTTCGGGACAGTTAATTGAGTTTCTGTAATCTTACGGCGGTGTGAAGTAGAGCACCACCTAGGTTCCTTTATTAAAGAAATAAATTTTACAGCATACTATTTTTCCTTCTTCTTTTTCGCCTATTCTTTATTTTATTATTACTATTAATATTATTATTTTTATTGCGAACACTTTATAAAGTTTTAGCAGAGTGTCTCATGTGATCTTTTGCTTTTATGTGCTTCTGATAGTTCCATACATGTGATTAAACTTCTATGTTCTTTATCGACGTAGAAACCCGCAGCCGAATACAGGCTAAGATTAAAATCTGTACTTGGAGTACCCCGGACAGATCGGATGAGGAATAACGACATAAGGAACGCTCTCGGAATTTGTAATGTGAATGTCAGGATAAAGCGGTAGCCTAAAGACAGAACTGGACAGACCATGTGCAAAGGATGCATCAGGACAGGCTACAACAACAATAGTCTCATCTTCTTAGGTGAGAGCGCAACATCAGAAGACAGAAGGAAAACGTGGTCAGATCGATTAGTGCGCAACTGACTGTATGGTTCACGGCCTGAAGAAGGAGAAGGAGAAGGAGAAGGAGGAGGAGGAGGAGGAAAAGAAAGAGAAGAAGAAGAAGAAGAAGAAGAAGAAGAAGAAGAAGAAGAAGAAGAAGAAGAAGAAGAAGAAGAAGAAGAAGAAGAAGAAGAAGAAGAAGAAGAAGAGAATATTGTTATTGTCATTACTTCTCTTTTTGGTTTAGAAACAATCCTCTATGCAACCAACTTCACTATTCTCTGGTGGTCAATATTCTTTGGTCGGTAGTCTCTGCTTTAGACAAGTTTGACTGGTCTGACATAATCCGTTCTGTCAACGTTGTCGCCTATCCCTTATCTAACCCACTCCTCCCGTATTTTGCACTTGTTTCTAATCTTTAGGTTTGTTATCCTGTCTCGTCGTGTTTCCCCCCCAAAGATCCTTGTCAACGCCATCGTTTTAGCCAGTTGTGTTTGTTTCAGGTGGTTCACGCTTTTGATCTTGGTTCGGCTCTGTATAACAGTTCGTTTGCGTTTGTAATAAATAATAATGGATGTTTCTTTCTTTGGTAGGAATGAAGCTTACTGGTGTCGTACCGGATACGCTGCTCGCGTGACTTCGCGGAATTCAACTATAATGTTGATACGGCGGTTGCATCGATTATTGTTTTGTTCTGTGGAAACAGAATAACTGACACCAGATGAAGCTGCTAAGTGCTGCTTTTCAATTACAGTTGAAAATCAACAAAGACACTCACATACAATTCTTTAATGTAAATACTGTCCAACACACAGTAATGTAACAACTGAAAATGTCACCTTATTAAAGGTGTTGCACTAAGTAATACACAATAATCACTTTACAGTAAACAGCAAGTCACATTATCAACTCCCATAACGCAGTGTAATGTCCAAAACTGAACTAACTTCGCTTCTTCTTCTTCTTTTTCTCCTCTTCACGGATTTGATTATATAAACCTGTTCCGCCACCCATCTCATCCTCGGACGACCCACGTCTCTTCTCTCAGTGGCTTTATAGTACATTACCGCTTTCGGCAATTGATCCTCTGTCATCCTTTGCAAATAATTCCACCATTGTCTTCTGTAAATTGAAATCATTTCATTTAGGTCCTTTACTTCGAGTTCTGCTCTGATATCTTTACTCCTTATTCTATCTTGTAAGGTATAATTTAAAGTATTTCGAAGAAACTGCATTTCAGCACTCTGAATCTTGCCGCTTTTCTTTTTTGTCGTGACCCACGCCTCACTCGCCTAATTCAATGTGTGTATTGCAATTGTCTTATAAAATTTAATTTTTGTGCTGTGTTTTGTTTTATTTTTAAGATTTCTATGAATCGTACCACAAATAATCATAAATTTATTTATCTTCTCTCTTATATCATATTCAGATTCATAGCTTACTGCGCAGCCGAGATATTTGAAATGGTTCACTTGTTCTAAAGTCCTGTTGTTTACAACTATCTTAGTCTTCACTGAATATTTACCTTTAAAGGCCATGGTTTTGATCTAATTTTCTTCTAAATCCAGTAATTATACACACAAGGAAAAGTGTGATCACAAGGACTAAGGTCACAGATATCAGGCTGCTGTCGTATTGGTCACAAGAACGTCCTTTCGGAAACTTTTGGAAACAGAAATAATTATAAGGACTGTGATTATGGATATATGCTTGGATAGTAGCTACAAGAATTCCAAGAATTCCTTTCCTCGCCAAATACTTATTAAAAAAAAATCCATGTGACACTAATCATTACAGTCGCGAAACCCACAAGAATTAATGATGTCAAGCTTAATTGAAATTATGTCATCATTAGTGTAATAACGTGAATTCAAAACCAAGATCAAGGTTTATTTATTGCTACATACAGTGGGGAGTACCTCAAGACAGTATTATTTGCTCTCTATTGTACGTCCTACCTGTACACTTTCGATATGCCATCTGACAGAGAAACAGTAATCGGTACGTTTGCTGACGACACAGATATGTTTTAACTAATGAAAATCCTACAGTCACCTGGTTCAGTGATTAAGTGCGTCTCAGATTCAGTGGAGAATAGCTACGAATATGCCATGGCCAACGAATTTAAGTTGTCACACATTACATTTGCCTTACGGAGAGGCAACTGCCCCATAGTTCATCTTAACCACCCCTCAACTGCCCTATTGGCACTAGATTGGCACGGTGTCCGCCAATCCACCTCAGAGATGAGGTTAAGACTGTGTGTTTTGTCTGAGGAAAACCCACTTTTATAAACTTTTGTACCAGCACGAGCTAATCTGGAAAGCTGCATCAGCCAATGAGAATTTAGTGCTCTCTGATTGGCTTGGGACACAGCATGCCAAATCTTATTGAATAGGAGGAATTCTCCCCTTTGATTCATCGCGACGGAACCATGTTTGAAGGTTTTCACCCACGAGCTCCATGTGCAGCCAAGTGTAATAGGCACTATCCGAGGACAAGTTCTTCAAAGAGAACGCGATGGTCAGCGTTAGAGAGTGCATAATCGACCACAGCAGACTTTTCCGGTTCCCTCAAGCGACAACAGTGGTTGTATTCCCCAACACGTGTGCGAACGCTGCGCTTCGTAGTGCCGCCGCACAAGCAAGGCACACTGTACACACCTCCCGACGAGAGCGAATCACTTGAGTCCTTCGCCGATCTCAGAAACTGTTGCAGCTTCTTGGTCGGTTTGTAGATGGTCCTGCCAATGCGGTCCGTCATGTAGGGCAAGACCGCGAAGCTTACAGTCTCCTACGGCCGGACTACTCGCCTACACGCCTCACATCCCCTGCGGAGTGGCCATTCTTTTGCAGCCAATGTTCTAGATACCGCAACTCCTTATCGACGACTTCAACAAAAATGATTTAAAACTGTGTTTAGTTGATGAACGAATTTAACGAAATGTTTCAATATTTATTAATTTTGTTGTCACTCGAAACTATGTTCTCGTGCCAAGCGACTCTGTCAACGTTTTAGTATACATAGTTTTAAATACATATTACCGTTTTAACAAATCTGCATGTATTTCGGAATTACAGATCTCTTATCTGAAGACCAAGGTTATATGGGTATTTGTGGAGCTGATCCAGTACGTGCAACAATTGTTGTAGATAGTACTGTTCTGGAGCAGGTCAGTGATTTTGAATGTCTCGGCTATTATGTGCCTTACATTACAAACAGTGACGTAATGAATAAACTATAAAAGTTCAACCATATGCACGGGACCATAAAGAGAACTGTAAAATCAACGAGTAAAGAAACACACCTTAAGTTCTACGAGGAGAAGGCCGCCTTCATACTTCTCTCTCTTGAACGAAATCCCAGGCCCGTTGTATTTAAGAGGACGAAATGAGATTTCTCAGGCACTTGGTAGGGTATAGTCTCCAAGATCGTAGAAGAAATACAGATATACTCCATGAACTGAATATATTTGCAACGTGCCTGCCAATATACTCTATAGAACTCTATAGAATTTGCCCTATACCGGCTAAAACTGTTTGAACACTTAACTGAATGGCTGACAATGATTGAATTATAAGCCGCAGGGACGGAGAGGTGTGGAACGTCCGGAGAAGGACTGCAGTGACCAGCTCTAGTCTACCTTCCAACTTTGTCGTGTTTACTTGCTGAACTGCTACTTGTCATGTCCCAGACTAGTAGAAACTCACCAACCCTCTTAAAAATATAGAAATATTAAAAGTGAAAAAAATTTAAATAAAAGGAGGTTATATGAAGAGTTATAAATTTTAAAGGTAAAAAGGAAGAACACTAATATACTAATGAATATACAAACAGAATTTAGTAATAAAGAAATATTTTATCATATTTTGCAAGGATGAGATATGTGAATTCCGTCAGAGCGTTAGGTATGTAGACAAAGCTGGGTGTGGCTTAATAAGATAATAGAGGGAGAGACAAAGCTTCGTAGTAAGTAGCAGCGGCGTGGCTTAACGGAGCTGAGCCAGTAGGGTAGTGACAAGTATACTTGTCTACGAATTGACCAGCCGATAAGGGTTCCAGCGCGATATTTTTTGTCGTGGTTTAGGACTTCAAAGTAGAGGGAACACTGTAAGGCCTCGTCCGGAACGTGCCAAGTAGCAGTTTAGCAAGTAAACACGACAAAGTTGGAGTTACAGAGACTGATAATTCAAATAACAAGAGGAACAATGACTGCGTATTGCACGTGTAAAGTGGCGATAACTTACGTATGATAAGATTAATATTTAAATATTAAAAACTAAAGTAAAATTGAAGAAAACCCTTAGCAAAATATGGTTTAACAAACAGTGGATGCTTAGAGACATAATACCAAATTATGCAAAAATTAAGAAAAATGATAATGGTGAGGTAACAGCTAAAGTAAAAAATTTTAGTGAGAAATTGTGGATAAAATTAGAAATTAAATAAAAAAATTTACAGGCATTGCACAAATGCAATGCACAGAGAAGGGCATTGAAAACTCTTCAATATATTTAAAATATATATTGCGACAGTACAATCATATGCTGTACTGTGCATTTAATAGATAAAATAAACATTTAAATTAAATTTATAAACATTTAGTAAATAAGCAGGTATGAGATTAAAAGCTGGGTTTATGTTAAAAATGCGGAATGTAGACAGACAGGAACTGACCTAAACCCTCACACAACTGTCGCTGACAGTGTGTACAGTAGTAAGTGATGTGTGTGAGTAAGGCCAGCTCGAGCATGAAAGTTTGCAATCTCACCCTGAATAATTGTCAAATTACAGTTTTTATTTAATTATAAGAAAACCATAGATGGTAGGAAAAATTCAAACACTCCAAAATATGTATAAAATTAATACGCATGTGTAGTGAGAAAACGGCGTGAAAAGGAAGCGCAGTGCGAATTCAGTGCAATTTTAAGTGCGTAGTAATTTCACGGATTATTCTATTACGATGGTAATTACGTTGGACATGTGTAATTAAATCATCCATCGTTAGAACACCCTGTAGTCCACATTAGACTTTGCCATTCGCAGAAATGTGCGAAAATATGAATTGGACGAGAGTGGGTGAACTGACGCCTCCGAGCAATTTCAAACTGGCAGAATTCTGTCCCAACAGGTGCTGAACGATGCTCGATTATAAATAGGGCCCGAGAGAAGCCAGCCCTTCTTCTCAATCAGTCTTCAGTCGCGGCGGGACGCTCTGTCCGTTGGCGACGCGAGTTTCTAATTTTGTTAATCGAACAGTAGATGCGGACGGACGCTATGTTCGTCATAATTGCAAAATAGTAACTCTTAATCTGTTACCGAATACGAATGTTGTAGCGTGACAGAAAATCCACTACTTATTAAGTCATATAAAATCATAAAGTTTAATTACATCAAATATGTTAAAATAATATTGAATGAGATTTAAGGAAATCAAAGGAATGAACCACGATAAAATAAAAGTCCTCATTACATTATACAGAAACCACTGTTTAAATATCAAAGAAAGTATTGAAAGCAACTCATATTATAATATCTGTAATTTACCCAGGAAGCTAGGAGCAGTAAACAAAATAAATAAGACCATATCAAGAAGAAAGAGACTCAGTTTAAGAGTGGTGAATACCAAAATACCCCAAAAACAAGAAGAGGGAAGAATAAAGTTTGTGATCAGGAAGAAAACAATACCCTGAAACCTGTAGAGAAGAACAAGGTCAGTATCAGTGAATAAATTAGATGCTCCAAACTAAACATCAGTCGAGATACACCAAGTACCTTGGTTTACCCAAGAGTGAAGAAGAAAGACAAGAAGACTAGAAGAATGAAGACTAGAAGAAGGAGAAGAATGAAGACTAGAAGAAGGACAAGAATGAAGACCAGAAGAAGGACAAGAAAGAAGATAAGAATAAGGACAAGAAAGAAGACAGGAGGAGAGGAAGAAATAGTATGAAAGAAACACCGTTGTAAAACCTATTATTATTATTAACTACCATCAACCCCAAACCCACCAAAATGATTAAAAAGAAAGTATAACATACCCAAAATCCTATAAAAATGTAATTATTTAGAAAACTAAAGTGCTGTATAGTATTATAAGAAGTGAACCGACTAAAGCTATTGTGTGATAAGAAAATAAACAAGTCTTAACAGTCCATGATTACTAAAGGTCTGGTCTGAGATAATAAGACTCAAAATATCAGAACCAACAGTGAAAGTGAATTTGTGTAAGTGTTTTTTAGAAATGCAATAAACTTAAAGTTAGTGATACTATGACTTATCAGTATGCTATATAACAACTTTAATATCCAATAATAAACAGCATAATAAAATAATAAAATGGAAGATTTCCAGTATTTTATTATTTTAATGTAACTCTTTATTTACAAGATATTTGTAAAAAATGCTAATAAATAGAGAATGGGTCGTCATGTTTACTGATGAGGGTATCATAAATAATAATGGTTTAGACCAGAAAGGACTGGCATTAATTTAGTATTCGTAAGTTTAAAATGTTTAAATAGACTGTTTATTCACAGCCATAAAATCAATGTGTTAGTAAAATGTATTTGTAAGAGTTATTAGAAAATAAGATTCATATTATGTGTTTTAAAATGAATTATGTTTACTAAATAATAGCCTACATACCATTAATAATGTTTCAATAGGTATGCTATGTTAAATCAAAAATAGTTAAAAGTATAGGTTCAAACCATATCAGCAATATGTTCAATTGTGCAGATTGCTAAATAATGTTCATAATTATTTATTTTAATAACAGTAGTGTTAATTAAATACTGCACCTTACAATAAATTATAAACCATTTTATTTTCATATAATAGAAACTATGTAAAGTCAGAGGAGGAGTTAGGAATAAATTTATTTGAGAAAAACAGAAATATAAAATTCTAAAATCTAGGCCAATTGGTGAATTCACAGAACCAATATAAACTAGTATAATTCACTTATAAATCCTGTAAACTAGCCAGATTTAGATAAAGTAACTCAGTTAAACACTACTGGGAATAATCCTATGAGTTAAAATGATAATAAGGAAATATACCTTAAAACATTGTAAATTTTCAAAATATATAAATTAATTAATTTTAAAGAGCAATGTCAAATTTACAGATTAACACAAAAAACCAGTTCAAAGGTTTAATTTATATGTATTTAAGGAAAGAAAGAGGAATATGACTAATTAAAATTTATTATAACAGTATTAATGATATTTAAAATGGAGGAAATCTGTATAAAGACGGAAATCCAATTTTGAGCCTATATTTCCAAAAAGTAAAGAAATTTGTTAATTTCCACAAAATGTCTACAGATATGGACTATAATACATCAATTTAAAAGGAATGAGATGATTAAACCAATGATAAGTTCATAATTCATAAAAGTGATGAATAAAATAAATAAATTCCATATATAATGTAATATTTTATCATGTGTATGGGTAATCGAAATATGTTAACAATACTTTTTCAAGGATTAACTGGGCCAAATTGTGACCAAGTTAATTAGTCTTTTGTTGAATATCAAGCTGAATAGTTGTGTGACAAAACGTTCTTTAAATCGATTAGAAAATGGTACGTCTAATTACTATTAATGTCAGTGCAACGAGAGGTAGATGAATTGAACACTTTCATAGCTAAATTTACCTAACCTTTAACGGCAATAGTGAGAAATAACACCTAACGTCATGATACGAGTGATATAAAACAGTAAAACAGTATATTTGACACAATTCACTCTACAACGCATAACCACATTTACAGAAACTTATCCCACAGGAGTGAACATATACAAAATAAACTAATTAACACAAGTTTACACGGAACACTTCTTCAGAACACACCAAATAACTTAACAGACATATTACACCAGTGCGGGAATATTTCAAACATTCATGAAGGTATATTTGCTGTGATTTTTTGACACGATGACTTCGTAGTGAACTCGCCATATCTAGTAGCGGCCATTTTGAAATTCAAGCCTGTCTTCCTCGTCATCCAGCAGTGACGTCATAGTCTGCCTATGGTTTGACGACAACTTTTATAAATATTACATATCAGAATTATTTAAATACTATTGAATAATAATTATTGTATTTATTTTAATTTTTAATGTTATACTTTCTCGTCACCCTTCTCTGACTATTAATTTTAATCGCTCAAAGAACCTGTCTTTTATGTAATTCATATCATAAATTTTGTTCTGTATGCACAATCGATAATTCCCGAGACGGAGTCGATAATTGCTCTCCATCGATAAAAAATCGATTATTTATTTAAATTGTTCAATAAATCTTTATATTTCCATTATTTCTTATCTGTTATTTATTTCACAGATTAATTTAAGAGTATTTATTAAGACTGAGGGACTTAAAGAAGAAGAAAATATTTTATTTGAGTGAGATATTGGACCAGTAAGAAAAATCACCAATCGATTGCTAACTGGAGTTAATCTATTTAACTCCAGACTTGGTTCAAATCTTCAAGAAGTGCTCGATAGTCAATAAATACCTGCCTGATTATCAAATTTTTTACAAGAACATTTAAAAAAGATTTATTTCTTATATACACACATTAAAAAACATAAAGAAAATTTTTTATTATTTGAAAATATTATTTTTATAAAATTTTCCATCAACATTTTATTCTTTTGTAACGACCGGCATACAGCGGTCTGCTTACAAAGTGGCGTCGAACTTAGAGGGCTTGATAAGATAAGCCTGGCAGCGATTAATTAATAGATACCAGAAAAATGCAAAGACGAGCTACTTCGAAGAAGGGGCGGCAGAGGCCGAAAAAGAGGTTGACATGGGGGATAAGGAGGCAACACCCGTTGAAGATCCGGAAGTGTTACTAACCCAGGTGGAATCGAAACAACCTGCACCACCAGAGGAACAACCCGAAGTAACAACGCAAACAGGGGAAGTCAATGTCCGGAAGGAACAATTGGAAAAGCCGACACGAACGGAGGATGGGAGTATACAAGAGATGATGAGGATGATGATGGAAATGAGTAAAGAAATAAATAAAAATATAGAATCCTCAAATAAAAATATAGAATCCAAAATGGACGAGAACAGGAAGGAAGACAACCAGTCATTAAATAAGAAGTTAGAAGAATTGAAGGAAGACAACCGATCCACCAAGGAAGAATTGGGTAGTAAGATTGAAGAAACCAGTAAGAATCTGAGTAAGAATTTAGAAGAGAAAATGGAGGAAAATAACCAATCTATGAATAAGAAAATGGAAGACCTGAAAAAGGAAAACCAATCCTTGAGTAAGAAGATGGAAAGGAAAATGGAAGAAAATAATAAGAATTTAGAGGAGAAAATGGAAGAAACCAGTAGGAAAATAGAAAATGACAACCAACAATTAAGGGAAGAATTGAGAGAGGACAATCAACTGCTGAGAGAAGAATTAAGCGAAGTTAACCAAGAGAACATGAATAAGTTAGACGAGAGGATTGAGTTAGCTAAAGAGGAGTTGAATAAAAAGATAACAGAGACGAAGAAATCCATCGTAAAGAAGTTAGAACAGGAAGTCGTGGTTGTTAACCAGCAGATCAGAGAAGTAGACGAAAGATGTCGTCAAACAGAAAACGAAGTGCTGGAAGTCCGGGAAGTAATAACTAAGGAGATTACTCAGGTCCAAGAACAACAGAAAACAAAAATGGAGGAGACCAAGAAATTTGCTTTGGAAGAAGTGAATAAAGTGCGGACACAGGTAACCGAAAGATGCGACGGCGTGGAAGCCGCTATGTCGAACATAACCGGACAGGTGCGTCAGAGCCAGGAGGAGATAGAGTTGATACGGAACAGACCATCTGGATATCATAGTTTCCCCATGTCAGAGAACAGAGAATGGCTCAATTTCCGACAATATAAACGGAAGCCTATGGAGTTCTTGGCACGTATAGAGGAATACTTAGAGAAACACCGAGGGAACCGATGGGTCCAGAACAGAGAAATCCTTGACGAGTCGTTTTGGGAGGTGAATGACCATTGGTGGATGGCCAACCGGAGCGACATCGACAATTATGAACAATTCAAGAGCCTATTTAAGGCCAAGTACTGGTCAGAGACCACGCAAAATCTAATAAGAGATAATATATGCCACGGCCGCTACAAACCACAAGTCGGTAGTTCAATGACAGCTTATTTCCTCGGCAAGGTGTGTATGGCCAAGCACTTAGAACCAGCCATACCGGAGGAATGCCTAATAAATAAGTTGTCCTATCATTATGATGAAGAGGTAATTCGTGTGAGGGGGGGCAGCCAGATAAAAACCATCCAGGCAATGACAGAACTCCTAGAAAATTATGAAAATGAAGACTACTACCGACAGAGTCGTAGAAGAAGTGATGGGCCCGAACCAAGGACGTATCAGAACAATAACCAGGGTACGAACAACATAAATACTGGGTACCAAGGAGGCCGGGCATACCCGCGAAATAACGGTTCTAATAATGGTAATAATGTGAACAATCCTAGTTACAATGATAATAATAATACGGGTCCAAACCATCAAAACCCGAATCGGCCCTCTAATGGTTATCAGGGTAACCGCAATCCCTACCCTAATAACGCAAATAGTCAGAGAAGCCCCAATTATGGTAATAGTCATTACCCTAATAATACTAATCGTGCGGGTCCCAATAATGGTAATTTTAATAATAATAGGTTTCCTCGCCCTAGAGTGAACTTCATACGAGCTGAAGACGACCGCCAACAAAGAAACTACTATCAGCGGCGTAACAGTTTCCATGAGGAGGAGGATCGTTGGAGAAGCCTAGAACGGGACCAACCAAGGTACTATCCGGCAAGAAGGAGTAACAGTTTAGATGACCCTGAACGGAACATGAACCGAAATCAACCATCTAACCCTTATACGGAGCGGACAGCAACCACTCAAGGTTTACCGACCAACACTCCGGTCGGACATAACCGAGATAACAGTGAGAATGAAAATTGGGTAGTAGTCGGGGAATATCCTAGTCACAAAATACTGCATAACGAACCAAAAAACGACGGAGGACCCCGAATAGCTCAAGTCAACCATATCAAAGCAGAAGGTAGTCAAAAACCTAAAAAGGAAAGGAAGGAGAATGATTACTCCAAGATTAACATTGATAAGTTTGGATCTGATAAGGATCCATACGGATACATAATGAGGTGGTAAAAGGGGTGAATGTCATGATAACCGACAACGGCAAAAACTAATGTCAAAGAAGAAGAAAATAATTACCAATAAGGAGAAATAATAAGAAGAAAGAACGAAGAACCAAAATGGGGTTTTAAGAAAGAAAATTAAGAAACTACACCTTACAAAGGAAATATGAGCAACAATGCACCATAATAAAAAGCATCCACCTGGGTATAAAAGAAAAATAATAATAAGAAATACGTTTGAATAAAGACAAGAAAAAGAGTCATACAATATTTATGAAAATGATATGATATGTTTACCACATAATATCTAAAACTATTACAATTATTTATGAAAAATATAATGAGAAATGGAAGAGAAGAGAAAGAAGTTAGAATAAAACCATCAAAATTCCAAAGACAAAGTAAGTACATCTTACTACAAGATTATTAATGAAACCATTTAGAAGATATGTACAAGAAGAAGTTAGAATAAATCCATCAAAATTCTAAAACATACGTAAGCTCACCTTACATAAAAATTATTTAAGAAAATTTTAAGGCAATAATACAAGAAGAAGTTAGAATAAAACCATCTAAATTCCAAACAAGGGTAAGATCACCTTACTAACAAAAAATTTGAAAAACTTTACGACAATAATATAAGAAGAAATTAGAATTTAAAATTAATCAAAATTCTAAAACACATGTAAGCCCACCTTACATACCAGTTATTTAAGAAAATTTTATGGCTATAATATAAGAAGAAGAGTTTGGACTTATCCTCAAAATTCTAAAACACATGTAAGCCAACCTTACATAAAGATTATTTAAAGGAAAACTATTTGGAAAGATATAAGAAGAAGAGTTTGGACTTAACCGTCAAAATTCCAAAGACAAAGTAAGTACATCTTACTACACCATTATTAATAAAACCATTTAGAAGATATGTACAAGAAGAAATTAGAATAAAATCATCAAAATTCCAAACACAAAGTAAGTACATCTCACTACACCATTATTAATGAAACCATTTAGAAGATATATATAATAGAATATAAATTATTCAAAATTCTAAAACACATGTAAGCCTACCTTACATAAAAATTTATTTGAAGAAAATTTTATGGCAGTAATATAAGAAGAAATTAGAATTTAAAATAATCAAAATTCTAAAACACATGTAAGCCCACCTTACATACCAGTTATTTAAGAAACTTTTATGGCAATAATATAAGAAGAAGTTAGAATAGAATCCTCAAAATTTTAAAACAATATAAGACCGTCTTACTAACCAGGAATTTGAGAAAAAACATTTTGAAGAGAAGAATATAAAACAGAATTTAGATTGAAATAATATAAGTTCTAAAAAGAAAACCAAGCCCACCTTACACACAATTATTAGGAAACTTTATGGCTATAATATAAAAGAGTGAATTTTGAATTGTGTATAAATCAAGTTTCCAAACCAAGGATAAGTACAACTTACCAACCAATTATTAATAAAACACTTTGGTGAGATAAACAGAAGAGATTTAATACCATATTTATGGTAAGCATAAAATATAATTACCATGTTAATAAAGGATCATAATGGGATGAATAAAGGAACGAGACTTTAGAATTAAAACAAATAATTCTGGACAGTATGATCATGTCTAATTTCAATATGAAGAATAAAAACCTTTCCATAAAACGATGCCAAAGGAAAAAAAAAAAAAAATTCTTTAATACGATTTGAGTTGATACGATTTCAGTGATTGAATATAATAAAATACAAAAACTTATGTGGAATTATGAGATAATGAAACTTTGAAGTGGTATGAGGAGAAATTATGACCTCATTATGAAATTAATAAAAAACATTCATTCGAAAGTATAATAACCATGACAGGAATAATGTGAGAATAATATCAAAGATTTATGTAATTAAACGAATTAATATAAAATGATTTATGAATTAAATGTCAATTATGATAATGACAGTTATAAAAAGTTCTAGAAAATAGAACAAGTGGAAATTTAAGAACAAAGAAACAGTCTAAAAATGTCATAAAGATATGCTACTAAAAACAATGCAGATTATAATAAAAAAACCAGAAGGTAATAAAGAATTTATAACCAAAATTTTTATATGATATGAAAAGTTGAAAAATGTAATAATAGAAGAGCTTCCTACCATAATATCAAATGAAAGAAACATCCAGTTAACGAGTCAGAAGAACAACTGAGATAGGAATATTAAAATCTCTGAGAAATATAATAAGTAATAAGTGAAGTATCCCAAAGATATTTTTTTTTAAATAGTAACAAATGTGTACTATTCTGAATAATTTTTTTAATCTGTCTGTAGATAATTCCAGCAGTATTAATATGTTTTTTGAGCAGAGATGATTTGCCTCTGTACTCAAATGTGTGTGAAGTATTGGACAGCAGAGGAAAGTAGCGTACAGTGCCTCTCTGAACTGAACCAGCTCACAAAGTAGGGAACGATAGGGAGGAAATATCATAAGGAGAAAATACTAAGAAGAAATATGAAAATGAAATAATAAATATGAACTCAGATGACTATTACTATCAAGGGAGATCAAGTGAGAATGATATAAACTTAAATATAAATAAGAAAATTTTTAAAATGGAAGGAAGTCCAGAATAATAGCAAACCTAGAATAATTATCATAAGCAATTGTTTCAAACAAAGCAAGTATAGTCTGAAAAAATTACTTCTGGAGAAGGGCATTCTGTAGCGTGACAGAAAATCCACTACTTATTAAGTCATATAAAATCATAAAGTTTAATTACATCAAATATGTTAAAATAATATTGAATGAGATTTAAGGAAATCAAAGGAATGAACCACGATAAAATAAAAATCCTCATTACATTATACAGAAACCACTGTTTGAATATCAAAGAAAGTATTGAAAGCAACTCATATTATAATATCTGTAATTTACCCAGGAAGCTAGGGGCAATAAACAAAATAAATAAGACCATATCAAGAAGAAAGAGACTCAGTTTAAGAGTGGTGAATTCCAAAATACCCCAAAAACAAGAAGAGGGAAGAATAAAGTTTGTGATCAGGAAGAAAACAATACCCTGAAACCTGTAGAGAAGAACAAGGTCAGTATCAGTGAATAAATTAGATGCTCCAAACTAAACATCAGTCGAGATACACCAAGTACCTTGGTTTACCCAAGAGTGAAGAAGGAAGACAAGAAGACTAGAAGAATGAAGACTAGAAGAAGGAGAAGAATGAAGACTAGAAGAAGGACAAGAATGAAGACCAGAAGAAGGACAAGAAAGAAGATAAGAATAAGGACAAGAAAGAAGACAGGAGGAGAGGAAGAAATAGTATGAAAGAAACACCGTTGTAAAACCTATTATTATTATTAACTACCATCAACGCCAAACCCACCAAAATGATTAAAAAGAAAGTATAACATACCCAAAATCCTATAAAAATGTAATTATTTAGAAAACTAAAGTGCTGTATAGTATTATAAGAAGTGAACCGACTAAAGCTATTGTGTGATAAGAAAATAAACAAGTCTTAACAGTCCATGATTACTAAAGGTCTGGTCTGAGATAATAAGACTCAAAATATCTGAACCAACAGTGAAAGTGAATTTGTGTAAGTGTTTTTTAGAAATGCAATAAACTTAAAGTTAGTGATACTATGACTTATCAGTATGCTATATAACAACTTTAATATCCAATAATAAACAGCATAATAAAATAATAAAATGGAAGATTTCCAGTATTTTATTATTTTAATGTAACTCTTTATTTACAAGAGATTTGTAAAAAATGCTAATAAATAGAGTATGGGTGGTCATGTTTACTGATGAGGGTATCATAAATAATAATGGTTTAGACCAGAAAGGACTGGCATTAATTTAGTATTCGTAAGTTTAAAATGTTTAAATAGACTGTTTATTCACAGCCATAAAATCAATGTGTTAGTAAAATGTATTTGTAAGAGTTATTAGAAAATAAGATTCATATTATGTGTTTTAAAATGAATTATGTTTGCTAAATAATAGCATACATACAATTAATAATGTTTCAATAGGTATGCTATGTTAAATCAAAAATAGTTAAAAGTATAGGTTCAAACCATATCAGCAATATGTTCAATTGTGCAGATTGCTAAATAATGTTCATAATTATTTATTTTAATAACAGTAGTGTTAATTAAATACTGCACCTCACAATAAATTATAAACCATTTTATTTTCATATAATAGTAACTATGTAAAGTCAGAGGAGGAGTTAGGATTAAATTTATTTGAGAAAAACAGAAATATAAAATTCTAAAATCTAGGCCATTTGGTGAATTCACAGAACCAATATAAACTAGTATAATTCACTTATATATCCTGTAAACTAGCCAGATTTAGATAAAGTAAATCAGTTAAACACTAACGGGAATGATCCTATAAGTTAAAATGATAATAAGGAAATATACCTTAAAACTTTGTAAATTTTCAAAATATATAAATTAATTAATTTTAAAGAGCAATGTCAAATTTACAGATTAACACAAAAAACCAGTTCAAGGTTTAATTTATATGTATTTAAGGAAAGAAAGAGGAATATGACTAATTAAAATTTATTATAATAGTATTAATGATATTTAAAATGGAGGAAATCTGTATAAAGACGGAAATCCAATTTTGAGCCTATATTTCCAAAAAGTAAAGAAATTTGTTAATTTCCACAAAATGTCTACAGATATGGACTATAATACATCAATTTAAAAGGAATGAGATGATTAAACCAATGATAAGGTTCATAATTCATAAAAGTGATGAATAAAATAAATGAATTCCATATATAATGTAATATTTTATCATGTGTATGGGTAATCGAAATATGTTAACAATACTTTTTCAAGGATTAACTGGGCCAAATTTTGACCAAGTTAAATAGTCTTTTGTTGAATATCAAGCTGAATAGTTGTGTGACAAAACGTTCTTTAAATCGATTAGAAAATGGTACGTCTAATTACTATTAATGTCAGTGCAACGAGAGGTAGATGAATTGAACACTTTCATAGCTAAATTTACCTAACCTTTAACGGCAATAGTGAGAAATAACACCTAACTTCATGATACGAGTGATATAAAACAGTAAAACAGTATATTTGACACAATTCACTCTACAACGCATAACCACATTTACAGAAACTTAACCCACAGGAGTGAACATATACAAAATAAACTAATTAACACAAGTTTACACGGAACATTTCTTCAGAACACACCAAATAACTTAACAGACATATTACACCAGTGCGGGAATATTTCAAACATTCATGAAGGTATATTTGCTGTGATTTTTTGACACGATGACATCGCAGTGAACTCGCCATATCTAGTAGCGGCTATTTTGAAATTCAAGCCTGTCTTCCTCGTCATCCAGCAGTGACGTCATAGTCTGCCTATGGTTTGACGACAACTTTTATAAATATTACATATCAGAATTATTTAAATACTATTGAATAATAATTATTGTATTTATTTTAATTGTTAATGTTATACTTTCTCGTCACCCTTCTCTGACTATTAATTTTAATAGCTCAAAGAACCTGTCTTTTATATAATACATATCATAAATTATGTTCTGTATGCACAATCGATAATTCCCGAGACGGAGTCGATAATTGCTCTCCATCGATAAAAAATCGATTATTTATTTAAATTGTTCAATAAATCTTTATATTTCCATTATTTCTTATCTGTTATTTATTTCACAGGTTAATTTAAGAGTATTTATTAAGACTGAGGGACTTAAAGAAGAAGAAAATATTTTATTTGAGTGAGATATTGGACCAGCAAGAAAAATCACCAATCGATTGCTAACTGGAGTTAATCTATTTAACTCCAGACTTGGTTCAAATCTTCAAGAAGTGCTCGATAGTCAATAAATACCTGCCTGATTATCAAATTTTTTACAAGAACATTTAAAACAGATTTATTTCTTATATACACACATTAAAAAACATAAAGAAAATCTTTTATTATTTGAAAATTTTATTTTTATAAAATTTTCCATCAACATTTTATTCTTTTGTAACGACCGGCATACAGCGGTCTGCTTACAAAGTGGCGTCCAACTTAGAGGGCTTGATAAGGTAAGCCTGGCAGCGATTAATTAATAGATACCAGAAAAATGCAAAGACGAGCTACTTCGAAGAAGAGGGCGGCAGAGGCCGAAAAAGAGGTTGACATGGGGGATAAGGAGGCAACACCCGTTGAAGATCCGGAAGTGTTACTAACCCAGGTGGAATCGAAACAACCTGCACCACCAGAGGAACAACCCGAAGTAACAACGCAAACAGGGGAAATCAATGTCCGGAAGGAACAATTGGAAAAGCCGACACGAACGGAGGATGGGAGTATACAAGAGATGATGAGGATGATGATGGAAATGAGTAAAGAAATAAATAAAAATATAGAATCCTCAAATAAAAATATAGAATCCAAAATGGACGAGAACAGGAAGGAAGACAACCAGTCATTAAATAAGAAGTTAGAAGAATTGAAGGAAAACAACCGATCCACCAAGGAAGAATTGGGTAGTAAGATTGAAGAAACCAGTAAGAGTCTGAGTAAGAATTTAGAAGAGAAAATGGAGGAAAATAACCAATCTATGAATAAAAAAATGGAAGACCTGAAAAAGGAAAACCAATCCTTGAGTAAGAAGATGGAAAGGAAAATGGAAGAAAATAATAAGAATTTAGAGGAGAAAATGGAAGAAACCAGTAGGAAAATAGAAAATGACAACCAACAATTAAGGGAAGAATTGAGAGAGGACAATCAACTGCTGAGAGAAGAATTAAGGGAAGTTAACCAAGAGAACATGAATAAGTTAGACGAGAGGATTGAGTTAGCTAAAGAGGAGTTGAATAAAAAGATAACAGAGACGAAGAAATCCATCGTAAAGAAGTTAGAACAGGAAGTCGTGGTTGCTAACCAGCAGATCAGAGAAGTAGACGAAAGATGTCGTCAAACAGAAAACGAAGTGCTGGAAGTCCGGGAAGTAATAACTAAGGAGATTACTCAGGTCCAAGAACAACAGAAAACAAAAATGGAGGAGACCAAGAAATTTGCTTTGGAAGAAGTGAATAAAGTGCGGACACAGTTAACCGAAAGATGCGACGGCGTGGAAGCCGCTATGTCGAACATAACCGGACAGGTGCGTCAGAGCCAGGAGGAGATAGAGTTGATACGGAACAGACCATCTGGATATCATAGTTTCCCCATGTCAGAGAACAGAGAATGGCTCAATTTCCGACAATATAAACGGAAGCCTATGGAGTTCTTGGCACGTATAGAGGAATACTTAGAGAAACACCGAGGGAACCGATGGGTCCAGAACAGAGAAATCCTTGACGAGTCGTTTCGGGAGGTGAATGACCATTGGTGGATGGCCAACCGGAGCCACATCGACAATTATGAACAATTCAAGAGCCTATTTAAGGCCAAGTACTGGTCAGAGACCACGCAAAATCTAATAAGAGATAATATATGCCACGGCCGCTACAAACCACAAGTCGGTAGTTCAATGACAGCTTATTTCCTCGGCAAGGTGTGTATGGCCAAGCACTTAGAACCAGCCATACCGGAGGAATGCCTAATAAATAAGTTGTCCTATCATTATGATGAAGAGGTAATTCGTGCGAGGAGGGGCAGCCAGATAAAAACCATCCAGGCAATGACAGAACTCCTAGAAAATTATGAAAATGAAGACTACTACCGACAGAGTCGTAGAAGAAGTGATGGGCCCGAACCAAGGACGTATCAGAACAATAACCAGGGTACGAACAACATAAATACTGGGTACCAAGGAGGCCGGGCATACCCGCGAAATAACGGTTCTAATAATGGTAATAATGTGAACAATCCTAGTTACAATGATAATAATAATACGGGTCCAAACCATCAAAACCCGAATCGGCCCTCTAATGGTTATCAGGGTAACCGCAATCCCTACCCTAATAACGCAAATAGTCAGAGAAGCCCCAATTATGGTAATAGTCATTACCCTAATAATACTAATCGTGCGGGTCCCAATAATGGTAATTTTAATAATAATAGGTTTCCTCGCCCTAGAGTGAACTTCATACGAGCTGAAGACGACCGCCAACAAAGAAACTACTATCAGCGGCGTAACAGTTTCCATGAGGAGGAGGATCGTTGGAGAAGCCTAGAACGGGACCAACCAAGGTACTATCCGGCAAGAAGGAGTAACAGTTTAGATGACCCTGAACGGAACATGAACCGAAATCAACCATCTAACCCTTATACGGAGCGGACAGCAACCACTCAAGGTTTACCGACCAACACTCCGGTCGGACATAACCGAGATAACAGTGAGAATGAAAATTGGGTAGTAGTCGGGGAATATCCTAGTCACAAAATACTGCATAACGAACCAAAAAACGACGGAGGACCCCGAATAGCTCAAGTCAACCATATCAAAGCAGAAGGTAGTCAAAAACCTAAAAAGGATCCCAGCCAGAGGAAGGAGAATGATTACTCCAAGATTAACATCGATAAGTTTGGATCTGATAAGGATCCATACGGATACATAATGAGGTGGTAAAAGGGGTGAATGTCATGATAACCGACAACGGCAAAAACTAATGTCAAAGAAGAAGAAAATAATTACCAATAAGGAGAAATAATAAGAAGAAAGAACGAAGAACCAAAATGGGGTTTTAAGAAAGAAAATTAAGAAACTACACCTTACAAAGGAAATATGAGCAACAATGCACCATAATAAAAAGCATCCACCTGGGTATAAAAGAAAAATAATAATAAGAAATACGTTTGAATAAAGACAAGAAAAAGAGTCATACAATATTTATGAAAATGATATGATATGTTTACCACATAATATCTAAAACTATTACAATTATTTATGAAAAATATAATGAGAAATGGAAGAGAAGAGAAAGAAGTTAGAATAAAACCATCAAAATTCCAAAGACAAAGTAAGTACATCTTACTACAAGATTATTAATGAAACCATTTAGAAGATATGTACAAGAAGAAGTTAGAATAAATCCATCAAAATTCTAAAACATACGTAAGCTCACCTTACATAAAAATTATTTAAGAAACTTTTAAGGCAATAATACAAGAAGAAGTTAGAATAAAACCATCAAAATTCCAAACAAGGGTAAGATCACCTTACTAACAAAAAATTTGAAAAACTTTACGACAATAATATAAGAAGAAATTAGAATTTAAAATTAATCAAAATTCTAAAACACATGTAAGCCCACCTTACATACCAGTTATTTAAGAAAATTTTATGGCTATAATATAAGAAGAAGAGTTTGGACTTAATCCCCAAAATTCTAAAACACATGTAAGCCCACCTTACATACCAGTTATTTAAGAAAATTTTATGGCTATAATATAAGAAGAAGAGTTTGGACTTGTCCTCAAAATTCTAAAACACATGTAAACCAACCTTATATTAAGATTATTTAAAGGAAAACTATTTGGAAAGATATAAGAAGAAGAGTTTGGACTTAACCGTCAAAATTCCAAAGACAAAGTAAGTACATCTTACTACACCATTATTAATGAAACCATTTAGAAGATATGTACAAGAAGAAATTAGAATAAAATCATAAAAATTCCAAACACAAAGTAAGTACATCTTACTACACCATTATTAATGAAACCATTTAGAAGATATATATAATAGAATATAAATTATTCAAAATAGCAATCAATGATTACTAAGTATGCAATACATAAATTAACGTAGTTGAAAGTTATTAAAAAAAAACCAATAAAAAAAAAATGAAACTGCAGTAAAGCACACTGTCAGACTGAGCAGTCGAGTTTTCATATTGACAAATAAGTATTTAGTATTGTTACTTTGTTACTGTAGAATATAAGATTTATTTAATGTTAAATGTACTGCAACATTTGCACGTTTCAAGCGAACAATAATGAATATTTATGGAGAAGTAGTTGAGTTTTATAAACACTTGTGTTTTATAAATAAAATTATGAAAACTCGTTACAATTAAATCAATGACTACTCTTATTACCATTACACCCAAACTCCATTAATTGGTACACTTTACCAGTAATGTTATATAAATTTTGGCACTCCAAAATTTAAATTTGCAACCTGTGTGTGTAGTGTTATAATATGTTTATGTTCATTCACCAATCAGTGAGTTCATTTTTCATTCACCAATCAATGAATTCATTCTTCATTCACCAATCAATAAATTCATTTTTCATTTACCAATGTACAGATTATAAGTTAAATGTAGTCGCATTCATAAGCGAAGTTTTATATGTGTACTACTTTATTGACAACAAAGAAGTAGTTTCTATTGAAACTCACCGGTTCCCATTTTCGATAACGCACCAGCGATCGGGCGCAAATGTGCGACACGTCCTTATAAATATTTTTAATGTTAAAAGTCCGGAACATAACTTTTACCAAGTAGTCCAGAAGTAGCAGTTCACCAAGTAAACACGACAAAGTTGGAATTATAGGGACTGCTAATTCAAATAACAAGAGGAATCAAGTCTATCTGCTTGGGACCGGAACAATTTATTCTTTATCCCTTGTTCAATATGATGATATCGTTGATGAAATACAGATTATCTGTAAAAATAGAATTTTTTTTACATATTAATATCCACGTGCAAAAGAAAAAGGCAATATTTTTTTACTATTAAATATGTTTTTACTGCGTACAAAATATTATTGCTGTGTGTTTTAAAAAGCAAATGTTCCTTATTTATCTGAACAACGGTTGCAGTATATTTCACTTTTACTGAGACAGGAACTTGATTAAAACTACAAAATTAAATTCTAAATCTGTGTTATTTCCCCATAATATTGTTGTTCTTCTGTGTTGTGTTACTTTTTATGATTTATTGTTGCTTGGCAACAACTCAGCTTCATTATTGTGGTCGCAGGCTCAACCACTGTATCAATTACAGAAGTGAGCTTTCGTCTCTTCACACGTCACACTGCACTCTTTCAATCTGAACTGTTTCTTTCTTTTCACGCGGCTAAAGGCCAATGCTGGCGGCACTTCCTTCCCTGTGTGTTCACGGCGCGTAGGCGTCCTACTCTTTTCACTTGTCATCCATTTCGATAGTACATAAAGAATTTTTTCGTATGAGCCACTGTGGACTACGTTTAATTCATCTGGTTCCTCCCTTCTTCTCCTCTCTCTTCCTGCTTTGCCACATCTCTTTCATTCTTGATCCATGTCTCTCCCTCCTTTTGTCAGTCCTCTTTTTGGGGTTTTACTGAAAACCTTAAGCATTTTTTAATTTCTTTTTGAGTGGAAAACATTCTTTAATGTCCTCTTGAGTAATCTGGAGTTCTTCTATATCTGTTCTTCTGTTTTTTGAGCCACGTATTCGGCATTTTGAGCGTTCTGAAATAGTTAAAAAGCTTCCCTGTTAGTCTATCATTCATTCTTTGAACATGTCCGTAGAAAGTAATTCTTATTTTTTTAATTAGGTCTGTGAGGATTATTGTGGCGTCTTCTGTACTGTTTTCCATCTTTTATTGATCCCAAGATTTTTCTTAATATTTTTCTTTCTGTGACTGCCAGTTCTTCCATCATAATTTTCTTCTTCACATTCAGACACTCAGCTGCATAAAGTGCTTCCGGGCGAATTACTGTTAAATAATGGCTAAGTTTGGCATTATTAGATATTGATTTCTTGTTATATGTACCCTTGTTTAAATGGTAAGCAACTTTCATCTTATTAACTCGTCCTTCAATGTCTTCTTTCTCTGAGACATTTGTCCAATAACTTCTCCTAGAAGTTATTGGCGAATAACTTCTCCAAGAATTCTTTTATTATTATTGTTGTTGTTGCTGTTGTTATTATTATTATTATTATGTTTTGTTACTTACCTTGGTTTACTTGTGACCAATGAAAATGTTATGGAGGAGGAAATCAAAGGAAGACTTGTTTTTGTTAATAGGGTTTACTTCAGTTTGCAAAGGCAATTTGAGACCAAATTGCTGTTGAAGGCAACAAAGTGCCTCGTATACAAGACACTGGTTGTCCCAGCGTTATTGTACGCATCGGAAACATGGGTTCTGAGCAAAAGCACTTGGAATGCAATTGGAACATTTGAGAGAAAAATGCTGAGAGGAATGAATGGGCCAAATGAACGAGGGAGGTGGCCGGGGGAAAATAACTGATGAAGATTTATTGAACCTGCTACGGGAAATGATCATAATGAAAAGTGTAATGACACAACGGCTTAGATGGGCAGGTCATGTTGTCAGGATGGGCCGCCTGGAAGCTGTAAAGCGTGTCTTCCTGTATGATCCAAAAGGCGACCAAACCTGCAGGGGGAGATGAAGTGTAGGAGGGCAGGAATCCGCAATTGGAGGATGATGGCATCGGACAGAGGGGTTTATATAACGTGTGTGCGGCAGTTAAGGGGTTTTGAAGGGACACTTTACAACCTTAAAAAGATCTATACAAGGTGCGCGAGGCAACATTTTATTAACTTAATATATTCTGTTATTTCAGTTCCGTCTTGTGACTTCTAGTATTTTGTCACGCGTTTCGGAACTATCGTTCCATCTTCAGACACAGGCTATATACCCCTCATACGAGATCGTAAAACACTACGTTAAAATTAAAAAAATATATATTTATTATAACTTTACTATAATGCGTGTTGTTGTGTTGTGTGAATATATGAGCACCTACCTGCTGTCCGACCTTGCGGTTTTCTTCCGACTAGGGCGTGTGGATTTTGGATTTGATTTCGCAAGTATGTAAACTCAAGTGTATAACAGCAGCACACTAAGTAAGTTATTTTAAAAGTGAAGAGTTTTGTGAGGTTGGTAGGCTCCGTAGTACATCAATAAAAAAATACAATATGGGGTAATAAAACGGTGTTTATCACTCCAATGACACACAAGAATGAAATGCTTATATGATCAAATATTCTTACAAACTAACAATAAATAAATCTTGAATAATGTTTTCTAAATGGTTGATAATTTTCAGAAGTTGAGCTTGTTATTTTGAAAAAGTTTATTTTAACTGAGAATTTAATTAATTAATTTACTTTAATTTAATTTCAATGTCTTTAAGATTTGATTGTAATGAAATAAAAACTCTAAAGTTACTTGGAAATATTCCAAAAATAAACTAGGCGTGACAATCTAGTTCACGTCCCTTTATTTACTAGTGATCTGACTCACGTATACTGCAGTATGAGCAAATTATTTAATTCTTTGTTAAGATTTGTATAGCGCTTTTTGTTTTATCTACTATTAATTCTTAACTAATGCTTATTAATTACTTATACTGGCTATACAGATTATCACACATGAATAATTCTTATTTAACTAGAGTCTTTGATTTCTGGCATCTGAATGATTTATATTACATTGATTTTAATTAAAAAAGAAAGAAAAATTTAACGGTTGAAAAATAAATAACTTCATTTTGACTTTCCTGATTCTGAAGCGGATTGTAGAGATGCTCCGGATGTCCCTCCCTGTCCTTGTCCAATTGGCTAGAGATAGTGATCTACTTGAGCGTCCTGGGTTTTGGCGGTGAGCTCGGAAATCAGCAACACTCTGCTCTCCTGCTATTTGTTGAAGTTTTTACGTCTGTAGCTTTCTGCGAGAACTGCTTCACGTCCCTCGTCGATTCACGTTCCACGTCAGCGTGTGTTTGTGTGTGTGTGTCGTTTCGAGTTGTAGCTCTGCTTGTCAGCTGATTCACAAATGGTTTAGGCGGCCTCTCTGTCGTATTCTTGAAGTAATGTCTTGTAGTCTTGTAGATCTCTTGCGTGCTTATGCCCACAGTTAGTGTAGTGCACAATAAGCTTGTTTGTTGATGTAGAAGAGTATCTTGACTGGACGCTGTAATTACGAGTCGTTACAGTTGATCTGTTTTATGATGATCGTAATTAGGCGTGTTGACCACGTAGAGTCTTCAGATGAGTCTTCACAAAACTATGGTTTTGAGACGATCGAAGATATACTGTTCTTCTTGAATACTGGCAGTAGAGTGTTTGATCAGCCCCAAAACTCCGCGTTGGTTCGGATTTCTTCGAATGATATGATTGGCTGACACACTCTCCCTACTCTCAAAATTTGAATCACCTCAGCCCGTGAGAACGAAATTACTTTCCCACAGACGGAGAATTTATATTATTATTAATATTCTTAACACAACGGAACTGAATTGTCGTTCCGGATTTCCTGTGGCACTTTTATATTGCAATTATCTTGGCTGCAAACCAAGTTGTGCTAATTCTAAAATATACAATTTGTTGTAAATTCCTATAGCTATAACATATTAAAAGCTCTTTTATGTAGCTCAATTATTACGGAAGTTATTAACATAAAATTAATTAACTCTGTTATTATTTAATTATATTGCATAAAATTCGCACACCCTATTATTAATATTTCGGCAAACATTTTGGCTATAATGGATTTCGCCTGAATTTACTGGTTTCCGAAATATTAATAATTGAATGTTTGGGTGTGGTCGTATGCGTTACACAGTGAGTTGATTATGTAACAGCCGCGTGTGCGCCTTTTACAATGCATTATTATGATCGCTACAACATATGAGTGGAGTTTCGACTATTAAAATTTATTTAAACATCAATATAGTATACCCTTAACATATAACTCCAAATTAATGATATTTGGTCCTGTTATATACTCCTCCACCCACTTTAAAAAAAATGAGTGTAGTATTTACAATTATTATTATTTTTTTTTCAATTATTTTAAATGTACATTGAATTGATTATGCTTGCTACTATACATTGTATTAATTATCTATGGACACATACATTAGTGTCAATGTTCTTTACATATTTAACTTAATTCTGATTGAACACTATTAGTAATATTATACCTGAAATCGTTGTGTAGTAAATGTTTGTAGTACGGCTAGTAATTAATTGCAGCGTTTAACTAAGAATGTTAGATAAACGGTAGCCAACAGCGGACACGCGCTCGAGGAATGTGCTGAGTTTGTTTACAAAGTGATATCAAAGAACGCGCGACGTTAATTACTTGACCTACATTCTAACAGCTGAGCGTTACCATTGTGTGGCGAGTGCTTCCTGCCCCGTACGCGTTTGTTTACTAGCGCGCTACTAACGAACTATCGTTCATACACAACTTATTTACCATTATTATTAATGTTATATATCACACATTTAATTTATTTTAATACTAATTATTATTATTTAAATTATTATTAACCCTATATATTATATTGAAAAGTCATATTACCCGTACCGACGCGCCTCGGAATTTCATCTTACTCATAACATTTTCTTAAAGAGCTCGCATGATATTTTCCTACCGTTTTTCTTCGGTCGAGCGTCGTAACGATGAAGGTGTGAGGTGCTAGTTGCTCAGCTAAGAGGTACGGTCCGTTGTATAACCGTAAAAACTTTGCGGCGGCATTTATGTCTCTCCGTCCCACGGGGTTTGCCTTGAGAAGCACTTTCTCTCCTACTACAAAGTTGGTTAATTTATGAGTTGTATTAAACCTCTCCGCCCTCTTACGCCCTTTCGCAACTATCCTGTCTTTCACAAGTTGGTTTTTACACTGAACTGGCAGAGGTAGATTATAGGTTTTTGGCCTGCGAAAATAATTATGCCAAAATCTCTCTGGTTTTGTTCCAGAGTCTAACTCTGCTGGTGTGTATTCGGTGGTGTCATGATAATTTCCATTTATCGCCGTTTCAAAGAATGGTAGGAACTCGGACCATTTGCTTTGCTCTTTATAGCAATATATCCGGAACATTTTTCCTATTTCCCTATTCACTCTTTCGGCGAGGTTGCCCTGTGGTCGTCTTATCGAGGTGAGGATCGCCTTAATGCCATTTCGTTCCAGGGTTGCTGCCCAGTGCTTATTCTGGAATTGTTTTCCCTGGTCACTAAGCACGCTCTTTATCGGTCCATGTTGCGGAATATACTTGTTGAGTATAATGTTCAATACGGATTTTGTGGTGGGTCTAGGGATCGCGTATAGGTTACTTTCTTTGTAAATACGACTACACAAACTACAATATGTTTTAAATTTCTGGTAGCCTTAGGTAGGGGTCCCAGGAAGTCGGTGGCGATCATCTGTCCCTTAGCTTCCGTTATCACATTTGTCATGGGAACGTAAGTGTGCAAATTTGGTGCTTTCTCGGTTTGGCATGGATAACACGTTTTTAATAACTTCCTCACTCTTCGATACATGTTTGTGATAGTAAAATCTTCCTGTAATATCTTTACACATTTTACTGGTGACGCGTGTGCCATTTTTACATGTAATGGGTGTGTTACACACGCAAGCATAGCTGGAGATAATACCACCTTCCATTCGCCTTGTAACAATTTATACATTATATTATCTTGTATCAGATAATGCGGACTTGGGTGAGCTGCTATCATTTGCTTTTTAGCAAGGAGTCTGGGGTCATTGTTCTGCTCGCGTCCTATGTTTCGTAGCATGTCGGTTGCTTCAGGCGCGACAGTGTACTGCATATTTAATACCCTCAACTCGTCGTCAGCTGCTTCGTATACCTGTTCCTTTTCTACGGGCGGATATCTGCTTAAGGTGTCGGCTGTGGTATTCTCTGCTCCTTTGCAGTATTTAATGGTAAAAGAATACTCTTGAGTAGCTAACACCCATCGTGTTAGTCGGGAATTGGCTAGTCGGTATTTCAATATGAAGGATAACGCCTGATTATCTGTGTGGATCTCGAAATGGGTACCGTATAGGTAATGTCTGAATTTTCTGAGAGCGTTTATGATGTCGAGTATTTCTTTCTCAGATGTACAATAATGCAACTCAGCGCCTTTGAGCGTTCTATTAGCGTATGCAACAACATGAAGACTTCCTTGCTCGTCTTCCTGGTGCAACACGGCGCCAATAGCGTACTCGCTAGCGTCAGTATACATTACGTACTTCCTGCTCTATTGTGGATGGAACAACTGTAGGTTAGTTTGGAATAAACCCTTAACCCTCTCAAACGCATCGTTTTGTTCAGAACCCCATTTCCACTTTATATTTTTGCGTACCAGCTGTAGCAAGGGGACTGTGTATTCGGCGTATTTGCTGGTGAATTTCCTGTAGTATCCCGTGAGTCCTAGAAATGCTCTTAGTGCTTTGAGGTTCTTGGGCACCGGGAATTCCACAATACTTCTGAGCTTCTCTGGGTCCGTACTGATGCCTGTAGCTGAGATTATGTGTCCCAGGAACTTCATTTGAGACTTAATGAACTCGCACTTGTGTAGTTTGAGCTTAATGTTGGCTAGCCTCAGTTTCTGGAAGACGCTCCTCAGATGCTCAAAGTGTTCTTCCAAAGTGCGGGATATCACGAGGATGTCATCAACGAATATCACAGTGTAAGGGTCTACCTCGGGTCCTAGAGCTCTCTCGAGGCATCTTACAATAGCGGCGAGACTCGTGCTAAGGCCAAAAGGTACCACCTTGTGCTGGTAGCATTTATTGTTATAAATAAATGCTGTATACTTACGGTCTTGCTCGCACAGCGGGACCTGCCAGAAGCTCGCTGTCAGATCTAGCTTCGTGAGGTACCTGGCTCCTTCACATTTTATGATGAGGTCCTCCGCTGTTGGCGCGCAGTCAAATTCCTTTTCTACCAGGTTATTTAAATTCCGCATATCCAGGCAGAGTCGGATTTCTCCAGTCTTCTTGCGGACAACAAGCAGTGGGTTGAGGAAGCTGCTATTAGATCTTTCTCTAATGTCTTCCTCCAACATCCGCTGTATCTCCTGCTGGACCTCGGCCTGTTACTTTATAGGTACCTGGTAGATTCTCCTTATGAACTTCTCCGGTTCCACGAGGTTGATCTTACGTTCATAAACTGACGTGATTGAATGTTCCTCACTGAAGATATCGCTGAACTCTTCTTGCAGCGACGACAATCTCCGTTCAGTTTGGGAATCTAAGGTTGTTTCCCCCTGTTCACCGTTTTCGTAATTAATTATCTGTTTTGGTGGCCGTGTAATTTTAATCGGGTCACCATGCTTTTGTATTTGTGTGTGTGTGTTCAATTTGAAGGTGTAATTAATGTTGTTAATGTTACATTTTAATAGGTGTTCACTAGTGTTAATCTCCGCGCGTATTTGCTCTAATACGTCCACCCCCAATAACACATCACATATCAAATTTTTTATACCTACTACGCACACCTCAAATTGCACTTTTTCTAGCATAATTGTTAGATAGTACTGCGTGTTAATTTTTTCTTTGGTATCTGTAGCGGTACGTATATAGAATTGATTTATTGAAGTGACGGGGCTGTACGAAAATGCTTTTTGTTCGCACGTAGGAATCTTTCACTTACGCCGGAAACAACGCTGCCGGTGTCCAACAAAATTTGTGTGGGAACACCGTTGACAAAGGCGTGCAATACCGGACACGCCGCGCTCACTGGCCTCTGTTGTGCGGTACCTGATTCCAGCAACAGATCCCTGACGTCCTGTGGGAACACATTATTAACAGGCATATAAATTACATAATCAAAAGTACACTTTTCACACAATATATGGTCCTTATTTCTAACATGCTTACATCTACGTATTTTTGCCGGGTTTATAGCGCGTCCTTCCTGGAGGCTCATTTCGGCACGTTTTTTGCAGATTGATGGCTTTTTGATTTTTCACTAGTATCCTTAACGCTTTGTGTATCGCTGTCTTTCGCAGTCGTATCGCTTTTCGATAATTCGATTGTCTGTATAGTTCTGATCGGGGTCCCATCGTTGCCTTTACTTTGCCCCTTCTGTCTACCGACATTTGGTTTACCTTTATATTCAAAGGTTTTATTTGGGGGTTTTGACGGTGTCTGGGATGGAGTAGAACTCGTACTTGGTCTCTGATCAGGTTGAGGATGGTATTGTACCCGGGTATTTTGACCGTCGTTATTTCGGCGAAAATCTGGGTTATAACGCCAACCGCCTAAATCAAAAACTGTCTCGCTTTGCGACACTAAAATGAGCAATTCGTCAGCCGTACGTATACCTTGCGTAAACACAGCTACCCGTATATTGTGGTTGAAATGATAGGCTAGTTTAGTGACAATGTCGATGTCTGAAAATGCTGGGGTTAAATGCTTTGCGCTCTCGACCTGCTGGATGATATAATTTTCTGGCGTTATAGCTAATTTTCGGTCATAACGTCCATATTCTAACTCGTTTCGTAACAGTCTTTGTGTGTGAGAATTCCAATACCGGCTTTCCAACTTCTGTTTGAATTCCGCGTATGTGGTTACTTTATCACGTACAATATGATACCATTTTCTCGCAGAATCACGCATCGAGTTTACTACCCATTGTATTTTATCTTGATCTTCGAGTCTCGAACCTACCCTCGCCATTTCATTTTCACAGGCTAACAAAAATTCAATAGGGTTTTCATTATTTTCCGCTGTAAAATATACACGATTCTTTTCATCGGCAGGACCCTGTACTAGGATATTAGGAGCGGATCTCCTACGTACTTCTTGTGGTACCTTCAAGATCTCGTCATTAAGTGCTTGCAATACACTTTCTTTATTAGAATCTATATTTGATCGCGTTTCTACTATTGAAGCATCAAGTCTGTCAACGCGCCGTTGTGTTTCCGTCACGTCCGCTTGAATTTTTACTTCTAGCGAGTCAACTTTTTTCGCAACATGAGCGGTCTGTTTTCATACATACTGATATGTTCTTTAAATCGGCCCTCCATACGCGTAACTTGTTCGATAAACGATTTCTGCATGGTGGTCTCAAAAACCTTGAACCGTTCGTTTATTTTCGTTTCTACCGTATGCACTTTTTCTCCGATTTCCGTGACTTTAGCGGTTAACTCTTTATTACTTTCTTTAATTTATTTATTGCTTTCTGCGATTTCGGTGACCCTAACAGTTAATTCTTTATTACTTTGTTTTATTTCGGCATTTATATCTGCGTTACTATGTTCTAGTGCTTCGGTTAAGCTTGATTTTTGTGCGTCTATTTTCGCCGTTAATTCCGCGTTATTTATTTCAGCATTGGCTGTTATTTGTTCAAACTTCGCGTTCATATTAGCTACTAAATCCGCGTTTGTTTTCTCAAATTTCGCGTTCATTTCTGCGGTTGTCTGTTCCATTTTTTGCAACAATTGTTTAAGCATTTTTCAGATTCCATTTTTACACAATAATTTCAAATATTTCACTGCTGTACCACTACCAATCACAAAACTTTTCTTTCGGGATTGTACAGTTGGACGCCAGCTGTTTGAAAAGTTAAAACAGCAAACTTTGTTTTCACGTAAATTAAATTTAATTTGAATTTAATTTCGTCGTGCCCCACGTTCCGGGCAAGCCATTTATAACTTTACTATAATGCGTGTTGTTGTGTTGTGTGAATATATGAGCACCTACCTGCTGTCCGATCTTGCGGTTTTCTTCCGACTAGGGCGTGTGGATTTTGGATTTGATTTCCCAAGTATGTAAACTCAAGTATATAACAGCAGCACACTAAGTAAGTTATTTTAAAAGTGAAGAGTTTTGTGAGGTTGGTAGGCTCCGTAGTACAGCAATAAAAAAATACAATATGGGGTAATAAAACGGTGTTTATCACTCTAATGACACACAAGAATGAAATGCTTATATGATCAAATATTCTTACAAACTAACAATAAATAAATCTTGAATAATGTTTTCTAAATGGTTGATAATTTTCAGAAGTTGAGCTTGTTATTTTGAAAAAGTTTATTTTAACTGAGAATTTAATTAATTAATTTACTTTAATTTAATTTCAATGTCTTTAAGATTTGATTGTAATGAAATAAAAACTCTAAAGTTACTTGGAAATATTCCAAAAATAAACTAGGCGTGACAATCTAGTTCACGTCCCTTTATTTACTAGTGATCTGACTCACGTATACTGCAGTATGAGCAAATTATTTAATTCTTTGTTAAGATTTGTATAGCGCTTTTTGTTTTATCTACTATTAATTCTTAACTAATGCTTATTAATTACTTATACTGGCTATACAGATTATCACACATGAATAATTCTTATTTAACTAGAGTCTTTGATTTCTGGCATCTGAATGATTTATATTACATTGATTTTAATTAAAAAAGAAAGAAAAATTTAACGGTTGAAAAATAAATAACTTCATTTTGACTTTCCTGATTCTGAAGCGGATTGTAGAGATGCTCCGGATGTCCCTCCCTGTCCTTGTCCAATTGGCTAGAGATAGTGATCTACTTGAGCGTCCTGGGTTTTGGCGGTGAGCTCGGAAATCAGCAACACTCTGCTCTCCTGCTATTTGTTGAAGTTTTTACGTCTGTAGCTTTCTGCGAGAACTGCTTCACGTCCCTCGTCGATTCACGTTCCACGTCAGCGTGTGTTTGTGTGTGTGTGTCGTTTCGAGTTGTAGCTCTGCTTGTCAGCTGATTCACAAATGGTTTAGGCGGCCTCTCTGTCGTATTCTTGAAGTAATGTCTTGTAGTCTTGTAGATCTCTTGCGTGCTTATGCCCACAGTTAGTGTAGTGCACAATAAGCTTGTTTGTTGATGTAGAAGAGTATCTTGACTGGACGCTGTAATTACGAGTCGTTACGGTTGATCTGTTTTATGATGATCGTAATTAGGCGTGTTGACCACGTAGAGTCTTCAGATGAGTCTTCACAAAACTATGGTTTTGAGACGATCGAAGATATACTGTTCTTCTTGAATACTGGCAGTAGAGTGTTTGATCAGCCCCAAAACTCCGCGTTGGTTCGGATTTCTTCGAATGATATGATTGGCTGACACACTCTCCCTACTCTCAAAATTTGAATCACCTCAGCCCGTGAGAACGAAATTACTTTCCCACAGACGGAGAATTTATATTATTATTAATATTCTTAACACAACGGAACTGAATTGTCGTTCCGGATTTCCTGTGGCACTTTTATATTGCAATTATCTTGGCTGCAAACCAAGTTGTGCTAATTCTAAAATATACAATTTGTTGTAAATTCCTATAGCTATAACATATTAAAAGCTCTTTTATGTAGCTCAATTATTACGGAAGTTATTAACATAAAATTAATTAACTCTGTTATTATTTAATTATATTGCATAAAATTCGCACACCCTATTATTAATATTTCGGCAAACATTTTGGCTATAATGGATTTCGCCTGAATTTACTGGTTTCCGAAATATTAATAATTGAATGTTTGGGTGTGGTCGTATGCGTTACACAGTGAGTTGATTATGTAACAGCCGCGTGTGCGCCTTTTACAATGCATTATTATGATCGCTACAACATATGAGTGGAGTTTCGACTATTAAAATTTATTTAAACATCAATATAGTATACCCTTAACATATAACTCCAAATTAATGATATTTGGTCCTGTTATAATATATATTTTGCAACGATACGTTTAGCATAATTCTCCGTATCAACCCCTGACTGTGGTATGAGATCATACGAACGCACGTATGAGTCGTGTAAAAGATGTAAATAACGAAAATAATTTAATAATTAAGCGTTAGGTATAAAACATGAAAAAAGAAACAAATGTATTAATTAATTTTAAATAAGGAAATAATTGTAAGTGAACATGCATATGGAATTGACAAGCCTAGTTAGTTTTAAACGCAGCGAAGGGAGAAGAAACACGCCCCGACTGGCAAGTGGTGACGTCATTGCGACAGACAACCGCGTGTGTATCAGTTTGTGTGTGTGTTAGTGTTAGTGTGTAAATGAAGAACAAGTTGAATTATGTATACGATTGTGGAAAATTTTACACAGTTTTTTAAGTGCTGAACAAAAACCAGAAGTCACACGAATCAGAGACATATGTAGAAAAAAATCTGGCGCCTTGCGCTACAATTAGATACTAAGAGGTATATGATCGTGGGAACCGTTCAGCTACCGTGTGAAATTTTACCATAACTTCCATAGTTTACACACCTTAATATTCACATTTTGCATAGTTTAAATTTTTATAATGTACCTAACTATTTGTCAAATAATATTTATAAAAAAAGTGTGCGCTTCATAGAAAGACGCGTAGGTTGTAATTAGTTAATAAATCGACGCGCTGACTTGTTCAACTCTGTGCGAACAGTTTTCAACAGGAATTGAACGCCGGCAGGAGAATAAAACCCCAGCGAGCGACACACGCTTTCTCAGATCATTAACAGACAGTACGTGAAATCCACGCATCTCGCCACCGTAAATTTTACAAAGTTTAAGTAACGTTTTAAACCGTATTACGTAACTTAAAGTGTGATGGAACCGGCAGTGCGTCGGTGAAAGTAATTAGGATATACACGAGTTATTTAAAAGACAATACTACTGTAAACTACGAGGAGTCGAAACGTCGTCGATGAACTTCAAGAAGTTCACGTGGAACTTCGAGACATCCACGAGGGAAAAGACGAGGAGAGGAGAGGAACCAGAGCAAAATACTAGAGGACGCAGGGACAGCCACATTCAGCTACATACAGCCGTACATCATCACTACCAGCGGTCCAAGTCAGAACTCAGCATCCATTAGACGGAGAGAGTAATTCCAAACGACGCAGAGACAGAGAAGGAGATACCGGAAGAGGATCCAAAACTCGAGAGTCCAGGTGACGGTAACAACACAGTTAAATTGTTGCAGAAATATGCAGGTGAAGTCAGACATTTATTTAATCTTATAAATGACCCTGAGGTCTAATAAAAGAAGGCTCTAGATTCCATATACAAGTTTACATAAACTTTATTATTATTTTTATTTGCATAATGAATAATTAATAAAATTTCAGAGAATAATAATTGATAACAAAGAACATAAAGTTATTAATCTCATAAATAAATGGTAATTAGAGAAACCATATTTTATTATACTTTTATAATTTTATTATATAATTAAAATCAAGTAACTGTAACGTAAAATCAAGTAACGGAAACGTAAAATCAAGTAACTGTAACGTAAAATCAAGTATGAAAGTTACTTTAATTATAGATTTTTAATTTATTAAGACATTATGAGTATTGTTAATTAAAGTAATGAAATGGTCTCTATTAGAATTTTTAAATTTTTTAAATTATTTAATTGTTTAATTAAGTGGTACATAACAAAAAACCACACTTGCTAAATCAATATTAATATTCAATTTCGTACGTGTTAATCACGCATTGTAAGAATATATGTGTTATGTATTATATGTCTGTGTAAATATTCCAGGTCATGTATGTCTTATTTTTGTGTATAATGTCTCTTAGACTATAAGGGATAAGATTTTGCCACGTTATAATTATACGATATTCGTATAAGTCAATATAAGGGTCAATATTAATTAACTCACACACTAATTAATAATATGACAATTTGCATTTTTAATTAATAAACAAAATGAATATAATTTTATTAACAAAATCGTACTAATTTTACAACCAGTACTAAATCCTCTGTACTCTTTACTTGTAACGATAGTCACGTGCTTATCCACCCTCAATTAACTACCAAAGCCTGCGACCTAGCTGGGAAACATCAAGGTAAATACTGCAGAAGAAGAGTATACCTTCGAGACGTGGGTAAATGCGCACAAATGAGTAACAGCATATGTGCAAAAGTAAGTGTTTAAGAGTATCGTTGGAATGTATATATGATTTTTTTGCATAATAATATTGTATTGTTTTGTATTGCAACAATACATATATTTGCGTATTTGCCCAGGGCGGTATGTGTGTATTGTAATTAGTGTAAAAAGAATAAGACGAACAGTTTTAAACAATTTTGTGCGGGAACGGACCGGCTGGAGCCTGTAAAAAGTGACACCTGCTTTGTTAGCGTAAAATACAGCGTGTGTATCTATGTGTGTGTTAAGCCAGCTCCGACCTGCAGTGAACGACAAAAAGGAGAGACGCGTAAGAATTGTTGGTTGTCAATTAATCAGGTTTTAACAGGATTAAAATAAACTAATTATACGTTTTAAACCTATAAACAAAGACTTACCCCAATTATAAAGACACCATTACATAAAGGAATTTCTGATGAATATGGTGATATAAAAATTATTGCCAAATGTGGAATATTAAAGATGCTAACTAATTAATATTAATTACTAGTGTTATTGAATAGTAATTAATATGTGTGGTATATGTGAGTGACCAGAAAAAATACGCAAACAATAATATCACTCATGTGACGAGTATGTTCATGAGTTCGCGATAATTAACCAAAAAGTGAGTGTAATAAAAAGGACGCTTTGCACGAACGGACAATATCTGACATGTCGAAAACAGTCCTGAACCTGTCAAATCGCCTCCAGTTTAAATACCACTGGCAACTTTTGGTGATCACACACTCAGACTCAAGAAATCTACACACGACGTCACGCTGCCCGTTTGCAGATCGACCTGGACACACACTGTACCACACTCACACCAAGACGTAAGGAGGAATTCTGGAGCATCACCGACAACAACCCTTAGAGACAACGAACACAGCATCAGAATAATAATAATAATAATCATCATCATCATCATCACCATCATACTCTCAGGATTCTGGACACACACACGCGCGCGCGCAACGGTAACGGCAGATTACGCAGGTGATAACAAAACAATTATATTATTTTTATTGTGAAAAGAGCTCTTAAAATGAACTGAACTATAAAGATTAAATAATTAAAGTTAGTAAGTTAAATATTAGAAACAAGAGAATTTAATTTAACAACAAAATTTAGAAAAGAAATACAAATCTTTTGTTGTATTTTTCGGTGTGTCAGAAGAAATCAATAATAGATTGGAAGTAAATTTAATATCATTTTCATTTTGTTTATAGCAACAATTAAAGTTTATTCTTGAGTTTTAATAGTATTTTGTTTGTAAATGAATTGCTATTATTATTTAAAAATTGAGTTAATTTCATACACACAAAAAGAAAAATAATTTAAATAACTTGTTTAACATGTTTGTTTAGCTAGTAAGATTATATGGGTGTTTATTTTTGTTGTATGTTATGAATAGCATAGCAGGTTACAGTATATTTGTAAAGCTTATAAAGGTGAATATTTATTTGTCTAATGTTTGAAATTTTAATATTGAATATTTTTCTATTAGTTAATAAATCATAGAATGATTATTTTGAAACGGTTTTAAATGATTATTTCATGTCAACAACATCTCACTCCTCTTTAAAAATTATTTAATTATTGTGCATTATCTTGTTTTAATTCATGTTTTACTTCATTTAAATTTTCTGTAATTTTTACACTGTCCTGTTTTAACTCGCTTAGTTTATCATTTACATCTTGTTTTAATTCATTTATACTTTTCGTTTGTTTATTCATTTTCTGATTTAATTCTTCCATTTTATCAGCTTGTTTTATAACTAATTCGTCCATATGTTTTCGCATCATATTTTGAAATGCTTCCATATCAAAACCTTTTGATTCTGCCATGTTGAATTATTTTTATTTTTATATTTTAAAATAATTATTATTGGTAAACCGCGACTCTATTGGTTTTTAAGTTAATATTATTTATTTATATTTATTATTATTATAAATTATCTCATACCAACAATTTCTCTCCTCTTTAATTTTTGTTGAACGCCAGTTGTGAAATACACAACAATATTACAATTACAATACAATAATATTAATAACAATTATAACAATACTCTTATTAATTCTGAGCATATATGATAATTAACATATATCTAGCACGCCAATTTATTATGGCACCTTGATTATAGGGGCTCCACTTTGGGCACGCCTATTTATTATGCAACGTTAAATATCTTGCCCCACTTTGGGCGCCAATTCATTATGCAACGTTACAACATGTATTGTACACAATTACACAAATACATTACCATGTACTCAACGTCAACTATAAAGTGTATTACACCTGCCAGGTCAAAGGATTTTTTTATAGTTGCGTTGAGTACATGATAATATATTTAATTATTGTGGAACTACATATACTTGACGCAACGAGAAAAAAATCCTTCGACGTGGCAGGTGTAATACACTTTATAGTTGCGTTGAGTACATGGTAATGTATTTGTGTAATTGTGTACAATACTTATTATAACATATATATAACATTGTTATAACATATATATTGCAACAGTACAAATGTATAGGGTACTGTGCATTGCACAGTTAATTAAGATAATTAATATTATTAAATAAATAATCCATATTGTTAGTAATAATAATTCAGCTTTCAATCTGAACTGTAAAGGGAACAACCAAATTTCATGCTTGTAAGGTTGATCACGTCACTCAGCTGTGTCTGTGTGAACACGTGTATTTTACATGTGTGTGTGAGACCAGTTGATTCCTGTAAAGCGTCACCCCTAAATAAACGCTATTAATTACATGAATTATTTAAATTGTAAAGAGTGTGTGCATAATATCACAAAACCAAATACGCCACAGTGTGTATAATATAAAGACGCACGTGTGTACAAAAATTAGTGTGAAAATAATAAAAAGTGCGAATATAGTGAAAATAAATATAAATAAAACTTATATTAATTAAGATAAGAAAAAACGGTTTATACACAGTGAACACACAAAAATTACCGACAAGATGAATACCAGATAATTTGCAAAAGACCCGTGGTTAATTTGCATGTTGCGAAGACAAACGAAATAAGTGTGAAACTAATCGTGTTTAGAAAGGGAAGCCAAAGTCAGACTGATACCTGCAGAGGATTGTCGAAACATTATTTTTGCGCCCTAGGGTATAAATACTCGAGACACACCAACTTATTTCTCTTTCTCCTTCAACTACAGTGGCAGCCGGAGGCTCTGCCCAACGACAACAACTCTTTCTCGATCAACCTCAGCGGCAGCCGTAGGCTCTACCCGACTACTCATCACTTTCGAGAGACCACACCTGCAGCCAGAGGCTATGACGGAAGACGAGGGAGCAACCAAATACATGGAATAGAGTCCAGCGTACGGAACGAGGCAACGGACTACGGAGAGGATCTGAAGGACGAGGACCAAGGACTCCAGGACTGCACGACTACAGAGGAGCATCCAGGATCAAGGACCTAGGACCGAAGAGGATACGCTGAGTATTACCGCTACAACTAAGGTGAAACAAAACCATGTATTTGTAAAAACAAAAAGGCTCAAGTAAAGACAATTAACCATGTAAAAAGAAAGACAATACGAGTGTAATTCAAAAGTGGAATTAATAATTTTTGAAAATGTAAATGCTAACTTGTATAGTAGCTTAGAGTAATGTTTGAAGGCATGAAAGTATAATTGTGAACACATAATTTAATCAATGATAATTAAATTAATCTGAAAGTAGTAGTAAATTTGTAAAAACAAAGAAATGCATAGGCAATAACAAAAAGAAAATAGATTATTAAAAAGAGATCAGACAATTTAATAGTTATCAAAGAAATGTGCAAGTCGAGAGCAATATTATATAATAACAAATGTTTATTGTAATATAAGTGTGTATATTATGTTCTATGTGTAATACGAGGTACTACTTATATGTTAATAACAAGATGTGTACTACGGCTACACACACGCGAATAATAATGATACTTTAAATCGCAAAAGAATTGAAAATTTTTCATTAATAAATTTTTAAATGGTTCTAAACAATTTCATGTTGTGTTATTATTATTACGATTACACCCGTCATAATTTTATAGCGTAAGTAATGTTGCTAATAAACGGCGTTAAAGTTATAATATATTATAAGGAGTAAAGCGTAGGCCTATGAGTTTCGTGTTGTAATGATAATACAAGTATTGTACTGCGTGAGGTTTTATACTGCATATTTTTCTAGTGTTTTCTACTGACAATTCAAACTAAGAATATATTAAAGGTAATTCTTGAATCTAACCACAACGCATATAGTCTAGTAATTTCAGCTTTATTAGTTTATGTGCAACCACGAAAGTAGCAACATAACAAATTATAAATCAGCGGCCCTCTTTTCTTTACACATCTGGTTTAGAGCGACCAAAACTGACCGCCGCGCGCACCTTGTATAAACCCTCTGAAAGAGACCGTTGGCGAGGTCTCCTTCAGCAGGCCAGGTCCCACCCAGGGTTGTAGCTTCTCTGGTGATGATGACTATGCTTTTTGTTTTACTTTTTTTATTTTTCCCCAACGCGGATAGCATAGCCTTCTATAGTCTATAACGTAGGCTATCACAGCCGGAGTAATTGAGTGGTCGATTGCGTGATTGAGGTGTACTTGTTTTGTTAAACGTTTCGGCCACCTACCGGAGCCCTTCTTCAGTAGTTAAATATTTCGAGGCAGGATGGTAGGTCGAACGTGCTCCAATCTGAGGTAACAGCAATCTTGGGGTACGTTCGGCCTGCCATCCTGAGCCGAACTATTGCACTACTGAAGAAGGGCTCCGGTAGGTGGCCGAAACGTTTAACAAAAAAAGTTACAACAGAATTATCACTGTTTGTAGAAAAATTATTCCGATTAGCGGTTTGGATTTGGAAATCTTCGGATTTCCGATCTGACGACGAGCTGTGAAGCTTGAAAGCTAATCCGAATAATTTTTACTTCCATGTTCCTTAAGGAAATGGAAGTTTGGTGATGGCAAAAAAAATCGTGTTCGAGATTATTGCAGATTCTGATTGTACTACACTCAAAACATGAAAAAAAGTCGTTTTCGAAAAGTGTCTGTGTGTCTATCTGTAGATTTTTTTTCTATGGCAAACGATAACAGCCGCAAATTCAAACAGAATCAAATAATTTTTCGCATACAGCCCTGATTTGTAGAGTACTCACGACCTGTTGTTTTTTGTGAAGATCGGTTGAGGCAAAGGGGTAGTTTACCAGCAACGGTTTTTTTTTATCAAGGGTAATTTTTTTTTGGCAAACGATAACAGCCGCAAATTCAAAGAGAATTAAATAATGTTTCGCACACAGCCCTAAATTGTAGAGTTCTCAAGACCTATTCATTTTGGTGAAGATCGGTTAAGGGAAAGGGATAGTTTACCTGCAACGTTTTATGTTTTAACAAGGGTATTTTCTATGGCAAACGATAACAGCCGCAAATTCAAACAGAATCAAAAGATTATTTGCATACAGCCCTAAATTGTAGAGTACTCAAGACCTATTGTTTTTGGTGAAGATCGGTTAAGGGAAAGGGGTAGTTTACCTGCAACGTTTTTTTCAAGGGTAATTCTTTATGGCAAACGATAACAGCCGCAAATTCAAACAGAATCAAATAATTTTTTGCATACGTCTCTGTATTGTAGAGATTTCAAGGACTGTCGATTTTGGTGAAGATCGGTTAAGGGGTAGGGGTAGTTTACCTGCAACCTTTTACGTTTTAACAACAGTAAAGTACTTAAAAATTCATTTAAACGTTTTGAAACAATGGTAATTGTTAAAAATAAAATAATTTTGTTGCCAGGCAATAAAATTATAATTTTTCATTTTAATGTAAATTATGTATGAGTTAATATACATGTATAAAATAATATATCGTTCGTGGCAGGCAAGCATATCTCAGTTATGTAATGTTTACGTTTCCATTTTATTATTATGACTACCGCAATAAAAAGGCAGGGAAGACACACACACACACACACACACACACACACACACACACACACACACACACACACACACACACACACACACACACACACACACAATTCGCGTTATTTCTGGCCTCACTCATGTTTATTTTCTTACATTTGCACGCTTTTTAAATGGTAAGTGCCGAAACCCATACCAACATAAGGCGTGCAAGCCGAAAAAGTGTCCAGCGTGGATAGGGATTTGCTTCCTGTGGATCGCTGGGCAGTGTAACTGCACGTGTTTACAGAGGAACGATTCATAGACAGACTTTTCGTCTTTAGGGAATGAACCCTCTGCACGCTGAGGGTCCATGAGTGACTTCGGAGTGCTCCTTCTTTTTCGCGTGTTTGTTCTGTGAAACGTACACTGTAGATTCGCAGCTTGATAGGAACGCTGCAACTAGGAACACTGTAGCACGCTCAATAGGAAATGTTGAAAATTTTTGTCCACGGTGCACCCTCATACACACTAAACCTGGTCTGATGTTTTAATTACGGACATCATAATATTAAAACTTTGGAAACTTGAGCACTACTTAATGGAGATCAAACATTAATTTATACAAGCCATTAATTTTATGCAATTTTTTATATATATATTGTACAACGTTATCGGCAACAAAGAAGTAGTTTTTGTTAAAATTCCTTCCCGGGATGTTTGGCCATAGTCCAATGTTTTCTACAAAACCAGACGTTTCGGCAATGCCATCGACTTCCATCATCAGTGAAAGTCGAGTGCGATAACGTGAGGTGGTATACGTTAGTGACCACAGTACTGTGGTTAAGGCTGAAGCAGTAAGTAGAAAGAAGTAGTTTTTATAGTAATATTTCATTTCGAAAATGATTTTAAATATAAATCTTAGAACATGGAAGTCATGTATGCTTCTCCATACGGATATTTCTATAGTGGTGTGCAACAGTGATAATTCTGTTTGTAATTATAACCACTAACAGAACTTTTTTTCGTATCGGCCATCCAAGGACCACATACCAATTTCAATTCTTTACTCTTTGTTCTTTCCTTTTTCCCAATATTCTTTCATCTTCTCGCTGTGTCTCTTCTTCCTGTCTTCAGTCCACTTTGAACCTGCGTTTTTATCTCTCCTACCCTGGATTCCCTCCGTTTTAAACACTTTTGCCCGAAAAACATCTCTTTCAATTGCTTCTTCTGCGTGTATATTACTTTTTTCTAAATCCTTTTGGACTTCTTTAATCCAACTTGATGTTGACTTCTTTCCTCACAGATATTTGAAGATTTGCTTTGTCAACCTATTGTCGGCCATTCGATATAAATGTCCAAAAAATAATAGTCTTCTTTTTCTCATTGTTTCTGTTATATTTTCTATACTTTGATATATTTCATCATTACTTCGTAATTTCCAACCTTCTGAAGTTTTTCGTGGGCCTAATATTTTCCTAATAATTCGTCTTTCCAATATTTCTACTTTGTCTAAATTATAATTCAATGCTAGATATTCACTTGCATATAGGAATTCTGGCTTCACTACTGTACTGTAATGCCTTATTTTCACATTTTTAGATATGCACTTTTTCTTGTAAATATCTTTAGTCATACCATATGCCCTTTCCATCTCATGAATTCTTTCTTCTATAGCAGATTTTTCCAAGCCATTCTCTTGAATTATCTCTCCTAGATACTTAAATTTTCGAACCCTCTCTATTACCATGAATTTTAGCGTGTTTTTAATTGTTGTGAGAAATTTGTTTTTCATGCAGAAATTCTTAAGCCTGTTCTACTGTTTATGTCCTCTAAAAAATTAACTTGTGTTACTGCAGATGTCAGATGTTCAGAAAGTATAGCAAAGCTAACACAACTTTATTAATTACAAAGTTACAATTCAATCAAGCAACAGAACATGCGTCAATAGCCCGGTAGTTGTAAATTCTTTAAATACAGCCTAGTATACATTTGAATTTGAATGTAACTCATGGACTTTTGCCGTCACAGAAAAACAATTTGTGACAGAAAAGACAGTCAATTAGATTCAAATTAAAAATTCTACAACTCATCACTGTCACGTGTTGAATACGCTTACAACCTTGAAGAGCATATCGCAGTTATTTTATTCTTATGGACTTACAGTAAGATTCCATAGACCACAACGGTCATTACGTCAAAAAAAAAAAAAAAAAAACTGATTGTGAACTTTAGTTTGATATACATACTTGGTCATATTACAAAAAGATCATCATCATCTATCTGTCCAGGATTAGGCAGGTTGCCTGTTCCGGCTTCACCATCTCCGTCTCGGTCTGTCAACATTTCTTCTTTCGGTTGGTTTATAATTCAGAATTTTTCTTGGAATTCTTTCTGGAGACATGCGCATAACATGCTCTTTCCATCTTTTTTTATAGTTCTCCCTAGTTCCGTTACTGTCTTTTAATTCCTGTCTTATATCTTCGTTATTTATGTTATCTAATCTTATACAACCTTTCGCAGATCTAAGATATTTTATTTCATACGTTTCCATCTGTCTATAATCTTTCTTTCTTGGTGCCTATGATTCGGACCCGTATAATAGCATGGGGACTGCCATCACCTTACAGAATTTTATTTGTGTTTCTTTCGTGGTCTTTCCTTTGAGTGTTCCCCGTAATTACAAAAAGATAATGATTAAAATTAATGTTTACAGTATTCAACTAGCAATTTTAAAAACATGTGATTGGTACAAACGATGCCACAGTACGTGACGTTGTCCATTCTTGTGCAATGCGCCCGACTGGGAACAGTTTCGCTCAGCGCCAGACGGAGCCGCAGTAAATTTTATAACTTATTTTATTGGTCATAAACTGCTCTTTTATAAAAGAAATCGTTTTATGTCTATTCTTTACGGTGTCAGGAAATGATCCATAACGTTTCGTTCAATATTGCTGTTTAATCTCGTCCTAGTACCACAACTTGTTAGAAAATTAAGCATAAACATTCAAGTGCTTTACGATGACGGTTACATCGCCTGTGAGTAGGCCTAATCGCTCTATCTATTCCTGATATTTTCTCATTCATACTTAAGGTCTTGTGTCATCTATCCATCTTTTGTTAATGTCTTCGTGAACTTCCATGGTTCTTTTCCTTCGCCAATCGTCGGCTCACCGATATCAACTTCGCACTGAATTCTAGGTCGGGTCCATGGTCCTCTTCCTTCTTTTGTCAATTGAAACAATATTGAAAGATTTTGTTTTAAGATTTATCTTTCCGGTACAGGGGACTGTATGATTTTGACTATAATAACTAAAGAGAATATGTTTGGTTGACACTGGCTGCAACATATACGCAAGGATCATAAACTAGTGCAGACTATTTCCAAGCATCTTATTTTGGAAGAACATAACGGGTTCAGGAAGAGCAGATCTTGTACAGATAATGCTTTTATTATTACACAAATCGTTAAGAAGCGTCGTGAGTTCAATAAAGAAATGCACATAGCTTTCGTTGACTTTGAGAAGGACTTTGATACAGTAGATATAAGTTTTTTGTGACGCTTCGAAGATCGGCAATACCAACAGTAACGTATAAGAACTGTACAAGGCCTATACAATGGAACAGGGAAAGCTATTGATAATAATTGCAGATACCTCAACAAATTTCTGTCAATGAAACTATTAGATAATGGCGCTAGCCGGGAATCGTGTAGAACGACACTCTCGAATGTTCGACAGTGTTTCGTCTTTACGATATTGAATAAATATAACTAATCAAGACAAAAAATAGTTGTAGTCGTAGTAAGTGGTAACGATGGTGTATGAAGGTTGAGTTGACGATGACAATTATGATGATGGTGGTGATGTCTCCTACTATTGAAACAACTTGACGTTTTGAGTTTTAAGATCTATCTTCAGAATGGCACTAGAATGCAGCGGCGTCAAGACAACTACAAATATGACCATCTGACACAATTCTTCAGTGGTTCTTCCAACCTCCACAGAACGGGAAAGGTGCAAAGCCTAGCATGCCAATACGGCGAGTCTCCCCATGACAATGACTCGCACACGCGCTGGAGATGGAGCTCGGGGTGTTCACGCCCGAGAGCGCAGTTGAACCTATGCTCCGAGGCAAGGCGAAATGGGACCGCTTTTCGGAATTTGTTCGGTGGGTATTGTTAGAAAAGAAAAGGCAGGCCCAACTTGCATTCAACGGACAGTAGAAGATAAGAGACAACTAGAAGGAGCCCGATAAGAGGCAATAAGCTCCATCCTGAAGAATGGAGCTCAGTGGTTCTAGGATGAATACGTATGGATTAGATGTGGGATTTTTAATGGGTGAGAGTCCCACATACCAGGAAAGCATTTTCACCCTTTTAAAAAAATATGGTTTGCCCATGACTACTGGTTTGGAGGTCCCTACCTACACGCGTCGTGTAAGGTCCAAGTTTATTGGTTCACATGCAGGCTCATGTTGTCCAGTTGTAAGATGCGTTGAAGCTGCCAACCTCTGTGTTGACGTCCTCGGCTTCTTTAGTGACAAAGATAGCTTCGACGGGCAGTGAGGGATGGAATTTGTTGACTGCAGTTGTATGATCGGCCACATTAATATTGTGACGCAACTTGTTATGTGCGTAGTACTATGACTTCTGTTCTTTGTTACAGACGTCTTCTTACGTGTGATACTAAATCACTCAGGTATAGGCCCTATGTCTTACCAAGTGCGACACACTAAGCTTCTAATGAATCGTACTCTCCTTATGGTTTTAGGGTGTGTGGGAATAAATAATTTCTTCTTCTTCTTCTTCTTCTTCTTCTTCTTCTTCTTCTTCTTCTTCTTCTTCTTCTTCTTCTTCTTCTTCTTCTTCTTCTTCTTCTTCTTCTTCTTCTTCTGCTCCTCCTCCTCCTCCTCCTCCTCCTCCTCCTCCTCCTCCTCCTCCTCCTCCTCCTCCTCCTCCTTCTCCTTCTCTTCTCTTCTCTTCTCTTCTCTTCTCTTCTCTTCTCCTTCTCCTCCTTCTTCTTCTTCTTCTTCTTCTTCTTCTTCTTCTTCTTCTTCTTCTTCTTCTTCTTCTTCTTCTTCTTCTTCTTATTCTTCTTCTTCTCCTTCAGGCTGTGGACTTTACGATCCGTTGCGCACTCCTTTGTCCTACCATCTTTTCTTTGGCTTTCCAATATTCCGCCGTCCTTTCGGAATATAAACCAAAATTTGTTTTGATATCCTGTTCTTACGCATGCTTTCAGCATGGACCGTCCAATCATGTCTGTATTGCTGTTATTCTTTCGTTTAGGTTGTATATTCCAAGGATGTTCCTTATATCATCATTTCTTAGCCGGTCCCTTCGTGATACTCCTATTATTGATCGTAAAATTCTTAATTCACTACCCTGTATTCGACTTAGAGTCATTGCGTTCAGTGACCAAGTCTCACTGCCTTAAAGGCCGCATGGCTCCGCCATCACTTTATAAAATTTCAAAAGAATATCTCTTCTGACTTTTCCATTCAGTGTTCTTCTTGTCGTTCCACACATGGGATTAAACATATCTATTTAAAAAATAATGATTATTATTTTTTTTATTATGATAATAATGAGACGACGACGACGACGACAATGATGATGGTAATAATGATGACGATGATACTAATTACAGTGATGACGTCGAACATAATGATAAATTTTAGATACATTTTACTGAAAACACATTCGTAAGTTAATTAAAAAGTTGGAATATTGCATGCATGTTACACTGGTTGGTGCCGCTATCGCATTTATCAAAATATAATAAGTGAGAAATTTAATTAAAAAAAAATAAAATAAAGCAAAATTTAAGGCACACAAAATTAAAAAGGTAAAAATTGTTTCCTTATTAGCAAGAATTAATGTTTAATACCACTGATGAAGTAAACAAAAGTAAATGCGGTTAATATTTGATAAACATTTTCTAGAGATAAGAGTAATAGTTTCTGAGATAATAATACTTAAGCTTATTTGATTTTTGTGTTTATGTAGCATTTGTTTGAAAAAGGTAGTGGCTCTGCTCCCTGAAAACAGTGTGATTCGCATAATGCAGGCGAGTCTCATTACAACCACACAGTTCAGGTAATCCTTAATCCTTAATGACGTCATACAGCACAGTAGTTTCCTAATCGATTGTGCTGATTCAGACAAAGCGGCGGCTTAAGCACGACCCACATATGAGCATACCGTCTGCTAGGGGAGGAGAGAATTAACTTGTGTCTGCTGCTAATGGATATTTTGAGGCCAGTTACTTAATGCTTGCTTAAAAAACTACACTGCTTGTTTTGAGTAGGCTACCTTTTACATAAGTCTATTTCCAACGGTTCTGGAGCTTCTTCGCTTATCTTACTTAATTTTCAGAGTCATTATGGTCTTATACTTGTTAAATTGACAGAGTAAAACCTCTCAAACATGTTTTATAAATCTTTTATCATAGTTTTGTAGGATCACTTTCCCACTCGAAATCACAAAATTAAGCCTTTCTCTTGTTTTACTTTGCTGACATCTTCATCACGTCTGCACTGTTTTAAAACTGTCGCCCCAGGGTACATAAAAAGTACGACTTTACAGTATGCAAGTCTAATGTCGTACTGGTTCTTTCGCCTCCAAAGGCAACTGTTTGGTTTTCCAAAATTTGTGTCGAAAACCCCGAGTACTGAAACAGAACGGTTTAGTCGGATAATTACCAACGTTATAATTTATCACGCAACGTTTCGGCTAGTAAACAACCTGTGGTCGTCTTCAGGTGAAAGTTAATCTAGTAGATTAACATACAAACGTAAGCCTCCCCATTATTCTTTTAGTAACACACGAGAGCCGAAGAAAATGTGTTTTATTAAGTTTTTTTTGGCGCTTCACGCTTGTTAGTAAACGAACCTCGGGTAGTCTCAAGTTTGTATTTTAATTTACTATTTTGACTTACACCTGAAGACGACCATTGCGTAGTAGTCGAAACGTTGTGTGACAAATTATGACGATGGTAACTGTCCGAGCGAACCCTTCTGCTAGTGTTCATGTACCATCGAAAGTCAGGTTTAAAGACGCCAAGAACTGTGTTCTTCATGGAGCTTTCGGATCTTGTAATTAGTCCTGTTTTTGTCCATCCTACGAGACGGTGTGGTTTCCCTGTACTCAAATCAACAGATGTGTCCGTCCCGCCATAAGAAGTTTACAATATCTGTGTTTGTTTAAAATTGATGATACAGAGTCTGTTCATTTATCTCAATGTGTAAAACACTTGATATCTAGTGACTAAGTTCTGGTAATTCCACAGGTCTCGAACCGCGTACAACGAGCACAAACTAAATCAAGTGGCTGAATTTCCGGTCAATTTATTTATTTAATGTACATTCTTATGGGTTCGCTTGGCTTCAAGCCAAAATATAAATATTAAATACGCGCTCGGACACACATCTCATATTATTTGGGAAACGCGAAACATCTTGTTGCAAACTACGTGCCATTGTTAGGCGATCGTTTCCATGGTAACGACCGGGCAACAATCATTGCCAGAGATATCTTCTCCCCCCGCCATGTAGCGGCTTTAATCAGATGTCATTTTCTTGCCAATTCTGTGGTTCAGCGTCAAACAAACTTAATTGGTTTTTCTGCTTCTCGGAAAGCTGGGAAACGAGACGTTATTCGGACTTTATTGTACAGAAAAAAGCTTGCTATGAATTGCTAACTTCTGTCCGTCTTGTAATTTTCTGGAAATCATTATAAAACGGAAACATGTACTAATTAAACTAAAAATTATATTGTGTTTGTAAACGGAATACACGCGTAAACGTTTATAAACGAATATCAAAATGTCGGTGTTGAGATAAGTTCGCAGAAGTATGAGTTGAGATAGACAGGCTGCTGATAGACGAAGAAAAATGGCAATAACAGGAGGGTAGGTTCAGATTCGGGAAGTGACTACTGGGAAACAGGTTTGAGGAACACGGAAACTTAAATATAGTTTGTATACTACCAAAGCATGGGACACCAGATATCAACAACCGATTACAAAAATCGGTATGGAGAACCATACATGACTTCCATGTTCTAATTAATTATAATATTATTTTTAATATTTAGGCCTACACTCAGAACGAAACCAAATATATCAGCATGCTTTTGGTAAAAACGCTGAGAAAGATAAGCAAAATACGAATTGTACCTAGTAGTTGATATTTTAAAAATAAAGAATTAATTTGGTTAAATTATTTTTATTTAAGCAACACTAAAGAAAGCGAATACCGCCCAGTGTTTGTTATCGGTGTTCCGCAAACGAAAAATTATTTTGGTTACGTATGACCATGGTGACGTAGCATGGAACAATACCAGCTGTTAATATTTTATTGAAATCTTTAAGTTTTGGGTCGAATAAATTTATAACATCAATACAAAAATTACCCCCTCTCACCTCAACTACGCTTTTCATTTATAGATATTTTATCTACCTTTCTACAGTGGCTTATTATGACCTTCTTTTTAGGGTACTTTATTTATCAAAATTAAGTACTTTACTCTTGTTAAAACATAAAAAAGTTACAGGTAAACTACCCCTTCCCCTTAATCGATCTTCACCAAAATCAATAGGCCTTGAGTCCTCTACAATTCAGGACTGTATGCAAAAATTATTTGATTCTGTTTGAATTTGCGGCAGTTATTGTTCGCCATAGAAAAAATTCTACACAACGACACACAGACACACAGACACTTTTCGAAAACTAACTTTTCTTCATGTTTTGAGAGTAGTACAATCAGAATTAGCCTTTATTTCGAACACGATTTTTTTCGCCATCACAATACTTCCATTTTCTTGTGAAACATGGAAGTAAAAACAAGGACATGAAGTAGACAATTCAATTCCATGCTCTTGCCTATTACAATACATACCAAAGCAATGCTATTCAGCTCCATGGTGCGTAGTGAAATGGCATACGGAGCGATACGTAAACAAAAGTATAAAGGGAAAATAACAGTAACATAAATGGAGCACTGGAGACGGGACTGTAGACTCTCTCTCAAGAACGGACAGGTTCGCCAATGATGAAGTAAGTAGAAATATGAAGGTGGAAAAAGATGTGCTCATTGAATACTGAATGGAAAAGACTAATGTGGTATGACCACATACGAAAAGCTGAAAACGAAGATAGATACCAAGGGCTGCAAACTGGAACTCTTTAGGAAAAAGACGAAGAATATGAGAGAAGCCTCGAAGTTATTGGAGAGATGAAGTTAAAGAAGTATATATCTCAGGGACTGGAGAGGGAATCCTAAAGAGACGATTGGAGACAGTGGTTAAGATAAAAGACAGCGACGGTTGTAAAAATCATGTCTTCTTCTTCTTCTTCTTCTTCTTCTTCTTCTTCTTCTTCTTCTTCTTCTTCTTCTTCTTCTTCTTCTTCTTCTGCTGCTGCTGCTGCTGCTGCTGCTGCTGCTCCTCCTCCTCCTCCTCCTCCTCCTCGTCCTCCTCCTCCTCTTCTTCCTCCTCCTCCTCCTCCTCCTCCTCCTTGCTTGTAAGGATTAGGCACCTGTTAAGCCTGCCTGTTCGGGCTCCACCATCTCATCATCGGTCTCCCAACCCTTCGCTTTGCCACAGACTTATAGCTCATAACCGATCTTGGTATGCTATCCGTGGATGTTTTCATAACATGGTCCCTCCGTCTTCCTTTATACCCTTATGTTATTTCTGTTATCGGTTGTAACCTAGTTTCCTGTTTTGTGTCATTATTTCTTATACGCTCCAGTTTTGTACAATCTTTTACTGATCGAGAAAATCTCATTACTAAGGATTCCATCAGTCTAAAGTCTTCTTTCCTAGGTGTATACGATCCTGATCCATTCAAAAGTGAGTAGAATGCCATTGATTTATAAAACTTTATTTGATTATACATCATCGTTTGATCTGGGTTAGTGCGGTACAAAACGGTAAATAAAGAAAGTCAAAAAGAACCGAGGAAGTATAGATAAAAAAACATTGCTCTAAATGAAATATAAGTACGGCCAACGACGAATGGGGTAAGACAACTACTCGCTACAAAATTGGGTTACATGCGAGAAATGTGAGAAAGTAAATTCTAAACTGAGAAAAAATGGCGGTAAATGAGAGTAACATGTTCCACTATAGAAAACAAGCCACTACAATGGCACCACCGTGTAAATAGACTAAACAAAGCAAGACGGCGATAAAAAATGTTAGAGTGAAGGCCACTAGTGGAAAGAAGTGAGAGGGGCACTAACGTTGACACGGTAAATCTACAACAAATACATAGAGTTTTGATACGACGCTGACGAACGGTAGCTTGATTAATAGAATAAGGTGATAGTAAAAACCAAAAGTATGGAAAGGATGGGAATGGCTTTTGGGTCCCATAATCTTGATGAAAAGAAACTTCCAACCGCACCTCCTCGTGGTGGGGAATGGGCACCTTATAGTGGGTAACGCGGCACTGGAGACCGTGTGTCAGCCGGTGTAAGCTGTCCCTCTCTACCAAGTGCCAACGGCCTTTTTTGAGGGCGAATGAGCGGATAGAGGTACAGGGCAGTCTCGTGTCCTTGGCATGAGGAACGGTTCCTAAAGGCGGCGGTGTCTGACCCATATTTGGAGGCTTTTGATCCCTTTGTCACTGCGGTAGGTATTATAATAGTGACCCCATGTTCGGGGTAACAAGGATGAAGTCCTCAACGGTTTGTATTTGAACAACAGCGTAGCCTGGGGTTAGTACAGGCAGGAGCTTTGTTGAGAAGCTTTGAGACGGCAGCCCCTCACTTAACTTGCCTTGCGAAACATTGGTAGCGTATCCAGGTACCCTTATATTACTCACAAGCTCCAAAGGAAAGTTAATAGTCGGTCGGATATTAAGGATGATGATGATTCCGTTACATTTAATACAAGTGATCAAGAGCATGTATCTAGGGACCAGGACACAAATAATGCAACGAAACCCTATACAAATTAATGGAGGAGTTAGACAAGGTTGCCCTTTATCAACCGCTCTTTTTAACCTGTTTTTGGGTGAAATAGTTAGGATTTGACTTAACAGTGAAAAAATCAGAGTTGCGGGCAAAATGCTTAAGAATTTAACTATTTAGGCTATAAGCTCTCATATAAAAATAAAGAGTGTATTAATGGGAAAATAAATCAATTTAACCAGATAACAGGAACTCTCCGACGTGCTCTAAAACACAAGGCAAGGAAACAATCCATAATACCATAATAAAATTATACAAATCCATGGCAGTTCCTACCGTTACTTATGGCTCAGAAACATCGACAATGTCTGTTAGACAAATATCAAGAATTCGTGTTACAGAAATTAAATTTTTGCGTTCCATAACTGGGTACTCAAAATTAGATATGAAAAGAAATAATCAGATAAGAGAGGAAATGAAACTTGAAGAAGTAAATGGAATCATCATTGAGTATAGAGAAAGCTGAAAACAACACATTAGCAGCATGGGCAGTGACAGATTCCCAAAGGTAGGATTATTGTATCAGCCGAAAGGAAGAGAAGGAAGACCAAGAATTGATGGTCCGACCAGTTTTTAGCCGGAACACATTAAACAATCTAAGCCGTGACGAAGAAGAAAAAGAAGATTTTTTCAAAAAATCGGAATTTTGGTTTTCAATATATTGATATTCTGTAGATTTTTTTAGCTTACTTCAAGTTTTTTTTTTATTTATTTCTTATGGCTAGAAACTTTGTTATGATATTTTTTGTATGTCATTGTTGTTGGCTGTTACCTTGGAAGCCACAATAATTAATTTTTTTATAGGCTTCAATTTGTTTATGCAAGGATATGCTGTGTTTCTGTGAACTCTGATAACACTGTCTCTTTACATGTGACTACAGAAATTATTAATGACGCTATGAGTGCCAGTTGGTTTGTTCTGAATTTTGTTTTTAGATGTTGAAATTGTGATTGTGTTACTTTTTGGGTTATTAAATTCTGTTTTTGTTGTGTGTGTTAATTTTGTAATAGTCATGACAAAAGCAAAAGAAATTTTTAAAAAGCGAAAAAACTTCGACTAAAAAGCGTAGGGAAAAGGGTTGAAATTCGTCTGACACAGCTGAATTCAACCTAATACTTCTGCACAAGTAAGTGAACAAACTAAGGTTAGTAGTGCATCTAAACGAAAGGTCGGAGACGGTTTTTCTAATTATAAAGAATTTCTTAAATGTTTGACTGTGGTAGGTTTGAGATTGTAAATGTCAAAAAGCCAGAAAAAATCTTAGCTACTGAAGAAGATGAACAGCGTCTTTCTTACAGAAGTTGAGTGCACCAATAGTAGTAAAATAATTACTTCGTAATAGTATGTTATTTATTTTTAATTGCGTGTTTCTCAAAATTGATTTTTTAGTGTAAACGACCCATTTTCTCAGGAACTGCTTAACCGATTTGCTTAGAATTTTAACCGAGATTTCGTGTGGTAAAAAGACAACTACCTATGAGTGAATTTTGTAAAATATTGATCCAAAAATAAATTGGACATTGTTTTCATAAAGTTTTAGACTTTCTAATCTAGGGGTCGGGAATAATTGTTTTTAAATTGCAGATAAGTTGCGAGTTAGACGTAGTAAAGAGCAGACCTCAGTTCAGTGCAGTCTCTTATCTGTGTACCGGTTGTTGGTATCTCTGTTGTTGGTCGGTATTGTTTGTTACTTGCTATCCCTTTGACTGTTCTGTCTTGTATGATTGTTCATTCCACGGGTGCTCTTATCTCCGGTGGTGCGTGCGTGAGTCTGTAAGTGGGTGGCTGTGTGATAGTGAGTGTGCGCGGGACACTGACTGCTTTAACCGATCTGTGCTGAGTTCAATAGACACCTGAATGCGTTCGATAGAGTTGATAAGATAAATATCAATTAATTACCGAGACCGGCTACAACGTAGCTATAAAAATATTCTACTTGAGGCCTGTAAATGCTTATATAAAATAATACTAATCTCATCAACGAACTGACGTGGTATGTGTTATGCTTAACCGAGAAACTGCATTTAATTAATATCAAACGATGACGATAATAAACGCCTAACCTTAAACTACGTGACAAGAGTTACTGACAGATTCGAGAAATTTAATAATGGTCGTGACCGTCAAGTTATCGTGTAAAAATTAGTGAATACTTGAAAATGGTCGAGGGACGTTTAAATACGGCTGCCCAAGCAACAGGTATTGAAAATGATTATCACAAAGTTGCGATGGAACCAGAAATAACTCAAGACGAAAAACGGTTACAAATTCTCCAAGAAGAATTAAAGAAGGCAGAAAACGTAATAACCTTCTTACGCAGCCAAATGGCAAGTTTACAACCCAGGACAAGGCAGTCTTATAGTCCGATCAATTCGGAAGAAGAAGAGGAATTGGTCAACAGAGAGACAGCTTGGTTATTACCCAAGTACAACAATGAAAGAGGGGCTAAAAAGAGGAAGGCTACATCTTCATCTGAACAAAGCCCAACTAAATAAAATGTAGAACAAAATAAAATAAAAACACCAAAAGAGCAAGAGCCACCTCCGGTAGTAATAAGTAATGTCGATACTTATCAGGAGATTCAAAATTAGCTTCAAAGAAAAAATTTAAAATATAATGTTATACTTATGAATAATAATCAACTTAAAATAAATGTTAATAACGAAACAGAGTATCGCGAATTAACTAAAATAATGAACGAAGCCAAACAATGACACACTTATGAAAACAAACAGGACAGACCAATAAGAATCATGGTCAGAGATATGTATCCAACATGCGATACAGAAGAGATTAAAGCCGAACTCAAGCAGAAAGGGTTCAAAATACTAACAGTAGAAAATAAACTGAAAAGAATCAAAGAAAATATGTTTATGTTAACGTTTGACAAGTCCAAAGACATTAAGAAAATCCATGAAATATGTGAACTAGCTAACATGAAAGTCAGATCAGAAATTTTAGGACGAGAAAATTAATCCCTCAATGTAAAAGATGCCAAAGATATGGACATATACAGAAATTTTGTTAGAGTAGTCCAGTATGCATACAATGCGCAAGAGACCATCTTACAACAACATGCACAAAATCGAGAAATACACCAGCGAGGTGCCCATCCAGGAAAATTATAGAGGATGCGTTATTGCCATAGAATTACAAATAGAAGAGAGAGCAACAGAAACAAAAGAAAATGTTTACGTCCAGATGGACAACTGAACAAGTCTCTTATGCCCATTACACAAGGGAATAATAGGTTAGAAAATAACCTTTCTCAGCAATCCAAACTAAATGAAGATATAGCCTAAATGATGCAACAGTTGATGCAAATGACGAAGCAGTTTGGTGAGAGACTAGATCGCTTGGAAGCTAGAGCGACAAGTTTAATTCTAAAAAGAAAGTAACGGGTAGACAGGACTACCCATTACCCATGGAATGCCAATGACATCCGGAACAAGATTCATGAATTAGAAATACTCCTAAATTTACAACAGATTGATGTGGGCCTGATTTCAGAAACACATCTAACAAAGGAATCTTATATCAAATTAAAATGCTTTAAAGTTTATAGCATTATTCACCCAGAGAATGATGCCAAGGGAGGAAGTGCGATTATCATTAAGGACTTTAGAAATCATTACGAGGATCACCCGATACAAAGTAAAGAAATACAACTTACTACAATAGTGATTAAGTCTACCACACAAGATGTTAAAATTGGTGTAGTTTACTGCCCCCCCCAAGACACAATCTAATATTAGAACACTGCAAAACACTCATACAACACATGGGTAAAAGGTTTATAGTGGGAGGAGATTTTAACGCCAAACACATCGATTGGGGAGCAAGGCTGACCACTACTAAAGGAAGGGAATTAAGAAAAGCCATTAGAGAAGCAGGATGTAATTTTCACTTGACAGGAAAGCCAACATACTGGCCAACCGACAGAAACAAGATACCAGACTTACTGGACTTGTTTATCTCGAGAAAGATCTCATCAAATTTTATGGAAATAGAAGAAATATTTGACTTAGATTCTGACCATTCAGCTGTTATCTTAACACTGAGCGAGAGAATAATTAAAAAAGAAGCTAGACCAATCCTCGTTAATACAAATTCGGACTGGGAATGCTTTAGAATAGATTTACAAAACGAAATCAATTTAAATATTAATGTAAAAACAACTGAACAATTAGACATAGGAGCTGAAAATTCAACAACACTAAAGAGATAACGCATATCACAGAGGGTATTAATTACCCAGTTGAAATATGAAATCTAGTCAGGTAAAAGACGTCATCAAGACGAAATTGGCAACGAACACGACACCCAGCTGACAAGACTGTCCTAACTATAAAACGCAGAAATTAAAAAAAGAAATCTGTAAATAAAAAGGTGAATCTATGGAATTACATTTAACAAACTTAACAGCCGATGAAGAAACTGATTATTCATTGTGGAAAGCCACAATACGAATCAAAAGGCCAATCACGCCAATTACTCCAATAAGAAAAGGTGAAGAGAGAATACTGGGCAAGAGAGAATAAACAAAAAGCAGATTTATTCTCTGAATGTCTAGAGGAAGTTTTTACACCAAATGATATGCAGAATAATAACAACCTTGAAGAAATTAATAATATTACAACAGAAGAAATTACTCCTGTAAGAAGTAGTAGAAGAAATAAAATTAAATCTGAAGCCTAAGATGGCACCGGGCTTTGATTTAATTACTGGTCAAATTTTGAAGCAATTACTACACAAAGGAATTGTTATGCTACCATACTTCTTTAATACAGCTATTAGACTAAAGCATGTACCTGCCAGCTGGAAGATAGCAGAAGTTATCATAATTCATAAGCCGGGAAAAACACCTCATAAAGTGAAATCTTATAGACCGATTTCGCTTTTGCCAATAATTTCAAAAGTATTTGAAAAGCTCCTTCTTAAGAGATTAAAACCAATTATAGAGAATGCCAAACTAATTCCTGACCATCAATTCGGTTTTAGACAAAAGCATTCGACAGTAGACCAGGTGCATCGAATATTACAGATGTAATTGAGAAAACCTTAGAAGAAAAACAAATTTGTTCTGCACTATTCCTTAATGTCGCACAAGCCTTTGACAAGGTGTGGCATGAAGGATTAATTTAAAAGTAAAATAAAATGTTACCTAGACAATATGTAGAAATCCTTACCTCGTACATATCTAATAGATTGTTTAGAGTTAAACAAGAAGAATCATAGTCAGACCTAAAAGACGTCCAGGCGGGAGTGCCACAGGGCAGTGTTCTTGGGCCTGTCTTGTATGTATTATTTACCAGTCACATACCAAACTCAGAACAAGCAAAATTGGCTACTTTTGCTGATGATACAGCTTTGCTTACAACAGGCCAAGATGAGGTTATTTCAACCCGATTGATAGCTAGCAATACCATATATGAATGGATCAAAAAATGGAAAATTGAACTTAACGAAGCCAAGTCGGCACACATTCATTTCAGCAATAAAAGATTGTATAATCTTCCGTCATTGGTCATAAATGTAACGGTAGCTCCTTATGAAAACAAAGCCAAATAGCTGAATATGACAGTGGATACCAAACTGAGATGGAAAGAGCACGTAAAATAGAAAAAAGGGGAACTTAACATAAAATTCCGACAATATAAATGGCTCATAGGAAAACATCCCAACCTGTCTTTACACAGTAAAACTCTGATCTATAATCAGATAATTAAACCCACCTGGTAATAACATCAGAATAATACAAACATTCCAAAACAAAGTTTTGCGGACCATGGTGAATGCACCATGGTATGTTTGAAAGGCCAATATCCACAGAAATCTAGGTATTTCAACAATTAATGAAGAGATTAAAAGGTTTACAAAGAAGCATGAAGGAAGGCTTTACCTCGACGAAAATGCAGAAGTTTTTCAGTTCCTGGACAATTAACACGTGTTCCGAAGACTGAAGAGAACTAAGCCATTTGAACTTGTGTTATAAAAGCAGAGCATTGTGCGCAGGTGAGAGTGTTTAGTTAAGAACACCAGAACTACCTAAAGGATGTCATTGGATTTAATTTGGCTGATATGTATTTAGTACTAAGAAGTATTAGAGGTAAGTTGATGGTTGGTCTTACAGACCAGTTTTAACATGTTAAATTCAATAAAAAAATTGCAAAAGAATCTAAGATATCTAAAAACTACTTCAGGTGTCTGCAAAATATGCCAGTAAGCAAGTGCTGAAAGTTTGAAGAAATTCCAAGTACGAATAGCTGAGAAAACAGGGAAGAGAGAGGAATTTACATGGGGAAAATAAGCATTTACTTGGGGAAGATAGGCATTTACGTAGGGAAGATAGGTATTAAAAGAAAGACCTACTTTAGAGAAAAATCAAGAAATCGGCGATGATTAGAAATGCTTGTATAGAATAGAGCTTTGGGGGATCGGTGTGACCGGAAAATAGATTTTAGAAATAATTTATCTGCACATAAAATGTTTAAAATTCCATCAAAATACCTTTGTGATACTACGCGTACGTTCCTACGCCAAATCAATAACAGCCAAAAAGAATATTTGTATTGCCGATTGTTATTATATGTACACATTTATATTGTTACGGCGGTCAAACTGGTCGTCATATGGTACAGTGGAAAACAAAATGCAGACACCAATTAAGTCACTAATCACCAGCTTTAATTAATCACAAATAACAGTTTGTAATCAACTCGTGCAATAATTCCAGTTAAATTTGTCCACAATAATGTCAAATAATAGCGTTCCACACTAATTATAGCACAATAACAATTCCCCGCAATACTTCAACCACTACTCAATCCACACTAAAGGCCCGTTTTATTAGGAGCAGGTTTTTTGCTTCGTGCGAACCGGGTTGGGTTCTATCACGTCGGGAGGAACGTATTTAATTATCACGCTGCGCGTTTGTGTTTTCCTAGCCGGACGCATTTCAGCTATTCAGGCGACGTAAGCTGTACTAGGTGGTAGTGATTACAATTCGGAGTGTTAGTGTTCCCTGTCGAAATGTTCCCTGTTGAAAAACAAAATTCAGAAGTCAGCTAAAACGCGACGTAGAACGCAATAGACTACTCCAGAACACGGCCCCCTAAACCTCCAGGCCCGCCTATTCAAATATGACGTCATCGGGCACAGTGACACCGCTACGTGCTACACACTGCAGTATACAGCGTACAGCAATATGACGTCATCGGTCACAGTGACACCGCTACGTGCTACACACTGCAGTATACAGCGTACAGAATATGACGTCATCGGGCACAGTGACACCGCTACGTGCTACACACTGCAGTATGCAACGTACAGCGTAAAGATTTAATTTTAAAATCGTTCTTTCTACTTGAACTTATGAAAGTGAAACTTATACAATAAATACCAAATTAAATAATTGTTAAATAATTTAAACAAACTATTATATTGATGTTTATTAGCTTCACTTATTTCATGTTTTGATACACGAAAACGTGTTTTTCAATTTACGTATGTGTTCAACAATGCAACTTCATTATCTTTCCGCATTAACTTAATAACTGTGTTGTTTCTAACAACGAAAAAAAAGAAAATGTGTGAGAGAGAACTACTGTATAATATGAAAATAACAAAAATAATTATTTAGTCTTTATAAATAACTTACATAACACAGAAAACATAGTGTTACGACATCACAGAACAATCTACGTGTTTATCGAATGTTCGAGAGGGATCCGGAATGTCGCGTGTGGCGTACGTGATTGTCGACGCATTTGCTAGACGGTGCGAGAATTCGGGCGGCCTCTCTCACTGTGTCAAGGGCGCAACCAATTACGTCATAGTTTAGAGGTAATACGTAGTATGTAGTATCGTCTAGATTTTCGGCTGGCTATAAATACCAGTACTCAACGACGTTCAGTTCAGTATTAGTCGCGATAAATTACATTACGTTTCGAAAGTTTTTATCGGGCGAAATTACTATGTGCGTTCAAGTGGTTATTAGTGAAGTGTTTAATAATCGGGCGGGATAATTGTAATACAACTGTGTTTAATATTAGTGGACATTTTTATTGCGTGTGAACAATTTTTATTTTATTTGTTGTAAGAGACTTTGTGTTAATTACGAACTGTTTAACTGTGAAAATTAAAGCTGGTAATTAGTGACATAATTGGTGTCTTGTATTTTGTTTCCACTGTACCTTCGACGATCGAGTAGACCGTCGTAACAATACTTTTTCATTCAACACACGCTTCATGAACGTGTTCTGATTAAATTTGCGAAGTTGATTCATTCTACATATCACATGTTTAAAAATAACAAATTTATATAAATTATTATTATTACGCAGTGTTATCAAAGATCTTATGTTCAGAGTTGACGTCACTAAGACATGCGTATATATATAATAAATGTATTTTAATTACAACTATAAAGTATAAATTTATAATTATACACACCCACAACACAAGTCATGTATAGACATATAATCAGTTGTGTGACATATAAATGACTTGTGTGACTCATTTAAATGACATATGTTACATAAAATGTTAACCTTGGATAATTGAATATTAATTTGATTTATTAATTTTATTTACTTTGAATTTTGATAAAGCTAACATTATCACTCTAATAAACTATGTTGTGCAACCAACTTTGTTTCTTTCTGCATTATCAGTAGGGGCGCTCGTGTGTGTGTTTCATATACATTTACACAAATCGACTAATTGTATAAGGGCTTTCTGTATAAACAGGGTGCCAGTCGTGAACTGAGCCCTTAATGGCACCCCATTTGATTTTTTTTTTAATGGGAAAAGCAAAATTCCAAATCAAAAACCATCTTTTCTGTTCATGACAGGGAATACTAGCCTGCTCTTATGCACAACCAAATATCAGTATCGTTTTTGAGGTAATCCTAGTACACAATATTCCATTTGATGTGAACTCCAAAATTAAACTTCACAGATCTGATCTTGAAGATGGATGTTTGTTGAAGATGGTTTATCCACTTAGCCTTGTTTCATTGTGTCCTCTCCAAAATCTTAAAATATATTTATGAGGTTTCTCATATCATATTTTATGGGGTGTCAGGTGTCAGACCAGGACGGACGTGCTTCCACTGAATGCAAAAACTTCAACTATTCCTAGCTCATGTTTTAAATTACATAATTCCATGTAAATGTAAGACTAATTGCTGAAAAAAGATAACACATAGGCTATCTTTTAAAGATAACAGCACTGCCAGAGTTACCCATTTTCAACGAAAACTACAGCAAAGGACAGAAAATTAATACCTCCTTGAGAATAGGAAAGATAACACAGTGATCAAGTAATAATGACCAAGCAATAATTAACAAAGTAGTAATAATATGAACATGAACAAAATAATAATATTGTAATATAATTTTATTACAAATATAAATAAATAAGATAGATAGCAAGAATTATTGTGATACTAATAAATGTTGTCTGAATCTCGGTGTTGAACTCGCCGATGATACAGCTCCACTTTGGATTCACCAATTACAAAGAATAAATTAAATATAAATAATGTTTTATAATAAAGTGTGATTGGTTGATAATAAAAAAAAAATTTTGTAAGTTATGAAATTTTACTAATATTTATTTTTTTTGTTTAATTGATGAATTCAATTAATGAATAAATAATTAATTAATTGTGTGTGTGCTTTAATTATTTCCAATTGAATAAGTATGAATTTGTAGTTCAGATCTATTTGTTTCTATTAATGATTTAATTGTGTAGTCAGATCGGTTGGTTCTCTCTCCGCGGACTTTACACTTCTTCTTCCTCTCAGATATTTATTCTAGCACTGTAAATTATTTTTGTTTAGAAAAAAGAATAGTTAACATTCATTATACAAATAAATACAACTCTTGTAACTGAATAATGATGTTCATTTATTGACATTTAAAATTATGCGCCATTCAGACTGCGCATGGCCCAGGCATTGGCTGATTATTTGCTCCAGTCGGTAGCGAACAAGATTGACAAAATATATTTTTTACAAGAATAATTAATTAGGATTCTTTTAGCGAGTCGAAATGGTCAGAGGGCAAGGAACAAGATACATTCTTACAGATATTCTTAAACTAAATTATTATGGCTGAAATAAAACAATATTATTATTGAAATTGTCAATTATGAAAAGTAATATCGAACCATTCGTCGAAATGACGTCACTCACTTCAAGCTGGCAGTGTACTTGGCACGTTCGGAAATCCAGTATGGCCGCCTTCACCTCGATTTTCGCTGCTATGCACTGCTGAGACTGGTTGAGCTTCTCCCACAGAAATAAATGAATATTCCCTTCTCTGCGAAGTAGTGTTGGTAAAGGAATATAGTGTGGATTGTTCTCTCTTTTCCTGCGATGTCGTTTCGGGATGGGTTACTGGTGAAGTGTCCGGTGTTCAAATATGTGTATTCGTGTTCTGCTAATATGGTCCAAAATCTTCTCAAAATGGCCGTTGATTTCTTGTGCTTGTGTTAGATGGTGTTATTACTGTTGTTCGGAATTAGTGAGGTGTTAAATATTAACTGTTAATGTTATTTTCCTTTTAGTTAACCTCTGTTACACTCTTCATAGGCACACTCACGGTTTTGCAGAAAATTATTGTTTTTCGGTATTCTGTTAGTACATTCTCAACTAGTCGTCTTCACGATTAACAATAGACTAAACTCTGAACGTCGTCGTTTTAGGGTAATTTGTGATATGTCTTTTTCCTCTTTCTATTGTTTATTTATAAAAGTACATGTCTCAGATTTGGTTCATCATCTAAATATACATAACAAGTTTTCTTATTTTTTACTGTATTTCAAATATTTCTTAATTTTACAAAAATCTAACTACTCAGCAATATTGATTAATTAATTTTACATATTTGGATATATAGCTGGGTTTGTTTCAAGTTCATTTAATTATTGTAGGCCTCATATTTTGTACAAATTTAGTGTTTAAATGGTTTTTAAGTGTTTTTTCTGATAATATTTCCATGGAATAATCTTAACAACTCCGTGATTATCTTTGTTGTTAGTAATTTTGTTGTTAAAACACTTCAATATTGATTAATTTACTGTTTAGTCTGATTTGATTACCATTATAGGCCTAGTATTATTTGTTTCCAAAGGAAGTTAATTTTCTTTCCTTTGTCATTCCATTCGTTATTAATTGTATCTGTATTAATTATATTTTCAATTTCTGTGTTGTAGGACTGAATTTTATCCCCTATTATGTAGTTTGATTCTCTGATAGATAGTTTTGGTTTACATTACTGGTCTGTGTTTTCTAAAATGGTGTCTTAGCTAATCTGCTTTGTACCTTTCATATGGTTTACAGTTTTAAATAAACTTATTACATTCCTATTTCCTTCTTGCCTCTCTGCCTTACAAACTTGAAAATTAAATAACATGATATTAAATACAACAGAATATCTTATATCTACTAACTTTTTTTTTATATCACTTAAACATAACAAAAACATCTTATGCCTATTATTTTTTTATACATGTAGAATTATAATGGAAACATCTTATTATCAGCAATATTATCAGTCATTGGCTGTCCTTTGATTTTATGTTTCCTTTTATCACAAACCTAATCCTATTAAAACATCTTATTCCTAATAACACTTTCAGTTATTAACTGTCTCTTGTGTTCACTATAATTATTTTGGTAACACAATGAAATAAAAACATCTTATAACTAATGACACCTTCAGTTATTAACTGTCTTTTGTGTTCACTATAACTATTTTGATAACACAATGAAATAAAAATATCTTATAACTAATGACAATCTTATATTACTTAATTTTTTAAAACACTTTTATTATTAAAATTAACCTTAGTCATTAGACTGTCTTTTATTTTTTATATAGTACTTCCCTACACTGATGGTAGTCTTTTTAATAGATTTCTATTTCTTACACTATACTTTATTATAGTGTGTCACTTATTATTGTCTACACTAATGGTAGTCTTTTTAAATAATTTTTTACATATTATACTTATAACTAGTTTACAATTCGGTTTTCTTTGGATTGTATCTTGTAACTTGAGTTACTGGGTCTAAATGTATTGGGTTTAATTTTGTTCAATGGTATGTATTCCATTATTAACATTTTTTGGAATAGCTCTTCTTGTTTCTAGGCTCTTTGTAGGAATCTTGATATATTTTGTCCTTTCTTCATTATTATATTAGTAAATTTCTTGTCTGGTGGTTTCTCTGCTTCTTGACCTTATAAATTTCCATTATTAATATTGTTTTCACCCTTTTATCTCCTTTTTCTTGTCTTTCCTTTTTACTGCCTCCCCAATCTACTGGGTATACTGCTGGTTTATTGGGTTTTTACATAGTAAGTTATTTTGATCAATGGTTTTCTTTGTTATTTTTTATTCTTATTAACATTTTATTGACTTAATATACAGGTTCTAGTTTAATCCTTAAAACAATTCATTCTTCTCACTCACTATGGACCTTTTCTTCTTTACTTATGTTGCATTAAGTTAAATGTTTAACGTGATAATTTTGTTATGCTACAATATTAGTAATAAATATGAACAAAATAATAAGTCTATTGTCTGTTTAATCATGATTTTCCTTGGATACAACTGAAAACATGCAAGTTCCTTTTTTTAGAAGATCAAGGCTTTTCAGAATTTTTTTTGTTTGCAATAATTATTTAACAGAATATTTACAACACTGCATACAATCATTTTAGTAGTTTTCTCTGCCTTATGATCATTTGAGTCACAATCATTTAAGCATATTTCTTCATTTTCTAATGCATTGAGTGTTATGGAAGTGGCACAATGTTTTTGGTTGTTGACCTGTAAAAATGTTTCCTCATGTTCAAAGTAAAGCTTAGACACAGTTACAAATGTATACAATACAATTTCAGTCACTTTAGGGGAAGGGATCATGAGTTGTCCCCTGTCTAGGTTAACAGTGAGTTTCACAGCGTCATTTTCACTACTAATGTACAGGATTCAACTGTCAAATTATGTCTATATTCTTCACATTTAAGTTTTTTAAGAACTGAATACACTGCATAGCCTCCAGTGTATACAATTACGGGAAGTTTGTCCATAGCTTTGTCAAGGTCATTGGAATTAATAATTATAGGTAAATCAAACCCAAAATTTAACTTTTCATCCATATTTTCAAAGTCTGTGTTAACATTAAAATCTGTAACACTTATTACACCACTTTTTGTCTTTAATTGGATTTTGAAACATGACGGATTGGTAATTTTTTCAATTTCAAAAATTTGTTTTGTATAAACGTGATACTGTCTACCACTGTCATACAAAAAAATTTGTTTTGTACAAACGTGATAACTGTCTATATAAACTAAATCTGTTTTCCAGTTGGCCAGTTTGAAATTTTCCAGGCAGCGTATAATCAAGACCAAGTTCTGCTTGGTAGTAGGAAACAATTTCTGTAATTGCATACGTTGTATGTTTCAAGGCACTCTGGGTTTCTTTTGTCAATACACCTGTGTCACCATTCATGTTTTTCCCACCTGTTCAACCAATCAAGAAACTGGTTCAAAAATAACAATTTAACATCACTCTCACAATTAATAAGAGGATATTTGTAAACATAATTCAGTCGGATCCCTTTATTGGAGGTTTTAACATTCATAATACTCCACCATGTATGAATAATATCAATAAAAGCAGCAGTTCCTGTGAAATTTGGAATACCATTTTCTGAACCAAGTTATAGAAGAGCTTGAGAAACATATTCAATGAAAATTTTTAGAAGCAAATTAACACTCTGCCTTTCTAAGTTGGAAAGAGGAAGAGATTTTAGGCTCAGCATATAACCAAACTTCAAAAGACTGTTGCTGTCACAATACAGTAGTTTTTTTAACGATAAGAGAAAAGCAGTTTGAAAATTTTTGGCACTGTCAAATGTAAAATTAGGAAAATTTGGAAAATACCTTTTCAATGTTTTTTTGATTCAGCCAGTTATTTTGGATACTTTTCGAAAGGTGTACAGGATCAATTACATAGAACAAAGGTCTAGATTTGTTGGTGGGATGTGGATACACTATTTGCAGTTTTGGTGGTGACAAAAACTGTGATAGTGCTGTCCGATTAATTGCATTGTTATCAATAATGATACTTATAACACAAAAACCTAGTTTTTCAAGAGTAACAATTATTTTCTTCATAAAATTATATAGGTCAATATAAGTAATTGATTTTACTGGTAAAATATGTACAACGTCTTTATAGGAAGATGTTATGCTACTAATCATAAACACGTGAGCAGTAGTAGTAGCCATGTTCATACTATCATAGGCCATTCCTGATATACTACCACCTACATACTCACAAAATGGTTTTATATAAATTTCATCGACCATCAGATTTACCCGTTTGTCGCTCTCTTGCAAGTGATCTGCTTTGTAATGAATGTAATTCAAAAAATTAAATTTCATTCTGTTCTCCTGGATTAAAATTATATGATGACCATACTCGATGAACTGTTGTTGGGTGTGGCAGCACAATATTTCCACTGGCACGAATAAACCGATAAGCAGGGGGGGAGATAATGTATAAAAGAGATGAAAATACTAGCATGTCACTAGAATATGTTGGCCTTTCTTTTTTGTTCTTCAAAGAAACCAAGCAGTGTTTCATTGTTTTCTATACAGGATTTAAGATTAGTTATAACATTTTTCAGCAAACTTACAAGGTTACTAGTTGTACTTTGCTCACATTTTCTGTCAAACCTTCTGGCCTCTTCAATAATATCATCAATTATGTTAGTATATGTCACTACCATAGGAAAAGTATATTTACCTAACTGTTTGATTTCAATATTGTCAATATATACTGTTGCTTTTTTTTCCTCGTCAATGACAACAGATTTCTTTATAGTCGGATTAGGGTTAAATATTAAATGAAAGAAAACAATTCAATTTTCTTTACATAGTGTTGACCAGTTTTCAGGAAGAGTAATGACTCTAACTTGTTCTTTCAGTTCCTCTAGAGTGTTAAATTGTCGCTGCTTGTCATAATGTATTTTCTCTTTCACACTTTCCTGCAAAGCTAGTGCTAAGTTATTCTGCTCCTTTCTCTGTCTTCTGCACTCTGGAGATTACCTATGATTTTCTTCTGTTGACATGTAGACTGGACAGTTAGGTAATTTTAAAGGAATGGCGCCCTCCCTAAGTCGAGGAATCTGCAATGGGGCTGTAATTGTCCTGCCTCTTTTCTCATCAAAGGCACTTGCCTCCCTGATAATATCATGTTGAGTAAAATGCAGTTCACATACCTAAAAAAAGGTAATATTCTACTCGCTACTCATACTAATGTGTACAATATTTACCAGAAACATATCTCAGAATTCCTACATTACATTCCATAAACACATACAGAAAGATAAAGAACAAATTTGGTAGGTTAGGAGTGTGTGTGTGTGTGTGTGTGTGTGTGTGTGTGTGTGTGTGTATTTGGTAGGTCATAAAAGGATAATCATTGCTTTGAACAGAGAATGACTTGATAATACCTTGCCTACTATTTCTTCACTAGATGATTTTTTTTTTTAATTTATAGTACACTTTATTATTAATGCAGTTAAACTTTAAAAAGTTTTAATTGTTCTACTGTTTGACAGCCTTCACAGTTTGGAAAACCAATGGTTCTCTGTTTTGCTTGAATGTTGGTCTACCTAATGTGTATGTATGATTTCAAACCTTTATTTGTATAATCTAGTCGGTGTTATTATGCATATTTTGTTATTAGAGGTTCACTGATCATATTTTTGTTATAGATTTGAACTCCGTTTAACAAAATTACAAACAAATGCATAAATGTTTGAATCATTATAAAATAGTTTTATTTATGGGTACTATAAATAAAAAAGTAGTTACAGTAATGTGGTTGATATGTAGTCACATTAAACAGTTTTATGTCAATTACATTTGGAACATTTTTCTCCAAAGGTGCTTAGAAGGATTACATTAACCTGTGTACAGTTTTCTACTTAATATTTCAACACACGGATTACTGATAATTAAAGATTTGAAATGCCAATTAACTGAATAAACATTCACCACTGGAATTGGTTAAACCATTAATATGTGTAATATTTATTAATCTATTACGTCCAGCATCTTTGTAAAACACATTGGACAAAATTGCTAATATACAGAGTGAAAATCATATATAACTTTTTCAATTTTATAAGATCTCAATTCATTGCTAGTGATAGTTATGCAAATTTTAAAATTTAAGTTTGTTAAACTGGAAATAGATGCAGTTACTCAGTGCAACCTTTAAAACCAATAGAAATCTGTAAGTCTAGTATTAATAAATTAACTAGCCTTACACAAGCTGACCTTTTCCCAATTCTAATTGTTTTAAATGAAAACAATTACACCTAACTATACACAACCTAACCTTCTACCAAATATAAAAGCACTATAACAAAAAAAAAATTACATTGCATTAAACTAACAAATCATTATGTAAATTATGTAATCCTTTACTCAAGGGTGCAACTATTATAGGTTACAATTATTTTAGTATGCCTGAGTATTATGTAGTAGAGTTATCTTGGTATTAGCCTACTTTACAATGTGTAAATGTAATTTAACATACACTTAACTTGTTTTTATATTAATTTTGAAAATGTACTTAATTTTTAATTTCAAATATCCAATATTTATTATTTATTTATTTATTTATTATTAATAGTATAATAGCCTAATAGAAACAAGTATTCATTGTTGCCTCCGCTTTTAGTTGTATTAAAACGTAAATAATGTGAACTTAATTACATACCCGGCTATGTAACGTAGGCACAAAATCACGTTTGATTGCCTAAATTGCAGATCCATTTCTGCAGAAATTCTGGATCTTTAGGAAAACTAAAAACTGTGACTTTTGCACATTCCTATAATTTTCTTTATAATTAGGCACAGAACATCAAAACGGCATACTTAACCTTAAATAGTACTTTAGAAAATTAAAATGACCACAACAACCAAATTTAACGTTACACTAACTGGAAAATTAGATAAAAATAACACAATTTCTTTTAAACAATTGTTATAACCACCACACCACAAGAAATACGTGAAAACTTCCAATATTTAATGTTAACAATTATGCACTCACTAAACACACTACCAACACGTGTAACTATATACTCTGACGTCACAGTTTGGCGGGAACGAGAATCCGAAGGCCTGAGAATCTAGGCAGCCGTGTCCAGAACCAGTCAGCCTATCACGCCAAACCCACTACGCTGGCGTACTACGTGATGCGCTCTGGAGGAAAACATAACCATTATTTTTCTAGTGTGTGGAGAACGGCGTGTTGAGTTCGGCGTATTGCGTCCTACGCAGCTCAAGAAACCTGCTCGTAGGAAAACGGGCCTTAAAGAAAATCGCTCAACGAACTGAATCGACTAAGCCAGACGTTGTGATTTTATAGGTCGCGGAGAGGTCCAGAATAGCTTTCTCTTCTTACTGCACACCGGCTTAAATGCATATTTCAAGTGATCTCCACAGTACTCTGGAACGTACTTAAGCGCGGCTTTGAGTGACTGACTGATTTATCACATGTACTTGAGTCTACAATCACCTTTATATTACATCTTCACAATAGCCCAAGTTATTGAAAAGCACGGAGAATATTGGTTGCCCACAGACATAGCTTTCGTCTACTTAGCAAGGCTTTCGATAGAGTGATAGAGTGAACAGAGGAAGCCTGTGGACAATATTTGTAAAGAAACGCATTCCGCAATACCTCATTCGAGCCATAGAAAATGTTTACGTGCAAAACAAAAATATTAATTGAAACAGGAAGACTTAAAACAACTTCCAACGGTTCACTGTCGTAATGACATAAATAACAAACACGTGCATGGGAATGAGCATAGACAGGAACGCTTAAATAGACGTAACACGTGCAGAGGAATGAGCATAGACAGGAACGCTTAAACAGGCGTAACACGTGCATAGGAATGAGCATAGACAGGAGCGCTTAAACAGGCGTAACACGTGCATAGGAATGAGCATAGACAGGAACGCTTAAACAGACGTAACTCGTGCATAGGAATGAGCATAGACAGGAACGCTTAAACAGGCGTAACACGTGCATAGGAATGAGCATAGACAGGAACGCTTAAACAGGCGTAACACGTGTATAGGAATGAGCATAGACAGGAACTCTTAAACAGGCGTAACACGTGCATAGGAATGGGCATAGACAGGAACGCTTAAACAGGCGTAACACGTGCGTAGGAATGAGCATAGACAGGAACGCTTAAACAGGCGTAACACGTGCGTAGGAATGAGCATATACAGGAACGCTTAAACAGGCGTAACACGTGCATAGGAATGAGCATAGACAGGAACGCTTAAACAGGCGTAATACGTGCATAGGAATGAGCATAGACAGGAATGTTTAAACAGGCGTAACACGTGCATAGGATTGAGCATAGACAGGAACGCTTAAACAGGCGTAACACGTGCATAGGAATGAGCATAGACAGGAACGCTTAAACAGACGTAACACAATCTAGTTTTTGTGGAAATTGATGAAGTCACAATGCTTGATATGGACGACCAATGAGGAAGGTGAGATTCGCCTTGCAAAGGCAAAAGTAACGGTTGAAAATACGTATGGTATGTTTGTTACCGTCCTCGTGGGCACATGTTTTGTGATTACGGGCATGTAACAGGCCTGGATTTAGGTGTCCTGCCGCCCCTTGGCACTATTGTTAGCGGCGCCACCCCCCAAAAATTAACTTCTATATATTCAATTCTCCTTGACTGCTGAAAAAGTTGCTGAAAATAGTCATTTCAAATTCTATTGCAAATATCTCATTTGATCTTAAATCTAAAAAGGAAATGTGATGGAATTGTGAAGAAGATTACATTTTTTAAATTTTTATTAATATTTATTTACGTGTACACTTTAGTAACACATAGATTAGTTTTATAACAAGAACATACGTAGGCCAACTTTCTCTTTATAGGTTTATTTATAGACCTGCATGGTTTGGTTTTATCGTCAAACATAGTCAAATCAATGAAAGTAATGTAAATTGGATAATTAGAACAAATAATTTAAGAGTGATTGAATAAGATCCCAAATTACACAAATGGCTTGCTTTTACATTGGCTTTCGTCTTGCTTTGATAAGTGAAAATTCTTCAATAAGGCCTTTGCTCCTTTCCGACCATTGCTATTGATAGGCCCTGTGTCAATACCGTGTTATTCAATTATATAAATAAAGGTTATTTCAAAACCATTTTCATCAATTTGGCCATAATGCAAGTGCCCAATACAAATACTGCAATTAAAAAACCGAAAACATGAAATTTTAACAAATAATTTTTGACCTCATGCCGCCCCCCTGAGCCTGCCGCCACTAGGCACGTGCCTAGTGTGCGTAGTGGGAAATCCGGGTCTGGCATGAAAGTAATGTGTAAAGTTAATTAATGATTAAACTTGATGAGATAAGTATTCATCATCATCATCATCATCATCATCATCCTCAAGGTTTAAACCAAGAATAGTATGTTCCGGTTTCAAATAGGCAAATATCCACACCACACACACCACACCAGCACACACCACACCACACCACACCACCACCAGCGCTTCCTCGCATGCCCCACACCTCTCCGTCCTCTCGGCTTATAGTTCCATAGTTGTTTGGGGAAGCGGCAGTCATCCGTTCGGCAAAGATGTTCCCACCAATTCAGCCGATACTGGGCGATCCTGTCGAGTATACTATAATATTCAGTTCCTGCCGTCTATCTGTGTTTCTTCTATGATCATGGAGAGTATACTTCTGCCACGTGCCTGAGAAACCTCATTTCAGCCGCTTGGATGCGACTGGCCTGGCCTTTCGTTAAAATCCAATTCTCAGACCCATAAAGAAGTGTGGGAAGGCCATCACCTTGTAGAATTTAGGCGTGTTCCTTTACTTGCTGACTTAAGGTTTCGTCTGATGTTCCCGCACATAAGGTTGAACTTATGCAACTTGTTCACCACGTCGTTGCTTGCATTATAAGACACACTGTAGCCCAGGTATTCAAAACTGCTAACTTGTTACAGGACAGTACCGTCTATAACAATTTTTGCCCGTATGAGATCAGTTCCACAAAAAGCCATCATCTTGGTTTTAATTGTGGATATTTGCAATCCAGAATTTTTGCAGATTCCATTTAACAAATTCATATCCATCTGCATTCTGTTTTCAGAGTCCGAAAGAATAGCCTGATCGTCAGCAAACAACAAAGTATCAATTGTAGAGTGACCAATCATAAAGTGGTCTGGAAGACACATCTGCCAGTTTTGTATGACATCGTCAATATATAAATTAAAAAGAGAAGGTGATAATGGACACTCTTGTCGTACTCCACAATTGATCAGGCCAACTCTAGGAGCTGTTCTCGGTCTACCTGTTTCTATTAACATTTTGTTCTCCTATATATAGACTCTGTAATGCTCTAATTAGATGTTGTGGGATCCCTTTCCTTGCCATTACTGCCCATAGTTTGCTCCTATTCACTCTGTCAGAAGCCTTCTCGAAGTCGATGAAAGCTATGTTTGTGGGCAGCTGATACTCTCTACGCTTTTCAATGAGCTGGGATATTGTAAATATACAATCTAAACATGATCTGCCCTTCCTGAAACCGTTATGGGCCTCTGAAAGTATTGTCTCCGTTATCGCATTCAGCCATGTTCTTAATATAGATGCATATAATTTATATGAAGTATTAAGAAGGCTGAATAAGTAATCATTGATTTAAATAATAATATGCATTGCTGAATAAACAATTTCAATTGCTTTTCCAGATAAACATACTGTGTTAGTAACTCTCGTGGCGTCTTCTTACATTCACATATTCTATAATGCTGAGGAATTACAGTTACAGGAATCCCGTTAGAAATCATCATTTGTTTTCATGGTGACTAAGCCGCGTGGAATTATTATTTTCGGCCGCTTTATTGATACGCACAACCAGGAAAATGCTGTAATAACGTCAGGAGACCTGTTCGTAACAAATACGCGTATATCCTATGACGATTAACTGGGTGCCTGTTCTCTAAATGTCTTGTTATCACTTTATGAGAAACCGCCGTAGTAAGACAATAATACTTCTGTGTATTAATCACAAAACGTAAAAAATCATTAAGCCAATAAATCTATTGACGTATAGTAATCTTATGTTAAATTGTGTTGAGTTACAATATTAAGTGATTACACTGGGCATCACATGCTGTGTCCTCTTGATAAAAATAGGTTTTTACGTGAATTGCTGCATAAAACTACCAAATTCGAAGTTAGTTTTCATCTGTCGACTACATTTTTAATTACATTGAAATTTAAATATTTTTCATATATTATTGTTCTTACTGATTCTGGGCAGTTGTTCTTTCTTGACGCTCCTGGTGGCACTGCAAAACGTTCTTGATCAATCTGTTGCTAGCCACAATTAGGGGCGAAAGGAACATCGCCGTTGCCGTTACTTCCTGAGGTATTGCAGCTACCTTGATCGATGAAGGCAGGACGGCCCCATCGTCTTGATATCAAGGTTTTAGAAGAGGAGGGAAGAATAAAGATTCCTGGTAACCTTTGCGATGTTGTGGGAGACCTGATCAGCTTCAGTGACAGAATATACTCCAACATTCATCAGGCTAGAGAGGATTGCACTTCATGGCTGAGGGAAAGAGCTAATCTCACTCCAACAAACATCTCAGCCAACAGCATCAACAACTTTCTGTTGGAGAAGCTGCCGACTGAGCATATGAGGTATGAGTCTGTGGACTCTGTGGTGGAGGTCGAGGATGCTGTACATTACCCTGTGGAGTTCTTGCATACTCTCTACCCACCAGTAGTACCACCTCATGTACTCTATCTCAAGGTTGGCGCTCCAATCATGCTGTTGTGCAATCTAAACCCTCCGAAACTGTGCAATGGCACCAGGCTTCTGCACAACATGTCATCGAAGCCACGATATTCACAGGGGTCGGTAAGGAAGAAACGGTCATCATTCCCCGGATTCCTCTGATCCCATCAGACTACCACTTTTAGTTCAAACGTCTGCAGTTTTCCTTTAAGGTATGGTACGCCATGACCATCAATAAGGCACAGGGGCAGAGTTTCATAGTGGCTGGTGTGGATCTGAGGAGTGACTGTTTCTCCCATGGCCAGTTGTACGTGGCGTTCTCCAGAGTCAGTTCACCTGACAGCCTGGTCATCCTCCAGCCAGAGAGCAAAACCAGGAATGTTGTTTACAGGGAGGTCCTGAGCACTTAATCTGAGGGAGCAACTGAAAATATATGCTAACCAAGTTATTACCCTGGCTACGTAGACCAAGAAACCAGGGGTGGTGGTGGGATCAAAGGGCTTAACCCCATCTACTTTATTGTTGTTAGACTTACAATACAGGACTGTCTTAATCTCTAACAGAAACTTAGCTTACCCTCTCTAATTAAATAATACAGCGTCATTTTTAACAACTCATTAATTTTCAAACTTTAATAGTTGATTGATCAAGCTTGATGAAATTGATCATCTTCAAGCTTGATCGTCTTCAAATTGATCGAGCTTAAATAGCTTAAATAGTTTCTCTTAGTTTCAAAATACCGGTATCTAAGCTTCACAAATAACCTATTTCTATTTTCTGATTTTAAATTCTGTTTTTTTTTCTGATAATCACCGTAGCAAAGTACGGGTATCCAGCTAGTAATGATATGAAAGCGATAGAGCCTCTACTAGGAATGCAGCCAGGCTACATCAAATTTTGCTGTTTTTTTATGTGAACAGAACAGTCACGACAGAACCAATCACCTTAGTTCGTAAGGACTGACCTCGAAAAAATAATTTTATTCCAGGTTTAAAGATTACTTTCCATAAACATTAGTGAATGTTTATGTTTCTCCATTTCACATCAAACTTGGGTTGATGAAAATGTTAGTGAAAACCGTAAGTAAAGAAGGAGAAGCGATAATGTACTTAAGAAACGAGTTTCCGCAACTGAGCAAAGCAAAAATTAATGAGGGTGTTTTCGTCGGGCCACAAATAAAAGCAATGCTAAAGGATGAAGAATTTAAAACTAATACAAATAATGTAGAGAAAAGAACTTAGGCTTAATTTAAGTCTGTCTGCAAGAACTTTCTTAGAAATAACAAATCAGAAGGCTGGCGAGAAAGCTAAATATTCCACTTGCACGAAAAATTAATTTCAATGTGTCATTGGAATTGCATTTCCTCCACTCACATCTGGACTTTTTCTTTTAAATTTTGATCCAGTAAATGAACATAAGGAACATAACATAAGGGTAACGAACATAAGGATAGCTGACAACATTCTGGAACAATGTCGAAACATGGTAAGAGATGTCTACAGAAGGAAACGACCATCACAAGTCATTTAATGTCGTGACTGTAATATGATAATCATTATCAAAGAGCACTTGATGCACTTGGCTGCTATGGAATGTAAAAACATAAACTATTGTTACAGGACGTTACGTTGCCGAGAGGGGTCTCGTGGAGTTGGCGATTCGGTACCCGGACAGGTGAACGGTGGGGGGCCAGCCTCCGAAATCGAGCCAGCAGCTCCGGTTGCACAGACACTCAGGGTCGCGCCACCAAAGGTCGGACGCATGCTTTGTTCTGATTATCAGCCCTGATAACCTGAAAATCTGGTAAACCCCGGGCTCTGCAGATCATAGTGCGTCAAGGTAGGTGGCTCGCAGAGATCCAACTTCGGTCAACGTTCCGGATCAAATCCCGGCCACCCATCCATGCCTGACCGGGTCAGCTGAGGGGCGTACCCGCCCCCTTGTACCCCGATCTCCTGAGGAATCAGTTTAGATGTCCCCCACCTAATGGGACACCTCCCACTGAGCAATGGTCGACGTTCCATAAAATGAAAATGTCTACCAGTGGTTCGGAGGGATAAGAAGCCACCTCGATATAGATTTTTTCCGTTTGCAAATCAGCCCGGTTAACATCAGCCCCAATACCGATTCATCCCCCGCGCCAACAATGAGGCGATACGCGTTGGGTGGAGATGGTAGAGACCGGGCGGTGCCGTGGATGGCGACTCATTCCTCTTGCCCCCAGAGAATTAACCTCTCCCCCAAGACCTTGGTAACAATATATAAGCTTATGTCTATATAACAATATAATATTAAAAAATTCGACACCCTATTAGAAAAATACAAGCACAACACGAAAGCTCATTGTTACAACTTAACTCGTTCATAATTACAATCTATGGCATAACAATTAGCGCGTATGTTTCACAAATACCAACAACCAGTGTTTATTTGAATACTTAACACCGCCGCAATAAATAAGAAAGCCTGTCAGCTGATTGTTCGTTTCCATGACGACCACTGCGTAGTAGTAACGTTTGCCAGCAGATGTCTGACGGTTTTAATCAATTGTCCTATTCTTGGGAGCCATTTCCGCTTCAACGAACTTAATTGGTTTTTCTGTTTCTTGGAAAGCGGAGAAACGAAAGATCTTTAGGACTGTAATAATACCATAGCAAAATGAATTTAAAATTTGTGTTTTGTCGATAATGTTGTAACACGAACATTCTAGTGGTAACCCATTAATTAAAATCATAATAACGATAGCCTATAATGTCTTGAAATATTTGTATTAAAAGTATTCTAATTATATTTATTTTAAGATTTTAAGTAAAACTCTTTAACAATTTAATAGTAAAATTTTATCATCTTATTAAGTAGTCGAGTTCTCAGTTAAAATAGACTAGTCTTCTGTCAAATATTTCAAGTGCCAGATTTCAAGTATCTAGGGTGTAGCAACACATACCAAGATGATAAGGAGGTCGAAAGCAAATTTAGTCTCTTCCAATCACTTTGTGGCTGTATCATTAAACATTTAAAGAAGGAAGCAAGAAAAAAGACGCAATTGAATTATTATAATGGAATGGCCATACCTCAACTACTGTATGGTAGTGAGACTTGGATTACAAAGACCAAAGATATATTTAGAATACAAGGAGCAGAAATGAGGTTCTTGAGGGCTGTAAAGGGTTACGCCAGGAGAGATCTTATCAGAAATGATCATATTAGAATGGAGCTAGGCATAGCTGAAAGCTGAAATGAGAAAATTCCCGGTACAAAACGGAGTGGCGGTTACACGAACAGAGAATGGATCCAAATTGATTTTCAAGAAGAACCCTTGACTATCATCCAAGGGAGAAGAGAAGTGTGTGGGAAGACCCCCGTAAACGATAGTCGGATGGCTTCCATTGAGACCGGAACAGGGTACTAGCCTAAGCCGTAAAGGATGACGACAACGGCTACCAACTATGTACAGTTCACGGCTTCACTAATACGCGCTCCCTGTCACTGTGACCGTTACAGGTTTACTGCATGTCTTTTGTAACTTTAACCGTCCGGTTTTATGTAACACTTGCTTCCTTCATCAGCATCATCATCATCATCATCATCTTCGCTTTCTTCTTCTTCTTCTTCTTCTTCTTCTTCTTCTTCTTCTTCTTCTTCTGCTCCTCCTCCTCCTCCTCCTCCTCCTCCTCCTCCAAATAGCCTGGTCATCAGCAAATAACAATGTGTCAGATGCAGAGTTAGCAATCATAAAACGTTCTGGAAGGTTCATCGGCCAATTGTGTTGGACATAGTCTATATATAAATTAAAAAGAGAACATGTTAATGGGCACCGTAGTCGTACTCCACAATTGATCAAGCCTACACTAGGAGTTGTGCCCCGTCTTCCTGTCTCAATTAGGATGTTGTTTTGCACATAAAGACTGTATGGCTCTAATGAGATGTTGCCACTGGAAGCGCTGTCCGTCTTGTTCTTGGCGACGGCGCCGTCTTTTGTTGTTGTGTGTGGGGTGTGATATGTTCGAATTCAAATCACACATATTATTCGCTCCCAGTGGCAACCTCTGACGAAGCTTATAATAAGCGAAAACTGGTTCAGGCTATAAGGTAAAACTTTTACATTTTTACCAATAAAAACCTTTGTGTTCCGAGTCGGTAGTGATATACTTATATTTAGTGTGAAAATGTTATTAACATACAAATAACACGTGTATAACATACAAATAATACGTGTAAAAAATACAGGTATCCTATAGAACAGATGTCACGCCTGTTGCCAGTACTGAATTTATCAATTGGTATCAGAAAAAACCAGTGCCAATCCAATATCATTGGCAATCGGACGTAAAGACAACCTACTTTGAGACGTAGTTGATAGAAGGTAATTTTCGATTAACTTTAACTGCAGAAATCTTAGGCAGCTGTAGCAGACAGTGCCATTAATAAAATAATTCTTTAAGCCATCCAGGTGTTTTATAAAAACTTTAATGTACTTTAATGTCGTAAAAGAAGAAGGTTGCTAACTTGTATAACTAAACTTACATAAAAAAACCTATAACAATATTTAAATTTGCTTTATTGTAAAATAATAGTAATTCTGAAAATAGTTTGAGTGCGTTATGTACAATTGTAAACGCAAATGCATGGCAAACATAGCGCTGTTAAGTGCAGTAAACTGCCACTGGATTACGTGCACTGTGAACCAATCAGCTGTTTGTGGTCGTCCAACAGCTGCATCGGTTCCGTGACCCATTTTAAAACTTTTAAAATCACTTTATTTCCTCTACCCACAATCGGGTATTATATTTGTGTGTGTGTGTGTGTGTGTACGTGTATTTTTTAACTACAACGAATAAACAATAATCTGTTCTGTAAAATACCCCCGAACCGCCGTAAAATTACAAAACAAAAATATCTAGTTTTAATAAGACCTAAGGTTTTTTTGTCTATACCTTTTAGATTGCAACGCATTTTAAATGGGAAAACACGTGAGGTTTAGATACCACTATTTTAAAAACTATCAGGCCTGCAATTTAAATTTTATCATCACGTTTACCATACAAATATTAATTTCTCCGTGCAAAATTATTTTTGTATTTTCTTAATTTTTATCTATCTTCTTCTTCTTCTTCTTCTTCTTCTTCTTCTTCTTCTTCTTCTTCTTCTTCTTCTTCTTCTTCTTCAAGGACTAAACGACTCATGTTTCAGTACACTCAGAGAGAAATCAGGTATGTAGTAACCAGGAGCTGTGGCGAACCGCACGTTGAAGAACGAGTTTGTGTGTGTGTGTGTGTGTGTGTGTGTGTGTGTGTGTGTGTGCGTGCGTGCGTGTGTGTGTGTGAATGTGTGTGTGACACATTTGTGAGTCACAAACAAATCAACTGTGCTGGTCTGGGCCACGGGTTTTAGTTTATAAGAAAATATTTTAATTTTTAAAACTCTTACTCGCATACTTTTTAAAGATTTTCATACATTTTTACATAACACATTTGCATTCAATTTTGTAATGAAAATTATTCTTGATTTCTCAGCTAGAAACTAAAAAGACATGTAAGAAATTTTATGTTTATACGTCACTTAGTTCTTTAGAAATTTGTTTCTATGGACTCAAAGATTGTGATTTTGGAAAAATATGTTCAACTAAACAAATCACTAAACTTCATATAAAAATCATTTTGGAACAGAAGTCAACATATTCAGCCCTTTTCTTTTTCCTAACCAAGAATCTGATTTTTATAAGACATTTTCTTTTTATTTTCTTCTTAGATCTCTTTATATCTTTCTTATTGTTGTCTGTTTTCCGATTACTGTCAGGTCTCTATCGCGATACTCTAAGGTCTCAGTCCTGCAATTCTAAGTAGAGCACGGTGGCATCTTGTGACGATGGCGCTGTTTCTCCAGGCCTCTCAATCGTGTGCTGTCTGGATGGCTTTGTGCGTTCTTTGCCTAATAAGTAGATTGACTTGATTCACCCAGCGACTCGGACATTTTTTTCGTGGACGCTCACTATCGATCTAATCCTGCATAATTAATTTCACTAGATTGGAGTTTCTTCTAGATGAGCGCTCAAATTATCCAAGGTACGACAGCTCTACATTCGTCGATAAACGTAGAGATTAGAAGTGTGCTAAACTAGTATTTGAAAGTAACAGGTACGAACACGTAATAACAGCGTTCCAAAAAAATAACACATACAAATACCTGTTATTATATACCTATTATAAATATATCTGTATTATATAGGCTTAATTTGTTATAAGGAATAAATTGAAACTAAAAGTATAAACAGTGTTACTATACACTGTGACTTTATTAAGCTGTTACTGTTTAAAAGAAAATAAGAAACAAGGTAATTTATAAGCCTATCTCCGTTTGGGAATACTAATTTAAGTTTTCACTAGGACTAAACAAAGTGACATAGATTTAATATTAAGTTATTGATTAGATTATTAAAAGAAACACTTTTGTTTCAGGCTAACGTTATCAGATCAGTGAAGATTTAATGAATAGGACTAGATAAAGTGCATAATTATCAGTCATAAAGTTGATATCCTATCTTAGAGCAAGCTACAGGTCTCAGTATAAAAAAGCTACATTGTAGTGTTTTACAACAGGAACGTTACAACAATCTCATCATTTACGTGAGATGTGCAGTGAAGTTAAAATCATCTCCGAAATCACATTAACATAGTGTACTATATGGCCTATCAGCCACTCTGTAGGTTATAGCACAAAATAAATCGCATTTTAAAAATTTACCAAGTTGGTGACTAGTATAATATATAATTTGTTATTATAACCTGTATTATATATCTGCATAACATACGAGAATATATGTAATATCAGTATGCATTTTTTTCATTTACTAAGAACTGCTTCGTCTCTTTGGCATAGAGATATTCTGAACCTCGCTGTTTTGCTTCGTTTCATACTTGTATGGCAATGGGCTCATGCGCAGAATCAAGTATTCAGAACCAGTAACTGCGACATTGTACTCGTTTATTCGTTAGTTCGGTAGGGGGGATCCCGCGAGTAACGGGAACAGGTATTTTGACTTTTCAGTTATCTTTGAATCGGAACGGGTGTTTCAAATTTTCAGACGCTGTTATATTAGTTCCACAAAAATAATGGTTCCAAAATACCTGTTATAGGTATATCGCCCTACCTCTAGTAGAGACCTTTAGCCGATATAAAATAAATATGTTAGTTTGATGCTGCGTCCATGACTGTCTTGGCATTCGTCAATACACACATATTTCAATCCTTTTTTATGATGTGAAGTTCATGGTCCAAGTTTCAGAGGCTAAGTGGTTATTGGAAATGTCTCTCACTACTTCAGACTCAATCACTGCGGGGCTCTAAAAACTAAAGGCATTCTACAGCACCGTCCGCGTCGCAGACGTAGGAATTGCCGAAACCGGGCGCTATATGATTACGGCTAGGCACCTACTGCTCATAAGCGGTCTAAATCATTGCCCACTAAAGGTCAGTCAGCGACCTGGGCATGTGTACACCGAACAAGATTAGACGAGGTGTGTAGTCCCTTTAAACTACACCACAGGGTGTGTAGTCCCATTAAGCTACACCGATAAGGGTCACCAAAGGAGCGGATGTGCAGGGCGGAATGGTGGTTAGCCGCTACTGGTAGGTCCCCCCGACCGGGTGGCCGACCCGTGGTTGGTGGGAGTCGTGTCAGGAGTTACTCCTGACCCCGTCGAAATCAACTCTCCTCGGGGGCCGGGGAGCCCAAAAAGCAGGGTATGCCCTGGCCGGCGATCGGCTGTGGACACGAGTTAACTCGGGTTCATCTCCGATGCATTTGGTTGGACTCGAAGTTGGTATGTGGTTTCGGCAGTGGGGGCGACGCATCGCCTCCGTTCGGAGTTGGATGCTCACTCTGCTGTTAAATCTTTTCTAGTAGATCTTCCGGAACTCGCGGAGAGATAGAGCTGCACGTCTCTTACCAAAGGGCACTGCCCATAACATCGTAAGGCATCTGCTCATCGTTCAGAACAATCGATCTCCCGCTCGAAGGGGAGCCGGGCCTGGTATAAGCTACTAGCTTCGAACATTTCGAACATCTCTGTTATCCTTGAGTTGTCTCTTGTCCTTGTCTCTCTCTTTCTCTCTCCCCAGCAGGCTGGTTGCAGCCTGTAGGGGAGCAGCTCCTCAACTCCCCTTGTTGTTTGCCTTCCTTTTTAATTCCAGGTATGAATCACAGTTCATGTCCTCTACAACAACCTGAGTCATTAATTCCAAACTTCGCCTTCCTTTATAATTTTTTACCTCTATCGTCCTTTCTTTGACTCTTTTGGTTAGGCTATTGTGTCTTATACATTAATATTGTTTTATTGCCTTCATAAAAAACATATTAAGGCAATATACACATACCTATATATATTTTTCTTCTCCTTCACTACATGGCTCGCGCTATAGACCGTTTCGACTTCACAGAGTCTCTGACCATTTTTTCCAGGGTCTTCCACGATCTCTCGTCCTCACTGGCCTATGTTCAAACGCTTGTTTAGCATACGCGTGTCTACCATGTGTTCCACATGGGACTTCCAACTTTGCCTGTATTGCTTTATTCTCTCCAGACCCGACTGTTGCTTCAGGTCTTTCCTTATGTCTTCGTTTCGTAGATGATCTCTCAAACTACATCCCTTAACTGGTCTTAAAATTTTTTTTGCTGAGGCCTGTATTTTTAAAATATCTTTTAGCAGGAGAGTCCATGTTTCACATCCATACCTTAAAGTCAGCATAGCCACGACCTTATAGAACTTTAGCTGTGTTTCCCTCTGCGTTTTATCCTTCAATAGTCGTCTTATTGTTTCACAGGTATAACTAAATTTATTTAACTTTCTCTCAATATCGTTGTCCTTCCTATATGAGATATCACATCCCAAATAATTAGAATGTGATACCTGCTCCAAAACGCTATTATCAATTACAATTTTCCTCTTACAGAGTTTTTCTCTAGGAAGGCCATCACTTTTTTCTCAATATTTGAGATCTTAAAGTTGTATTTTTAGCAGATTGTATGCAAGGTATAAAAAGGCCATTGTAACTTATTTTCAATCTTGCCTATAATTATTTGGTAATGTGCGTATAGTAATGTGCTAAGTGATCCCTTATCCAAGATTCGTATACCTGCAGGACAGACGTTCATCTATAGTTTGTTGTTTTCTTTGAGTTGTTGCTGTATCTGGTTTGGTCTCTGATTCATAGGATATTAATATTTTACTTTCTGTCTTTAGTTTTCCATGATGTTTTGGTTTCAGTACGCTAGAATAAGATTATCATCAGTGTGGGCCTATCTCGTATTGCTGATTTGGCGACCTTTGTACTATTTCTTCGACATCTGCCTCTTGTTAAACCAGCACACAGGGTAAAATGTCTCCTGCGGTAAAGCATTGTCCGAATGAAGCAACGAAGATTCTAGGCTTCGTACATTTTAAATAACCGACACAAAATATTTGGAAGATCGGTCGCTCCAGAAATGTTTCATCACATGAGTAGAACGATAAGAAGTACTCTGAATGGAAAGGTCAGAAGAGATACTATTTTGAAATTTTATAAAATGATGGATGTGCCATGCGTCCTTTGTGTCAATGAGACTTGGACACTGAACGCAAAGGCGTATACAGGCTAGTTAAATAAGATTTTTACGATCAGTGCTAGGAGTATCACGGAGGGACCAGATAAGAAATGATGATATAGGGAACATCTTTGCAATATACAACTTAATCAAAAGGATAAAGCAGTATAAACAGGATTGGAGAGACCATGTTGAAAGGATGCATAAGAACAGGATACCAAAAAACAAATATTGGTTTTTTAATCTGAAAGGGCGGCGGAATATTAAAGACAAATGAAAAGATGGTCGAACCAAGGAGCGCGCAACGGATCGTAAGGTCCACAGCCTGAAGATAATGATCGGTCTCTCCAGAAAAATATCTAGCTCTACTTTCGTGTTTTACTTTTTGCGGAAATTCTGTCGTGTGAGACCGCCGTTTGAGTAACATTTAACTTCTATGTCACTGTCGTTTACGTAGTGGTATTACGTGCGAGATATAGGAAGTGGCCCCTACAGAAGTATGTAACTAGTCTTTCAGGTTTGCAGTACTGCGATGTCCTACTAACCCATCCACGTAAACGTATGACAAACCTTTCCTTAACAGGAAAGGAAAGTTGAGAGAAATTGAAACGACAAAAAACTGGCAATGGAAAAGTCATTAATAACATAAATGTATAATAATAGTATATTTAAAATTCTACTCTCAGAAATGTGTGAGAGTGCACGTGTGTGTTTAAATGGGAAAGATGAATCTGATCAGATTTTATACGTTACATAATAATTGAGTGAATGCATCAGTCCCATGGGCTCTGTCCGTTATTGGGGTCAGTATTGGTACTGCACTACTTCGATAGCTCGTCAGACAATCGATAGTACCTACATTCGGTCAAAGTAAATGACGTGTGGTGCATAGAAAATACATTGTAGAGCTGAACGTTATTCGTGCACTTTTTGATTGTTGTTCGTGTGTTTCTCAGGGACTATAGGCTTAAATATACGATAGTAAGACGTCTACACGACATTACGGCATCGTTACGAATAACACACACACACACACACACACACACACACACACACACACACACACACACACACACACCTGTGACCCCCTCCTCTTTCATCCTTATCCTCCTACGGTGCCACAGCCTGGCCGTGGACTCCTATATCTTGTGACCTCCAACAGGGCCGGGTTTAGAGTTAGTGGACACCTAGGTTGTACATGTGGTGCGGATCCCCAACTACCGGGAGGCCTTTAGGTATGGAATACCCCCCCCCCCCCCCCCGGTAAAACGGAGGTCCTGGTCTCACCGTCGAAAAAATTAGAAAAATAATAAAAAAGTGATTATAGTTCTTTCTACTTTTGAATTATAATTTGTTAATAAATTATAAAATTTGTAAAATATGTTAGTTAAAAAAGTTGTTTAAAGTTAATTTGGTACTGTTCTATTATGCGTACCCGCAGACATTTTCGATATTTCGATTATGCGATTTTCAGCTTTGATATGTAGTGAATATCGCACATAATTTTAGGTAAGTGAAATAATTATACAAATTTTACTTTCATATGTTGCAAAATAGTTGGCTGGCGATTGCAATTGCTCTTGTTTGCAATTTTTTAATGGAAAACGTTTGTAGCAGTAATATATTACCGGCGCGTGCCTCTGACGCCAAAAGTTTATGTTGTTAGGTTAACATAAGATCTAAAATTACGTGGAAACCAATACGTATGTAATGTAAACTCGTTTGTTTTTTGCGAAAACCACGAAAAAACCCAACTCGAAGTAAGTCGGGGTGGCTCTTGGGCCACCCGTTGACTATTACTATACATGTCACTTTTTTGTGGCGGAACTCGTTTTTTTTCGGTAAGATTTGTTTTCCAACAAGTACTCGTTTTGTGGCTCACCAAAAAGAAACGTCAATTATAATTATAATAATCATTATTTACAATATGTAGAGCGTATATTGTCATTACTTAATACATTGGGTTTTTTGTTTTTTTCTATTAGCCATAAATATTTGTATTTTTCAGTTTACAGTTGCTGTTGTAGTTTTGTTAATTTGTAACTTAAAAAGGTTAGGTTCTTTATTTTAAGTGTTAATCTGTTATAAGCATTGTATATACACATTAAAAGTCAAGGGTTTTCCCAACAATGGCTTTTATTTATTTCAGCAGTAAACTAAAAGCTCAAAAACATTGTTACCTAACCTCCTAAATGAAAACAACACGTATTTTCGATTTACATTAAGGAATAGAATAATTTACGATTAGTACACTTCTTCTTCTTCACATCGTAATATACATGTACAATCGCATATTAAAAACATCGAAAATGTACTGCGGGTACGTAAAAAGGGACAGTCCGTTAATTTTTTCAAATTAATTTAATTGCAAACGTTTACCCCACCATATGCGGACTTTTTCTCCATCTAATAACTTCTAGTGTTCTCTGAAACACGAACCAAATAATTTTTATGCAAGTTGACTTTTTTTTTTTTCTTTTTGTTTGTGATGTGGGTCCCTATGCTGCAGCCTATGTAGCCTGTGCTTAAATCCGGCACTACCCCCACCTTAGTCCATTAGTAGCGAAATACTCCCACCTCCGCACTCTCAGTACCATTCTCGTTTTTGTGAAAACAACATCGTCATCGTTCCATCGTTTCCTTGCAAGGCGTTTTGGCATTCCATGTTTTCATGAAGCTGTTTCTGATATTCGCCTATTGTTCATCTTCAGAAAACGGCCAGTTCATTGCAGTGGTCCTTAGTTTCATGCAAATTCCTATTGTCGGCACAAAATTGAAATGGGAATCAACATCGTGGTTGTATCATGCCTTCCACTTCAACATTTCTGAATCTAACACAGTAATTTCCTAAAAAACAATTTCAGGCTATTGAATGCTGTTTACATTAGTATTACTACGTTCGTTGAGATGAAAGACAATTAGGTAGCGCTTTGGAAAAATTGAGATCGTCTTTTTACGTGTTCCTCGAGTAGCCTGGCGCGTGCCGTCGGCACGTACTAAGGTCGGGCTTTGACCGAGTCTTCAGATTGTTCTGGCGCCTGTAACTGCGCACATTGTGCTCGCCGTGTTGCCCGGAAAACGACAGATTATTCTGGAACGTCTGTAGGGTATGTATTAGCGAACGCGCTACCGGCTACCGGTGTAGAAGTTCAGTTACACCTGCCGATTTTACAAGTGCGGATAGAAGTGATTGTGGCGACTTAGTGGTAAGTGCTCACTGTGTTAATCAGTGTAATATTGTAATAAGGTGATATTTATTGTAGTTGTTGGACTAATTTAACTTGAATTATTGTATAGCCTAAGACTCCCTTTGCTGAATTTTAACCTTTGTTTGTGTCTAATTAAAGTTTTTAGTGATTTCATTGGCGCCAGTTATTCTGTTCCCACTGTACAACACAACGAACCGAACTGTGTGACCGTTGTAACGGTGTCTAGTTTTCGCTAACATAGCAAAATGATGGGTCGTATAGTAGTTTTATTTATATGCTATGCATGTTTGGTCTGCCTATGAATATTTTTTAATTTAAAAATGTTGACAAAGGCAAATCAGGTTTCTGATGTCCACAGTTATAACTTTTCTTCTTGTCTCTGCCTTTTCATTTCGACCTCTGATATTCTTGTTTCTATATACTAGCTCGTATATTGTTACGACGGTCTCACTGATCGACGTGCGGAACAGTGGAAAACAAAATAAAGACACAAACGAAGTCACCAATTACCAGCTTTAATTAATTACAAATTACAGTTTTTAAACAACACGTTACTCAACAAGATTATAATTGTACAATAGGTCCAGTTAAATTTGTCCACACGCAATAACAATGTCAACTGATAGAGTCCCGCACAATAATCACTTTTTACTAATAACCACTTGAACGCACTGGATACTTCAGTGCGGCCTTGGCAGAAACACGCACGTGCTGGGCTAAGGCAAAACCGTCATCTATGATAAGGTTTTGCCTTGATCGGGAAAGTCTTGTATGACTTATCATTTTAGTTTTATCCAAATTTAGTGATGGCCCGGTTTTTGTACTTTAATTCAGGCACAAACACATGCACATTCAGACTCATAATCACCACCATCACCACCGCCACCATGACCATCATATCAACGTCATCAACATTAACTTCTTCTTCTTCTTCTTCTTCTTCTTCTTCTTCTTCTTCTTCTTCTTCTTCTTCTTCTTCTTCTTCTTCTTCTTCTTCTTCTTCTTCTTCTTCTTCTTCGTAAATCACAGACACAATTATAAGTATAAAAGCCTGTATATTTTTATCAAAACACAATTTATAAATTTAAAATGCCTGTAAACAGCCTAGATAATTTTATCAAAATACAATTTATAAATTTAAAATCCCTGTAAACAGCCTGTATAGTTTAATAAAAAATAAATAAATAAGCATCAAAATTACTGAAAAGGCGATTGGCCATCATACTAAAAGAACACAAATTATGAGTGTAAAAACCTTGTGAACAGCCTGTATAATTTTATAAAAAAAATACAATATATGAATTTAAAATTCCTGTAACCAGCCTGTATAGTTTTATCAAAAATACAATATACATAAATTTAAAATGCTTGTAAACAGCCTGTATAATTTTATGAAAAGTACAATCTATAAATTTAAAAAAAATAATCTGGATTGGCCATAATAACAAGAAAATACAATTACAAACTTTAAAATGCCTGTACAGTTTTATGAAAAGTACAATTTATAAATTTAAAGAAAATAATCTGGATTGGCCATAATAACAAGAAAATACAATTACAAATTTTAAAATGCCTGTACAGTTTTATGAAAAGTACAATTTATAAATTTAAAGAAAATAATATGGATTGGCCATAATAACAAGAAAATACAAATCAAAAATTTAAAATGCCTGTAAACAGCCTGTTTAGTTTTATGAAAAATACTATTTATAAATTTAAAGAAAATAATCTGTATTGTCCCGGCCGCTGACATGTTCCACGCGGCATCCGAAAAGCAATTAACCATTACAAAAATTTAGGAAAACCCCCCCAAAGCCAGAAAGGGTAGTAGAAAGCTGGACAAGAGCCAGCCCCGACATAAGGTAACATGTCTGGGAGCTTGCATAGATTTGCACAAACAGGTGACTACCCTAGGTTTTAATGTGTAACCTGGCCTAATGCAGATTAAAGAGAACTCCCAAACCATCTATGAAATAAGAGAATGATTATGTGCAAAAAACCCGTGATTATAATAGATACTAGACCAGCCGGTCCAGATCTGCATGTTACATACTGCACCTACCTACTTAACTAAAATACCAGACCCCCACAAACTTCTACAAACCCATTCAGTATCAAGGTAAAAAAAATGTATAGCATAAAAAATGAGCGCTGGACACATGCCAGCGAACAGGCGTACAACTGATCTCGAGCCTAAGTACATTATCAAAGCAAGGTTACATGAAAAATTATGTCCAGCAGGGAACGCGCACAAGTAAAACGGTTTTATGCTGTAGAAAGTCAATGAAGTAGAACTTGAGGTTTTGTGGATGTTAAACGCACGCTACACGTTGTTTTCTATAGAGGCCAAATTTAGGTAATTATTGGATTAATATCATCTCGTTTTATCCAGATGCTTCCCAGGTGATCTGTGCCTTGTTGGACAGTCAGTCGGTCTTGCTGAGGGGGTGTTTACAGTGGCATGCTTACGGTTCTTTCTCCTTCGGCAGGTGAGAAACGAGAGTCTGTGCTGGCGTTTTCCGTTCAGGACATGATGGAAGATGGAAATTCCACCATGGTAGGATCAGGTCTCCGTCTCTCCGGGAACCCGGAGGTCTGTAAGAGTCTACGTACTCATGATAGAATAGAAAAATACAAAATTTAACCAACTCAGTCTGCCGAAGGGAATAGGCTGTTCACGGTCCGGTGGAAGCTCGTCGACTGATCAAATTTTGCAGTCCGCGTGCCTGATTAGAGAACCCAATTACCCGTTTTCACTAACAGATGGCGCAGGCATGCATTAACCCCGAAACACGGCGCAGCTGACAACGTGAAATAATAATCGCAATTCCCAATTCTTAATAAATTATATTTTTGTACGGTCGCCCGGTTTCTTTGAGAGACCGCGGCACACTTCTTCTTCACTTTAAACGAGTACGGTGCGAGTCAGTCAATTCCAATACAAACTACGTCCTTGATCATTATCTACGTCTTCTCCTTTCGGCTTTCAATTCAGTGTCGCTTGGGCATCTATCCTGCGGCAACCGCTCCACGCGTTTTCTTTATTTCCTTTTTTTGCACTATACAAAAATCTATAGATTTGTCTCCCTTCTTATACGTTTTTTTGTTATCCTATATTTAAGTGTATCTGACACATCCTAGTACCCTAGAACGCTAGACGAGCCGACGATCTAGGTATACACCAAAGCCAAAGTACTTGTCTTCAGGGGATCGGCGGTAAATAAGTTGTACCACGACGCGCTCGCGGTGGTTCCTTTTGGCGCCTCAGAGATCCGGTTGCCAATACAGAAAACTGAGTCATTGTCTAATAAAATAGATGATTTAAAAGAGCAATCAAAACTCTTTCGCCGACATAGCTACCCAAAATTTCTCAACTGCCACAAATACGTGTGCTTTAAGCAAAACTTATTTTAAAGAATGTAAGCGTAGTCTATGTTTAAATACTATTACAAGAATATCGTGAATACTAAAAAAAAATGTATTATTTAATTACTCCGTTTGGCGTTTGATAATTTTTGAGGCGGCAAACTTTGCAGGCAGTATTTGGCGTTTACTTCAGAGGCGGCACCAGAGCGCAGCACTGCGGTCATTTATTTCATCATGATGTATCGCGTTACACTATCGTTAACTCCAGGTCCGCTACCAGATAGCAGCACAAAACAAGATTGGGTGATTACACAATCAACGTAATTAACATAATAATTTTTTTAATGTTTTTTGTAAACTGCTGAATTATTATACTGCGTATATCACATTCCACTTTTTAACTAAATATTGCGTAAATCATAATGTTACATTGGAAAAAGATATTTGTTACATATTGTTTGTATGTTTAATGCGGCGTGTGATATGAATCTATTCACGTTTATTGTAAATACTGATTTATTATAATAACATACATATAAACACTGCTATGCCCACGTCTCATTTAATTATCGATTCAATCTTATTTGGATCTTACTTCTTTATAGAAAAAATCTCTCTTACTTTAAGAAACCAATAAGAACAAAAATTATGATTAGTGATCGAACTCTAGAACAGGTTTGCCACTTTAATTACTTGGGAATGATATTGCCTATGATAGGAATTATGGCATTGATAAGTTAAGTTAGGTAAGCTCCAGACAATTTGTGGAACAATCAACCGTATTTTTAGAAACAAGGTACTTTGAGATACAAAGGGCCCTGTACTATCCTGTGGGTGTGAATTATTGACAACTACCAAAAAAAACAAGACAATAAAATACAGGCCTAGGAAATGGCATTCATAAGAGGAGTTAAAAGGTGTTAAAATTTGACCGTATAAGAAATGAGGCCATACGAGAAGAGTCACAAGTTCTTAACTAGAATGAAAAATTAAAAGATTACAAGCAACGGTGGAAGAACACTCAGTAGGAATATCGGAGTCCAGACTGGCCGAACAACTGTGGAAATACGAAACCATACGACACAGGTGTATGAGTTGACCCAGAAAGAGATGGCTGGAGGACTTTCGAAGGCGGAACATGATGTTATGAAGATAATGACAATCTCTCTTACTTCAAATACATACGAGCAACTTTTTACAAGTTCAATCGGTTTACTCGCCACTCGACACTAAAGTTCTCGTTTGTGGTGTGTGTCCTGTGACACATCCATTTTATTTTGATTTCTTCTTTCTAATATATTTATTTGTTTCGGCTGCTACTTGAGGATCATACGTTGTTTTACAATCCACGACTCTCCACGACACGGATCAGTTGTTACAATCCACGTCTCTCTTGCTGGCGGGCATTACTACCCGTATAACCGCTACTTGAGCTTTGTTGAGTTTTAAATGCGTTTTGTTTTTAAAATAGTTGTGTAGGTTTTATGGACTACGGTTTTATTCCAAGTAATCACCACGCTCTAGTTCGCAATGAAACGTCCTGAATAAGTAATATTTGAATCATGTAATAAAATTTTTCTTCTGCTAATGTTCAGTATCGCCGTTGAGTGCACTCATGGAAATTAAAAATTCATAGTATTTTATTTTATAACTGGTGTTTTTTTACTAAACTTTAAACATTCAAACAATAATGTACTGAGCAATACATCACACCCACACACACGCATGCATCATACAAATGTGTTATTTTACTGTAATTCTTTAGTGTTTCTTGCAATTATTATTGTAATATTAGCCTACTGTAATCTAATTCTTCTACATTACATCTAATTGTTTCATCTATCGATAAAATCATTAATTACCAGCTTTAACGAGTCAGAAATAACAATTTAAAACCAACACAATACTTTCATACAGTAATTCTAGCTAAATTTGCCCACACGCAACAATAATTGTCAACTGTTATGAGTTCCGCACCAATTATAACACTGTAATCACTTTCTACTGATCACTTCTTCCGCACTAAATAAATCGCCCACTGTAACTGACTTCTAAGTCGGCCGCTCTTGCTTATATAGGTACTGTAGGTGTTCAGAATAATTTTCTATTCTTTTGGCGGCGTGCCAGCATAATTTGCATAGTTACAAGTGGTCTCAAACAGTCTGGAGTGCTACGATAGTGGTCGGGCTTGACTCAGACGCCACACGCTTGGTTCGTCGAGAAACGTGTGGAACGCCACTCTCGCCTTTTCGAGAAGGTTCATTAACTGTCGTAGCAATATTATTTATTATGAAGTATATTAAATTACTGCACGAGTGACGCAAATCAATACTTTTATCTCTACCGTTGGCCATTTGTCTACAGCTGAGCAAATGGAAAAATTTACCTACTTCGGATCGCTGCTAAATGAGGACAATTTGAACAGCGAGGAAATAAATTCAAGGATAGCAAAGGGGAACAGAGCGTATTTTTCAAACAAGAAACTATTGTGTGGGATTCTAAGTCATAATTCTAAACTGAAAATTTATGAAAGCCTTGTAAGACCAGTAAGTGATTTACGGTTGTGAGACATAATAGACCTGGCGGAAGGAAGATGAAGAGCTTAAACGATTTTAGAGGAAAATACTTTTAAGAGATTTTGTGGACCAATAGTAGTTCAACAAGATGCCACTTGGTGGGTCCGCATGAATCTTGAACATTATACATTATATAAACAGCAAAAACATAGTAAAGTTTATTAAGTCACAGAGAATTAGAAGGGTAGGACATATTTATAGGATGGAGAAGACCAGAAATACGAGAGAGCTATCACAGAATGGAAACCCTTAGAGTGTAAGCTTAGAGGAAGGCAGAAAAAGAGGTGGAAGAAGTGTGTTGAGGAGGACCTGCGAACCTGTTGGATCGGAGGTTGGAGGATTGTTGCTGAGAACAGAAGAGAATGGTGTAGGATTGTTTAGGAGGCCAAGTCTCATACAGGGATGTACAGCCAGAAGAAGAAGAAGAAGAAGAAGAAGAAGAAGAAGAAGAAGAAGAAGAAGAAGAAGAAGAAGAAGAAGAAGAAGAAGAAGAAGAAGAAGAAGAAGAAGAAGAAGAAGAAGAAGAAGAAGACGAACAACAACAACAACAACAACAACAACAACAGCAGCAGCAGCAGCAGCAGCAGCAGCAGCAGCAGCAGCAGCAGCAGCAGCAGCAGCAGCAGCAGCAACAACAACAACAACAACAACAACAACACAACAACAACAAGTTGGTCAATCGTCTATCAGTTTCTGTTATTTTGGGTATGTCCCACAATAACTTTTCAACGCATTAACCGAGTTTTGTAAAGCTCGGCTTTCGTGTCCATACGTTTACCTATTGTTCCACGTTGGTCACCAAGATGAATTTCCGTTATTGTTATTGTTCCGTTATCTTTACCAAGTGTGTATGGAGTCCATGGTTTTGTCGTCTTCTGTACTCGTTGTTTTCTTTGACCCAAGATTTTCCTCAGGATCTTTCTTCATTTGGATTCCAGTTTCTCAGTCAGACATTCTTTCTTCATCATGAGAAACCTGTGATGAATTCAAAAAATATTAAAGAAAATTGAAGAAAGTGTTTATAAACATGATGATTTGCCGATGGTCAGCCTATCCTGCCGGACTCGGAAAGCGGCTTGCAGGTGGCTGTAAACTCATTGAGTCAAATCTGCAAGGATTTAGGATTACAGACCTTTATATTGACGGCTTTCTACGGAGCTGATCCCATATGAGGAAAAATTATTATAGTCGGTACTTTCTGAAGCATCTAGAATGCAAGAAACTAGATATATCTAGAATATAAGTAACAGAAATGAGGTTCTTGAGGACTGTAAAGTGTTGTACCAGGAGATGTCTTATCAGAAATGATCATATTAGAAAGGAGCTAGGCATAGCTTAAATGAGAAAATCTCCCGGTACAAAACGGAGTGGCGGTTACACTTAGAGAGAATGGATTCAACTAGATTTTCAGAGAGCTTTGACTATCATTCAAAACGGAAGAGAAGTGTGGAAGACCCCGTAAGCGATGGTCGGATGACTTCCATTGAGACTGGAAAGGGTACTAGCCTAAGCCGTAAAGGATGACGACGACGACTGTTCTAAACCAGGTCAGTAATTCTGAATATCTGGGCTGTCACGTGTCTTACATTACTATTAAATGATGTGGTAAACAAACTGCACCAGCTCAACCATATGTGTGGTGGGACGATCAGGAGAACTCTCAATTTAACGAGTAAAGAAACACGCCTGCAGTTCTCCAAGATGATGGCTTTTTCCACGCTTTTCTGTGAGTCTGTCAACTGGATTTCAAAGACATCTCATGTCCTCGTCTTCGAGCGGCCAAGTGAGCTTTTCCAGGCACGTGACAGTGTATATTCTTTAAGACCGTAGAAGTAATGTCGATATACTTCAGCAGGAACTGAACATTACGAGTATACTCCATAAGACGTCCCAATATAGGCATGTCGATATACTTCAGCAGGAACTGAACATTACGAGTATACTCGATAAGACTTCCCAATATAGACATGTCAATATACTTCGGCAGGAACTGAACATTACGAGTATACTCGATAAGACTTCCCAATATAGGCTAATACACTCTGTTAATATTATTTAAATTTCGTTTTTGGTCACATGACACGAATGCGTCCAGAGACATCATTGACCGACCCGACCTTTGACTGTTTTGAAAATAAGAAAACCAAGAGGGCCTGGTTCACCGTGATCCTGCAAGAAGTCGGGTCACGCGTGAAGACTCCAGAAAGAAACAACGCCTGACGTTCTACAAGATACAAGCCCTACCCACACTTCTCTATGGACCTGACTTAACGAAACGTCAGCCCAAACTGAGAATTCAAGCGGCCGAAATGAGATTTCTCAGCCACGTGGCAGGATATAAGCTTCATGATGTAAAAAAAAAAAATGTCGATGTACGACAGAAGGGAAGCTGATTATTATGAGTATACTTGATAGAGTTGCCCAATATTGACTTAAAATGGTTAGAAAATATTAACCAATTGACGATTACCACATCCCCAAATAACTATGGAATTATAATTGGCAAGGTCGGAGAAATTTGGGGCGTCAGAAGAAGTGTTGGACGGGACCGGAACAAACAATGTTTGGCTTAATCCTTGCTGTAGATGATGATAATGATTTCTGTTCTAACGTTGTTGCGCAGGACTCTATTTAATACACCGCACATCCGTTAATACTTATGTCCCGTATTATTAGTATCTCTGTTCTCCTAATAGCTCACTTGTTGTTGGAGTCAATTGAAATCACTGACTTCTCCACCGAGCTGTCACGTATTAAAATTATGTTCTTTCTGGGTTGCCAATCGGAAAAACATTACCGGTATTTTCTATTTGGGAAACAGATGTTTGCAGATTAAAAATGACCTAGTTTAAACACTGATTCTTTCAAGGCTGTATTTCATTGGACCACTTGATTTAACATCTCACACACATCCGATTCCAATGTACATGTTTCCAGCCACCGTTATGTCTGTTTTCTGTTGTTCTGTCTTATCTCGTATTCGTTAAAATTTTGTTTAATTGTTGCCCGATTCCTGCAGGATGTCTATGTACAACACGTCTATTAAATTCAGATGATGAATAATTAACCGACAACCATTTGCATTTTTGAATTATGTAAATTTATGTAGATTCCGAAAAAAAAGCTAACCGACTTTTCATCTGTCTGTGGGTGAAAATTAAAACGGGTTGGAAGGGTTAGAATTCAATATTGCGGCGTGTAGGGTGGAATAGCGAGGCAAGGTTGGCAGCAGTGGGTGTTCGCTGGGCTGAATGCGCCCGTCACGTCAGTGGGCCGCAGCCAGGTCTAAGTGCCGCGTCACGTGTGTGTGTGCGCCAGTGGTGAAATTGTTGTTCCTTCTCATTGTAGTGATGATTGTTGTGTTTCAGTGTTTGTTGGTCTGATTGTTGTTGTTGTTGTTGTTGTTGTTGTCGTGTGTGCGTGTACGTGTGCGCGCTTGTGGATATAACACAGTGGTTGTGTGACGTATCCCCGCTTGACTCCTGCACTGCGGAAAGGTATGTTGAAATATATCTATTATATCTAGAAGTGTATCATCGTCATCATCAGTAGCACTTATGTTTCCATTGCTAAGCAAAAGCCTCCCCAGGCATTCTCCTGACCGACTCAATGAACAACACGCGTACACACACACACGCACACAGGGACAAAACTAATAAACGTGTAGATACATATAAGAAGTTGTGCCTTGTGTATACGTCTGCGTAGATATTTGTTTTGCTCTCTGATTTCGACATCATTTTTCTATATCTTCTTAAGAAGTGGAACCTTACACATAAGAGAAGACTAGATTTTTATTTAAATGATACTATTATCTTATGTTGTTAGTATGAAAATGAAAATAATAAAAACATTAAATTGAAACTAATAACGTGATATTAGCAAAAATACTGTTTCATTGTTACCTTATATACGCGTACTACATACTGCATTGTTAATATATTATTATATCTTCGGGAGTTTTACATTAATTGTCTTCTTCTGAGTTAGAAATAAAGTAAATAATTTCAACTTTGATAAGCTTTTTATTAAGTACTATACACAAATCATGAGATATATATGTATATAATTGGGTTGTTACAGCTAGTGCCGTCTCCCTTCCTTCAACTTGGCTTTCCAATTCTCCCGATGTTCCCATTGTCCTTCCTCAAGTCCTATACGTTGCATATATTCATCCACTTCGTCCCTCCAAGATCTTCTCGGTCTTCCCCTTTTTGTCCTTCCTAATGGACTCCATTCCGTCACTTTGCTGATCCACCTATTTTGGGCTCTCCGGACATGACCGTACCCCACCAATCTTTTTTCTTCGATGTAGTCAATTACACTTCCTTCCGTTTCAATTCTTCTTCTGATCCCTCGTTTATTATTCGGTCTGCTCTCGTTATTCCACAGCACCTCCTCCAATATTCCATCTCTGTTGCAAGAATCTTTCTTTCATTCTTTTTGTTAATAACACATACTTCTGCTGTATACGTCATAATGCTTTGTAATATGGTCTGATATATCATTTTTTGGTGCTTTTTCTAATATTTTTGTCCCATGTAACACTGTGTAATTGTCTATGCCCTAATCTACTTTTTATTTCTTCTTGCGTTGTGCCTTGTTTACTCAGTGTGAATCCTAGGTACTTGAATTTGTCTGTTCCTCTAATTTTAACATTTTCGTCTACTTCTATATCTGTTGTTTCTTCATATCTAATTGCCAAGTATTCAGTCTTTTTTATGTTTATTTCCAATCCCATCTTTATGTATTCTTCATTCAACTTTCTGACCATGTAGCTTACATCTTCAAATCGTGAGATATACGTAAGTAAATATTTTCTTTACGTTTATATCTAAAGAAATATATTTATATTATAAATAAAGTACTGCTAAGACTGTCAAAATAAGTATGATATATTATAATTTAATTTAAATTTTTTTTTTTAAATATTATTTATTATGCAAGTCACACACACACACACACACACACACACACACACACACACACACACACACACACACACACCAAATTAATAAACAGAGTTAAAAGATAATAACAACTATAATCTTCTATATGTTTTTCTAAAAGGATATATAATTATAATATAAATGACTATTATATATAAGTATATAAATAATTATATAGATATTATATATATCTAAAACATATAATATTACAATATATAATATTACATATATTTATGTCTTGCATACATAACTACAGTAAAATATATTTTTATAAATAAACCAATATACGATATCAAATTTTAAAAATAATTATGAAATTGAAACAAAAATTAAGAAACAAAAAGTCATGAAACAATAAACACGTATACATACAACACACACACACACACACAAGTTTATATATATTTTTTTCTATGTAACTCTTGACGTTCCTTACAGTACTTTCAGTATGTTATATATTATATTATAAAATAATAAATAATAGATTGCAATAGATAGATAAGTATAGATAAATAAAATAGATAAATATAAAATAAGTAAATAAATACATACATATATAAAATAATAAAAATATCATATAATTTATTATAATGTTTCTAGAAAAACGGGTGTGTTATTAGCGAAATAAGTTGTTGAGCACAGTGGGGAGCGTTCCTTTTTCCCTCTTAGAATTGAAATCCTTCATCAATATCATCAGTATTTTTGCTGCTGCCTCTTTTAAACATCTTTCATCCCCACAACCGTCATATTTATTACGCTAGCCAAAGTGGATGTGGCAGAATACGTATATATAATTCTCTCTCGGCCGTTGGTTTTTCTCTCCGCACGATATTTCGCATATTTCCTGGGTTTTATTTTACCCATACTTCACACGGAATTATCGTTTATCTGTATTAGAGTACATGATCTGCACTTTGCCAATAAAATTTTTACGTAAACTCTTCACATATCGTTTGGAGCCTCTAACCCCCCCCCAAGTTTGATCCTTCACTTTTCACAACAGTGACCCATCTATCTGTGTTAACCCCGGCTACGCCCGTGTATAATATTATGTGGCACGTCGCAGTCGGTTCACAAACACATAATATGGGCCTACACTCGTTGATGACAGCCAGTAAATAATATTTTATTATTTAAATCTACCTTGGGTTGTATATTTCTAAGTGGTTCTGTGTTTAAAACATAATTGTCTACGTGAAATATCTTCTTCTTCTTCTTCTTCTTCTTCTTCTTCTTCTTCTTCTTCTTCTTCTTCTTCTTCTTCTTCTTCTTCTTCTTCTTCTTCTTCTTCTTCTTCTTCTTCTTCTTCTTCTTCTTCTTCTTCTTCTTCTTATTTTTCTTCTTGCTCTTGTTGTTCTCTCTTACTTGTTCTTCTTATTCATCTTGTTACCGTTTCTTGTTCTTGCTCTTCTTATTCTTCTTGTTTCTCTTCTTCTTATTCTTCTTGCTCTTGTAGTTCTCGTTTTTGTTCTTCGTATTCACCTTGTTCCCGTTCTTGATCTTGTTTTTCTTATTTTTCTTGTTTTCGTTCTTGTCTTTTTCTTTTCATTTTTCTCTTTCATCTTGTTCTTGTTCTTGTTCTTGTTTCTGTTCTTCTTATTCTGGTTGTTTTTGTTGTTTATCTTGTTCTTCTTCTTCTTCTTCTTTTCTCGTCAACCCAAAGGCAAGTTTTTCCCTTCAGAAGACAGTCTCTTAATCATTACACACCTTCTTCCTCCGTTTATCTCCATACATCCTTTTCTGGCCCATCTTCCCACTCTATGCCTCTCAATCATTCCCTCGATAATGGCGGTGAACAAGTTTGAACGGTGTGTGGTAGGTGTCCAACCATACTGCTTTCCGCAGTGGTTTCAATCAGAATCTTTCTTACCTCCATTCTCTTTAAACCCTCATTATTAGCACTCTTTCTGTGATCGATATTCCTGAGACCTACTCCTCCAGCACTACATCTCAAGAGCCTCAAGGTAGCTCCTCACCAGCTTCCTCAGGGGACAGGTTTCTGAGCCACATGTGCACACGCTACAAACGAAGCATATTATACACGCGAAAATATGAGAAACACACACAAATGCAGATTTTGCCCGGCACCTAGTTGACATCGTTTCGTCCAACAACAATTTGATAATTAAGTGGCTTAATAAAATATTTATCATTTTTAAATTCCAAGTAAAAACTAAGAAAAAATAACATCAATTTGTATCAGAGTGTCTGACGTAACTGAGAATTAGAAAATAATACAATAATTTTTCGGTGTATGTAAATATCGCGGTCTCATTAAAACATTTTCGTTAATTCAGTGAATGAGTATCGTCCTGTGTTTCAACAAGATTTCGTGTAGCGTTCGTTATTGGCTTACTATCCTGCTCTTCAAGATTTTATTAAATTCAGAGTATGTTCTGTTCCCGGCTGCAATTGTTCTCCTATTCGTCAAGGTCTTCACTGACAGTAGAACCAAGGTATGAAAATTAGAGACTGCTTCAAAACAGTAATCATGAAACACGTAATGTCGCTGATACTGTACGCGTCTCTTCCTTTACCACATTATTATTTTTTTATTTACACTCATTTACGCAAAAGCCTTGTTTTGCGTGCTTTTCATCCAGTTTTGGGATGGCTTCTTTAACAGAAAGCACAGATCTTTCAACTTGTATTCCTGTGTTTCAACACACTTGTGTTATTCAATTTGACTCATGTTTCAACAGAATTCATGTAGCGTTCAGTAAAATGGCTGCCGTGGGACTGCGACCGTTTAATAACTTTATAATGTTGACTTTGTGTAAGACGATTAAGTCGCCTTAGGTGACGTATATTTACGGTGCATAATGCTCTGTAAGTACATTTTAACGTGAGTGGACCACTGCAGTTTTAAATATATTATATTGTTTTTGAAGTGATACTTCATTCATTTAGTTTCACGTCACGAAACACGAGCTTCCATTGCGTTCAGGACTTATAATGAAGCAGAGAAAAAGTGCAAAAAATATTACTATCCTTTTATTTGATAACTGCCAAATGTTATGTTAGTCATTTTGTATTTTTAATTTTATATATATTTTATATATTGTTACGCAATTAGGAACGTTCTTGGAGTGTGTCGTTCTACATGTTTTTCGGCTATCCCAGCAGAGGCCAGCTGTAATACTAGGGCTATATCAAATGTCATTTAAACATTCTGGTTACACGTTTTACTACTAAAACATTACTTCGGAATTTTCAGTGTTTATTGAATAATCGTCTGCATCACAATTGGTATTTTTACTAAAAAAGTAAGTAATCGGATGTCTCGTAATTTTTCTTACAACTGAAAAAATCTCTGATATTGAACTTTTATCTAATAATAAAAAGTCATCAAATAATACAATTTTATCTTACGCTCCAAACATTAAAACATTAAAAACGCGCCAAAATTCCTGGTAACAGATATTGGTCGAATAGAGAGGGTTCGAAAATTTACGTGTCTAGGAGAGATAATTCAAGAGAATGGCTTGGAAAAATCTGCTATAGAAGAAAGGATTCATAAGATGGAAATGGCATATGGTATAAGTAAAGATATTTACAATAAAAGTGCATATCTAAAAATGTGAAAATAAGGCATTACAGTACAGTAGTGAAGCCAGAATGCCTATATGCAAGGGAATGTCTAGCATTGAATTATAATTTAGACAAATTAGAAATATTGGAAAGACGAATTATTAGAAAAATATTAGGCCCACAAAAGACTTCAGAAGGTTTGAAATTAAGAAGTAATGATGAAATATATCAAAGTATAGAAAATATAACAGAAACAATGAGAAAAAGAAGACTATTATTTTTTGTACGTTTATAGCCTATACGTCGACAATACGTTGACAAAGAAAATCTTCAGATATCTGTGGGGGAAGAAGTCAACATCAAGTTGGATTAAAGAAGTCCAAAAGGATTTAGAAAAAAATAATATACACGCAGAAGAAGCAATTGAAAGAGAAGTTTTTCGGGCAAAAGTGTTGAAAATGGAGGGAGTCCAGAGTAGGAGAGATGAAAACGCAGGATCAAAGTGGACTGAAGACAGGAAGAAGAGACACAGTGAGAAGATGAAAGAATATTGGAAGAAAAGTAAAGAACAAAGAGTAAAGAATTGAAATTGGCATGTGATCCTTGGATGGCCGATAATAAAACAAAATTATCTTATAAAAAGTAATGGCCTTTATAGGAAATGAACCGGTTCGGACCAAAATATGCATAGACATCACATGCATAGAACAAGTAAGACATTTCAACTCTCTTAGACGTGACATTACTTATAATCAAGATAGAGATATAGAAAATAAAGTGACGAATTTCACAAGAATCGGTGGAACGACTTGGAGAACGTTGAGAAATTAATGTAGAAAATAAACCCAAACAAAAATTTTATAAAACAATGGTAATACCTACACTACTGTATGGTTCTGATACTTGGGTCATAAAGAAAAAAGATGAACAGAAGATACAAGCAGTAGAAATGAAATTTCTGGGATCAGTTAAAAGGTGTAGTAAACGAAATTACATAAGAAATTAAGAGATAAAAAATGATTTAGATATTTTTGCAGTCAATGAAATTATTAAAGAATACAGAAGAAAATGGATTCAACACATCAATGGAATGGAAGAAAGTAGAATACCGAAAATGTCAAAAGATTACAACCCTAGAGGCAGAAGAAACGTTGGTAGACCTAAGAAAATGTGGACTGTGGAATAGGAACAGGTCGCTAAAGCCTAAAACCGTTAAGAAGATGGTGATGATCATCATCATCTAATAGTAAATGTATATTATTATTATTAAGGCTGTACAATGTTTACACATTTTCCGGAACCAAAGGTTACAGAAGTGACTGAATTCTCATTTAACTTTATTGAATCTATCCGGCTGCAGTCTGTTTGGTTTTTTAACATTTACTTTTTTCCAATGAATGGGGAGTTGGCCCATTGCATTAACCCCCAGCCTGGAGGACCAGGCAATTTTTAATCAAGGTTACTTCCCTTAGCCTTTGTTAAACCAATATCCAACTACAAGGCAGCAGCTGCTAGTTTTAGCCAGCCCCGGTTATTTTATTTCCCCGGTACCCACCACATCTATTTGTCACCTGGGGAAATGCCCGATTGGGGGACTAGCAACTCCTCACGGGATGATAAATGTATTCCGTCCAAGATACTGAGCGACTTCTGCAGCTAAGCGAGCTTCTACTTTACTAGTATAAAATAAATATTTTAATAGTTTCTGTAGAAATCAAAAAAACTGTTTTGCAGTACTGGACGTTTCGGATTACAGTTTGTGGATTTCCATTCCTAAGAGACCAACAGTTACGTGTTTCCTTGTGTGCGTTAAATTTCGTCTTTGCAAGGAGCCGACAATTTAATCAACATGTCGGTGTTCTAATCTCCGCTAGTACGTGCTGAGGCGACTTTGCCGTTATCTCCAACGTTACCAGATTTATAATTAAGTTTTACATTCCCTCAGTTTTGTTTGTTTACGTGTTGTTGTCGGCAAAGCGCGCGCACCAGATTGCCGACGATTTCAGCACAGCAACTAAAAAGTAATTGAATTGCTTAGTTAACCCGACTCGCCGCGGTGAAGTTGCTTCGCCGACAATTTAAAAGTTTTCCGTTGAGTAAAAGATACTTTGAAAACAATAAGCCACATATTGGCAGTTGTTTGCGGTTTAATTTTTCGATTCGTTAGTTTTGATTTTTTGGTAGCCTGTAGTAGTAGGTACATGTTTCAGATACGAAACAATATAATTTAAATTTCCATTGAAGGATGTGATTTTTTTATTAAATCTTAATTACTTATAATTATTTAATAATTATTATTAAATATATAAAATTATTTATATAATGCAACATTACAATTTTTGTATACTGTATTGTATCTGAAGAGTACTCTACGTAATTGTCGAATTAACTACCAGCTAGAAATCATGGGACTTCTGTGTTAGTTACGTGAAGTACCTTTTGTTGCAAAACATTCTTGTCTAAGTAGAGAGGAGGAAAATTTTTTGGCGTGGAATAAATGCTAATAAAGTATTAATTTATAAATTAAAACAATAAAAATTAAAAGAAAATATGTATTACATGTCACCTTTTAAAATAAGCTGTTTTACAAGAATTAGTAGTAGCATACACATTATAAATCACATATATATAATACACGAACAACAAAAATTAAACAAAGATATTAACATATAAACAACAAAGATAAAACATATATATAAAGGAATTATAAAAATATTTCAATTACTTGGGTATATGACATTTAAATATAGAATTCAAGTCATTATTTTCAATCACTTTATTTGTTATCCTATTTTATGTGTCTTTCTTTATTATAAGCACGTGCTAACGTTCCTCGATGTGCTGTTATTCTGGTTCGAGCAGCAGATCTTTCTGTTGTTCCCGTGTGCCCAATGAGAGTGCTTCTGGACGTCGTTCTGTTTTATTAGCTTAACGTGTCCTTATCAGGAATCGGTTGTTTTTTTTTTGTACAAGGACGTTTATTTCAATAACGGTGAAATAGTGTAGTGAAAATGTATGACAAAATATGTGTGTGTGACCGCTTATATGTGTGTGTGTGTGTGTGTGTGTGCGTCTGAAACTATTCTTTTCATCCTTTGGGATTCATACTCCTTTTCATTCTTTGGTATTCATAAGCTTTTCCATTATATGCGACTCATATGCTGTCGTTTAACACTAACACGTATATATCGCTACGTTTGTTGAGATGAAGTCAATTACGTAACGCTCTTGAAGATTCGAGACCGTCGTCCTACACATTTCTCGACTAGCCTAGCGCAAGCAATTGGCACGTTGCATTCATGGTCGCACTTTTGACCGAGTCTCCACATTGTTTCAGCGTCTCTAACTACACACATTATGCTCACAGTGCCGCCCGGATAATGGAAGACAATTCTGGAACCTCTGCGGGGTATATATAAGCGTCAGCGCCCGGCTTAGAATTTCGGTTACTGTTGGCGATTTATGCAGTGCGAATCAAGTGCTTGTTGCGGATTAGTGGAAAGTGATTATTGTGTTAATTAGTGCGAAACTGTAATTAGTTGGCGTTTATTATTGCTTGTGGACAAGTGTAACTTGAATTATTGTTGATTTCAAATAGTTGTTTGTGACTAATTAAATTAAATTGTTAAAATTACCTTGTGTATCCAGATTCCCTTCCTTGCAACTTCTTTATTTAATATTCACAACGCGTTTCGAGACTTATAGTCCCAATATCAGGTGATAAAATGTGTTCACTCACATGGAGTACGTCAATTAATAAAAGTCACACACATCCCGTTATTTAAGCGACTCTCAACTCGCGTTATCTCACGATGCACATCGCTACGGATCTCGCGAGTGACTAACGATTCTACATCATACTGTGCCCGCACTTAATGTGTTCTTGCCTGTGCCTGTGCCTGCACTTAATAGCGCACTTAATTAAGTCTTGAAACCCGTTGTGAATATTAAAAAAAGCGGTTGCAAGGAAGGGAACCAGGATACACAAGGTAATTTTAACAATTTAATTGTACGTCAAACTTGGAGACAACAGGAACTATGACTAATTAAAGTTGGTAATTTGTGACTTCATCGGTGTCTGTTATTTTGTTTCCACTGCACAACACGACAATCAGTGAGACCGTCATAACGATATCCTTTTTGTTTTCCTAAGATTAAACAGTCATTGTCGGACTAAAATACAGAAATTAAATCTGTCTTGAAGTGATTAAGAAAATGGTTTCAATGTTCTTGAGGTCGGAAACGTATTTAATTTAAACGACATCGTGACGTTGAGGTGTGTATGCACGCGCGCGCGCACGACTGCCAATATTGTGCAGCCGCTACAGGTGTACGCAGTGGGACGTGTTGCTTCCAATCACAGCGGTCGATCTGATTGGACTCCATTGAATGACGAGATTTATGTAGTGCGTAATTTCCGCGGCTTCGATGTTGCCCTCTTTATACGTAACTGTGTTGACAGCATTGTGTATGCAGTACATCTGTTAGTAAAATTTTACATTTTGTCATTTTGTTACGAAAATGTATTTTGTCATATTACTTAACTAAAAAAAAATAATAATTAAACAATAATTTAATTATCAAAATTATTTTATTAAACTTATTATTAAAAGAAATAATAATTAAAACTTAAAAAATAATTAAAATAAGTGTTTAAAAAAAATGTCTGAATAAGGGTTAAAAGCGAGGTATTGAAATATAGTATAACTTATGATAGCATTATATAAAGTATATATAATATAGGTACCTGTAAATATAAAATACAGGCCTCGGAAATGGCGTTGTTTAGAGAAGTTAAAAGACGTAAACTTAATCAAACAGAATGAAAACTTCATCATCATCATTATCATGATGATGAAACTGCCATGTCTAAACTGAAAGTATTCCGTGCAGACACAAGCAAAAGTTAGCACTGAAAAGATCTAATGAATTCACGCCGCTTTGCAAAAAGTTCAAAACTGTAGCCCAGTTGGCAAGTAACTGTAGTATTATTAAATTTAACCCCGTTTTTGCATACTTTTTTCATATTGGCCTAGACTACTAACATAATATGGCAAACAGTAGACTAAAAATGTCCAACTTGGATTTCGAAGCCAAGTGTATTGAATTATTTGTATCCATTTTAAACGACGGTTGTGGTATTAGTATTAGGGGAGGACGGGTAATTCCACGCACCTAAGAGTTTTATTTTTTTGTGCTATAGCTGTTCACTAAAAGTCATAATAAAAACATATAAACAAGAGAACAACATATAAATAGTTAATAAAAAATTACGTTTTAATATTTTCACCAGTGATTAAAAGTTTATTACAAATTTATAAAATTGCTGCAATGCGTGGTATTTCCCTCCCCTAGTGGATAATGATACGCATGGCATGGGGTAATAATACGCACGTTAGAAGAACTCAAAACATAGCTTTATTGATAAAAAAATGTGTACTTTACATAATAAATTGACATTTTTCTACATATTTGGTAATATATCATGTATTTACATTTAGGCCTAAGATTTAAAGTAAATCTACATTTAAAAAATTCATTATTTATAAAGGATAAAAATATGCATAGTATTTACTTATCAGCACAGAGCCTATCATAAATTCTACATGAAACCTAGGTTAAAAATTGTCTTGTTCAAATTAATTATCAAGTTTTATGAATTTTATGGTTTAGACAAAAGGTGAATCAAAGAAACAATAAATATAAACAAAAAAAGAAAAAATTAACAAAAATGAAAATAACACATGAACCAAACATAGCATGTCATATAAAAGAAACTAACAAACAATGACATCAAATTGTCTATTTATTCAATTATGTCTTATTAGACATCCTTTCTTTGCGTAAACAGTGGTCGCAGGTGTAATTTTCAGCTGTATCCCAGCCACTGCAATCTTCATGTGACCATAAGCTGCACACAACACATCTAAAACACATTTCTCCATCCCGGCCGAACTCCCCACATACAAGACACACATCTTCAACACGTTCTGGGTTAATATCGTCTAGCTCATCGTCGTCATACAAATCTTTAACGTCCACAACTTCAGAGCATTCACTGTTGTCACTGTTCTCATAAACTCGCCTTTTTCTCTGTTTACATTTACCTGTATTTGTCAGAAACAATTTTTTAATGACACAAGTCTTTTTTGGCATCTTTTCCCTAATTTATTCAAGATTGAAATCCTACTTTCTTTTTTTATTTTGGCAGCGATGAGTTTATATTTTTCAGGTGTAGCTGTTAAAATTGTACTGCATTATTTTCGGTTACTAACTTTCATTCTTTTAGGCTGAGGCTTAGGTAAAGGAGAAATATCAGTCACTTTAACTGGTTTTGTGCAGTTTTCTTGGACACGTAATGGCACATTGCTTGTTGATGAACCAGCAATCTGATCATTCTCCCGTATTAATTTCCTATGTTGATTGGAATCACTTTTGTTGCTGTTCTCCGCTTGATCTATTTCCTAATTCTTCTAGTTCAATGGGCAGAAATTGCTTTGCTGGTGCAAAATCTTGTTTACCAAACTTATCTGGGTTGTAGGGCAGTATACCCGCAGCCCTAAACCCTGAAATTGCATTATCTAGTGTTGCTACCTTTTTGAATGCCCCATTCAACAGCTCGGCTAAATCATAGGGTGTAATCCTCTCCATTACATTGCTCTCAAGTAGAGTTCACACTCTCTGTTAAACGCAGCTTTTAAAGGTCCAAAAAATGTCAAGTCCAAGGGCTGCAATCGATGGGAAGTATGCGGCGGTATGGTTACCATGACAATGCCATGTTTTCGAAAATACTCAAAGATTTCTATCGAGATATGGTTGCTATGGTTATCCAAAATTAATAAGATCTTGTGAGCTAGGCTTTGTGTAGTTAGCTAAGTGCTTGAGCCATTCGAGTAAAAGTTCCTCGTTGCTCCACCCATTCTTGGAACAACTATAAACAGCACCAATTGGACCTCCTTTTTTTAACTGTTCTGACATTCTCTGTCGACGATAGATCACCATCGGAGGGATATAGTGACCAACAGCACTAAAAGCGCATATTATTCTAATATTTTTTCCACGCTCCCACGAAACCGTAGCTCCAATCTGTTTAACTCCTTTCGGTCCTAAAATCTTGCCTGGCTTGTGTACCGTTGTGATACCCGATTCATCTACATTATAAATGCGATTTTCAGTAAAGTTATATTTTTTGAGAAGGGAATTCAGATTTTCAAAGTATTTTTTAACGCCCTCCTCATTAAAGTTGTTATTCGGTTTATGCTAGTTGGTTCCGGTTCTCGCAGACTAATTCCCTAATTTCTCTTCTTAAACGAAGTTAGCCAATCCCTACCAGCCATTTTAGCTTCATTATCGAAATTGTGAACTACACCATTAGCGTCTGCGTACTCAAAAGCTAGTCTTCTAACCTGGCGCCCATTCAACCCATGGAAAAGTTAAGCGAATTTTATTATATGGTCTGCCAACTCTTTTTCTTGCACTTTATTGAAAACTGTCTTTCTTCCGAGTCTCGGGTGTCCCACCTGCCCACTCTTAATTTTTGTTCTCAGGGTAGCTTCATGGATTCCAAATGCTCGACTGACTTCTCTAATTTTCCTTCCTGATTTTATCGCAGCTATCGCCTGCTTTAGCGTTTCTTCTGTCCATTTTCCTTTTTCGGTTTGTCTTTCATATTTTCGTGGCATCTACAAAAAAAAAGAGTTTCTAGTAATATTGTAGGCTTATAGACAATTTTAAATTAAAAGAATTTTACCACAAACAACGCGAAGGGGAATACCACGCATAGTAGGGTAATACCACGCATTATGGCGAGCTGCGTACAATTACCCCCCCGACGACATTCAAACATTTTAGTAACACATCGTTAAAACTACTTGTTGAAATCTAACGAAAACTATGTCACATTATTGATCAATACCTCACTAGTCACAATATACACAATAAGTATAATTATTACTGATAATAGCATAACGTACCTTTAAAGAAGACAGTAGAAAAGTTACATCAAAAACAGAGAATAAACAATAACGCACGCACTGACCACAAACAACTATCAGAATGGTTGCCGTTGACGTAGTTCCACAGAAGTCCGTAAGCGGAATGCAGCAGCACCTGTCAGTGACATCTCTGGCTTATTTTGACGACGTAATAGAACTGCGTGCCATTACCCACAGCGTGGAATTACCCCTCCCTCCCCTACGCGTATTATTGTACTGTCGAAAATTTAAAATTCTCAGCCATTCTGCACGTTAGTATAATTGAACACTGTGTCTACGAATTGATACAATGTCATTATTTTTTCTTAAGGGTCCCAACAAAAAGCGGACACTTCCATAATTATTCACTTTTCCCTTAAAAAAAGTTTGTGCTGTAAATATCTTAACACTAGATTCAATACAAGTCTTTAACTTATTTAACAATACGTTTTTACAACAGTCGTATCAACGTTCTGGACAACAATTTTGATCTATAATAAATAAGGTCTCGTTTTGTTACACGGTTAATGGAATGCAACGTCGATGTATTCAATGAAATACCTTAGCGGAGTAGAAGAAGCATTTATAAATGGCGGACATTGAAAAACTAGCTAAAAAACTGTCAAATGTAAAGCAGAAGAAAGAAAATGATTTACAAAGGTCTATTTATACCTTGCATACAATCTGACAGAAATACTACTTTAAGATTTCAAATACTAAGACAAAGTAATGGCCTTCCTAGGGAAGAGCCCTGTGAGAGCAAAAGTTGTAATTGATAATGGCGTTTTGGAGCAGGTGTCACGTTTTAATTATTTGGGATGTGATGTGTCATATAGGAAGGACAACGATATCGAGAGAAAGTTAAATAAATTTAGTTATACCTGTGGAACAATAAGACGACTATTGAAGAATAAAACGCAGAGGGAGACACAGCTAAAGTTCTATAAGTTTGTGGCTGTTCCGACTTTTATCTATGTGCGTAAAGCAAGTACTCTCGTGTAAAAAGATATTTTAAAAATACAGGCCTCGGAAATGAAATTTTTAAGAGCAGTTAAGGGATGTAGTTTGAGAGATCATCTACGGAAAGACGACATAAGGAAAGACCTGAAGTTACAATCGGTTCTGGAGAGAATAAAGGAATACAGGCAGAATTGGAAGTCCCACGTGTAACACATGGTAGATACGCGTATTCCTAAACAAGCGTTTGTCGGTTGTGACAAGAGATCGTGGGAGACCCTGGGAAAAATGATCAGAGAAGAAGAAGAAGAATAAGGAGAAGAAGAAGAAGAAGAAGAAGAAGAAGAAGAAGAAGAAGAAGAAGAAGAAGAAGAAGAAGAAGAAGAAGAAGAAGAAGAAGAAGAAGAAGAAGAAGAAGAAGAAGAAGAAGAAGAAGAAGAAGAAGAAGAAAGTGGCCGTGTGGCCAAAGAAAATTGCCCAGATAACCAGTGACAGAACAGGAAGTGTCCCGAAAGGGAGTAGGCCCGCCAACGTCTTTGATGCCATGATGATATATTAATTATTCACCTCCACTGACTGGCTTCGAAGAGCCAGGTTATACGATTACTGTAAAAAATTACGGTAATTCACTCATAGCATCTGATGGAAGTTGGCGAACCAGCTCAAGAACAGCTACCCGCTACCCGTAGCAAAACCGAAAAAAGGAGGAAATTACCGATCAGCAGCTTTCAGGTTCATATTCGTTGAGATGTTCACAATCTCAGAAAAACTTGTAGTTATATTTAAGCAAAATATTCAAATCCGCTTACGGCTAACTGCAGATCTATTGATATTTAGGTGTAATATACTGTTACGTTGGATAGCTTCCATATAATTCCAGTTGAATTTTCAGTAGCTTCTCTTTAGAAATTAGTATTGTAAAGTGTTGCCTAACTTAAACAGCAAACATCTTGGTGGTAGAGTTTATTACAATGTTCGAAATTCAGGGGTATTGCTGCATTAAAGTATTAGGGATATACAGTACGTTCTGTTGCTGGCTTAGCGATGTGGTTTGCGGATTGACCCCTTCCTTTGAGGAATAAACAAAAGATAAAATATTTAAAAATTCAGAAATACACGGTAAAATTTTGTTCATAAATCATCATCGTCACCAATCCAAGGATAGGCCTTAGACCTGTTCCGGAACCCATCTCCTCTTCGGTCTACCGACATCTCTCTTCCCAGTAGGATGATAACCCAAGGCAGCCACAGGTAGACGGACATGAGGCATGCGATTCAAGTGTTCACACCATCTCCTTCTGTAGTTTTAAATCTTCTGGTGCAACGATACAATGTTTAAATCGCTTCTAATATCCTCATTTTTCTCTGATCCACGAGAGAACAACCTTGCGTTCCTCTTAGAAATTTAATTTCGGCTGCTTGAATCCTCTGCACATCCTTTCACCAAGAGTCCATGTCTCACTAGCATACAGGAATGTGGGGACAGCCACAGTTTTATAAAATTTCATTCGTGCATCCTTCCGTGTTTTATTTTTTCAGGTATCTATGAATCGTTCCACAGATGCGTCTAAATTTTGTGTTCATAAAGTTTGCTTAAATAATCAGCCTAATTAATTATGTAAGTAGAAACGTTTTTATTTGCGGTAAGCTGCAGAACTAAATCGTGTAGTGAAACTGAAGACGATGTATCAGTGTCAACACCATAAAGTAATAGTTAAAGTTGGTTAGAGTTACAACACGCTGTGGAGTGCTTGCCGGTAAACTGTGACACTGATGTACTGAATGCGGTTGCTGTAATTGCCAAGTGCAACAGTAAACGGCAGGGATCAGTGACCTACTTTGTGCCACATTGTACACGGAGCACTCGCTATGATTCTAGGATGACTGATATTTTGAACTTTAAGCGTTATATTTTGTTTACATTCTATTTCGTATATTTGCTTACACTTTTTTCTTTACACAGACCTGCTGCGGTGATTATTAGCGGTTGTATTTTATGAATGTTTTCGTTTTCACCGGTAGTGTAATTTCGTTACCTTCACTTTCCCTTTTGAACTTCACTGACATTTCTACGTGTGTTAAGATGAAAGACAATTATGTAACGTTCTTGAAAAATTTGAGATCGTCTTTCTACACATTTCTCGACTAACCTACCGGATGCAGCCGACATGTTGTGTTCAAAGTCGGACTTCTGGCAAGTGTGTTCCAGTTTGTTCTACCGCCTGTTACTATGCTAATTGTGCTCGCCGTGACGCTCGTAGGATTATTCTGGGGAACTCTGTGGGGAATATATAAGCGTCAGCGGCCGGCTTATAAGTTTAGTGGCCAAACGTTTCAACTGACCCTCGTATAGGAAAGCGAATCCTTCTCGTCGCATCATAACCGTGAAACCAAAATGTTCCAAAACAAATTCTATTTTTATCAGAGTTGGGTTGGATTGTGTGTGTGTGTGTGTGTGTGTGTGTGTGTGTGTGTGCGTGTGTGGGCGCGTAACTGATACATACATGTATTATGCATACGTTGGGAGAGAAGCAGGAGGAGGCAATTATTGACACAGGACACGCGCTCGCTGTTTGCCCAAGAGAGATTGAAAGCTCTGCCTTTCTGTCGTCTACAGTACAATAGCTGCTAATAGAAAGCACAAAGCCTCCGTCGTGTGCTGTATACTTAACAAAACTCCATACTGCGTTTAGTCACTAGTCTGTCCCCTATACTTTAGTACTTTCCGGCGTGGTTCTCTCTGCTTGTCTGTCTGTCTCATTCTCTCTCACCCTTCCTCCACACGTACGCGGGGAGTATGCGAGCTTCCTCTCCGTCGTGTGCTGTATACTTAACAAAACACCATACTGCGTTTAGTCTGTAGTCTGTCCCCTATACTTTAGTACTTTCCGGCGTGGTTCTCTCTGCCTGTCTGTCTATCTCTTTCTCTCTCACCCTTCCTCCACACGTACGCGGGGAGTATGCGAGCTTCCTCTCCGTCGTGTGCTGTATACTTAACAAAACACCATACTGCGTTTAGTCTCTAGTCTGTCCCCTATATTTCAGTACTTTCCGGCGTGGTTCTCTCTGCCTGCCTGTCTATCTCTTTCTCTCTCACCCTTCCTCCACACGTACGCGGCGAGTATGCGAGCTTCCTCTCCGTCGTGTGCTGTATACTTAACAAAACACCATACTGCGTTTAGTCTCTAGTCTGTCCCCTATATTTCAGTACTTTCCGGCGTGGTTCTCTCTGCTTGTCTGTCTGTCTTTTTCTCTCTCACCCTTTCCCAACACATATACGGGGGGAGTATGCAAGCTTCCGTATTCCTATACGCTTATAAGCAGCCTCAAGTTAATCTTGACCAGTCATATCAAAGCCAAAGAAGACACATAGCAGTTACTTAAATACATGAAGGCTTTGGAGAAGTTAGAAATTTACAAAGCTTATAATAACATACACAGTCGGGATTTTATATTGAATAATCATTTGAACTTTAAATCTAACCCGCTGTACGATACAGCCTTGAACTTGCACAAACATTCATAGATAATTTCAGTATCTGATCGGCCTCCAAAGAGTGCGCATCCATACGAACGTGTGTGAGTATAAAATGTTTGTAATGTGATTTTAACAACTAACGACCTCGACTGAGCGATTTATATCTGAATATGGAACATATGTTCCGAAATGCGTCATTTTAACGCGAAAACAAAGTCACATGACGGATCTCAGGTGATTATATTAATTTATAAAAAAAATTGACTTGGATACCAATAACCATATGTATGTCTTTAAAACTGCTAAGCAAAGAGTACTTCCCTTCCCGCAACCTTATCTTGGATAATTACTCTAAATATGTGCTTACGCTGACGATGCTGTGATAATAGGCAGATCAATGTTGTATTGACACTATTTGAAGTACACAAAGAGCTGAATCAAACATCCGTTGAAACGGGACTAGTACTACAATAAATATCGGCCACTGTAACTGAATTTAAATTTTATTGACGCATTTTAATTTTAGTGTAATTAGTGCGATCTCTCTGTTGCTTATGACGGACCGTGGTCAGTTGGGACGCAATCGTATAAAAACCGGTCAGTTGCGATCAATTGTATTTTCATTTTATTATAATAGTACAGAAATTACCATTATAATTCTATTCATTCCTAGCCTAACCTAACCTAACCTAGTCTAACCTAACCTAACCTAACCTAACCTAACCTAACCTACCCCAACATAACCTGACCTGACCTAACCTAACCTAACCTAACCTAACCTAACCTAACCTAACCTACCCCAACATAACCTGACCTGACCTAACCTAACCTAACCTAACTAACAAAAATATTGAAAGAAAGAGGTTACCCATACAAATGCAAAGTTGCAGAATTGAAATTTCATCAGAGTTTTGAATTTAAACGTTTCTAAATGACAGATTCGGTTGGTAAGTGAAAGCGCGGGGCGCAATTGACCGCGTAAGAACAGGTAAAAACGTTGTTTCGTCGCAACTGACTGAAACCGCTTATATATTATTTTACTGCCTAATTCTGCATACTATAAACGTTGCTTCGCACTTCATTTAATACATTTTAAACGACGTAGCAGAACCATTATTCATTTTAACTAGCAAACATGCGTTTAGTAACTGACGCCGCGTTACCTTTGTTGCCTTGAAGAAAATAATAAAGCCCGAGGAACACATTTTTCAAGAGACAGGTTTGTGAATGTCGCGCGGTAAGTAGAAAACAACGGAATATTTATAGCGACTAACGGAAAACAAAGCTATTAATAGCGTTACGTAATGCGGAAAAAGTGTTACGGTACGTAATACGGAACGTTGTACAAGTTTATCGAATGTTCCAGTGGAATCCGGCTGTAATGTGTGTGTGCGTACGTGATTCTCAACGCGTTAGCTAAACTGTTGAGAAGTCGCGCGGGCGGGCGGACTGTGTCAAGGCCGCCATGAATTACGCTCTAATGTTTTCCTTTATTGTTAGTGCGTAGTATGGATGTTTTTGGATTTTCGGCGGGGTATAAATACAAGTACTCAGCGACGCTCAGTTTAGTTTGAGTTGCGAGTTATTGTCGGGCGATTACACAGTGCGGTTTGAAGTATTGTGGCGAAGTGTTATCATCGTGCAGGACAATTGTAATATAATTGTGTTTTATATAGTTGACATTCTATTGCGCGTGAACAATTTTTATTTGATTTGTTGTAAGATACTATCTTGTTGATTACAAACTGTTTAATTGTGATAATTAAAGCTGGTAATTAGCGACTTAATTGGTGTCTTGTGTTTTGTTTTCCGCTGTACCATACGACGATCAAGGAGACCGTCGTAACAATACTAATATATTGTTCGGTGTTAGAGACAATAAATATAATACAAGAACAGTATAACAGCCGACGTAAATAGCAGAAGATAACAGTTGGCGTGTCATCATTATGACGTTTTCTTTTCCCTAGCCTGGAAAAATTCTAAACAATCAATGACGTGCGTCCAGGCGCATTACCGGGTTGCAATTTTCATAAATTATTCTTCCGTATATCTGGCAGTTTTCTAGAAGTAGCTTCACACAAATGGCGTAAAATATCCGAGTAGTACTCTTTATTTACCACTGTAACTAGCTATGAAATTTCGTGGTACACAATAACATAATCTTCATCTAACAACCACTCATTTTGTTTTAATTGTCTCCAAGTCACGTTACTAAATATTTAGAATTAATATTAGCCAATTACCTGTATTAACTTCCGTCTTGTGACTTATTTGGTTTTTTCTTAAAACGACGCGTTTCGAGAATAAATTCTCATCATCAGGTTATAGTATTGGAACCTGATGATGAGAATTTATTCTCGAAACGCGTCGTTTTAAGAAAAAACCAAATAAGTCACAAGACGGAAGTTAATACAGGTGATTGCCTAATATTAATTCTAAATATTTAACAACCACTATCTTCAACTCATTCACGGCAGTCTTTGAGGCTTGTAATCTGCTTGTTCACGCACAGCAGTCTCGTCAGAAGCTTCCGAACACGTTTACCAGGACAGAGAAGTTTATCGCACAGTCTACACATAATTGACTCCATGTTCTTCAATCTTGGATTGTAGAATGACAAAAAGCGCCTAATACACTTAAGGACGACTTACTCAATTAGCTGCGAAATCTAAACTAACCATCAAATTGGGCCAACATTTTAGACGATTGTCACTAACATGTGTACCAACATCATGTTGAAACAGTTTCTTAATCGGACGCTTGTTGCAGTGGAAACTGCAAGATTGCACGAATTTTTGTTGTTTGTCAACCTCGTATATTTAATATCTTCTGTTTATCAAACATCAGCTATTATCGTGCCTCCGTGATAAACGTGACGGGATTGGCCTGTCGCAGTTTTGTATCACTGATTTGTATATTAACCTCTGTAATGTTGCTGGCTTTAATGACCCATAACATTTGTATTCTTTTGTTGATTTTCTTCTTGTACTCTTAAATTAGTGCGCGGTCTCTGTGATACTCATGACTGCCTAATTCTGCATAATAAGGCCTTTTTATTCATCCGCTTACAATAAAATATCGTGTTATAAGTTTTGCATCCGATTTGACTCCGATTTCTGTCGTGTGCCAAAAATTTCGGAAGTGGGTGTGAACAAACTCAGCGTTGCCATGATCAGTAATAAAAATGGATGTTGTATTTTAAAGAGAAGAAGGAAAAGAAGACGGGATCTTCATCTTATTAACTATGCAAGATATGTTCAATCCGTTGTTCCTTCTTAAAATGTCTGTTGTTATTATGTTCGGAAGCGGGATTCCATAGTGCTCTTCTGTTTTGGATTTCGTCAATGATTATTTCTGTATTAAGAGGATTCGCTACAGGAAAATGGTCAAAAATGTAATTTTTTTACAATTTTTTTATTATTTAATAATGTTCCCCATTATTTTTTTAAGACAAATATATATAATTTTCCCTATTTCTCACTATTTTTATGGGGTAACCATAAGTTATTTGCGAGCATGCAGTGTTCGAGATTTGCCAATTTAGGTAGTGTGCATGTTTCTACTATGACTTTTTTTGCAGATGATAATACATAATTTATTTACAATTATACATACATAAAAACAATATATGAGAATGTATAAATACATCTATGTCTTGTAGGTCATAGTTTATACAACAGTATAACATATGATAATATAATCAGCTGACTACTAGCAGAACAATAAACAGCTGAATTAATTTTTTTTACAAAGTGCTTATTTACAGTGGAATTTGTGTTGATGGTGATTATTGAAGTAAAATGGGAAGAATTAAGAAGTATAAGTTATCTATATCTAAGAGAAATGTGAAAAGTGGTTTAGCACGGTGGAATAAAAACAATAACTGTGAACCAGAGGCTAGTGGAAGTAGGCCTACTGATGGTGTTGAATTGGGAGTGAGTGAGGTTATGTCTGTTGATGTAAATGATAGTGTACCTTCTACCAGTAACACTATTCAGAACAACACATGAGAAGTGTAGACAACTAGATTTGCGTTGTACAAAATTTATAATGAACAAATACCGACTGATGAAAATGCGCTAAAATATCTTTTACTAGAAAAAAGCCAGCTGACAAATCTATTAGGTCTGTTTACTTGCCCTGACTGCTTATCTGGAAGAAGCATGACACTAATTGATGGCAATGTAAAGGGATATGCCAATATTATCACCATTTTATGTTGTTATTGTGAATTTTCTACGCCGTTTGAGACATCGCCACGCATAATTCAGGACAAAAACTCCCCAAAGCCTCCTCCGTATGATGTGAACAGACGGTTTTTTACTATTTCAGTGCTTTGGGAAAAGGCCACAGGGGCGTAGAAACATTTAGTTTGGACTTCAACATGAAACTATGCAAAAGGCATATAATTTACAAAAAAAAAAGCTCTTTGTAAAATTGTTGAAGCGAACGTTCAACGGAACTTGGAACAGGCTCGTGTTGAGGTTCGCAAAGTGCACGAGGTTTTAGAATCTCTTGATGAATCAGATGATGATACTCCTATAATAGACCTTACTGTCAGTTATGATGGGAGCTGGCACAAAAGGGGCTTTACATCAAACTATGGTGTAGGCTGCTACATAGAAGTGACAACAGGTTTGATTATTGATTTTGAAGTCCTATCAAAATACTGTCGTTTATCCGAAACAATGAAGGAAAAGTTAAAATATCAGCCGCAGCAACTTAAAGATTGGAAAGAAAGTCACAAACCAAATTGTGAATGTAATTATGAAGGGTCTTCCCCAATGATGATGGTGGAGGCAGCAGAAAGAATTTGGATGCGTTCATCGCAGTACGGGTTCAGGTACACAAGCATGATATCTAACGGTGATTCAAAAACGCATACTCATCTGAACTTTTTGAAATCGTATGGTAAAGACATTGAAAAGTTCGAGTGCATAAATCATGTTGCTAAAAGGTTAGACACAGCCCTTAGAAAGGTTGTTCAAGAGAATACCAAAACCAAAAATCCTTTAGGTGGCTAAAACACGGTAGCCTAAAAGATAGCACGATAAACAAGCTCAAAGGATATTATCGCAATGCCATCCAAAACAATATTGGATGTAGCTAACATGAAAAAAGCAATATTTGCAACTCTTTGTCATTTCCAGTCAACAGATGATAAACCACTGCATAATCGCTGTCCGGCAGGTAACGAGTCATGGTATTTCTATCAACGGGCCATTGCAAAAATAAAAAGCCTCTTTCTCATACAGTGGGCATCAAAACTCCTCTAAGGCCACATGTTGTTTCCAAAATTGTGCTATATCCAAAGATTGGGATCAGACTCTTTGTTGTCAGGGCGTGTGGAAGGAAAAACCCAGAACGCTAACGAAGCGCTGCACAGTCTAATTTGGTCTAAATGCCCCAAAACCTTATTCGTATTTAAAAGTACCATCACAATCAGAATAAGTGAAGTGATTTGTGAGTACAATACTGGTTAATTAAAAACAATTTATGAAACTCAGCAAGCCTGTGGCCTTATGACAAGTCCAGGAACTAACACAACAAAAATAGTCAATAGATTTGACAAAATTAGATTGGGGATTCCAGAGAAAAAGAGGGACAAAAAATATCACCTATTTCTGAAAAAGAAAAATATTGCAGTACTACAAGAAGAAGAAAGAAGGAAAGACATAGAAGGAACTACTTATGCATCCGGAGAATTTTAAAAGAGGTAGGCCTAAATGTAAATATTCGTTTCTTGCATACTACGGTAACACATTAAATAGTTATCATAGACATATATTTGCAATAAAATATAATTTTTACAACTTTTTCTTGGCCAAGTTCAGTAGAAAATAGTTATTTATTCATATAAAACAGAGTTGTTACTATGAAACGTAGAGAGTTATTTGGTTATGAAGTTATTCTGCTTTAGAACTGTTGTAAAACTTTGGCGGCCATTTCCCGAAAGTAATGAATTTGTGTGTTTTCAGGTACATAATTTGATATAACTCCAGAAGTAGAAGCCCCAGGATGCTGAATTTTGTTTGTTTGTTCTCTATAGTATTATTTAAATTGTCATGTATTTTGAAGTGATTTCAACAAAAGATTGTCTGTGAAAAAAATTATTTTATTAAACATTTTTAGTTTACGATAATTTTTATTTACATAACTTTTTGTCATCGATCCCCTTTATGTATATACGTGGTTATACAAGACGTTTTAGAGCATCTCTTTAGCTTTCATTCAAGATCAAGTTTACCAAAATTGGACTTACAGTTTTTGAGGAATATGAAATTAAGTAACTTTAATATTTTTCAACAAAAATGTTTTACATATATACAATGTGAAAAAAATTATTTAAAAATTATATTAAGTTGGACTAATACAACCTTACAAAAAAAAATTAAGTGAATATTCCAACTATTAAAGATTTTCTTATGTTCCAGTAGCGAATCCCCGTAATGACTTACATATTTACAAAATAAATTAAGAAAATCACACCACAACCGCGAATGTCACCGATTACTTGGCACAACTCCCTCGCCTACGCTAGGCAGGAAGATTGGTAGCGCTGATGTCTGAGCCGTATGATTCAAAACTCGCGCGAGTGAATAAACGCAACCATTACGGCCCATGTATCTAGACAACTTGTCCGATTTCTTACTGGTGCATTTCTTAGGACGCGACGATATGTCTTAAGAGATATGTCTTTTGGTACGACAGTGTATAAAACGGTCCACTCGTTTCTGTTGTTCTACATGTCGTATGATCGTACGATATAAACGCAACCATCTAATATATTTTAAACGACATAGAAGAAACATTACAGACTTTAACTAGTAAACACACTCTTTGTAAGTGACGGTACGTTACCTTTGTTGCCTTGAAGAAAATAATAAAGCCCGAGGAACACATTATTCAAGAGACAGGTTTGTGAATGTCGCGCGGTAAGTAGAAAACAACGCGATATTTATAGCGGCAGACGGAAAACAAAGCTATTAATACTAATATACAGTTCGGTGGCGGAGGCGATAAATATAATACAAGAACAGTATAACAGCCGACGTAAATAGCAGCAGACAACAATGACTAACGACTTACTTTATTGTTGTTGCTTCAACGTCTATTCTTTACCGTTAATTGTTTCATGATCGATTTTCACAATATCTTTTACGATTTTAAATTGTAATTTTATTTTTAAAGATGTTCATATTGTGAATAGACGGCTAAGACAAGGATGCCGCCTTTCTACGATATTATTAATGTGTACATAGAAAATGTTCTACGCGAGTTGAAGAGCTGTTTGCCATTTTATAACTGAAACTTCCGAGATTCTGCTACAAAATCAAAAGGATGGCATTCAAGGGCAGGTATCCTTATAAAAACTAAGATAGTCTTGAATAATCAGATTTTGTATCAGGTTAGTCATTTTAGTTATCTGGGTTGTGATATCTCCTATGGAACTGATATTGTTTGGGATAGTAAGCTAACGAAAATTAAACACATCAGCGGAAAGATTCATAGGGACATGAAAAATAATACACAGAAGGATACCCGAATGAAGTTTTATAAAACTGTAGCTGTCTCCACATTCCTGTATGCTAGTGAGACAAAAAAGGGACATATAGAGGATTCAGGAAGCTGAAATGAAATTGCTAAGAGGGCCGAAAGGTTGTTCTCTCGTGGATCGGAAAAGGAATGAGGATATTAGACGCGAATTAAACATTGCATCGTTGCACCAGAAGATCGAAGACTACAGAAAGAGATGATCTGAACACTTGAACCGCATATCTGATATCCGTCTACCCGTGGCTGTCTTGGGTTATCACCCCACTGTGAAGGTGTCGGCAGACCGAGGAGAAGATGGGTTCCGAAACAGGTGTTGGCCTATTCCTTGAAGTGGCGATGATAATGATGACGACTTCGGAGATTACAAGAGTGTTGGTACGTTCTCATATCCAATAACAATGCTACTTTCCAGACAGCATTTCACGAGATTCATAAAATAATTAAATATATAATTTTATTTTAACTATTGAAAAATCTAAAATAATAACTTTTTGTGGGGTGATTTTCTGAAAAGAACAAAAATAGTGGTTGAAAACAAAACTATTGAACAAATTTCATCGTTTAATTATTTAGGCTGCAGTATATCATATTTTGGGGAACTTGATATATGGAATAAGATAGAACGCTTTAATAGGATGGATGGAACTACGAACCGTATCTAGGCAAGAGACGTTATTAAAATTTCACGAGGCGATGTCCATTACAAGCTGTATGTAGTAGTGAAACATTGATGATAACGAGTGCACATGAAAGTCGACTGCAAAGTCAGAGATGAGGTTCCTTAGATCAGTAGCTGAGTATACTAGGTTAGATAGAAAAAGGAATGATTACGTCCGTCACGAGTTAGCTGTTCGGCCAGTAAATGACACGGTGTGGGAATACAGACTGAAATGGTTTGATCATGTAGAACGTATGGACTCATAAAAAATACCACACATAAGTGGAAAATGTATGTGCCTAAAAGTAGAAGAAGTCTGGGACGGCCGATGAAAAGATGGAGATATCAGTTGTAACAACGGACGACGTAATTGGCTTTGAACCTTATGCTTTCAAATAATAATAATAATAATAATAATAACAACCATAATAATAATAGTACTTATTATTATTATTATTATTATTATTATTATTAGAAGAAGAAGAAGAAGAAGAAGAAGAAGAAGAAGAAGAAGAAGAAGAAGAAGAAGAAGAAGACGAAGAAGAAGAAGAAGAAGAAGAAGAAGAAGAAGAAGAAGAAGAAGAAGAAGAAGAAGAAGAAGAAGAAGAAGAAGAAGAAGAAGAAGAAGAAGAAATGTTTATAATTAATATCTTTTTACGTGTGTAAAACATAGTTATAAAATCGCAGGATCCGCAATATTTAAACATTGAAATTTAATTGAACAAGTAAAATAAAACATTGGAAACTCTACGCTTGTGGTAGACTAACTCGCTTCACTAGTTTAATAACAGTAAATATCTTAGTAATAAACGAGGTTAAGACGGATGGTAACATGCTTTTTTCTTAATTTTGCCTTTACAATATGTTCCAAAAATATTACCGTGAAGTTTAGAATTATCCACCGTAATCGAAGATACATGTTTAATAGCAAATACCCACTCCACCGACGAAGCGGTACAGATTTTCTATAATTATGTGTAAGACGTTATCAGATTATCAATCTGCGGCGGAGAGTAGTAAATTTACTGCCGCTATCCCCCTCCCCTGACAACTGGATTTACACAATAAAATTCAATTATCAAGCGTCACTCCGCTAACAAGATTCAATTCCATTTGGAGCGATTAATTTTCCAAAGCCGATCTGCGAGACTAATCGGATGAAATAAAATTTTCAACGACTTTCGCTTTCATGCGTTTATCGCGGAATCACTTGATGATTACGTTTGGATTTATTCAATAGGCGTACGCATGGTTACTTTGATGAATATTAATATATGTTAACTAATTACGATACATTACGTATAATAGGAGGGAGAGAAATAACATGTTAAGATTTGCAGACGAGTTTGTATGGGTGAAAGTGAACAGGAGATAAGCAAACAGTTACATGTAAGGGATGAGGTTATGAAACAGATTGTTAGTGATGTAATTTGTAATTCTTGTGAGGAGGTGAAACGGAAATCACAGAGAAGATTAGTGTGGAGAACTACTACAAATCAATCTGCGGATTGCTAACTAAAGAAGAAAAGAGACGTATAAAAGGTCAATGCTGAACTGATGACACTGTTTCACTAAAACGTATAAATAGAATGTACGAATATGTGTGGTTTACAATTTAAATATAAATTATTAAAATTATTATTCTACATTAAGTATTTGTATCAGTACCTATTCTTATATTCTCTTTCTATTTCTTCTTTTTCTCTCTTCCGACAATGTACATTTGTCTCCCTTCTACCTGTTATTTTCAGTTTGTTTATTCGTTTCTAAAACTTGGGCTCCTGGCGATTTCGGCATTCAGAAATTAAGATCTTATTTATTTCGGATCCAGATACTGCTTTCCACATTCAAAGGGAAGACTTAAATATTCGTCCTCCTCGGGTAGATTTGGTATGAGATTACTGAGACTAAAAATGAGAACTTTTTATTGCATACCGCAAAATGTAGAGCAGTATCTAATATTTCCACCTCGGCCTGAGATAACTTGATCATTGAGTGAATAATTCTACTTTGTTTTGTTAAATTTATCTGAACACCTGAAGACACGTCTGTAACATTATAGCGAGTAATATATTTTTTTACGAAGGAGGGTGGGAATTTAGTGTACGAATGTACGGAAGGGCCCACACCCGGACATTTCGGTTATTATACCCGAATTACTAAGAACCCATCTGTCTTTCCTCTTCTAGGACACTAACCTGGAACTGTTTGACTCACTACTTCGGGCTAGGCCTATTGTTCTTCAGCCCTAGGGATCACATCTGGTTTGTTAGCCTTCTATATTGTATTATCCAAATCTATCTTCTTCGTCCGAAGAATCTCTTCTGCTAACCTTCCAACACAGTTCCAAGTGTCCTCACCTCAAATCGTCGCTTCAACGATGTTATCAGGGAATTTATTTTCCTCCTATCTGTCGCAGGCAAATAATGTTTTGCTGATATCGTCCGCAGCTTTCAGGCAGTACAAACGCTCTGGTGACTCGGCCTTTCTTACTTCATTCAGGTCATCATCATCATCACCACTCCAAGGATTTGGCCCTAGACCTGTTCTGGAACCCATATCCTCCCCGGTTCACCGACATCTCTCTTCCCAGTGGGGTGATAACCCAAGGCGGCCACGGGTAGCTGATATCAGGCATGCGGTTCCTTCTGTGGTCTTCAAGGGTTCTTCAGGTAAATTCGAAAATACCCGTGTGCAGTCAGAAACTGGGTGAGGTAATAGTCGATCTCCCCATGCTTTCTCTCCGCCAATGGCTGCACCTGCTTGATGAGCCTTCATGTCCAGCGACCTCGCTCTTCTTGCTCCCAAGCTCTCTGCCAAGTCTCCATCATCTGGCTTTATGCGTCTCGGTATGCTGCTTTATCACCTACCTCCTGTTTCCTCTGGAAGACGAGCGTTACTTCCTTGGCGAGAAGGTCGATCAGTATCACTCCGGTAACGACCAAGACAACGGTTCGGAATCCGTTCGGTAGGCCGATGCAACTCGAAAAGCACTTTGTCTTTAAACCTGAGCTAATTTCGTCCTGTATACTTACAATTCAGGGAGCCTGCGCACAATTCCCCTCCATCCATACGGTAGGACTGACTGGACAGCTGCCATTAAAAGTCTTCTTCTGGATGAATTGGGGCCGCCGATGTTGGCCATGAGCCGACTAAGCGCTATCACTCCCTTCACCGCTTTGTACACCATATGACTAATCTGCTGAAATAAAACTCAAGTTGGAGTCAATCATCACTCCAAGGTACTTCACCGCTGGCTTAGACTCGACCACTTTGTCTTCGATTCGTGCCGGGAATACAGTGAACATCGTCTCCACGGTCAAGACCACGAGTTCTATCTCGCTGAGGGCTAATGTCAGGGTGTGCGCTATATCATTTAATTGTTGACTAATCGTATCAGCCTGCTGGGCTTGGCCTCCGGGCCTGGTCGATGGTACGAGCAGCGTAAAGAGCCGCCACATCGTCAGCGTACTCCACCAAACATGACACTTCCGGCATCTCCACCCTCAGCAGGTTGTCATAAGATCCGTTCCAGAGGTCCGGTCCAAGGACCGAACCGTGGGTCGCCCCGGGCGTGACAGCCATCGCACACTGTCATTCCGGCGTTCCATAAAGCAGCGCTCTGTCCAGGGGGGTAATTGTCAGCCATTTTAGCGCGTAATATTCTTCTTCTTTTTTCTCAGCAAGGATTAGGCCTTGGTGATCTGTTAGGATTTATTCCCATCTTTCTTTGCTCTCCCTACGCTTCTTTTTCCAGCTGGTTTGTATCTACATGCCGCTGCTGGTAGTGTTCGAGCACCCATACGCTCCAGATGGTCTCTCCAGTTTCTTCTATGCAAACTGTATTTTCTCATCTAAGTTGTACATTTCCAACTTTTTTCCAATCTCTTTATTTCTAAATTGATATTGTTTAGTACAACCTTTGATCGATCTTAGAAATTTCATCTTCGCTGTCTGTATGCGGCTTTATCTCTCGTTTTCATTATCCATGACTCACTTCCATAAAGATGCTTAGGGACAGCCATTACCTTTTAAAACTTGAGTTGAGTATCTTTCCGCATCTTATTTAGTGTTTAGTGCAGCACATCATTTGAAACTTTTGTATTTTATTGTCTATGTCTCTATTGTTCTCATATGGTATATCATACCCTAGGTAGCTAAAGTGAGAGGTACGTAGGTGGCTTGTTCAATTAGTTGGTTGTTAATCATTATTTTGGCTTTTGAAGGATTGCTTTCCAGGATAGCCATCACCTTCGTTTTGCTTGTTGAAATTCTTAAGTTATATTGAATAGGTGTAATTTTTATTTATTTATTTTTTTCGGGGGAGAAAAAATGCATTATGCAACATCAGGAGACACCCGACTGGTCTCCCGGTGTGCGGGACTCGCACTCACCAAAAAACCTCCACTTTACAGACAGGGAACCCCCCCTGGAACAACTATTTCTATGGCTTCAGGTTGGCACCTCGTATTGCGCCTACTAGGCTCCTACAGCTTTATCTATATAATCGACCTGTGAGAGGGTCCATTTCAGGCTTCTTCTGCCGTAGGACCATCCTCACGAAGGTCACAACCATGTCCCAGTTCCCTTTGCTGTTGAGCATGACGCCTATGATGTTATCAGGCGTCATGGGGCCAATCTCCGATTCCAGTCCTCGCCTCTCCAGCACCCACCGTTGACACTCGAAGAAAGTGTGAAGGAAGTGTGATGAGCGTCATCAGAGTCTGAGTCGCCATACACGCAAGACGGATCCTCTATCTTACCCATCCTTCGCAGGTATGCACAGAAATAACCATGCCCTGTCAGGAATTGAGTAAGGTAATAATCTACCTCGCCGTGCGTTCTGTCCACCCATTCAGGGAGGTTCCCAATCAACCTCGCCGTCCACCTAGCTCGACTCTCCTGCTCTCATCGTAGTTGCCAGCTCCGCATGGAGTGTGCCCTGGCCACTGTCCTTGCTTCTACAAACCTCAAGTCTTCCTTGGTCTTGTAGACCCTCCTCCTCTCCTCAGCCATCAGATCTATTGGCATTACTCCAGCGACGACCAACACTGCTGGTTCCGACACCGTTCTGTAGGAGCTTGTAATCTGAAGTGCCCCTCTTCGTTGTACCGCGGCCATCTGCTTGCGGTATTGTTCTTGCTTCAGTGCGTCGGCCCCGACCTCGCATCCGTAGAGGAGAATCGAGTTGGTCACCGACATCAGCAGTCGCCGTCTTCCCGCAGCTGGGCCTCCGACATTTGCCATTAGCCTGCTCAGCGCAGCAACGACTTTAGCGGCTTTCTCCGAGGAACATCAATTTTGCTCCCAGTAGAAAAGCTTAGTATACAGGTGCACCCCTAGATACTTCACCGCTGGCTTTGATGTTATCGCCGTTTACCCCACCACGAACTGTGTGATTGTGGGTATACGGCGTCGAGTGAGCAGCACAATCTCTGTCTTCTCCGTCGCAAGGCTCAGACCGTGTTCTTCCATCCAGATGCGGACCCTGCGCATGACCTAGTTCAGCATGCGCTGCGCCTCCTCTGCGTCTCTCGCGGTGATCACGGCAGCCACGTCATCGGCATATGCTACCAGAAAGGTATCATCTGGCATCTCCATCCGGAGGATTCATAGAAGGCATTCCACAAGATAGAGCCCTGCGCTACGCCTCCTGTTATTTCTCTGCTGCGTGGCCCATCTGCTTTGTCGTACCGGAGCTCCCTGTCCCTCAGATGACTTCGTATTATCCGGAGCAGATAGTCCGGCGCTTGAAAGACGTCCTCCGAAGCCGCTAGCAAGTCTGTCCACCTTGTCGAATTAAAGGCGTTGGGTACGTCCAGTGTAGCGAGTAGCACCATCCTTCTGGAGAAGTGATTACCCCGCTGGGCCACCTGCACGGCATTCAAGATCTCCTGTATGGCTTCAATGGTGGATCTGGCCGTTCTGAACCCGTACTGCCTCGCTGACAGATCTTCCGCATCCCGAAAAGCCGCTAGTAGGCGAGGCCTGAGTAGACGTTCCAGTAGTTTCCCCGCCGTGTCCAGCATACAAAGAAGTCTGTATGCCGACGGGGAATTCGGGTCGCCCTTCCCTTTGCTCACTAAGAATAGTCTCTGGATCTTCCACCTCTTCGGGAAGACTCTGTCTTTGAGGCAGCGGTTGTACATATTAAGTAACACCTGGGGGCAGGATCTAGCGACCACCCTCAGCACTTCCGCAGGTATACCATCCGGGCCTGGTGCCTTCTTGTTGCGCAGGGAGCTAGCAGCTAGTGATAGCTCGTCCTCACTGAAAATCGGGACGTCTTCCAATGGGCCTGGATATTCCTCTCGATCCCTCAGTTGGTGACGAGGAAATAAACCGTCCACGATGAAGCGCATCTGATTTTCGTCCATCGTTGGGCTACGAGGCCGGGCTCCAAGCCTGCTCATTACAAGCCTGTACCCCAGACCCCAGGGATAAAAATCTAGATGACTCCTGAGGGTCTCCCACTTGAGCCGCTTGCTTCTGTTGATGGCATCCTTCAGTCTTTTTCTAGCGAGCCGATATTCGTCTTGCGCTTCGGCTGCTTCAATCGCGTTTCTCCGTCTGTTTATGGTCGCCATGCGACGCGAGCGCAAGCAACGTCTCCTGAAGTCAGCAATCTCGTTTGTCCACCAGTACGCCACTCTCTTCCCCCCGCGGCGTCTCGCTCTCCTGGGTATAGACACATCGCAGGCGTTCCGTATGAGGCGCATTATTGCACCGACGACTTCCTCTGTCGGACCCAAGCTGTTCATCACCGCCTCCTTTCCGATCGCGATGACATCCTGCAACAAATTCTCGTCCAGTTTGGACACGTTCCAGCCAGGTGTTCGGCTAGGTTCAGCTATGGACGAATGCTGAACTCTCCGCAGGGTGAAAGTGATATACTGGTGATCACTACCAGTATAATCTTCCAACACCTCTCAGTTCATGACGCTGTGCGGATGCCAAAGTGATGTCCGTGATTGTTTCGGCGTAACCAGGTCTTCTAAAAGTTGAGATACCGTCCACATTGACCACCGCGAGCCATACTCTTGCTGCCATCTCTAACACGTACCGTCCCCTGGCGCACGACGCAGACATTCCCCACTCCACCGCTTTCGTTGAAGTCTTCCATCTCACGAATCGTGTCTTCCAATTTGTCCATTTTCTCACGAAATTCGTGGATGGTCTCGTTAGGGGTGAGGTAGCAGCTTACATAAGTGATGTCCTCGCATCTCACCCACACGAAACCGCTTCCGGCACCATGGCTTGAAGGGAGCGGCACGGTCGGGTCGGCAATCCAGATTGCAGCCGTCCCGAGTAAGTCAGCATACCATCCCGGTTCCTCTGTATCGTGGTGCTGCTCCCTGATGATCAGAAGATTGGCACCCACGTCCAGCTTCAGCTGCTCCAGGAGGGCGTCCACCGTCCTGCTCCTATGCAGGTTTCCCTGGAGAATCTTCATCGGCCAAGCCTGCTCTGGGCCCCTCTCAAGCGCCTGTCGAAAGACCCGGGAACATGTTTCAGAGCATCGGAGTCCAAACCACGCTCCTCACAGAGGAAACACCTCGGTTCTGCTTGGCAGTCTTTTTTCAGATGGCCTGCACAGCCACACTGTATGCATATACCTGCCTTCTTTCTGTCGGACCCTTTGCAGTCCGCCTGACGATGCCCAAAACCAAAGCAGGCGTAACAGCGAATCACCAGGGCCCTTCGGCGCACTCTGCCATACACCCATCCGATCTTTATGCGGCCAGTTTCGAGGAGTTTAGCAGCTCCTCGCTCCCCCAGCTCCATAATCGCCATCTTCTGCTCCTGGGTGTTTGCCTTCGTCAGCGTCACTCTCATGTCCCCAGCCAGGTCATCTGCATTGCGTTTGACGGCATTACGGACCTCCTCTTCTGTTGTGAGGCAGTCAAGTTCCCTTTTCTCAAGAGTTGTCCTGGGTTCCAGGCTGCGGACAGAAGCAGACTCGCCCAACACTCCCCGCAACGCCTCGCAGAAGCCCTCCTTGTTGATGGTCTTAGATGCCAACTCCAGGAGAACATCCCCAGAGCGAGTGTGGTGGGCGGATCTGATTTCAGTTCCCGTCGTCTCCGTGTTGGCATCTCTCCTGATCTGTGTCAGGACCTCCGCAAATATCTTCCCTTCTGCAGGCTTGAGAGCAAAGCCTCGGGTCGAGCCTTCGGTGGACTCGTCCTCCTCCTCTCCGTGGTCGCCGGGGCCTTGGTCTCCTTCCCGTGCTCCTTCGTCTGTAGCCGTCTTTTCGCTTCGCGGACCGATCTCCTGGACTGGACCGTCTGCCATACAGTGGGTGTCTTCTTTTACCTTCTTCTTATCTGTGGTCCTCTGTGGAAGGGGGCTGGTGGCAGCTCGCTTACTGCCACCTCCCGCAGAAGACGAGGCCCCACTTTCTTGGACCTCCTCCGTCTATGTGGCACGGTCTGCTCCCTTCACCTACTTGGGTGCTCGCAGGAACTCGAGGACTTCCAACGCCTCCCGTAGTTTGGACAGGCCAGATTTCACCTCCATTGAAATATTTTTCTGCCTGTCCGTGGCAGTCTTCATGCTGTTGAGAAGAGAGCGACAGTATCGCCACATCTCCACCTCGTTGCTCGTGTTCGGCACCCTCTGTTCATCTGCAGAGCTCTTGCCTGCAGGCATTTTCTGGGCAGTTGTTTGCCCCACTCCTCTCTGTGTACTTCTTTGCACCCGCGAGCTCTTCGCGAAGGGGCTCGGCGTTCCTTCCGGTGTATTGGGACTGTTTTCCATATTATTATACTACAGCAATGACCCTAATACCATGCTTAAGCTTATTTAGACTAATTCAACTTTATAATAAAGTCACAAATTGATACACACAAATTTTTAAAGCTCTCTATAGAGCTCTAAAATTTAATAAATTGTCTTACAACAAGTATTCCTATTTAATTTGAACTTGTATACACAAAAAATCAAAAGAAAATCTCTCTAAGCTCTCAACGGTCTAAAGTCCAAAAATAAAATTCACCAAAAATTTACAATATAGGTGTTATAGTAATAATAATAATAATAATAATAATAATAATAATAATAATAATAATAATAATAATAATAATAAGAAGAAGAAGAAGAAGAAGAAGAAGAAGAAGAAGAAGAAGAAGAAGAAGAAGAAGAAGAAGAAGAAGAAGAAGAAGAAGAATAAGAAGAAGAAGAAGAAGAAGAAGAAGAAGAAGTATAATAATGTAGTAATAGTAACAGCCTGCCATCGAGTTGTAGATTTAAGATACGGATTTGACTACCTTTGAAGAACCAGGGACTGCCGAGAATTGAAACATTTTAACAACTATCCTGAGTGTTTGACTTCGTGTGTCTTTTAGAGTGATATATTTTAAAGTAAATAATACAAATATTTTATATTATTAATTTTTATTTTTGGATCAGGAAGGGGGATTCCCTAAGTTCTGTACTATTTAATCTGTTTATGGATGAAATTATTAAGGAGGTAAATCATATGAGAGGATATAGGATGGGTAGAAGTGTGTTTAATATTATGTGTTATGCAGACAACGTTATTCCAATTACGGAAAATGAAAATGACATTATGTATAATTATGTAAAAATGACTTACGTATAATTTGAACAAAGCATGCCAGAAATATAACATAAAGATAGCGGAAGAGAAAACAAACTTCACATGACTCAGTAAAGTGTAAGTTGTGATAAACCACTGAGTAATAGAACAAGTAATGCAGATAGAGTACTTAGGAATAAGGCTTAAAAGTAACAGTAGGGCAGATGAAGAAATAGAACATCAATTGATGAAAGCAAGAAGAATTGCTGAATGCATGAATAATATAGAATAATAAATGCCTCACACAAGAAGCAAAACCTAGGTTACATATCAAGAATGGATGACACAAGGCTAGTGAAAAGCCAAGAGATAGCCAAACAAACACCAGGAGTTGGCCAAGGAAAAGGTGTAGTGACCGCATGTAGAACCGTTGTTATAGAACAGGACAGTGTCCTAACAAAGAAGTTATAGAAGAATACGAATTTTTATTTAGGAGATTTCACTGATAGCTGTTAACTATATTCAACTGGGGTGGTGTGATTGTCTCTGCAACATAGAGATACAGTCATTGCTTAGAGACAGTCAATTTGTTACCTGGACGACATCACCACAAAGCGACTAAAAGCGTCACTGAGAATTTACACAATCTCTCTCCTCGAGACAACCGACTCGTCTAATCTCTAAATTAAATCATCGTTGTCCGTCCAATATTTTGAGGGTATCTCAATTAACAACAGAACAGTTTCAACGCGTCATGATTGCCGTCCGCGCTACTGTTTGCAATTACTCCCGTCAGTTAGCGCCACTGTACGTCGCTTAATTAAATGTAAATTTACTACGTAATTAATTTAATATTTACTACATGCACTGAATGTGAGCAGTTTATGAAATCGGTTTTGCTTATTGCATTATGAAACATCATTACTGTTCATTTTAAACACATAATTATTATTTTGTATTCTACAAACATTCATTCATCATTGATTGTTTTGTTAATTAGATGTAGGTTGATGAGATGTTTTGTAAAGGTCCGTAATTATTTTGTGCATTGAAATCAAATAAATTTTAACAAATAGGCATATAATTTTAAATTAACATATTTACTTTGACAAAAATTCAATTTGTTTTGAAAAAGGAGACAATGAAACCTAAAAATACCTCTTATTATTATATATGATGAAGCCACGGCTGACTCTTCAGATACAAGATTTGTCGTTCGTGATGACCCGAACCGAACTTTTTAAAGCGTTCTCTAGTTAGAGACTGATATCATGTATAATTTGGATACGCTGGAATCAGACACATTTTAGCAAAATGAAACCTATTTCCGTTGGAACAATAAAATTCGTGTATGTGCGCGCGCGCGTGCGTGTGAGAGAAAACACCTGGCGGGAATGCATGCAGGGATTAATAAGAAGAAGAAGAAGGAGAAGAAGAAGAAGAAGAAGAAGAAGAAGAAGAAGAAGAAGAAGAAGAAGAAGAAGAAGAAGAAGAAGAAGAAGAAGAAGAAGAAGCTATTATAATATGACTGAATGTTACAATTTGGTGTTATGAAAACTTAATTGTTTATCGAAGATATAATGTACTTTAGTAAAATAATATCACGTAGTGAATATTAAAACTTATGAGGCAGGGACTATTAAATTGGCACAAAGTCGTCGCGTCCACGTCACTCGGTCGGAATTTGAAAAGTTTACTTTGCGTTAAATATGTATTAACTACTAATGTAAACACTTGAGTTAGTATTCAATTTATTATGCGGTGTATACAGTGTAAAAGAGATTTACTGATCCACTAAGAAGTTGAAAACTAATTAAAGTAAACTCATAGATTATATACTTAAATAAAAAGCATTCGCACAGAAACGTTTTATAAAATTCTATTAATTTTCTTTGCACAAAGTTGGACCATTGCAAGGTTCATAGGACCATATACAAGGACTTAATAGGACTATATTGATCAGTGACATATTATTGAAGTAATTATTAATGCGATGAAAACTGTAAAATGTGGTATAAATTGTAATTTTGTATAAATTTTTGTTATTAGTGACATCGCTAAATGTTATAAATTCTAGTGACATACAGTGTGTAAGGGTCTAATGTCATTTCCAAAAAATGTTAAAAATTTATACGTATAGGCTTCTTTTTATTAACTCGAAATTACTAAGAATAAATGTGTTCTCCAAGTGTCATAAGGTACTTACTTGACGGTTCAAATACGTGACTTGTTAATTTTTATAATCATTTAATGGTTCCACCATTATTTTCTGCTTTCAATTAAATACAACAGATTTTAATTTTTAAAATGGAGCTTAGAGGTTGCGAATGAAGGGACCGTGGTTGACTGCAGAGCGACCTTGAACAGTTTTACAGCTTTTCAGCAAAGGGTTAAGTATGCAATTAAACATACAAGTCGGTTAATAAAATAGCCTACCCTGCGCCGTGGAAAATGCCTACCCTATTTCTAAAGTACAAAATGTCTCCACCACATCTTACCAAAGGATTCCTAAGTTTGTTTCCACCTTTTATCGTTTATCACCTTTTCTGTTGCGCTCAATCTTCCTAGAGCTCTTTAAAATGTCTTCACATCTCTTCCGCCTCGTCCATTCAAGAACTTTTAGGTGACTCACTTCTTCTTAACGTGGTACTGCAGTTACTTCTTTGGATTCCGTTCCATTTTCGTATTACTTATCCGTAACATTTTCATTTTTCTCGTGAATGATATAGGTTTTCCTTTTCTACGTTTGCTTGTTTCTAAATTCATTAGTCCTCATTCTACAAATATTTTTCTGTAACGTAAAGATACACACACACACACACACACATGCGTATACATAAACGTTCTGGCCTCAGCCATTATGATACGCTGTACCTATTGCGATGATTGTACCAAATATATTATGATGTTCTACTAATAATTAATTGTTATTTACACGTTTGATTGTTTATATTTTTGAAGTGCTATAATTGGTCTAACTTCCTACGTCCTGTTTTCTGCTGTTACTCAGTACAAGTGCAATTCAACGAACTTCCTATTGTTCAAGCTATTATTGTTGACAACAATAAAGGCAGACATGGAACACCGCCACAACGATGTAACAAAAACTTTATTCCTAGTGGCGACTACGGCACGAACTGGGTACAATGAGTGTGGCCCACTACATAAATATACTTCTGCAATAAATCGCATTACGTTGTCAGTGAAGAAGAGAGAGGAACACAGATTTTATAGTGAGGGTAGAGTAAAGGACGAGGTGGAACGAAGAGGATGAGGCATCGCAAGGATGTTGCGATCATCGTGCGGATTTTACTTGAGCATTACGTTAAATTTATGACAATCTAACCGTAGACAAGATAATTTATAGTTGATTCGTGTCGTCGTCGTTTGAGTGTAAATACAACTTTTGAGAACAACAATACTTTCAGCCCACAATGGTTGTGAATTTTTCCCACGATGCCAAAATATAGTATGCTATGAATCAACATGCAGATTTATTTCGGACTGTTAGAGGGTGTGGAGAAACATAGAGCTTTTCTCATAACTTCTTCTTCTTCTTCTTCTTCTTCTTCTTCTTCTTCTTCTTCTTCTTCTTCTTCTTCTTCTTCTTCTTCTTCTTCTTCTTCTTCTTCTTCTTCTTCTTCTTCTTCTTCTTCTTCTTCTTCTTCTTCTTCTTCTTCTTCGGCTCTTCATCCTCTTCTTCCTCCTCATCTTCCTCTTCCTCCTCCTTCCTCCTTCTCAACCAGACGTTGGTATACTTTCAAACGTACTCTTTCCGGAGATTGTCTCTTATCACCGTATATCTTCTTCCTGTTCCCTCAATCATTTCTTCGATTAGCGTAGTGAACTAGTTTGAATGACGTAGTAGGTGACCAGTTATACTTTTCTTCTGTTTGCACTGCTTTCAAACAGAAGCCTTCTTTCGTTAATTCTCTTCAATACCTCATCCCTTATCACTCTTTCTGTCCACGGTATTCTTAAGGCCCTCCTCCAGCACAAAGTCAGAAAAACATCAAGGTAGTTCCTTTTTAATGGTCTCAGAATCTGAGTTATATTTGATGTGATGTAAATATATATGAACATGAGTTTTGTGAATAACTCCCTTATTTCCAGAGTCACGTTTCTGGACGGTAAAAGTGTTTCTTAAAAAAAAATTGTCATTTGTTTGCGTAATTCGTTGTTTTACATAAATTATAAACTTTCCATCTAATATAAAGGTCATAATTAAAGATATTTAAAGGATCTCTGTCGCCAGCTAAACTATATTGTTACGACGGTCTAACTGATTGTCGTATGGTACAGTGGAAACAAAATACAAGACACCAATGAAGTCACTAATAACCAGTTTCGATTATCACAATTAATAATTTGTAATCAACAAGGTAGTTTCTAACAACAATTCAAGTAAAATTTGTCCACACGCAATTATAATGAATTCCGCACTAATTATAACACAACACTCCACTACAATACTTCTACAAACACTCGATCCGCGCTAAAGAAAATCCCTCAATACAACTGAACTGACAAGCCGGTTGCTATGGCTTTTTATAGGTTGCGCACGCCTTCTAGAAATCTTCTTTCCTCAATGTGCGCGCCACTTAATGAGTAGTCAAGTGTTCTGTTGAGTACTCTGGAACATACTTGAACGAGGAATTGACTGAGCAGCACCTGGCACATTACCGGGGGACGGGTCGAGGACGGTCTCGGCTATTCTAGGTGGATCCATTCGTTTCAGTATATTGTTACTGCTAGGAGGTAGGCAAGGTGTGTGGCTACGTGATGCGCTGTATGAGCAGCAGGATGACGCAATAGACTCGTACGTTCTCGACCTTTCTACACATGGTTAATTATTCTACCTGTGTCTGGGAAAACCTCGTACCGGTACTACAGCAGACAACTTAAGTATGAATAGCGGTGTTTCTTAAGTCTGTACTGCGAATCGAGAGGACTTTAGAGTTGAAGCGCGTTATTTATAATTAATTGTCACCTGTTGTGTGCCCACGTCTCTAATTAATGACTTGTGCTACTTTTTGCGACATTTCAATTAGGCTCTCATAAGAGCAAAAATTGTTAGAGATTCTGAAGTAGGTCTGTAATTTTAAAAAATGGGCTATAATATGCCTTATATTACAAACAATTAGGCCTATGTTGTGAACAAGTTTCTAAAGGTCATACATATTGTAACATTACATTTTGAACAACATAATATCGTACCTGATTTAATGAAGACTTTGGTTAAGAAGCTGACAAGGAGAACAATATCTTCCAAGATGATAGTGAAGAGGAACGACTAACAATTTTAGACTGACTAGTAAGACAACTGACCGTACCCAAATTAATGATTTAGGCTAAGTGATGCAAAACACCTTTAACCCCAACTATGACAATGAACTTTCAGTAATGACCAAACAAAGAATAAAGACAAACGGTTTATGAACCAGGACTATAAGGAAACAAATGGTTTCAGTTAATGTATCATTATATCCAGATAATCAAAATACAAAGTGAGGGATAATAGGCCCAAACATGTAATATTATGTAAGAGAAAGATTAGTAAATAATTAAGTTAATTGATGTAGCAAAAATATAAATACACCTGATTATAGATACATGAGCCATACAAATAATTGTCACATATAGAGTTCATAGGGTTGTCCAGTAAACAACAAATTATAACATGGTCACAATAACATTTATAACAAGAGTAAAACCCAGATAAACAGTAAATGTAACAAGATTATTAGAACTGTGTGGTGAGGTAGAGCAACAGTGTTCACTTTATTGTAATTTTTGTAAGTCAAACATCAGTAAGTATACGGATGTTGAAACCCATATAAATAGTAAATATGACATAGACAGTGTCAGAATAATGAGTAAATTAGCTGACAATGGACTAACTAATTAGTATAGAATTTGTTTTGTAAAATGTGCATGTTTTATGTTATGGCACAGTGTTATATCATAGTATTTGTGTTGTGTTTTTTGTATGTAACAGGTGATACAGGTGTTTCAAGGAATGTCAATTTAATGATATTAATTCCATTTTTTTATGTTGTGTTAACAAATATAACAATAGAGCTGATGTTAAACCATGGTAAATTAATTTACCAAGCAGAATGGACTATACAAAGATGTTTTGTTAAGTGTCAAACACCTATACAGTTTGAATAGAAAACAGTTATTTGTGCAAGGATTTGGTATAATCATAGCCATGTGGGCATGAATTTAACTATTAGAATAATATATTTTTTGTGTTGTTAAAATAACGTTATATGTTAAACCATTTTGATGAGTGTTAGAAGTTGATTTAATTGTTAGAGATGTTAAAACATGGTGATGAAAATAATACTATTACATAGGCCAGGTGAAACCAACTTTAGTAAATTTTGAACAATTATATTAGAAATTTTGTAAAGCAAATGTGAAAGGGTAGATGTATTTATAGGTAATAATGTATACAAGGAATATAGAAACAAAATAACACATATAAAGTTATTAAAGAAAATTCCAAATAACAAAATTGTAACATCCATAGTTCTTAAGCAAAAACAGGCACGTTTGGTGTCTAAATATAACAAATGTGAAGATCAAAATAATGCTGATAATGGTTTTAAACTCCCATTCAGTATAGAAAAGTTATGTTAGTTTAAAGATTTTGAACAAATTTTAGATTTCGAAATAATGAAAGTATATGACAATGTATATCCGAATTGGCCAACCAGATTCCAAGTTTACCCTTAGCAACCAGAAATTTTCTGATAAATAAAATGAGACTTCTTTGACAACGATCTTAGCAAATAGACGCGTTTTTAAATCGTCTTAAATTATGCGTTATAAATTGTGAAAAAACTATTCAACCAGATAAATACAGTTAGAGGTACACTACACGAGCTCTTTACTATAACAGAAGAACACCCATTATTTGAATTAAAGGACATAATAACCAGGAAGAAGATTTGAAGTGGACGAGGGACGAGAAGGAAGATCTGACGTGTACGTGGGCCCTATCTTCAACCAAGAAGAGTACAAGAAGAGGATTTGGTGATTCTGACATCTCATTATATCGTACTTTAACACACACATTTGTATACACGAATTTTAAGTAATAATCAACTAAACTACAGACACCATATAACGCAAACACTAAAAACAATCACTAATAACACCATATAAGACTAACACCCTTTTAAGGACAACAAGAACTTTTAATTTACATAATAACTATCAAAGCCTGAACTGGACATAACCTTTTTTAAAACTGGTAACCACTATACAATTTCTGTGTGCACGTATCACTCAAACGTTGTAATATCCTGTAATTGTAAACTTGTATTTTGATTAATAGTGTAATATTTTGTCTTATTTATAATCCCCGAACCATATACGCCCTGAGATAATTAATATTTTTATTTAAAAACGTTAACAAAAAGCATTGTTTTGGTCTCGAAGAAATACTAAACGTTTGGCTACTGCTGCCAACTGGTAAATGAAGAATTATAGTTTTCGCTACAATTGCGATTATCCTGTTTAAAATTATTAAAACAGTTAACCAGCGTTTTTTCCGAATAAAGGATTCCACAAGGATATATGTTTGATAGTATTTGTGTGTCGTTATTATTGCTGTTACATTTAGTAAATAGAATTCACAGATTGCAGCGGACTCGACAGTTGGCATCGTTGAGTGACGTCACGGAAAAGAAGCAGCATAGTGGGAGTAAGCGGCAATTTACAAAATCATTCGCCGTTCAACATAACACATTTATAATTACACATCGACGACTCCAGTGCGAGTTTGTCGCTACATTGTTTATCCATATTACAAGTTGACATTTCTAACGGACGATGTAATTCAAGTGCACACGACATATATACAAGTAACTGATTCACAATAACATTGTACGTAACGAAATATTCTTGTCGTCACAAGCTGACGAACCTGAAGTGAGGCTACGTTACGTTTCAATCAGATTCAATCCCATATATAAATATTATTTAAATGGTTACAATATGTGTGGGATCATTGGGAGAACTTTAAAATTAACTTTTGAAGAAACACATTTTAAGTTCTGCAAGGTGGTGGCTCTTTCCACACTTCTCTGTGTGTCTGCAAATTCGACTTTAACGAAATTCCAGGCCAGTCGTAATCAAGCGGCTAAAACAAGATTTCTCAGGCACGTAGTAGGATATACTCTTAAAGATCGCAAAAGAAATGTCGATGTACTTTAGAAACTGAATATTATGAGTATACTTGATATGATTGCCCGATATGGGCTAAAATTGTTGAAACGTCTTAACCGAAAGAACGGCTGTCGCATCCCCAAGCAACTATGATACTATAGACCGAAAGGACGGAGGTATGTGGGACGTGCGTAGAAGAGATGGAGTGACCAGCTCCATCTTCTTGAGACCGGAACAAACTACTTTTTTTATCGATCTTTGCTAAAGATAATGATGATGATTTCAATTAGGTGACATTTATGGTTTTCTACGTTAGTGTTGGTTTAAGAGAATGGTAGATTATGTGATAAAAATAGCTTTGCTTGACTTTTTAAAATATTAAATTAATGTTATATTCTATGCTGAACATTTTCTTGTTACATTATATTATTATAAATAATAAAAATATCTATTAACAAGAATATATTTTTGATAATAATCCAAATATCATCATCAGAAATAAATTAATAAATTAAAAATTTTTAAATCAATTTTTTAATGAATAATTCATATAATCAATAAGTCAAATTGATTTAAAAATTTTTAATTTATCAATTCATATCAGATGATGATAGTTTATGTTTATAGATGAGGATTACTTTCGAAACATTTATAAATTACAAAATAAAAAATATATTCTTGTTAAAGGTTTTTTTGATATTAATAATAAATCAATATTAAATAAAGAGATTTTTAAAGTATTAACTTGATCTCACTCTTATAGTAAATAATACCTAGTAATCCCACTTTAATTGGAATGAGAAATAGAATATTTTGAACAATAATGAATTAAGTAAAATATCGAAAATAACATAATATTTTAAAAAAAGGTTTTCCCTTATTTTATGATGCATAAAATTTTATGACGTGTATATAATTCAACAAATTATTTCACAAGAGAGTAATCTATTTTTTGGCTTTAAATAGCCAAATTATTTTTGTAACAGTTTGTTACTGAAGCGGTGCATGCTGATAATACCTCAAGACCCAACGTTTGCATACGTTTTACTTGAACTCTTCCCACGAACTCTCCTTCCATACTTCTGTAACTGTTATTTATTAACTCTTTCACCTTTTATATTAGAAGCATGTAGCGGGCTGTTAGGCCGTGGTCCAGGGTCTATAGATAAACCAAACGTTTCAACCGCACCACTGGCTGCCATCTTCAGTGGTAGACTTCATTACCAGTAGCCTTCACCGCAGTACTGTGGGCCTGACGTTTGACACCCCGCGTTCAGGTAGACTCGTTTTCAATTCTTAAAGTATCAATTTTATGCACAACGTCATTCTACAGTAGAATTGCAACAAGCAAGATGATTATTTTTGTTTTGATGCCCATAAACGTGTCCGTGGAAACCAGGAAGATATTCCTAAAAAGGTTTAACATGGAAGACGTGCACATAAGGCTCGGAAACCTGGATTTTGGGAAAAACGTAGAGAAACTACCTTAAAGCTTTTGAAATGTTGTACTGGAAGAAGGCCTTAATAATGCTGTAGATAGAAAGACTGCCTAAGGAGGAGGTTTTGAAGAGAATGAATAAAAGAACAATTTTGATTAGAATTTTTGTGTGAAGGAGAAGCGGTATGGTTGGTCAGCTGCTACGCCATACAAAGTGGTTCACCGCCATGATCGAGGGACTGATTCAGGAGTGTAGTGGGAAGGTAAGGCCCAGACAGGAATATGTGTGGATGTTTCAAAGTAGGAAGGCGGTATGTGGTGATCAAGAGACCGCCTTCGTAGGCTAAGAATTGCAATATGAACGTTAATTACGTATTGTTCCTTCGTCTGTCGCCCATATAGGTACTTATCAAATTCTAGCCGATCACGTACCTTTCGCTGAACGCGCTGGTTCCAATGCCTGGCTTCAAAGGCGTGTACAAAGTTTCCATATGTGGTGACCTGATCCCTTACAATCGTATACCATTGTGCCGCGGAATTCCTGCAGTATTTTCCAACAAAGTTAATTTCATCTTGATGTGTTAATTGATTTCCAATAGATTCCATTGTATTTTCACATTGCATTACAACTTGTATAGGACTGTCATTCTCATCACTGTAGAACTTGGTATGTTTGTTACGTTTTTCCATATTATGGTGCACGAGGTGTGTTTAAAAAAAGACCGAACTAAATGTGTAGCACGTCAACCTGCGCACAGAGGGAGCTGCACAATTAAGTGTTGCTAGCCACAGTTTTTGGCGCCGGAATGCCGTTATCTCCGTCCCGTCATGATCATCAGTCTTCGAGCTACACACGCTGTAGTGAGCACGAGCACACACCGTCCGGAGGATTTATAACAAAGTGAGAATGAAGATCTTAACACAGTATGTGTGTCTAAAATTTTCCTACAAACTTCGTAAAATCTTTAAAGAGCAATTTCCATTGCATTCGAAAGTTGTCATTACCCTTTGCGTTGGTACGCAGTTGTTGACCGATTCCAAAACGGGTCTCATTCTGATCGTCAGTCAACAAACCCAGTAAGAATTTTTCAATGATATGATACATTAAAATTTGTCTATCACAATTTAATTTTACGATCTTATATGGGTGCGCATTCTCTCAAAGTCTCAGCAATTAAACGATGGTTTACAACTACCACATCACGAGCTGTCCTCTCATGATCTTCGACATCGCTTTGTTCTGCATCGATCATTGTTTTTGCCCCCTTGAAAAATTCTTAAAATAATCATTCGCCTCATGCGAGCTTCCGCGTATGCTTAATTCAACAACCAGAATGTCTCGGTGAAGTTTGAATCTAGATTTGCCGCAAAGTTCCATACGCACAAGCTGTTTTCGCGGTCTTTCTTAATCGCCTCATCACTAATCCAGTGGCCAGCGTGCGCACGTCCCCAACTCAATCTGATATTTGTCAAAAACTGTCGCCAGGCGCGCTCAAATTTGCAGTGCGCTGTTTGTACGGGTTGATGTTTTATTCAAAAGTTCGGTCTTTTTTTGAACACACCTCGTACATATGTTCTACGGCTACCCTGTCCAGTGTTACATAGTTCCGGACTATCCAAAAAGACTACCTAGTTTTTTGGAGTTGTGCGTGTATGTGACTTTGTTTCTGTAATTTTTTATCTATTTCATCAAGTCGTGCGTCAGCTTTTGTTCATGTATAGTGTAGTTTTCTTCTAATGTTTCATTTGCTTTGTATCTATTTGTGTTCTAATGTGTCCAACAGTAATTTATTTTCCGCAGTTAATTTTTTTCAAGAGACCGTAGTGCTTAGGAGACCATCTTCGTAGGAGAAGAAATTGCAAGCTTACCAACTTCTGTATGGAGGAGAAGAAGAAAAAGAAGAACAAAAACAATCCTGCACACGACTGTAGCTACATGATGGTTATCTATTATTTATTGGTTAATGTTGAGTTACGTTATGGTTAATACGTCTATGTCGTATTTGGAGATTTGCAATTTGCTAAGTCAATATATGTAAATCGATTTACGACGATTATAGTTGACGCCGCGTACAAATCCGTTTAATTGTGTTGAGGCAACTGTCGCGTCGCCCGCAACGGCACTAGTGTTTGTTTATTGATAAGAGCTTTGTACCGCGTGTGGTTACCGGGTAAATTATTTAGCACGACAGTGAAGCAATGATTTCTGCAGCCGCGGTGCTCTATTTACGCTAATGTAGACTGTTCCCTGGAATTGGTAGGGATTTAACACTCAATATATAGGTCACCATCACTATCATCGTCGTCGTGATCATTATCATTTTCATCATTATCATAATAAACAAGTTTCCAAGGCTTAGATCCTAATCGCCATGTTTAGGAGTCAACCTTTTCCTCGTTCGACTGACCTCCCGCCCCCCTCTGTCACTGTCTCTCTACCTCTTCGGGAGCTGCGGATGATGCCAGCCATGCATTCGTCGTCTGCGACAGATGTGAGTAATACAAAACATCTCCCCAGATAACATCGTTGAAGCGATGCTTCAAGGGGAGGACATTTGGAACTGTGTGGCACGCTTCGCGGAAGAGATTCTTCGGGTAAAAAAGATAGATTTGAATAATACAGCATAGAAGGCTAACAAGTCGGATGTGAGCCCTAGGGCTGAAGAACAACAGGCCTAGGCCGAAGTAGTGTGTCAAACAGATCCAGATTAGTGTCATAAAAAAGGAAAGAGAGGTGTATATGTATAATACTCAAACCCACAGACCCCGGAAACGTGGACCCTTCCGGACATTTGTAGAGCACATTTTATCACCTGCTCTCATTAAAAAAAATATAGTATATTAATATAATATTGATTATATTAATTTATAATAAATAATACTAATATATATATATATATTATATAATATTCGTATGTTTTATTATTAATATTAATAATATTAAAATAATCTTATTTTATACTAATTTAGAATCAAGATTTGTTGTTTCTTACATTTATATGCTCCGAACTTCAAGCAGTTTGCTGATCACCAGCCATGACGTCTTTTAAATCTTGTGGCTGACAATATGCAAACTTCTTGATGCTCGGATCGTGGTTCAAGTAAGAAAAACAAATGTTGACTGTAAACTAATGTTAATGTAAGTAATTTTCTTATCAAGAAAAAATGTAGCGACAAGAGTTTAAACTAATATATTATTACATATTGTACTATAGTATATAATATATATTATATATTATTATTACTTTTTCTTAGTATTAGTGAGAATAAAATCTTTTTTATTACTACTATTATAAAACACTGGACGTCGAAATTTGTGTGTTTTACGTTTATTGGGCTGTCTGAGTTTTGTGAACACGACACAGTAGCTTTTGATGACCCAAAATGAAATCTAGATAACGATCACATGTTGCGTTTTACACATTCGACTGAGCGTTCTCTTTCCCCTCTTTCTCATCTGCATACAACTTTTCACTCCCGACAATCGCTCTCTGCTTCGCTCACAATATACAACAATCCATACGGGCAGCCATATATTCAGTTTCAGTTTCTATTGTACTGCATTTGGCACTATTGTTCAATGTATATTGTTGTCGCTACGTATTGTTATCGGTTATTGTTTTGTGTTTCTGTTTACTGCAGTCGATTGCCATTGTTTTTGTTACTAACAATATAAGGTCACGCGACGTGGAACAATGTAAATTGAGGATATTATATAACAGAAGGAAATAAAAAATATCAAGTGTAATAAAATCATTTTCTTTAATAATTTAAATTAAAATGATTAATATTAGTTATTAATAATATTATTAAGACGGTCTCACCGATCGTCGTGTTGTTGAGTGGAAACAAAATAACTAACACCAATGAAGTCACTAATTGCAAACTGTAATTAGACACAAACGGCAGTTATAAATCATCAAAACACTCTTATAGGCCTACAATAATCCAAGTTAAATTTGCTCAACAATAAATGTTACCTTACTACAGTTTTACATTAATTATCACAGTAATAATAACTTCCCACTAAACCGCTACAATAACTAACAATTCGCACTTCTAAAATCACCGGATGTAACTGAGCTGAGCTAGCACGATCTTGCGACTAGGCCAAAGTCTGACCTTGAACGCAACGTGCCGACTGCTAGCGGTCGGATACTTGAGAAACGTGTGACAAGCCAATCTCAAATTATCTAGAGAATTACAAAAGTGTTGTTTACCTCGTCGTAGCAATAATCTCGTATGCTTAGTGATGATTAAATTTAATAATGAATTGATGATGTATTCTATCTGATAATATCGATTGAGAATACAAGGGAATGAATTTTGGAGACACACCTTGCCTTCACTGACTATGAGAAAGCGTTCGATGGCGCTGGCAGAACTATTGTATGGGACATTATGCATGAGATGTGTTATCACAAACATCTTGTAGACGTTATAAAAAACTAATATTATCATGCAATGATAGTATTTTCTAATAGGAGAGAATCTGACAGAGGAGATTTAAATTAATTTGGAAGTGCGCTAAGGCTGTAGCATATCTGCAGTATTGTTTAATATCTGTATTGATGACATAGTTAGAGAGTGGAAATTCAGAGTGAATCCAGAAATAAAAATAAGTGATAGAGCATAATAGAATACACTGTTGTTTGCGGATGTTTTCAAAATTTAAGAAAGAAAGTTGCCAGAGCTGTACTATGTCAAAGACATTGTACAATGTAAATATTGTTTAATAAAAGAAAACTTATTAGACCAGTGGTATGGCGCCTGGATAACTAAAGTAGGACTGCCGAGTTCGTTTTCTGGGCACACGACAAAATCAGAGAGGGTTTTTTTAACCCCTAGCTAGTCTCAATCAGCTTATGGAAAACTGTCTGGATGTTTAATAAAACATCAGGGGTAATAAGCGGCTGAAGCACAGTCCTGGCCACCCTGCTTTCCTTGTATTACGAACCGCTCACTTAAGGCAGCCTATCCTGCTTAACTCGGAGACCGTTTACTTAGTAAAAAAAGAGTTAAAGTTTATTATTAAAAAAACCTTTACTATTATTAGTAAAATATTATTATTACTATCATAGTAATCTTAAAAAGCAATGATTACAAGCTCCAGAGAACTAAGTTTTGTGCGAAAGACAAAAACTATGGCTTTTGTGAGCTACATGCTTTGCGAAATAAAATTTTATTAAATAATAAAAATACAGAGCAGCTGTCACAATTCCACTGTCTTGTAATATTACTTACGGTGTAGATCACGATGTTGGTCATAAGTTGACCAAATCTATGTAAATATGTGGAACAATTCGTTATAGAGGAAAACAGGGAAGAAAACTGAAATACAATTTTATAAAGTAATGGCTTTGCCGACGTTGTTGTGAGGTCGTAAAACTTTGTATCCGGTGAATAAATGTCTAAACCTGGTAAGCAAGCGAAGTAGAAGAAGAAGAAAAACAGTAGTGTTTGGTAAACTAAAAAATCAGTGATAGTGACAATAACATGTCTTATTTAACTGTAACTAAAGAGCTTCAATATAGTAAAGTAAAAATATTAATTTTAAATTATAATTGTACTATTTGAGCATGGTGTTGGTTTGCAAATTTAGATTGTTTAAAAAATACGTAAATATAATTTTAATCAGAAAAAATTGTAGAAAAGTATTAAAATTGAAGTAATTGTTTGAACCATTTGAGAAGTAAAAATCATAGAATGTCATAACAGCTACAATTTCATTAAATCACCTGTCAGGTCTTGTAAGAATGGGGCATATGTTTCCTTTTTAGAAGTAACGAATTATGATACAGTCGATTGGATTGAGTTACGACATTATTCAGTTGTAACGGCGAGTCTCATTGTTTGCACTTTCTCCAAAGTACGTGAGTATAGAACACCACAAGCTTCTACTGTATTACTGTATTTTGTAAGTGAAAGAATGAAAATTGAAGCTCAAAGCTAAAGTTAAATATTATGGCGGGAGTGTAACGCATAATGTCCAAGATTATCTCTGACAACAAAACGTTAGAGCCGGTAAGAGATTTTAAGTACTTAAGATGCTATATTTCCTAATATTGCAGTAAAGACATAGACCGAGAGTAGGAGTTGTTAATAAGATATGCGGTAGGACAGCCAATATCTGAAAACAAAACAAGAAATAAGACATTCTGAAATTATATAAAACGCTAGCAGCAGCTACTCTTATGTACGACACAAGCACCGGTGAGAAGAATAAAAACTCAAGAGAAGAAATTTCTGTGAAGAGTCAAAGGATACGATGAGTGACTAAATACGCAAGAAAGAACTCAAAATATTTAATTTAAATGACAAAAAGGAAAATACAGAGTTAAATAGAACAAACATTTGGAATCAAGAACATTTACAGCAAAATAAAGAAGAAACATAGGTCAACCGAAAAAAATGGGAACTGCAATGGACAACGATGCCTAAAACGTGAAGTAATGGTGATGATGATGAACAGATGTTAGTCGAGGAATAATTTATGTTCTTCTCATACAAAAATTGAAAATTGACAAATGGGAAGTGTCTTGTCCGCAGTCAGACGGTTCCATCGTTTATTTAGAATGCTGAGCACGTTTCGTTTGCTCTATATAACATAAGTACATCGTTCTGTATGTTCGAACAGTTGTGTCTGCTGGGGGGTCCTGTATACTTCGGTCGCCTCCCCCCATTGCCATACACAACTCTTTCCGCAACTCTTCTCTACATGAGGCCTCTCCATATCTCTCTCTCTCTCTCTCTCTCTCTCTATGTCTGTGAGTGTACGAATGTACAACATAACATTGAAGCCACTTATTTTTTTTTAGGATACATATTTTTCACATTACATTGTCTCGTATTCATTGTTCCCAACAATAGACTGTGGTGTATCATTGTTGCCAACAATAGAATGTGGCGTATTATTGATGCGGTGTACGCGACTGACGGTTTTTATTGCCAACAGTGTTTCGGCCTAACAGTACAGTACACTGTGTTTGTAGTTCTTCGTGGGAGAAGATAAATTTTAAATAAAATGTTGAACGAGAAATAACAACACGCAATGACTGCATAAAATTATAACTTTTATAAAAGAAAGGCAAGATAAGGAATACATTATAACTAATAGTATAAAAATGAATACAGTCTAATAATGTATCCACTTCCGTTCTTGTGCCTGCAGTCTTAATTTTATCGAATCAAGTTTGTTTACAGCATCGTCTCCAACAATACATCTCCATAGATCTGATTCTGGATTTGTTTCTTTTATTGACCTCGCACAATTCTAGGCCATATAAGCTGATGCTGTCTACTATAGTTGCATACATCCTAATCTTATTACGCCTTGCCTTTTTTATTTTTGTTTAATAATGGCTTAAAAATATCAAGTCCTTGCTTAAGCGTCTGCAGCTAATAATGAGTGAATATTATTGTCAGTATTGCAGAGAATGCATTTCGTTTGAACTGAGTGTAGATTACTGGTCGCGAGCTATTTACAGATCTACTGAAACACCTGGTGCTCAGCATTATGCAACGGGAGGTCCCAGCTGCATGCTTCACTGCACGCTACAAGACGACGCGTTACTTAGATAGTAACGTTAACCGCCTCAAGAGGGTATTAACACCCGCCCCGCCCTTCTTATTAACCCTGTCTACTAATTAGCAACAAATCACAAACGACTTTCTTCAGCGCTCCGTATTATCTTAATTACTACTTATGGAGTGGAGGTAACGACCTCCCCCTCCCCCCCCACACACACACACACACACACTCTCTCAAGGCAAACAACGCAGATTTATCTCAACGGAATAGAGAGTATCCTGAAGTGTCTTGGAGTAAGTAACTTTATGAAGATTGCAGCGCTCGTTAAATACAATGAAGAGATCTCTCTTACTAAAGTTAGAAACAATAGGATCTTACAATTTTAGTACACCATGCCTATTCGAATATTTCATTTTTGAATTTTAAATATTCGAATTTTTCATTCTGTTTATTATTTTTAATTATTATATATTTTTTTCTTATTTATTTATTTATAAATTTTATTATTTAATTTTTGTATTGTATTGGTGTAAATTTTATTTCTTTTATGAGTGTTTTTGTCAAATTATATCACTTTGTGTAACTAGAATTATGTTCCTGCGTTAAATGGATTGTCTCCTGGAACAATCGATTAGCGATCTTTCGTTATACTAAGTGTGTCCTCCATTAAAGTTGTTAATTTCTGCTTTATGTATCAAATATTAATTAAGATTCTTCTAGTTATATTATTTCAAATAAATAGAAGCAACAATTATAACATTCAATGATTTGTATTGATAAAATATAAAAAAATCGATTTTGAATCGATTCATTAATCAACAAAATTATCGACTCGTTCTCAGGGCGAGTGAATTTATTATACAAATTATTAATATCAAGTCACAGGTTTTTTGAGCTGTTATTTTATAATAGTCAGAGAAAGGGCAAAATCTGGAAAGTATAACACTTACAATTAAAAGCTTAATGATCTAAAAATACAAAGATATTATTTAATATATAATGGTTAGTAATATAAATTGTTGCGAACCAATCTCGTTCTGATGACGAAGCTGGCAGTAGCTTGCAGAGAATTGTGGGAAGTCAAAATGGCCGCTCCGTGCTGCATATGTTGGCTCACGCCTGCACAAAGGAATTCTCTTCAAATAAATGTTCTGCTCCAAGTTTTCCTCGTCCCAGCAGTAGTGATTAATTCCTCTGGTGATAGTGTAGTTGTCCTGGATCAGTGGTCAGTTATTCGTCTAGATAATTATTGTTGAATAGTGTTCTTATTTCACTTTAGTCCATAAGGTTCATAATGGCAAATTTCGTCTTGATAAATTCGGATTTAGCGTTTTATGTTTTAAAATCGTTATTGCACGTTTTATTGTTCAGTAGTGGTTTTCATTAACAGTTAAGCTGGTTTATGTCACTGAATTTAGTGTTCACTTAAG